>BPLT01000014.1:0-2400000 GCA_019656295.1 Rhododendron mucronatum var. ripense | reverse complement strand
TTGGTCTAGTCCTTTGGCTTTTCTAGTGTTTGCTTAAGGTTGGTAGGGTTAGTATGTATAGCTTCAGCTTGTTCTGTTGGTGGGATTATCTTTTGCAAACACAATTACTCTTGCTTTTCTGTCTACATATTCCAAGAGTGATACCGTGTTTGACAAGCAGTGAACTGAAAATCACAAGTTTGTGCGTAATTACATACCTTATATCTCTGCAAATTCTAGTTTCTTCCCATGCAACTTCTGCCTGCTAAGATGTGGTTTTTCATTTTATGAAGTCTGATTTTTTTTTTCCTGTGTGCTAGCCCAATAGGTTTGTCATGATATTCTCTGTAGCTGATTTCGTCTCTTTGCAACTTCTTATTCTCTCTACGTAATTTCAGGTGAAGGTACTGGTTTGCTTCGCCTCCATAGTACATATCGTCATGATCTTAAGATATACAGCTCCGATGAGGGTCGCGTGCAGGTATATCCTCTGAGATGTTTATGGGATTATTTGTAGTTTAATTTCGACTGCCTTCCTGTTGGGTGCTCCAACTTTTCATCCTTCCGAATTTTGAATTTTTTGCTTTTGTTTTGTACTATTGATTGAGTGCTCCAATTCTTCTTTATCCAGAAATCATTTCGCCATCCGCGCTTTATGTAGTTTTGCCGAAACACTGTCACATGATTGGCCTGATTTTTGCACTGCTTTTCACCATCATCATTTATTACATATTTGTTGGCAGATGTCTGCAGCTGCATTTGCCAAAGGCCTCCTAGACTTGGAAGGACAACTAACACCAATCCTGGTACAGCCTTTTCCTAAAGAGGTTCTTGCTGACTACGATGTTGTATGACTCAAATGGTATACTTTGCAGGTTTCACTTGTAAGCACGGATTCTTCTATGTTGGATGGTCTTGACAATGCTAGTATTGAGATGGACGAGGCTAAGGTTTTGTGTTTTCCTGTTATCTCTGTGTTCTGCTTAGTGTCTAGACACGGTTACCTCGACGTAAGTACCAATACATGTACCGCGTCAAATTTTTTTTGACGGGTCTGGTAGGAAGATGTGATGATGTCAACTTAGTCTGAATGACAGTCGGACAAAACTATGTTTATTACATGGTAACTCAGTGTGGTGATGTTATGGGTTTATATATAATTAGTTGTAGTTTACATTTTATCTCTTATGTAATTAGATTAGGAGATAAGGGTCTAATGTGTAATTACTGTTTACATTTGTATAAGTATAACGTAATGAGAAATAAACCCTAACTTTTGGGTCTCAATTTCGGTGTCCACTTTTTACAGGTGACATGTTAAATAGTATTTTCTTTTTCTTTGGTCTTTTTCCCGTTGTTTTGTAGTTCCATCTACCTAGGTCATGCAGTAACCAGGTGATACGTTTTGAGTATGAACTTAAACGATTGGCTCCTTTGTGCTTTCTCTTTTTCTTTTCAATTTTCTCCATTTAGACTTAAATGTTTTTAGTGAGCTAAATCTCTTGGGCTGGGGTTTACAGACTGGTGGGCGAGCACTAGAATTTTGTATCATTGTGGGAATGTAGTGAGTTCAAAGGAAAAGTTTATGGGATTGCTAGAAGCCCTTCTATGAATCCTAAGAAAGGGTACCAATTGTTGGAAGGTTAAGAAGAAAACGTTTCTAGTGAATAAGAGTACCTCTAATGAAAATGTTGTTAAGATAGATAAGTTAAGCTACGAAGAAGATATAGAATAAAAATAATTTACTGAGAGGAATTTAGAAGTGACAGTTAATGAATGTGACATGAGAGATGACTGTTCGAGGTGGTATGGGCACGTGCCTCCTAAACTAATTAATGTTCATGGACGGAGTAATTTGGTCCATGTAGAGGGTGGTAAAAGAAATAGAGGAAGGCTAAGGGATACTTTGGTTGACATGATGTGGAAGGACATGACTATCTTGAGGCTTTCATGTGGTATGGTGCGAGTAGAACAAATTGGAGTAGATGGATCCATCTCGATGACTCCTATGTATTGAGACAAAATGCTTGTTCAGTTTATTTAGGATTTTGCTATGGACCAAAAACTAGTAACACCGAGCTTGAAGGCTATTTTAGGGTGTAAACCTTCAAAATTTAAACAAGGGAGTTTGTGACTTGCAAATTGAGTTCTCTACAGGGGCAGTTAGACAAATAGGGGCAGTTAGACAAATAGAATAAGTCTGAATAACATATTGTGCAATATAAAAACAATATAGTTGATTACTTTGATCATTTTGACGTATTTATGTCCTGAAAATCTCTGTATTTTCTCAAGTTCATTTTGAAAATTAAAGAAGCTTGGATTCTCCCCATACATACGTCAACTGAAAAGTTGTGTTCCTAGGTTTCAGCTATGTAGAATTAAATTGCTTTGCAACCATATTATATCTTAGTAGTTTTTGTACTTTTTTCATTTTATACTTCACCAGGGTAGGTTGAATGAGATCATAACTTCAGGAGCAAAGGCAGTTCCTGGGGATGGATCATCAGATACACCTTGGATGGTTGATGGAGCCGGTCTTCCTCCAAATGCTTCTGAACTTCTACTCAAACTGGTAATTTGTATTTTGCTGAATTAAAATCTATGCTGAAGGCACACTCATCTAGTGCATATTTAAGTTCGGGGCGGTTCAAGGGACACCCAAAAAAAACACCTACAAAAACACCTCAAATCTCAATCTCATAGTTCCTGATCAAATTTTTATGATCCAAACCGTTCAATGTGTGCATAATGTGATTTAAAGGGTGCCCGTGAGAAATTAGCAAAAAAAAAAAGACCGGAAAAGGCTTGATTTGAGCAGTTTTTATTTAAACCATTCAATAAAAAATTGTTCGAAACTGTTCGGATCAAGCCCTTCCCGGTCATTTTTTTTGCTGATTTCTCGCGGGTACCCTTAAAATCACGTTCTGATCACATTGAGCGGCTCGGATCATCAAAATTTAATCGGGAACCATGAGGTGTTTTTTTAGGTGTTTTTTTGGGTGTCTCCGGAACTGCCCCAAGTTAAGTTTTTGCTATTTGCTTAATGAAAGTGGTTCTTCCTTTCCGAGGCTTGTTGTTTTTGTTCTCATGTTGCTGCTTTATGCGATGATAGAATCACAGTTTCATACGCTTTTCACCTCCCTATTACACAAGCTGTTTCCATCATGGTATTGGTTGCCTTCTAATATGTTTGCCTTAAAATGGATATATTCAACACATTCCAAGGGATTGCTATCACGAATCGTTCTGAAATTTGGTTGTCGGTTGTCCCTTTATTTGTCTTCATTTAAGTTTGTTTCAAAATAGGTGGAATTGACTAAGAAGGTCACTGAACAAGTGAGATTACTTGCTAAGGATGAAGATGAAAAGCTTGCAAAGACAGCATCATATGATGTAGTTCCTCCATATGACCAAGCAAGGGCCCTTGGTAAGACAAACATTGATGTAGGTCGGATTGCTGCTGGATTACCCTGCGGAAGTGAGGGATTTCTTCTAATGTATGCTCGGTGGAGAAAACTTGAGAGAGACTTGTACAATGAACGCAAGGAGTAAGTAATTATGGTGTATGACCACCTGTCATTCTGGAACCGGTATAAATATATTGTAGATGTAGCTGGCCTGACATGATAGACGCACAATTTGACTAACTTATGGATTCACTTGCAGACGGTTTGATATAACACAAATTCCAGACATTTATGACTCTTGCAAGTAAGTCATCTGCTGTTTTTATGGTAGATGTGAGCACTATTTGCAACCCTTTTCCAAGTTATTAATATGGAACAATGAGCTATGCAATTGAGTACTAACTTGTAAAAGACAAAACTCCTCATTGTTTTGTTTCCAGGTTGATATTGCTTGTGATGTTTTACCTTTCACTCCTTGTGCTTCTTATGAGAATTTTTTTGTAGCTTGGTGCAGATATTTCTGGGCTTTACTTTGTAGTGAATTATGCTTGCGTGTGGATGTATGAAATAGTTTATGTAAACCATGTTTCAACTTGTTAAACTATTGGTTCACCTTCAACTTTGCTTGTATGCACTTTGGTCTGCTTTTGCCAGTTTTTGTATGATGGCTCGTTGGTATGCTGTACTGCTTCATCAACAAGTTATGTCCATTGAGAAATAGTGGTTTGTTGACTGGACCAAATGCATAGTAACTTTTCGGGACACAATTCCCTTCGGTTAATTAGGATAGCCTTCTTATATTCTTAACATCTGATTTTAGCTTTTTATGTCCTAGACATACATTCAAGTGATCACCAATGGGAACTTCAGTTAGTTGGTGAAGATACCAATCAGTAAACTCTATTTTGATATCGGTGGGGAGAACATTAGTTTCCTAGAAGACTTGTTTAAGCACCCCATACTTCTTCATAAGCTCTGCTCAGCATTTGGAAGGGAGAGATGGAGTTGGGCATTCAATTTTTACTCTTCTTTTAATACGCTAGTATGAAGCAGAGTATCTAAACAAATCACATGCTTGGTTGTGCTTCTGTCTTCCTCTTTATATCATTCTTTATTCAACCTTTTTAGTTTTGATATACCGCGACTGCTTAACCAACTCATGGATCTGTTTCTTTAATTTTCTTATGCGTAAGCATCAAAACTCTATATTCAAAGTGCGTAGAATGTTATACTTAATCTACTAGCCTTGAACTTGAAAGCAAGATCACAAGAGATATTTACCAAACTCGGTACATGTTGTATTTGTGGTTTGCCCCACTGTATATTGTTAGAAAGAGCCTCCTGTCAAGCTAGAGAGTGGGTTGACATGATGAGTGGTGTTACCGTGAGTTTGGTTCAGCAGAACCATGGAAGGAAGGGGGATTTTGCAAAGTCGGTTGGTTCAGATCTCCGAGTTATGAGAGATGTTGTCGAATCCGTTGAGTTTCTAATGCATGGTTTTGATCTCATGAAGGATTTGAGCCCATCAGGTTTCATTTTTAAGGGTCGCTAGTAGAGAGAGGATTTCCATTGCGATAAATGTTTTACCCCTTGTGCCATTACTTTTTCTCAAATAAATCTGTATTTGGTAATGATCTTGCTTGATGTCTACTTTGGTTTGTCCTTGATTCCATTGGGCAGATATGATCTCCTGCACAATGCACATCTTAATTTAGAAGGGTTGGATGAACTCTTCAAAGTTGCTCAGGTAATGAATATGTTTCTATGATGGAATACTGTTGTGTTATGATTGGTATCTTTGAAATTTAACCAATGTCAGGTGCTTCTTAATTTTGCTGCAATAGAAACATTAACATCAGAATAATATCCCTGCATTATAAGTGATAATGCAAGTATTCAGGTTCATATCCCTGCTTTACCTTAGAATAATTCAGTTTTCTGAAGTCTTGGTCGTCTTGATCATATTTGTTGCACTGCCAGCCATCAATTGACAGAATGGCCCCTGTATGAGCATCTGTACTAGGATATTCTGTGATTTGTCACGTAGCGTCATACGGTCATGAGGTCATCCTTAGTCTGAATGCTCGGCCTTGTTGTTTCAGTTACTTGCAGATGGTGTAATACCGAACGAATATGGGATCAATCCTACGCACAAGCTAAAAATTGGCTCAAAGGTGAACTTCTTGTTGCAGCATCCCAACTTCGTTTGCAATTCATATGATGCAAGAAACAAATATTGTCTTTTTACCTGTTCTTTAGCAACTAATAGATCTTGCCGAAGGAAAATTTTCTTATGCATAATTTTATACACTTTTTATTTATAAGCTATGGGACACTATTATTTAGTATCATAGGACAACGCTGGTTAGCTAATGTTTGCAATTAACATACCAAGAGAGACTCGTATTAAATAGCAGTGTAAGATTTTTTTAAGAGTATAGATGCACTTTTTGTTGATTGGGACTTAAGGCTCGGTGTGGTATGGTTATGTACTTTTTAGGGGAGAGTTCGCAAAGCTGATTTTCATTCATATAATGTAAATGAATGTGACCCAGCAGGCTTTGAGTATTAAGCATGATTTCCAGTTTCAATGCTTAAGATCCCTTTACAATTTAGTTTCATTTTGCAGTGGTTGGTGGCCTTATAATATTCACATATCACGTTTATCACCTTCAATTTTGTAAATGAGGAATGCTTCTGCAGCCTTGAATGGTTACTGATGCAAATAGTTTTTCTCATCGTGCTCGTACTCAGATTGCTCGTCGCTTGCTGGGTAAAATTTTAATTGATCTGAGGAATACTCGTGAAGAAGCAATCAGCGTTGCTGAATTGAAGGGTAATCAAGATCAATCAAGTAAAAATGGGAAAGAAGAAACTGAGTACCATTTGAAACCGCACAGTAAGAATGAAGATGGCAGAAGAGCTAGTTTTACCAGTGATATGTCAGTGGATCAGGATGATGAAGACGACAAAGAAATCAAATACCGCTTGGATCCGAAGTGAATATATGAACCTTTTGATACTTTTCTTTCCTGTGTTAATATGATAATACAAAAAATTTGAAACCATATCATGTGAAAGTCTCCTTTTTAATCGTACTTAATTTTTTATTTTGTGTCTGTTAGGTACGCAAATGTAAAAACACCAGAACGACATGTGCGGACACGCCTTTATTTCACCTCGGTTAGTAAAAGTTGCTATATAATCCTGTTATTTGCTACATTAATCATGTAGTACTCATTGTGGAAACTCCCCGCTACTACCAACATTCTCCCTCTAAGGTCACAAGTTTCAACTCAAAGCCATCTTTTGCAAGACAACTGTTGATCAAGTGGCACAGGACCTTTGATTGACCATAATAACTGTGAAATTTGAAATATAACTTGATGAGAGAGAGAGAGAGAGAGAGAGAGAGAGAGAGAGAGAGAGAGAGCGTGCTACACACAACTATGCGATTGATATACATAGTGTGAGTACAATGTACAAAAGACTGAAATAACTCTCTCACTAATACTAGAACTACTGTATATAACTTCTAACAAGAGTCTATACTTATTTCAACATTATCATTAGGAAGTATCACACGTGCAATCATCTTACCTTTTTTTTTTTTTCTTTTTTTTCTCTAGCACCCTATCCACTAAAGCTTGATCACTTTAATTGTTTTTATGTTTTTATCGCGGTGATGATTAAATGTTGAAGGTCGTATTCAAGCAGGCGGGAGAACTTCGATTTAGAGCATTCACACTCAATAAAAAGTTAGATCCCAAATTGCTGAAAACTATGATTGCTTTTAGACAATTTATGACTTTAACAACTGATTTGTTGGCATCTTCCTCAAGTGTCTATCCTCCTAACAGGAGAACATGTCTTAGTCCAAAGTCCTTTATGGGTTAAATGTATTTCCTTGTGAAAATTGCTTCCTTAAATGTCTCTGTATGAACTCGTATATGTGTTGCATTTGTCCTTCATTCGTCATTACTTGCTTCACTTATTAACTTAGGGATATGTTACGTAGTGTAGCTTGCTGTGCTGGTAATTTTAAATGCTGACAATAGCTTGTTTCATCAGATTGCTTAGGTGTTAATGCGGGATGGTATATCGATTTACATTCTGTTTTGTTGTATCTTATTTATACTGAAATTTGTGTGTTTGTTTTTTATCAGGAGTCACACATTCACTCCCTAATGAATGTTCTCCGTTACTGTAATATGGATGAATCTCTCCATGAGGAGGATAGCCTTGTTTCTAATAGTGCTTTGGAGCGTTTGTACAAAACCAAGGAGCTCGATTACATGAGTTATATAGTGTTGAGGATGTTTGAGGACACTGAGGTTGGTATTTCTACATTAGTTGAAAGCACAAAAATAATTGTTGATTTTGTTTGAGTTCTTTTTGTTCGTACATGATCAATTTGAGTGGTGGTAGGTCCTACACCTTAATATTACTTCGTTATGCATTTTACGTAGAATAAGTTGGTTAATCAGGATGCATGACTAAGTGAGCATTTCACTGATTGTTAATGGATCATGTCTTCTAGTTAGTGGGTGGTAATCTCTAGTAACTCTTACCTAGTCATGTAGTAATTTCTTTTGACATTGCCAAGAGGCCCTATGGCCCGGCGGCATCAGGGGTGCACTTAGGTTCTAGGTGATACTTCAGAGAACAAAGAAAACCTACGTATTGTATTGCATTACGTGACTAATCTAATACAAGACTAATAAAGTAGTTATATAGGCTAACCCTAATAACCTTAAACAAACCTAATATTACAAAAGGACTAAACTACCCTTAAGATAAATAACACTTTAAATCCCTAGTAGACTAACATCCCCCCTCAAACTCAGGAGGCGAGCGCAGAGAGCATCGTGAGTTTGCCAAGAAGAAAACGGAAACGAGCAGCAGTGTGAGTCTTTGTGAAAAAATCAGCTAACTGCAGGGAGGATGGAACAAATGGCAAGTCAATAGTGCCTGATTGTAGATGTTGGCGTACAAAATGACAATCAATCTCGATATGCTTAGTACGCTCATGGAAGACAGAATTGTGAGCAATCTGGATGGCGCTCTTATTGTCACAATAAAGAGGGGTGGGAGACGCAAGAGAGACGCCCATATCAGACAAAAGCCATCGTAGCCAAACTATCTCGGCTGTTGCAGAAGCCATAGCACGATATTCAGCTTCCGCAGTAGAACGAGCAATAACCGATTGTTTCTTGCTTTTCCAAGAGATAAGGGAATCACCAAGAAAAACACAGAAACCGGATGTAGACTTTCGATCAGAAATATCACCAGCCCAATCAGCATCAGCATAGGCCCGAAGAGTTAAACTAGAAGTGGAAGAGATCAATAAACACTGAAAGATAGTGCAACGAACATAGCGCAAAATACGTAGGAGGGCAGCCCAATGGATAGATCGAGGAGCAGAAACAAATTGGCTAACAATATGAACTGCATAGGCAATGTCCGGGCGAGTCACTGTAAGATAGACCAAACAACCAACCAATTCGCGATACTGGGTAGGATCATCCAGAGGAACACCATCAGAAGAATTGAACTTGGCATGCAATTCAAGAGGAGTATCAATAACCTTGTCATCAGTGAGATTAGCACGATGAAGAATATCAGTGACATATTTAGTTTGTGATAACAAGTAACCTTTGGGAGAAGAAGCCACCTCAATACCAAGAAAATAGCGAAGAGGACCCAAATCCTTCATTTCGAACTCACAAAACAGATGGGACTTGACTTCAGTAATAGCTACAGAATCAGAGCCCGTAATAATCATATCATCCACATACAATAAAAGAAGAACTATCCCAGCAGAAGTCTGACGAACAAAGAGAGCAGAGTCATGCTGACTAGGTCGGAATCCAATCTGCAATGCAACAGAATGAAACCGCTCATACCAAGCACGAGGAGATTGCTTAAGACCATAAAGAGCACGTCGGAGACGACAGACAAGGCCAGGAGAGTGAGAAAGGCCAGGAGGGGGCCGCATATACACTTCTTCAGATAGATACCCATTGAGAAAAGCGTTCTTGACATCCAACTGAAAGAGAGGCCATCGGTGCACCGCAGCAACAGAAATCAAATGCGAACTGTGGTCATCTTTGCAACAGGAGCAAAAGTCTCCTCATAATCAATCCCATATTCCTGAGCAAAGCCCTTTGCAACAAGCCGAGCTTTATACCGCTCTAAAGAACCATCAGAATGAGTTTTGACTTTATAAACCCATTTGCAACCAATGATATTCTTACCATCTGGCGGAGGTACCAAATCCCAAGTTTGAGTCTTAGCAAGAGCAGTGAGTTCATCATTCATAGCATTGACCCAATTGGGATCATGACAAGCTTCTTTATATGACTGGGGTTCAACATAAGTATGGATACGAGAGAGAAAAGAACAATAGATAGAAGAGAAACAGGTATTAGTAAATCCAAGTCTTACCGGAGGGCGACGTTCACGAGTAGGATATCGAGGGTCAGAAGGACCAGTGTCCAAAGAGGCAGCAGGAGGGTCAATAGAGCTGGGAGGCAGGACTGGAGAGACTGCATTGCGACGAGAGTATGAGTACGGAAGAGGCGGAATGAGATTAGACCGAGAGGGACCAGAAGACACCACAGGAAGGTCGGACACTTGAACAGTAGGAATGTAATCCTCGGAAGGTACCTCAGAAGGAAATGGGTCAATATGAACCAAGTCTTCCTTAGCTATAGGAGCAGTTTTGGGAGGAAGGGAGAAATAGGGCAAACGTTCAAGAAAAGTAACATGCCTCGACACATACAATTTCTTTGTCACAGGATCATAACAACGATAGCCTTTTTGATTGATACCATACCCCAAGAAAACACAGAGGACACATCGAGCACTCAGTTTAGTGCGATCCTTTTTAGGAAGAAGGACAAAACAAGTAGAGCCAAACACACGAAGGAGAGAGTAGTTAGGAACGTGGCCATAAAGACGCTCGTAAGGGCAAGCACCAGAGAGAAGAGGGGTAGGCATTCGATTCAGGAGATAAGCTGCAGTGAGAACAGCTTCTCCCCAGAATACAGCGGGAACAGAAGAAGAAAGAAGAAGAGACCTAGCAGTGTTAAGGAGGTGGCGATGCTTTCTTTCAGCACGACCATTTTGGGAAGGCGTATCGGTGCACGAGGATTGATGAATAGTCCCATGAGTTGCTAAAAAATCTGTAAACGCTGTAAGAGAATATTCCCCACCCAAGTCAGAACGAAGGATTTTTATCGTGGCAGAAAATTGAGTTTGAATCATCGTATGAAAAGTGCGATAGACTTGATAAAAATCAGATTTATGTGAAAGCAAATAGACCCATGTATATCGACTATAATCATCTACAAAAGAGACATAATAAACAGAACCACCCTTTGTGGCAATCGGAGAAGGCCCCCACAAATCTGTGTGAACAACTTGGAAAGGAGAAGTAGAAAATGAAGTACTTTTATTAAACGGTAAAGCAGACATCTTTGCTAACTTACAACCACTGCACTCGGAAATATCACTAATAGAAATGTTACCCAAAAAACCAGACTAAACAAGAAGTTTTAATCGCTCACTAGACAAATGACCTAATCGAGAATGCCAAAGATAAAAAGAAGAGGAGTTCTCATCCAAACTGAAAGATGACAACGCAGTGGAAGTAGACTCCTTAGGAACATGCAAGCTCTCCAGCACATAAAGATCCCCAACTCTACGGCCGATCCCAATCTGCTTCTTGGATACTCGGTCCTGCACAACACAACCAGAGGAAGAAAACAAGACGTCAAAACCAGAGTCAGACAATTGACTTATCGAAACAAGGCTTAAAGACAAATGAGGCACATAGAAGACATTAGGGAGGGACAATGAAGAAGACGCAGTAGGAAAGATACAACCAGCAGACACAACATGCATATGAGATCCATTTGCGGTAGCAATACTAATGGGAGGGACAGGGGAGATAGAATGACTAAGTAATGACAAATCAGGAGTCATATGATGGGAGCAACCGGAATCAAAAATCCATGTGGTGGGTAAGATACCTGTGGTATAAGCACTGTGCAAACCTGGCAAGGTAGTAGTCATAGCAGAAGCTTGAGAATGATGCCCTTGGGTAGCTAAAAATGCCTGAAACTGCTGAAACTGATCAAATAAGGGAGAAGGAGGGACTCCGCTAGCTGCAGGAGTTGCAAAGGCTGCTGGAGGTCGAAGAGGTTGTAATGGTGGCCGAGAGGATGATGGTGCAGTTGAATGAGGAGAATTACGCCCTTTTGGTTGCAAAAGCTTAGGACATGCATGCTTCCAATGTCCCTTCTGACGGCAAAAACTGCACTCATCCATGGCAACCCGAGGCTTGGGCTTGCCTGTAACTTGTATCAGATGTGAAGCTGGAGTGGGTAGAAGGGGTGCCAAATGCTGAGTAGAAGGAGCTGTTGGAGTGACAAACACAGACTGAGTAGGAAGAGCAATGGAGGATACTTTGAACCTAGTTTCCTCCGCAATAAGTTCACGGACTGCACCATCCACCGTAGGTAAGGGAGACCGATGCAAGATAGCTCCACGAAGGGGCTCAAATTCCCCTCGAAGAACCATAAGAAACTGAACCAGTCGGTTTTTCTCACGATACTGCAAATAGCTATCAAGTAATGACAAGTCTGGAGGTTCCATAAGAGCCAATTGATCCCAATAATGAGTCATTTCATTGTAGAATTCTTGAATTGATTTATCTTTTTGAGTGGCACTGCGAATAGACATTTCAAGCTCATATTGTTTAGCAAAATTCGACTCAAGATACATACTTTTCAGATATTCCCAGACTTTCCTCGACGTATCATATTTTGAAAAATTCATACCAATACTTGGTTCCACGGAGTTGTGAATCCAAGTAAGAATCTGTGTGTTTTCAACTTTCCATTTTTCAAGATCAGTAGCATATTTTTCGTGTTTCGGATCAGAAGGGCGTTGAACTGAACCATCTACATGTCCCCATACTCCCTTACCCACAATAAAATTTTTCATCACGTATGCCCAATAAGAATAATTATTACCAGTCAACCGCACGCTAATCGCTTGAGTTTTATCGTCTACCATGGTGATTAACTTCTAGATAATAAGTAGGAGAGAGTCAAACAATACCAGAAGCAAAGAAAGTTGTTGCCGGTTATGAAAACAGAATTGATAAGCCCAAGCTGAACTCTGTGAGTGCTGAATAAGACTTTAACAGTGCAGAATACCAAGCTCGAGAGTCAAAATACCTTGAATATGCTAACCCAAGTTGATTTGAATGCAGACAGTGTGAAGCACTATAGATTAGTTACCGAAATACCTCACTGATGCGAATCCAGACAGGTTCGAGTGCAGAAGGAAAAGACCCGGTGGATTTTGAGTGCAAACGGAAGAAACCCAGAAGACCCAGTGGATTTTGAGTGCAAACGGCAGAAACCCAGAAGATTCCAAGGACAATCGTCGTTCGCCGGTGGCCGGAAGTGATCTCCGGTGGTTGGCGTGGGTTGAGGATGGCTGGCGAGTAGTCGACAGCTGCTGATGGTGGTCAGCGAATGATCTTTGAGCAGAGAGAGAAGTCGTTTGGGAAAGAAGTGCTGTGAGAGATGCAAAGAGATGCGTTGGGAAGAAGATACGAGAGCCTAGGAAGGCTCTGATACCATGATACTTCAGAGAACAAAGAAAACCTACGTATTGTATTGCATTACGTGACTAATCTAATACAAGACTAATAAAGTAGTTATATAGGCTAACCCTAATAACCTTAAACAAACCTAATATTACAAAAGGACTAAACTACCCTTAAGATAAATAACACTTTAAATCCCTAGTAGACTAACACTAGGAGTATTGAGGTCAGGAGTTCAACTCCTACTCCAAGGTGCTAATCTATAACTACTCTAACAATACTAACTTCTGCTGAGCAAAAAGAAGGTAATTTTTTTTGACTTGCAAAATGAACGTACTTTTAAATTTAGAGGCTCCGTTCAACTGTAAAAGAAGAGTGACCAGAAATGCGTATAAAAACCTAGTGTTTTGAAGTCGGAGTCCTCCATGGAAACAATCTTCTCTCTTGGATGCTGGTGCAATTTTTTGAGGCAATTGTAACTGCATTTGCGCTGGTCAGGTTTTATTGCACATGTTTTTCTTGAAGGTAGGTGCCTTACTTCCTTTAGTAGATTTATATGGGGGTTCTTTCTTGTGCTGTTTCATTGAATGTGTCGAGTAATTTTCGTACGGTCCTACGACTATTTGAACCTTTTAAAAACTTGTTTATATGCTTGGAACCTACTAAATTTCTCATCTCGGAGAAGAACATTGCTTGATAAGTTCTAATAAGTAATAACACAGATGATGCCACCTAACTGCTTATGCGAAGTACCAATGATATTAACTAGTCCTCAATCTAAATCTTGAGCATGTGGATATATATAGCAGAGGGTTTAGCTTAATTAACTCTCCATTGGAGCACACTTTCTGTAATATTGCATTCGGATACTTGTTGGAAAATGGATGGATTTCACAGATAGAGGGGAAAGTAGGAGGGTTTGTCTAATGATCCACCTTGTGCCTTGTAACCGGTAGAAACTGGGACTATCACCATGTCCCGCTCAAGTTTCTTAGTAGCAACCACGTGCTTCCCTGTTTGTCATTTGGCTGTTTGACAGTCATTTGGATTTCATCTGTGTCTAGGACCACTTTCATTCGACCTGCGATTACTATCACCACTTGGAAATTTTCTTGGGGCAATAAAAACAGGATATAGTCTACATATTTGCATAATATTGGCATCTGATTTACATTGTGTCTCAGATGGCTGATTCTTCAGAATGACATTCAAGTTTGGTGGAAGAAGGCTTGGTTTCGTATAAAAACTATCAAACCATTGAGTGATGGGCTTGAGGCAAGAGTGACATTTTGCTTCACTTACAAGGAAAATGCTTCTCGTCGTAATCTGCTGAGAACAATGTTTTACATGGCGCTTAGCGGTAGTCGGGCGGAAACCCACCTCCAAGTGCCAAGCCGCCTAGGAGGCGCCAAGCAATTCGGCGGATTTTTTTATTTTTTTTTAACAAACCATTATCCAATCAAACTATATTTCATGTATCCATAATGCAAGTTCAAACTTCGAAGTACAAACCCAAATGAAATTTAGTAGCAACTAGCAAATAAGTTGAATAAGACAATAAGTAGTAGGGCTTCGCTCACCTCCCTTGTATTATTATTTATATATATATATATATATATATATATATATATATATATATTTAGGCCTCCAAAGACGCCGCCGCCAAGGCCTGCCAAAACCGCCAAACACCGCAAAACCTCCTTGGGCGTCAAGTCAAACGCCAAGGGCTATTGGCATGGCGGCAGGGCAGCTCCAAGCACCTAGGCGGCCGCCATTTAGAACACTGGCTAAGACTGTCTCAACAATTTGGAATGATTGAAATGATCCCACTGAGCACTCTAAGTTGTACCAGAGTCCAGACGAAATGAAAAGTCTGGCTGTCGTTCCAAATTGGCTTAGAGCTTGAAACTATGTCTGAACATATGGATTTTTGTTGCTTGTACTATTTAAAGCTCACTCTCCTTGACTATTTAAAGCTCATTCTCCTTGACTGTAGGGTTCTTTATGTGGATAAATTCTCATGATCTGCTTTGCTCTGACCATTAAGTTTCTTAAATTTAATAGCAGGTAGCTTTGGAAGACCCAAAAAGATTCCGTATTGAGATGACTTTTAGCCGAGGTGCAGATTTGTCCCCCTTGGAGGTAATAGACCTTCAATCAAATGTTATGTAATCAAGTGATATCCTTATTAGGAAGTTAATGAGGGACCTGTCTGTTTGTCACTATGAACCACTGTGGATATCGGATTGCTAGCATAAGAAAATTGCGTGGATATATTAAACCTCCTGATATTTCGTCATTTTTCTTAATACACTGCCGTTCATTTGGATGATAAATCCCGAGGGTGACATTTAGTGGCCCCAGTTGTGGGTTGGGTGATTTTGCCTAACCCAATTAGTACATATAAACCAGGCAATTAGGCTCTGGCTGCAAATTGCTTTCTTTGCAAATAATTTATGTGGTCATTTGGTTCAAAAACTAGATTTCCTGATCTAACTATTGGAAGATTCCGATTTTGTTCTGTTCCATGGCTAGTGGGTACTCAGATTTCAGTTTAATCCCCTTTAAGTTCACATATTTTGCTCTAGTTAATACGAAGTAGAAAGGTTTTGCAGAAAAGGATAT
Source organism: Rhododendron mucronatum var. ripense (assembly GCA_019656295.1). NCBI lineage: Eukaryota > Viridiplantae > Streptophyta > Magnoliopsida > Ericales > Ericaceae > Rhododendron > Rhododendron mucronatum. The sequence continues at coordinate 2,384,361 of BPLT01000014.1, read as the reverse complement.
CCCTGGAACTAAGTGGGCGATGTTATCATATTGGAAACTGTGAATAAGTAGTACACATAATTCAGAGTTTTGAAGCATTAGGAAGTTATTTTCGTTTGTTCATGATCTGTACTCTGTTTTTGCTTTTCATTTGCAGAAGAACGACAGTGAAGCTGCTTCGTTGCATCAGGAGCACACTCTGCCAATAATGGGCCCAGAAAGGCTGCAAGAAGTAGGGTCATATCTGACATTAGAGAAGATGGAGAAGATGATTCGGCCATTTGCAATGCCAGCAGAAGACTTTCCCCCACCAACAACCCCACAGGGTTTCTCAGGTTACTTCTCCAAAAGCGTGCTGGAGCGCCTTGTAAACTATTGGCCCTTCCATAAGCATGGAAATGCTAATGGGAGGTAGTATAAACACCTTCATTTTTTTTTGTTTCCTTTTCTTTGTTCTATTCTTTTGTTCTTTGCTATTCGTTAACTAATCAATAGCTTAAATAACAGTCGAATTGAGGGTTGTTTGAGTCCTTTGGAGGAAATTGTGGAAAATGCAATGCATGTTTAACAAAAGGATACGAGCGAGTGAGAGAGCAATGGTTAGCTATAGCAAAAGATTGTACGGATGACTGTCTCACTATGCCGTTCAATTGATACGCAACCTGCTATTTACAATGGTTGTTGCTCCACGAAAACTGGGAATTGTATTTCCATATAGGATATGAAGAACGAAAGTTAGAATTGGCCCAAATTAATTATCACCTCAACTCGTAGCCAGTATTCTGCCTTTGTCTAGAGTTTCTGAAGACTAGTGGGCTGTTTTTGAATCCCCAAACCTTACCTTCTTATAGGAGGCACGAGATCATCAGTGCCTGCATTCTCTTGTCCCTTTGTATGCATGCACTTCTAGTTGCATTGGATGAATTTGGAATCATATATGTCTCTCTGTCTGAATGCACTTCTAGTTACATTCGGTGATGTTGAATTCCCGTCTCATTCTACTGCTAAGTGTGCATTAAGACAGAATACATCATTTTTAGGGACGGAATACCTCGCTTTTGGAAGACCGTAGAAGTCGGTTACTCTGTGAATTTTTGATACACTTCGACCGGAACTGCAAGGAGAACCTAGTTTCACTAGAGGGATGAGTTGATAATTTGTCTGATGCTAGATTTGAGTTAACTGGTTGAGATTTCACACTCAAGCAAATGAACTTGTTAATGACAAGGATTATTATTTTTCACTTGTATAGAAATCTGAAAATGAATGTAAAATGACAGAAGGATAGCAAAATTATTTTCTTCTCATTTTTCTTTCCTGGCCAAACAAAAGAGTCATTATTCTGTGACTTTTCAACCTGCTGAGTTATCTGGTTCGTACCGTTTTTTCATAAAATCGGTTGTTCACCCCTCTAATTTTGTTCAGGTTCAAATACTTGCTCTGAATGAAAAAACCTCTATTTTCATTCCAGTTCAACTACTTGCTCTTAATGAAAAGGACTTGGTCGCCGATGTGAAATATGTTGAACCGGACATAGGCAATTACATTATACAGAAACAATATATGAGCACATTAATCTCAAACTACCTTCAACTTGTTCAAGACAAAATCTCCGAGGGGTTGGGTTGGTGGTCAAGGTCTGAGACTTAAGGGTTTGTTCTCTCTTAAGGTTTTAGGTTTAATTGGGCTCTCTACAAGTGGACGGTGGGATTGGCTCCTAGGATTAGTAAAGGTTCGCGTAGTAAGTTGACCCGAACACCTAGGTTATCAAAAAATTTGTCTAAGACAAATCAAATTGTGTAAGTACTGCTCCCTTCCGTCCCCAACTAAGAGTTCAGTATTCCATCTTTTTAATGTTGGTATGTCTGTGCACTTCAACACATGATTATAACCCTTTGGAAGAGGTTAGTTACTTGTGGATGATGGAGTTTTAGAGTCAATTATTGAATGTGGGGTGGTTCTTATTTTTGAACAGCTAATGTGGGGTGGTTAAGCATAGAGTAATTTTTTATTTTTTTTTGATAACAAGCATAGAGTATTTGACAATGACAAAGCACTTCAGAAGATGAAAAGTTGACAATGACAAAGAAAGGAGCTTGCACAACCAAATTGACCTACCAAAAACAAAACAAAAAACACTGAACAAGTAATTTTATTTTTTGGTCAAATGTTAGGAGAATTTACACACTCTACGGATGGGGAGAAGAGAGAGGAGACGTAGGTTATATAAACTACCACAGAGGGGTATAAACCACTACTACAATACTACCTCGCCTACAATGAGGTTTTAACCCAAGCCCTCTGCTCCCAGTTGCGAACCTGGGAGGATCAAGAAAGTTCATCTCTATTTGTGTCTCCACTTCTTCAACCTCATATTAAACGATGACACTCTCTACCCCAATAAAGGGAGAGTAATCAATTTACTTTTTAATCTTTGAATGGCCCCTTATATTTGTAGGGAGGTAAGATGTCCTAAAAAAATTATCCAATATTTTTCTTGGTATGAAGAATTAATAGGGGAGTTTTGGCTTTGATTATTCAAAATAATTATTTCTCTGTCTTTATTCAATTTTTTTTTTTGAATTTGCTTGTTTCACGTTGATTTTTTTAGATTATTGGTTCAAATCAGAGAAGAAAATAAAACTAAATTTTTATAAATATAAGTAAAAATAATCCAAATGTCTGTCTTTTTTGGATTATTTTTGCTTTTTGTACAAATTTGTACTTTTTAAATTCCTCTCTTTTAGAAAAACCAATATTCCACTGAAAAGTGAAAACTGAGCAAAAATTGCTAATGTGAATTTACCTAACGTGCCCCTTGATTTTCTTTCTCTTTACAACTGTAATAATAAGTCGGTAAGTCCCACGACTGTAGCAAGATTGAGTGAAACTATAGAGTAGACCAAGAGCACCGCTGCCTGGTGCTCCAGACCACCCCACCACCACGCATTTCCTTGATATTCAAACTCTTAACAATTTTCTCCCGCCAAAGTAACAGAAATCCAAACCATAAACAGCTCCTCCTTGCCTCAACTGCCTTAGATATCTTCTTGATCCTCTTCCTCCCCTCGCACCATTCATACCCACATTCTCATTCTCAAACTTTTTTTAAAGTTTTTTCTCATTCCTTCTCAATTCAATCAAACCCACCTCACAAATCTTGAAACCTTTCTATTGGGTCATGGTAAGAAGAAGCGAAACCCCCCTCCGCCGCCGATCGGGGTGGAGCACCACCGCCGGATGATAACAACAACCCCGATCAAGAACAGAGCAAGATCAATCAGCTTTCCCCTCCCGAGTCCGAATGTCAGGCCGCGATCATAGGCGGGAGCCCCACCGAGGCCTTGGTTCTCCTGAACGAGACGCGTCTTAGGAACGAGCATTGAGGCCTCGTGCACGCGACCCAATGCAAGCTGCACCATCTGGAAGCTTGCAGCATAGGCGCTTCCGGCAGTGCCCTGTTTCAGAACCACTTGCGGAGCGCGGTTGAGTCGGCTTGATGCGCGGTTTCTCATTCGGGACCTTTTATGGGGAAGAAGCGTTGTACAAGTTGTCGTGTGACGTCGAAGGATTCGACGAGGTATTGGGAGAGTGTGAATGAGCGTTATCGATGCAGAATGCATTACAACCAATGTTTTCAAATCGGGTGTATAGTTCGTATCGAGATGTATTGTGTATCTTGATATACGTTCGTTAGAAGAGTATGAGTTTCTATTGTGTAGTTGAAAATATTTTTGGAAGAGGGAAAAAACTAAAGACAAGAGTAGGGAATGAGAGTATTTGTATTGCACGAACTCAAACTGTTTTTTGGCTTAGTACCAAATGGTTAGAATCCATCCCTATTTGTACTACTCCATGAAAGAAGATATTTTCATACAAGATAAACTTTGAGGTAATTCTAGAAATAACCTCAAAGAAAACTTCGAAGGCTAAGAAAAAGATTAAAGGCCACAGAGAAGGGAAGGATTCACAGGTTTCTAACTTTAGAGTCCTGATGTATATTTCACCGTAGAGGTTGCTTTTGTTTATGCTGTGTATTCTTGGTTTAAGTTCATCTAATACTGTCCTAGTATTGCAGGCCACTTGTAGCGATCAGCTAAATGTCGAACATGAGGAAAAGGCAGAACAAGCGCAAGTTATAGTTAATACTCTCAACTGCAGAATACACCATAGAAATATATGAAAAGATCACATCTATCTATGCTTTTTCTGCAAATCTTACTGAGTTTGTTCCAGGTTTTGACCTTGTCTTCATCAAGTTACTTTCCCGTTGCTGCTGCAAGTGCTGACGAATTGAAGTTGCAAGAGGATGCACTTAGGGAGAAGTTGGAGTTTCAAAAGCAGTTCGAGGATGAGGCCAAGCAGATGGCTCTAGACAAGGAAACCATGGATGAAGCTGCACCTGTGAACTTTAGAGCCCTGTTCCCATAGAGGTTGCTTTCAGAGGACAATTTCTTGACTGCATTGACTTGACTTACTAGAACAATTTGCAATCGAGTTCTATTTTCTATGCGACAACAGTTCGCAATCTAGCTATGTTCTTCTATTCTAGTTATGACAATTGTATGATTCCAGTTCAGGTGCAATATCTGCTCCTTAGTGTTTTGAAGTAGTGGCTATCAAGTCAATTACAGTTCCTTTCAAACTTCAAGGCTAAATCCCTGTGAGAGAATCGACTATCGAGTCAAAAACCAGATTAATTCAGTAGGGAAATTTTTCATTCTTATTACACCAAACTTTTAGCCACAGACAATCGGATTTGAGTTTTGTGAGTACTGCTGTGGATTGATGCCTTCGTGTGTCAAGGGCGTTGAGGTTTTCAGTGCATTCCAAAAGAAGGGATAAACTTACTCAATATAGGTGAAAATAAAAACGATCTTTTAACGTGCGTTTAGCAAGCCTTTTAAGGACCACAGTGCAAAAGCCGTTTGCTTCTTGTTAAGACAACTAATATGTTGAAACAGGCGGCGGGGTGATGATTTTGCATTTTTGGCTAAGAGTTGAATTGAAGTGTTCACCTGCAAAATGGATTTTACAGCAGCAATACAATGTTTTGGATTCTAATTCGCGGTAAGCTGTATGCAATGGCCTATGGAATGACAGATTTAATTGCTAGCAACTATTGAAATGCAGATTATGATGAATCTGGGCCTTTGATTTCTTCTTTTTCTCAAGCAAGTACTGATTTGTTAACAGAAGGGGTTTGGCCAAGAGGGAATGACAAAGCAAAGTGTTTGTCTTTCATGAAGTCACATGTTCGAATACTACAGAGGCCGAACATTCCAAACCTTGGGCTCACTGGAGGTTTTACCCGTTCATTAATTTCAAGACTCTGGAATCAAGAACAAAGTACTGATTTGTTCGTTTTAGGAACCCAGATTTAAAGGTCAGTTTAAATACTTCAGTTGCTTAGTTAGCTGTTAACTAGTTCCTCCTTTACACGGCTTGGGTGAGCTTGTTGTGCCTTTGTTGTGAGGGTCATTTCGGGCCATGCCAAGCTCTCCTAAAGTGATCCAAACCAGATTAAGTCAGTAGGGAAATTTCGTCATCTGTACCATACTTTTAGCCGGACAATCAGATTGAGTTTTGTGAGTGCTGCTGTGAATTTTATCATGAAAACTTTCCAGGGGAAAAGGACCAAGACGCGGGCAAGACTGGGGGAGTTTTATCATCAAAACAGATTTTAATGCGCGTTTAGTTAGCCTTTTAAGGACCACAGTACAAAAGCCATTTGCTTCTCGTTTACAGAAAGAAGTTTGTAATGACAACTGATATGTTCAAGCAGGGTGCGTGGGCGAGACCGTAAGGACTTTGATGAGCCTTACAACACTAAGGGTTCTAGACTGGGGGCTATTGAACGGCACAAATTCAGAACCTGAGAGCTGTAGAGATGGTGATTCCTGCAAAGGAATGCACAATCATATGCGGTAATTAATTGGACTGTCAAATATTGAGGCGATGTTTCAACTCCCTCGTTGGCCTGGTAATAGTGTAAACAGCATGGGAAGATATTTTTGCATTTTTGGCTAAGAGTTGAATTGAAGTGTTCACCTGCGAACACAAATTTTCATTTTACTTTTGTTGGGCGGTTAGGATACGAGAAATGAGCCACATTGTGTGGCGGTGATCTTTCATTTGTAGGGAGTAGTACCACATAGCAATGCCACCATGTACTATGGGAGGATTGAATTATTTGCCATTTCTAACCCCCAGTTAGTGGAGTAATTATTCAATAGTCCGGGAGCACCGCAACTTGGTGCTCCAAACCATTTTAGAATCAGATATTTGTATGATGTCCATACACTTAGTTGTGCATCCATGCGAATGTATAGTTGTGAAGCGGCCCGGAATACCACCTGGCGGAGCTCCTCGATTAGTGAATATTGTCACCCGTTAGTGAGCGTGGGTGGGTTAGTCGGTTATTATTCAAGCAAAGCATCAACTCCTTCTTCCCCTTCCTCTCATTATTCTTTTCCAAGTTTTCTCATTCCGTCTAAATTTGAATACATCCAACACCGCCACCGACCGCGGCGGAGCAACAACATCGGATAGCAACCCCAATCAAGGACAGAGCAAGATCGATCAAGATTCCTCTACCGAGTCCGAAAGTCAGGCCGCAGTCACCGCTCGCGCCGGTGGAAACTGTAGGAAAATATAGTGCGGAAAACAGTAATCGAATTTACTAGTTTCTGGAAATTTACAATCGAACAAAAATTACATGAAATGGAATTACAGGATATGAAATATAAACATAAACTGTAAGCAAGGTATAGAGATATTGCAAACCAAGACCCGTTTTATTCAACGGTGCCCTTAAAACAAATTCGCCGCCTCACCGGTGCTAGAGGTTGTCTCGGTGTTTGTCTCCCAGGGTTGACTCAGTTCACACTTAGCCGCCGGAGCACCGCCGTCGACTGCCCGTTGAACCAACTTGTGTCTGTACTCTCTCTCAAAAAGAACGAGATAGCAGAAGTAGAGAAGCTCCAGATTTTTTCCGGTATCCAAACAAAGAAGAACGACTCCTTTATATAGCTTGAAGAGGAGCCTCCTCAATTAATACCAAAATTGAACAGGGAGCCTTTCCATTCAATAGGGGGAATTCAATACATTCAATACGGGGAATTAACCTTGTGATTAATCCTTGGAAAACCATTCAATTGCAGCATTCAACTCATTGCCAGACAACTGAAGAGTCACAGACTCACGTGCTCTCATTCTGGAGTATAACTAGGACCACGGTCCAGTCAATTCCAAACTAATCTAGATTAGACCATAGACCACAGACCTCGAACCACAGGTTGCGGGCCAACGAATCCTGAGCTCCGGCCCCAGTCTAATTTAAGTGTTTGGTGACGGCGCGCACGCGCGTCACTTGGCTTTTCCAATTCCCATAATGAAAATTTCTTATTCATATCTTAATGGAATTTATTCACTGTTGTTGGGCTCACCTCACGCGGTATGGGTCCCACCAAATTCTGTTTGGTTAAATTCCATTTTCCAACAGAAACCCCCCTCTGCCGGAAGACACCGTCACTGATCACGGCGGAGCACCACGGGATGACAACCCCGATCAAAAACAGAGCAAGATTGATCAACTATGCCGAATGTCAGGCTGCAATCGCCGCTCACGAAGGTGGGAACCATGTCGAAGCCCTGAGGCTCATGGACGAGACCTGTCTTCGTTACGAAAGCTGTGGCCTCGTGCACGCGAACTGTTGTCAGCTGCATGCTCTAGAAGCTTCAAGAATAGGCGCTTCTGATCTTGTCCTGTCTCGGGAGCACTTGAGGAGCACCCTCGAGTCGGCTCGGTGAGCGGTGTCTCTGTCGCCGAATCAGGAAGAATTCGGGACTCTCTACGCCGAAGCACTGTACAGGTTGCCGTGTGACGTTGAAGGATTCGACGAGGTAATGAGAGAGTGTGAACGAGCATTGTTGGTTGAGGATCCATTACAGGGATGCTTCTTAATCATTCACAGTAACGGTTTTTACGAAAATAACTGATTCACAGAGCTGCTGTAGATCTGAGTCAGAGAATGTTAAAATCGGTAAGTTGTGAATGTATTGGAATGCGATGAGTGATGAGGGAAAGAAGGAGTTGATTGAACTTAGAATCGGGGATTTGAGAGGGTATTGTAGGTCATTATGCAACGATGGTTTAGCGGAAAGGTATTTTTTGGAGGGTTTGGATTATGCCGAGAAGAATAAGAGTTGGAAGTTCTGGGCATGTTATTATTGTGATGAGAAGTTTCAAGATTTCGAATCGCGTCTGCATCATATTGAGCGAGAGCACGATGAGGAAATAGGGCAGGATTTGCAAATGAAACCATTTCTGTTTGCAGAAATTGATGCTGGTAGTGGTCGATCTGAGGTTTATGATAATCTGCTTGCAAATGGAGCCTTTTATAATACCGAAATGGTACGGATTGTTTTAACCGGTGACTCATCGTGTCCCCTGGATGATCGTTTGCTAAGAGTGGAGGTTGAAGATGCTTCTACATCAGCTTGCAGTATTTCTGATGCTGAAGTTGCTGTCCCACACCAACCAGATATTGATGCTTTTAGTTTTACGTACACCATGGTTGTTCGAGGTTCCTATGACTTCACCTGCAGGAAATATAGCGATGGGATGGACGCTTTTACAAGATCAAATGAAACGTGAAGGAACGGAAGTACCGCTGCGATTTGAGGAAGAATTTGCCTAATTCAAAGTTTGCCTAAGAAACAACCCAAGCTTATGGTACAGTGCAGATCATTATGAGCGATTCAGATCATCTGTGCACATGAACTCTGGAAGAGGGTGCAAGATGGAAAGCATGTTAAGGTTATAAATCACTAATGACGGAAAATGCTAGAAGAAAATTATGCAGAAGAAGGTTCTATATCCCCCACAAGAAAATCCCGGTTGGAAGCGATAATGGGAGTAGTAAAAGAAGCAAAGCAAACTGGTCATTTGAATGACACCGTTAGTGAAGTTGAGGATCAAGAAGATGCTTCCATCAGAATGGCAAATCCAGATGAAAATGGAGCAGCCATTACAAGAGGTAGCTAGGCATGGTGGGGCTTAAGAGTTAACTCACTCGCTCATAAGGTCTTAGATTCTGTTCTCCTCCCCAATAATTCTTGAGCTCACTTGCTCATCTCAAGGGTCGGCAAAATGGGCATGAGAAATCAATAAATGTTTGACCATGAGGTCGCATGTTCAAACTCTACGGAGGCCAACCATCCCAAACTTTGGGGCCACTTGGGATTATATCCAGTCATTACCCTTCGGGGCTCCAGAACTAGTCGAGGTGCACGCAATTGGGCCAGGACATCTGGTTATCAAAAAATAGTTGTGAAAGAGATAATATAAGGTCTAATTTGAGGTACACGTAAGCTTGTCCAAAATACCTTCTAATAAAATTTTAAAAAAATTCTGACAAGCTTTCCGAGACTACAATGGTAAACGAGAATATTGATCCTGCAATGCAGCAAGGCTGGCTGTAGTGGGCGGGTTCAAACAAACTCTTTGGATTCGAAAAATGTACTACTAAAATCTCAATAAAAAAAAATACATATAATTTAATTTTTCATTTATATTATCCGCAGTGAATCATTCACAAGAAGCGGATGTACATAAAAATTCACTTAAAAACTAACTACATCATATAACTCAAAAAAGAAAACTAGGCCCCGATATATTTTCTCAGATTCATACGATTATTTTACACAAAAAAAAAATTTTAAAATTTTCTTGTATAGGCTAAAATTCTGCGGCTGTCCCCCAAGGCGTGTAAACGATCCAGTTTCCTACGCGGGCAACATGCAGCTCATGATACTTGTCAAATTTCGACACACACACACACACACACTGTGTATGAGTGAGAGAGAGAGAGAGAGAGAGAGAGAGAGAGAGAGAAGCTGCTACAAAAAATGAGATGAGAGAGAAGGATGTCATCTCTACTACACGACACCTGTGCTGCCATTACGCCGCTTTTGTTGATTGTCTTCTTGGTTATCTTCTGCCCAAAACCCTTCCCCGATAACATGAAAGTAGTAGTAGACTAGTGGTAGTCGGTCAGTCCATAATTACCGCCGTCTCCTCCGGCAACGTTTGTGTACGTATGGGTACGGTTTAGAGACGCGTTTACCATGAGTTTACGCTTATTCATATGCATTTTTGCGTATGTTTTGTACGTATATGATCTCTCTCTGTTTTTGGATTTCTGTAGTAGAACAACATGAAAGAGGCCGAGATGGAAACCAAAGATCAACAAACACTGGAGGCTCTGAAGAAGGAAGCTGTGGATTTGGTATGGAATTTCCGAAACTGCTCTCTCTCTCTCTCTCTCTCTCTCTCTCTCTCTCTCTCTCCTTTGTTGTTTTGCTTAGGCTCCTTTCAGTTATCGGGAATCTTACATGAATAGTGTATTCCCAAGAGGCGCAGAATTTGTTCTAGCAGGGCCCGAATCACTTGTATTTTCTTATTGATAATGAAAAGTATTATATGTTATCAGCATATATTGCTATTTGCGGGGTCCAATGACGAGATGATATAGGGTGTATGTGCGTAGCCATTTATCTATACGCAACGTAAAAAATAATTAAAAACTTAAAATTTTAGGAATTTTTACCCCCACATAGAAATTTAAGAATTTTTTCCGACTCAAGGGACTTGCAGGGACCAATTCTGTAGAATTTTTCCTAATTAACCTAAACATTAGTATAAGCCATGAGAATATTTGAAGTTGTGCGGGGCCGTGTCCCCCCTTGCAACCCCTAGGACCGCCCCTTTTCTCAAGAAAAGAAAAGAAAAGTGGAGTGAACTAGTGAAGTAAAGGAAAATGATATTTATTTTCCTGCCTACGGCTTTTGTTCTGTTGACGAAAAATTTTGAATTAAACCTAGAATTCCTTATTTTTTGGTGTATCTATTTTGGAAGAAAGTGTTTATCAGTGGAAACTTTAAGGTTGTGAGTCCCACTACAAGTTACAGCAAAGTTGACTTTCTCATCCTTTCTGTCTAAGTGAACGGGCCCTAAGGTTTTTTGTGCTGTTGTTGTTCTTATACTTGTTTTCCCTATGTGTGTTTTTGGTTGTTTTGATTAGTTTGGTTTGTAGTCGGTGGTGAATTTTAGTTTGTAATTTGATTTTGTAGGAGAACATAGAGATTGAGGAGGTTTTTGTGAATCTGCGATGTGTAAGAGAAGGACTGACGGCTGAGTTTGCTGAGGAGAAACTTATCATTTTTGGGTACAACAAGCTTGAGGAAAAGGAGGTGCAGCTTACAAATACTATAAAGTTTCATCTTTTTTACTTTTCTGGTTGTTGGTAGTGGTTATTTTGGGGTCTTGATAATGATGTTTCTATCTGTATCTTTGTTAGTTTGTGTGCACAGGAGATTTGGGGGTTCATTAGTTCATTGGTTGATTATTGGACTTGCTTCCCCATTAATTTTGAAGTCTAACTCTGGCAACCAAACGTAATAGTTGAGATTTTACCCAACTACTTTCTTTCTAAGAGCTTATTTATTTTTAGTTTTGAACTTTGTAGGAGAGCAAGATTTTGAAGTTCTTAAGTTTTATGTGGAATCCTCTCTCATGGGTCATGGAAGCTGCAGCAATTATGGCCATTGCACTTGCCAATGGAGGAGTAAGCACTGTTTCTTTGTTACGCGTTGCTTGTTTCTCAGAAAGTAGGAGAAAAAAATCAACTACTCAAGTTGTGTTAGGATCAGAAGACTTGAGTTATTCTTATTTTAGGTAAATGAGTGCAGGTTGTTTTTATGGGAACTGAGAAAAGAAAATTTTACCATATATGTATGGTTTAGTTTCTCGGGCGTTTCGTAAATTTTGTCTATCAGACTACTGAAACAAGGCATTGGTGTGTTTCTTTGTTCCAACTGTTTTAAGTATCTGCGAGGATGTTGCTTAAAGGAACTTTTACATTGCCTTTGTGTGTGGCAGGGAAAACCGCCTGATTGGCAAGATTTCATCGGGATCATTATCCTTCTTTTGATCAATTCGACCATAAGTTTTGTTGAAGAGAACAACGCCAGCAATGCTGCTGCAGCTCTCATGGCTCGTCTTGCACCTAAAGCAAAGGTGCTAGAAGTTGACAAGTTCTTTCTACTTTTCTTTGGGTTGAGTATCCAACGTGATTTATGACATAACCTTCACATGTTCATTCGGCTTGCTTCACCAATTAATTTATAGTCTATTATGAGTTACTATGGATATCTTCTCCACTAGATCGATGAAATCTAAGGCATGGTATCGTAGGTTCTTCGAGATGGGAAATGGAGTGAGAAAGATGCAGCTGTTCTTGTTCCAGGTGACATAATTAGTATCAAACTTGGGGATATAATTCCTGCCGATGCTCGTCTCCTTGATGGTGATCCATTGAAAGTAGACCAGGTGCTTTTAACCATAATTCTTGTCTCAGTCTAGCTGTAGTAGGTTGATTTCATTCTATATTTAACGGTTCAGCTCCCTTACTTTGATACCTTTTTTCTGGCATGCAGTCTGCTCTGACTGGTGAGTCCCTTCCTGTGACGAAAGGCGCTGGGGAAGGGGTTTATTCAGGGTCCACTTGTAAACAGGGAGAGATAGAAGCGGTGGTGATTGCCACTGGTGTCCACACATTCTTTGGAAAGGCTGCTCACCTTGTGGACTCTACGAATCAAGTTGGCCATTTTCAGAAGGTAAGGACTTGTGAACTAAAAAGTAGTAAAAATCATAATAACCATAATAAAGTGAAAAGTGAACCAAATTGAAGGCAAGAGGTCTAGTTTGTTTCTCAACAGTCCTTTTATTCATTTCAATAAAATGGCTCCTAGTGTTGGTTAAGGTTTTCAGTATGACTATACCTGAAGCCCACCTATTCTGGTAGATGAACCATATAACAAAGTCCATTTCACATTCTTTTTATTCAGTTGTTCAGTTGTTTCCATTCGGCCTGTGTTTTATCATCATCTTTTTATGACTTGTAGGTCTTGACTGCCATTGGGAATTTCTGTATATGTTGTATTGCTGTGGGGATGATAATAGAGATCATTGTGATGGTCCCAATTCAACATCGGCCATATCGCCAAGTAATTGACAATTTGCTGGTCCTCCTTATCGGAGGGATCCCCATTGCCATGCCGACAGTGTTATCGGTGACAATGGCAATTGGTTCCCACCGATTATCTCAGCAGGTTTGTTAGAGGGGCATTCTGATGTAGTACACTAGCTGATTTTAGTTTAAGGCTGCTTGTATGCACAAGGTTGTTCTTATTCTTAACAATTGTAGGGAGCCATCACAAAAAGAATGACAGCAATTGAAGAAATGGCCGGCATGGATGTGCTTTGCAGCGATAAAACTGGAACTCTGACATTGAACAAGCTGACAGTTGATAAAAGTCTTATTGAGGTATATCTTTTTCCTTCTGTTTTTTGTCGGGTGTGTTTACTTCAGTTTTAATTTCTAGATTCTGTATTCTAGTTGTTCCAATCTTTTGCCTGGATGTATTCTCGTAGATCTTTGCTAGAGGAGTAGATGCAGATACTGTAGTTTTGATGGCTGCCAGAGCCTCCAGAGTGGAAAACCAAGATGCGATAGACGCTGCCATTGTGGGGATGCTATCCGACCCAAAGGAGGTAGGCCAATTAGGATTTCAACCTTCCAGTACATAGATTCAAGTGCAGAGGTTTTATTAATGCATCTGATCCGTAATAGCTGAAATAATGCACAATAGAAGAAGATGAGATTTTTTTTTATCTAAAAGACTTTTATTACAGTTCTTCGATGTATTAATCTAATATACTAACATCAACTTTGGTATGCTCGATTGTACCCTAAAAAGGCACGGGCAGGCATTCAAGTGATTCATTTCCTCTCTTTTAACCCCACTGATAAGCGGACAGCGCTGACATATATTGACATTGAAGGAAAAATGCATAGAGTCAGCAAAGGTGCACCAGAACAGGTACAATAATCAATAACAGTGCTCTTGTGTCTGATGATCGTTCACTGTATTGTAAATTTATGCACCTATTATTGTTACTAGATACTGAACCTCGCACACAATAAATCAGAAATAGAGCGGAGGGTTCATGCTGTGATTGATAAGTTTGCAGAGCGAGGGTTACGATCTCTTGCAGTAGCTTACCAGGTACTGTATTAATGTTGTTGTCATATGTTGGTCATTCTCTCTGCTATTCTTTAGCAAATGCACGTGCCATTTGCATCAGCTACTAGTTTGTAGGTGATGGGCGATTTTTTGAATACAGGAAGTTCCTGATGGAAGGAAGGAGAATCAAGGAGGTCCATGGCAATTTGTTGGCCTCATGCCTCTCTTTGACCCACCTCGACATGACAGCGCGGATACCATAATGAGGGCTTTGAATCTTGGGGTAAATGTTAAGATGATCACAGGTGTGTGTATTTTTAGTGTTTACATCTCCTTGTGTTTCCTGTTGCATACTCCCTGTCTATGCTTTAAATTTAATTGATTAAGTCAATTCCGTGTAAAAGAAATCATAAGAACTACTTAACAGGATTTGTTTTTCCTTTTGTATTCTAAATTTTCTACTGTTTTTCAACCCTAATAAGTGCATTATCTGTGGCAAGTGTTTATGAATGATTATATACCATTGTTTTTCAGTCTGATCATGAATGATCTCATTTTATTGTGATAACATGATTTTTTTTTTTGGTCGGCGAAAGTCAATAGTGGTAGTTGTAGTTAATGATATTTGAACCCCAATCAAAGGCATAACATGATACTACAAGCCATAAATCAACTAGGTTCACGGCCGAAGCCATTATGTGGATGTTTTTGTGTGGGTGACAGGCATTTGTAGAAGCAGGCACAATGACGGCTGGTTAAACGTGATGGGTTTTTGTTTGTTACTGTAAATACAAGTTGGAAGACAAACGGCAAAGTTCATAGCTGGCTAGTTAATATTTGTAGAACACCAGGAACCTGGCCTATCCTCATAGGTAATCATGGTCCAGGCTTCCTGCTGACCCAGAGAAGTTCAAAATCTTGTCAGTGTGCGTGTGCAAGAGAAGTTTGAAAGATTGTTAGTGTGTGTGCTTATAAAGTTGGTTCACAGTATGGTGCCATCAAGTGCATCCATCTTACGTTTTTGTTTTATTTTCACTTTTCAGAAGTCTGTTTCTGATAGTTTTCTTCTCTTTCCTTATAATCTCCAATCCATCTACCAGAAGGTGGGGTTTTTCCCCTCTTGTGATCTTATTTCATTTGCATGACCCTTCTCCACCTCCATTAGGTGATCAACTGGCAATAGCAAAGGAAACAGGACGCCGATTGGGTATGGGAACCAATATGTATCCATCATCTGCCTTGTTAGGACATAACAAGGATGAGTCAATTGCACATTTTCCAGTTGATGAGCTTATTGAAAAGGCTGATGGTTTTGCTGGCGTTTTCCCGGGTAAAGTTTCTTTTCGTGTGTTGCTCCTTATGCCGATTGATATTATTTCTACACTTAGGTTAACTATACCCAGACTTAGGTCCTACCTAACATCCCCAAGTGTGAACAGTTTGATACCTTGGACTCCTTGAAAAGGAGCGAGGTAGGCACCACTAACAACTGGAAACCAATTTTTCGTCCCCTTCTCATGTACTCCCTCCATTCCATTTTGTGAGTCCCTTTTCGAGAATCCAACTATTTTACAAAACATCATTATTGCATTGACAGATTTGCTGGTTTCCAATTTTGCCCTTAAGTGGTTTTCAATTCTTTTTGTTTTAAATTGCCTCTGCAATTTCAGCTAGTCACATTTCCCAAGGAGAACTTCAGAATCATTCCTATACTATTGGCGCCAAGTGTGCCTATTTAAAATTGTCCTTTCACATCATAATTTAATGATTTTTTAAGTTTGGAGAAGAAAGGGCAAAATGGGAAAGTTCTAGTTTTTTTGGTGTTAACTTTTAAATGGGACACTCATTTTGGAACGTCCAAAAAAGGAAAGATGGACCCTCAAATTGGAACAGAGGGAGTAATACAGTTCGATTGTTGCGTAAACAACAGAATATTGAATTGTCAACATTGAATGCTCCTCAAGCACTTCTTCTGTGGTTCTTGTTAATCGACCTTATCTGTTGGTACAGAGCACAAATATGAGATTGTAAAACGTCTACAAGCTAGAAAACACATATGCGGAATGACCGGTGATGGAGTTAATGATGCTCCTGCCCTTAAAAAGGCTGACATTGGCATAGCTGTTGCTGATGCAACTGATGCTGCTCGCAGTACTTCTGACATAGTCCTGACAGAACCTGGCCTTAGTGTTATCATCAGTGCCGTACTGACTAGTCGCGCAATCTTTCAGAGGATGAAAAACTACACGGTAAGTTTGGATTGTGATCAAGAAATAGTTTGGTAACGCACGTTAGCAGAGGAGAGTTTAGGCATGTCAGTTAGCATGTCAACTGTGCAAAAATGCATGCATTGTTAGGAAGTTTGGATTTGCTAATTAGGCAATGCTACCTATCACCAACTCGTTACACTGATTTATACCACTTCACTGGTTTTGTACCACTGTCATGGTAAGAAATGAATCTTCTTGATTTTTTCCTCACATCTTATTTTTTAAAACAAACCTCTTAAAAAGTATTCCACTACATTGTAGACAAAGTGGTGACTGGAAGGAAACTATATCTGTTCGAGTTACGGAGGAGGAACATATAGCATTTTTCTTACACGTGATCTGTCAGGTGCCTACAGTACCAGTTCTTTGGTCTGTGGGTTGCTGTATTTTCTAATTATTAAACCATGTGGGTTGCTGTATTTTCTAATTATTAAATCACTTCACAAATCTCCTTCAATTGTTGCCAAATGGTATCATGGCCTCTGCAAACTGCTCTGCTGCCACTGTTTATCTTTATTTGCCATTTATTTTACTGAAATCATGTGTTGCAGTTGCGAACACACTTGCCCAGTTGCCCCTCCTTGGGGGTTTGGGAAAGGACACTTGAAAAGAAAAGACACGCACACACACATACACCCAAACTCACATCTATGGGGCATAATAAGCATTGTGCCTTGTACAACTGCTGATAAATTATTTGTATAACTTACTTTGTTATATTTGGATGTGAATGATGCAGATATATGCAGTTTCTATAACTGTCCGTATTGTGGTAAGTGTTCTATTTTGGGCAACAAACAAACCATGTCTAAACGTTTTACATTACTTGGACATTGTTAGAGGATCTCATGGCTTGTACTCTTTTACCACCTTCTCCTTTTTTTTTGGACAGCTTGGTTTTATGTTACTCACCCTCATATGGAAGTTTGATTTCCCTCCCTTCATGGTGCTGATCATTGCCATCCTCAATGATGGTTTGTATTCTGTCTGTCAGAGTGAATGCACATGCCTTACTTTTCTAGTTATCAGAGACAAACACAAGCATGTAGATTTATGTGTATTTCTTCTCATTTCCTTGTCATTAGCCTTGAATACATCTTGTTGTATGGGGTGTGAGTCCTTACTACGGGGCATTCCAGGCACCATTATGGCAATATCAAAGGATAGGGTGAAACCATCTCCTCAGCCTGATAGCTGGAAGCTGGCAGAGATCTTTACAACTGGAATTATTTTTGGTAGTTACTTGGCCATGACGACTGTCATCTTCTTCTGGGCAGCATACCAGACAGACTTCTTTCGTGTAAGGAAACTTATAACTACAGTAAATGGCAATGCAATATTTGATTGGGCATGGCGCATTCAGCTAAGCACCCAGTTTAAATTTTCTGCTTTCTCCCTGTCATGTAATTTTCAGCGTATATTTGGGGTTCCGTCTCTCCAAAAAACAGGTCATGGTAGTAACTTGAGGAAGCTTGCATCGGCAGTTTACCTACAAGTGAGTATCACCAGTCAAGCCTTGATATTTGTCACACGCTCTAGGAGTTGGTCTTTCCTTGAACGTCCTGGCCTTTTGCTTGTGGCAGCTTTTGTTGTTGCTCAGTTGGTAAGTGAACTTTGAACCCCTTATCTTTTCTCTACATCTCTTTTCCTTTGACAAGTTTTTTCCACCTTTTATGCAACCCCTGATTTTAACCTTTGTCAACTTGGAGTAGATTGGAACACTGATTGCCGTTTATGCAAATTGGAGTTTTGCTGCTATGGAAGGGATTGGATGGGGTTGGGCTGGGGTGATCTGGCTTTACTGCCTTGTAGTCTACATCCCCCTTGATTTTATTAAGCTCGCCATCAGATATGCACTGAGTGGGAAAGCTTGGGATCTGATGTTTGAGCAAAGGGTATGGTACTCAATTTAAAAGCATAACAATGAATGAATCGCTTGAATATGATCATCCGGTAAAACTGTTTTATATTGCAGATTTCTTTCACAAGGAAAAAGCATTTTGGGAAGGACGAACGCGAGCTTAAATGGGCACAGGCACAGAGGGCCCTCCATGGGCTGCATCCTCCCGAGACCAAGACCATGTTTGGTGATCATGGTGCTTATGCAGACCTTAATCAGTTGGCTGAAGAGGCGAAAAGAAGAGCTGAGATTGCAAGGTAAACAGATTATCAATTTTGAGACCTTAAAAGGAGTGATGCTTTAAATTTACTCTTTAAATTTGCTAGCAATTCTTAATTAGAAATACCCTTCTGCATTACCATTGTTTTCCTTTTTCAAATGTTTCTTTGACTATATAACAGGGATTTAAAGAGCCTATGGTAAGAGATCCGTTAAAAAGAATTTTGGTTTTTGTTCCTTTTTTTTAACAATCTATCGTGGGAAAGTTCTAGTTTTGGCCATTAGAAGCCCAACAGCTTGACAGGTCGGTGACAGATTGAAAGAATATGTAGGAGAATTGATGGATTCGGAAGTGAACTCGTCTTTTATGGGGATACCGGATGGGGGTATTGGCGTACACTTCATCCACTAAAACCATGGGATAAATGCCCAACTACTTTTTATTTAGTATCGTTTTTAAATAACTGTGCTCCTTGGAACTTAGGTTTTGGAGTAATCCGAATAAGTCATTTATACTCCATATTTAATCAACATGCAAAATCTGTAAATCATGTCCAATGAGTAATTAAGTTTCTAACCCACTTATATGGTCCAACTTGATGGATGAATAATGTAAGAAAAATAATCATGCCAATGATTTAGGTTTCTTGTATATTATGGAACACACTGCACTCAACAAAACTCAATAGAGAATTCAGAAATGATATGAGTACGTTAACCACGCACGGATGTTGCACGCACACAAATTGGCAGTACACATGGAAAACAAATCTGGGCACAAGGTGGCTCCCACTCTCCACTCTCTCTCCTGTTTTGAATCAGTGAAAAAAATTCAAACATTTCAAATCTCAAAAAAATTTCTCTTAGGGCCTACTGATTGAAAAAAAAATTTGATTTTTTTTTTTTGCTGATTCAAAATTGGAGAGTGGGAGCCACCTTGTGCCCAGATTTGTTTTCCACATGTACTACCAATTGTGTGTGCATGCAACATCTGTGCGTGAGTACGCCAAGTTGGCGTACTCAGCATTTCTGGAGAGAATTATATAGCCAACTCCAAGGTATCGGGTTTATTAGTGAAGGTGATGGATCTTTCAAATCCGATGCATTGTGATAGAAATACAACACAACATAGTATTCAGATCTCTCTCTCTCTCTCTCTCTCTCTCTCTCTCTCCAGGTTGAGGGAACTGCATACACTCAAAGGCCACGTTGAATCAGTCGTGAAGTTGAAGGGCCTCGACATCGATACAATTCAGCAATCGTACACTGTTTGAGGGAGATCACAGCTTTACTTGAAGCTATACTTGATACATATAGAATGTTTTTTTACTCATGTGTCATAGAGAAATGGATGTAGACGTTTGGCTGCCGATTCCTTGTCCTTTGTTATATGCCTTCTGCAGTTATTACAGATTCCTCTCCCTTGATTTTCTGCCAAACTCTACGAACTTGGTTGGGATGTGGTTTTGCCGTGTTTTATGTAATGGTTTTCTTGAGGGGCTTGAGACTGGGTTAGGGTTTGGGACTTGGAAACCATCTTAGCTCTGGGATTAGGCTGTAAATCTTATGCGATAGCCTTGCTTGGGAGGATGCAGTGCATTGGTAATATCTCTATCAATATTACCCTATCGTATTGTAACCTATTTTCCCTGATTCCTCTGGAGCTAAATACATACAGGATTGCAAGACAGAACAGCATCGTGTTGACAACATTAGGATCGGCTTATGGAATTCCCAACTCCAAACCACAAAATGCAATCCAACCTGCGATCCAAGTTGGCAGAGAAAGTCTGTGCACAATACACAACTCCTGAGTTGTGTTTTAAAGTTACATGCATAGGATCGATCATTGGAAAACATTCTGGAAAGCAGGAACCAAATGCTACCTTACAAAGTACCAAGATTAGCTCATATTAGAGACACATCAAAAACGTCCGGTCCAAATATATGTGAGATCCACATTATGAGACAGCATCTGAGGGTGTGATGTTTTCTCAAGTACATTCAGTAATAGATACCTTGATGTTTCAACGGAATTCAGAAAGTCCTGTACGGATCCAAATATTTGGCAACACAAATCAGATGGAACTGAGATGCAAAATCACCTTTGTACTTCCAAATCATGAGAAATTATTGCAAGTTTTCACCAATCAAAACAACAGGTACGTTCATTACAATCATTCCAAATTTGTGCTTTCATCGACATAAAATCATTGCATAAGTACAAGAAGTGTGTTTATAATCAAGCAGCGAATTTCGGTTTAACTCTGTGCTTCTCAACCTTCTTCTCGAGCTCATCCTTCTTAGCACCGACGACCCTGTCCACCTCCTTCCCTTGCTTCAGCAACACGAACGTTGGCATCGCCTTAACCCCAAATTCCTGGGCCACATCCTATCATTTCCGCCAACAGAAACACAATCAATCAGTCAAACAAATGAAAAAACACAAAGCAAATGTTCCTAATTGCAGAGAGTGCTATCATGTTCACCCGCCCAAAAAGTACATGAATATTTTCCACTTTGTATGGAGCTCACGCGAGGGAGTAATTATTCCATAGTCCAAAAGCACCGCCTCATGGTGCTCCGGACTGCTCTAGAACTACATATTTATGTGAGGTCCATATGGTTAAATAATTTTGCCACACGAGTTTCCATTTCGACAATCAAAATCCTTCGTTTCATAAGGCATGATTTTCTAATCATTCCAAAAAAGTCATCTCATACAAAAAGTGTTGGACTAGTAGTCAAGGCTTGGGATTTAGGAGCTTCCTCCCTCCTAAGGTCTTAGGTTCCAAACCTTCAGGTGCTATTAACTCCTTTGGGTCTAGTCCATACGGAGTGGGAGTGGGAGTGGGAGTGGGCAATGGGATTGGATTGGACCCCCAGGATTAGTTGAGGTGCGTGTAAGCGTGCCCGGACACCCGAGTTATCAAAACAAAAAAAAATGTGTTGGATCCGATAACACTAGTTTTGATTTAGAATTCCAACCTAGAAATGAAATTCTGGACGAAGAATCAAACGATTAGATCAAACATTCAACTATATAATTAGGCTGATCATCTAAATCCCATTCTTGTTTGAGAGATCAGCCAAAACAACATACACACGCCACACAAAGATCAAGAACAAAGACAGAGAACGCAAAACACAAGTTTTTTACCGGCTTTCCAACTGTGTAATTGAGTACGTCCACGGCTAATGCCAAATTTCACTATGCTTCGAATGGAGAGAGAGTACAAGTTACACGCGTATAGCAATTGATGAATCAGACTTCACAAACCCAACAGTTCTAATCATGAATGACGAATCTAGTATGAGCTCCACACAAAAGTGAAACAGTACTACTCCAGTAACGTTTACTCACTTGTGATAATGGGTCAAAAAGGGTGAACAAAATAGCACATCGAATGTTTACGAATTGAGAACAAATGAAATTCAAAATCTAACCGACAACTCATCGACGTCGATCTTGATGAACTCGACGTCGGCAAATTTGGACGACATCTCGTTGATCACAGGCTCCATAAGTTTGCAGGGTGGGCACCACGACGCCGAGAAATCGACCACCATCTTCACGAGAGAGGAAACAAAAGAATCAGATCCAGAAATTCAATCAAAATCTCAACAAACAGAGAGAAAAGAAAAAGAAAAAGAGCCCTGGTTTTGGAATAAGGTAGTGATTTACCAGCTTAGGGATTTTTTTAGAGTCATTGAAGTGAAGCTGCCACCGGTTGGAGGAGTGGAAAACGATGACGGAAGATGGCTCCGACGACGATTCGGAAGAGTCCGTAGCGGCGCCGCCTCCCAACCAACTCGACAGATACGCCCCCATTGACTCTCTCTCTCTCTCTCTCTCTCTCTCTCCGTGTCTATAGAGAGGACTAGAGGAGCCGCAAGAGAAATATTATGAATTCCCTTATCCTCAGCTGTCCCGTCACGCGTTCCGCTTAAATTTTACGGGAGTAGAACTTTAGGATTTTTTTTTCTTTATTTAAAAAAATTACGTTTGTTAGATTTTCACTAAAATTTTGTGGATTATTATTTGTTTCGATAAGATGAATTAAAAAGTAAGTTTTTTATTTTACTTTTCCATTTTTTTTTATCGAAACGAATTAATAATTTATAAATATTTGGCACAAAATTAACAAATATAAAAAAAATTTAAAAAAAAATCCTGAAAGTCAAATAAGTTCTTAGTGGAACAGGAAATATGTCGAGATTAGCGTAAAATTGGTCCGGATATTGACCGTCGAACCAAACAAAAAAAAAAGATACTAGAGGAGTCAAAACCCAATAGGCAAGAAGACATTTCTTCGCCCACCTTTTTAGAGATGTGATACATTTTGGTCTTAACCCACCTTTTTATGATGCCTAATCTATTTCCCCTTTTAATCTTTGTATTTGTATCTCATCTACATTAATTAATAAATTTTTCTTTTGCCTAATGTTTACCAATTTTTTCCTCGATCGAAATCGACGGAGATTTCGATAAACAAAGCTAACAACAAAAACAAAGGCGAATTATGGCTTGTCTCCACAAATGGATTTGAGGCTCATTGCCGTATTTCAGGATTTCACCGGAAATAAAATGGCAAATGAATCAAATGCTATTTTTTAGTGGTGATGAATTGACTCATAAAAGAAGACCGTCACCCCCCAATTTTCAAGAACGGAATCGACCCATCGATTGGGTGAAGTGAATTGATGGTTTAGTGAAGTGGGGTGGAGCGGAAGAAAAATAACAAATGGACTTTGTTATTTTCTAAGGTAGATTTACAATAAAAAAGGACGGATCCTCATTGAAAGTAAGAGAATTAGTTAATCCTACTCCTAGGAAGACAAAAATAAGAACATTGAAAGTAAGAGAATTAGTTAATCCTACTCCTAGGAAGACAAAAATAAGAACAAAGTGAAAACTTTGATTGGTTGAAGGAGTTTACAATGAAGCCAAAAAAGGCTATTTATAGAAAATAAAATGTGTAGAAAATAACTTCCCAACTTCTCACTACTCGATCATCATCTTCCAAGTGTCCAAATAACTTCCCACAAACTCCAAAGTGTGTAGGAGCATGCCACTTGTCCAAATAACTTCTCTTCAACTTCAAAGTGTGTAGGACAATGACAAGTGTCTTTTTAACTTCTAAATGTATAGGAGCATGCCAAGTGTCTTGCACTTTATTAAAATACAAACAAATAAAAATTTATACTATTAATACGAAATAATAAAATAGGAAGCATTTTCATAATTGCCATATCGACAGGCAGTGAAATATATGGTACAAACACCTATCAAAAAAAAAACTGTATATATTTGGGTGGTTATAACGGATAATGAGACACGACTATGATTAAATAATTATTCTGAGACAAGTCATTGAAAATGGGGAATTTGTGGAGATTTTGGTAATAAAAACGATAAGCCAAATAATCGGACTTTTAAACTTGTCCATTTTATTTAAAGAATGACAAGAACATCTCACAATATATTGGAATGAGCCAGTGAAAAATAAGAAGAGTTGAACTGAAAATGTTTTGATTCGGAAAAAGTTCCTCTTTTTATTGCTCGCCCTGTGAGAGTCTAAGAATTTCATTTTTTATGTTGTGGAAAATGAGTTTCCATCAGCGATTTAAATTTCATTTATCAAATCTATTTTGAAATCCAAAATTGATATTTGATGAACATAATTTTCATTGTGCTTAATGTTCTTAATGATTTCTAAAAAAACATATTCGATCATCGAAGTGAAAGTGAACCCACAAAAGACTTACGGATACCTTGAGCAGAACCTCTCCGGTTCCTTCGGGGAACGGGATCCCCTCTCGAAACAGATATGGTAAAAGATGGCAGTTCTCACAATTCATACACTAGAACTAGGTGGCCATCTGTTGGAGAATACCAAATGAGATTAAATTCTTTACACCGCAGTTGTAAACATTTGTTTCCTCCAAATCAATTACATTGCTACACGTCACCATGCTCAAATAATTGGGACCACTGTCTTGACGACGTGATGCAATATAATTGATTTAGAGGAAACAAATGTTTACACCGGCTATTATAAAGAATTTAATCTCATATCAAAACCTATTAGACAAACTTTTTTGAACTCCATTGATCTAAGTCTCTCAAATCCCAGTTACCAAAAAAAAAAGTCTCTCAAATCCTTCTTGTAAAACAGATCTTAACTTCCCGAATAACAAATCCATTATTCCAAATCCATAAATCCAAACACTAATTTCCGTTTGACCAAAAAAAAAAAAATCCAAACACTACCTAAAAGACAACTGATTAGGTTAGACGACAGTTCGATTATGATAATATTTTCACAAACAAAGATGTTAGAACATCTCCAACCCTTGATATCAAATTAGGGATGTCAAATTTTTTTTGAAAGCTGACGTGACAATTTGACATCTTCAATTTGACATCAAAATCTTCCGTTCCAACCCTTATGCCAAAAGTTCAAAGTCCAAACTGTCATTTTTTGAAATTTGACAAGTAAGGTGTAGGTAGTCAAAGTTGGCATGCTCCCTCCCCCCTTCATCCATGTCAGCAGCCACATAGGATTTGGCCTAACAGAAGACATCTGGGTTGGATTGTCAATTAGTGTCAAATATTACCGTTACAAGCTCCATGTCAGATTTGACATCTCCCGTTGGAGATGCTCTTATCTGCATTTAACGCGACAACATAACAAAAAAAAAATTGATGGTTTTACACACTTCTCAAAAGGTCACCATACCAAAAAAAAATGTCAGCTCTTTTATCTTGAAAATAGAAGGTTTATTGCTACAAAAACAAATGACATCTTCAGGAAACTTTATTGAAATGGAACTGGAATGCCCTGCTTCTTGTTGACAATAGCCATGGCCAAATACCGAGTACCCATCCCAATGGGAGTCTTCTCTTCGGGACCTTCCCAAAACTGGGCTTCACCTTCACCCACCAACTGCCAATATCCTGTCATGAGAGACTCTTCTTGTTCATCCGTCTTGCAATTTTCTAGCAGTGCTTCAAATCGGAAATTTATCCCGAGAGAACCAAGAAATTGAGACTGAGTGATTGGCCCATGGACCGACACATCTTCTGCAAAATGTTGGATGTCATGGAATCAGTACTAAAATTATCTAAAGCTGCTCTTCTCAGTTGGCCATTAATTTTTCATTTTTTCCCCCAAGAAGAAATTGATGAAAACACAGAAGATTCACAGCAGATTTTAGTGTTTACCTGAAACTTCCTCTGCAGAGTGCCTTATAGAAGCAAAATCAACGTATGCACTAAGATCAGCAGTCCCAGGGTTATCCAATATGTCAACAAACTTATGTTTTCGAATAGCCTGCAAAAGCATATGGGTGTAAGAAAATCGAAACTAGAATGAGAAAACGAGAAAAGCAATGCAAATTCTGGTTTATGTGAGAATGATGCTAGGCACCCAGCAGTATTCATCGACAGCCGTGTTCTTTTGGATGTCGTAGACGAAGTGTGCAAAATTATAAAGGATGTTCATATGTTCTACTGCATATTTATATTTGAACACAGTGGTAAAAATTAATATAACTTAAAAATGGCTAAGTAGTTTTCATTCTCGATACCAAATGAGACCTTTTCCAAACATTGTAGCCTTCCCACTTTATATGTTAAAAAGGACTTTTTAGACAAAGGAAAAAGTTGGACGGCAAACATTCTTCATTAAGAGAGCCCAAGAATGTCAACAACATAATGCACAAGATCTATCGTAACCATAAAACCATGTAGTAATGAACCCAAAGACACCGGACCTGAAGACTGTCTGAGACTAATCCATCGAGGCCATAATCAATAATGAGAGCCCCTCCTCCATCAGAACTTATTCTATTCGCAATTGTTTGAGTCAATTCCATCGCTTTTGGACAAACCTCAATTTGACCAACTTTAGCAAGTTCTTCAGCTGCAGCCCACTTGCAGCGCTTCATGAGAAACAGGGTCGCAGGCATAGGTCGGGGGGAGAGAACGAAATTAAACCTGACAACCAAAAAAAAATGATTATTCAATGATCACTTTAGGACCTCTTTAGAAAGAATCTAGTTGGGATAATAAGTCCAGTCCACAAAGACATGCGTTGAGTCTAACAGCGATAGATGAGGAAGCGAATCTTTACGATGAATCTTCTGCAACATCGATCATTTTCTCACACCAGCCACGAGAAGCTCTCTGCCAACAAATAATAAAATCGTATAGTCCACGATACAATTGTTTGAGACCATGAACCATGGTACGATAAGAAACAGCTAGTAGTCAACATATTTACCAAATCCAAAAGAAACCATGTTGTTTCTTTTATTGCCACAAACAAAAAGTCGCAACATCCATTAAAAATGCCCGAGCAACAGAAAGGAACTCTACAAACCTGAAATTGATGAACTGGTAGAGCATCAAAGAATTCATGGGCAATTATGATTGTTGGCACTGAAAGAGAAATAAGGGGCATAAGAACTCATATGGTCAGAAAAAGAAGGCAGCAATTTCTCTAACCCTTAAACAAACAAATACTGTATAAAATCAATATGCAAGTAACTGAACCAAAGATATCAAATTTTTTGGATAGATAGTAATCAACATTTTAACCCAGCAATCAAGTGTTTGCCCATCACACAAATCTTTTAATATTTGTTGGCTATAGGTATTAATTTCTTATCCTTTCTGGATTTCCTGGAAACAGCTTCACACTTCTGCCGAAAACAGATAAAAATGAAAAGAAGAGGAGGCAATGGTAACAAGGACTGCATAGAAGATCGTCTAAGCCCTAAGCTTATAGTTTCAGCTGTCCAACTGACAAATTACTGCTGCAGTTAAGTGGGAAACTGGGTATGTAAGCAACGACTTTCAGTTATATGTCTATATAGAGTTGGTTAATTACCTCAACGTAAGTCCCAACTTATAATAAACATAGCCTTGTAGTGAGGACATTAGGTAATATGCTGGTTCATATAGAGTTGGTTTATTACCTCAACCTAATCCCGAATAGTAATCAACCTACCATGTTAGAGCAATCGGAGAGAGAGTAGTAGTACATAACTACTACCTCTGCATCCCACTTCTGTACATAACTAATACCTCTGCATCCCACCTCTGCATCCCACTTGGTCAATGCATTACAAACTCAAAAGTGAAAGTTGACTCAGCTGAGTTATCTTCGGACCCAAAATCCAGTGACAGGAGTTTGGAACACAATACCTTAGCGGAGGACTAATAGGTAAGCATCTACATATTGTCTAATTGAACATTCAGACTGTATAGATGAGCAAAATAAATTTATCGCCGAAAGAGCCCGTGATATGCGTATTCGTGGAACAGAACAATGAAAGCAAGATCAGTTGACAAACAATTTCCCCATGCATTTGCGCACATTACTTCTATATATGAAGCTCAAGATAATATCATACATCCTGCTGGAACCTGCTCCAGTGTAGTATGCCATGAAACAGGGGTTCTCGACAATGTACTTATAGTTCTTTTCTCTACACTCACGTCAGAGCTATCTTCATCGATACACTTCAGGTGGCCATACTGAAGCTTCTGTAAGGTTGGACTACATTCAACCATGTGGACGTTCAAGGATTCTGTAAAGTTCTTAAACTTAGATGCTCCCTGCAGAGAAAAGTTGCATAGATTCAGTTGGAATATCCATTCAATCTTTATATTGATTCACACGAAATGCAGTGTAGAATTATTGACCCTTACATTCCGGGTATCCACTTACACAAAGTGCTAGTATTGAACTCTAGCAAATATGTGCTATGAGAATTAGGTTATCTTACACGAAGAAGATCGGCCATGAGAGTTCCTCTTCCTGGACCCAGCTCAACTAGGTTTACTCTGTTTGGCCGTTCCATTTGTTCCCACAAACTCATTGCCCAAACACCAATCATCTGGGTGTTATATAACCAAGAGAAATATGAGTCGTCCACAGTAGCAAATCTTAAATAAATTGAACATTCCACTCACAAACTAGAACATACTAAATCTGTCGGAAATCCATCCATTTTATCTCAACTCTACAATACAAGCTAAGAGAAGACCCATAGAAATCCAATTACCTCCCCAAACATTTGACTCACTTCCGGAGAGGTGATGAAATCACCTTCTGCGCCAAAAACATCTCGATTTATGTAGAAACCAGCTTTAGGATTTGTCAAAACTTCCTCCATGTACTCAGCGACTGATATGGGCCCGCCACGGAACTGAGATACCAGTTATTAGGGGAAAAAAGAAGATGACGAAGAAGAAGAACAAGAAGAAAAAGAAGAACAAATAGACTAACAATTGGGACATCCCACACAAATTGAATTGCCCATTATGTCTTCTGAGAAGTTCTATAACGAGGCGTATTCTGGTTACATCTGCATTCTACATGTTGTAAAGCATGATGCACTGACTCATAATCCTTAGCAAGTTCAAAAAAATTCCTGCTTTAAATTCTAAAGTGCGTATACACTGGTATTTCCTCTGTTCATCTCCTCTGAGACATTCAGGAACTGAAAATATTTTTGTTTATCCACTATGTTATCAGGGATTACATACAGTTCTGTATATAAAGCTTGAAGACAAACTAACTTAACAGACCTATCTGGCCTTAACAAAAGCCTAACTAACTAAGCTAAAAAAACTTGACAGTTGACACTACCCCGCAAAACTGATCCGGGGAGATCAATCAACATCATATTGGATTTATAGGCACTTTGAATTTGAGAAAATGAGAGAAAAGAAAGAGTTGTGTTCTCTCACCAAAATGAGCTTTAAACAAAATACATAAAGATATCATCGTCTGTCTTTCTTTCCCCTTGTTCTCAAAATTTTCCTCTCTTCGTTATCCAAATAAGTGAAAAGACTCTCCTAAGTTATCTTACTCTTAAGAAATGTAAACTGAAATCTAGAACCAACATAAGACGGGGGAAGCAACAAAATCTAGGAAGAAAATAGATTGTCCCGTTTTTCTTTCAGAGTGGGCAAATGAGGGGTTCGAAACCGCACATGATAAATTCACAATCCACTGCAGCAACCTACCCTTTTCTGATTTCTTTCTATCTTTTATCAAAGAACCATACAAACGGTTGATTTCCACTTGATACATTTTGTATCGAAAGAGTTTTGTCGAGCCCATTCTCTTTTGGTAGTTCTACCGCGGAATTTCTTTGTTTCTTTATTTCCGGAATATGAGTGTGATTTTTATAATTGATCCTATTGATAATGATTTAGTATTGACGAGCTACAGTGATTGCACCTATTAAAGCAATTAAAACAACTATTGAAATGAGCTCAAATGTAAGAAAACGCAAACCTTGATAATGCCTTTGAGATGCTTAACAAGCTCAGAATCCGAAGAAGGCCCATGAGAATGCTCTGCACCAAAATTGCTCAGTTCAAACTCATCATGCCAAATACAGTAGGTAAGAAAAACACCACAAACATCCCCAGCCCCTACCCAATTTTTTACCAGATTCTTTGACTCACAACCAAAATACGAGTAAAACCACATAAAATCCACTCTAGTAATTTACTCAAACCAATATAAAATTGCTAACCGAAAGAAAAACCTACATAAAAAAAGAGTATTACTCAAAAAATTTACTCTCAAATTTTCACTCAAAAATTTATGCTTATGCTTGGGTTCGCAGCCCATTTAAGTGCTCCCTGAAATGAAGCTTTGCTCAAATTTTTAGCCAAAACTGGGGAAAAAAATTTGAACGACGGCTGGAGATGATCCAAGTATGTGCAAAAATATGAATGGGAAAGAAGTACCGGGTGGATTATACAAGCCGGAGCGATCGACGGAGATGGAGGAAGAGGGCTGGGGGGATTGGTTCGAGTCCTCCAAGTGCTCGACGGAAGTACTGGTTTCGATTTGGGAGTGCGATGTGGAGGAGGAAGAAGAAGAGCATTGTCGAAAAAGCGAGGAGGAGTGAGGCGCGAACAGACGTCGGCGACGGTCAGTGGAAGCTTGGAGCAGTAATCTTCTCAACATTTTTCCGAAGAGAGAGAGAGAGAGAGAGAGACAGATGTTCCATACATCTGTGATGAAAAACGAGCTACTCTCCTCTGTCGTAAAGTTTTGAAACGTTAAATAAAACAGTGAGTGATATTGGACATCAACTGGGGATGTAGCTCAGATGGTAGAGCGCTCGCTTAGCATGCGAGAGGTACGGGGATCGATACCCCGCATCTCCAATCCCTTGCTTCCTTTTTTACCTAGACTTTGTTTTCTTCTTTTTTCTAGACTTTTTCTTTTTTTTTAACTGCAAAAAGAAATTTTATAATATTTAAAATTGTTACAAATATTTAAGGAAGAAGAGTTGACGACATCATACTTTTAGACTTTGTTATGGTTTTTTAGACTTTGCTCCACTCAACTTTTTCGAAAAGTTAGGTTTGTTCTTATTTAATTTTTTTTTTTTTTTTTTTTTGCCTTTGTTAGTTTTGTACCATACTTTTATAACTTATTAATTCGTCTCGGTGAAAATGAATCCATTTTAAGTCAAAAAAGTCTAATTTTTTTTGTTTTACAAAATATTTGGATGTGTGTGTGTGTGTGTGTGTATATATATATATATATATATATATGAGTTAGGTTCCGGTGAGTGATCCCTCATTTTATTAAAATGCGAGATTCCCATTCCCGATTGAATTTCCATGATCCGAGCCGCTCAAAGTGATCAGAACGTGATTTTAAGGGTCTCCGCGAGAAATCAGCAAAAAAATTGACCGGAAAGGGCTTCATCTGAATAGTTTTCATTGAACGGTTCAAAAAAAAAATGCTCCGACCCTTCCCGGTCATTTTTTTGCTGATTTCTTGCGGATACTCTTAAAATCACGTTCTGCACGCATTGATTGGGAAATGAAAGTCCCTCATTTTGTTAAAATGAGGGATCCCTCACTTAAAAATCCCTATATATATATATATATATATATATATTATACGGGGCGGTTCCAGTGACACTTATAAAAACCCTTAAAAAAACCCCCCCAAGTTCCCAATCAAATTTTGATGATCCGAGCCGCTCAATGTAATCAGAACGTGATTTTAAGGGTGTCCGTGAGAAATCAGCAAAAAAATGACGTGGAAAGGTTTCATCCAAACAGTTTTTTATTGAACTTTATTGAACGGTTTAATAAAAAACTGCTTAAATCAAGCCCTTCCCGGTTAGTTTTTTTGCCAATTTCTGGCGGACACCCTTAAAATCACGTTCTGAAAACATTGAGCAGCTCGGATCATCAAAATTTGATCGGAAACTATGAGATTAAGATTTAGACGGTTTTTTTTAAGGGTTAACAATATGTGTGTGTGTGTGTATATATATAGGGCCCTTATAATGCGGGTGCCCGCATTTAAGTAAGTTGCGGACTTTGCCTTTCCCGATCGAATTTCAATGATCTGAGCCGTTCAATGTGTTCAGAACATGATCTTAAGGGTAATCCCGAGAAATCAGCAAAAAAAAGACCCGGAAGGGCTTCATCCGAGCAGTTTTTGTTTATTTTTTATTGAACGGTTCAAATAAAGACTGCTCAAATCAAGCCCTTTCCGGTCTTTTTTTTTCCGATTTCTTGCGGGTACCCTTAAAATCACGTTCTGAACACATTGATCGGCTCAGATTATCGAAATTCGATTGGGAAAGGGAAGAAATGGTGTGGCCCGCAACTTGCTTGAATGCGGGCATCCGCATTTGAAGAGCCCTGTATATATATATATATTTCTCTAATTTGATGAGATGAGACGAATTGAAAACTAAAAAAGTAAAGCGCAAGACTAGAAAATACGAATTTTTTTTGAATAAGGACAAAATCAAATAAAAAAATGGAAAAAGTGGTTGGTGGAATAAGTCTAATTTGTAAGACTTCGGTTGGGCCACCAAAAAGGCCTTGTTTTTGTCCTCTTTAAAAAGCTAGTTTCAGCCGAACAGTATTTTAGCCCTAAAGAAAAGGTTAAACCAGGAAGAAGAACAAAAAAACACACGGATTGTGTTTCTTCCTACCATGTACATCAACCTCGTGTTTACAAGATTAAGGAATGTGAACAATTCGGTTAGATCAGGTATTAAAAACTTCAACATTTCTTTGATCCGAAAACTAGCTCTGACAAGAATAAACGAGTTCAAGCCCAAAAAATACGAATTTTGAGACAGGACATTTTTCTCGCAGCTGTCAACTAAAAGTTTGTTTAGCGGAAATAATTTGTCTAAAATCCTGAAGCTATAGATAATTTTTTTTTAAGAAAAACCCACCCTTAGTGGTTTTAGCCTGATTAGCAAAATAATCATAAGGTTCAAAAGCTTGATTGTAAACACTCAAAAGGGAACTTTCAAGATCAAAATTCCCCTTGCCTGTTTTGCACTTTTCGCTGCTCCTCCACCTCTCATGAATTCTTCTTTCAAATGGGTGGATAAAATGTATTTTTTTAATCGGCAAAAGTAACAAATTTTTTTTTTTTGTATCTTTGATCTTTCATGGAAAATTTTTGTTGGGTTAATATGGTTGTTATGTCAAAAGCAATTTGGGAGCTTCTAACTAGTGTCTTTGGCTTGTTCTAATAAGCTGACTTTTTATGTCGTTATAATTTAATTTTGCCCAAACACATTTTCAAAAGCCACTACAAAGATGCGTAACATTTAGGTAGGTGTCGGAACGGTCTTCTCTCAAAGAAACAAAATAGAAAAAATACAGCTTCAAAGTGAGAATCGAACGTGATGAGGTAAACAAACAGTTGAAATTACGGATTTTGCTAGGTGGAAATTGTTTGTTGAGTATGTTCCTCAAACAATTCCTCCAAAGGATGTTCCATACCTATTAAAATCAATCCAATTTCTTGCAATTTTATGAATATTTGACTGTTATAATACTCATCTCCTTCCAATATTGAATATGCCAACAGGAGGAAATCTCACTTCATGAATATGCGTGATTCTTCTCGATCTGTTTGAGTTTTTGGGTGCGGGGCGGTACCACACATGTATCCTATCGGTAATCTCAGGCGTACAAACCTATTTTGAACGGTTCAGATTTTAGAGAGAAAAAGGAGAGAGAGGGTCGAGTGAGGGGAGAGAGAAGGAATAAATCTAAGCCGTTCAAAACATGTTTGATCACTAATAAAAACTTCAAAACTTTCTTCGATTCGAAAATCAGCTCTGACAGGAACAAATGGGTTAAAGCCCAAAAAAATAAGGATTTCGAGAAATGTCATTCTCCTCGTATCCGTCAACTAAAAGTTCGTTTAGCAAAAATAATTAAAAGTTCGTTTAGCAAAAATACGGGTTCCAAGAAATGTCATTTTCCTCGTATCAATCAACTAAAAGTTCGTTTAGGGAAAACCCACCCTGGGTGGTTTTAGCCTGATTTTCTTGGCAAAATAATCAGAAGGGTCAAGAGCTTGATTGCAAAAACACTCCAAAGGGAACCCAAGACCAAAATCCCACTTGCCTGTTTAGCACTTTTCGGTTTTCGCTGCTACTCCACCTCTCCTGAATTCTTCTTTCAGTAAAAGGTGTTGAGATCTGACCGCCATTTTGATCAAAAGCCTCTCCAAAGCCACGTAAAATTGGATCGGTATCAGAACGGTTTTTTCTCAAAGAAACAAAATAGAAAAAATACAGCTTAAAAGTGGGAGTCGAACGTGATGAGGTAAACAAATAGCTAGTCGAAATTACGGATTTCGCTTGGTGGAAATTGTTTGTTGAGTATTTTCCTCAAACAATTCCTCCAAAGGGTATTCCATACATATTAAAATCAATTCAATTTCTTGCAATTTTATGAATATTTGACTGTTTGTATAATACATAATCTCCTTCCAATATTTGACTGTTATAATACTTCATGAACTACAAGAAATCAAAGCTAAACTACCTTTCACTTCTTCCCTATATTAAAGCAAAAAACTATACGTATTACTTACCAACCAAAAAACTACCACTTTCCTTCACTTTCTCGGTAGCCAAACACCGAAGTGATATTGGGTCTCAATGAATGGTAGCCAAGTAGAATCCAAGAGCATGGACAGCAGTGCCGTAGACAAGCCCAACGACGGCGGCAAAAGCACCCATCGACTCGACGCATGCAAACAGAAGGCGCGAAACAGCCGCGGTGGCGACAACACAAGCGGCAAATGCCAAGCCGCCTCCTGTCCAGTCGGAATTAGCAGCCTCGGCGAGAGTCAGAAAACCGTGCAATAAGCTCGCGTGAGTGAGAACGTAGTAGCAGTAGAAGATCGTTGATAGTTGGAAAAAGCACTTCTCGTCGCAACGAGATGCTTCTGATGGTCCCAGGGCAATGTAGATTAGGCTGATGGATGCAATGAAAGAAGCATGGATGCACAAGAGACCACCAAGGAAGGAATTCTGATCATTCCTCATCTCTGTTGAGTTAAAGTGAGAAAAAAAAAAAAAAATGAGGCAGAGTTGGTGGAAATTATGAGGGAAAAAGGGGCTTGGAGAAGTGATAGATATTTCATTGGCGGGTAGAGAGCCCCTATGGTCACGCCCAAGGAGATTTGCTACGTTGGTCGTCCTCTCTCACCCTTTATGATTATCAAAAAAATAAAAAAAGAAGTGATAGATATAGTGGAATATATTCGGAGGACTTTTGGGTTTCAAGGGCTATGCATTTGTAAGAGTTCTGATTTGTGATTTGAACCACTTTTGGCAATGAGTTGAAAAAAGGGTTGAGGAATGATACATAAAAACAGAA
Organism: Rhododendron mucronatum var. ripense; assembly: GCA_019656295.1. Lineage (NCBI taxonomy): Eukaryota > Viridiplantae > Streptophyta > Magnoliopsida > Ericales > Ericaceae > Rhododendron > Rhododendron mucronatum. Next base: position 2,349,191 of record BPLT01000014.1, on the reverse strand, counting down.
AAATACGAAGAGATTGAGTGCTGAATTGTGGATGAATTAGAAGTTAGAACTATAAAAGGAGATTGAGTGCTAGCTGAATCTTGTGCATGACATGACGACTGGTTACAAATTTGGCAGCCATGATATTATGTTGTAGGGTTTTGCATAAGAGCAATATGTTATAACACATACGTCCAGACACAAATTCAAACGCAGATGTGCTCGGAGGCATTACGAGTGGCACAAATTCATGTGAGTCTCACGACTGCACTATGGGATCCACATGCATTAGACGGCTCTAAACGTATACTGTCTATTACTCAATCTTTGGATTAAGGTCTGTGTCCAAAGCTCATGCATTAGTACTGTTTGTATACAAAATGATGTGGAAATAAAATTAATTTTCAGTTCAAAATGACACTATCCATGGAGTGCCAGGAGGTGGTGGTTAAGTATACAGTAGTTTCATACATCTGCCCCTGTTGTATTATTCTCAAAAATGGGAACATGGGAGATTCTATATATGAAGAGCTTTGAAAGCTGAAGCAGCTGCTCAACGTATCTTCTAGCTTTTCTTAACCATGTCATGTGATTTTGTTCCAACTTTTTCAGAGAGAAACATCTATTTATGTAAATCATGACTTCATTTTTTAACTAGTACTACATATATATATAAGAACATCAGTGATCATGTACATATTAGGGAAGAGCAGGTGGGAAACATCTATCCATATATGCAAATGGTGCATTGTGTGTAGGCCCATACAATGGTTTACAATGAAAAATGTTTGTTTTGACGTAAAATGGTTTACAATGAAAAATGTTTTCCCTGTAAAATGATTTTGCTGAAACTGTTTTTGTTACTTTTGTTTTCCAGTGTTTGGTTGACATTTAGAAAATACTTTTCAGAAGAAAAAAAATTGAATCAATTTAAACTTCAAAAAAGCTATTTATCAGTCTCCTCGTTATAGGGCTGGTTCCGTGGACAAAAACAAATAACACAAGAATTGTGTTTTAAACAAATTAAACGGCTTTGATTATTAGCGTGGGGCTCCAAACAAGATTTGGGGTCAAATTTCGTGTTCAAAACTGTGTCCGATTAATCACGTAATTAACTTGCTAGTGGTTTTCCAAATCAATTTGGTTCATTCCCCGGGCAGAGAGAGAGAGAGAGAGAGAGAGAGAGTAACAACCATATGCTCTGCAATTCCCGCACTTCAAAAGCGTGAAGCTGTGCCGCTGTGGACAAATTTCCCAAAAACAACTTACTGAGATTTTGGAAGTAAAACGTTTTGCATTGGATGGGGTAAAACATTTTACAACAAAAAATATTTTACTTCGTGTTATCCAGCCAAACACCGCAAAGTGGGTAAAATATTTTTGAGGAAAATATTTTACTTCGAAACAAACGGAGCTTAAAAGTTTTATTACTTGGACAGTTGGACCGTCAAAAAAATACTAACAAAACGAGTTTAATCGACCGTCAAAGCTAGTACGAGTATTTCTCATGGCCGGTTCTTTGAACGGTCTAATTTCGGATCCACCCCAAACCGGTCCTTCAGCCCTTCGAAATTCTCACTCCCAAGTCCAAGCAAGAACCCTCAAGACCCTCGCAAAATCTCTGCTTTTCGCCCCAAACAATCAAACACAGAGGAGCAAGGAGCAGAAAAAAAACTGCACCATAAAGTCGTCGGCCATGGCGTTCGGAGGCTCAGCCGTGGCTCCACCGTCTGCGGTGGCGGCGGCGGGAGGACCGTCGGGCACAAGGCAGGTGAAGCTAGAGAGAGAGTGCGAGCTGAGGATCGAAGTCAGTCCCGACTCACCTCTCCGCCTCCGCGTCCTAGCCGGCACCGCCGAGATCTTCGGCACCGAAATCGCCCCCGAAATCTGGCTCAGTTTCCCTCCAGGCCTCAAATTCGCAGTAAGCATAGTGAATGTGGTCAATTTCACTTTTTAACTTATTAAGCCAATGTGTTTTACATGTGAAACGTGATTTGTTGGGAATTACTGCAGTAAACTTGGCATAGTACTTGTAATTATGTACCAAAAATATGTACTTTGTGGATTCCACTGGTTTTACATAGGGGTGATAAACGAATCGAACGAGCGGAGCAGGTGTTTGTTCAAGCTTGGTTTGAAAACTTAACGAGCTTCGAAATGATTTTCAAGATTAGCTTGTTATGAGACGAGCCGATCTCAAGTGAGTTTTAATCGAGCCAAAGCTGCCAAACACAAGTCGGTCTCGAGTAGCCTGTATTTTTATGCGTCATAAGCCGAATGAATGAGCCAAGTAGTAGCTTGTTGCCGATCAAAAAAAAAAGTAGTAGCTTGTTGGACCGTAGTTAGAGAGAAAAGATTGCAGTTGCAAGTTGCACAACAATTACATATTACGGCTTGATGCTACGTCTACCCAGTTTCTGTGGCTGTTTGAATCGAATTATTACTTTCTCAGCAATACACGTTGCTGTTTGAATCACTAATTACGTTCTCATGAATTCCCAGATGTCGACGTCATGGAACTTGAACAGTATTTTGGCCGTTTAAAAGCTTAATGAGCTTCAAAAAAATTATTCTTGGATTTGTTTCTTTATGTAAAAAACCAATCTTGAAGCAAACATGAGCTCAAACTCGAGTAGTTTGGTTCATTTATCAGCCCTTCTGGTGGACTTGTGACTTTTTTGGTGGAACTAACCGAATTTGTTTATTAGTTTATGGACACTGAGTGTTGGAGAAAAATCATTTCAGGAACCATTTCAAGAGAAAAAAAAACTTGATAAGGAATTAAGATTTGGTATTGAGGCCTAAACTTCCTTTGGTTGTGTCTTGGTGTTTCAAAGTTTGAATGTCAAAGTTTGAATTCAAGTTATGATTTTGTGGTTTATGCAAGAACATAACGAGCAGATTCGTTTTTTTTTTCCATGTATTTTCGAATAAAAAATCAATAGAAAGGGAAAACATAATAAAACACTGGGGAATTTTCCCCTTTGATATTGTTTTGCCTTCTCCTTATTGATTCCTTGCCATTCAAAGATTTGTTTAATATGGATTTAAGTACAGGGGAATATCCAGGAGGAAAGCATATTTTATTTGGAAAGGAAATGTTTTTGGTGGCCTATAAATTTAGGTCCTCCAATGTACTCTGATTTTTCTTGAGTGTAACCACCATATAGGAAGGTAAGTTGCTGCGAGGGAGAGTGCAAACAGATGAGAGTGTGCAAAGAGAGGGAAAGACATTCGTATTACTTACAATCCAAAGTTGAAGTTCAATACATCTCATCCCCTTGTATAGATGTACAACAGCACAAGTACTGGTGGATTACACTTAAGAAAGATGTTTTTATTTTACTTGTGGGGCAGCCCCTCCTCAAGCTTTAAGAACATTTTATATCACTTGTAGTTAGTATGAAACATGCTTCCAATTTAACCCCTCTTGATCTTTATATCTGACACAGTGACACTTAAGTTTTGTAGCCATTACAGCCTATATTCGTGTTTGTCTTTTGGATTCAATTCTTCCTCATATCAATTGTTTATATTACTTGAAAAATCATGTTTAGGTAATCGCCTCTCAGTTCACTTTCTTTTTCTCAGTGGCGACTTACCAATTTTGTTATGCGTAACATCAACACTTTTGCAGAATTGGTTTCTTCTTCTCTTGAGTTGGCTTCTTGCCATCTTCTCTTCTTGGGGCAGGCTGGCATAGTAATGCCGTTTGGTCTCCCCTCTTGGACAGTTGGGTCTCCCCTCTTTAATCTTTGTAATTCTTGAAAGATTAATAATATTTCTTCTTTCGCCGTTCAAAAAAAAAAAAAAAACCTTGTGGTCTCCTAACCAGTGACAGTTGAACCCTAAAATCGGTTCATTCAGACCTGTCTTTTTATGCATAACTAATATAGTGTTTGCTCAACTAAATATTCAAAAACAGAAATATGTGATTCATGTGGTGTAAGTATTTGTAATGCTAGAAAGCTCAACTCAATTAGGCTGCATCTATGTGTCCGTGGCCCCTGTCATGGCAGTTAAACCAATAACTTATGTGGCGTTTTGACAAAAACTGATTACCCAAAAACCATTGGTTCGGAAGGCAAATGTTTATTAAGGATTTCGTTACTACTCTGCTAGCAAAGATGTGAACCTGCACACTCTCATGTGCATGCAGAAGTTTATATTCACAAGTTCATACTCATGCAGATGAAGTTAGTTGCATCAGGCACCAATTATTTGATTTCACACCTCGAAGAGGATCTTATGTTTCAGAAATAACATGCTGGCCCATAATCAAAGTGACTTTGAGCCAATTCCTTTCAAGATTGTTGTTTGTACTAGGTGAATAGGAACTTTGCCGAAATGCTTGCAAATGAATCACCATTTGGATGTTTCATGCATAAATAAGTTCTTTTGCTTTATGTTGATGAGTGTTCAGTTTCATGTCTCAGGTTTTTAGTTGGTATGGAGCCACAATTGAAATGGATGGCGCTACTGAAACTGATTATACAGCAGATGAGGTATGCCTGTTTTCTCAAACCATATTTGCATTGTAATCGGGTATTGTGCTAGTATTTCTTTCTGTTAGCAGTAGAATGGCAAAAGTTTTTTTGTGACAATAGTGTTCTGCATCTTTGTTTTAGACACCTATGATTAGCTATGTAAATGTACATGCTGTACTGGAAGGACGAAGAAATCGTGCTAAAGCATCACCAACTGATTCTGATCTTTCTCAGGTACTATTCCATGTTGTATACTGGATATATGCCATAGGAAAGATAAAAATTGGGGAGTCATATTACTGTATAATCTATTCTCTAATATATAAAGGGGCAACCCTTTTGGTTTGACCTGATCAATGAAGCTGTGTCACGAAAGTATTTTCCATTATTATCCTTCAAGAATTAAGTTTCTACAATTTTCTTAATATTAACTTCCCTATTGACTTCATTATTCGGAGGATCGAAGAAGTAAAAGGGGAAGAGAAAAACTAACTGCATATCCCACGTTCTACTGCTGCATCATCCCCACATTCAAGTTTCAACTGTCCACGTCCGAGCTTCTCCCATTTTGAAGCTTAATTTATGAAGAGGGAGAGAGAAGTTAACCTAATTTATAAAGTTATTCATAACCACTGCCTCGATGAGCTTTGCTTTACTAGAAACTTCTGATCAGGACAACATGATTAGGTGGGCAGTGGGCTTAAGGGTTAATATGCTATAGAACTTGTTTACATACATGTGGATTGATGTTAGTACTACTTATTTTAATGCGACACTGAGAGAAAGCAACTACTTTTGATGTCTTCTGAGTCTACTTGACTAATTATTTTCGGACAAGGATATGTTGGTGTTAATTGAATACTCCTACAAAACATAGCCATCACATTTATTTGTTATTTAAACTGCATTGTGATGTGTGTTAGATAAGACATGAGTATACAAAGGCGTGTTTTGTCTATTGAAGTCCTGCAGCATAGAGTTTTGTTTGATTGAATGGCTTTGTAACAAAGGTCTCCATTGGTAGGACTTGTAATTCCTTGCCTTAACCCTGCTTTGCATCAGTTGTACTTGTATTGTATCATGTTTTCTGATATTTGGGGGATTGAGGAGATAGAGTTTTTCTGGCATGAATGTACTTTTCTCATTCATTGCTGTTTTCTATGACTTGCTATTTTCAACTTTGCAATTCTTCTTTTAATTTGTTTTGGTTCCATAGGACTGAAGTCACTGAACTTTGCGCATTTGTAGTATAATGCAACTCTCGAGTTATCTATCCACATGTCCATCTGTATACGGTGTACCCATGCATGAGATAGTTTGTTTGTTATGGGCATCACTTTTTGTTGGTTCAGGGTCCCAGGGTAATTGTGGTGGGACCTACAGATTCTGGAAAAAGTACGTTGTCGAGAATGCTTCTTAGCTGGGCAGCCAAACAAGGTTGGAAACCTACTTTTGTTGATTTGGATATTGGCCAAGGATCGATAACTATTCCTGGATGTATTGCTGCTACCCCAATTGAATTACCAATTGATCCGGTGGAAGGAATCCCTCTTGAAATGCCTCTTGTATACTTCCATGGCCACCCAAATCCTGGGTAAGAAACTTTTTTCATCCTCAGTTGACTGCTATTTCTTTCTCTTATTCTTTGAATTCGTTTCCTTCCCTGATTCGTTCCACAGGAATGTAAAAGCTTGTTTGCTACTCTGTCTAGATTTAGTCGTCAGCTTTTTTTGTGTTCAAGTATGATGGATATTCTCAAAACTAGTGCTTTGCAGTCCAAATGTAGATTTGTACAAGGTGCTTGTGAAGGAGCTTGCTCAGATTTTGGAGAGACAGTTTGCTGGAAATGCAGAATCTCGGGCTGCGGGCATGGTCATCAATACCATGGGATGGATAGAGAATGTTGGTTATGAGGTAACTGTATTTCGACCTCTGCTGCATACCGTGCTTGTTTGCTGGAATTCTCAGATAATGTCGCAGATGTGGGTGGTGTGGTTTGTTAAGTATCCTTTTTTTTCTCCTGCAGTTGCTTCTTCATTCAATTGATGCTCTGAAGGCAAATGTTGTTCTAGTTTTGGGTCAGGTAAATGCTTTATGGTGTATGGTCTGTGGTAAGAGATCCTTGTAGCATTTATTTTGATTTTTATAGGATTGTTTGTTCGCCGAAGCATTGTTGATTTAAATTGATTATTGTATTTGGACATTGATGTCATTGTTGACTGGCCAAGTTCCATAGCAACCTTGTCCTTCTCAGGTGGCTATGCAAAAGCTTAGTACTAGGGAGCTCCTAAAGTGTTACCACTCGCACCTTAGGAGCGTGCTCCTGCGCTCCCAACTAATGAGCTTGGCAGGAGTCCTCTCCCATTGAGATGTGAGCACACTCCTCACGAAGATTGGAGCTTTTGTACAATCCTTGTTTTTGGAAACAGGGATTTATTACTTGGCTTTATTAATTGGTCTTTGATGACCTCATATATCTATAGCCCTAGACATGGTATCTTGAAAAAAACCAGATATTGTGACAATAGCTAGGAATGGCAATGGGGCAGGGCGGGTTTTGATGCACCCGACCCTAAAATTCCCGAACTCCCCCAACCCCGCCCCGAACCCTGACCGGGTAATGGAAATTTCCCCGCCCCCGCTCCTATCGGGTAACGGGTTTACCCGCCCTGGCCCGTCTTTTTCTTTTTCAATTCTCCATCAAAAGAATACAGCCAACAATGAAACAATTCATTCCCAAATTTTCTCAACAAACACAACTAAACAAATTCATCCATTTGCCAAGGAAAAAAACACAAACAAACAAGTTAATCCATAAGCAACTAGCTACCCGAAAGTGTTCGATCATAATAACAAACAACAACCGACAAGTGATCTTGCAACAAGTTCATCAAAAATAAAACTAGGAATTTCGACAAGTTCATCCAAAATAAAACCCCAAAAAAACTTGAAGACAATTTTTCCAACTTCTGTGCAAAAGTGAGCCATTCCAACCACAAAACTCACGTTCAATACATCGAAAAAAATACAAAAAAAAAAGAAGTAAAAGAGAACGCCAACCTGATCTGGCGACTGGTGAGACGGAATCCGGCGACCAGTGTTTCATTGCGAGAGCCAACTCAACCTAGAGGCTTGATGGATTGGTGGTTTCACTGGTTCGTAAGTCATAACTTTGTAAATTGTAATTGCCGCACTTGAGAATTGAGACAAGAGAGATCGAGAGTAGACGAGCAATATTGAACCCTAGGGTAAAGGGACAAGGGTTTGTAAATTTACTGAATATTTGATCTCTGTTGGCCTGTTGGGCTATGTAAAAAATTAGGCCCATCCTTTAGCTTAGCCCAAAACCAAAACAATCCATTCCTTTACTACTATAAAAACATGAGTTACAAATTTTTATATATATATATATATATATATATATATCGGGGCGGGGCACTATTAACCCGAACCCTACCTGACCCGGGCGGGGTTTTTTTTTTTTACCCGACCCCGACCTGAAACCCGAAATTATTATAGAAAACCCACCCCGTTCGGGGCGGGGCGGGTTTGATTGCCAAGCCTGACAATAGCCCATTTCTTATACTTATGTTATGGTGGACTTGGCCCATATTTGTACTCCCTAAGATGATTGTACTTATAAATTGTTTATTCTATGCTACATATTTTTTGTAACATATGTACGCGTTCCTTTCACGGCTTTCACGCTCCTTGGGAGCTTCTATATTCCCCCGCTCCCCTGCTCCCAATCCGTGCAACTAAGTGCCAAAGTCTACCAGCGGAGGAGATACATAAACTTAACAGCGGAGTTAATTTACTATTAACACCAATGTTTTCTCAGATGAGATCAGTTATTATATGGAGACTAGACCTTGTTCGTTTTGGGGTCTCAAAACCCCTGGGCATGGTCTCCAATAAATTCTCTATCTCTTTCCACTCGTTACTCTCAAAAACCTCCCTCAAAACCCAAACCGAACAGGATTACTAGTAGGAATAATTTGCATGTGTAATGATGCACTGTCAAGTTCTTGGAAACTGGCTTGGGCCAATGACAGGGATATTTTCTTGAATCATTTTCACTTTTAGAACCTTTTCCACCAAGGTTTAATTTTAACCCCAGACTGCCCGTGTTTTTATGCTCGCATAAACTGTGCAGGAGAAACTTTTCAGCATGCTAAAAGATGTTTTGAAAAGCAAGCCTAATGTAGATGTTGTGAAACTTCAAAAATCAGGTGGTGTCGTAACCAGGCTGGGGAATGTCCGTAAGAAGGCAAGGCATTATCGGATAAAGGTAAACAACAAAGTTTTTGGTCTTTGAAGTTGGGCAAATCGCCAGTCCTCTGTTAGTTGTGGGAATCTTGAATGATTATTTGTCACACTCCTGCCTTATATATTGATTTTTCTGTTTCCTTGGTACACCAAAGCTAATCAGGCAGATATTTTTTCATACCAGGAATATTTTTATGGCCCTTCAAATGACTTTTCCCCGCATTCCAATACCGCAAATTTCAGTGATCTGTCTATCTATAGAGTTGGTGGTGGACCACAGGCTCCACGTTCAGCCCTGCCCATTGGTGCAGAACCTGCTGCGGACCCCACTAGATTGGTTCATGTGACTATTAGCAAGGACATGCACCATGCTGTTCTTGCCGTTTCATATGCCAAAGAACCAGATCAAATTATTTCAAGGTATGGGCACTGATCTTTCTTTCCCATATTTTATAGAGTTCATGTCATCACTATAGGGCAATGAGAAGCACTTGATTAATGACCTCTGCTCTAGGCGCTATGTAGGGGATTGCAATTGCAACCCTTGATGGGTTTTCTTTAGAAAAACCTCTCTGTATTTCATCCGATGATTGTATTTGTTCCAAACAAGCATTTACAATCTCCTCCCCCTCGGGCAATGAAGAGTTTTAGCCTTGAAAATATAAAGCAATGGCCCTGACAAATGGTACTTCATATCAGACATATGGGTCAGTTATGCATAAATTCAAATTTTCAGGTGAGCCTTTATATGTTCAGCGATAACATTGGATACATTTTCTCCAATTAAGGATGCGAGTGAGTAAACCATTCACTTCAATGCTAGTACAGGAATTCACAATTTGCCTTGCACGGTTGCACCTCTAATCCTATCAATCAAACAGTCCGCTTATATGGAAGGAGCGTATGATCGCTTGGATATGATGCTGAGAAGTGAGCATGTGGCTACCATTTTCGCTATCCTTGTACAATATTCCCATTTGGGAATAAATTGAGAGTTGAGAGTAAACAAATGAAAGCCGTTTAACTTATTTTGCTTTCTGGGATGAATAAGGGGCTTTTGTTCTCACATCAAGGTTGAGATACTAACCAAAAACAATCTAGCCTGTATGGAAAGTGCTGACAAAAATGTCCAATTGTACTTGCAGCTTTCCATTTGGTTATATTTAGGATCTCAACTCTTCTTAATCGTATGTATTGATTGGTTACTTTTTTCCAACAGTAATGTTGCCGGGTTCATCTGCATCACTGAAATTGACTTTGACAGGTTTGAATGTAAAACTTCTGCATTACTTAATGTGATTCATGCACGAATTAGCCGTTTGTTCTAATTCTATAACTTACCATTTCCAGGAAGAAAATTACATACCTTGCGCCTTCCGTGGGGGAACTCCCAGGCAGATTCTTGATCATGGGAAGCTTGGCATGGCTTGAAACCTAGAGGGTCAGTTTCAGCTGAAAGCTCAACATGGTTAAGTTGTTCAATTAGCTTTAATTAATCACCCAACCAAATTTGTCTGTATATTGTAATTTCAAGCTTCTACTGACATTGCTAGAGATTTAATGATGCTATAGCTTTGTCATCCTATTAATATATGAGGTTTTAGTCTTCATATCCTTCTTGTTGACTGGTGATGTCTTGTGTTGGGCTTTGGTGAGGATCAGCAAAATTTTCAAACCTATTATTCAGATCTGCACCCCATGTCCCCATGTTACATTATTCGAGTTGTTGCGACCGTGACTCAATGTCTTCGTGGCGGTGACTACGTAACTGAGTAGAGGCGGCGACTTGCAGAATTGGCATTTCTCGAGCCGGCGATTGGTTGGTATTGGGGCCGCTGCCTCTGTGCCTCTGATTTTTTTTTTTTTGATCCGCTGTGCCTCTGATTCGGTTTGCCAGTTTTGGATTTGGGGAGGTTTGTTAATTTCATAAGAAATGTCTTCTTATGATTAAACAAGGGGTGATTCCTTTCAAACACTATCTCTAATTGCTATGTACACCTTTTATATGCTCTATTTTTTCTTTCCACACCCCAGATAATCATTACTTCACCATCAATCTCACCCTAAACCTAGGTATGATAAACGAACCATGAGTGTTACACACACAACCGTTGTGTAAAACACAAAACACAACCATTTTCTATCTATCCATAGTTGTAATAAATGGTCAATATTTGCTCAAACTCTTTCTCGGAAAAGTTATACTTTTTCCTGAAAGAATTTTTTTAAAATCTAGACCATCCAAACACATCTGGACGGTCATAATTAGTTGCATAACCAATACAACGATTGCGTGTGTAGCATTTTTGTAAATGAACCAACATAGTTGAGTTTGATATTTTAAATCTCGTTTAAGATTGATTTGTTACATAAACAAACCTACTTAATAGAAATTTGAAACTCGTTAAGTTTTCAAGCCAATGGCTGCCCGTCCAGTTCGGTTTTGAGTTTTACAAGATCAACTCTTAGTCAGCTTAATTAAAGCGTTTGAGACCAACACGTTTTTTTAAATATATAGGGCCATCCCACTTTATTTTAATATCTTGAGCCCTCCTAACCCTTTATTGTTTTTTCTATATACATGTACAAGGGCAATCCAGTTTAGATTTGGCACCCCTCTTTTTTAGTGATCGTGTAACGTGGACACAAACTGTGAAATCTATGGATTGTATCATCGAGTCGTATTCATCCGTTAGAACTTACACAAAATATTGCTTTAGGACGACAAATGGCACGCCTCGTATCGATTTCATAGGCTATTTTCCAAACTCTAACTATAAACTATCTCATAGGTGTTTACATGCATTTTACTAAATGATCTTTACAGCTCAGCATTCATGTCGAGTTATAAGTAACTAGGAACCACGCACCAGTTTGTTACACATGTCGGACCCATCTATCTCATATCGTGTACATTAGCGGGGGTTAGTGGAGTGTTAGTAGGTTAGTTCACGGGAGGTTTCACAGGCTAACCATAACTTTGAGTCCCAAACGTCCATAACGAGGCTCAAACCCTGACTTCTCACATGGAGAGGATAGGAGTTACCAATGTTCTGAATACTGTACAGGTCAGGGTACCGATTTTTCTACTGGTACGGTACATACCGGTACTAGTCAAATACCGGGTACTGTTTCAGATTAATTGCAACTACAATATATATAATAATTATATATAATTATAATTCAAAAAAAATCCCCCATACTATGCAATTCATCATAAAACACCTATGTGTTTGCCTCTTGTCCCACATTGCCTAGTTACAAAACTCTTTTTCATCTTAAATGACTTTGCACACTAATGGATTTGTAAATGAGGACCCAAGAAGAGGTCTTGTGTGCTCAAAAAAATGGGCCGTGGCCGAAGGCAATTCGGAAAAATTGATTCGGAAACCAATTAACCGGGAGCGCGTCACGGGTTATTCGCGCATAGGTTTTGCTAAAATTGTCTGTCCTTTATTTGGGTGCGCGTATGAGGGGTGCAAATCCGGAATTTGAGTCTAATTAAGCCTTATTTGGGTGCGCGTAGGAGGGGTGCAAATCCGGGATTTGAGTCTAATTAAGCCCACGTTTTGCTAAATTTCTGAAAGACAAAAACGTTTTTTTTTTTCTTTCCCTTTATTTTTTTTGGTTAATACATCATACCCAAAAAAAAAAATCATATCTGAAAAAATACCGGACGGAATTTCCAATCACCTTGTCTTGGCCGGCATTTTCCGAAATGATCGGTGCCAAGCGGTAAGGACCGGTATTCAGTCCGAAACTGTATTTGGGGTGTTAGGGTACTGATTTTTCTCAAATTCGATACATACCAACCGGTACGGTATGGAATTGACAACTAGGAAAGACATGGAGCCCATTGGTAAGTCTCTTTTATTGTCAGAAATATATTTTTGGTCTTAAAAGCTGAGTTAAAATTTACTTAGTACTACTCCGTATTAACACCAATGTTTTCTCAGATGAGATCAGTTATTACACGTACAGAGATCAGTTATTGGATTTTTGTAGGAATTAAAAGTTGTTGGAAACTGGGTTGGGCCTGCAATGACATTGACAGCAGGGATATTCTCTTGAATCATTCTCTTCTTGACCACAATTATGAAGAAATTGTCCAGTAAAATTATGAAGATCGCCTTCTTTTAACATTTCCAGTTTGCTACCACCATCTCATAGGATTGCTAATTGAACACTTGAAAATGTCAAAACTCGTTAGATTTTCGGTACATATACACAGTCCGGATCATGTTAGGGATCCCTGACTTGATTCCGGTCTGCACCTCCCTTTTCCCGATCGAATTTTGATGATCCGAGTCGCTCAATGTATTTCAAAACGTGATTTAAAGAGTACCTATGTAGAAATCGGAAAAAACATTATCGGGAAAGGTTTCATCCGAACAATTTTTTATTTAACGATTCAATAAAAAACTGCTCAAATCAAGCCTTTCTGGGTGTTTTTTTTTTTTTTGGCCGATTTCTCGCGTGTACCCTTAAAATCACGTTCTGAACATATTAAGCGGCTCTAATCATCAAAATTCGATCGGGAAAGGGAATGTGCGGACGGTCCTGACCGTAAAAGGTGTGGCCTTGATCGGGAATATATAGATAGAGAGAGAGAGAGATGTAGACACAGTTACGACCACCCTTAGCCGCCTTAGGTGCCTAAAAAGGCAGCCATTTACCATTTTCTTATTCTTATTATTGATACTTTTTTTTTTTATTTAAATCAGCAAATCAAAAGGAATCGGGCATGTTCAAAGGAATAAACTTCATTGCTCGACAATTCTGACTCTGGTTATTTCAATTTCATCCAACTATTTTGTACAAACGCCTTTAAAAATTTCGGCCGGCAAATCCAATCCAATTATGCAATCTAAATAAAACCCTATCGGACTCGTATATATACGTACACACACATCGTATATTCAAAACTTATTATTACTTAGCTCAATCTCCATGATTATCAGTATTCACTCTTCAATCAATCATGAAGAACTCTCTTGTTCAGCTCCTTTTTATTTTCACTCTTTCTTCTGCATTAATATTACAAGCTCTGTGTCAAGGTTCCCCTGGCAATACTACTACTACTTATAACGTGCTTAATTTCCGGGCAATTGGAGATGGATCTACGGATGATACCCAGGTCCAACTACACCAACTTTTTCAAGTTGACATGTTTGGAGAATATTTCTCTTTGTTGCGAATTTTCGTAATTTCTTTTGGCACGTCCTTAGCTCCCTTAATTAGTCAGATAATGCCCGTACATGAGCGTGAGCTGAAACGGATGCATGAGCGCAACTTCAGAAAATGTTCAAATCCATTAACATTTGTGAGCAAGGGATTGAGTGAAAGAACAAAGGGCCCTACTGATCAATTATGCGACTTAGGTCCCTCCTCCTCTTTCTTTTTTTGTTGCTTAAGATAAAAAAATAACTATGGGCAGTTCTAACTCACGCATCCTCCCTCCCCACTTTTTTTTTTTTTATTGTTTATTCGAGTCACATTCAGTTGAAAAAAATAAGGTACTCTCATGATTTTTATTTATTTATTTATTTTTACAATACTACACCGCTCTAAATAAGATCTTTTGAACTCGCGGTGTACAAAGTTTAAAATTTTATCTAAGAATATGCAGTATTGATTCATAAGTTGACATGGCTATCCGGAAACAACCAACAATTGAGAACATAGAAGAGAATGTCTAAAGACAAAAATTAAATTGAATTTTTTTTATTTTTCGAAGTGCGAAGTCTTTTTGTTTTTTGGTCTTTCGTGAACTTTTGGTTTTTCGTCGTTCTTTCTTATCTCTTTTGATTTATTTTCTTGGGAAAATTTTAAATTTGATTTAAATATATTTAACCATTCGGATTCTTCTTATCGTGACGAACTAGAGATGAGAAGTAAAATAATTGGATGGTAAAAATAGAAACTCCACTAAGGATGAATTTTTGTTTTTTAAGAAAACTGACTGCTTTGCCCCTCTGGCCTCTGCCTATTGAATTGATATAATGCAAATTATGGAATGTATAATAGTAGAAGGTTAACTCCTCCCACTCCTCTCTCTCTCTCTCTCTCTCTCTCGTTTGCGTGTGTTGTGTAGGCATTTGAGGATGCATGGAATGCCACGTGCAAATCAAGGGTGGGATCTCCTGCAACCATGCAAGTTCCCTCTGGCTACACCTTCTTACTACAACCAATTGTCTTCGCCGGCCCTTGCAACTCAGATGTTAACGTTCTGGTAAACATTTTATACTCTTAAATGCTTTCAATATATGTTGAGTGACCAAATATTTAAAAAATTGTAATGTATGAAAGATGATACCAATTTCTGCCAATACTAACTTTAAAATATTTTCGATCATCCTACACAATTACACTAGGTGCATACAACCTTATATATGCAGCCTTTTTTTTTTTTTTTTATTAACAGAGGAACGGCTCTACAACTAGGCCATTATTTTTGGACCTGACTGCACAAACCTCCGGGAAAACTAGGGCAGTCATACCAGTCACAGTCCCCCACTTACGTACGTCAGGATACTCACTCAGTGAGAAATCGAACCCTAAACTTTGACAAGTACTTCCAAAGTCCTGGGCATCCGCCCGAACCACTTGGGCAACCCCGTAGTGTTATCCATTTCAAAAGGCAAAGTGTCGTAAAACCTAGCTAGTGTTAAACTTCATATAGATGAATATAAAATGGGCAGGGTAAAATAATATAATCCAATGTTTTTTGAAATATATAACTACTTTTATTAATTTGATTAGAAAACTTTAAACTTGGGTAGACCATAGAAGAGTCGTCCGGGTTCATCACAGCCCCTCGGTTAATCCTTAAGTTGCCAATTCCAGTTTATAAAATAAATCCGTAGACAAAAAAAAAAAAAAAATCCTCCTTGTTAAAGTAATTAAGAAAATCGTATATAGGGATCCCATATACGTCACGGGTTCATTTTTATTTTTATTTTTAACTTATTCTCATTATTTTCTGTTTGTTACTTCGAATGGAAGTGGTAACAAAGGATAATATTTATTTCATTATTTTGTGTTTTGCCTGCTTGTTTAAGTTTCGCTAAGGACTTTTCAGGCTTTTTCTGTTTTATCCTTATTAAAAAAAAAAAATTTGTTTGTTAGTTTTGGGCGTAACTTTTGTGAATTATTAATTCGTCTTGTCAAAACGAATGCTTTTTGAGCTTTATCTTGGATATTTTCAAAAATATTTGGGTAAAAGTCTTACTTTCTAATTTCTCTCGTCGAGACGGATCAGTAATTCGCAAAAAGTTTATCACAAAATGAACAAATCCAAAAAAAATTGAATAAGGACAGAACAAAAAATAACCACAAAAGTCCTAAAAATCCCTTAGCGGAACTTGATCATTTAGGTTATATATGCAGATAGATGGAATCCTAATCGCGCCAAGTGATCCATCAGAATGGAAATGCAAGGACGATACGTGCAGTCAATGGATCACCTTCCACAATCTCAATAACCTTTTCATTTCAGGGTCTGGTACTATCAATGGCCAGGGAACACAATGGTGGCCTTGCAAGGCAACTCTCTCTCTCTCTCTCTCTCTCTCTCTCTCTCTCTCTCTCTCTCTCTCTCTCTCTCCATACACCCAGTTTGGTGGAACCAGGGGTGGTGTAGTGCTACACATGAATCATCGATGAAAGATTGTTTTGAATCTGGACAGTTGATTAATGAGATCGACGATTATGTGTCGCCATACACGCGCACCACACGTGGGTGCACTTATACAATGATGGGGTAATTGCAAGAACTCTAAGGAAGACTAGTATATCTTTTCATGTGACGCATATAGTATAGATGCGGCAAAATAATCAAGCTACGATCGAACAACAATCTCCGGAGATATATTTGGATTGATATAAATGTCTGAAACCCTTCATGTGATGCACGTGAGATCTACATTTTATCGAACAATTCTGAATACATCTTCTTCCTTAAATCTTTGTTTTAGCCATCCGAAGTACTTTCCCTTCGCTTATGCTAATATGAGTTTTTCGTCTTCTCTTCTTTTCAGAGCTGTGGGACCAAACCAGCTGTGAGTATCTCCAATCCTTTTAACTTGAAGTTAGAGAACCAGGACCCGGACCCTAGGCTAGAGGGCTCAGGGCTCTCCGTCAATTTTTTTTTTTCAATCTCTTATAATATTTATTTTAGTCAATCGATAGGAGAGATTAAATCATGTAAAATTCTTAAGAGATGACAAGACTCCTACATAATACAACAATTGAAAATGCAAAAATGCATCGGAACATCGATAACTGCAATCCCTTTCAAGCATTAATAGAATCCTTTTTTGGGCTAGTGATTTTTTATTTTTTTTGATAACTTCAAAAAAGATTTGAGCTTCTTCAAACTAACACAAAAACTACATACATATATACATATATATTTTACAGGGATTTACAATATCGGACTCCAAGAATGTGTATATCAGGGACCTAACTTTCATGGACAGCCCCCAGAAGCACATTGCCTTGGAAAGCTCGACATGGGTACATGCTACTAATCTGACCATCACCGCACCTGAGAATAGCCCCAACACTGATGGGATTCATGTTCAACAATCCCAAAACGTCTTCATAGACCAAACGCTCATCGGCACTGGTATGCATATATCATCAAACTTGTCTTCTTCTTTTATTTTTAAAGTGGAGGAACAACCATACAATCAAGCTAATAAATAGATTCGATCGCTGCAACTCAAAATTTCGAGGAAGCTAGCGCGGCCACACTAGTCATAAAAATCGGTAACATAACAAAGAGGTCCTCAGTCATGAAAAAAAGAGCTAAAAAGGCCTGAATTTCGGGAAAACTACTTTTGGTCTTTTGTAATCATGTGTTTGGTAAGAGTGATTTTCATTTTAAGCTAGATTTTTTGGATTCGGATTACTGGAGTTGGATCGAATTCGGAACCTATTGAATTTGGATACAATCCGGTTCATTGACATGCCTAATTCACATTCTAGCTATAGGGCATGCAACGAAATTATATTAACTATATTAACGCGCGCAGGTGATGACTGTATTTCCATTGGAGATGGTTCGGCATACCTCAACATTATTGGGATCACTTGTGGACCAGGTCATGGCATAAGGTGGGGAAAAACTTAGTACAGTTAATTAATTAATTCCCTCTTTTTACTTCATTGATCGATGTTTAATAATGAATATCTTTGAGATTAATTAAGTGATGGTATTTTTTTTCCTCTTAATTTGGTAAAATAGTGTGGGAAGTCTAGGTTTTAATGGGGCGAACAACACAGTTGCGCATGTCTACGTAAGCGATGTGGTTTTCAGAGGAACTTCAAACGGAGCAAGAATAAAGACATGGCAGGTAATCAACATTAATAACCTTTGTTTGGTTGGTAGTTTAGTTTAGTTTAATTTAATTTTGATAGTGAGTGAAGAGAGAAATAAGGTAATAATTGAAGAGAAGTGTAATGATTGGAGAGAGATAGAGAGAGATGAGAAAGTAATAATTAGAAAAATAGAGTAATGATTGGAGGAAGAAATAGGGTAATGATTGAAAAACTAAAATAAAATGGGTACCGTATTATACTTTATAACTCAGGTGTAAGGGCCAACTTACTCGTACTTCGGCTAATTCTATGGACAATCATGATATCTAATTAAGAATGTAAGAATGGCTAAATGTCATTGATTTTTACTACTCCTGGCCTCCGTCCCCTTTTTAGTGTCCAGTATTTTATTTTGAGCTGTCTCTTAAAGTTCATTTTGTAAAGTTAGTAAGTAAAATTGATGTATTTTCTATTTTGTTCCCAAAAGTAGATTCCATTTTTAAAAAGTTAGTGAGTAAAAGTGTAATGATAATATCTCCATAGAAGGTAAGTAGGAAAAATGGAGGTAAAAGTTAATGTGAAAGGTATGATGATAATATTTTCTTAATAAGTTAGAGTTACGAAACTAGATACTTAAAAATGGACGGAGGAAGCATAGATTATCTTATGTTGTGGTTTAATTTGCTTGATTAGGGAGGGAAAGGGTACGCAACGGACATTACATTCCAACGGATAACTACTTTTGACTCACAATACCCCATCATCATCGATCAATTCTATTGTGAGCCCAATCAAAAATGTCCAACTCAAGTGAGCATTTCTCTCCACTCCGTCTTCTTTCTTTGACTTGGATGTTCCGAGTTCTGTATAACTTGCAATCCTATATATACACAGAAACTCTCCGGGTTAAATAAATGATCTGGCCTGTCGTGATATATGATTTTAAAATGTCTCTGCCACATCATTCTTGACGGATTTTCTATTACAGAAGTTCTGTCGTAAATCTTCTTCTTTGAAATGTGCATCTGTCGAGTCTATTTACCGTATTAACCTTGTTAATTTTGGACTCGATTTCACCCAGACATCAGCGGTGAAAATTAGTAACGTGAGATATATTGACATACACGGCACATCGAGTGGAGAGACTGCAGTAAAATTTGCATGCAGCGAGACAGTTCCGTGCACAGACATATCCATGAACGACATCGACCTCACCAGTGATGGTACAAGCCATACGACTTCATCGTGTCAAAATGTTCAAGGCACGCAGCATGAAGTTTTCCCCAGCGTCCCTTGCTTGACGTCAAATTAAGGTCATCACACACAAGTGTTACAAATCCCTGTTGGGGACTATACACACAATGTTCATTTTCACATTGAAATTTCGTTAAGGCGGTGATAGCAGATTCGAAAATTTTCGATTGTACTCCCTTCGTACCAATTTGTTTGTCTGGATTCCAATTCATTAATTGACATTATAGTTACTTTGCAAAAAAACTTTGAATTTTCAAGTATATGAGAGGCCTTTTTTTTTTTTCCATTTATAAATATAGGAGTACAATTTCTCTCCGATCAAACAGGTCGTGCCGTGCCGGCACGGCCCGTTTAACTCCGTGCTAACCGTGCTTCGTGCCGGCCGGTTTACAGTATTTACTCAAATCGTGTCGTGTCGTGCCGTGCCGGCCCGTTTACTTAAATCATGTCGTGTCGTGTCGTGCCGGCCCGTTTTCTTAAATCGTGTCGTGTCGTGCCGACCTGTTTTCTTAAATCGTGTCATGTCATACTGTTTTCAATCTCGTCATGCCGTGCCGGCCCGTTTTCTTAAATGGTGTCATGCCGTGCCATTTTTGATCGTGTCAAAACTTATCGGCTCGTTTACTTAATCGCGTCAGGTCGGATCGTGCCGTTTTAAATAAATTCCTTTCGTATTAAATTACTCTTGCACCATAAATATTTTGATAAGTTTTTTTTTTTAATTTTACTCGTTAACTTGT
The DNA here is from genome assembly GCA_019656295.1 of Rhododendron mucronatum var. ripense. Classification (NCBI taxonomy): domain Eukaryota; kingdom Viridiplantae; phylum Streptophyta; class Magnoliopsida; order Ericales; family Ericaceae; genus Rhododendron; species Rhododendron mucronatum. The sequence continues at coordinate 2,329,138 of BPLT01000014.1, read as the reverse complement.
AATGTTAAATTTACAAACCAAAGGTCCAAAGCTTATTCACTAACAAAAACAGAGCAAATATTTTTTACCGAATTAAAAATTTAAAGGTAAAATATTGATTTTTAAAAACATGATTTTTTAAAGAAATTATTATTTTTAAATTAAATATCTTAGATGTTTAAAGGTAAACAAATATTTTTTACCGAATAGAAATTGTTTACTTTTTTTAAATTAAAAAAAGTCATTTGGCTTATTTATTTATTTTTTTTATTTTCTGTGCCTCATGCCGTGCCCTTTCATGCCCGTGCCCAGCTAGAACCGTGTCATGCCGTGCCGTTCCTGTCCACGTTCTGTGCCCATGCCCGTGTTGTGCCCGTCTATGACTGTGTCGTGCCGTGTTGTGCCAGCCAACTTTCGTGCTGTGCCCGTGCTGTGCCGCCCACTTCCGTGCCCGTGTCGTGCCCTGGGCCCACTAAGACCGTGCTATGTCGTGCCGTGCCAGGCCAAAACCGTGCCTGTGACAAGTCGTGTCGCCCCGTGCTTGTGCCGTGCCCGTGCCGCGCCGCGCCGTGCTGGCACGACCCATTTGACACCTCTAGATGCATTCTACACATTGGATCAAAATATAGTACTTGGGAGAACCACAAATGGTACTGTAATTTCTATCTCTACAATATAAAGGATAGTAGAGTAAAATGTCGTAATTTTGTGGACTATACACGGCCGTAGATTCAGGATTTCAATATAGGAGGGGCAGTGGCACCTATTAATCGAAACTTTATATTTTTCCTTTCATCTAGCGGATGTCCATACCTAAAAGCATGTTCAAACGAAATACAGTTTCAACTTAAAATAAGTTTACTCTATCCGTCCAATATAATCTACTCAATCTATGTTTTACTTTAAAAAGCTTATGCCAAGGTAGAGAAAAGAAATAAAAAAAAAGATAATAATTTACAGGTTAATTATCATCAATCTTGAAATAATATCAACTTAAAATAGAAAAAACCAAAACGTAATAAATTGGAAAGAAAAGTGTATATATTACCACAACAACATATCAAAGTATAACTTAAGGAAACATTCTATTAATCGGACGGTTACGATTTTAGCTTGGAGACAATCAACGGTTGCAGAGGTGCTCATGTTTATATGTGTAGACAAAAATTGCTTTGTTTTGAAAGTTTGTTAAAAAAAGTATGAAAACTCAATAAATACCTAGAGTCCATTTGATTAACGAGGCAATGATAGAAAGTACAAGAAAGGAAAAAAAAAAACTTTTTTAGAATATCCTAAAAAAGGATAGAAAACAATTTTTTTTGTACAATCCTCCAAAGCTAAAGAGCTTGCCTTACTTTTTCTCACAAAAATTGCAAGAAAATTTTATTTTCTTGCAAGCATTAACAACAATTATTCTAACTCCTTATTTTCTTGCAAAACTGTTATCCTAATCAAATTGATACAATCAAAAAGAATACATCTTCTTTTTCTTTTACTTCGTTTTCTCTCGGATTCACTTTCCATTAATTATATTTTCTTGCTAATCAAACTGACTCACAGGGAGTATGACCCTTTGCGAACAAAGCGGGGAGTAGCTGTGACCAGTAAGCGAGGAGGAGAGAGAGAGAGACACACTTTCTTTTAGTCACTGATTAATCCATTCATGGGCTTTTTTGCAAATTTAAAAATGCTAGGGGTTCATAAATAATCACCGGTGAGCACTAGCGTAGTAGCTTAAATAGCTTTAGGGCCGGGCTATTCGCAGCCACGTATTTTCTTCCATAGCCCACTCTATTTTGGTAAGTGGTTGTTGAAAATCATAAATAACATTTCGGTAAATAGCTGTTGAAAATAAGATTATATTTCGGTAACTACTTGTCGAAAATATATTCAACTTTCGGTAGACAACTGCCAAACATGCATTTTCGGAAAATAGCTGTTGAAAAAAATATCATATTTCGGTAATTTGATGTTGAAAATGTATCTTAATTTCGGTAACTAGCTGTCAAGTCTAATTGAAAATTTTTAACGGGCTATGGGAGAAAATACGTGGCTGCGAATAGCCGCGCCCTAGCTTTATTACCTAGTTCCGGGTACAAATGAGAGGCTACTTTCTACATAGGGACAACACACTAATTATTCTAAATTCAGGGGCACATTAACATTACCCGCTCCACATAACCGCCTCCGATCTCAGAGACTAGAGTGCGTGAACCAGACATTAAATTCTTTCGATCGGCGGCAAAAAATTTGACTTTTCTACTATCGTTCTTTTCAGTCTTTTCATGTATTTATTGTTGATCGGAACCTTTTATCTTATAGACATCACATAGTAGTATATCTACGCAAAAAAGCTTGATATGACATCAACATAAGTATCAAAAATTCAAATTTTGTTTTGTAAAATGGGCAATTTATCTTTATTATTATTAATAGAATCAAATCGTCCATTTTATAAACCAAAATTTAAATTTTGATATATCTATCGACTTCCAATCAAATTGATTTTTTGCATGATAATACTATATTGCGGGTTTTAAAACATAAATGGTTCGGATTATAACAATAGATGTTCGGTGGGGCCCACAATAGGCGATGGTGGAAAAATGAGATTTTACACCGGGGTGGATATAATTTACAGAAAGTCTACCCATAAAGCAGATCTATGCACAAATTGTGCACAGATTTTGTTGTGGGGCCCACTACAGGTCCCACACAAATCATCCGAGCCGTTCATTAAATGTAAAACATTTTTTCAAGGGTCCCCGTAAAAAATAAGTTCAATCCGATACCTATAGGTATTTGATCCAACCATATAACTTTTCATTATCCGAAAATCTGAATGAAAAGTTAGATAGTTGGATGAAGCACCTATAAGTATTGGATTGAGTTTATTTTTTACAGGGGCCCTTGAAATTTTTTTTACATTTAATGAACGGCTCGGATGATTTGTGTGGGACCTGTGGTGGGCCCCACAATAAAATCTGTGCACAATCTGTTCACAGATTGATGTGTGTGTAGAACGGTTCTATAATTTAATCTCGTTCAACTTAATATAAATAATACTCCATCCGTCTATTTTTAAATGTTTTACTTCGTAACTCCAATTTATTAAAAAGATATCATTATTATACCTTTCACATCAACTTTTTCCACTACTTTCTCTGCTTACCCATCATCATCACATTTTTATTCACTAATTTTTCAAAATGGAATCTACTTTTAGGGACAAAATAAATAATGTACCAATTTTTATCCGCTAACTTTTACAAAATGGACACTTATTAAGGGACAGCTCAAAATAGAATACTGGACTCTAAATAAGAAACGGAAGGAGTAGTATTTTTTGAATTAATTATCGTTGTGAATAACCTGTTTAGTAAAGCGAAATAAGAACCTTAATTAGCAGAATTCACACTAGTGATTATCTTACGTGCCATAACTTTTTGGTTTTGTCCTTATTCTAATTTTTTTTGTGTTTATTAGATTTGTGCTAAATTTTTTATGTGATATAGATTTTTTCTTGCATATATTTTTCAAAATATTTATGGAAAAGTCACAATTTTTTACTTTTATGATTTCTCTCGTCGAATCGAATCCATATCACATAAAAATTTGACGAAAAACTAATAAACGCAAAAAAAAAAAATTGAATAAGGACAAAATTAAAAAATTAGACTGTAAAAATTAATCACTAGTGTAAACATCCCCTTAGTCACCACAAAATGTCACACTCTCACTCTCAATCATCATACTGCGCTTGCATTCTCTATCCTCCCTCTTGCAAATTTTAGAATGTATATTTCAAATCGCTTTCACGCTCAAAACTACTTTACCCATTCGTGCACGTAAATTATGCGATTAGCCATTACTACAGTAATATAATACAAATAATATCCCCGCCCCACGGTTTCTTGCCACTCCACGTCTCCTACCTAACTCACTCACCAGCACAGATCTCTCTCTCTCTCTCTCTCTCTCTCTCTCTCTCTCTCTCTCATTGCGATGTCGTCCCAACAGATCGCTCACCACCGCGAGAACGCCGAGGTCTGCCACGGCGACGCCCTCTGCAGGCAGAAATCCCAAGAGCTCCTCCAAAAAATCAACATGCCCAAGGGCCTGCTCCCCTTGGACGACCTAATCGAGGTCGGCTACAACGAGTCCACCGGCTTCGTCTGGCTCACCCAGAAGAAGAAGAAGGACCACCTCTTCCGTCGCATCGGCCGCAAGGTCGCCTACGCCACCGAGGTCACCGCTTTCGTCGACGACCGCCGCATGCGCCGCCTCACCGGGGTCAAGAGCAAGGAGCTCCTCATCTGGGTTTCAATTTCCGATATTTACATCGACGACCCTGCTTCGGGGAAAATTACGTTCGGCACCCCGACCGGGTTGTCGCGGACCTTCCCGGTCTCGGCGTTCGAGGAGGCAGAGAAAATAAAACCCTAGACCAAACCGACCGAACCAAACCGAGCCTTTTATCCCAATCAAATAAAACTCTAGAATAGGAAAGGAAAATTTCATGTTCTAGATGTCTCTTATCTGTTATAACTGCTGGTACTCTTTTATGTTGTTATGTGATTTCGGTTTAAAACAATTTCAATGTAATGTCAATTTTATTTTAATTATGGGACTTTCGATGTGGAGTTAAATGAATTTGTTGGGGCTTCAATTACAACCCATTTGGATGAAGTGATTTAATGATAAACGAAAAAAAAAAGGGAGTTTTTTAAGAAATTATTCATTTGGATCAAATATTTTGGTGAAAAATGAAGACAAGTACAAAAAGAAATGTTTTGATTGGTCTTTCTCCTTTCTCACCCCATCTTACTAAAATGGTGAGATTTGAAGAGAAATGGCTCTCATTTCTTTTTTCCTCTTTTCTCACCATCCAATCCAAAGGTGGTGTTACTATTGTTGAACTATTCCCGCTAAGAGTAATGCTATGTGTACCGACGGCATGGGTAGGGAAAACGTATCGACCGGCCGCGCCGGGCCGTCTCCGGCCGTTGGACGGCCGATTCGAGCCGTCCAAAAATTCTATAAAAAAAACCGAGAGGCCCACGCGGGAATCAACGGCATTCGATGTGTGTATGGTGCTTGATCTAAACACCCATTTTTCGTGTATATATAGGCCGTCCGATGGCCGGAGACGGTCCGGCGCGGCCGGTCGGTACGTTTTCCCAACACACACTCGGTACATATATCATTTTCGTCCCGCTAATGGAACCATTGTTATAATTGTTTATTGAGGCTTTGCTTTCGCATTTCCAAGTCATGGTGCATCTTTTGTTTTTGCTGTATTATCGATGTGCTTGAGGCCTTTTCGAGTGCTTGGGACTCAATATTTTGACACCATGAAGGAAATAGGGGCAACCTCAAAATCCTGTCCAGTTTTCATCCCACATGGGCCCGGTGCAGTGAAGGATATTGCCTCGCGGATCCGCGAGGGTCTTCTTCAGACCGACAACGTCCAAAAATAGTTTAGTTTATGGGCACTGTTTGAAATAAATAACTCCAGATGGAGGGAACCCCAGTGGCAGTGGTTAATGGATTTTCCTCGGCGGGACCCCAAAGGGTCGTCACAGTGGTTAATCAATCGACTTCCCTCGGTGTTACCACACCAAGGTAGCAAGGGACAATTTTTCTCGATAGTGATTTGTCCTTGAGACCACCTTACCTCAGACAAATGCACAAAAAGAACTGTAAGAGGGGATAGAAAGATTAATCTGGTTCATCGGAACACTCTTCATTGTCAGGTAACATAAGTGAGCTAGTTTTGACACAGAGAGAGAGCCTGCTACAGTATATGAAAGAAAAACATGAAACTATCCTTGAATTACCATCCAATATTGTTTCATGAACAATTTCATATTTTTCTTTCACTTACCTTCCATATTTTTCTTCACTTACCCTATCTTTTCTGTTCAAGAGGTGTTGTAGTAAAATTTTTGTAAATTCTTACCTGTAATTAAGTAGTTATTAGATGTTTCTAATAGTGAATAAATTGTTGAAAGATGTCAAATTATTTCCAGTAATAAATAAATTATTGATAAATTTGTGAATAAAATTACTATAACAAAAATAATTTTTGTTAATTTTTTTGTTAGTGAACATGAAATAGTAAAATGCTAAAACTTTTTTAATAGTGAAAATAAAATGGTAAAATGCATCAAGTTTTTAGTGTTTTTTGTTAGTAAAAACGGGGCCTCAGTTATCAGATTCTGCGTTTCAATTAAAATGGGAAATATAATGAACAAGATCATGAGTCCATGACTAATTTCTTGACACAATCCCACAGGTAAAATGACAATGTAACAGTGGCGTCCACTATCACAAGTGTGTAAGCATCGGAGCAAGACAGCTGACAGCTCCATCAGCAGTTCCAGTTCCTTGGATACTCCTTATAACTGACCAACCGACCACCGGTAAACCAGAACATACTGCCAACAGATTTCCGACGCCAGACCAATGGACTGTAACAAATTCCCAAGTGGACACAGTACAAAGAAGCACCATTTCTATCCACCCCCACAAAGAATTGAGAAAAATGTAGCAGAACTTGGGATTGCATATCTGTAAGATGAAAAGCTCTTCAAATATCATGTGCTCATCCCAGATTAACAAGGGATGAAATGTCACAACTAAGTATCGACACAATTTCAGGAAACCATCTGAAAAGTATGTTTGTAATCAAAACCTGCAAGGAGATGAGAAAAACCTGACAGCAACAAAAGAAAGTCTAAACAGGCAACTACACTTAGTTCTTTGTGCCCACCTTATTGCTACAAACCAAATGAGCTGACGAGCCCACCTAGGGTTTGAGAGCCAAGGCCAGTCCAAACTTGGCGGTCTTGTCAATAGCCTTGGTATCTACCTCTCCAGAAATTGTGAAAAGTGACTTTGGTCGCCACTCATGCTGAATCAGGGCACTCACCTTGCCAAAGTTGTTAACTCGTGCCTTCACTGTGGTGAAAGGGTCCAATGAATGCTGAGTGCCAGCGGTTATGGTATTCTCATTGGTCGAGAAGCTGTGCGATATCTCCCCCCCAACAGCTGTGGAAGTCAACGGCCTCACCGAATGGTAGTAAGATGCATTCAAAGTCTCACCCTTGTCATTCCTATACGAACAGCATAGCTCACCACATTATGGATGGACGAACAAAGGAAAACAAGCCAGAAAAAATGATAATGCACCAAATTTAGTTTGCTTCATAGGTCCTACAGGAATAAATGCTCAAGATTGGAGCAGCCACAACAAAAATCTCATTCAATGTTGACAGGTTCCACAAACCACTGAGACGAACATGCAAAAGGGAACCTAATCGTATACATAGTCCAAGAAAATACTATCAAATTCTTAGCCGCGGCAATGACGAGATGGTAACAACTTTCCCACAAATGTTAAATGTCAAAACAAAGATTAAAAAAATGCATCGTAAGAAACTACTCACAGGGTCAGTGCTGCAATTAGGTCTGCATTGGTGAAGCTCAACCCAGCATTGCACTTGGTGAAGTTCCCCTCCTTTGTGTCAAAGGAGACATCAGTACCAAGAGCAACAACATTTGTTCCCACCACACCTGAGAAGTTGACTATAGGGTTTGCTGTCAACCCAACGCTTGAGCTTACCCCCGCATAATCATGCAAGTATTGAAGTTCCAACTGTCATCCACCAGCAATCATAACGAAAACTTCACCACATTATACAAATTGGATGCACCAAGCAATGGATTTTATTATAGGACTGAATTCCTAAGGTAGGACAGTGATCTCTATGCAAAAACATTTACTAACCCAACCAAGCATTCATTTGCTTACCTTGCCAGACCTTTGATCAGGAACTTTGAAGCTTAAGATTGTCTTCAACCCAGGGCAAGGTTCATCAACCGTAACAGTGGTAAAGAGCTGGTACACAAGCAAAACCACAATTAGAAGGTCATAGACTGGAACATCAACATATAAGCACAAATGGGAAAGAGCAATTACTCAATGTGTTATTGAAAAGGTTCTAGATGCATTGCAAACCTACCATGAATAAAATCAACGATAAAAGAAACAAAAACAAAGCATGAGCAAACAATCAGCATTAACCAAGCATAATATAGCTCAATATGTACTACAAAACAGCGTAGAAACCTAGTTGTGTGTGCTGAAACAAAATACAACACAAAAACTTGCAAAGCCTAGTGGCTGTAAGCACCGTGATTCAAGAGAAATGAAAGCAATTCCCACAACTCCTACAGTTAGAGTAGCCTGCCAAAGGTTTGCCACAGTTGTATAACAATGCATTCATCATATTCAAGATTAAACTGATTCATTCTAAGCATAAATTTTATAAAACACAAGCATCTCCCTACTGTACCTATGCATCGATAGAATTGTTTCAGGCTAACAAGGGTTGGCATTATAGGCAATGAAATTTAATAACTATCCAGGCTACATAATATCAAAAATGTGAAACCTCTCGAAGGAACATTATAAAGTGGCACTTAAGAGTTTACACAACGAACACAGACTACTCAAGGCAAACAAAGTGTACAAACAAACTATCATCATTTCCTCACATATGTTATATGTCAAAAGGATAAGGTACCATTAGACACATCGCTCTAAATATGGTTGCAAAAGATTAACTAAAGAAACAAAAGTAATTGGACGGGAAATGTAAACAAACTAACATTGGAGCTGGTGTCCACTTTGATATCAGTGGTGATGTTCTTGTTCTTCAGCTGGGTATTGACATCAGCAAGAAATAGGTCGCCCTTCTTGACTGCAGATGAAGTAATAGCCTAGAATATGCAAAAAGGAAAAATTAACATTCAACATTGCATCAACAGATCTGACATGCATTCCTTTTAGACAGAACAGATGTAACAAATAGCTAGTAAGGCAAATCAAACAGACAACTACAAATCTGCAACTGCTTAAAATAAAAGCTGCATTCAAATGCTTCAATAACTCCAGCTTAAATAACTCCAACAGTAAATCTCATTACAATTGTCCGTCACGTAGTACTGGCATAGGGCACCAGTAATGTTGCACGAAGTTTTGCACCTCATTACTAATAGAGGTTTGAATGCTCGCATGCATAGAGAAAAAATTTACATAAACAGGAATTTCAAATGCCTCATTTCGATGTTGTCCATTAACTATCGATAGTACAGTGAAATATTGCCCAATAGATGACTCCAGATTGTAAGAGTAGCTGTTTAAGCCAAACCACCCAATTCTCAAATCATACAATTTAAATCAGTTTCCAAAGTCAAGACAAAATTCACATCTAGATGGTTATGGTAACATCCTAGATTGGGATAAAGACTATTACAAAGGATGATTCATGGCTTGGAGTTACAATTTTAAGCAAACTGTGGAGTCTTTGCCTGCTCAATCTTACACATGGCAATAAATAATAAGACACTTCTGCCACGTGGTCAACATTTCATATGCGGGAGAAAATGACTACCATACATAATACAAGAACATAACATAAAGCAACAAGCAGCTAAATCTATGGTTATTTTAATTTTTTTATTTGTCTTATTTTGAAGCAAAACTATCAGAGACTAAAGTTTGAAAATAACTCATTTCTAAACTTGAATGTTTAGTTGAAATTCAAAATGGATTGTTCCAATTTTGCACAACCAAAAAACCAAAGTAGATAACCAATTCCTACTTAATCATCCAGCATCTTAGCAAAAATCGAGAGCATAGCTTTCCATGACTTTAACTTTTCCTCCCAAGACACAGAATGAATGGAGTTGAAAGACAGAGCAACAATACAGATCGAAAGTAAAAGTCGAATAAATCGTGTGCCCCACTATTTTCAACCACTTCCAGTTCTTTTGGTAGACTGCAACAGAGATGGAGAGCCGAAGTTCCTTTCTGAAGAGCGAATCGAAATATAACGCAAACAAGTAGGTGTAACTCAAATCCTATGATGGCAAACTCAATGGACTCGGTCATCATAAACCCGCTACCATGAAAAGATATGCTAGGCGTGCTCAATTGCGTGAAGGTTTGAATTAGATCTTGCTACTTTGAAATCTGATGGTGCTTTTCATAGTATTCCAAGGTCTTGGTATACTTATGGGCATGCTATCACGAAGTTAAGTTGTAAGCCGTAAGGTAATAGTTAACCAAAAACGCAAGCCCAGATACAAGCTTTAGTTATAAAACCTAGGTCAGTTTCCAAATTCGATCAATAACACAACGACAATGTGTGCTCCGTGCAAACACAAAATTGAAGCCGTTTGCTCAGCCAGAGTAGAAATGGATTCACAGATCCTGTGGAAGGCCAACTCGGGCATCTGAATCAACAAACAGGGAAGTCATTACAAATCTCTTCGACAACAATCCTACAAAACATTGAGACAACTACTTGGGCATGCGTTATGCACGTGTGGAACGTATACACGAGACAGGAGCATCATTGTCATTGTCACCTATATTATTGATGTTTTTTCCTATGTCTACAACCATAGTTATATTCATTATAACATCATTATCCTAAAGTGCAAAAGATGAATAACAAAAGCAAAAGCACAAAAAGTACATTTAGACGCATAAAATCTAAAAAATAGCTTCATCGAGAAGATTAGAATCGGATACTCCTAACTACACCACTGTAACAAAACTACAAATCTGGCTAAATTAACTGAAAATTAAAACAAACATTAACGTATAACTAGGGTTTTTATGTTAATAAAAAAAAAAAACAAGTAAAACAGTAGAAGAGATCTGCAACTCACGACTCCAGTCGGCGAGTAAGTCGTGATGGTGAACTTGTGGTCGCTGTTGTAGTCCTTGTAGAGAAGATCTATTTCGCAACCAAATACAAAATCAAATCACCGGAAAAAGTAAATATAATACGCCATTGCGGTAATATGTACGTGTATGTATAGGAGGAGAGAGAAAGGACCTCGAGCTTTCTTTCCGATATCGGTGTAGAGACCAGGACCCTTGGCCATGATTTCGAAGAGGAGAATCTAGAGAGAGAGAGAGGACGAGGAGAGAGAGAAATGTTCTTTCTGCTCCGAAGGAAGAGATGAGGAGCTTGAGAGCCCTAATATTACCAGTATTTGTTTTGTTTTTTTCGGACGGTGTGCTGAGAGACTGCGTGGCGTTTCGGGGAATGTAGACCGTGGATCTGGAGAGCTGGGCTTCGGCTCTATCTGGGCCGTCGATTCGGGGAGGTGGAATCGTGGAGGCAAACGACGTCTTTATCTAGAAGGGTGTTTTGGGAAATTTGAGAGTGAATGGACACGTGGCTGATTGTTACAATTATGAGGATAATGCCACTCACACAACAATCCAAACACAACAACTTACACAACCTCTCACATACACATATGGGGCCCACACATAGTAGTGTGTGTGGAGCCCACAAGCATGTGAGAGGTTGTGTAAGTTGTTGTGTTTGGATTGTTGTGTGAGTATCATGAACTTTGATTAGCGGCTGCTAAACAGAGTTTCACCAGTTGTGCACTAAAGTGGTGCCGTGGTGACTGCCCGTCCACCCGGACGGTAGCTATGGCTCGAACCGGACATTCCATTGGCGGGTTGGGAGTCCCTATGGTCACGCCCAGGGGAAGTTGCTACGCTGGTCGCCCCCTCTCACCCTTCTCATTTATCAAAAAAAATAAAATTAAACAGTCTAAGCGGAGTAATTTTTTTTTTTCCCCTTTCTTTTCCGGAAAGAAATGGATCAGGTGCCGTTCCAGAAAACTTTTAGAAAATGAAAATAATTTCAAGCTAAAAAATTATGTATATACGCAAATAATTTTCATACCAATATGAATCTTATTTGATAAACCTCATTGAGATATATTAAACGGTGCAAAAAAAATTTAAAAATTATTTTTAATTTTATTACTCCCTCCGTCCCAAAATGATTGTCCGGTCCGCAAAACGGAGTGTTAAAAATAATGCAATTTTTTCAAGAAAAAATTTAAACTTTTTTCACAAATTAAAAATACTCATTGATATCTAGTAGTAAATTGTTAAAAAACTTTTGATTTTTTCTTGCAAAAATTGTATTATTTTTAACACTCCGTTTTGCGGACCGGACAATCATTTTGGGACAGAGGGAGTATATTTGAGCTTGAAATTAAAAAAAATGTTTAAAAAAAAAAGCAGAACACTTCCTAAGTTTTGCTAGACAAGAAAGCTTTTTACTCCTTCCTAAATAAATATTTGGCCCGCAAACCTAGATAGTCAGCATTGTAATGAAAGCTTTTTAATGTAAGTTTTTGTATGTGCTCTTTTAAATATTTTTCCACACCAAAATACTTGTACCTCGTGCAAGTCAGCGTTTTAAATAGGACATTTCATTCCGCATGCACGTTATGGGAGATTGAGTAGAAAAATAATTCAAGTTGAATTTCCGTTTGACCGAAAAAAATAAAAATAAAAATAATTCAAGTCAAGAACAATAAATTTACAGTTGTACAAGATCCTCTTGAGCAACTACTAGAATTCATCATTTTAATCAGGTGGGAAGGTGAATGAACTAACCTACTCGAATTTAAGTTTAAAATAACTTGTTCAAAATGGATTTATTACATAAACAAGCCTTAAACATTATTTTGAAGTTTCTTAGTAAGTTTTTCAAACCTAGCACCACTACTCCTCTTTCAATCAAATTGGGCTGATTAGTGTGTTCTACTAATTAAAATAAGTACTTATTTTTTTATTAAAAAAATTGATATATTGTGAAATGATGATTTATCTAGTAAAATAAAAAATAAATATTTAAAATAAAAAATAAATTCTCAAAAAATAAGAACCTTAGCGGAATGAATAAAACTACTCGAATTTGAGCTTAAAAACTTGTTGAAAAATGGATACTATTAAATAGTACTCCCTCCGTCCCATAATATTCGTCCGGTCCGCAAAACGGAGACTACAAAATCATGCATTTTTTTCAAGAAAAAATTCAAATTTTTTTCACAAGTTAAAAGAACTCGTCAAGATCTAGTAAGTTGTTAAATTTTTTCCCAATTTTTCTTACAAAAATAGTATTATTTTTACGTCTCCGTTTTACGGACAGGACAAATATTATGGGACGGAGGGAGTATTCCATAAGCCTCCAACATTTTTTGTGAAGTTTGTTAAATTTTAAAACCTAGCAGGCTAAGAGCTGACAGAGGATTGGATTAGCTCAATCTTATGATTCTCACCCCAATCCCATGCCAGGGCTGGCGGGAAGAAGAATGGTTGTGCAACTGCAACCCATGCCCAAACGCGCTCTCTCTCTCTCTCTCTCTCTCTCTCTCTCTTGGTTCAAATTGGAGCATAGGTGGTGAGCTTACTTCTTTTCAAGAACTTTAATTTGTTACAGTATCTTATGAACTAGCTATTCAGATCAGTTTTCATGCACCACTAATCTAGGACCAATCTCACCGTCCATTAGCAGAGCCAATTGAAGTTGGGACGCAGCTGGTACGTACCGGTCCAAAAGAGTTTGACATCACTTTGAACTTAAATCTTGAAAACAATAGAAAAGAGCAAACTCTTTAGTCCCCCAAGTCTTTGACCATCCTTCATGAGCATACTTAAATTTTAATGCATATTAGCATTTGAAAAACATGACAACTACAGTTCAATTAGGACTACTATTTACCAGTGTAGTGGATCTATCGTAATCTTCCTCTTCTTGGGATAATTTTTTTGTGCGTATGATTACTCAACTCTGTAGAAAATTGTTGAAAGAATCTAACATGTTGGCACTCCTCAGATTTATCATGTCTGGATATAAAAATGAACCTTTGTCACTTTCGTGATCGATCGATTAACAGTACTTCAACTAGCACCAAAGACCGGTCTGCTAACCCTTTGCTTATTTGCTTCATTGCTGATGCTGTGTCTTACTCCCGACTTATTTTAAGTAAATAAGCAAGTTAACCAAACGGGCCCTTAGTCATGAGGCGATCGCTGACAACTTAGAGAGCAAGTCAGGCATTGCATAAAACTAGAGTTGCTTCTCAATTCCCTTCTCCCTGTTGGAAGGATATTGGTGACAGTGAGACCCATGAAGAGATTTTAATAAACACAATAAGTCACCTTGATAGCTGGAAATGAGATACTTTTGGACATTGTTTTGTAATTGTCCCATATGTGAAGTAAATGAAAATCCCTAAATGAACCCGTAGAGTTTGAAAATGAACTCTAATATCGACTTCTACTACGTTTCCGGCTGTTTAGTGTGTTTTCCTTTGCGACTACATTAGTTCTTGAAAAATAACATATTGGAATGGCTTATATAGCCTGGTATATGGTAAATGTCAAAGGCATCCTATGTTAGCAAGTGCACCCGTTGGAGTTAAATATGATTTGACAGATTCATTTTTTGACTTGCTGTAGTGCCAAAAGGTCCAAAAATAGAAATGTTGGCACCGACTTTGTGCTATTTTGTGACAATCTCAAATCCAAACTATTGGATTAAAACCCTTTCGTTGATCACTTGGCTTCGATAATGTGGCAAATTTGGAAATAAAAAGTTGATACGAAATTCGGCATGAAAGATGTCTTCGTCACTTGTTGGCCAGAATTTTGACTCACCAGTGGATGCAAATGTTGTAAAAATTTGGCAAAAATTTCTGCCAAATTATGGCTTTGTCAGCCAAAGACTAATGTACCGCTACTGAAACTATGTTATGGGGATTATTATATCTTGTTCTGTTCTGTAATTTTAGGAAGAGTGGGGTTGGGAAGTAGGGAGTAAATGTGAAACTCCAGTTTCTGAATTTGATTTGATTGCTAGATATCTCTAATAGTATTCCAATCTCTGGTGGTTGTTACGAATGATGCTAAGATCATTGATGAGGAAATGAGGCTTACACGGTTACACCAGATTACATACATCCTTCTAAGAACGGAAAATCAACCATGTACTACTTTCTCACTTTGTTTGTGTTCCTCCAATGCCGATAGATCTTATACGCTTGTATCGATTTATGAGTTTTCATTCTTTTTCATGATTCCTTTATTCAACTGGGTCTTATTTTCGCAGAAAAATGGCATCTGGTTAAATACTATCTCGGAGGTGAAGGGAGGATGTCATGGTCACGTGAAGAATATAGCCTGGTATTGCGTCCTTTTGTTGAGCTTCACCTCTCTATAAATGACAATACAGATTTGAAGCATTAAATTTCCATGAATCTGTTTGCATGTGTTCAATACTTACATTAAACTGATGTATCTTCTTTGGTAGACGATTGCTCTTGGTAGTAGCAAAGAGCTTTGTATATGGATGGTAACTTTTAACAATCTGGTTTAAGTGCCTTAACTTAAATTGCAAGCAAGAAATAGTAGGCCAATGCTATGGGCAGGGAGATGAGCATGCCAAAGATTACCCTACAACCACAACAAAAGCAGATTTCAAAATCTAGTTTAGCTCTACGCATGGGTAAAATATTGAGACGCAGAAGGATTTTATTTTACCCTGTGCTCAAGATGTCTGGGTGTATGTTATACTCCTTTGCAAACACAAACGGAACGATTCCTTGAGGAAGAGCTGCCTACATGATGAAGCACGTTGTTAGTCTTATATTTCCTTAGTGTAGACTGTAGAGTACAGAAAGTGTATGTTTGCACCTGCATTATTGCCACTCTAAACGATGTCCCTCTTAATCCAACAGCAATGGAGGACACTGCCATTAGGGCAGGGCCTGCAATAAACTTCACCGCCATGGCTAGTACTGCCATTCGAGTTCCACAAGCTATTATATTGGCACGCGATGCCATGAAAAGACCTGTCAAGTGGCAAATTACAAGTAGTTCAGATTCAGTGTTACATGGACTCTTTGAACCCCCAACCATACCCATCTCCACCGTATACCAAAAGGACAAGGACATTGGTCCCGTGCCAAGTTCGATACTTAGGTCCTTTAAATTTATCTAACAGACGAAAATTTTTAACCCCTTGAAATCCCAAGTTCAACAACATTCCATATTAAGTTATCTTATGTTAATCTCTTATATTAATTGTTTGTGAGTACCTCTTTTGTATACATATCCTTCTATGCTAAGATTAGTTTAGGGAGGTTTGATGTTCTTCATAACACCTACCCCCGCTACTCATACCCAAGTTCATGTAACATAAGTTCTGATATTGCATATCATTCTATTTGCTTTCTCTCCTGCCATGATGCATATAAAGGAAGATAATGATTCCAATCATACCTACACTGAACATTGCCATCCCAAGACCTCCATCTGACAATATTGATATTGATTGAGCAATAATCTTGGGCAATTGCACTCCCCACCTGCAACAAGTTCATCCATATTGCCGAGTCACCACAAGGCTAAGCAAATTCCTGGGATTCTATTTTAAGGAGAAATCTGATGGGACACTTGTAGAAACTTGCGACTTCTTGATGCTTTTCTGGCTTACCTGAAGTGTATTGTTGCCCAAATAAGACCCAACACCGTTGCATGAGTATTGGGGTTGGTAATAAGCTTCTTCCCAACTGTCAGAAGAACAGGCATGAACTTTGTTCTTTTGGGAGTTGTATTTTTTGCTTCTCGCCCTCCCTCTTGTTGTTGTGCTTCTTGTTGGGCCTCCATCTCTCCTTAAATAAAGCCACGTGTTCCAAATGAGGCGAGAAATGATAGATACGTGATGTGCAATACACACAATAAGTGGATTGATCATGTCAATATGGGATGTGGTTGCAGTTACAGTTGGTAGCTTGTAGCTTGACGAGTTCTTAACTTTTATACCCTGGGGGCAGACAATGGGGCTGGTGAGGTTCAAAACCACCACTTGAACTGAGTAAAGGGTAGCAAATCAACGGGCTACAACTCTAGTAACACCAATGTCATAAGCTATTACATAGAGTTCATTGGTTGACAACCAGCAGACATGCATAATAAAAAGTGAAATGGGGGAACATGGATTGGTGATTGGTCCATGTTGGTACTATTTTCTGGTTTCTGAGTGTTCGATTGTAAATTGCGTAAGATGTTTGAAACACGTTTCAGTTAGTGAAAGTGGACTATTTACCTGTTGAATATAAGATATGGGACATAAATCATTGGTTGTGAATGTTGCGAACGTACCAGTGCCTTCTGTGGGTGCTGTCAAAGAATCTTGCTTTATCATGTTGACCTCGAACAGAAACAACAATATGTTGTACCAAATGATGCTTTGTAATACGACTATCTGGGTAAGGAGTACAACGGCTTCATCCCCATACATAGCTCTCAGGATTGGAATCCCCAGGATCAAAGTGTTTGGTAGTGTTGACAGAGAGAGCCCAGTGATGATCCAACTGAGGTTTCCTCTTGATCTGATTTTCATGATTACCACCAATGCAGAAAAGGCGAAAAGCTTTTGCAAGAAATCAGCACATACTAGTCTCATGTTCATTTTGTATGGATTGTTTGTAGAGATCACTTGGAAGGACAATAGCGGGATTGAGAACTTCGCAACGAACTTGTTGATACCTGAGCATTGATCCGGTGTAAACAGCTTCCACCATTTCACAGATATGTAAGCCAAGATCATGGCAACATACAATGGGACAGTTGCTGCCACAACATGGTAGGCATCTGTGAGTGAAATCATGATGGCTATTGGTTGAAGGTAACTATTGTCTTCTCAGTTCTTGTATCGACCCTCGTTCATAATGCTCTTATTCCATCTATAATTTTTGATGCAAAAGGAAAGGTGGGTAATTTTCTTCTACCAGAAGCTTGCTAAGTTATTTCCCATATCTTGAGCATGTTATGTGTGTCAGGATGCAAAAGGTATTATGCTGTCGTAGGTATGCTCTTTCAAGAGATTTGATTGAGATGCTGTGCATAAGATTACGTGATGTGACATTGATTCTTTTATGTATGTTGATTGTTCTCCATCTTGTGGCTGTTATAATTATAAAGATGGTTATGAGACATTAACTATCACAAGTCAAAAGGTTGATTACTGTAATCTTCCTGTGGTTATATGTCCTTTGGGCTTATTGGTTTTAATTAAGTGATCAGGGTTTCTTATCCCAAGTCAAAAAGTTGATTACTGTAATTTTCCTGTGGTTGTATGTCCTTTGGGCTTATTGGTTCTTTCGGCACATATCAGCAGATTGATTTATCAACCTAGACATAGCTCAGTAGCCTTTAATTTTTCACATTAAATTCCAAAGGGAAAAAGTGATGCACTACTTTGTATTTTTACCCCTAATCTAGACCATCGATATTCCTTTCTAGTTCTCTTTGAGGACAATTGGTATGGTGATTTGCAGTCATGGTCAGTATCATCTGCTGTTTCTATTAATCTTGCCAGATACTGTGACTGTTTTATTTAATTTTTGTGATTTAGAAAGTTTACTCTAATTACCAATTCAAGTGGACGGATTGTCAAGGTATCAAAAAATACAAAGAAAGGAAAATTAGGACAGTTTGTCAAGTCAATCCCGAGATTAGTAGTTTATCGTGACATTCTACTTCCATTTTCCTGTAAGGTGTATCTTGAAAGAGTTTGAAGGCGGAATCAGAAGTGAATTGCTAGGGAAGCAATGGGAGCAATAATTGGAAATTAAATAGTTGAAGGAAGAATTTTTGCTAAATATGTCAAAAGAATGGGAATAAGTGTGGGTGGGAATTTGCTTTTTGTATGGTGAAATTTTGCCACAAAAGGTCTAGTGCCTCTTTTTGAAGTTGATACCGACATTTTGTCTGGTGGATGTTTTCCACGACCACGATGACGTTTATTTTAACCGCGGTAACTGGTAAACCTTTCAAAAAAGGAGGTGAATCTCTTTCCTAGTGCTTGGCCTATTGGAAAACTCTGGTGGAGTTTTCTACCTCACCTAGGATAGTTTTAACCTTTGAGTGGTGCTTCCATGCAGGAGGGACTTCTTTTTTGTCAGGTGTGCATAGCATAAAGTGAATTTCATTGAAGAGTTATGAGTATTGCAGAATGACCAACACTGCAAAATTAAAGTTTGGCCTCTTTCCTCGCAGGCAAGTAAGTTATCAGTCAAGAATCGTCTGCTCTAGGAATACTGCAGTACAATTAAAGCAATCCCGTATAGATCTAGCATATGGCATGATGTATGTCCAATATGTTCAAGGCCATCAGACGGCATTTCTGCTTGCGTTTGAAAATTGCCTGCACTTGGTATATATACTTGGAATGACAATATGCTTTCGTACACATATTTCACCTGAACAAGATAAGAGACTGTTTTTTCTAAAGAAAAAGAATCCCAAGCGATACTAGTGTACTGCATGCGCCAGAATTTGTACTCTTGATCCAGCACTATTATGTTAATAGAGTCAAGAATGATTCATATGTCTTCTGTGTTCAAACACACTTTATGCTTCAGTGGCATACTTTACCAGATTGGGTTAACCATATTTCATACCTAAACTTCGACCAGTGGGATCATTCGGGGTAGTCAAAGTCGATGTATATATTTTAGTGAGTCCTGGGTAGGCTGTGTATTTCCATCTTCTTTCCTCCAAACTCCCATCATTTTCTACCTTCTTTCAGCCAAAATGTCTTCTTTTTCTTGCTTTTGACAGTTAAGAATTCAAAGAAGGGAGCTTCAGCTTCGCACGTTCCTTTCCCTTTTGGGGAAACTTATAACTTAGAGTGCTCTTTTTCTCCCCTTACTTTGATGTTTTACATGAATTACGAATTTGTGAGAAAGAAATAATTAGGAAACCCAAGAAGGAAATTTATGTCCTACACTCAATTATGGTCTTATTGTTATCTTATCTGTCTCTTTCCCTTTTGCTTTTGCTTTCCCTTTCCCTTTACCTTTCCCTCCATAAATTCGACAAATCCATGCTCTGAACGCTGGGCCCTGTTTGGATCATTGGTTTGTGGAAAGAACAGAAAAAGAAGGGAACTTGATATAATAGATTATGTGTTGTGTTTAGATCATGAATTTTGTTTAGGAGGAAAATGAAGGAGAGAAGACAAGTAAAAAGTGGAGCTTGTTTGAATCCCTTTAATTTCCGGTGCTGTTCTTTTCCCTGTAATTCTTACGCAAACTCTGGATCCCAACACAGCTTAAAGGGAGGTTTCTGCGGTTCTAAGATTCATGCCTTGATATTTTGCAGAGTTTCATTGTACCAAAAGAAAATCTCGTTCTATCTGGTCACTCTTGCCAGGTGACAATTCAAGATGCCTATACAAGTTTGGCTGGTTTTTGCACTTTTATATGGGATGGACTATATGGATCATGTTGCAGACTTTCATCTCCACTTCTGTCTGCTCATGGTGGCTAACGGTGCAATTAGATGAGAAAAACCACCAAGGTGGTAGTTCAAGTGGCTGAGGCAGCAGGCTAAGAACCTTCCCCTGTCCCACCGGTCTTGGCTTCAAGACAGGGACTAGATTGTTGGCGGAAGAGGGCCTCATGTTTAACTTGCGTTTCGGTGGGGTCCTAGACTCCTAGTGACGGGTCCCGCGACATAGTGGTGGACAAATATTTCCTCCCCGATCAGGTCAGCTATGACTCAAATCCAAACATTCCGGTCACGATCAGGGGTCAACTACACTGGTCGCCCCAACCCCACCTTAAAGTTTGAAGAGAGTTTTGGAGTCATAAATGTCAGAAATGAAAACATCGAGTCTTTAGCGTGACATGTAAGTCACTTATGTACGCATTTGTTGGAAAAATTGAAGAGTCAATTTAGTGTTGCTCTATGTGATCCTTTTATACCATAGGAGTTTGTGGTTTTGTGACATGCCACACAAAACATGAACAAGGAGTTTTCGTAGTGCGCTCATGTACTATGGGTGTAGTGCTGCGCCTCCCTAGATAATACGCAGCGTATGAATCCCGCAAAATACATGATGGACAAAGGTGCAGGAGCACGAGGTGACGGGGCCTCGAGACCACTAAACAATTACAGCATCAACGTGGAAGGCTCAGTGAGGGAGGAATTTATTTTCTTTCGACAATCGATACAAAATCTATAATAGTACAGTAGAATTATAGTTGACCGTTACAAGACGTGGGGTTCTCCTTATTTACCGGTCAACCTCCATATTTACCACCTTCCATTCTCAGTTTAAAAATCCAAGAGGCGCCCCCATGCACAGGAATCTAGCCCTGCCTAGAAACTCTAAGGCAGGCCAATTTTCTTCAAACCCTCCTCCTCCTTTCTAACACGAGCTAGCTAGGGTTTGGACATAAACCAATCGACATCGAAAATGGGTCCTCCCCAGCTCTATCGTTTCTTCATCGCGTTCTTAGCTTTCGCTTCCCTCGCTGCCACCATTGGCCAGGCAGAGGAAGCAAGCGGCGCTGCTCTCGAATACCATACGTATGTCCCTCATACAAACACAAAAAGCATCCATATACATATAATGATTTAGCTGAGTGTTGTTCGTTTTAAAGCAAATAATTTATCGATGTTTTAATAAATTAACTAATCTAGGGGAAAAAAATAATTTATCGATGTTTTATATAAATTAACTAATCTACGGGAAAAAAAATATTTTCGTTATGAGAATATCACCGCAACATTATTATTATCAATGTTGCTTATACATTGATGTTTATATGTAAGAATCCTATTAAAATTACGATCAGTATATATATAATACCATACATGTGTGCATGCGTGCTTTGTGTCTTTAGACGTACAAATGTCCGCAGTCTAGATTTGAATCCATTTCAGCGCGGGTCACATCTAAAATGCGTATAGCTTTTACGCATTTCATTTTTCATATGATATATCTGTTCTATATGTTTGCTCAATTATGCATGTTTACTCTCAACAATAAAAAGGCACATTTTCATTTTTTTTCTTATATATGGGTGATTCAATTGTGCAGGCCTTTAAACAGCACAACATTGGTGGCCGCCGCCACTGCCACCTCCACCCGCCCACGGGTCACCCATTTCGCATTCAACGCCACAAGGAGGAGCCTAGGATCCAGAGGAAAGTACGGCGGGCCATGCAAGCCCACCAACCCAATCGACAAGTGCTGGCGATGCCGGCCCGATTGGCATCTCAAGCGCAAGAAGCTAGCCGATTGCGCCATTGGGTTTGGGCACTTGGCCACCGGGGGAAAAAAGGGGAAGATCTACGTCGTCACCGACCCCTCTGATAACGACGTGGTCAACCCGAGACCCGGGACCCTCCGCCACGCCGTGATCCAGAGAGAACCATTGTGGATCATATTTAAAGGAGACATGACGATCAGGTGAGAGGCGACTCCTCTTGTTGTTTAGGGTATTCAATTGAGTACTCGCCCCTAGCATATTTACGTTACAACCACCCCGCTCTAGGGATAAGTCGATGTTCACAGACAGATTCGGGATGCTGCCAAGCGGTACCAGCCAAGGACCCTGCTGAGCGGGTGCAGGACGCATCCAAACAGTGCAAAAGTGGTTTCAGCAGTTTGGATAAAAAAAAACTCTTCCAGAAGAAGAGTTTGTTGTCAATCCGGACCATTGATTGTTAAGATGGATAATCCGGATGCGCTAGGCAGGGACCGCTTGACAGTATTCCCGGGTCAGGCAGCGGACGTATAAGAACATATCCAACACTAATATGTTCGGAATTGTTCGATGTACGAGAGCCCACTAATTCGTAAGACCCACATGTTTCGAACAATTCTCAGACATATTTGTGTCCGAACTATGCACATAAATCTTTGCACCTAATTCACTTCAATTTTGAAGTGAAATTAAAATTGTAGTATTTTGATCAAATAAATCTTTTAAATTCGTTCGGAGTGGACAAAAAAAACCACAATCGTTAAAAAAAAGAGTGTGAGAATTACTTACAATTCTTGTATAAGTTGTCTAATTTGAATTCTGAAATACATTTAAAAATCTATCCTGACAAATATTTCTGGAACCGCCACTGAATCAGACTGAAGCAGGAGCTGATTATGCAAGGCGACAAGACGATCGACGGGCGCGGGGCCAACGTCCACATTGCCTACGGGGCCGGAATTACGATCCAATTTGTCAAGAACATTATCATCCACAACATTTTCATCCATGACATTGTGGTTACTCCTGGGGGACTGATCAGAGACTCTGTAGGCCACATTGGGCTCAGAACGGTTGCCGATGGAGACGGGATTTCCATCTTCGGAGCAGAGAACATATGGCTTGATCATCTGTCCATGAAGAAGTGTTCCGATGGGATCATCGATGCTGTCGAGGGGTCTACCGGCATCACCATCTCGAATTGCCATTGGACCGATCACGATCATGTAAATACGATAAGACGATCGACTCTTCAATAATCTGTCTTTCTGTTCCAATGCAGCACTAGTCGATCCGACGTGTTAATCAGATGAGTCAATCGAAATAATGTGCCGAGTATTTAGCACTCCTTGTTTACGATCGTTCGGCTAAAATGGACACCGACTTTTGAGATTGGTATATCTCATGTTACGTAAAATAGTAATCTGTCATCCTCGCACATGCATGAGTCGTGCTAATCTTCTCTATTGATCCGACATGTTAATCAGACGTGTCAATCGAAATGCTGAGAATTGAGTATGCATGATAATTCAGGGGGACAGTTTTTGAGATTAGTATCTCATGTGGATAGAAGCTTGAGTTTGATTTGAAAATTTAACGAGTTTTTTAAAGCTAGGTAGAATCAAACTTGGCATTGTTTTATATTACGGAACGATCTCGAACGAGTTTTTAACAAGCTAAACCCACTCGAGTAGCTTGTTTCGTTTCTCAAGCCTGTTGTTTCTGTTGCAGGTGCTGCTGTTTGGAGCACGGGATACAACCACAGTGGATGACTCTATGAGGATAACAGTGATATATAACCATTTCGGAAAGAGGTTAGTCCAAAGAATGCCGAGGGTCCGATCGGGGATTGTTCACGTCATCAACAACGACTACACTCACTGGGAGATGTACGCCATCGGCGGCAGCCACCACGCCACCATCATCAGCCAGGGCAACCGCTACATCGCCCCTCCTAGGCCTGAATTTAAAGAGGTACAATTACCTTTTGCCTGAACTTATATCTTTGTTGACTTCTTTTTGTTTTATTTGAAAATTTTTCTTAATTTTGGTCAAACTTATTTCATTTGACAATTTATTTTTTTAAACTTATTCTCTTTATCATTTCTGAAATTGTTTCTATCTTAGTAATTTCTCGCGATGAATGAGAAGACTATCTCGCGTGATCCAATGGCCAAAAAACTCAGATTGTCAAAAATTGCGAAAGGAGAATTTGAGCTACTAATATATCCGGAGTATTTTTTTTTTTTTTTTAACTCAACTCTACTCTAGTAGTCACTACACTCACTAGAGTAGTCCGTCTCGGCTGCTCTTTTTGAAATCATTACTCTTCATTCTCCCGTGCGCTAGCAATCGCGCACCCTAAACCACTTCCATGCAATTATGTAGGGACAATCAGTCCGTAGTGACGGAAATATATGAATGAATGATATGATATGAATTTGTTTCCAATTTCTACCTTATGTGAATGGAGAATTTGAGCTACTAATTTCCATATATGAATATGAATCCGTTTCCAATTTGTGCGGTGTTACAGGTGACTCACAGGAATGATGCCCCGGAGGCAGAGTGGAGGACATGGACATGGAGATCGCAGGGAGATCTATTCAAGGGCGGAGCCTTCTTTGTCGAGTCCGGAGACCCGAACGGGGTTGGCAAATTTGGAGGCCTCGACCGGACTGCTCCTCGACCCGCCAAAGCCGTGAAGAGTCTCACCCGCTTCGCCGGCGTCATTGGCTGCAGACCGGGGGTACCATGCTAGAAAACATTCCAAAGTTGTACCAATTGATGTTGAATGTAGCAGTGGAAATGGTCAGACGAGAGGGAAAGTTTGAGGGAGGAAGTATGGTGTTATGTGTTTTTACCAAAGTTGTACCAATTGATGTTATGGTTTGGTGACTATATAGTAAACATTTCCATTCAGGTTTCAAGTAAATCGAAGGTGTTGATAGAGGTGTAGTAGTCGTGGTGGAATCACATGTGGAGGTGTGATAGTCATGGCGTTGAAGTGGTGGTGTTGTTGGTAGTGGTTAAATGAATGCGGAGGTTGTAGGGTTGTGTGGCACCAATAGTGGTAGCAGAACGTAAGTGCGGTGGTAGTGGTGGTGAAATGATGTTGGTGTAGGTGGTGAATTGATGGTAGTGGTGGGGTTGTGTTACGGTAGCAGTGTTGGTGGTGGAGGTGTGGTAGTGCTCCGATCATCTTGTAGGGGTCTGCTTATCACCCACTTTTCATAAACTAAATTTTATTATTTATATGATTCGATCGAACAATCTTATAATACTTTGAAAACCCTCTCTATCGATGTACAATAGTTCTTTATCCAATTTAAGATAAGGAAGATGCGAGTTTTTTACCAAAATGATTTACTTTTCGACTCATTGAGGGTAAATTGGTTGTATATTTTGATGTGCAAACATTTTAGATTCAAACTATTTGGGTTAGAAAAAAGACTCAACAAATTTTTAAAAGGTTCAAAACTTGCGAAAATCGGAGTTTGCGAGTGTTTGGGACAAAACCACAACATTTGAGCAATTGTGGAGTGTTAATGTGCCCTAGGCGCAAATCCATGTGCCCCAGATGCACACCATTGCGCCCCGCGCGCATCCTCAAAGTTCAAAAAACCGACCAAATTTTGCGGTTCTGCCACAGACACTCCCAAACTCCGATTTACACGTGGTTTGAACCGATCAAAAACTTATCCAGCTTACTTTCCAACCAAATTAGTTTGACTACAAAATTATACATTCATCAAAAGATATGGCAGTTTTGCCCCCAAAAGGTCGAAAAATAAGTTATTTTTGGAAAAATCCATGAATCACTTTATTTTAAACCGAATGGAAACCAATTTTATATCGTTAAAAAAGGTATACAAAGTACTACAAAATGGTGGGATCTAACCATAAAGATAATAGATTTAGATTTACGAAAAGTTGGTCAAAAGTAAACCGATTCAAAGACTGTCGAGCCACTAAGGCTAAAACATGTTTTCGCGCCCTTCCACCCTTTCTATTTTTTATTCGGTACTCGCCATCCTAGTTCTATGGTATTCTTTTATTTCTTAAGAGTTTGAGAGAGGTCATAGCGCTTTCCACACTTCATCAAAGCAGATAAAACTTGTTAATCATCGAGATTCGCCTGACGAGATTTATACATTTACGATGCCAAATTTTGTTGTCCATGCCCCCAAAAATTTTTGGTGTCTATGACTAAATTTTATTGTTTCAACGAATGGATTCCACAATATTGTAATACATCAAAAATCCTCTCTATCGATATATCGTAGGTCCTTATCCAATTTCAGATGAGAAAGATGCAAGCTTTTTTCCAAAATGATTTACTTTTTGACTCATTGAGGGTAATAAGGTCATATCCTTTGACATGCAAATATTTTATATTCGAACTACTTGGGTTAGAAAGAAGAATCAACAAGATTTTAAACGGTTCAAACCTTGCGAAAATCGAAGTTCGGGAGTGTCCGGGACAAAATCGCAAAGTTTGAGCAATTGTGCGGTCATAGTGCGCCCCAGGCGCAATTCTATGCGCCCTAGGCGCATGCCATGGCGCCCCTGGCGCATCCTCAAAGTTCAAAAACCGACCAACTTTGCGGTCTTGCCACGGACACTCCCGAACTCCGATTTACACATGGTTTGAACCGTTAAAACGGTTATCTAGCCTACTTTCTAGCCAAATTTGCTTTGACTACAAAAATAAATATTCAACAAAAGATATGGCAATTTTGCCCTCAACAGCTCAAAAAATAAGTTATTGTTTGAAAAATTCTTGAATCACTCTATTTTAAACCGACTGGAAAGCTATCTTATATCGTTAATGAAGCTGTTGGAATTACTAAAAATGGTGGGATCTAACCATAAAGATAATAGATTTAGGTTTACGAAAAGTTGGTCAAAAGTAAACCGATTCAAAGACCGTCGAGCCACTAAGGCTAAAACATGTTTTCGCGCCCTTCCACCCTTTCTATTTTTTATTCGGTACTCGCCATCCTAGTTCTATGGTATTCTTTTATTTCTTAAGAGTTTGAGATAGCGCTTTCTACACTTCATCAAAGCAGATAAAACTTGTTAATCATCGGGATTCGCCTCACGAGATTTATACATTTAAGATACCAAATTTTGGTGTCTATGACTAAATTTTATTGTTTCAATGATTGGATTCCACAATATTGTAATACTTCAAAAATCCTCTCTATCGATATATCGTAGGTCCTTATCCAATTTCAGATGAGAAAGATGCAAGCTTTTTACCAAAATGATTTACTTTTCGACTCATTGAGGGTAATAAGGTCATATCTTTTGACATGCAAATATTTTATATTCGAACTACTTGGGTTAGAAAGAAGAATCAACAAGCTTTTAAACGGTTCAAACCTTGCGAAAATCGAAGTTCGGGAGTGTCCGGGACAAAACCGCAAAGTTTGAGCAATTGCGGAGTCATAGTGCGCCCCAGGCGCAATTCTATGCGCCCTAGGCTCATACCATGGCGCCCCTGGCCAAAGTTTGAAAACCGACCAAACTTTGTGGTCTTGCCACGAACACTCCTGAACTCCGATTTACACATGGTTTGAACCGTTAAAACGCTTATCTCGCCTACTTTTCAGCCAAATTAGTTTTGACTACAAAAATAAATATTCAACAAATGATATGGCAATTTTGCCCTCAACAGCTAGAAAAATAAGTTATTTTTTGAAAAATTCTTGAATCACTCTATTTTAAACCAAATGGAAAGCTATTTTATATCGTTAATGAAGCTGGAAGTACTGAAAAATGGTGGGATCTAACCATAAAGACAATAGATTTGGGTTTATGAAAATTTGGTCAAAAGTAAACCAATTCAAAGACTAAAACATGTTTTTGCTCCCTTCCACTCTTTCTATTTTCTGTTCGGTACTCGCCATCCTAGTTCTTTGGTTTTTTTTTAATTTCTTAAGAGTTTGAGAGAGTTCATAGCGCTTTCCCCACTTCATCAAAGCACATAGAACTTGTTAATCATCGGGATTTGGCTGACGAGATTTATACGTTTACGATGCCAAATTTTGGTGTACATGCCCCCAAAAAATTTTGGTGTCTATGACTAAATTTTATTGTTTCTACGATTGGATTCCACAATATTGTAATACTTCAAAAATCCTCTCTATCAATATATCATCGGTCCTTATCCAATTTCAAATGAGGAAGATGCAAGCTTTTTACCAGAATAATTTACTTTCGACTCATTGAGGGTAATAAGGTCATCACTTTTGACATGCAAATATTTTAGATTCGAACTACTTGGGTTAGAAAGAAGACTCAACAAGCTTTTAAATGGTTCAAACCTTGCGAAATTCGAAGTTCGGGAGTGTCCGGGACAAAACCGCAAAGTTTGAGCAATTGTAGAGTTGTAGTGCGCCCCAGGCGCAATTCTATGCGCATGCCATGGTGCCCCTGGCGCATCATCAAAGTTGAAAAAGAGACCAAACTTTGCGGTCTTGCCATGTACACTCCCGAACTCCGATTTATACATGGTTTGAACCATTGAAAAACTTAACTAGCCTACTTTCCAGCCAAATTAGTTTTGACTATAAAAATAAATATTCAACAAAAGATATGGCAGTTTTGCCCTCAATAGGTCGAAAAATAAGTTATTTTTTGAAAAATTCTAGAATCACTCTATTTTAAACCTAATGGAAAGCTATTTTATATCGTTAATGAAGCTGTTGGAAATACTAAAAAATGGTGGGATCTAACCATAAAGACAATAGATTTAGGTTTATGAAAATTTGGTCAAAAGTAAACCAATTCAAAGACTAAAACATGTTTTCGCTCCCTTCCACTCTTTCTATTTTCTGTTCGATACCCGCCATCCTAGTTCTATGGTATTCTTTTATTTCTTAATAGTTTGAGAGAGTTCATAGCGCTTTCCACACTTCATCAAAGCACAGAAAACTCTTTAATCATCGGGATTCGCCTGACGAGATTTATACAATTACGATGCTGGCCAATTTTGGTGTCTATGACTAAATTTTATTGTTTTCTACGATTGGATTCCACAATATTGCAATACTTCAAAAATCCTCTCTATCGATATATCATAGGTCCTTATCCAATTTCAGATGAGGAAGATGCAAGCTTTTTACCAAAATGATTTTCTTTCTGACTCATTGAGGGTAATAAGGTCATATCATTTGACATGAAAATATTTTAGATTCGAACTACTTGGGTTAGAAAGAAGACTCAACAAACTTTTGAACGGTTCAAACCTTGCGAAAATCGAGGTTCGGGAGTGTCCTGGACCAAACCGCAAAGTTTGAGCAATTGTGAATTCCAATTGCGCCCCAGGCGCAAATCTATGCGCCCTAGGCGCATTCCATTGCGCTCCTGGCGCATCCTCAAAGTTCGAAAAGAGACCAAATTTTGCGGTCTTGCCACGGACACTCCCGAACTGTAATTTATACATGCTTTGAACTGTTGAAAAGCTTATCTAGCCTACTTTCCAGCCAAATTAGTTTTGACTACAAAAATATATATTCAACAAAAGATATGGCAATTTTGCCTTCAACAGGTTGAAAAATAAGTTTTTTTTTGAAAAATACTCGAATCACTCTATTTTAAACCGAATGGAAAGCTATTTTATATCGTTAATGAAGCTATTGGAAGTACTAAAAAATGGTGGGATCTAACTGTTAAAAAAATAGAATTAAGTTCATGCAAGTTTGGTCAAAAGTAAACCAATTCAAAGACTAACACATGTTTTCTCTCCCTTCCACTCTTTCTATTTTCTGTTCGCTACTCGCCATCCTAGTTCTATGGTAATCTTTTGTTTCTTAAGAGTTTTAGAGAGTTCGAAGCGCTTTCCCTTCCTCATCAAAGGACATAAAACTTGTTAATCATCGGGATTCGCCTGACAAGATTTATACGTTTACGATGCCAAATTTTGGTATCCATGCCCCCAAAAATATTTGGTGTCTATGACTTAATTTTATTGTTTCTACGATTGGATCCCACAATTATGTAATACTACAAAAATCCTCTCTATCGATATATCATCGGTCCTTATCCAATTTCAGATGAGGTAGATGCAAGCTTTTTACCAAAATGATTTACTTTTTGACTCGTTGAGGGTAATAAGGTCATATCTCTTGACATGCAATATTTTAGATTCGAACTACTTGGGTTAGAAGAAGAGTCATGAAGCTTTTAAACAGTTCAAACCTTGCGAAAATCGAAGTTCGGGAGTGTCCGGGACAAAACCGTAAGGTTTGAGCAATTATGGAGTCATAGTGCGCCCCAGGCGCAAGTATATGCGCCCTAGGCGCATGCCATGGCGCCCCTGGGGTATACTCAAAGTTTGACCAAACTTTGCTGTCTTGCCACGGACACTCCCGAACTCCGATTTACACATGGTTTGAACCGTTGAAAAGCTTAGTTAGCCTACTTTCAAGCCAAATTAGTTTTGACTACAGAAATATATATTCAACAAAAGATATGGCAATTTTTCCCTCAACAGTTTGAAAAGTAAGTTATTTTTTGAAAAATCTTTGATTCACTCTATTTTAAACCGAATGGAAACCTATTTTATATTTTTAATGAAGGTATTAGAAGTACTAAAAAATGGTGGGATCTAACCGTAAAGACAATAGATTTTGGTTTATGTAAAGTGGATCAAAATTAAACCAATTCAAAAACTAAAACATGTTTTCGTTCTCTTTCACTCTTTATATTTTTTGTTAGGTACGTGCCATCCAAGTTCTATTGTATTCTTTTATTTCTTAAGAGTTTGAGAGAGTTCATAGCGCTTTCTACACTTCATCAAAACACATAAAACTCGTTAATCATCGGGATTCGCTGGACGAGATTTATAAATTTACAAGGCCAAATTTTGGAGTCCATGCCCCCAAATAATTTTGGTGTCTATGACTAAATTTTATCGTTTCTACGATTGTATTCCACAATATTGTAATACTTCAAAAATCCTCTCTATCGATATATCATAGGTCCTTATCCAATTTCCGATGAGGAAGAAGCAAGCTTTTTGCCAAAATGATTTACTTTTCGACTCATTTAGGGTAATAAGGTCATATCATTTGACATGAAAATATTTTAGATTCGAACTACTTGGGTTAGAAAGAAGACTCAACATGCTTTTAAATGGTTAAAATCTTGCGAAAATCGAAATTCGGGAATGTCCGGGACAAAATGGAAAGTTTGAGCAATTGTGGTGTCATAGTGCGCCCCAGGAGCAATTCTATGCGTCCAAGGCGCATGCCATGGCGCCCCTGGCGCATCTTCAAAGTTGAAAAGGCGACCAATCTTTGCTATCTTGCCACGGACACTCCCGAACTCCGATTTACACAAGGATTAAACCGTTGAAAAGCTTATCTAGCCTACTTTCAAGTCAAATTAGTTTTGACTACAAAAATATATATTGAACAAAAGATATGGCAATTTTACCCTCAACAGCTTGAAAAATAGGTTATTTTTGGAAAAATCTTTGACTCACTCTATTTTAAACCGAATGGAAACATATTTTATATCTTTAATGAAGCTATTGGAAGTACTAAAAAAAGGTGGGATCTAACCGTAAAGACAATTGATTTTGGTGTAGGAAAAGTGTTTCAAAATTAAACAAACTCAACGACCAAAACATGTTTTCGCTCCCTTCCACTCTTTCTATTTTCTGTTCGGTACTCGCCATCCTAGTTCTATGGTATTCTTTTATTTATTAATAGTTTGAGAGAGTTCATAGCGCTTTCCAAACTTCATCAAAGCACAGAAAACTTGTTAATCATCGGGATTCGCCTGACGAGATTTATACAATTACGATGCCAAAATTGGGTGTTCATGCCCCAAAAAAATTTTGGTTTCTATGACTAAATTTTATTGTTTTCTATGATTGGATTCCACAATATTGCAATACTTCAAAAATCCTCTCTATCGATATATCATAGGTCCTTATCCAATTTCAGATGAGGAAAATGCAAGCTTTTTACCAAAATGATTTACTTTTCGACTCATTGAGGGTAATAAGGTCATATCTTTTCACATGAAAATATTTTAGATTCGAACTACTCGGGTTAGAAAGAAAACTCAACAAGCTTTTGAACGGTTCAAACCTTGCAAAAATCGAGGTTCGGGAGTTTGCTGGACAAAACCGCAAAGTTTGAGCAATTGTGAAGTCCTATTGCGCCCCAGGCGCATGTCATTGCGCCCCTGGCACATCCTCAAAGTTCAAAAAGCGACCAAACTTTGCGGTCTTGCCACGGACACTCCCGAACTCTAATTTATACATGCTTTGAACCGTTCAAAAGCTTATCTAGCCTACTTTCTAGCCAAATTAGTTTTGACTACAAAAATATATATTCAACAAAAGGTATGGCAATTTTGCCTTTAACAGGTTGAAAAATAAGTTATTTTTTGAAAAATACACGAATCACCCTATTTTAAACCGAATGGAAAGCTATTTTATATCATTAATGAAGCTATTGGAAGTTATAAAAATGGTGGGATCTAACTGTTAAGAAAATAGAATTAAGTTTATGAAAATTTGGTCAAAATTAAACCAATTCAAAGACTTAAACATGTTTTCTCTCCCTTCCACTCTTTCTATTTTCTGTTCGGTACTCGCCATCCTAGTTCTATGGTATTCTTTTGTTTCTTAAGAGTTTGAGAGTTCATAGTGCTTTCCCTACCTCATCAAAGCACATAAAACTTGTTAATCATCGGGATTCGCCTGACGAGATTTATACGTTTACGATGCCAAATTTTGGTGTTCATGACCCCCAAAAATTTTGGAATCTATGACTAATTTTTATTGTTTCTACGATTGGATTCCACAATTACATAATACTTCAAAAATCCTCTCTATCAATATATCATAGGTCGTTATCCAATTTCAGATAAGGAAGATGCAAGCTTTTTACCAATATGGTTTACTTTTTGACTCATTGAGGGTAATAAGGTCATATCTTTTGACATGAAAATATTTTAGATTCGAACTACTTGGGTTAGAAAGAAGACTCAACAAACTTTTGAACGGTTCAAACCTTGCAAAAATCGAGGTTTGGGAATGTCCTTGACAAAACTGCAAAGTTTGAGCAATTGTAAAGTCCTATTGCGCCCCAGGCGCAAATCTATGCGCCCTAGGCGCATGACGCTGCGCCCCTGGCGCATCATCAAAGTTCAAAAAGCCACCAAACTTTGTTGTCTTGCCACGGACTCTCCCGAACTCTGATTTATACATGCTTTGAACCATTGAAAAGCTTATCTAGCCTACTTTCCAGCCATATTAGTTTTGACTACAAAAATATATATTCAACAAAAGATATGGCAACTTTGCCTTCAACAGGTTGAAAAATAAGTTATTTTTTGAAAAATGCTCGAATCACTCTATTTTAAACCGAATGGAAAGCTATTTTATATCATTAATGAAGCTATTGGAAGTACTAAAAAATGGTGGGATCTAACCGTTTAGAAAATAGAATTAAGTTTATGAAAATTTGGTCAAAATTAAACCAATTCAAAGACTTAAACATGTTTTCTCTCCTTGCCACTCTTTCTATTTTCTGTTCGGTACTCGCCATCCTAGTTCTATGGTATTCTTTTGTTTCTTAAGAGTTTGAGAGTTCATAGTGCTTTCCCTACCTCATCAAAGCACATAAAACTTGTTAATCATCGGGATTCGCCTGACAAGATTTATACGTTTACGATGCCAAATTTTGGTGTTCATGACCCCCAAAAATTTTGGAGTTTGACTAATTTTTATTGTTTCTATGATTGGATTCCACAATTACGTAATTCTTCAAAAATCCTCTCTATCGATATATCATCGGTCCTTATCCAATTTCAGATGAGGTAGATGCAAGCTTTTTACCAAAATGATTTACTTTTCGACTCGTTGAGGGTAATAAGGTCATATCTTTTGACATGCAAATATTTTAGATTCGAACTACTTGGGTTAGAAAGAAGAGTCAAGAAGCATTTTAACAGTTCAAACCTTGCGAAAATCGAAGCTCGGGAGTGTCTGGGACAAAACCGTAAAGTTTAAGCAATTGTGGAGTCATAGTGCGCCCCAGGCGCAAGTATATGCGCCCTAGACGCATGCCATGGCGCCCCTGGCGCATCCTCAAAGTTCAACCAAACTTTGTTGTCTTGCCACGGACACTCCTGAACTCCGATTTACACATGGTTTGAACCGTTGAAAAGCTTATCTAGCCTACTTTCCAGCCAAATTAGTTTTGACTGCAAATATATATACATATATATATATATTTATATTTAACAAAAGATATGGTATTTTTGCCCTCAACAGCTCGAAAAATTAGTTATTTTTGGAAAAATCTTTTAGTCACCCTTTTTTTAACTGAATGGAAACCTATTTTATATCATTAATGAAGCTATTGGAAGTACTAAAAAATGGTGGGATCTAACCGTAAAGACAATTGATTTAGGTTTATGAAAATTGTTCAAAAGTAAACCAATTCAAAGACTAAAACATATTTTCGCTCCCTTCCACTCTTTCTACTTTCTGTTCGGTACTCGCCATCCTAGTTCTACGGTACTAAAAGATGGTGATATCTAACCATAAAGATAATAGATTTTGGTTTATGAAATGTTGGTCGAAATAAACCAATTCAAAGACTATCGGAGCCACTAAGGCAAAAACACGTTAAAACGCCCTTCCACTCATTCTATTTTTCATTCGGTTCAAATCACGCGCAAATAGAATCTAGAGTGTATCCAATGCTAGCCCGCAATGGTTGACATGTTCTAAAAAGATGAGAAATGTGAAACAAGTAATCATAGACCTAAGCTTTACATACATGAAGATGAAGTTCAAGAATACAGAGTTTTAAAATTTGAACAACTCTTCACAAGGCAATGCACGTTGTTTTTTCCCTTTCTTCTCTAGAAATTCATTGGCATTGGGAGGTTGGATTGAAGGAGGCAGAGGAAACATGGTTTGGAAGCAATATGGAATAGAACAACCCACATATTTTCAGTTAATCCTTGATTATTCTAAAACTCTCTCAGTATTTCAATAACGTGCAACTAGCTCAAAGGGCGGGCGAAGAAACTCGTCTACGAGCAAATCCTTAACGAAGCAATCAAGACATTTTTCAACCAACTCGTCTACGACCAAATCCTTAACGAAGCACTCAAGACATTTTTCAACCAAACAGAACCAATTTTAGATTGTGTATTGATGTTTAAGGAATACCTGGATACCTGCATCTATATTTCTTCCAATTTTTGGGTGAGAGAGGCGAAGAAGATGAGGTTGTTATAAATTGAGAAATCAGTTAAAAGAGATGCTACGCTGCACATCGGTCCAGCAACCATAGGGTGGTTGGTGACTATATAGTAAACTTTTCAATTCAGATTTCAAGTAAATAGAAGGTGTTGAGTCTGTTGACAGAGGTATAGTAGTCGTCGTGGTATCACATGTGGACGTGTGATAGTCCTGGCATTGAAGCGCCGGTGTTGTTGGTAGTGGTTAAATGAATGCGGAGGTTGTAGGATTGTGTGGCACCAATAGTGTTAGCAGAACGAAAGTGCAGCGGTAGTGGCGGTGAAATGATGTTGGCGTAGGTGGTGAATTGTTGGTTGGTAGTGGTGGGGTTGTGTTACGGTTGCAGTGTTGGTGGTGGAGGCGTGGTAGTGCTTCGATCATCTTGTAGTGGTCTACTTATCACCCAACTTTCATGAACTAAAATTTATTATTTATATGATTTGATTCCACCATCTTATAATACTTTGAAAATCCTCTCTGTCAATATACAATAGTTCTCTATCCGATTTTAGATAAGGGAGATGCGAGTTTTTTTACAGAAATGATTTACATTTCGACTCATTGAGGGTAAATTGGTCGTACCTTTTGACATGCAAACATTTTAGTTTGAAACTACTTGGGTTAGGAAAAAGACTCAACAAGCTTTTTAAAAAGTTCAAAACTTGTGAAAATCGGTGTTTGGGATAAAACTGCAATGATTGAGCAATTGTGGAGTGTTAGTGCGCCCCATGCGCACACCGTTGCGCTCCAGACGCGCACCATTGCGCCCCGGGCGCATCCTCAAACTTCAAAAACCGACCAAACTTTGCAATTTTGCCACGGACACTCCCGAACTCCGATTTACACATGGTTTGAACCATTAAAAAGCTTATCTAGCCTAAATTCGTTAAAGAGTGTATTAAAATGGACTAAAATATGGTGGGATCTAACCATATATAAAGAGAATAGATTTTGATTGATAAAAAATTGGTCAAAAGTAAACCAATTCAAAGATCGTCGGAGCCATTAAGGCTAAATGTACACGTTTTCGTGCCGTTCCACTCATTCTATTTTTCGGTTTGATTTACAATCCTAGTTCTAAGGTACTATTATTTTATTTCTTAGGAGTTTGAGAGAGCTTATAGGGCTTTTCCACATTTACAATGCCAAACTTTCGTGTTCATGCCCGCCTACAAATATTGGTGTCCGTGACTAAATTTTGTTGTTTATATTATTGGATTCAACAATCTTGTAATAGTTTTAAAATTCTCTCTATCGAGATATAATAGGTCCTTAACCGATTTAAGATGAGGGAAATGCGAACTTTGTTACCGAATTGATTTACTTTTCGACTCATTGAGGGTAAATTGGTCATATCTTTTGATGTGCGAATATTTTAGACAAACTACTTGGGTTAGAAAGAAGACTCAACAAGCTTTTAAACAGTTCAAACCTTGCAAAAATCGGAATTCAAGAGTGTTCGGGACAAAATCGCAAAGTTTGAGCGATTGTGTTGTCTTATTGCGACCCAGGCGCACACCATTGCGCCCCGGGCGCATCCTCGAAGATTCAAAACCGACCAAACTTTGCAACGTTGCCACGGACACTCCTGAACTCCGATTTGCATGTGGTTTGAACCATTGAAAAGCTTGTGTCTATTAATTTCTAACCAAATTAGTTTGACTCTAAAATTATATATTCATCAAAAGATATGACAATTTTTCACTCAACAAGTTGAAAAACAAGTTATTTTTGAAAAATACTTGAATCACGCTAAACTTTAAACCAGATCGTTACCTATTTTATATGGTTAAAGAGCGTATTTAAAGTACTAAAAGATGGTGATATCTAACCGTAAAGATAATAGATTTTGGTTTATGAAATGTTGGTCGAAATAAACCAATTCAAAGATCGTCAGAGCCATTAAGGCTAAAACACATTAACGCGTCCTTCCACTCCTTCTATTTTTCGTTCGGTTCAAATCACGCGCAAATAGAAGCTCGAGAGTGTCCGGCGCTAACCCGCAAAGGTTGACATGTTCTAAAAAGATGAGAAATGTGAAACAAGTAATCGTAGACCTAAGCATTACATACATGAAGATGAAGTTCAAGAATACAGAGTTTAAAATTTTGAACAACTCTTCACAAGGCAATGCACGTTGTTTTTTCCGTTTCTTCTCTAGAAATTCATTGGCATTGGGAGGTTGGATTGAAGGAGGCAGAGGACACATGGTTTGGAAGCAATATGGAATAGAACAACCCACATATTTTCAGTTAATCCTTGATTATTCTAAAACTCTCACAGTATTTCAATAACGTGCAACTAGTGCTCAAAGGGCGGGCGAAGAAACTCGTCTAAGACCAAATCCTTAACGAAGCACTCAAGAAATTTTTCAAAAAAAATTCCTTCGCAACGTTGGAGTAAGAACAAATCATGTTTTATCCAAAGATAGATTTTTCCCAATTATTACACTTTGATTGTGCTGAACTGATAGTGTTGTTAAGCCCTAATTGAGCCGTGTGAACTCCCATTTTAGACCTAACCAATTCGAACATCTCTCTCCTCTAACAAGGTAAACTTACATACATTCACACAAATATATAATAGATGCGGGTATACGTGTGTGTCTCCATAGGTTTAAAAGCAAGTGTGCCTCCATGGGTTTGAATCAAGACAGAGACGGAGATAGATAGCCCGCAAAGTTTTTTACTACTCCCTCCGTCCCTAAATAAGTGTCCGGCGCGCAAACCTAAGCCTTACAAAAGACGCATACTTTTCGTTAAAATATCTATTTTTTTCACAATCTTTTCACAATCTAATAGAACTCATTGCTATCTATTCATTTGCATTTTTTTTTTATTTTTTTAAAGAAACAAATGCATTTTCTTAAAAGCCTAGATTTTGCGCATCGAACACTTATTTAGGGACGGAGGGAGTACGAATTAAGACATTCACCAAGTAACGCTACTGTCTTAACTAGATCAATAACCAAACCAAATCGATAAAAACAATTTGAGGAACTTGGTATGGTTTCAAGTTCCCAACCAAACAGAACCAATTTTTTTAGATTGTGTATTGATGTTTTAGGAATACAACCCCCCCGCCTTCCGCCTTTTTGGTTGCTTATTACCCGGGGAGTCATGAATCACTTCAGGGGCTCACGTGCATGCTCATGTAGGCTACCCAGCTACGACATTCTAAACTCCGCATTCTAACATAATGATTCTACCGCAAAAAAGTTGGTATTTGATACAACTGCTGTATTATAACATATGATAAAAGCACCCCATAACTAGTGCATAGCATCTTAACAGGGAAAACAGAACCAAGGCGTCAAAACTATGCACTGTCAGATTCATTTCCAGAATCTATGTTCATTGGCTGAGGAGGGTTCTTGTAACCGGAGACCTGATCAGCGTAACGTTTTTTATCAGCGCGAGCCTTGGCTTCATATGGTTCTTTCTCCTCAGCTGCAAAATACCATTTTGAGCCACGTTAGAAAAAATTCGGAATTGCGAACTTAGAATGAGCATTCATGTTAACTGGGCAAACCTGTCATCTTCTTCCATCTCTCTCCAAGAACTCTCCCCATCTCAGTGAATGCAATTCCAGGATTTGTTTTCTTAATATTCTGCAGCCGCACCAATGTGACAAAGATGAGCTTGATAAAGGAGAAGAAAGTAGCAGAGAAATTCGAAAGAAGAAAAATTAATCTATTACATCGTAGGGGAATAAGGTTCAATAACAGAAAAGAATGAAACCGTAAGTCTATGTAAACGCAATTTGGGGACATCTCTTCTAACTAAATACAGTGGGTTGCAATGCAATTTCTAAAAGATCAATTTAGGCCTCCCTGACTCGTACAGATCCCAACAATTA
The DNA here is from genome assembly GCA_019656295.1 of Rhododendron mucronatum var. ripense. Classification (NCBI taxonomy): domain Eukaryota; kingdom Viridiplantae; phylum Streptophyta; class Magnoliopsida; order Ericales; family Ericaceae; genus Rhododendron; species Rhododendron mucronatum. The sequence goes on along the minus strand of BPLT01000014.1, from coordinate 2,290,053 downwards.
AGTAAAGAGTAATGCCTTCCAGAAGTTGCACAAGCATCTGAATATAAATCGAACTCCAAAAATTTACGTCTGACTTCTATGCAGGTGATGTGATACAATAACTATATCTATGTGCAATTTCAACACTAAAAGATATGTTCTGCATAATGGAGTCCACTGGCTAAGGACCTAAGAATCCAGTGTCAACAGAAAGGGAGAATAATTTGCTTTATCCCTAAAAAAAATACCATAAATATAAGATCTGTATCTGCATATATACTGACCTCCCTTTCACTCATGGAGAAAAACATAAAACCAGAAATGGCCTTCTTTGGTGCGTTTGGATCCTTCTTCTTTTTCTGCTTCTTCTTCTTAGGTCCATCCTCACCACCGACTTTAGACTTCACCCTACTGGAGGATGCCTTAGAAATAGAGGGTTCTTTCTTCGATTCCTTTTTAGCAGATTTCTGAAGACACAAGTCATTAGATGTATGACTAGTTTTGAGATTGCATTATTTCCAAAGGATAAATTTTAACATGTCAGAACAACAAGAATGAAAACAATGGTTTACCTCGTTCTCATCTCCGCTGTCATTAGCATCAGAATCCTCTCCACCAGAATCATCTGTTGGTGAGCCTGAATCATCCTTATCAGCAACAAAGTCCTCATCCTGTAGAAATCCACCATGTTCAACAATGCATGAGAGAGAGAGAGAGAGAGAGGGCGAGGAACTAGTAAACCAGCTATAATATGTTCAATCCAAAGAGACATTATAAGTCGGATAAAAAAAAGAGACATTACAAGAACAAGTAAATACTACTGTTATTACTGTCTACTCCTTAGAATAATCATTATAGCCACGACAAACTACAAATACAAGAGTTTTCAAGCAAAGTCAATATCAAGCCTCCACTTGTTTCCATGTTGAAAATTTTGCATCCAAGGTAATGTCAAATCAAATTCACACACATTAGGATGAAAATAATTGAATTGAAAACTTTTGCAGCAGCACTGGGAGGACAAAAAAAGAGATTTGGCAGCCTTGACAAAAACCATCTAGCGCCACAAAAAACAATGATATTTACCTCCTCATCACTCTCGTCTCCACCAGCTTCATTCCTAATCCGCTCAAGATGTGGATCAACAGCATCATCATCATCATTTTGCAAAACCGCTGCAACACCTTCTGCAGTACGGGCATCTCCCAAGTTCATGATTTTCATACCTTTCCCACTGCAGTGATGGAATGTTAGAGTTAGAAGCTATCCAACTTCCAAATATACATGACAGCATGTTAAAAACTTATAAACCTGATGAAGTCAAAAAGATTGTGATATTCACTCCTCTGGATGTTCCGGAAAAGATGTTCCTGCTCAGTCTTTAATCTGATAAGAAGATCAAAGTAATGCATATTTGAGCCTCCAGCAGCATGCCTCTCAAACTCCACATAGTCAATCTGAAATAAGATATGCAATAAATCAAAACCCTCCCAACTTGCAAGACTAAATATTACGTACATTCTTTATAACCAACAAATTTTCGCAAGGGTAAAGCATATTTATGGTAAGAAAAGCTACCTCTTCATGAAGAATAAGAGTTGGAGGCTTGGGTAAAAAGAAGAAGCCCTTTTCAAGTGGATACAGGACACCATCTTCAGCTTTCAACGAAGACTTCACAGCATAACCATCTTGACAGCTACGGAATTTTCCTGGTCTGGTGACTTTGGCACCAGACAATCCGCGCAATATCAATATGAACACTTCATGAATGAGGCCCTGAATGTTAAAAATTAGTTATCATACCGAAACACAGGGATCTAGTGGCAAACTAATATATATTGATCCTTGAAAGTATCGCGAAATTTGTAGTATCCCATAAAAGATTTGAATGGAGATAGGCAAACCTTTCCAATTAGTACAAGACAGATCCTTAAAAGTTAGAACAAGTGATCAAAGATTGAAATAGCACATCCATCTCACCTTATACGTTGGTTCTAACTTGTCCTTGTATTTTGCATTCAAAAGATCTTCATTCATTGACAGGGTGCTTTCAACCACATAATCTGTTTCAAACTGCACAGAGGTGATACACATATGTGATAAATCAGCAGATTGACACATGAAAATTATGAAAGCTACATGCCTTGTTTGGAACACTTTTTGAAGAAAATTTTTTTTGAAAAAGTAGTAGGGGTAATAAGTGGAGAGAAATAGAGTGATTGGAAGTAGGGGGAATCTTTTGAAAAATACTTTTCAAAAAGTGTTCCAAACAATCAAAAAATCACTGCCCAATAAATCAAATATTGAGATTACCTGCAACACAATATGCGGGTATAAAGTTTGGCCTTTACGAATTGGTGGATCAAGAGTGACAACAACAAAGGTATGTGGTTGGTTAGACTGCAAAACAAATGACAATGAGTGAACTTGAAATTAAAATTAAAATTCCTGCATTTTCCGAAATACCCGACTGGTCAATCCATTTCAACCAGAGAAACTGAACATAACAGATTGACAAATCGACTATCATACAGGAAAAGCTTAATCCTGAAGTAACCAAAAAAAGCCTTGTGAACGTGTGAATAAACGAGAACCTTGGGTAGTAGAAACAGGCGAACAACACTGCTGTACTGAATTTTAAAATCATTAGCTTGCCCTTGCAGCCGCAAAAATGAAAGATGAAGTTCAACATTATACCGGCCCCTACACAAAGAAATGGCTTCCATCAGATCTTTCAAACAAGCTTACAAACCCGTAATTTACTCAGGAAAAAATGAAAGATGCGAGCTGAAACCACAGCACTTACCTTGGAGTAAGAATCGCAATCCCTTCAAATGTAACAACAGATTCTTCACCTCCTGCCCCAACATCGGCCATTGACACGATTTTGTCACGGAAAACCTACCATAAAGCAACAATGATTAGTAAAGAAGGACTATAATTCAACCTAAATGATTTGAAACAAACAACAACCTGAGCAGGAGGACGATTTTCATCACCAACGAACTGTGTGTTGGAATTTGGTATGTGAAAACTTATCTCCATCAACGAATCCTTCTGCGACCATGAGAACAAGTCGTTTGTATAAGGAAATTGCTCTAATAGGTTCAATTATCAAAGCAACTTATGTTCTTCAACTCTAATTAGACCGTGAAATGCAAACCTGAACCTGGATTCACTCCAGGTATCTATGAATTTTAGCATCAGATTTACAAAGACAACAACTAAGTCATTCAGAAAATTCAAGATAGTAAATTAAACAAAACCTCATTAGCACCAGTTGTGTCATCCACATGGAACTCCAAAAGGACGTCATTTTTTCCTTGAAGTTGTGTCTGGGCAACATCTGCTAAAGATACCTCAAATGCTTGCTTGGAACCAACCAGAAAAGTCAGCATATTCCCTACAAAATTAAGCAACAAAAACTGAATGGGAGAAGATCTAAAACACCGGAAATACAAAATCAACAAAAAAATGCTGGCCAAATGGCCACGATGCAAACAAACTCCGAAGTTATGACTTGGATAACTTGAGGTACATGAACTACTTCATCCTTGGGTCAAAGGTGAAAGTAAGGGGTAGGAAAGAAGAACCATGCAATTGCACGTAAACAAACTACATGACAATAATACACAAGTACAATCCATATTCCCATCCCTATTACACACAAAAATGGCGTAGTTCACTAGGTTAGGCTACAAATTAAGGGGAATTAGAAATGTCTTAACATTGGCCTTGAGTTTGAAACCAAGGTGGGAAAATGAAATGAAAGCAAGAACCTTGCCTGAAGAAACTTGTTTTTATTTCCTAGCAAGTTTTGTCATACTACTTCATAAACAAAATATAACCCCCTATTCTTTTATTCACAACACTTTCCCCAACGGTTTCTGCATTCTTGTTTCTCTCCCTTCCGTTCTAAACTAAAAGTTCCAAACATAACCTAAACCGAATCATTTTCCAATAAATTGCTTGCAAGGCAACAAATGAAGTACAAACAGCGAATGACCTAACAACAGTACAACACTAATGCAAACAAAATACACCTACCATTTAAATCGACTTCACCCCAGTTTCTTCCACTGACAGAAAGCTGCTTCTCCTCTGGTGTTATCCCAAAAGTGCTTTGAAAAAAAGTGGTGAGGCTAGCCACGTCCTGCAAGGTATGGACCCGCAATGTAAGAGTTGCCATAACATACATGAAAGGGAATCTAAGAATGTTGCAAAGCAAATGTGGGAGGTTTAAAGTAGAAAACATCCCATAGGTTATACAACAAATAGAGCTCCACCGTCTTCGGCACAACAATCTTCATATTGATACTCAAGGTGTACAAATGATCAGACAAACCTAATACATTTTTTTTCCTCTCCCCTTTTTCTGTAGAGCAAGGGAGAGTCTAGTACTTGTGTCATGATTCTCATTAAGACAAACTTGAAGGTTACTCAGAACCATAACAAAACGAAAATAGTAATAAAAGGTGGGATATTATATGCTGGGCAGCCGTTGATTCCTATCTATATAATATAATATAATACTCTCTCTCTCTTAGTGTACATATATAGTCTATTTACACACACACACACACACAGAGAAAGGGAGAGAGATGGAAGTTACCTGGTCACGGAAACCAGTGAATTTGTAGTTCAAACCGTCCTTAATTTTAACACCAAGTTGATTACTCCGGGGCACCTTCATCCAGGTTAGAGCTACGACATCGGAATTATCAACTTCCACAGCTTTCCCGCCCCCTTGTTTTTTCCACGATATACCCCCTGAGTGAACCCTAAGTTGCCCAGGATTCTGCATTTCACACCAAAAGCGAGTCAGTGTCGCCACTCACAAAGCCACTATAATCCACCCTATTTTACAGGTTTATTCTTGCATTGAAGTATTTCAAGTCTTCTTTGATAAAGACCAAAGAATCAGGGCAAATCAAATCCAAACCCAAAAACCCAGACCATATAAGGAATTTGCTAGGATCGTTTGAGGATAATTAGCTAGTTCGGAAAGTCAGGAAATGGACTGGAAAATTGTACGGAGTTCAAATGCAATTAATTTCATATCCTTCCATGAATCATGATTTTGATCCATGAAACATAGCTCGAAGCTTGAATTTCAAACCAAAAAAGGAAAAAAAATGCTCAGATACCTTGCATTACTCGCACTACTCGTAAAAGAATGAAGAAAATAGAACTGATCAGAAATCATACAAAAGAGGAGTTTTTAACATTAAGGTCGGAAAAGAAAAGAAGATTTTGGGAGAGTCACAATCAGAACCATAATGTTTTCCAATTGTACAAATTAGGAACTTTTTATACTCAGAACCCTAGAAAAGTATGAAACAAAGAGGATTTTAGTAATCAAGTCGAAAACTAGGTCCTCAAGTCACATTTCATAAAATGCGAAAACGATTACAATTGAACTCCAACAACCTAAAAGAAGAACTTGAAAGTGAAAACCACAATAGGTGGTGCTAAATCAGAACCTAAATTGACTACGAAAAGGGGAATTCACACAATAAAGGTCCAACAATGAAAGTAAGATTTGCACATAGTCATACTCAGAACCTTAGGAAAGTACAAAACAAAAGAGCATTATTTGAATAAACAGGTCGAACATTAGGGCTTCAACCCGCATATCATATGAAATAGAGTTGCAATTAGGGCTTCAAGTCACATATCATAAACAGGTCAAACATTATTTTCATTAGGGCTTCCTAACAAAGACGATTAGGGTTTTAAACAACCCAAAAGAGGAACTCAAGAGTGAAAACAACCACCAATGAACAAGAAATAGAGTTGTTAGTGTGAAAACAATTTCAATTGGGGTTTCAACTATGCAAGGGAAGAATTCGAAAGTTTTAAACAAGGAGCAGTTGAATAACCAGTTCGAAATAGAGTTTTTAGTGTGAAAACTATAACGATTAGGGCTTCAAGAAAACCTATAACAAAAAACTCCAAACTGGAAACTGGAAACAACAGTAAACGAACAAGAAATAGATTAAAGAGAAATCAAACTATAGGCGGTGCGTAATGAGAACCCTAATTGACTACGAAATGGGGAAATTACACAGTAAAGGTCGTATAATCATACTTAGAGCCCTAGAAAAGAAAGAAAACAAGGCGCATTTGGATAAACAGTTGGAAAGCTAGTGCTTAAAGTCGCGTGAATTACGATTAGGGGTTCCGTAACCTAAAAGAAAAGCTCCAAAAAGTGCAAACAACAATCAAGGAGCGAAGAACAGATTATAGAGAAATCGAAGTGCCTGTACAGTATAGGCTAGAGAGAGGGGGGAGAGAGAGAGAGCTTACAGTGCCACCGCGGCCGCCGAGAGAGATGCTGTTGAAGAGGTGACCGTCGGACATTTTGTGAACTGAGAGAATGGGAGAGAGAGAGAAAGAAGTGGTGATTTTATATATATATGCGCGGTGTGGAGTGCGTATCGCGCATCGTCGGGTAAGGCGCGAAAGAGGAAGAGGAAATTGTCTGGGTGTGATAATTCTACCGTATTACGGAGTATATTGGACTTCAGCCCAAGGTTTTCTTTTTCTGGGTCTGGGCTCGAGCCCATGGCTCAAAATTTATGCCTTGTTTGGATTAGGATTTGGAAATTTTTTAAAAAAATAGCACGGGTAATAAGTGAAGAGAGATAGAGAGGGAAATATTGAAAATAAGGGGAATCTAGGGGGAATCTAGGAGGTATTTTTTGAAAAATGTTTTTTGAAAACCAAAAGGAACAAGGCATAGTTTTTAAAACTTTTTATTTTTTCAAGTGGATTAGGGTACAGTTGGTGCATCTTTTATACTCTCATACACATTAGCAGAGTTTGATTTCCGCAAGCACTCATCCCCTTCACAAAACCTCTAGGATAGAATAGATTAGGTTTAACAATAGTGATTATTAGTAGTTGGGGGAGAAGTTTTTGGGAAGACAACAATGAGCAAACCTAGTGGTCCTAATTATGACAAATTTTTGGGTGCTGAGTAGGTACCACGTGTTGGACGGCTCAGATTAAAACTCTCTCTCATCTCTCACCTCAACGCTCTCTCTCCTCTTTCTCTCTCCTTGTTCCCTCTCCAAATCCGAACTATCCAAAACCGAAAATGGACGACCTGGACGCGCTACTTGAGCACCACGTGGTGCTCGCTCGGCACCCAAAAATTTCTCCCTCGTTCTAGTGCCATGTTATAGTCAAAGGGTGCCATGTAGTTTCACTTCATGAATTTTTTCTATATTTTATGGGACACGGGAAATCAAAGTCAATGAAAAATGAGTTTATTTTGGCGGAAAACGTTGCTTATTTTATCGTACTTGTAACTGCTTGTTCGGCTTAAAAAGCCACTGGCTTTCCCTCCAAAAATGAGCCAAATAAAGCCACAAAAAAACGAAAATAAGCCACTTGTTTCGTCTTTATTCAAAAAAAATAAATAATTAGATTTCGGTCAAAAAATTTTACTCCCTCCGTCCCATAATATTTGTCCGGTCCGCAAAACGGAGACGTAAAAATAATTCTATTTTTGTAAGAAAAGTTGGGAAAAAATTCAACAACTTACTAGATCTCGACGAGTTCTTTTAACTTGTGAAAAAAATTTGAATTTTTTCTTGAAAGAAATGCATTATTTTGTAGTCTCCGTTTTGCGGACCGGACAAATATTATGGGACGGAGGGAGTACTTTTTAGATTCCTCTTGTCATGAAGATGCAATAATCCCCAAAAAATTGACAATAAGCCAAGTAATACGAAAAAAATTTGAATAAGGACAAAAAATAAGCCACTTTGGCTTATTTATCCGAACAACCCAGTGTTGTAGGGTTGTTTTCCTACCTTTTGCACATCACTTGGTAGTGTTTATACCCTAATTTTAATAATCTACATTAGCTCTAGCCTCTATGTAATTTGTTTCGATAACTAAGAAGTTCTCTTGTTTCAAAAAAACATAAACGGGGGATGTACATACGTAATATTATAAACCAAACCAAATCGAGCCTTAAATTATGAATATTATGACAAATAGAATTCAATCTAGTCTTCAACAACATCCACCTAATTTAAATTTTTGCTTGGATGATAAGCTCATCGTGACTTACAAAAGTTATTCGATCGGATATCACGTTAGAAATCACAAAAAATCGTCATATGAGAGAATCTTGATTCACTAATTAGCATAAGAATGATCGCTGAGGCCTTTACCTATGAAAACTTCACAAGGAACAAATGGATCAAAACAAGCAATGGTAAGTTGCCCTGTCGTATATAAACACTTATTGCAGCTTAATTACGGTTAAAACTGATTCAGGGTAGAAACATGAGAATGAAACAACCGGATAATCATGGAATATTATTTATGCTGTTTTCAGCGGCCATAATCGCTATAGAAATTACGCATGAGAACACAAAACTTCCAATCAATTATGCTGCTTTCAGCGACCATAATCGCAGTAGAAATTACGCATGAGAACAAAAAAAACATCCCATCGTATCCCATCATCGGGGAGGGGAGGGGTGGGGCGGGGACCATATTACCTCACAAGCATTTGCTTCTATTCCATAAATGAGGATTTGGCACAGGGTCACCAACTAGGATACCAAGTTGTGAAGAAAGAAATTCCCAGAAGAGCTGCAAAAGATGACTGAATATCCAATTTATAAAGAGTCACAAGTTTATCAAGCACGTTCAAGTTCTCGCGTTGTAAAATTGTAAAATGCTACAAAGAAGAAAAACAAATAAACGATTAACACAAGCAAATGATGTCAAATAAATGACAACACACAGAGGGTACACACCTATACATTCCCTTGTTGCTCACCTTAAAATGCCAAAGAAACCATGAAAACACAAACTTACAATCAAACCATTTTTATTTGTCATGTTTGTTTCATGTTTAACTCTACAATTTTCAGAAAAACCAGAATCATGGGAAGAACTGGAATGAAGCAGTCAGCAAGTCACACTTTTCACCTTCAGACTCCATCATGTTTGAAAGGAAGCGTACCACACTCACCTCCTCCACCCTGGCTGCAGCACCTTCTCTGGAATATAGAGTTGAAACAAGAAATAGCAGTCAGAAATTTGAACATTCCTTAAACAAAGATTTCCAAGGTAAAAGACAGCTATGTAATAATGACAAACTTATTGAGATTTAAGTTAATTATCAGAAATATAAGAAAAGACGATGATTAGGGGGGAAAGGAAATGAACGGGCGTAAAATGGAAACAGGATCCAATATTTCTTTATCTGCACACTGATCAAGTAAACTCAATTTGAGAGGATTTTACGCAAGCCAATCAAGAAGCACAAGCAGTTTGATGCTATGAAAAACAGTATAAGCATATGCATACACATCTACATATACACACAGATATGTTATGTGCATAATCTATATCCATATTCTATTATCCCCACAAACCTTTGTCTTTATTAACTTAAGTAAACTCTTATCAATCCATTCTACATAATATTGGCAAGCACCAGAATCACTGAGGTCGCCTACAATCTTGATATTAGCAGCAGATAACAAGTACGACTAACTCATGAAAGAGGTACCAAATAAATTGCAGGAAATAGGGAGGTAACGCTTACCATCTCTAGAAGACAGCAGGGATCGATCAATTCTACTTCCTCCTTTGCCATTTGCTTGTACTGGCTTCTGAACCCGAGGTGACAGTGAGCTCAATTTCCCATTCATAGGAGATGGCAAAGAATGCCTCCTGTCGAATCCATTCTCAGCCCCATCTTCACCAAACTTAGGTGATCCTTGCGCTCTAAGCTTTGCCTTTGCAGATTCGGTCACTTGCATATAACTTGGCAAGGTTGGAGTGTTTTGTGAAACATTCTCAGGATACTCCTGTTTTGCTGAGGAAGATTTCCTTCTACTGGCCATGGGCTTTTCCGTAATCTGATCTTCCTTGGAACTTAACTCTTCAATTATCTTATCACCGTTGGCTATTGGCTTCTCCGTGATCTGATCTTCCTTAGAACTTAACTCTTCGATTATCTTATCACTGTTCATGACCTTATCACCACTTTCAGAAGAAAGTACTTCAACAGCAGGTTGATCAATCTGCAACATTTCAACTGTGTCATCCACTTCTGATTCCTTTGGAGGTGGTTCTTCTACCACAGGCTGTGTGGAAACTCCAACAGTCGGATCATTGGTTTTCTCTGAGGAATTCTCCAATTCTTGCTTTTCAGTTACAGCTTCTGTCTTGTGATCAGAAACATCTTCAGCTGACACAGATACTTTTCTTGTTTTGTGTTTAACTCTCTCAAATTCATTTTGAGAATGTTCTTTGACAAGTTCTGTCTGATGAGTTGGGGCTTTTTTCAGGTTGCGTTTAGGTTTTACATATTCAGAAGAGGAATTCAACAAGTTACTGTCACTATTCAAAGCAGGGACTCTCTGGACACCTCTTTTTGGCCTTCCTGATTCTCTTTCGGTACTCTTCTTGTTTGTTTGCTTTTTCTTGTGCTTTGAGTTGAGACTCTTCTTTCGCTGTGCAAGTGGTTCCCAGGAGTGGGATGATGACCAAAGTTCTAGCCAGTTCCAAACTGAATTTGGTTCAACTCGATCATACTGGAGGCTCAGGGGCATAGCAGTAGGCAGTGAAGCAACAAGCTAAAACAAGCAACAATGAGTGTCAAATGCCAATCCATGTGGCAACCACATACAGCTACAGAAAATTGTTTATTATCAAGATCATCATCTTTTGCATCAAATTTTCCCCATTTGATTGTAGTTATTAGATACAAGTTATTGATAAACATTTAAAAGGTACCCAATGTACTTAAGCAAAGCTGATTTGCCAGAGCCCTGTACAGACGAGGGCCAGCCATTGCCATTACAAGCACGAAGCACCTTTTTGAATTATCGATATGGATTTCTAGGACTAGGTTAAAGCAATCTAACTATTGGCCATGCGGAGAAAGGAGAATAAAATGGTTTTAATCCGAAAGCTCCATTGAGAAAAACAGCCCATCAAGGATTCCCCCCCTCCCCCCCCCCAAAAAAAAAGGTCAGAACGGTAATACTTCTCAATGGTCTTGTTAGTGTTATAGTCAATGAATGAGAAGGCAGCTCATATACGCAAGGTAACACAAAAAGTCTAATGTACCTTTCTAAGAAAAGCATTTGTTGGTTGCTTCTCTGACATAGAAAGTGCATTGACAGCTATTATGTCCGCCTGTTCACGTTCCTGCTGAAGCACAAAAAGAATAGAATTAGTGGATCAATTACCATGGAACATAGAACAGAAAAAATTGAGGCATAGTGGGATGAAAGATACTTTACCGGAGAGAAATGGCACAAATGATTTTAAATAATGCAACATCGTCAGAGACATTCTTAAAATGAAATCTTGTTGACATCAAAATTACCTACTTGGCCCAGCCTAAGAGAGAGGAATGGGAACAGGTGGGTTTGAAACATTGACCTCATGAACTACAAAAAGGGCCCAACCACTGGGCCAAAAACCTTGCTCCTTGAATACTGACGTTTGGACAGCAAATAGTAGAATGTATATATGCCATAGTAAGGAGTTGAGATTGAGTACTTGCATTATTGTGTAACATGAATTGGGCTTTAAATGAACGCCTCCATAAAAAGTTTGAGATGGCAGCTATGAAGAATAAGAAGACAAGTTGGTGATTGTGATTTACCATAAGTAAGCGATGTAGTTTGTCCTGAGGACTGCAAAATGACCACGAAGTTGGAAAGGAAGAGGTTGACTAAAAACATGAGATACCTAACTTTGAATCAAGAAAATGGTGTCAAATAGGAATAAAATGTCAAAAAGGATCTGTCTAATGGCCAGTCAAAACTGTTGACTAGGATTTTACCAGCAGCAATAATTCGTAGGGATGAGACTAATAACACAATGTCAATAGATATTGACTACTAGCCAGACCAGCTCGTCCTATACTGAAATTGCCACACAAAATCTGAGGCATGAAAGTGCATCAGAAAGAACAACCAAAAATACCAAAAGAGAAATATCGAGACGTATGTGAGAAGACATAATATAGAAATAACACAAAGAAAAACTCATTGAATAATAAGGAAGCAGATTAAGGGATGCAAAATCTTAAGTTTGATGTCGATTAAGGGATTACCATGGATTCTCCCAATCTGCGCTTTTTAAGCACTTCAATCCCAACTTCAGAAAGCCTGACTTTTCGGCCACGAGCTAGCGCCTGAAACTTAATGACTGCTTGCATGCACCGCCAAGTAGCAACAGCCTGTCTCCTCACCAAGTGTCCTCGTATAAGTGCTTGCAGCCTTATGATGCCCTTGAGGGCCCGAAAAGCCCGGCGAGCCTTGACAGAGAGATATGTAACCATTAAATTAGGTATCCCCAACATGGATACAACACAAATTCTTCATAAAAGGAAACTCTAAAATACATCCCAACACTTCATTGATCAACCAACACAAGTCGATCGATGAATACGTATTCAAGAGAATACAAGACTACGAGTAGAATAGTTCTAACGTCATGCAACCATTCATCCAAATCACATAATTAAGCTTCCCCTGTAATTTTTCAATTTTTCTTGCATATGTTTATCAGCAGATAATTCATATTCGTCCCATCAGCAAATTATCCTTTATCTTACTCAGAACCCCACAATAACACCAAACATGTCTACCACCCATTTCATACTATAACCAACAATTAAAATTTGTTCAGAGCATGAGAACTTATTGTCACACGGATACTATGTTTACCCAGTTAAAAGGTGCAGTGGAAATGTGAGATAACTTAATAAATTCAAACACATAATAAATGACATAGAAAGAATGAGAGAATCAGCCTCCCTACTTCCTCGCTAATGAATTCTCTAAGATAAAATGCAAAACATTATGCATCACACAAGTGCATGCGCGGACACAAGCATATTACCAAGTAGCCCCTGACAGCCGCCTGTGCCTTCGTGGCAGCTTGCTCTTGCCTGATTATCTCAGAATTGTTTACCGAGTTCGATACCATGACACCTTCTGTATCTGTTCCTTGAATTCCGGGCAACAACACCGCATCACATGATAAGTTGGCACTAATACCCCTTTCAAGCTCCGTATTTTCATCACTTCTATAAGTGGTCTGAGGTGGCAGATCTGAGATCACATAAGGGTCAGAGGGCGCCACCTTCTCTTCAATTGCAGCATTCTACACAAAGAATGAGTACCAAAAGTAAGAACTTAAACTAAGTAATACTTGCAATTGCGAAGAAGAAGACAATACTACCAAAATAAAGTCACCGCTTTATTTGAGCTATAGCTAAGCAGCAAAAGAACAATATTCCAGATAGTAATCATGGTTCTATATTGCAACGAAACAAGTAGCAGAAGAGTAAAACAGCCGAAGTGATGAGATGACCTAAAAAAGTTTAAGCCTGTCACTAACCAATAGAAAATGTCAGTAAAGCAATTTATATGCCGTTGATCTAATTACCAGGTGCAGCTCATTTCGCACCACATATATGAAGTTATAGGATATGTTGAGTGGAACTTCTTCAGCTATGGTTTGCTAGTATATTTCTGTTATTCTTAAGTTGTCTACAATCTAGGTATAAGGACATTTTGTCGGGCATTGACTGGGTTTTGGATCCTTAGGTATTGAGTAATAGGTTCCCACAAGATTTTATGGTCAAATGACACGTATATTCACAGATATCAAGTACACAATCTACCAAGATTGCTAACAAGCTTGCTTAAGTACTAGGTGTGAACCGTGTGCACCCAAGGACATTTGGTTCTGATACTCGGCTTCTCTGCTACTTCCTCCATTTTGCATATCCCCCATTGCTATTGACATCCAACCAATGTTGTTATAGATTTTCACCTCAAAAGCCCCTTCTGACAACAGCCAATTCTTCATTTCACGTGATTACTGATTTTGATCGGTCCTAGAAAGCAACTTTTAACACTTCTCAACATCATAACCGCAGTAACAGCTCAAATAAGAGTGATCTACTCTTCCACAGGCTTCACTATTCCTAACTACTTTAACTACTTGTGTGGTTATGTGCACGCCATTATGTGAATCATGGCTGCGGGAAAGTAAGTGGGACCACATTATGAACTGCTTAATAAAACTCTCTTACTTTTGAAAAACTTGACTTCGAAGACTTCTTTCCGAAGAGAACAGTCTTGATCCATTTCCCTGGAGATTTCCCCATCACTCAAAGGTTACTCTGAAAGCAGTGGAACCTGAACACTGTATAGTTCAAAACAAATTTAAATCTTGAAATACATAACTACAAGGCAAAAAATGGACACAAAAAATAATTGAAGGAAAGAAGGAAAAGTGAAAACAAAAAAGCAAGTGTCACTTAGCAGGAAAATCGGATAATGTCCTTAAAGGGTGAAACTCAATAACAATATCAAACCACATTGTAACAAGCTAAAAATTGGAAATCACACAGAACACCAGTGGAAAACAGTATTTCCTATATTTTCTGGGAAACGGGGAAAAAATTCAATGGAAACTGAGATTATTTTGGCGGAAAACATTTCCCACCACTCGAACAAAACCACCACCACACTACCCACCACCATCACAACCATAGCAATTAGCACCATCATTTTGAGGGTCACAACAAAGCACAAAAACCCATTTTCTGTGGGGAATTATTTTTTCTCAAAAGAAAACCATTTCGGTTCGAAACGAACACAAGTGGTAATCATAATGTTTCAGAAGCCAATCACTTGCTATGTGAATAACTAATCTATGCATCAGCTGAAGCATTAATACCGTAGCTTGACATCAGTCGTCTTTGGTTCATCATAAGTAGAGATGGCAATAACCATTCCTACAACCTAGAAACCTAGTACATTCTAACTCAGACAATAACCATTCCTACAACCTAGAAACCTAGTACATTCTAACTCAATAGAGTCGCTTCCCACCAACGGAGGGGGGTATCCCAAACAGTGCCTCAAAGAATATTCTTTTTCCTCCAATCTCAACCCTTCATCCTACACAATCTAATGGTTCAAAATTGTCTCTCTCACAAACTAACTTTTAGTGGCATTAGGTAAATACACTGAATTTGTAGATAGTCGTTGAAACGACGTCGACTCCGCTTGACACATGGATTTATATAGTCTCCTCCAAAGATTATAACAGAGAAGCACAACCCAAATTGCAAATCACTTAGAAATTCAAAAACTAACCGCAAGCACAATTAAAGAGAACAAATCACAAAAATTGAACAAAACAACAAACTCAAGAATAAATATTTTTCTTTCATTTATAGGTCAGGTGTTCAGGTTAGCTTACATGCGCCTCCACAAATCCTAGGTGACCAATCCTGCTAGTGAACGGGGCACACTTGACAACCCCTTTAAAGAGAACAAATCACAAAAATTGAACAAAACAACAAACTCGAGAATAAATATTTTTCTATTTTTTTTATTAGTCAGGTGTCCGGTACACCCCCACTAATCCTAGGTGACCAATGTTAGTTTTTTCCAATTAGTGTGGCCCACTAGTCTCCACGTTTTGTGCATGTGGGACTCCACCATCAGATAAGACAATGAAGTGATATGGTTCATTACGATAACTAATTAGAATTATAGATGAAGGAAAACTCTTGATAATAAAAGAGACCTTGATGGACTATGTGTATTTCAATAATTATCTCTAAGGCCCTCTTCTCAACTCTATAAAAGGTAGAATACCCACCCCTTATTCTTACGGCTTTTCTATCAATTAAAGTACAGGCGTATTCTAGAAAAGCAGAGACAGAGAAAAGAAGGTGAGCCAAGAATTAAGGTGTTTCTAATTAAGGGGTTTGTTCCTTCTAATCTCGATGGCCAACAAAGGTATGTTATTTATTGTTCTTGAAATGTATTGAATTCAAGATCCTGTTATATCTGTTTTCCGCAGAATAGATTAAATTCAGATATAGATTTACAACCAATCCCGCTAGTGAACGGGGGACAATTAAAGTAGGAGCAAGGCTCTATACTGACCCCAAAGAATTTGACAGATTTTGAGAAACAAAGAACGAGCAACCCCTAAGTTTTAGGCCTTAACCACTGGGCCAACCCCGAAAACACGAGTAATTCTCAAGATCTGGAAATAATAGAACGCAGAATTCACGGATAAAGTAGGTATCTGTAAACATGTATTAAGGCAAATTGAGGTGGATTCGAGGGCAATGTGGACCAGATCTGGGAAATACCTGAACAAACAAAGGCGTTGAGACCTGTAGTTCAAATTGAAAATGAGTAGCACAGACAAACAAAAAAGACAACTTGAGTGAGATGGTAAAAGATCGAAGATAATGTGGGGGAAATGATAACGATTACTTAAATTTGAGTACCATCAATGAGCTTAGCTACCTTGTTCTCCTCAGCTATACACTTCCCTCTCTCCCCCTCTCCCTCCCTCTCTTTCTCTCTCTCTCTCTCTATCTGCAAAAGTGTGCAGTTATGCCGTCGCTTTTTTGGTACAGTTGGATAGAAGGAATTTTGAGTTTCGGGAACACTTGGGCAAACAAAATTGTACTCGTAGTAGTACTATATATAAATCCATGCGTCAAGCGGAGTCGACGCCGTTTCAACGACTATCCCTACAAGCTGGATACTTTTTTGGGAAAAGTTGCCATCAAAATAAGAAATATTCCTTCTACTACCACACCCATTCAGACACCTATACTCATATCAAGGGTGGAGCCCGTACACACTACACATCCAGTGTATATGGGCCCACTATTATTTTGAGTGTAGATGTGTAAATGGGTGTGTGAATGAGTGTGGTGTTAGAATTATTAAAAAGAAAGAGTCCTTCTACTACCTACACCTAATCTGTCCTCACAGAGGATCCGGATCTAACATCTGTGGATCAGATTCTTCCAGATAATGTTGATTCACAGCGGCATTTGTGTCAACAGTGCTCTACTATCCGTCCCCTATAATGTCTTTACCGGAGCAACTCATGGTGGTTTGTGCTCTATTATCCGCTCACTTGATTCATACTTGGTTAGAGTTCTTATAATCATCTCGGTATTTGTTTTTATTAACTTGTCTTAACATTTTAGCTTTTTCTAGACTGCTAAGAAATATGAACCGCCTTGTATTTTTCTCGTTCCGTGTCAAACGATTAGTTTGATTTTGTCTAAAATATTTATAGTGAATCCTATATTGTAAGTGTCGTTAGGCTTACACTAATACAGTACTTCTCACTTTTGTAATTAAAAAAAAATGTCCTTCTCTAATGGTGTTTATAAATTCGTAACATGATATGCCTTCAAATGATTAATATTATGTCTTTGAGTAGTTAATATTAGGCATTTGAGTGGTTAATGTTATGATGGAGATACAGTAAAAAAGTGAATCTAAAAATATTAAAGATGTTATGCCATTTTAAAAAGAGTAAATTACATTAAGCCCCCCTCAACTAACCTGAAGTTTCACTTAACCCCCTCAGACTACAAAATCCGACATTGTACACCCTCTAACTATCCAGGGTTGACACTTAACACCCTTTTGTTAGGTCTTCGTAGGAAAAATGCACCGACGGCCGTCTCCGACCATTGGACGGCAGATCCGAGCCGTTCAAGTTTTTTTTTAAAAAAAACCGAGTGGGCTTACGCGGGAATCAACGGCATCCAACGTGCGTAGGTGCTCGATCCAAACACCCCAAGAATTTAAATGGGGTGTTTGGATCGAGCACCTACGCACGTCGGATGCCGTTGATTCCCGCTTAAGCCCACTCGGTTTGTTTTTTTAAAATTTTTGGACGGCTCGGATCGGCCGTCCAATGGTCGGAGACGGCCGTCGGTGCATTTTTCCTACGAAGACCTAACAAAAGGGTGTTAAGTGTCAACCCTGGATAGTTAGAGGGTGTACAATGTCGGATTTTGTAGTCTGAGGGGGTTAAGTGAAAATATGAATTAGTTAAGGGGGGCTTAGTGTAATTTACTCTTTTAAAAAAACATTTATGCCTTCGAGTGGAAAAAAAGTTACAATTTTGTGGTAAAATGTTGATCTTTCTTGTCACTTTACTAACCCTTTAAGGTCATGTTAGTTCGTTTATTTACCCCGACAACATCATAGTAAAATGTACTATCACCTACGCTTTCTTAAAAACGCTTATTGCGATCAGTTTCAAGGGTTAGTCCAGTTGGTTGATGTATTTGTTCTCCTCGCAATTAACCGTGGTTAGATTATCGGGGTTAGACCGAAATAAAGTAATTTCTTGTGAATTCTCTAGTTCAGCCGTGGATGATTTACCTTTAATTAAACTAGAAAAGAGATTAATTAAGATACACGTAAACTGATTCGAACAACCCTCACATGGAACCAAAGAAAGAGATACTATTTATTTACCTTTGAGGTCAATGAAAAGGGTAAATCAATTTAACCAACCAACCAATTGGCAAAAATATACATATCAAAAGAATTCCTTCACAATCACATGCCACCGACAGCCTAACCATAGGTGCGTTGGACATTAAATTATAAAATGACAAGCTGGTGATCCCAAGGTCAATAATAAATAACAAATGTATCGAGGTTGTCTAGTCTAGGAAACCATACCTAACGCTGTTTCCGACATTGTTATCATTGCGCACCAAATTTTTATAATGTGTTCTTTTGGTTAATTTAAATTTGAAAATTTTGTCTTTATTTAAAAAAAAATTGCATTTTTTAATTTTTCGTCAAAATTTTTTGGATTATTGATTCGTCTTAACAAGAGAAATCAAAAAAGTAAACTTTTGACATTTTTACCCGAGCATTTTGAGAAATAACCATTTTTAGCGCAAAAATTTTGCGCTTTTTGAGCTAAAAAATGGTTATTTCTCAAAATACTTGAGTAAAAGTAAAAAGAAAATTTTATTTTCCCGATTCCTCTTATCGAGACGAATTAATAATCTACAAAAGTTTGGCGCAAAACTAACAAATGCAAAAAAAATTCAAATAAGGATAAAATTTTCATATTTAAGTTAAGTCTAAAAGAACGAATAAGAGACATTTTTGACTATCGTAGGACTGCTAAACGAACTAAGGCTATGCGAATTTGAGCTCGTGTTCGTTTATTAAAAGCTTGTTTAAGATTGGTTCTTACATAATCAAACTAGACTTAAACATTTTTTTTGAAACTCGTTAAGATTTCAAACCAAACTTGAACACTCTGCTATTTGGCTCGTTCAACTTATTATTATGTATAAAAAATTACTTGAAAATCGTATCGTATTTGGCTTGATTAATAAACTAAGTTTGAACATATTTTTGAAACTCGTTAAGTTATCAAACCAAGCTTGATCAGCCATCTGCTTGGTTTGTTTATCAACCCTAATCTTACTATTCTGTAGTTATTTTAGCGTTATTATTTTTTATTTTTTCTTATTCGTCTGACA
Organism: Rhododendron mucronatum var. ripense; assembly: GCA_019656295.1. Lineage (NCBI taxonomy): Eukaryota > Viridiplantae > Streptophyta > Magnoliopsida > Ericales > Ericaceae > Rhododendron > Rhododendron mucronatum. The sequence continues at coordinate 2,270,708 of BPLT01000014.1, read as the reverse complement.
ACAATTTGCAAATAATAAATAAACTAAAAACTAAATGAAGACGATAAAAAAAGAAAAAAACTAAATGAAGTTCACCAACCGAAATACTAATTTAAAACGAGTAGTTTTTTTTTAAAATTATTTTATTCTTTTTTTATCATTGAGACAAATTAAAAAGAATTACCTTAAACATAGAAAAGACTGTTCAAAAGTCCACCTCATCAGGAATGAGCTTTTGAACAGTAATTTTGTTTTCCAGTTTTTCAGAAAAGTCTACTATGACCACACCATTGACCGAATGCCTACGTGAGGCTCATTCAGAGCCCTACAAAAATACAAAAAAACGAGGAATGGTCATGTTTCCACTTACTAATTTAGTCTCTCCAAAACAAAGGATTTTTTATAAATTCTACTATAGAACGTTTTTACGAACATGAAAGACGATAAGATGTACGGATGTTTTTTTTCCCCCTTCCTTGCGGTTATATACTTCTTCAAATAAAAATACAATCCAATAGAAGAAGAACAGAAAAATGATCTAAGAGCATCCCCACCAGACTCAGCAAATTTTGGACCAAATTTTACCCGAAAAGCTACTTTTCTACTTTAGCAAGTCACTTTTTTGAAAACACATTACATCAGACTCTCTATTCTAATTTTACTATATTAAACTATTCTTTTTTTCTACTTCTACTTTTTCATTCAAATATTTTTTGCCCATTGTCCTAGCATTTCTGCCTGTTGTCCCATGCGTACAAGTAGAGTATAATAATAAACTAATGAGTAGAGGATGAACAGTAGATAGTCCAAAGAAACGAGGCACTGTACCATTTCTATTTTTTCACGAGCTTGAAGAGAGTCTGATGCAGACCCTATTTTGTGCTTTACCCTAGCTACTTTAGCCAAAAGAGGAGTTTGCCTCTTGTGATGCGGATGCTCTAAAGAGAATTGTACAACCTCCATTTTATTGTTAAGTACCTAATTCACAAATCACCCATTCATCACATTTTTAATCGCAACTTAGAGTATACGATCTTAACAAGGACGATATCTAACTTCAATGTATTCAGTTGTTTTCTAGTATACTACAACTCTTACCATTTTGGCAAAAAAGAAAAAAGAATACAAACGTAATTATGTATACGTATGTTTGTTAAAAAATTCTAACTACTTTAGCTCGATTCATGTTGGGTTTGTTAAAAGTTCATTAAGGATTGGTTTGACCCCAAAAAAATATATATATGTTGAACACGTTTCTAAGATTTGTTAAATTTCAACCAAAGCTTGAACAATTGATCATTTAGTGGCCTGTTAGATTCTGCCTAATTACATTTTATACATAACCATTTCGTCCCAAAAAGGTTTATCAATTTTTTTTTGATTTGGACCTCTCAAAGAATTTTTTATATGGTTTTTGTTAAAATTTCAAGAATTCGTGGCCCCATTCACTAAACCTTCTTAAAAAATACTAAATACTTATTTTCAATTTTCAAACTTAAAAATAATGTGCTTACGAAAATAATTTTTAAATTTTTTTTGTATCGTTTAAAAGCTCTCATTGAGATGTTTTAAACAAAATCCATATTACATATTTTTAGATTTCAATAAATCTATTATTTTTAAGCTTAAAATTTGGAGAAAAAAGTAGTTATTTGAAAATAAATACTTTTTCTCTTTACTAGAATGGAGACTAGTATTTTATATGTAATACAAATCTCGTTTGATAGATATACAAAGTTTTCAAAATTATATATGTATTTCAATTTAAAAACAAATATTAAATACCATTTTTGAGAGAAATGAGTGGTGAAAATTGATATTCATTTTGAGACAGGGGAGTGTTGTTTCCAAATGTAGACCAATTTGGGCTCCCGGACACGGCCTGCAAGAGTACAAGATGTCGCCAACACTAATCACCTGAATAACAAACTTCTCTATTTTGCCGCGTAAAAGAAGGCCTTATTATATCTGCTCAGTGCTCAACTCCCACCAGATAAAAAATGGCCGAAACACCCTTCAGTCACTTCAGGAGAGCTTCGAATAGTCCCATTTCCCCACCATATTATATTTGGGTTTCTTTTTAAACCCTCAAATGGGTTATTTCAGGAGAGCTTCAAACACCTTCGGAAGGTATTTCATATGCTTTTCCTCCTCCAAAATTAGGCCATTATTTACTACAGACAGAGTTAACCCAGTTGAGAGTAGACTCAGTTGGACTCCATTTGGGTGGAATCACCATGCCTTTTATTCTCATTCCAGGACAATGTCAATTCCATTGATTTAAGCCAGTACCCACCTGAAAGGATTAGGAACTTTTCAATTATTACCCATGTTGATCACGGCAAGTCGACGCTTGCTGACCGGATTTTAGAGCTCACCGGGACCATAAAAAGAGGACTTGGTCAGCCTCAGTACCTAGATAAGTTGCAGGTACAAGGTCTTTATGATTATTTTGATATTTGTTACTGTTGTTGTTAGTATTGGTTTTTGTGAGAGGTAGTTCGACAACAGTTAATTATAACCCTCCAAAACTATATGAGCTTGTGTGGCCTCTCCACTCATTGACAATTGGTTTTGAGTTGAATGCTTAACGTGGTACTAGAGCTAGGATTTCGGAGGTTTTTGGACAAGAATCTCTTGATTGATTGCTCCGTTATTTGTGCCTTTAGCGCACCTTGTTTCATTGTGATCCCTACGTTGTGGATCCCTTGTTTACCTCTCCATGTGCGGCTCAGGGGTTGCACAAGCAGAGTGTTTGCGCTTGTCCCCCATTGGTTAAATATAACCTCAAAAACTAGTAGAAGAGCCTGGGCGGCCACTCTATTTATTGCCAATTGGTTTTGAATTGGATGTTTTAACAATTTTGTTGGCCTTGACAAGTTTATTTGCTGAATTTCGGTTTGGCTATGTGGATTTGGAATCTATGTCTTTTGCCGTCAATTTTTTGAGTGAGGTCTTTCAGTTGTGGATCGTGAGTTGGGAACTGTTTTCTTCTTGTTGTTGATTGGAAGTCAGAAGGAAAAAGAAGATAGAGATACATGATATGTATAAGAGGGAAATGTGGGACGAATATTACGGAGCAAGGGGTAATTCCTTAGAAACAACTGCGACATAGCAACTTTGAACACTTTTTCTCATTGGTAATCTATATATTCTCTTATGTTTTGTGAATTCATTTGAAGAGAACTACATCGTAAGTGTATTGTTGAAATTTAGGTTGAGTAGGCAGTAGCCATTCCAAGTGGGCTTAGGGCCTTGGAGGAGAGGTTTTTTTTTTTTTGATATATAGCTAGTGATTGTATTTGAGCTAATAGGTTCCTAAGCAGCAGTTTAGCCATCCCAAGTGGGCCAAGGGCCTAAGAGCAGAGATGATTTTTTTTTTTTGATAAATGGCTACTGATTGTGTTTGAGACTTTGAGTTAATATACAGCAGTACTTGGAGTTTCAGAGGCAGTTTTCCTTATTTTTGGTTTACTGCAATTTAGTTGTTTAGAGCAGAGGTGTATTTTTTTTTTTTTGATAAATGGCTACTGATTGTGTTTGAGCTAATATAAAGCAGAACTTAGAGTTTCAGAGGCTGTTTTCCTAATTTTCGGTTTACTGCAATTTAGTTGTCTACACCATTTTATGTGTTTTTCACATAACGATACTTCGATTCTCTAAGGTAGAAAGAGAAAGGGGGAATAACCGTCAAAGCCCAAACAGCAACAATGTTTCATGATCACAAGTTTCAGGGTGCTGATGGTATTGATGCACATAGACCTGTTGGTTTTTTGTTAAACTTAGTCGACACTCCTGGTCATGTTGATTTCAGCTATGAAGTATCAAGATCCTTAGTGGCTTGTCAAGGTGCTCTTTTGGTGGTTGATGCTGCCCAAGCATCCAAGCACAAACTGTTGCCAACTTTTATCTTGCTTTTGAATCTAACTTAACAATAATCCCTGTAATAAATAAAATTGACCTTCCAACTGCTGATCCAGAGCGTGTTAAAGCTCAGCTGAAATTCATGTTTGATCTTGACCCGAATGATGCTCTTTTGACTTCTGCCAAGACGGGTCAAGGCCTTGAGCACGTTCTTCCAGCTGTCATAGAACGAATGCCTCCTCCTACTGGGAACTGCAATTCACCTTTACGTATGCTCTTGTTGGATTCTTATTACAATGAATACAAGGGAGTAATCTGCCACGTGGCAGTCGTTGATGGCACTTTGCGCAAGGGAGATAAGATTTCATCTGCTGCAACAGGTCAATCTTATGAAGTTTTAGACGTTGGAATCATGCATCCCGAACTCACGCCTACTGGTGTCCTTTTAACTGGACAAGTGGGATATGTTCTGAGCGGCATGCGCTCAACTAAAGAGGCACGTGTTGGTGATACTTTGTATCAAAGTCGGAGCATTGCAGAGCCCCTCCCAGGTACTTTCATCAATCAGTAATCCAACTTCATTCATGTAGTGGCTAAAAATAATTGGCATCTCTAAGAATGGTCTGTGGCCAAGTCAGATACCATATTTTTTTTGCTCGGCCTCTCAGATACAGTTTGTATACTGACACTCATCTGTAACTTCCCCACACAGGCATATTTTCTGATTATGGCCTACCTCTTCTTAAAGAATTTCTGACCTCGATAGGCTTTGAACAGTTGTGGAAGCATGTTTATCATTTAAACTCACACGGAACAAATTGAGGTTTGAATAGTATTACTATATGATCTACTAAAAAAAGCAATGCAGATTTATCCCCTAAAATCCTTGTTTTGTAGACTTCTGGAATTAATTTCATGTTTCATGTCACATTTTCTTGACATCTTTAAATGGGAGATTCTCTATACGAAGAAGTATAGGGCTATAAGCTACACATTTTAAGCACATTCCCTAAGTAGCATTTCCTACACTTTTGGAAAATTTTCATGTCTGGCATGCCTGTGTTGTGTTGCTCGTTTGTGTCAGGCTTTTAGGTTACTTTGAATTTCTTGCCACCTCAGGTCCATGTGGTTTTCTTCACTAGGGTGATTGATTTCTGACACATATCTGCTCATAAGTGGACCTTGGATCCATTCGCGACTAACATGGATTCGTAAGTAATGTTGGAATACTAACGTATAGAAATCTGCATGCGAAAGAGTAACAAATCCTGTCCAACCTTCCTGTCTGCACCTGTTTTCAGGAGTTGTTGACACAAGATTTGTTTCATTTTAAGTGTTTTCTTAATCTATGACCATGTGGAAAAAACCTCTCCAGTTCCCTTGTGGGATTGGAGTCATTGGACTGTTCAAATCGTAACTCTTTGATGGTCTTTTTCAGGCCAATTCGATGAGTGGAACTGTCTAGTAATCAGAACTTGTTGAGACCGTCAACCAAGCTAAAAATCATGTTAACCCAATATGATTGATACGTCTTTGACATACATTCATGTTTAAAAAAATAAGAAAAATGAGGTTTAACACACTAAATCGAAACCCACTTTGGCAAAAACTGGGCTTGAATTGATAATTTAATTTAGCTCAAATATATAAGAGGTTATAAGTTAAAGTCAAAGCAAAAAAAAAAAAAAGGAATTTTGAGGTGGGGTCACGGGCCGCCACTGGGCTTGAGTTCCTTCCGCCACTGCTGGGCGGCCTCTCCACTCATTACTAATGGGGCCTACTTAGTGGGAAGTGACCAAGATTGTTCCACATATTCCCTATTTTCTAAGTCACCCGAGCTTGGTTCTTAAAGTCTTGAGCCCTCTCCACCCATTGCAAATGATGGGGGGGGGGGGGGGGGGGGGGGGGGGGGGGGGGGGGTGGGTTTGGGGAAGGCTAGTTGAGATACTTCGACAAAAGTGAATTATCCAATAGCAGGTTCTCAACCAGATGCTTTGCCAATAGGTCTTCAAATTCTCACTTTTACATATGGCGATTCCAACTTGAAATGAGTTGTTTCTTGGTGGATACCGTGGATACTTAACAGATATCAAGCCTCCGATTTGGTGAAACTTGATATTCTCTTGAACGGACAACCAGTTGATGCCATGGCTGCAATTGTTCACAAATTGAAGGCACAACGTGTTGCTCGTGATCTTGTGGAGAAGCTTAAGAAATTCATAGACAGGTTTACTGATTTCCAGTAAATTCGCATTTTACTATGTGTTCTGCTTGTTTCAGTTGTTTTGAGCTCTGTTTATTTTGATACTTATGACATGAACAGGCAACAGTTTGAGGTACCAATACAAGCTGCTATTGGCTCAAAAGTAATCGTGGGAGAGACGTAAGTTTAAAATTTTCTTTTTCCCCTTACAACATGGTTCTGTCATCGTTTTGCGGGTTTATCTTGGAGTTCACTCAAAATTATTTCATTTTTTGGAAAATATCTCTTTCGTTGGCATAACTTGCAATTAGCATCCTCAATTCTTGCTATTGAAGTTTATTCTCTCTTTTTCCCCTCTTTTTCTTGGTTGTCTCAGGATTAAAGCCTATAGGAAGGATGTTGTTGTAAGGTGTGAAGGTGGTGGAGACGTGAATTGGAGGAGGAAGTTGTTAGAAAAGCAGAAAGACGGGAAGAAACGAATGAAGCGTGTTGGCTCCGTCGACATACTGCAGGAAGCTTTTCATCAACTGTTCAAGGTTTCATGAACTACCATTGAAGGTTTCCTCTCTTTTTTTACCGCTTTTCGGAAGAAGGATAAGCTTAAGTGTTCTGTTTTTCTCTGTCAATGTTCTTAATAGTATATCCATGTACAGTCTCCTATTCATTTTTTACAACAGTTCTAATAAATGATTGAACGGGTTGCCCAATCTTTGTTGCTCTCTCTAACCAGGGGTCATTCTCTATTCTGTGAACTTAAATCTTCTCAGGCCTTGAAACTCTGTGTTTAAAAAGTAGGACTCTAGCATGATGGAAATCTAGTTTCCAGTTTGACACATACATAAGAATTAGTTGTATGGCAGGTTGTATATTTTGAACTATAATCGTCTAAGTAGGTGGATTGAGAACATTAATCGATACAGAAAATGGATAACAGGAATGGTTTAGGAGGTGGCATGATCTCCACTGCTCCTTCCAACATTCTCACCACCGCACTCATCGGTGGCCTAGCCTCTGATGAGTCCTGAACACACCACAATGCCACCTTAGCCATTCTCTGTGCTCTCTCGCTATCCTTCTCTTCTATTCCACACGACACTGTCATTGTTGCCAGCTCACCTTTCTCATAATCATCCCAAACATGTTTGGGGAACCAATCCAGGCTGTCAGTGGATCGCATTTTAGCATTCCTCCTCCTTCCCAATATCTCAAACAAAAGCATGCCGAAGCTATAAACATCACATTTGTGAGTGATAGGGAAGTTATGGAGAAGAAACTCGGGCGCCGAATAACCAGGGGTCCCTTTATATCCTATGTGAGAGTCATGGGTGTTTTCTCTATTGCAAAGCTTTGCAAGGCCGAAATCCGCCACCTTAGGGTTAAAATTGGCATCCAACAGCACGTTCCCGGGCTTTATGTCATAATGAATGATTCTTTGCTCACACTCTTCGTGAAGGTAAGCTATACCTTTCGCCGTCCCAATCGCAATTTCATGCAGCTTATTCCAGTCAATTCCTTGTGCATCATCGCTAAACAAGTACTTATCCAATGATCCATTTTCCATGTACTCGTAAACTAACGCACTCATTGAGCCATCATAGGAAAAACCGTATAGCCTCACTAGGTTCATATGGTAAGTCCTTCCAATAGTGCTCACCTCCGCCATGAACTGTTCTTCGGCTCTTTTATCCAGTAAGCTCCATCTGATCAGGACCTTTACCGCAATCTCGACTCCATTCGGGAATTGTCCTTTGTAAACTACTCCAGAGCCTCCGGAACCCAACACCTCTGAGTAATTGGTTGTGAAGCTATGTAACTGTTGGGCGGTGAATCTTACTGGTTTTTCCTTTGCCAGGTCCTGGAGGAACGTCTCCATTGTGGGCGCATCCATTTCCCCAACTTGAACCACATTCGAGCTCAGTGGTAGTATTGTCGCACCGGCTTGTTTCAGTTCTGAAACAATCGCCCTTTTCAATCTCCTTGCCCAAGCGCATAAGATAACGGCGATTATCACGAAGACTAGGACAGTCACTATTATGACTGCAAGTTGAAAAACGTTCATAACAGTAGATGATGAATTAGCATACAATTTTCATTTGTCATAATATGCAAATTTTTTCTGTGAATTAATGAACTTACCCCATTTTGGTGGTGGACCTCCAGTTGAAGGAGACTGGGACATTTCTGTGGCATCGATAACATTTGAAAAACTCAGATAAGCAAACATAAATTAAACAATGGGGAAATGCTTCAGTATACACTTCTTGTTTGTGGTGTACGGTAAAGCACTTTGACCGTGTTTGTTTTGAGATTTTGGATTTGAGATTAATCTCTCTGTGTGCATGGTTTTCAATAAATTTTCTTGCAGATATTAGTTTATTACTCTCGTTTCTCTATTTATCTCTCCCCACTCATTACTCAAAATCCCAAAACCAAATTCCGAAACAAACATGGTCTTTGTTAATTTCGGCGGTGGAGCACAAAAATGGTCTTTGTTAATTTCTATGGCTCATGATATGAATTTTTGTGATACGACATGTGAATTTTTTTCAGGTGGTTCAGAATATGAATTTTTAGTGGTGCATTTTACGAATTTTTGTGGCTCTCGTGATATGAGATTTTGTGGTCAAGACATAAAAACCCATATGAACTTTTGTGATCCAACATATAAATTTTAGTGGTCCAACTTATGAAATTTGTGGTTCAAAAAGTCGGTGCAATTAAAAAAAGACGACTGGAAAAGTTATGAATTTTTGTGATTCAAGATAGTATTAAATTTTTGGTGTTTGATTCAAAATTTTTGTGGTAAGTTATGAATTTTTATGGCTCGAGATACAAAGGTGGGTGGTACGTGTACCCTAACTGTGTTCTAACTTTCAAGGCATCTGTGGTTCTAATTTTCAAAAGTGTTTCTGTTTTCATTTTTTCCTTCTATTTTTTTTTTATTGGCAAAAGATAAAGATTTATTAACTCCAAACACAAAGTACAGAGTTAATAGGATCATGGATACACCGACCTGACCATTCATGACCCTCATCACATCTCCTTCTATTGTAACAAGTAACTCGTTTCGCTTCTTGTTAATGTTGGAATGTCAATAAAGAATCATTTGATTTGACGACAAAAAAAAAGGAAACGATATGGGTACATACATAAATCTGTACCGGCACGTACAAACGCCTTTTAGGCTTGTTTTGGGTCTTAAAAAAAATGATAAGAGCCGCTCATTTTGTTTAAAATACTTTGTTTATGGTCATTGCAAAAAATAAACTCAATCCAGGATCAGTAAAGGCGTTCACAAAACATTCAACTTTGCTTTAAAATTTAGGGAAAAAATTTAAACAAAACGAGCGGTTCCGATCATTTTTTTGAGTTGCAAAATAAGCCCAAAAAAGCATTTGTACGCGCTAGTACACATATTAAATCTTTACAAGCTAAAAAAATCAGACTGAAAATTAAGCCATTACAGACTCCTATTTTTTAGAAACCAAAGTTAGTTCAGTTGGTCGTCTTATTTTCCCCCAATAGAAGCCGGAGTTCAAGCGTCAAAATTGTTCTTATAAAATGATTTGGTGCACAATACCACCCCAATGCACAAAAGGAATCTTGACATTAAAGATCGAGAGGACGATATTATTAGTATTATTTTTTTCGAAAAGCACACAGAATTTTATCAATCATATGTAAGGAGAGAGGTCAATATTACACAGCCCGCTCTATGCAGTACACCAAAAGGCAAAGAAGCTCGACAATTCTTATCTTATCACTATTAAGTATTAAGTAATAATCATTGAAGTTGTAATCAAGTTAAAAAGCTTTAATTGAGTTGAGTGACCACATACCAGGCAAGGGTAATATTCTGCGGATGAGAACTCTGCTTTCACCGCTAAATGCTGCACTAAACACTACTGACCTTTTCCCCTTCTTTCTTCTTTTCTCATCCTTTGCAAAAAATATATGAGAGAGAGAGAGAGAGAGAGAGAGAGAGAGAGAGAGACTGCAAAGAAGGTGAGAGGGGAATTATCAAATGTCTTTTTCTGGGTTATAAGGGGCTTAAGCCTGGGGAGTACCGTGCTGGAAAAATTTTCAATGCCGGATGGGTACTATATGGTGCCTACTTAGAGCATGCGAGCCGTTTATTGTATTTTTGGATGGCTCAGATTTAGAGAGAGAAAAAGAAGAGAAAGTGTTGAGATGAGAGAAGAAAGAGAGTTTCAATTCGAGCCATCCAAAAGTTCATTGTACGGTCAGAATGTGCCAAGCGGGTACTATGTGAGCCATCCAAAAGTTCATTGTATGACCAGGATGTGCCGAGTGGGTACCATGTGAGATATACTCACCTGACACCGAAAAATTTCCCATACTGTGCTTTATCTATAAGCATAAAATAGTACCATTGACGAAATTGGTTGGCCCGTGTCACCCTCCCTCTGTACAGTTCCGCCCTGTAAACCTGAGTATATCTAGCCACCCAATGAAACTAAATGCCGGCAGAGACGGTCGATGCCGCCCTGTAAAGGTCCCTCTCTCCTACTTCCTCTCTTCCACTCCGATTAGATATTTTTTACCCTTTCTCCATAGTCTCTTTCAAATTATGCTTGATTTGATCTTTATTCAGATAATAATCTATTACGTCATCTAATCATACTTATTACTCTAAAAAAAAATTGAACAAACCAAGCCAAGATAGCATCAGTACCATTTTTATTAATTAGTTACCAATCTTTTAAAATTTGGATTAATTCTAGTGAGGATGCATATCAATTGAATCTATATATCAAACCTTTCCATTTGTTGTATTCTAACTAGTGAGTAGTTCGCATGCGACGCACACCACCTAGATATTGTCCGATACATAGATGCTGAAGTGACGCACGCCACCTATATATTGTCCGATACATAGATACTGAAGTGATGGCTGACGTGGAAAAAAATCAACTTCATACTTTTTTAGCAACAAAAATTTAAATACGCTGTGCATAATAATGTTTTTTTTTTTTTCCTTGGGTACGTCACGAACAATTAATGAGGTTAATTTAAGAGAGTTTGAGTAGGTTAGTTACCCATTAACAACAGTAGAATCTCTAGCCAAATGTTTATACTTCTAAAATAAAAAGAATACTTCATTCTAAGGATTTAGGGTTTTGTTAATATATAAGAGGCAACATTCAAATACATTACATTAGAAATGAGGAGAGTGGGAGGGGTAGATTTAATAAGAGAATCTTCTCTATATCTTTCGAAAAAGAAAGTGATCTGACAACTATAAAGTGAAAATTTTAATTGGACGGCGTGAATGCTACTTTGTTTGTGTGCCTAGACAAAAACCATTCTGTTTTATAATATTGACTAGTGGATTAATCATGCCTAAATGCACTTTCAACTTAAGTTTTATACCTTCTCTTATTAATTCCCGTGCATGAACACATTTGCCTCCAAATTCACATCAATTTTTCCATTTTCACAAAGTATCCTGATCCAATTTCAGAGAGAGAGAGAGAGAGAGAGAGAGAGAGAGAGAGATATTTGGTAGAAAAAGGAGTGAAAAAAGGAGTAATTTTTTAAAGAAAATGATCTAACGGTTGTAAAATTTACTTTCGTTTACATATCTAGAAATTTTTAATAGAAACCGCTCTGTTTTATAATATAGATTTCAAAATATTGTACTTTTTAGAAGAAATATTTAAAGTCAAGTCCCTCTCTCCTACTTACTCTCTTCCACTCCAACTAGATGTTTCCCCTTTCTCAGTTTCTCTCTCTCTTTCAAATGCTTGATTTGGTCTTTATTCAGATAATCTATTATGTCATCTAAGAAATGCGTTGCGAGAGCTTCGAAGAGTGAAATAAAGACTCTCCTAGTGCGGCTGCTCAGGAAATCTTTACCTACCCTCCAGCCTCTCGATTTTTGCCGTTAAAACTTTAGTGTCGAATCAGCATTGTAGACATATATGGTTTGTCCATCTGCTTTCTTGAGTTCTGTTTTATACAGTTCCACTCAAAATTCTTAAAGTCTTCCATCTATCAATATGAACCTGCATCTGTTGCCATGTAAGCCAGAAGGGAGGATCTCCGATTTGGAAGCGTTATTGCTACGGAATCGACTGTCGCTTCATCGACTTGACAAAACCTACCAATTTCCTATTGCTTCTCTTTCGGGCCCGCCAAGCTTGTGTTTCGGGTGTCGCGTGCCCCTGTTCGAAATAGAGTAGTAGTGGTAGTAGATCCTTTGAGAACTAATTTTTGGAATGGTGGGCATGGTAACCGCCTAACAATTGATTTGGTTGAGTTAACTGACTAAATCTGCTGATTTCATTAGTCTCTTTTGCTAATTATAATTGGAAGCTGGGTTTTGCTAATTCTTAACCTTGTTAGATCTGTTGCTGTTAATGGTTTAGGCAAGTTTTCTATGCTGAGGTTTCTTCCTTACTCGAACGTAATTATGTGCTTGCAATGCTGAAGTTCCTGTTTACTGTTCTTCATTTAGCTCTTCATGATTTAATTGGTAGCTGGAAATTACATAGGAGTGTATGCCGTTGTCCTTATTTTTATCGTTGTTGTAACAATTTCAATGATTAATGAAATTTTTTTTCCTTCCAAAAAAAGGTGGAACTGTATTGTATTACTACAAGATAATTGTATTACTACAAGATAAACGGTAAGAGCGAATGACTGAATTTGAGAGTACTCCCTTTGATTAGGGGTTCGATTCCCCACCGGGTGAGTACCCTGATAGTAAGTGTGGGGCCGTGATTGGTGTGACCGCGCTAGTTCCCTCTGAGGATTGGGATGCACAGTCGGGTCCAATTGTCACTTGACTGTAGGGTTGTTCCTGGAAAAAAAAAAAAAAAAGTTCAGATTACTACAATATACACACAGTATGGCCCACAATTGATGGTGGTGGTGGAAAACTTGGATTTTCCACGTAAGGTGGATTATTGGATAGAGTTTAAACTCAACAAAGAAACAGGCGTGACTTTTCTTTTGGGTACAAATTTTGATGATTTCCATTTCTTACGATGGAATTGGAATTTGTATCTCGTATGCTCCTTGTCCCAATACGAATTTGTTCTATAGCAGGTTGAATAGTTTGAACTGTTGTCAACATAAGTAGGTGGATTGAGCACACTAATTCATGCAGAAGGTTATAAATGGAACCGTCAGGTAATCTTTATGTCGTAGTGAATGATTCTCTGCTGACACTCTTCGTGAAGGTTTAGCTATATCCTGGGCCGGTTTTAAAATTCTGGGGGCCTAAGACGAACTTGTGAGGGAAAAAAATATTCATATGGGGAAGAAAAAAGAGAGGCCCCTAAGACTTGACCCGCATGTACCTCTTGGATAGTTTCCACTAGGCTAGCTAGCTTATTTGTTATATAAGTGCTAAATTACATATATATATTACATATCTGACTATAATTATTTGGGGTCCTAGTTTTGACCCAAAATTCGGGGGGGTTTTAGTCTGCCGTCTTGTTTACCTCGGTTCAAAGTCGGCCTTGGCTATACCTTTTGTCGTCCCAATCACAATTTCATGCATGCAGCTTATCCTAGTAAAATCCTTGTGTGTCATCAGACTCATCCCTAAACAAGTACTTATCCAACGATCCATTTTCCACGTACTCGTGCTGCCTAAAATCCAGCATCCGAATGGTTTGCTACCTGAAGCTAAAAATCCAATATAGCCCGATAAAGCCCTTCACCCCAAAAATAAACCATTCTCTGTGGTTCGACCTCGGATATACCGATTTATTTTGCAAGCGACTAAAAAGTTCTACACTTCAGACTAGACACCTAGGAATATAAGTTGTGGTCGCAAACAACTATAAGAGGGCCTCTTATCACTAAACCACACTCGCCTATTTTGAAATACATTAAACATATATAATATTATTACGTATTAGAAATTTAGAATTGGTTGAGTAAACTTGGAGCCTTTTTGATGCTCAACTGGTTCTTCATCCATGATCAGAAGCTTTCTGCATTCGATTGCTGGTGGTACCATTACTCTCCTTCGGCTGGAGATCTAGTACTGTTAAGAGTAACAATTACTGTTCTTGATATATTCCAGAAGGAAGCACACCTATGTCAGAAATCTGTCGGCTTAGATGTCACTTGATGCATTTTCAGAAGTAGAAAAAGAATTATCCCCGGGCCATATGGAGATTGGATGCACAACACAACTGGAGACATGATCATATGAGCTTTGTTGATCTCCTTGCTTACTCCGAAATCATCTGAACAAGTTCCTACTTTCCCATAATTGAGCTTTGTTAACGATCTACTTGCACCCCATAAAATGCCGGCAAAGATGGATACGAAGGTAGGCTATGATTGTTACCACCATTCGTAACCATCATCTTGTCCGTTTTATTTGGAGTTTGTAAATTTGGACTACTTCTCCACGCGTTTCCTTCTCCTTTGGGATGAGAACATGGGTTCTTTTAATGCGCCACGCACGTGACAGGATTGTAGTACGCTTTGGTACGGCTTTTCGAGCTATAATTATCACAATCCGGAGCGGTCCTTTTTTAGAGTTTATAGGGAAATCAAGTTAATCAGACATGTATAACAAAAAAACATGATCAAGTGAGATTTGTCTTATAGTTCATTCTCTAAATCATACTAGTCGTTCATTTTCCAAAAGCACGTGATGTCTACTATATAGGTATCAATCTCTGCTCAACTTGATTTTTTCCAAAAGTAAAGTTCTTAGCAAACTCTATAAAGTGACCACTTCATATACTGTTAATCAATTTTTTAAGGTTGCTTTCGACACTCTCTTCAAATGCCGCACTACAAGAATTTCTTGGGTCCAAACCCACCACTCATCTCTCTCCCAGACGGTGAAATACTTTTAAATACTATAAAAGAGTAGTAAACTTTTTTAGTGTTCCTGAAAAATAAAAGTGTTCGTTCTTTTCAAAAAAAAAAAAGGAAAAAAGAGTGAGAGTTTATTGTTGGAGCACCTCTTAGAAAATTGGGACCAAACTACCATAAGACGATTATTTGGTGACCGTAGTTGTAATAACCTTCTGTATTCTAATTCTTCAACTACTCTTTTGCCGCGAATTAGGGTTTATTTTTCTCCATAGACCATCAAATGATTTACTCCAGGAGATCTTCAAATAGGCCTAAACTTCTACCAGATTTGGGTTTCATCGTAAACCCTCAAATGTGTTGTTTCAGAAGAGCTTCATATGCTTCAGATTACCAAAGTTAAGGTCTTTGATATACGATTAGGGTTTGATCGTAAACCCTCAAATGGGTTATTTGAGAAGAGCTTCAAATACCCTCAGTTTACCAAAGTTAAGGTCTTTATCTGCTATAAATAGAGTTAACCCAGTTGAGCGTAGACTCAGTTGGACCCAATTTGGGTGGAATCACCATGCCTTCTGTTCTCATTCTCGCCAAAATAGCAAAGACAATGCCAATTCAATTGATTTAAGCCAGTACCCAACTGAAAGGATTAGGAATTTTTCCATTATTGCCCATGTTGATCACGGCAAGTCGACGCTTGCTGACCGGCTTTTGGAGCTCACCGGGACCATTAAGAGAGGACATGGTCAGCCTCAGTACCTAGATAAGTTACAGGTATGTTGTCTATGATTATAGTGACTCAGTTTGATTGTGTGGATTTGGAATTTATGTATTTTACATGTGTTTAGAATACTTTCATTTGGTTGTGGTTTCTGGTTGTTGATTGTAAGTCAGAAAGAAAAAGAAGACGGATAGAGGAAATGTATAAGAGGGAAATGTGAGATGGAATCAAGAAGATCATGGAGCATAGGGTTTAGAAACAGCTGCGACATAGCTAGTGTGAACACTAGTTTCTTGTTGATAATCTGTCTATTCTCTTACGCTCTTAAGGTCTTAGGTTCAAAACCTCTGAGGTTCTATCAACAGTTGAGGGGCCAGTCCATATGAGGCTTTGTCCCGGCTTTAAATGGCCCTGCAGACCTCCACTCCTAGATGGTGGGATTTGTCCCCAAGGATTAGTCGAGGTGTGTAAACTGGCCCGGACAGCTTGAGTTACAAACAAAAAACCTAACTATTCTCTATATTCATGGCATTTTATTTGGAAAAGAACTCTCCCACAAGTGTACCATTGAGATTTAGGTCTATTAGGCAGTTACCATTATGAGGCGTAGGTCGTAAGAGAAGTCAGAAGAGGTGAATTTAGTTATGGATACCTACTTATTTTATTTGGGCTAATAGGTTCATAAAGCGGTCCTAGAGAGGAAATTTTTTTCCTAATTTTCGCTGTACTTCAATTTGCTTTTCTACATCTTGTTTATGTCTTCTTTACATAACACAATTTGGATTCTCTTAGGTAGAAAGAGAAAGGGGAATAACCGTCAAAGCCCAGACAGCAACTATGTTCTATGATCACAAGTTTCAGGGTGCCAATGATATTGATGTGCAAGAACCCCACTGGTTTTTGCTAAACTTAATCGACACCCCTGGTCATGTAGATTTCAGCTATGAAGTGTCAAGATCCTTAGCTGCTTGTCAAGGTGCTCTTTTGGTTGTTGATGCTGCCCAAGGCGTCCAGGCACAAACTGTTGCCAACTTTTATCTTGCTTTTGAGTCCAACCTGACAATAATCCCTGTAATAAACAAAATTGACCAGCCAACTGCTGATCCAGATCGTGTTAAAGCTCAGCTGAAATCCATGTTTGATCTTGACCCGAATGATGCTCTTTTAACTTCTGCGAAGACGGGTCAAGGTCTTGAGTATGTTCTTCCAGCTGTCATAGAGCGAATGCCGCCTCCTCCTGGGAACTGTAATTCACCTTTGCGTATGCTCTTGTTGGATTCTTATTACGACGAATACAAGGGAGTAATCTGCCATGTGGCAGTTGTTGACGGCACTTTGCGGAAGGGAGATAAAATTTCATCTGCAGCGACAGGTCAGTCTTATGAAGTTTTGGACGTGGGAATCATGCATCCAGAACTCACGCCTACTGGGGTCCTTTTAACTGGACAAGTGGGATATGTTGTCAGTGGTATGCGCTCAACTAAAGAGGCGCGGGTTGGGGATACTTTGCATCAAAGTCGAAGCATTGTAGAACCACTCCCAGGTACTTACATTAATTGTTAATCCAACTTCAAACAGTTCATAGCTAACACTTGTGGACATTTCTAAGAATGGTCAGTGGGCCTGTGGAATGCAGGTTGGACACTGACACTTGTTGGAACTTGGAAACTTCCCAACAAGTCAGACATTTGGTCTGGATTGTGGCCTACCTGTTTTTAAAGGTTTTTGGAGCTGGATATGCTTTGAACAGTTGTGGACACATGTTTGTCGTTAATACTCACATGAAACAAATTGAGTCCGGATAATATTATTACTTGTGATCTACTGAAAAAAAAGATGAAGATTTATACCCATAAATCCTTATATTTAGACTTCCGGAATTAATTTCATGTTTCATGTCGCATTTTCTTAACATTTTTGAATGGGAATTATTATATATGGAGAAGTATTTAATTATATAAGCTATACATTTTAAGCACATTCCCTGTTTAGCATTTCCCGTACTTTTTAAAATTTTTTTGATGTCTGGGTTGCCTGTGTTGTGTCGCACGTATGCGTCAGGCTTTTAGGTTTCTAGGAATTTCTTGCCACCTCAGGTCCTTGTGGTTTTCTTCAGTGTGCTGATTGATTTCGGGCTGCCTGGGTTTGTCATGTCAAAATAATTAAGTAGAGAAATTTGTATGCGAAAGAGTGACAAATCCCATCCAACCTTTCCTATCCGCACCTGTTTTCAGTTTCTTTCTGCAGAAAACAATGGATGACTAACTATCTAGTGAAGTGAGGAAAATAGGTCTATAATGATAACTTGGATGACTACAGAGTTCAGCAAGATTTGTATTTGTTGGAGTCTGTCCCACATCGGTTAATTATCTCTTCCAAAACTAGTAAATGAGCCCGGGTGGCCTCTCCACTTATCACCAATTGGTTTTGAGTTAGATGCTTTAAGATAGTATCGGAGCTAGGGTTTTGGAGAATTTGTCCCGCTTGTTTGTGCCATAAGTGCACCGTTGTTTGTTGTGATCCATATGTTAATGGATCGTTGTTTACCATTCCACGTGCAAGTCGGGGGTCGCCTGTGCTGGGTAGTGTTGGAATTTGTCCCACATTGGTTATTTATCTCTTCCAAAGCTAATATATGAGCCTCGGGTGGCCTTTCCACTCATCACCAATTGGTTTTGAGTTGGATGTTTTAGCAGTATTGATGATTGTTTATGCAAAAAATTATAGTATAAAATGCAAATTTTGTACTTTTATGGTCTAGATCATTCTCTTCTCACCTGTTTTTCGTATTTGACATCTTTTCAGGTTTCAAGCCTGTAAAACACATGGTGTTTTCTGGTGTTTACCCAGTTGATGGATCCAATTTTGAGGCACTTAACCATGCAATAGAGAGACTCACATGCAATGATGCTAGTGTCTCAGTCACCAAGGAGAGTAGCACGGCACTTGGTCTTGGATTTAGGTGTGCTCCTTGTGGATTTGTTTACATTAACATATGACCCTGGCACTGCTTACATTGTCAAATCTGATTGTGGAAGTTGTGTCTTTCATGCAGGTGTGGTTTCTTAGGCTTGCTTCACATGGATGTCTTTCACCAGCGTCTTGAACAGGTGTTTCTATTCTCTTAAATAAATGTTCCACAAACCATGTCAAGATATGGTTACGGTCGTGTGTCGCAGTTTTTGTTTTTCTTCTTGTAATGGTTGTTCTGAGAAGTGAGAACCTGTCCCTAGACAGGGGCATGGAAAAAAAAACTTCAACCACACATTTTGGATTCAATAGATCATGTGATAGTAAAAAGCTCACTAAGTAGTATGGAGAACACAGATTTTATGGCTGGAAAGCCTGCAACAAGTTGACTAGCCTGGTGTTCATGTGGTCAATTTTAACTATTTTCCATGATTAATACTGGTGCATAAAGCGAACACTCAGAATTAGGGTCTCAACAACAACAACAAAGGGAACTTGAATGTTTCGAGAAATCTCCTGTTCTCAAAAAGGCACCACAAGTGAACTGTTGATGCTTGTGTTACGAATGCATATCGAGGAACGATGTGGCAAGCTGTGGTCATAATAACAGAGGCAGTTTGGCGAAGATGAATTGTTGTGCCTTTAGAATATAGCATTTTAAAACCATAAATTGGAGGAACATATTCGTGCTGAAGAAGGGAAATTGAAGAAAAGAAGAGTCACAACAGAAATAACTCAAATAAGTGTGGTCGTCAACATTTTGAAGATACAGACGTCATTGACATATAATATTGTTTCTCTTTGTGGCATTTCAATGCAAGTGAAACTGTGATATTTAATATACCTGGTTTTTCTGGTATTCTTTTAGCCTTTATTACATTTTTGACCATTTATATCCAGAATTTTTTTTAATCAGCTTATATCCAGAAGTATCTAGGTTTCACATCTATAAGAATTTACTATGTATGAATGTGGGAGTTAAAAAAATTTGGCTGTCAAGTAAACTGGTTTTAAAGCTTTGATATTCACAAGTTTGCTTATTGTTGACCATGGTTGCATTATGATATAGGAGTATGGAGCTCATGTCATTTCTACTGTCCCAACAGTACCCTATATTTTTGAGTATTCAGATGGAAGGTATTTCGCACTTGTCTTGTCGTCTATTATGATTGGATTACATCATCGTTTAACAAGTAGCATATTTTGGCACCTTGATTAGCAAAGTACAAGTTCAAAATCCTGCTGCTTTGCCCTCAAATTCCAAACAACGTGTGACTGCTACTTGGGAACCGACTGTAATAGCTACAATAATTATCCCTAGTGAGTAAGCTCTCATAAACCCTTTGCACCTTACCTCGTTATATATTTGCTGTGTGAAAATAACTTTTTTCATTCTTCATCTTTATGGACTTGAAGGTATGTGGGTCCTGTTATCACCCTTTGCTCTGAGCGGAGAGGGGAGCAGTTGGAGTACACATTTATAGATAGGTAACCTTTTGCCCATGAAAGTTAATTTCTTTTCCTTACAATTATACTTGCTCAGAGTTTCTAGTGGTTTCACTTTGGTGATTGAAATACTGTTGGAAGGCAAAAACAGGATATGAAAGATTTTTCCTACTGAATTGTCAGACTTCCTAATGAGTTTCTGTTTGATCTTTCGGAAAATCATGTAGTTTGGTTGTTAAATAGAATTGTCACTGTTTCTTTTTCTTACCTTTCAACAATTTTGTATGCTTACCTAAGACCCTGCTGTTAAGTGAATGCTAACTGGAATACTGAATTTCTGAGTTTTCCCATGCAGTCAACGCGCCTTAATGAAGTATCGTTTGCCTTTAAGGGAAATTGTGGTTGACTTCTATAATGAGTTGAAGAGTATAACATCAGGGTATGCATCGTTTGATTACGAGGATTCAGAGTAAGTTTCTGTGCTCTCTCTCTCATGCGTATGGAGACTCTTGCACATAAATGCAGACAAGTTAAAAAATGCTTCAGCCTTGCATGGCATATGTATATGAAATTTAGGGGTCACTCCATATTCCGATGGGTCCCCTCATGAGTTCTGCATGAGCTTGTAAATTGCAAGTAAGTTACGATGGTATAGGCTAGTTAAGAACTTCATGCCTCATGTTTACTGGAAATTTATTTGATGACTGTTAGAGCTTTTCCCACGTACTTTTATCTCCCAAACTAGTATATGAGTTTGGTCAGCCTCTCCACTCATTGCCAACTGCGCGTACTTAGAGGGAAGAGTTGAAGATGGTTCCACGTATTTAACTCAACCAAGCTTGGTTCTTATAGTCTTGAGCCCTTCCACCCATAGCAAATCAGATTTGACTTGGATGTCTTCAAATTCCAACTTTCAACAGATGGCAATTCCTACTTAAAATGAGTTGTTTCGTGATGAATTACTTAACAGATATCAAGCCTCGGATTTGGTGAAACTTGATCTTCTCTTGAATGGACAACCAATTGATGCCATGGCTGCAATTGTTCACAATTTGAAGGCGCAACGTCTTGGTCGTGATCTTGTGGAGAAGCTTAAGAAATTCATAGACAGGTTTACTGATTTCTGTGTCTTTTTTGTACCAGTTTTTTCTGCCTGTGTCAGTAGTTTTTCTTAAATTTCTGATGTGGAACAGGCAAATGTTTGAGATAACGATACAAGCTGCCATTGGATCGAAGGTGGTTGCAAGAGAGACGTAAGTCATATATTTGTCTTTCCATTTGCTAAATAATTTTCACTACCTGATCATGCCAAATTTTGGCGTTTGCTTCCCTACCAAATTATGTGGTGGTTTTGCTTGTTCCCTCCACCATAGTTGTCAAATTGTGAATCGAATCGAGAATCGAAATGGTCATTTTTCGAATCGTGAATCGAATTGAATCGTGAATCGCTCTGATTCGGTCATGACTTCTATAATGCATAGAAACCTATGCTTATTGATTAGGGTAACAACAATATATACTACAAATGAAAGATTTAGGCCTAAATCAATAAATACTTTCTTCTAAATGATGATTTGATAATAACATGGAATATTAGGTAAGTTGCTTCTATTGCAACTACCAAGAGATGATGATTCGTAAAGCCTACTTACGGTTCTTTTTGTACAAAAGAGTTATAACTACAAAACAAACCCTTAGAAGGTCTATAGGGTTGTTATATTCCATTTATCTTCCTCATTTTCGATTCACTCTCATAATAAATCTCTTTTTCTTATTATCTATCCATATAACATAGACAAAAGATGACATATAACAATACTAGACCTTAAAAAAATATTTGAACCCTTTTCAAACAACAAAAGAAGCAAAACAAGAGTAAAAAATGAATTTCGGAAATTTTAAGTGAATCGAACGATTCACTTATTCACTCACGATTCTCAGCTATTTCCGATTCGGCAACCTATTCGTATCGATTACCCACCGAATCGTATCGAATCTTACGATATGAATCGTAAATCACCGATTCACATTCGATTCTCAGCTATTTCCGATTTGGCAGCCTATTCGTATTGATTACCCACCGAATCATATTGAATCGTACGACATGAATCATGAATCGTACGATTCTGACAACTATGCCCTCCACACGATCTTCCTTGTCTAGATGGTGTGAGACCACTTGCAGCCTTGCATGGTTTGGCAGTTTTTTAAATGGCCTTCAGGATTATCAGTGATACGAAAGAACTCATTTCCTGCTAATTATGTTTTGTATCTCTCTTGGTTAAATTTGATCTCTTTGTTGTGTTTTGTTGATTGGAACTGGCGAATTTCACTCGGGTATATGATGCTAATACGACCACTTTGGAAACTATGAGAATTATGTTTGTCTGATGGTGGCAACTTACGCTTAGGCACAAACTTCACTTGCATTCACATTATTCTTGCAAAGCTACCCTAATTGTAGGGCTGTTCCGGACGTTTCATTGTAATCACCCCCAGATCTTGCAGTTTAGATTAGGCCCCCTTTTGTTGTTTCAGGGTTTCAGCCATGAGGAAGAATGTACTAGCTAAGTGTTACGGTGGAGATGTGACTCGGAAGAGGAAGTTGTTAGAAAAGCAGAAGGAAGGAAAGAAACGAATGAAGCGCGTTGGTTCTGTTGACATACCACAGGAGGCTTTTCATGAACTGTTGAAGGGTTCCTAGATGGACCCTGTCAAAGATTGGCTGTGTTTGTAACCACTAACAGGTCTTTTTGCCCCTTCTCAATCCCTTCGACAGTCGTATTGACTTTTGTACTATTCATTACAAGGGTGCCTGAGATGGGCATCCAGTTTTGAGGATCTCTCGTTAGAAAATTGCTATTTCGAATAGCAAAGAAAGAATAATGAATTGATTTTAGTCAGAAACTTTGCTTGTCATTTAATTCTAATTCAATGTTCATGCATGCTTTTCTTCATCTCATATATTGCGCGTCATACTAATCATTTTCATGACTTCTATATTGTTCGTTTTCGGAACTTGTTTCTGGACCCCAAATTATGGGTTGACTAATCTAAATATCAGGCTGGCCGAAATCGCGTACCCAGATATATAGCACTTGCTTTGTTCCTAAATATGGTTGACAAAAATTGAAAATATGGCTGACTATTTGTGTCTCCATCATGGTGGCTTATATGTTATAGTTGAAACTTTAAATATTCTTCTGCCCATCTTAAGCCCTACATATATATTTACAATAAACACCCATTTCAGCAAATAGATGGCTGGTTCCACAAAATAAGCATGGTGATGCTGAAGGAGGATGATAGTGCCACAACCAAAAACTTTACTTCCACCCATTTCCAATTGCTCATCTTGCCTAATTCTGAACTATGCTTTGCACCCTCCTTTTATCCTGCTATACTCTCCTTTTCTTCTCCTCATCCATGAAAATTTACGAACCTATCCTTTGAAATTCACTCTTCATACATGAAAGGCAATTTGGTTATTTTACTTGAAAAACACAAAGAAACAAGTGTTTGTGGATAAAATCAGTAAGACACCCATTTCAGCAAGTAGATGGCTGGTTCTCTAAATTGCCATGTCTACTAAAGGATGATGATAGTGCCCCACAACCAAAAAACTTTGCTTTCACTGCAACAAAAACGGTTCACAGCAGCGTCCAAAAACTTTGCTAAAAGTTTTGCGAAATGATGTTGTAGACCCGTGTGATCTGTACCAGTGGTTAACCAAAGTGCTGAGAGATACCTGTCACTGTATTACTGTATCGGCGCTTTTTGCAAGCGCTGGTGTTAACATTCTTTTTACCAGCGGTTCATTTGGTAGCGGTTTCAGCCGCTTCCCCCCGACTCTAAATGAAGATCAATTTGTGAAATTGCACCCAACAGAGGGCGGAACCAGCCCTTCTTTTGGGTGCCCTTGTAGCTTCCATAAGTCAATTACTATGTCCTAACTAGTCTTCACAAACTTAAGCAATATTTCTGACAACGATGATTGTTTCAGGTTCAGCAAATATAACCCAAATCTCATTTTTTAAAATACTCACTTCAATGCCTAATCTGAGCCATTGACCTGGCCCGTTAGATTAATCATCCACGGGGGCTTAACAACTTGGTTTCAAAAGTCTCCAATAAATTTACCATTTTTTTTTCATTACTCAATGCATGTGGACCACAATATCATATCCTACTATACACCGCCCTTTTTTCCAGTGCCTAAAGCTATATGCTAATCATTCACAAGGGCTTAACAGTTCAATACAACTAATCAGAAAACATAAATAATCTTTCCATTTCTGTAGTCTTTGCACAATGGAATTAAATTACTGTTCACACAGAGCTGTGAATATTTAATTGTGAGGGCTGCTATACCTTATTGAACATCCATTGACAATTAATATGCTAAATTAACATGATTGGCTTAGTGGGTCAGAGCTATTGCACATTATTAGGAGGTCAAAGGTTATCTATCCCTTCCAAAGTCGTAATATAATTTTTGAATAGAATAAGCAAATTCGTTGTCATATTTGAACCAAAAAAGTTTCAGTTCAAATATGACAGCGGGATTTTTGGTTTGTAAAGGTGGTGCTCTCATTAACTACGTCACAATACTGTTATAAGACCATATTATACATAGATTAACTTTGAGTTCAAATTGGACAAAGCACTAGCCTAGACTTAGACGCCTAGTTATGGTGACGCTCTCATTTGATCACTTGATGTAATGTAATGTTATGATAGATTAAATTGCAGTTTAAATATTGACAACGGCTAGGTCAGTTGAGTTGAGGTGGTGCTCTCATTTGATCGCGTGTTATGTAAGATGACATTCGGATATATTAAAGTTTCAGTTCAAATATGAACAGGCTAGTTAAGTTGACGCTCTCATAAGTACAAGTGTACAACCTACTATTTGTAATATATTGTTCAAATAGACTAAGTTCCAATTTTTTTTTTTGTATGGAAAAGTAAGAAATAAATTACTAACAAAAAATTTCTATTTTTTTTTTTATGGTCAAAAGAATTTTTTTTTATTAATTTTAGAAACGGAATTACAAAGATTAAAAGGAAGCGAGAGAGATTGGCATCACAACCAGAGAGACCTAGATTCAGTGGCAGGGGGAATGTGGGACCAGTGGGGTCCTAGGCACCTACTGGATATTTTTTTTTATTGATAAAATCCACAACGCATTTGATAGAACCCACAACGCAATTTGAATATGAGAAAAAATACTATATTCTTTACTATGCAAGAAACATTGCTAAATATTGGCATATTAGTTATTCTGAATTGAGTAAAGATGGGGTTACAAAAAAAGATCCCTCAGTGCTACACACTTTTCATAGACGCATACACGAGCGATTTTCTTGGACCTGACCCGTTACGAAAATTCAAGTAATATGTTGATTTAATTAATAATTTATTTAAGCAACGTTTCTTAATGAATTTGTAAGGTTTTGATCTTATTCTCATAAAAAAAGTTTTGTTAATTGTCTAGCATCCCTTATTACGATTTTTTTTTGAATGAGGTGTGATTAAAAGGTGCCCCACTAATCGTAATTCCTGGTTCTGCCATCGCCCAGATGCCAACTAGATTAGCACCTAGGCCTTAATAACATTAATTTTTTTTATGTCTTGATTAGGAGACGAAGTTCTAGTAGTTGAAACTTGAAATGTGACAAATGGTCTAGTTAAGGTTACACTCTCATTTGATCACGTGTGAAGTCTGATTTCAAATCTTAGCTTTTCTTACTTACTGATGACTGTAAAATAGTCAATTAAAAAGTGTTCACATCTATCGTATGTAAACATTATGTAATGTGTATCTACTCTCAATTCCTATTGTATAGATGTTCGGGCCAGCTTGCATGCGCGTTCAGGTCTTAAAGTTAATGAACAGAAAAATCATCCAATGGCCCTAAGATTTGCAATTTGTGGGATTCGAATATGCAACGTCATGAAAGACAAATACATATTAGCTTTCTCATGCCCAGTTAACCATACCTTGGGGTTAAAAGAAAGTGATTAATGTCCCTTTTAAGGCCCATTCGATCAGATTAAGAAAGTCAAAAACTTCTCACCGCCTGATCACGTCTGAACAGTTTTTCTACCACCAAATTAGTAGAAACAGTTAATCACCCACAATATATAAATACAATTAAAAGTAAATAAAATGAAAAGAAGTTGTTATCCAGTCTTATAAGTCAAACTATTTCGTCAGCTCACCAAACAAATAAGCTCATAAGCCACTTTTGTCTTCGTCTTAGCTTTTTGAGGAAGAAAACATTGTGAAGTGTGGAGAGAGAGATTTGCTCTGGTTTTAAATCGGGTCCCAGTATTTAACGGTGAGATTGTTCCTGACCTAAATTATTGAGATGCGTGTAAGTTGATCTAAACACTTGACTATAAAAAAAAAGTGTATATATACCCTGATAGAACTTCTAGTGTAATGTTCAAACCAAGCTAAGCGCGTGGCCCACATAGATGAATCTCGTAAATCTATTGTCCAATTTTTTGTAGGTTTTTTTGTTTGGAAAAAAACCCGAAATGGTCCTTGTAGTTTAGTATTTGTGTCAACTTGGTTCCTGCAGTTTGAATTGGCTCGATTTATACTCTGTAGTTCTCATTTCCATAATCTGCATTCTCCTCTTACCATAATATACCTCTGAACCAAAACACAGAGCCTCATTGTTCATTTCTCCATTTTTTTTCACGACTTCCATTCTTCATTTGTCACGTCCGGGATTTCACCTTCGACCGAAACGTGTCTCATTCGCCTTCAAGGGGAAGGAGTGAGAGGGATTAGGGCTTGAATAAGTGATCTGATTCCTATGGATTGCGACGTGGTTCTTGAAAAGAAAGGAAAAATGAGTGAGTTTTGTGTTCTATAAAAGAGATTTGGATATTTTTGAAAAATGTTTTAATTTTAGAAAGTGAAGTGGGTTTTATTTTAAAAAGGGATCGAGCTTTCATCAAGCTGCCTACATATCTTTGGGTAAAAGAGAATCAGATCCGACCATAGTTCGGGCCACAAAAGAGGTTTAGAAAAAAAACTTAGAGTCTAGCTCCACCGAGCATAGAGTTTAAGTGTGCTTGGTCACCACTTGAATATCGAAAGAATAATTAAAGTATTTTAGAAAAAAGAACATGAGCCAGAGAACCCGATTTTTAGAAAAAAAGTTGCTCCGTTTTGCCTTTTAGGAAAAAGGCTTTAGGTCTATGAGGTTAAAGAAGAAATGATTCGGTAATTCACTAGAAGAGGGACCCATTTGTGTCTAAGGTTGACGGAGGCTAACGATAGTTAATAATTGGACCAAGTTGAAACAAAATGGAAACTATAGAGTATAAATCGAGCCAATTCAAACTGCAGGGACCAAATTGACACAAATATTAAACTACGGGGACCATTTCGATTTTTTTTGTCCTTTTTTTTTATTTATTAGCTTGAGCTAAAGAATACAACAATACAATAAGGATAAGGCCCCAAATAGCATCATTTTTAAGAAAATATATTTTAACTAGATTGGCGCATTCTGGTAAATAAAAAAATTTACATGTTCTTTAGAGTTCTGTAAATTCTTAACACATATATGATTTGCAATTCATGACGTATCGTACTATCCCATATGCCAAGCTGTATATTGATTTTTATTTATCGGGTGAAACGCTGAAACACAAGAATCATACCATCAGCAATTGATTGTACGATTCAGTTTGGTACTCTTAAAAATCGATTCATTTGGTCAACATGTTCCACTTGTAAACGGTATAATTTGAAGTCATCAAGTAATGGTTTGGCAATGTGTGACGATTTGAGTGTCGAAAGCTTTTCGAGGTGACCATTAGGGTTACATGTACTTAAAAAATTAAATTCGTTGAGCCTACATCTCTTGCCATACAAACAAGGGCTTCCGTAAAGTAGACACGTGAACCTCAATTTATCAGTTAAGACAAGCTTTACTATCGATTCAGACCTTGACTAATCACTTTAGAATATATAGGTTTTCTAATCCATATTACAAGAAATCGTGACCAAATCAGAGTGATTCATGACTTGATCTAGTTTACGATTCATCAGAAAGTTGCGATTCAACCGAATTAAATTAAACATAAACGGCAGTTGTTCAATCACGTTCCAGTAAAGTAAATATTGATGACCATGGGACCATCTTCACAGTTGTTGGGATTCTGATCGTACATGAGACGAGTAGTCGACGCGAGGATTCACTTAACAATGCAATTATCTTAGGAATGAGATGTCCCCAAAGAAAGTCAAAGGTCCTTTTTTGGACTCTTTTTGATATTTCAAATCATTCATATTAATTCTGGAATTCATCGAGAACATTAATGATATCAAAGGTTATATTCACTGAATGTCAATTGATGTACTTTTGAAACAAATTTATTTTGAGATAAATGATTCCGATTCAATATTCTAATTATTATTTTTTGAAGATAAATATATTCGAAAATCATATCTTATCGAAATGAACCTGGAAAGTTTGCGAAAGCAGTTAACATGACTCTTGGACTCTTGAACCGGAGAGGACTGTGTTAGAAATTGGTAGAAATTGCAACTGAGACTGCCACATAGATTGATGTATCTTTAGGTGATATATGAAACAGTCATGCTACTTGCACATACACTTTTACACATATCTTGCACATACACTTTTATGGGGCTCACCTCGGATCCCACCAATATGATCTGAACCGTTCATTATTTTTAAATCATAGGGTGAAACTGTCAGATTCGCACTGCAATTTCTAAAAAAGCCTTTACCGATATCCTATCGAGTTGATTTTTTTACAGAAACTCTTAAAACATTATTTCAAAAATAATGAGCGGTTCGGATCATATTAGTGGGACCCGAGGTGGGCCCCATAAAAGTGTATGTGCAAGATATGTGTACAAATGTATGTGTCCTTAGCATTTTTGTATATGAAAGTCAATTTCAAATCAGAAATGATTCTCACACAGAGAATTGTGCACATATCTTGCACATACATTTTTGTGGGGCCTATATCGGGGTCCCAAAAAATGATCTGAACCACTCATCTTTCTTAAAATATTTTTTGAAGGGTTCCCGTAAAAAATCAGCTCCAACGGATATCGGTAAGAGCTTTCTCAGAAATTATAGGGCGAATTATTCTGTTTTGCCCTACGAATTTTGAGGAAGCCCTTACCGATATCCGTTGGAGCTGATTTTTTACAGAAACCCTCCAAAAAATATTTTAAAAAGATGAGCTGTTTAGATCATTTTGTGGGACCCCGATTTAGGCCCCACAAAAATATATGTGCAATATATGTGCAAAATTCTCTGTGCAAGTAGCACAGTTGATTTCAAATTCAGCTCCAATGGGTTGGCATAGTGATCATCAGGACTTGAAACTTAAGAATTTATTTATTTTTTAAGGTTTTAGATTTGAAATTTCTTAGGTGCTATTAACGATTCTCGGGGTCAGTGCATACAGATATTTGTTCCGATTTTAATTGAGCTTCCGACAAGTGAATGATGGAATGAGACCCACAAGATTGATCGAGGTGCGAGTAAATTGGCCGGATACCTGACTTGTCAAAAAAAAAAAAAAAAATCTATTTGGTGTGTGGTATTTTACAACTCCAATTAGGAGTACTTGAAAGCACTATGTTGTTTTATATACTTCAAAAGATATCCATATGGTTGAAATTACTATACTCTTAAACCAAACTCGGATCCCCATGGACTTCTCGGCCACGGAACCTTGGAAACGGTGATGCAACTTTGTAGTGTGTGCTTAATTAAAAGCTTTTCATGATTAATTTGATTATTCCAAATTAATTAGATTCACTTACGTATATAAGATTTTAGAGACTTAATTTAGGAACTTCTTTGAGGGAGCTAGAGAATGTGTTAACAATTGTACTTGTCAACTCTATTTGGTTGTGAGAAAAACGAATTAATGAGAAAAAAGAAAAATACTACTAAAAGGTTAATCTAACTTAGCGAAGGAACTTAAGTTTATTTGAGGTAGTGCATCCCCTTGTAACCATTGGGGAGATACAAGATTCGAGCTTGTTGAAAATAGATTAAGCTTTTAAAATTAATAATATGATATGAGAACATAAATATGTTGTGTTTGGGGGTGTTGATTGTGAGGTTTCTTTTTCTTTTTATTTTGCTGTTCGTTTTTTCTTTTTGTGTGACTCTTTTCGCTGCGTGGGACTCTCTCACCCTTTTTGGGTGTTGGCCGCCGTTTCTTGTCAGGGATCTCTTCTATCATTTATTAGACCGGTCTCTATTACCGTTCCATTGGAGGGTGTGATGCGGTCGTGGTGGATTTTGTGAAGAGTGGCTTTTGTGTAGTTCATAGTTTTGGTCTTCAAGCAGTGAGAAGTGTTGGTTGTAAAATTTGAGAGTTTAGTCCTCTTTGTGGCGTCTATCTCCCTTCCATGGGAATGAATGCCCATTCTGATGTTTTTCGTTGCTATCATTCATAAAATCTTATCTTATCACGCCTACTATCATTCATAAAATCTTATCTTATCACGCCTACTAGGTAATTAAGATACTAACAAGGGTTTTAGTCCATGTATCAATAAGAGTTTGACTACACATGAGGGAGATAGGTTGAAGATTTTTTATTTTTTTTTGAAACAACCAAAATGTAATTAATGACAAACTCGATAATGGGCACATCAAGAAAGATAGGTTGAAGATATAAAAGTAAAATAACCTCTCTTTCAAATAATTTAATTAAGCTTTCGGTTCGTGGGTGATCAACAATCATGCACCCCCCTCATGGAGAACCAAATTATCTAGGGACCAAAAAGGGGAAAAAAAAAGAAAAAGAAGAGGGCCAGAACGTAATTATCTTCCTTACTTTCCTCAAGTTTCAATAGTGGCCCTATATCGAAAAAATATCTTGGCCCTCCATCACAAAACGAAAGTGCTAAGTCACGAAAATGTAGAAGTAAATATCCTATGAAAAGATACAAAACATCGTCCTACTTACGAAATGAAGCTCTTTGTTCCATTTTGATTGGCGGCGATGAGATTTTAGCCTTATCTAGTATATGTTGGTATCTATATGCTTTCAACGACTATGAAAAGACACCCCGAAGGTGGAAATTTTTTTATGGATGGCGTGCGTTGAAAGATATTCTCACATTTTAAACTGTATGAATTATCATATGTGTCGATGTAATACCCTAGGATTAGCCACGGGACGGCTGAACATGGACAACCCAAAGTTCAAAATACTCTCTATAAAATATTAAAATAAGATTTCTTCCAAGTATTTCAATTTATATAGGTTCGCCTTCAAAATTTAATATGTTTGTTCCCAAAAAAAATTCATTAGAGATAAACTTATGCCCCCTAAAGTTGAAATTGTGCGTCCGCGCTTACTAATTCCGCCTGCTAAAACCGCGCTGTTGCCTAGGCCAAGAGGTCACCGGCCGCGTCTATTGACCGGGTGTCTGTGCTTTATTATTTTTCTCTCTGTACGAAGCTTCAAAGCTTGTACTAGATGATCATATGATTGTAGTATTATTCGAGTAAGAATCCTCTCATGTGACAATTCTTGTGATGCAAACTGAGACTCATCAAAGACAATTCATGTGATGCAAAATGAGACCCATCAAAGTCTTATATGAGGATCTGAGCCGGTTATTTTGTAGACATTCATGTCAAATATTATCCAAGACAAAAGTCGATCAAGTTGATCATGCATCGCTAAAGGCTTGATCGAATCTATGTCTTAAGAGATATGAACGCCAAAGTTGACCCATTATTTGCCAAGACAAATATGGTTCATCTTAGTAAATACCGATCTCCGATTAACCTCATTTTTTTTACAAGAACAACATACGTATCAAGACTTACAAAATGAACGTCTCATATCTTCAAACTAAAGGATGGCGAGTCTTACTTTGCGTCGCACGAAAAGTTTCTCAAAGGATCATCGCATGACAGGATCTTGATTCGTGTTTTATATAAGATGGCTAGCTCCCGAGTAATGCGGGTCTCTCTCTCTCTCTCTCTCTCTAAATTAGTCTAAACTTGTAAAGCTCATCTCTGTCATAAGCGTTGAAGTTGAATTCTTCGTATTGATAAGGCAATTAGAAAAACGGAAAAACCAGTGTGTGGGTAAAGGCAGCAGTTGACATTTCCGAGTGTGTATGCGTAATGGGACGAAAGATGAGCACTTAGATTTGGGTTTTTTTAAAACCAAGTCAGAATCTAATGACCTCCTTTTATATATAAGTAAGAAGGGGAGAGCTATATAGCAACATATAGGGGTCAATCCTATTATCCTATATATGCAACTTAATTAGCTTGAGAGAGAGAGAGAGAGAGAGAGAGAGAGAGAGAGAGAGAGAGAGAGAGAGAGAGAGTTGGTCATACGGGTCAAGCAAATGGAGGGAAGGTTAGATGCATCCACCACCTCTGGTTCTGAATTTCAAGAAGACAAAAGTGATGGATCCTTTGGCCATGATCAAGACCTTCCAAGGGTACTCTCTCTCTCTCTCCTAACATTTTTTTCTTCTTATTACTACATCTGTCAAAAAAGATTATCTGAAACGCAAGCCAAGAACCAGAGGTGATAATATATATATTTTTAGAAGACTTTAAATTATTTCCACAAATTAATAGATACAAATTAAATTGCGAAAAAAATAATTTCTTGACACAGCTGTATTCTTTTTAAGTTTTCATTTTGGGTACTGAATATAGATAGTGATATTTTAATATCAGTGATATAATATTTTTTTGTGCATTTCTTGTGTTAATTTTCAGGGTGGGAGTAGAGGCCAATTCGATGATGAAGCTAACAGGAAATCATCATCACCCAACCTGATCAAGAGCTCAGGCATTAACAGGAAGGAGGTAATTAATCAATAGAATTCAGAAATTACCATGACACTAAATTAAATTTAATAACTATTATTGTGTTGAACTTGCAAATAATTATTTCAAACAGTATCACCTCTTGTGAGGTAAGATCATACGAGATTTCTGTCCGACTTCAATTGGGTCCTTCGCTTGTGGACGGAGGAATTGGTTTCACATGAACTAATTGATGCACCCATAAGTTTGAAAAATTATTTGCAGAAGAAAGTTTGGCAGATCTACCTGCTTAATTGTTAATGTTTTCATTTATTTGACCATAGTTTAGAAGCAAATAAACAATATATCATGAAGGTGATAATTGAGGTAGTATGTGGAAAGATAGAAAAGAAAAAACAAAGGCCTTGGACCTGGGGAGAAGCATAATTCAAATTAATCTACTGAGAAATTAATCCCTTTAGTCAAGATCATGTTTTAAACATTAATATTTGAGTGTCATAGGTAAGAAAGGGCTGCTATCTGCCGTCGATTTTTCGTCATCCATTTTATTTACTTTTCTTACGGAACACGTATCAGGATTCGGGATATGATGTGCGTAGATTTCGTGTTTGCGCATTTTTTTCCAAAACTATAACGAGCATTGAAACACGTGCTAAAATTATGATCACGCTTCATTTTTATTTATTTATGTACAATGCAGAAAATTGTTAGAATGCAATTAGGTCATATGAGTTGATCGTAGACATCAGCTTCAACTGGCCATATCGGTCTAAGATTTTTCAAAGATGTCATGCTAGATGTCAAAATGAGGCATGTTATTGGGTAGTGGATCGATCGCGATATTCGATTCCTTAGCCACTTGTCATCGGTGACATGCAATTGATCAAATCCATAGTGCGATTTAACCCGTTCACCTTTACTTGGTAACTTATTACTGAAGGCTAGCCGAATATATAGACAACCAAATTAAACTTCAAGTTCTCACACATGAACATTTTTTCTTTCTTTAATCCAAAAGAATATCGAACTCCAAAAAAAAGAATTTATTCATCTGAAATATTCTGACGATCGATGTTACTATCCCTAGATCTCTTGAGTCCATCAACTCCATAAATAGGTGCTTATATTTGTATGATACTTTCACCGTGCCGTATTTCTTTCAATTAACTTTAGAGAAATGCTACAATACAGACTCGATATCTGCATATATAAGGTATACATCGTTTAGATTATACAGAATTATTTACATCAATCTTGAATTCATAACTTTTATACCTATC
Organism: Rhododendron mucronatum var. ripense; assembly: GCA_019656295.1. NCBI lineage: Eukaryota > Viridiplantae > Streptophyta > Magnoliopsida > Ericales > Ericaceae > Rhododendron > Rhododendron mucronatum. The sequence continues at coordinate 2,236,597 of BPLT01000014.1, read as the reverse complement.
GAAGGTCATACTCCGTATACATATAGCATTTGCGCAAAAGGCCATAACTGCAATTAAACCTAAATTCATAGCATTCCTATGTTATGAGTTTTTGACTTGACACTAAGAATTTTTATCCACATGTCTTGAATTTGAATTTTGTTTTGCACAAATGAAATAGTTTTTCTTTTTTTTAAAAAAAACGTTATGATCTTGAGACGGATGAAAGGGGTGCATGCCGTATTGTAGAACTTGCATGAATTTAAAAAGCCTGTAGGGCAGACTTCTGGCAACAGTAAAAAAAAACATTATTAATCTTTATAAATAATTGCACAGATTAAACGGAATAAGGGCATATTGGCAAAAGCCACCCAAGAACAACGGCAAAGAAGGCAAGATGCCAACCGAATACCAAAAACCCAAAGCAAACCGACCTGAACACAAGCAAACACTAAGCGAGCCTCAAGACCAAAAACAAAGAGCAAGATCCTATAGCATCAACACTGCCGCCTAAAGACCACCCTCAAGCCACCAAAAAGCCAGAAAAACAAAACACCGAAACCAAACACACCAGCCAGGACCCACAAGGAAAAAAGAGCTCCAACGAAAGGGAAACGATAACCCCCATACCACTGAAAGAGACCGAAAAGCCAAACAACAAAAGAACCGAAACCTAAACACCAATCGTTGGCACCCACAAGAAAAGCTACAACTCCAAAGAAAGGGAAGCGTCATCCCCCATATCAGAAAAATCTCCGTCTTCTAACTCCGCATATTTCTTCAACGCTTTCTCTCTATCAGCAATCTCCTCCTCTTCCATTTCAACCAATCCCTTCAAATTAAAATTTCGGCCCCCTTTGCAAATAATTCCCAACCTATATAGCACCGACATCCATCATCTTGCGAGCATTCTTGAATAACTTCTATTCTGAATATCGATGGAAGACTTAGAAGAGGAAGATACCACCTTGTATTTTTTCTGAAAATGTCACTAGTTTTCGTTATTGATGTTAACTGTGTACAAAATATGCATTTATTCTCATAAGCCGGAACTCATTTTCTCTCCAGGAGAAAGAACTCGAATCAGCGAAAGCCGAAATGACCGAAGTGAGAGAAGAAAACACGAGACTAAAGACAATGATACAGAAAATCGAGGACGATTACCGATCCCTCCATATGCGATTCATCGACATGATTCAACAAGAAGAACCCAAAAACAACAGCAGCAGCAATAACAACAACAATAACAAGCCATCTCTCTCCCGGGAGAACATCGAAGAGACCGAGTCGTTCATATCCCTTCGCCTTGGGACGAGCCCTAGGGAGCCCAAGAGAGACGATCACAACACCACGAGCAGCTCGAGCAAGACGAGAGAGGACAGCGAACATCTGCAGCTGAAAGAGAGTCTTAAACTCGGATTGGATTATAATTTGGAAGCATCGAAATCGGATTGCATGGAGGTGATGGCACCGGACCGAAGTCCGGAAAACAGCGTAGAGGAGATCATAACAAAGGACGAGGAGGCCGCGGGAGAGACGTGGCCGCCGAGTAAGGTTTTGAAGACGGCGAGAAGTAACGGCGGAGAGGAAGAGATTTCGCAGCAGGCGAGTGTGAAGAGGGCTAGGGTTTCTGTGAGGGCTAGATGTGATACACCAACAGTAAGCCTCCATTCTTGTAAATTTATTGCTTTTTTTTCATTTTATGCGTTTTGTTTTTTTTTTTTTTGAATTTTTTTTAGATTCATGTCATATTTTTTTGATTAATTATTTTTCTCGACAGGAAGAGTCTAAAAAATACAAAATTATAACGGAAAACGAAAACAATTCACTAAAAATGAAAAAAAAAGGTATTAAACAGTTGTTTTATTTGTCTAAAGTACCGTCTTATTTGAATTTTTTTAACATTGTTCCATATTTTTATACTTAACCCTAAAAATTATGACGAAATGTCAAACAAAAAGTTACAAAAAAAAAAAAAGCAAAATTCTTCACGCAATTAAATTTTTTTTTTGAACAGCAGTAATCAAAATTGATTTAAACACTCCTAGTATGTCATGCAATTGATATTCCAAATTACATTTCCATGCATGTGTTACATTGAATGTCTTAGTATAGGGTGACAAATTGATCTAAGAGAGGGTTTTGTTGGATTGGTTTTGAATTGGTTTTGACAGATGAATGACGGATGCCAGTGGAGGAAATACGGGCAGAAAATTGCGAAAGGAAACCCTTGCCCACGAGCATATTATCGTTGCACGGTTGCAGCAGCATGCCCAGTCAGAAAACAGGTACATAAGTTCTTATATATGAGAAATTTTGGTGCCGGGTGGATACCACTTGACCATTGACCATGCCCACCACGTGGCGCCTGCTCGTACCAAAAAATTCCTCCTTATATTTGTATAGCTTCCCAATAAATAGAATACTCCATCCGTCCCATAATGTTTGGCACTTTCACTATTACAGCCTCATGAAAAAATTAACTATATCTTTTAAGCCATAATGTTTTTTTATAAGCAATATGAATCTTGTTTGATAGATTTTAATTTGTTCTATTAAACAAAGTTCAAAATATCGCCTAAAACATTATGGATTGAAAGTTATATGCAATTTAAAAATGGCACGCATTCCTTAAAATGCCTAACATTATGGGAAGGAGGGAGTAAAATGTAACCGTAATCATTTGAAATTTTAGTTAGTACAATACCATGCAATAAATATCTGAATTGAGCTCATTCACCCTTGTTTGACCTCTTAACAATATTCATAGGGCGATCAATTACGCTTGGCTTGTTGGCGTCAATTTATTTTTTGAACGCCGAAAAAAAATTTCATTCATCACGATCGAGGAATATTTAATTTGATTGACTTATTTTTTTACTAGTTTTAATAATGCTATATATCATGATACATGACAAGAAGTTTTTTAGTTATCTTAGTTTGTTGACCTTTTCATGTGATAGTACACCTGCATGAATCTCACTAAGGTTTTAACCATTTGGAGTGTGCCACGTGATATTATAAACAACACGTGATTAAAAAAAAAAAAAACGTAGCCACCTTGGAGCTTAATTAGTTTCTAGCAATTCAATATGTATAAGCTTGTTTGAATTTGGGTCGAGTTTACAAAATCAACGAACTTCAATATGCGTCTATATATCTTCATAGTTCAACTTGAACGATATGTTAAATATGGATGAATATGAGTAAAATTGAAATAGATCGGTGTAATTGTTGCACCGATATCTACTCTAGAATCATGATGTTATTTTCAAAATTTAGGTTCAACGATGTGCGGAAGACATGTCCATCTTGATCACAACCTACGAGGGAACTCACAACCACCCGCTTCCCGTCGCGGCGACAGCCATGGCTTCCACCACCTCTGCAGCCGCCTCGATGCTGATCTCCGGCTCCTCAACTTCTCAACCAGGGTTGATTCCACCAGCAGCCGCCGCTGCTGCCTCGGACGCGTTAACGACCAATAACCTCTACGGATTGAACTTCTCTCTCTCCGATAACTCCAGAGCAAGACCATTCCACTTCCCGAACACCTCCTCCTCGGCACTGCCTTTCCCAACCATCACTTTGGACCTCACTTCAAATAGTACTCCATCCCATCATTCCAACCTTTTCTCTTCAGTTTTTCCCCAATCCCCAAAATACCCTTCAAATAGTCTCAGCTTTTCCACAGAATCCAACATGGTACCTACTATTTGGGGAAATGGGTACTTGAAAAATGGGTACAATAATACAAATATTGGGTCAGTTAATTTTGGAAGATCACATTCCCAATTACTAGACCAATTCAACAATTACCAAAAGAGCAGCCAAGCTTCTTCTCAGCAGGTCTTGACAGAGACCTTGACAAAGGCAATCACGTCGGACCCCAGCTTCCGGTCCGTGATTGCGGCCGCGATTTCTTCCCTGGCGGCCGAGGGAGGAGGAAACCAAGGCGGAGGAGGGGAGAGTATGGGGCAGAAATTGAAGTGGGGGGAGGCAATGCAGGTCGTTAGTTCGAATCCTCTGGCGCCGAACGGGAAACAAATTTGCACTACGAATTACTTGAACCACCAACAACCTCCGTTGCCATTTTCTCTATCTAAGAACAATTCCAAGGAAGCTGCTGCTAGTAGGGATCAGATGAATTGATGGGTTTTCTTTTCAAATTTTGACTGTTGAAAATGGTGCTGAATTTTGAAATTTGGAAATTTTTCATGAACTAAAGGACGGTCCGGGTGCAACTGTAAGGTTGCCCCGACGCACGTGATCTGGTGGTCACGGATTTGAACCATGAAAATAGCATCTTTAAGTACGGGACGCGGTAAGATTGCATACATCTAACCCTTCTGCTTGTGCACTTAAAATTTTCAATACGTGTAATTGTTGTTTCTTCTTTTATTTTTTTATCTTTTCATATACTTGGACTGAATGATATCGAATGTGTTGATAGATCAATGAAAGCAAGGTCGTTCAACTCATCTCTTTTGAGATACAATCCTCCCTTTTTTTTTTGATCAGTGAGATACAATTCTCATTGATCTAAATGTTTCTGATCTATTTTTTAGAAACGTAATTCGGCTGAATTGGCTTCCTGCAAAAGTCTCACTTTGTTCTATTTAATTTTTTTATTGCTTCCTTTCGCGTTTCAGCACAACATTTTTGGGACGAATTTATAATATTCGGGTTGAAAATAATAGAATGCGAATGAATTGGCAGCAATATTAGTTTTGTTAAATCTGCTACATCATCCTAGCCAATAAATTTGCATTGAAATTCAACCAATGGTCTAAATTCAAAATACCGTCAAAATGGCACCTCTCTCTCTCTCTCTCTCTCTCTCTCTCTCCCTCCCTCCCTCCCTCCCTCCCTCTACCTTTTGATCCTGTAACAAGTCATAAATAACTTGGAAAAAGTTATTTAAAAACAGATGGGTGGACTTACTCTTACAGAATATGAGAAGAAATTAGAATTTGCCCCTCTTATATATGGCTCTATTCTTCATGAATTGGAAATGAATAACTGCAAAATGAAATTTAGAACTTGTTTCTAAAATGGTGTGGGCTCTCTCCAATATTTTTTAATTTGCGAAATTGAAAATGATGAGAAAATTTTAAAAAAATTCAAATCACTTTAAGCCCATCCTTGTTGTGAGTTGGAGGCCCACCCTTGCCTTTGCAGGACAGGAAGATGGGTTTTGTTGTGTTTGGTTGAGAGTTTAGTTTAGTTTAGTTTTGATAATGGATGGAGAGAGAAATAGAGTAATAATTAAAGATAAGATTAATAATTGGAGAGAGATGAGAAAATAATAATTGAAAAAATAAGATAATAATTGGAGAAAGAAATAAGGTAATGATTAAAAATAAAACTAAAACTAAAACTAAACGGTCAAACGAAGAAAGCGTTTGAAACTTCAGCTAGCGCACCTTTAAAAAGTCAAGTGTCAAAGAGAGAGAGGACTGCTTTTAGTTTTGAATAAAAATTGGAACAGACCAAATCATTGGTGACATATTCCATTGTTGCACTTAAATTTGTAAAATTTTTTTTTTTTTAAGAAAACACTAAGGGTTGGAGAGTAATATTAATAGAGAATGTTATTTATAAGTGGCACAAGAATAACGAAAAAAGCATGAAAAAGAGAATTAGAAATGACCAAAGACCTTGCACGAAAAGAATGAGAAAAGATAGAAAAAATCAATTTTTACATAACATTTTGAATGTACAGCTAGAGAGAAAGCTGCCAGACTCACAACTTCAAACTTTTCATTAAAAAATACTTTCTTACAAAATAAATTATGCCGAAAGGAAATAATTTTAATTTTTTTACAGCATTCCTTCTTAAGAGAACACACACACAAGAAAATAGGTTACACCTTTATTTACTTCAGGTTACTTCAACTAAAAATCTACTTCTCATTCAACATTCCCCAACAGTTGAATAGATGCATGAATGATCGGCATGAACCTAATTTCTTGTTTCCCAGGGGGTCACGTCACAGTTTGTTACATTTGTACTTCCATCACAATTTTACCACGCACCTACACGCCCGAGTTCCATATGATACACGTGAGATTTACCCTCATCAACAGTATCTGACACATCCGTATGGACCGTATCCCTCTTCCTTAATAACGTCTGTGTTAATTATTCAATTACTCCTCCATCTGTACCTCCTCCTCCTTACGTGTACTAAAAGTGGCATGAAGAATCCACAAGTCTTTACAAAAAAAATTGAGGTGTGTACAAGATGACACGAACATCCAGTTACAAGACTCTTCATGAAAAATATTCACACGACCGTTGATCAAATGGGCGATCAACATGGGATCGCATTGATACTTTAATCTTCGTATGAGGTGCTTAAGAGTAACAATTGCAAGTAAAGAGAGCAACGTAACTTTAGTAAAAGTACAAGGACATAAATTGTGGTGGCCTTTTTCACGGAGGCTCGGTAAAAGAGATTTTTGTCCTGTCCAATCTCTCCGTTCGTCTCGATCATCGACGTTCAGGATTTTAAATAAACTATTCGTGCGAATAGTTCAACTATTTAAATTATTCGCGTGAATAATTTATTTAAAATTTGAACCGTCATTTTTGGATAGGTGAGATTGTTCTATTCCATAAAAACCTTCTTTACAAGCCTTGCTAAAGAAGTTTTCCTCAATCGTGACTATCTAACCTCCAGAACTCAACCGAAATACGACAAAAAGCCGTTGGCGGGTTTTATCCCCTGCATACCTGTCTAACCAATTCACTGGCTCTATCATCTTCTTCAACCGATCCTAATTCTAGGGTTTTGGCAAAGCAATTCAAGAATCAAGAAACCATTTCTCTTCCCGTATAAATCAGAAACATGGCGGAACCTCCATCACCGTCCACCAATCAAACCTCCACTAGTACTAGCAGCAGTAGTAGTGGTAATACAGCGATTACTGATCTGAATATGGACTCGTTGGTCCACTGTGCTTCGTACCTTAACCTTCGAGACATCTCTAACCTGGCCATGTCCTGTAGTTACCTCAGACGAGTGGCCTATTCTGATCCCATCTGGCTACGCTTTTCCAGGTCACTCTCTCTCTCTCTCTCTCTCTCTCTCTCTGTTAGAGAAATTTTTGGATTATGGGTAATCTGTAAAATTGTTTGAATTAGTGGCACTGTGGCGGCTGGAGGAATATTTGTTAGGGTATTCAACATAGCACTCGAATTTTTTTGAAAATCCTACGCATTTGGAAAATTTGACGTGTCCACACAACGATCTACAAGAAGAATTTCTCATTGATAGGAATCTTGAAGCATTATTAGGCTATCCTACAACAATATTTCAAGATTTGAACATCATAGATAGGAATCTTGAAGCATCATTAAACTTCCCAACAGCAAAGAGCATAATTAAACTATCCAACAGCAAAAAGCACCAATTTAAAAATCAATCCTCACAAACTGTATTCAAAAGAATCACAAACCTTAAGTACCCAATACGCCTCCTCAAGAAACTCTCCAAACCATGAAAAACTATCCCGACCCATTACTCCTCCCACTATTTCAAAGAATGGGTCGGGCTCAGAATACTAAGTACCATATGCAACTGATACCCAATCAGTTTATTTTTTTACCCCCAAAAAAAAGCACTTTGATTTTTTGGCATCAGCAAAAAGTCATAAAGAATGATGAACTCATAATCATCTCATTATCAATATGAGTAAAAATCTCTTTCAATACACGTGGATAAGTAATTAGTTTACTGATCTCTCATTTAGCTCCTTCATATACCACAGTCTGCGGGCTTCAATGTCATTAGTCAGGATAATGGCCATTCGGGCGGGATAATATGGGCGAGTGGACTACATAATATCGATGATATTTACTCAAAAAAAGTTATTATTAGACAATCTTAATATGCTAAAATACATTTTTGTTGTTTGAGATTAATCTGGTGCTACCTGATTGTGCACCTTTCAGGATGAGTGGGACTTTGAAAGAGAGACATGGTGGACAAAGTTTACTTCATGTCTGTTAGAAAATCTTGTTTGGCATTATCCATTTGGTCTGCACAAACATATACTCCCTCCGTCCCATAATATTTGTCCGGTCCGCAAAACGGAGACTACAAAATAATGCATTTCTTTCAAGAAAAAATTCAAATTTTTTTCACAAGTTAAAAGAACTTGTCGAGATCTAGTAAGTTGTTGAATTTTTTCCCAAGTTTTCTTACAAAAATAGAATTATTTTTACGTCTCCGTTTTGCGGACCGGACAAATATTATGGGACGGAGGGAGTAACAATCTAGAACTTGCTTCCAAGGGGTGGAGAATAATCTGTCATTTCATTTGTTACATTAATTTTTAATGTATCATCTCTGTTCCTGCAAAAATCATGTGCTTACTGTTTGTCGCAATATTTACAGGGAGCGCTGGTCAGAGCAAATATCATCCAGCTTTCCACAAGCTTCAGGCGCGAGGGAGGCTTACTTGGCGAGGCATACAGCTTTGAATCAGTTTAAGTTCATTGATCCCTTAGTTGCTGACTCATACAAAGAGGCACAACCTTTCAACCATTTATTCTTGGACAAAAACGATATAATTTTCTCACAGGTACTATATTTTGTTTCCTTTCATGACATTTCAAATCTTCGAGTGTTATAGGATTTTTGCAAGGTGAGAGCAGCATGAGACATTTATCTAATGTATTTTATCATATGGGATGTGCTGGGCTTGTTAACTCGATCAAATGTACTCCTTCAGCCGTATCATGTTAGTTGAATTGTTTTGCTCTATCTGGGGTCCGATAACTTTCACCTTTTCATTCTTTTTATTTCTCAAGCTGAAACTAGGGGTGGGAATTTATGACACGACACGATAAGACGGCTCGAACTCGACACCAAGTTAGTAGGTTAGGCTTGACTATTCTGACACAAAACATGTAAATGACATGACCCGGAAACACAATTGCTAAACAGGTTGGGTTCAACCCGCATAAGTGCATAACCTGAAAATGACATAGTTAACCTGTTTATATATTAGTGTTGACACGTTAACTGGAACCTGACCCACAGATAACACGGGTAACCTGCTTTCCAAGTTAATTGACTATTATTTTGTTTCTTTCCTTTGGTGTTGGTTTAAAAAATTACAGTGTCATTCAGTAGTTTTTTTCCTTGAATGCTGAATTTTATAAGCAGTAGCGTCATTCAGTCGTTGAGAATGGCTAATTTTTGGATTGAAATTGGTTTAAAAGTTGAAACGCAAACAGGTGCAAACGGGTTATGTTAGCAGGTTACTGGAATGCAAAGGGTTTTGTGTAATCATGTCAGTCCGCTTTGTGTTAGGGTTGAAATTCTTGGCACGTTTAGCTTAACATGTCAGCTTAGTGTTGAGGGTTACACGACACGAACACAATACGACATGATGCCTAGCCCTAGCTGAAATCATTTCTCTTACCATCCGTTGATTTTATTCATCATATATTTATGGTTTCTCTAATGGTCAAATATAATGCATGAATATTTGCAGGTAGTAGGATTAGTTCCTTCTATAATATGACACACATATTATTGTAGAATTGCTCTCCCCTTTGTAAGTTTGTCGGCAAGACCCCCCATTTGTACCAGTGAAATGTAGTTGTTGCTTGAGCCAATTATTCTGTTGTAACTTACTATGGCATTGAAATCACTAATGTACACAAGCTTATTAGTGTCTTTGTGAAGTTCAGTATTTAAGATGTTGTCAGTGTATTCCACTGTATTATTCTTGAGACAAAATCATGTGGTTGGGTTTCAAATCAAATTTTTGTTTCGCCCCTGATAAACAGCTAGTATAGTGCACAATGGAGCTAAGGGGCTACTGCTTTTATACACAGGTTGTGTACTATCTACAAAGTGAAAATCCCATGCATTTTAAGTAACTAATGCTTTGTTCTCTTTACAATTCAAAAAGAATTTTTCAAAAAATACCCCCTAGATTCCCCTTACTTCCAACATTTCTCTCTTTATCTCTCTCCACTTATTACCTCTACTATTTTTCAAAAAAAATTTCAAAAACCAAACCAAACATAGCATAAAGAAGCGTTGAAAGAAGACGAAAGGAGATGACATCACTCCCTCTAAAATGAATGTGTGGATGTGTTGGCCTTGATGGTCCCACCAGAGCATGAGATTTACTCCACAGCTAGAAACTTGGAATGGGAATAGGCTTGGTTCTTTTTTCGATTGAGGTAGTGTTGCTGGGGGAACAGATTATACATTTTTGTGGAGGCTGGTTTTATGCTTTAGATGACGATGGGATTTACTCCTTAAATGCTTGCTTGGAAGACATGATTATCCGCTGATGACTTGTTCTCTCTGCAAGAAAAAACGCTGTTAGTGACCCTCCCGCCGGTGGTTTTGATTAGAGTGCCCTCCGATGGTCAATTTAGGCTCCACTCTAGGGAAAACTATGAATGAGACTAGCTTGTTCGAGAACTCACGAGTGCAGGGAAGAGCACAGAAAACAATTAGTCCTCTTTTAGTGCTTTTAATGGTATTTCTGACATGCCTTGTGCTGCCTTTGCTTCCGGTTATTATAGGAAGCCTTTGATCCTCGGCTTGACCCAGAGATCCCATTAATCCACCGAGGTCACTGTCCTTGGCTGCTCGCCCTCCTGGGGGAACAGCTAGTCCACCAGGATGGCATTCTTGGCTCCCTTGTGGTGGTCAGTGTCAGTGATTGCTTCACTATCCATCCTCGGTGATTAGTTGATAGGAAGCCAAGAGCTCTCTTTATTATTCAATTTGTCCTCTTCTTCTTTATTCCATTTGGCGTTATTTACTTATCCATAAAAAATTCACCCCCAGTTTTTTAGTTAGCAATCAGGAGTTCGCTTTTAAAGTGGTATCTGCCAAGGATGTGAAATTACATGAAAGCTTCATGCTCTACTGAGTGTGTTGTTCTGATTGTTTTCCATCAGCCATCATCAGGGATGGGATGTTGGACATGATGACTTTATTGATGCAATTGGGATAATGTTGCGTCTGGTGGGGTAAAGTTGCCCTTGTTATTCTGCCACTATGTTTGTATTGCAGCATTTGTTGTGCTTGCAAATGTATTGTTGCTAACTTGCTATTATCCAGTGTCTTATGCAGCCTTTCCTTTTCACTTTCATCTTTCTAGTGGATGATTTACTAATTATGGTAATGTGATGCTTTTTTCAGATAATTTATCAGTACATGCTCATTTCAAATTAAGATGGGAAAAGAGGTTCTTTCGTTTTTGCTTCCAAATGATGGACGTGGAAACTTTAAAGTTCATTTTTAGTCTGGCATCGTTCACGTTTACTAATTTGTTTTCCTCGGGACATTGCTGAGCAGGGTTCATCTGTACAAATGATGAGGATTGATAGCTTTCTCGGTGGGAGACCTTTTCTTTCAAGGCTGTTTGATCATAATGCAACAATTACATGTATTAGGTGAGCAGTTGGTGTTTATTCTCTTGTTCCAGGATATGTTGTGTTTGCAAGTCAATGTGCCATTTGATATATACGTGAATGTTGAGACGGTTTTCATGAGTTCTTAAGTCCTACATTCGCTTAATAGCATTGACATTAGCAGAATGTTCTTCTATTGCACTAATTTTTCTTCCAGTTTATTTCTCCCTTTTCTTGGTCTACATCTATATTCCATGTTTCCTCAGGGACAATATTTGATATAAGTTTCTTTTTGTTGTCATGCTTCAACTTTCACAAACTTATTCATGACATGTCAATCTGTTTTCACTTGCCTGCTATAGTTACAATAAGTTACTTACTGTGAACTAGTGGGTCTGGAAGTTTGTTTGTAGCATACTAACTTTATATCATGTGTGTGTCACACGGTCTTGGGTAAAACTTAACACCAAAAGCTAGGTATTGAAGTTGTGTATTCACACTTGTATATTTTATATTATGTTCATACTTTGGTAGTCACGTGATATGGTACTTCACTTCACACCCTCCCTCCCTCAACAGCACCTGTCTGTGGCCGCAAACGCGCACCCTACCCAACCCTGGTTCATAGCTTTGATATCATATTATAGTCTTGGGTGGAACTCACCCACAAAAGTTAGCTATATATCGAATAGAGGGTGGCCTCACGCTTCTATACTTACTATTACTTTGGTACCCAAGTGACGTTGGACTTCGCTTTTTTGTGGTTTAAATTAGATGTCTATTCTAGGGGAACAGGGAAACCCAAACTTGGAAAGAGATCAACATTTATTTATTTTTGTAATCATAGGGGCTTTGATTTTCACCAATTTAATGCATCGTTTGGTGATCACTGGTTTTGGAATTTTATGCAGATTGTTTCCTCTCGCGGAAACATCTTTATTTCGAAGTGAGACGCAAAGAAATGATAATGCTTTGATAACATCAAGCTGTGACCACTCTATTCGTCTATGGTGGAAGGTACTGTGAAAAACAATGTGAAGTTAAACTATTTCAGCATGCTGCATTCTTAGATATCTTTCTTTCTTTCTTTTTTCTTTTTTTGGATATCCTTCTTATATTTATTGTTGATTGAATCTGTAAAGTATCCACACATTGATGTACCAAAGAAACATGTGGGCGAACAGCCAGATTTTCATGCAAAAAACAATTAAATTTATGATTTTTTAATTACCATTCTGCTTCATGGCTCTGAAAATATGTGACTCAAGTTTCTGGCCATCACTCTATGTAGTTGCTATGTTTTGATTCTAGGGAACTTGCCGAAGATGTTTCAGAGGTCATAATGGTCCCGTTACCACCCTCTCTGATAAATTATTGGGTGATGGGAGTGGAAAAATATTTGCCAGTGGAGGTGTAGATGCCACTGTTCGCCTTTGGTCCCTCAGTTCTACAGGAAAACGTGGCCAGCAAGCTTTGAAGGCTACACTGTACGGGCACGATAAAGCTATAGTATCCATGTCAGTTGCTGGGTATGTTGGTGTTCCTTGATACAAGTCAATGCAGTCTCAATATTTACTAGTTTTAACTTTTACAATGTGTGACTAGGTTAACCTTGCTTTTGGCTCTTGATTGTTTGTTGCCCTTCAACATTTTGCTAATCATGAAAGTTTGACTTTAGCCTTTTACAATGCATGTATGTTGTGATCTCCCTTCTTCCAGGCACAAAAGCTCTCTTTTGGTGAGCATATCAAAATATTCCAAGGTACCATCATCTTGTAGTGCAACTTTTTTACTTTATGATTTTCAGTTCGTACAGTCTGCCATCAGGTTATTCATCTGGGAATTCTGTTTATTGTCATATAGGTAAGAGTTTGGGATACAACAACTGCATCATCTGCTGCTCGCTCGTCTTGCTGTGTGGGGGCCACTTCTGTGCCTGGTGCACCTGTGGGTATGAAATGCCACGAGTCATTGGTCTATGTTGCCACTGGTTCATCTGTTGGAGCGATTGATTTGAGGACGATGCAGAAAGTGTTCACTGCAGCCATCCGCCGAGGAGAATTGTTTTCATTTGAAGCTTTGCCCTCAAAATCCTTAATCTGCGCTGGTGGTACTGACAGGTAAAATCTTGGATTTTTTTAATGAAGTTATAGGTTCGTGCTGTTTTATTGCGTTTTTATATTTTACTTTCTACTGTGGGGTTTTTCCTTGCCAAGCTTGGCTGTTTGCTGCAATCGGTATTATCAATCCTCTTGTTGATCGGTCCAAGTAATGTGGAAAGCTGTGACTACGGAATCCTTCATAATCGCATGCATCCACGTCCAACTCACTCACTATTAGTATTTAGGATTTTATTTTGTACCGTGAGCGTTTCTTTCCATGCCACTGTCAACTTGGGTGCACTATTTTCTACTACTGTCGTAGAAAACTAAATAAACAGTTTCATTTTCCAAGGATATTTTTATGCATCTAATTCTACTTCCCTAAACATTGAGAGAATTCATTTTGAAATGAAACTACAATGAGTTGGTTCAATCGATTCCGCATGATCAATTTACTAAAAATATTTACTCCAATTTTATTGATGGAATCCATTCAGGTCACCAGGGAGTACTTTTGTCATCCTGTTAGCATATCTAGTAGTCCTAATTTCTAAGTAAATGCTACAAGATAGATGAGTTCTTAGAAATTAGAATATTTGCGGATTTGAGAATAGGAAAGGAGTCTTGTTGATGGATCCAACACTATTGTAAAGTGGCTGAACTTAGGACTGCTGCTGAATTGAACATCAACTCTTTATGCAGGGCAATGCTGTGGGATATTAGGAGAAGCAGTGAACCAATGACGGTTTTAGAGGGGCATACCGGTGCAGTAACACAGCTCCACATGGATCCATACAAGATAGTTACCGGAGGCGTAGAGGATTCTTATGTCCATGTATGGGAGACTGCCACCGGTGTCCGAACGAATTCCTTATTTTGTGGATCTCCGGATGCTTCGAGTTCTAGCCCTGGTTGCTCCGCAATGGCTGTCAATGGGTGCCGAATCGTTACAGCTAGTTACCGCGAACTACTGGGTCTTATACGCTACAGGGACTTCACCAATGCTACTTGCCTTGTTTCATCAGACTTGAGAGAGCACGGTTCGAAGTTCTGGGGTCCACAATCTTACAGCGACACCGATGAATCTGACGGCTGATGAGATTTGCCAGCAGCCGAATTGCAATGTATTTCTCAGTTCCGGTATTGACAGTGTAATGATGGCCTTTCTGCATTTTTAGATAAAAGTGCTTGTTAGAGTCCAAATGTATTTGACAGATTTACCAGCAAGAATCTTTCCCAAACTCGGACAATGTATTTGACAGATTTACCAGCTATTCAAAAATAGCTCGAATGCCTTTTTTGCATATATAATTTTTTCTATGCATAAAAACTCTTTCATTGCCATTATTTGTTACGAAAATGTCGTCCACATATTCATATTCATCCTTATCCCCTCCCTCAATTTTTATTTAAATAAAAGGAAAATGATATTAGCACTCCAAAAATTGATGCAGACACTCCAAATCAGTGTAATTTCAAAGCCACTTTCCTTGTTTTTTGGAGTGCCGGCATCAATTTTTGGAGTGTTAATATTATTTTCCAAATAAAAAGTCATGTATAAATAATCACCTCTCTACATGATTTCTTCTCCTCTCACTATCCTTTCAGATTTTTCCAACACTTGGTCCGTTAACAAACAGTCCACTAGGTAGCAACCTGAATAAAACCGGGTCGAACATCAACTGCGGTGGTGATGGAAAATCACTAACAGGTTAAGACCTCACGAAGAAAATTCTCTGAGCCTTTTAGTGAGAGAAAGATTCTTACGTGGACTATTGCTTGTTGAGATAAATAGTAGAGCTATGACCTAAGTCACATAATGTACGTGCAGAAGCGGGAGAAAAAGCGCAAATGCGAGCATCACAAGCTCCTTAAATTTGCGAGACTGATAGCAAATGACACTGCTGGAGAATTATGTGACATTGGATGCGAATGTTTGCTGCAGCCCAAACCTGAACGGCATAGGAGACGAGTCCTTAAATTTTCCCTATCTCATACTAACAAATTTGAAAAAAACCAACTACCGGAAACAATAAGGCTCCGTTCCAGAAACCTTCTTAAAAAATAAGTACTTATTTTGTCACTTCTCAAAGAAAATAAGAAGGCTTGTTTCACAAAATCCAAATAAGCAGCTTATCTCACATTTTTAAACTCAAAAATAACATAAATGAGAAATAATTTTTCAATTTTTTTGCACCGTATTAAAGATCTCAATGAGATCTATCAAACAAGATCCATATTGATAGGAAAATTATTTGCGTAAGCACATGATTTTTGAGCTTGAAATTGTCTTCTCAAAAAATAAGTAATTGTTCAATCTTTTCAGAAACAAGCCTTCTTATTACACAAAAAATAAGTTCTTATTTCGTTTCTGGAACGGGGCCTAAGTCTACAAACACACCCAAGTTAGAACTGGAAAACCCCTTGAAACTAGGGTGGTTAACGAACTGAACAGCTTGCAAGCTCGGATGGTTTAGTAAACAAGTCGAGCTTCACTCAGTTTGATCGATAAAAGTTCGGCTTATTAAGGGAGGGTCGACTCGATTAAAGAGACTCATTTAATAAATGATTAAGTTCGACTCATTAAAAACTCAAATTTTGAGCTCATAAACAAGTCGAGCTCAATCTCGACAATACTTGTCTCGGTTCATTTACAGCACTAGCTGGAACCGGGTCCAGCATCTGCTGCGGTGTGAGGGAAATTCACGACAGCAGCTCGCACCCATTCACCTCACGATTAATCAAAAAACCAAAAGAAACGTCAAATCTCCACGAAGACGACGAAATTTCCCCGACAGAGACATTTGCAGAACCTCGTTCGGGAGGAGAGAGAGCAAAAAATCGAATTTCTGCCCCAAAGTTCGCAATTGATCTGTCATTCGATTTTTTTGTAACATAATAATAAGGGCGGCATCGATGAATTACGTTGTATTCCTATGTATATTCACGGCGGCATCATCGATGCGTCACGCAGTAGCTTCAGCGTTGTTATTACCGTCTGTATCTACGTCCACGTGTCCTCCTCCTCAATCCAACACCGTTTTTCACGATCTGCAGCTTCAATGCCCTCTTACGATCTCTCTGTCTTCGCCCGTTGAGGTACATATTAGTATTAGGTTACAGCTTCCATTTAATTACTCTTGATTAGTTTTTTTTTTTATCGGCTGTTTGAATGTATTGTTACGGTGTTGATTTTGCTGTATTAGGTCTTATTCTGTTGTTATCGAATTGTCGTTGTAAATATGTGTTGTAGTTTGCCTCTGTTTTGGTTGTGTTTATGGACTTTTAGGGTTTTGGATTCGGCGCGTAAATTTACGGCCTTTAAGGGTTGAGGGATTTGTAGCTTCGGATCCGTTCGTGTTGAGAAATCGGCCGAACACACAAACCCACGTGCGCGAAGAATAGTCAAGAACAGAAACGAAGAATGCTAGACGTGAAGATTTTTGTGTTCCCTGAGTGTGTTGAGTATGCGCACAGCTCACAGGAATTTCCACCATGTATGGAATGAAGAGAGTGCAAGGTTGGCTGCTGTGTATAACATAACTCTGAATAGTTTGCGAAGAGCAACCCAAATCGGTTCAGGTTTCAGAAGCCCAACAGTTCAACCTCGTTATCCTTCTCTCATTTGAGTACATTTTTGACCGATGAGAGTGAGGCTGAACAAAATCGAGCTCATTGGTTTGCTGGAATAA
Source organism: Rhododendron mucronatum var. ripense (assembly GCA_019656295.1). NCBI lineage: Eukaryota > Viridiplantae > Streptophyta > Magnoliopsida > Ericales > Ericaceae > Rhododendron > Rhododendron mucronatum. Next base: position 2,219,426 of record BPLT01000014.1, on the reverse strand, counting down.
TGTTGAGCATGGATGGTACAGTGATTTCTTTACTTCCTATTGAAATCGCCATTCACCTAAATTGTAAATAATGAGTCTGTGTGATGTACATTCTTCATCAGCATGCCAAACATCTGAGATTCTGAATGACCATTTTAAGAGGACCAGTTCAATCCCGGTTTGTTTCAGTGAACCAAATACTGCCTTGTGGTTCAGGGTGCTGTTAAAATTTGAAGATTAGGATGACACACAAACACATTAATATAAGCCTGATGTGGTTGTTTAAATAATTTCAAGGAACACTGCATTTTTGTATGCTTACGTGTAAATAACAGATTTTTTTTAGCAGAATTGCAGCTATGTAGGTTAATGTTTAATTTGTTCGAATATGAGCATGTGTGCAAGCAATGGTACTTCGTAAGCATTTGTTCATCCATCCTGTATTTGCGAATTGACTGCCCTTGGCAGTCATATCACTAGGATGATGCGCAATTGTATTACACCCTCACAAGCTTTGACTTACGCATAAAGAGCCGAGGGCAGAGCTATTGGTTCCTCGATTTCCTTTGCACATTGAGCATATGTAGATGGTGTTCAGTCTTCACTCTTCCCGTACCTGCACGGTGAATACTTATTTTTGAGGATTTCATCTGAGCATGCATCCTCAAAATAGAAGGTTAATGATGAAGGTGTTTTGCATTTCTTTCCAACATCTGAAAGCGCCCCAATAGCACCCATGTGTTAGTGTTCTCAATATTTATCCTGTTTCCCTTGGACCCCCATACCTCTTATGTTCTATCCTACTCCTATGTGATATATAGATAAAATAGGGCTTGCTATGTTTTGCTGCTTTTCTCTAGATTTTCATGATTAGATCTGTAGATTCTGAAGGATTTGTTGTTTCCTTTCCATTTCCATAATTTGCGGCAATTGCATATTAAAGCAAGTATATGAGAACTGATAGTCATGGAAACTTCGTAAACCATGATAACAGATCAGTTTTTTTTGTTTTGAACATTATTATGCAAACCTCCATTTCATTTACCTTGTTGGCAAGAAAAAGAATTTTTTTTTCATTTGTAGATAGGTTATAGATACCCATCCTTCAGTTATGGTTTTTTTCCAATCGTTATGCTGTCAGTTACAGCTGTTATGATTTCAATAGTGTTTGGATTTTATGTTTTGTACTTTTCCTTAGGAAAAAGATGAGATGCTACACTTTTGTTTAATTGCCACCATTACTTGCTTAATTACAACTACTGAATCGGAATTCCACATAATTTGTGAGGATATTGACATGTTTTGCGCTTCCTTTTCTTACACTTGCGTAGTTTTCTCAATCAGCAATCTCAATACATCGGCAATTGTACTTAAAAAAAAGTGGTCATTAAGCCTTGTCAGCGACTCAGTGGTACTTTTGAAGCTCTGTTGTTGAACTTATAAATACCAAAACATCCAGAAATCTTTTCATGGAATTTATGTTGGTTCAAATCAAGTTCTGCTTTGTATCTTTTCAGTTATGTTATCAGTGGCAATTTTTGTTGGTAGAGGCAAGAATGGAACAAGTGATTTCATTAGTATCATGGGTTTGAGATTTGTCCATGAACTAGTTGAGCTAGATGATACCATGCAGATTATTGGAAATTGTTTACTTGAATTTGCTATGTATTTATGTGCTTATTTATTTATTTATTTATTTTTGAAGATGGATGGGAAATCCCTTGACGGGGTTTTGAGCTCTACTCAGACAAACGTATATATTGCTGTTTTGTTCTACGGCTCCTCGTGTCCTTTTTCAAATGCCATTCGAACCAAGTTTGCTGCCCTCAGTACAATGTTTCCTCAAATCAGACATGTAATGGTCGAACAATCTTCTGCCATGCCAAGGTGGGTTTTCCTTCTAAGGATTATTTGCTTATTTACAAGGATGATATCATGTTCAGTCAAAGTGTGATCCTAGAACATAAATAAAATTGCACATCCGTGTTACATCGACTCTTCAATTTTCCTCACAGTATTTGCACTAAAGCCTGATTTGTAGAGGATAGGTGTCACGCCTTCAGAAGCTGGTAAGGTGGGGGGTACAGACCTATGAGATCTAGGCTTGAGGTAGGGACCAGAGCAGGGGCAGCACTAGTTGGCGGGGCAGCACTAGCACGTGCCACCCCCAGTTTCAAGCAAATTTTTATTTCACACCAATGGATTAGGCACTTGACGGTATCCAAACAACTCGAATTTTACACAATTGAGAAATTGCGATTTAAAAGACGAATGGTTTGGATCATAAAAAAAATATCTCAATGACTTTCATCTAAAGACCACAAGAGAACCGAATCAAGCTTTTGTTTTTGTTTTAATTAAAAAAAGTCTAGGAGAAAGCTTGACTTTACACAATTACACTTCACCTTTCTCTTCATATTTTTTAGAAAGTATACAACAATACCGGTGCACTTCCGTTAAACAGCACCATCTCAATCTAAATCCTGGCTCTGCCACTCGACCAGAGTTCTGTGATTTGATGGGTTTTGTATCACGGGATCTCAAGGCCACATGGATGTCTGGTGGTAGGTATGATACGAAGACCGAAGAGTTGTCCTTTAGTCAACGGGTTTCTCTCTCTCTCTCTCTCTCTCTCTCTCTCTCTCTCTCTCTCTAAGATTGGTCTGCGGTCTAATCTGTGGCTTAGGTCTTCAACGAACCCTTGAGCTCAAGCCTTCGATGCCGATCCTCCTTTTCTGGGCAACTTGGGCTCGGCCTCCAACCAAGTATAAGCAGTTAACTAAACGAAGGAGTGGGTTGTCTTTCAGCTGGGCCTGTGGCCCTGTAGGCTACCTTGATATGGAAATTTGGTGGTTTGCAGAAAACACCTTTGTATTCCTAACTAAGTAGATGTAGTTGGTTTGACTTTCGAGTTCTTTCGATTTGTTATCATCAATCCTTCAATTTTATTTAAGGAATAACCTGGTGAATCTCAAAATCTGTCTACTCAAGGCAACCAAGTAAATAAAGGGAAGGGAGCTATTGTTTTTCCATTCTCTGCTGTCTAAATTGACATTTTGGTATTCCTCATAATTTGTTTTGTTTGTTATATCTGCAGTGTCCTTTCAAGATACGGAATTCATAGCGTGCCCTCCATATTGCTTGTGAACCGGATGGTAAAGACTCAATATCATGGTTCAAAGAATCTTTCGTCCTTTGTGCAGTTCTATAAGAGAACTACAGGTAGTGCCTTTGGATGAAGGCCATTTGTTTTTTTTTTTGATCTTCGAATTACTTGGCCATTGTGTACCCCATTTCTGAAGTTTGTATATCGGAAGAGAAAATGTCTGTATCCCCCATATCCACATCAAAAGATAACCGCAGGTTCTTAGCATCTAAATGAAGCTAGGTCATTTACCTAACTTTTTTTTTCCTCCTCGTGTCAGCTTCCACTTCCCAATCACTCCATTTATGCTATCTTTGGATCTTGGTTTATTTTCTTTGTGAAATTGGATGTAGGTTTCTTAGAGGGAAAAGAAAAGGAAAGCGAAATATATGTAAAGGTTCTCATTCTTCGTTATTTAAGGAAATGATTAGGGGGAAAAGAGATATCTGTCATGAACGTCTGATTTTCTGTCTAATCTCCTAAAAGCATTTTCATATGCAAATATAGTCTAAATGGGTAAAAGAGAGGCAGGTTGGATGTTCATTTTTTGCTCATTATATGTTTTCCTCCTCTAAATACACTATGCTTGTACCCCATGTCTTTATTCCTGTTCAGGTCTTGACCCAATATTGGATTTGACCGAAGATCAAGGGAGCTATTCCGAAAGTGGTCTGAAATTTCTGTACTGTTGGAAAGGGAACTCTGCGAAGGAGATCTTGATGATGGAACCTTATCTAGTTTTCTCCGCGCTATTCCTCTTCTTAAGGGTGTACCTATATCTCTTCCCAAGGATGATATGTAACTTAATTGCTTTATGGTTTGCTTTTGTCCCACACCTAAATATGGGATTCCTCGGAGAGTTGAGCCATCTTTTGGGGCGAGTTCTCCATGTGATTGATTTTCAGAAGGTTTGGAGCAAGCTGAGGCGGTGTAAAACCAGAAATTTGCATAACGGAGCTAGGAGTGCTAGGGTTTGGGCCTCATCCTTGGCATCTGTGTCCTTGGGAGAGACTTCCTCGGGAAGATTAGTTCCCCCTGGGGATTCCTAATAGGAGGCGTGGTTTTGCTGAACAAATTGTCCGAACAAGGACGTACTTGACTTATTGAGGAGCGTACTTTTGTGACACGATCAGGGAGGGTTTTCACTTTTGATAGTCGTTCTTTTCTTACGTTTGTGCTTTCTTGTCCTTTCATAAATGTATCAGCAGAACTGAAGGAGTTTCCTAGGGTTATGCGGGATTCCCAAGACAGCAAAGATGTATTTTCGAGAAGTGAGAACATTCATCTCGTCTTTTTATGTATATTACTAGTATTTTTGCACTCTGGGGGCGTGTCCTCTAAAATAAACGAGGATTACCCTGTATTACTACCTACTGCTCAGCCCATGTTCCATTTCATCCTTTTAGGGAAAGAAGCGATGGTGTATTAATTTGCTGTTCCGTAACGGGGCTAATATTGAAGTGGTAATATTTTTCTGTCTTCTAGTGTATTAATTTGTTGTTCCGTAACGGGGCTAATATTGAAGTGGTAATACTTTTCTGTCTTCTAGTTTGTGTTCTACGTATTGACAAGGTAGTGTGAAAATGTGTTCAAGATGTGGAAATCTCTAGGCATTATTCGACGGATAGGAAAACAGAAACACGGGGTTCTTAGAACATGGAGCCAGTAGCGGCAAATGCGTGGAAGCTTGAGAACCCACACTTGTGCCTACAAGAACACCACACTTTACAAAAGATTAAGCATTATCATAGATTCTATAACAAGGCTTTCAATTCGTGAATTCATTACCTCGGTATACTAGAGACAAGCCTTTGGAATTGAAGAAGGAAACGATCTCCGCATTGTTGTGATTTTAATCTTTATTGTATTATGATTTAGAATTGAAGAAGAATTCAATTTTCAAAACTTTCCAGAGTCTTATAGGCGTGTCATAGGCGTGTTTTTGAATAATTGTGGATTGATCAGTATTGAATGTGTTCTCTTAACAGCGTGTGGATTACTAATATTGAAAAAGAGAGACTTCAAAATTTGAAAAGTCCTAGGTCATTTGACGACGGAGGAAACTTACTGTTTTACAGGAAAGAATAAGTGGCCAATATATGTTCAATTTTTTGTTTTTGACACATATGACACCCATGTTTGAGACTAGACTAATGTTTTACGTTTAGTGAATGAATAGTTACGCAGAATTCCATGATAATGGTTACACATAATCTGTTTCTTTAGATCGATGCTTAAATATTTTTTAAGGGGACTAGATTTTTGAATTTCCCGCAAAATATGAAGTTGGATTAACAACTTTTTTTTACACGATTAACAGAATCACTGATAGCAATTAGCAAGTCTTTTCTCTCTCTCTCTCTCTCTCTCTCTCTCTCTCTCTCTCTCTCTCTTTTGTGCCTTCGCAAGTCATCGCTCAAGTCAATGACTACAACATTTTGGAAGTGAAGAATACTCAGAGAGGAAGAAAGACCGGAAAAGTCATCAGTCTCTCTCTCTCTCTCTCTCTCATCTGTGCCTTGGCAATTCAATGACTACAACATTTTGGAAGTGAAGAATACTCAGAGAGGAAGACTAAAGACTGGAAAAAGGGAGAGACACTCTTGGCTTGCTTGACTCCTATTGCCGGGGTCAACAAGTCGGCCCGAAAATCTTTTTAAAAACCCCTCTTGAGCATTGTTCTCTGCATCTATTGCTCAATATTTTGCTGCTACAAAAACCACACATTAAATAATGGGCAACAATACCATATCCTCTTCTATTTATTCTGTTATGCTCCTAGCAATCAGCATGGCAGCATGTGTTAGCACATTTGCAGTTCCATCATCTGCAAAATCATCATCGTCGTCGTTTTCATTGTCAGCAGAGGCGGAAGCTCTGCTGAATAGCGGTTGGTGGGGATCTTTAACGAACTCTTCTTTGACAAATCATTGCGTCTTGAAAGGCATCACTTGCAATACAGCAGGAAGTGTCGTTCGGATGGAAGTCCATTTCTTTTATTCATACGAAAGGCTTGCAAACATGAATTGGTCTTCCTTGCCAAATCTTGAATATCTTGATCTCCAGCCGTACACTGATTTGTATTCTGGCTTAACTGGGGGAATTCCGGTCGAAATTGGTACTCTCTCCAAGCTCACCCACCTTGACCTTTCTTACAACTATCAACTTGAAGGTGTTCTGCCAACTACCTTGGGAAACCTCACCCAATTAGTCCACCTCAACTTAGTGCAGACTAATATCGGAGGTCCAATCCCCTCAACTATTGGTAATTTGAGTGCTCTGACCCAGTTGTATCTTTTTTCAAATCAACTCAACGGCTCCATCCCTCCAGAAATAAGGAACCTAAAGAATTTGGTTGCGATGGATTTGGGTTCCAACAACCTTCGAGGTCCAATCTCTTCATCTATTGGCCATTTATCTAATCTGACCTATTTGTATCTCGATGGAAATCATCTCAGTGGCTCTATCCCTTCATTTGTTGGCCATTTATTTAATCTTATCTGTTTGTATCTCTCTTCAAATCATCTCAGTGGCTCTATCCCTTCATTTGTTGGCCATTTATCTAATCTTATCTATTTGTATCTCTCTTCAAATCAACTCAGTGGCTCTATCCCCTCATCTATTGGCCATTTATCCAATCTAACCTATTTGGATCTCAGTTCAAATAAACTTTATGGCTCAATCCCTCCAGAAATAGGGAACCTAAAGAATTTAGAGCGTATGAGTATGGGTTCCAATATCCTTAATGGTTCAATCCCCTCATCTATTGGCCATTTATCCAATCTGACCTATTTGTTTCTCAGTTCAAATCGACTCTGCGGCTCAATTCCTCCAGAAATATGGAACCTAAAGAATTTAGAGAAGATGAATATGAGTTCCAACATCCTGGACGGTCCCATCCCTCGTGAAATAGGTAAGCTACAGAATTTGGTTGAGGTGGATATGAGCCATAACAACCTTCATGGCCCAATTCCTCGAGAAATAGGGAATTTGTCAGGTTTGATTTATTTGGCGTTAGATAGAAATGACTTAGTTGGAACCATTCCCAATGAACTTGCAGATTTGCATCTACTGGAGTACTTAGATCTCTCCAAGAATAATCTCTCTGGAAAAATCCCGTATAAGCTTAGGTTCGTTCCAATTACTCTCAATTTGTCATACAATCGTCTCGACTGTCAAATCCCAAATAGATCTCCAAATGGGTGTCCAAATGAGGTTTGCCGTAAAGACTTTAATTCCTCCCATTGTTTTTCCTCTGTGGCCAATAAAGGAACGAAACTTGGTCTTGTCATTTCTCTCCCGATCATAGTATCCCTTGCTGTACTTGTGTTTGTTGTGTGCTTTCGTTACCATAAGACCCAAAAAAATGAAGATGAATCAAAAACAACGAAACATGGGGATATTTTCTCCATATGGAATTACGATGGAAGTATTGCATATGAAGACATCATCAGAGCAACAAATGACTTTGACGTCAAATATTGCATTGGAACAGGTGGATATGGTAGCGTCTACAGAGCTCAATTGCCAAGCGGCAAAGTAGTCGCCTTGAAGAAACTTCACCGGCTGGAAGCAGAGCACCCTGTTTTTGACCATTGTTTCAGGAATGAGATCCAAATGTTGACTAATGTACGACACAGAAACATTGTGAAGCTTTACGGATTTTGTTTGCACAACAGATGCATGTTCTTGGTGTACGAGTATATGGAAAAAGGAAGCTTGTTTTGTGCTCTTAGATTCGATGTTGAAGCTTCTGAAATTGGATGGACCCAAAGGGTAAACGTCATTGAAGGACTGGCACATGCTTTATCCTACTTGCATCATGATTGCACCCCGCCAATCGTTCATCGAGACATATCTAGCAACAATGTTCTATTGAATTCTCAACTCGAGGCTTTTGTTGCCGATTTCGGAACTGCGAGACTGCTAAATCCCGATTCGTCGAACCAAACTGTAATTGCTGGCACTTATGGATATATTGCACCAGGTACGGGTACTAAATATGTTTATTGAAGCAAACTCATGCAGTTATTTTTAAAATTCATCTTTGTGTTTGTGCAGAACTCGCATATACCATTGTTGTGACTGAAAAGTGCGATGTTTATAGCTTTGGAGTCGTGGCACTAGAAACAATCATGGGGAGGCATCCTGGAGAGCTCCTATCATCCTTGACGTCGCCTCCTAGCGAAAACGTGATGATAACTGATGTCCTAGATTCACGCCTTCTGCCTCCAACTAATCCAATAGTTGCGGGGGATATCGTTCTAGTTGCTACAATGGCATTTGCATGTTTAGATCCTAAGCCCAAGTTGCGACCATCGATGCTACGCCTGTCTCAAGAGTTTCTTTCTCGTCGGAAGGCTCTAGCTATACCCCTTCGTACAGTTTCATTGCGGAATTTGTGGAATTGGAAAATGGACTTTGTCCACCAATCAAATGAGCAAGTGATGAGTGCCAAGTTTGACCAAAAGCGTATCACATCCTTTTCTGGCCCTTAGTTGTTATGATTATTGTGAATTTATTTTAAGAGAAGCTATACGGATTAGACCATTCCTGGTTTGTGTCAGTGAACTAAACACCTTACGATTTATGGTTCATACTTTGTTGTAGGAGCGTTTTTAAATGATTGTTGATTGATCACCATAGAGTGTGTTCTCTTAATTAAGGGCGTTTGACACAGATCCTTCTACAGGGACCGACACGGTACCGATCAATTATGGGTTCCAGTTTGGGGTTGCACACAATTGATCCAAACCGTTGATTATTTTTTAAATATTTTTTAGTATTCCAGGAAAATTTTAGATCCATTGTGTAAGTGTACGTGTGCATTATCCACATGTCGAATGTTTCATTCAGAATTCAGGATCCTTGTCACGTCCTCGATTTTAAACATAATAATAGATGAATTTTCATAAATAAAACCTCACAATAGACCGTACCATACCCAAACTAGTTTGTCATTCCCATTTTCCACAATTACATTTCTAGGTCCAAAGGATTTTCAGATAATACATCTTTCGGCTCAACGGCCTCAAAACCAACATAAGTACTGAATATCAAAGGGAGTTAAAGGCTTACAATATCCTTAGATCAAAAGATTTACAATTAGAGTTACAAATACATCTTTCAAAAATAAATTACAAAGATGCCTTAATAACTCTTCAGTGTTAGCTTTCAAAATCGTGTCCACAATCCATGCACTCCCAACATGAAGTTACTGTCCAGAGTTAGCACCTGAAAAGAAAGTAAGGTTTGAGCTACACTAGCCCAGTAGAAAGCTCTAATCCAACAATGTATGCATATGAAATGTAGGAACGATAACAAGAGGAACAACAGCAACTGAGACCAATGGAATGGAGCAACAACAGTAATCCATCTTCAATATTTCATTTCCAAAATCAGTCATATTTTTCAACGTATAAACTTTGGAAGCATCGTGAATCAAAATGTATCTCGCACATGTGTCATGAGCCGAAGCTCTTACTGGGCCAATTAAAGGACCCCAATGTCCTCTTCCAGGCTCTTTACCCATTCGGGATGTCCTGATAGGAGCATATAGCTCATGCCGGGCCATTTATAGGACCCCGATGTCCTCTGCCAGGCTCTTTACCCTTTCGGGATGTCCTGATATATTTTCGTTGTGTCCGTAAAGTTTCAAAATCTTTTTCCAATCAGTCCGTACCGTTCAAATCCATCTTTGGTCTTTAAATAATTTTTTTTGTTGTACAATCGTGTTCAAATGAGCATTAAGATCATGGATACGTGAAATGAAGATATTAGATATGAGTACTCAAGCTAAAGGATCATTCGGAAAGTTTTTGGAGTGATTCAGAAGTGAACGGAACCCAAAACAATAAAGGATGGATCAAGTCAGCAAAATTGTCCAGACAGAAAGCGTTATCGATAACCTTAACGAGTGTTATCGATAATAATAGGTTGAGGTCAATCAAAACGCAATGTTATCGATACCATGAAGGGAGGTATCGATAACAAATGGGTTAATATCGTTCCAGAGGCGAGGGTATCAATAACAGATGGCAAATGTTAGGGATAACGGTGCAACGTTAGGGATAACGATGACACACGTTAGGGATAACGATGCAACGTTAGGGATAACGATGACACACGTTAGGGATAACAATGAGAAACGTTAGGGATAACGATGCATTTCTGGGTCTGGGAACGTAATGTTATCGATAACAATGCGAATGTTATCGATAACAATAGATTTCTGGGTTTGGGAACGTAACGTTATCGATAACAATGGAAATGTTATCGATAACAAATGGGTTTCGAGCAGATTTTGACAGAACCGCGTGGGTTTTCAGCAGCAACAACAACAACAACAACCACAACAATCAATGGCACGAATCAAGACAATAGAAACAAGTCATAAACATATATTGAAAGTTAGAACTCCCTACCTCAAGATCAAAGAATGAAATCAAAGGAATCCTCCAAGCCCTAGCCCCAAATCTTAGAACCGGATGAGATACGCTTCCACCGAGCTCAAACCAACGCAATACGGACTGCAATACACGAGGGAATGAGGGTTTGGAGGTTGGGTTTTGTGTTATTTGGGTGAAATTTGGTAGGAGTAAGTGAGAGAGAGTGAGAGCCGAGAGAGGGAGAGAGGAACGGGAGAGTGGGAAAAGAGGAAAAGGGGAATTTGGTTCCCTGCCTCTCACACACACAAGTCATATACACACTACACACTTCACACTTTCACCCCTCAAATACAACACACTTGCACATTAACCCCAATCTCAATATTCCAAATCAATTTTCTCCTTTTTATTTCCATTTAAAACATTTAAATAAATTTTACAAATTTACGGGTCTCTACAATCCTAAACTCTGAAACAAAAATAGAACCTTGGATTGAGCACTTATAGTTATCCGATTGAGCTAAATTTTGTAGGCTTATTCAAAAAAATATTTAAAAATAATCAACGGTTTATATCATTTGCACTGAGACGTGAAGTGGGCCCCGAAAATTTGAAGTAGTCCCCCATATAAGACTACTCTACCCATTATTGAAAGAGAAAGACTTTAAAACTTGAAAAGTCTTTGTTTGGAAGTTAAGGAATTAACTTGAGAGAAAAGAAGAAAAATGAAAATCGGAGACAAATGAGAGAAAAATTTTACTATTTACAATTCTAAATTTTTTAATTTTCTCTTCTCTTTCTCTCCAAACCAAACAATGGGAGAGGTATTTTTTTAATTTTCCCTTCCTTTCTCTTGACGTACATTAGAAGGAAGGAAAATTTGTACCATGCATGACAATTATTTCTGAGGAAAGAGCCAATTTCTTCATGTGTGTTATCCGTTAATTTTTACAGGGAATCATGTAGAGGAGGGCCGGTTTCAAATTTATATAAGAATTGTAGTAGTTCTTATATAAGTTTGTCCACCCGATATCGTTTTGAACATTCTAATGCCTGCCAAACTTAAGAGATTGCAAAAAGTGAAGCTATTTTTGGCGAAACTTAGATTGATTGTAACATTATTTTACTTTTAAAAATGGATAAGGATGCACATGTCTAAATTTATATATATATATATATATATATATATATATATATATATATATTATATGAGCGGATTTTAGTAATTGAATAGGTTGATTAAAAGTATATATGATAATATTTTTAAACTTATTTTCACAAATTTTATTGGAAAATTTGATATAGCCTTTCATATATATGTTGCAAAACTTTTTTCAACATTTGTCCTCCCAATTTTGAAATCCTGAGTCCGTCCCGAGAAATATTCACAATTTTACTCTCAATAACATTCGAGCACTGACAATTAATGATGGAAATTCAAATGTACAAATGTTGCAAAAGATTATGGAATTGAGCGATGCTGAATTAATTTGCGATTCCGTAACAGGGTTAATTTTGAAGGGGCAATACCTTCTAGTTTGTTTCCCAATTCAAAAGGCCATGGGCTGAATTTAAGGTAGTCGTACCGGCACCATATACTCGATCTTTCGTGTTATCATATTCCCTATCTTTACAATTATTTTCTCGCCCTTGAATCACGTGAAAATACTTAGATATGGAAATCTCGAGGCATGTCTAGATGGCTAAAAACACAAAAAAATGGGGTACAGAGGACCTGGTGCCACTGGCGCCAAATGTGTGGAAGATTGAGAACTCACACTTGTGCCTAAGAGAAGACCACACTTTACAAAAGAACAAGCATCATCTTAGATTCTATAACGAGACTTTCAATACATCTTAGGATTTCTTTTTCAGTAGGATTTTTAGGGTTAGGATCTTATAAAAAATGATGTAACCTATTCAATTATTCAATCTTTTACAACAATAAAATTCAGGGTTTCTCTCTTATTTTTCTTGTACGCATGGGGTGCTTGTGGATGCGAGTGTTTATTCATTTAGATTAGTACGCAACTATTCTATTCATGAATTCTGTTGCGTCATTTCCACTAACTTCAACAGCTCTAAACTGGCCGCGTGAAATGGTACACTCCTAACTAGCTCCCTGTAAGAGACACCCAAGAAGAAGGCTGAGTTGTTGCGACAAAGATAAGACATTGATTAATGTTGCAACTACGAGTTTTCTTTTAATTAGCTATTACTTCATAAAACTGCAGTTCGCTTCAAATTGAATTGAATTGATATAGAAAATTTGATCTACACATTTTTGTGATTTAATCAATCATGTGTTATGATTAAGAATTGTACAAGGCTTTGATTCTTACACGTACTTTCAGCCGTACATGCTTTGCCATAGGCGCGGTATTATGAATGATTGTTGAATGATCACCATAAAGTGAGTTCTCTCAATGGCTTGTGGACCCACTATTATGTGGAAAAATCTTAGGGCATTTGATGACAATTACATTGAATGGTAAGAGGAAAATTTGTAGCATGCATGACAATTACTTCAGAGGAATGAGCCAATGACCCCGGCTTGATTTTTTTTGCTATGAATCAGTACGTGGCCAATATTCTGGAAGCCTCTCTCTCTCTCTCTCTCTCTCTCTCTCTCTCTCTCTCTCTCTCTCTCTCTCTCTCTCTCTCTCTCTCTCTCTCTCTCTCTCTCTGGTATGAGAGGAAGACTAAAGAGAGAGACTCTAGCTTGCTTGACTCCTAGTGTCGACCCATAAGTACTATTAAAAAGCCTCTTCAGCATTCTTCTATGCATCCAATGCTCAATATTTTAATTGCTGCTACAAAAACCACTCATACTTTAAATTATGAGTAATAATACAATATCCTCTTCTGATTATTCTGTCATGCTCCTAGCAATAACAGAATAAAAAGGAAAATCAAGAAAAATGAGAGGAAAATTATACTATCCACAATTTTATATTTTTCTATTTTCTCTCTTCTTTCTATCCAAACCAAACATTGAGAGAGATTTATTTATTTTTTTAAAAAAATTTCCCTTCCTTTCTCTTGACAATTACATTAGAAGGGTAGAAGGAAAATTCGTACCATGAATGGCAATTATTTCTTAGGAAAGATCCAATTATTTCATGTGTGTTTACCCATTAATTTTTACAGGGAATCATGCAAAGGTACTGGGCCGGTTTCAAATTATCAGTGCAATACAGATCGGGTGGTGATCGGTGGTGGGGTCTGATGTTGATTGGATTAATGGTGGTGCGTGGGTGGCATTGGTAATTCGCGGTGGCGTATTGGAACCCCGGTGACCTATTTCTCAAGCCGTGTATGAATGGTTGTTGAATGATTGCGATAAAGTGAGTTCTTTCAAGGGCGTGTGGACCCAATATTATGTGGAAAGTTATTGGGGTTTTATTCAAACGGAAAGACTTAAAAACTTGAAAAGTCTTAAGGTCATTTGATGACAATTACGACATTGAATAGTACAAGGAAAATTCGTAGCATGCATGACAATTACTTCAGAGGAAAGAGACAATGACCCTGGCTTTATTTTTTTGGCCATGAATCAGTGGCCAATATTCTGAAGCCTCTTCATCTCTCTCTGTCTTTCTCTCTCATTCATCTGTGCCTTAGCAAGTCATCGCTCAAGTAAATGACTAAGTTCTCCTAAACTTAAAAAAATTAAGTTATTTTGTCCTTATTAGAGTTTTTTTTTGCATTTGTGTTCGGCTACGAAAACGGCTCAAGGACTGAGCGTGCGGGCGTGCCAAGACTTGTCGCGTCTAACGTAAGGGCTGGGCGTCCCTTTTCTGACTTCGAATCTGTGAGGGCGATAGTGCTGCAAACCTAAGGGCTAGATTGCAGTGATGGTTCGTGGTTTTGCCTCTACGAGCGAGGACTTAATAATTTCCTAACCGTGTAGGAAAAGAAGTAGCAACGTAGAAAACTTTGGTATATCGTAATAACAAAGTTGGGGTGTAAGAGAGATATGAATAATTTTATTATATCGGAATAATAAAATTGGGGATACAAGAGAGAGAGAAACTCGAACTACTTGGAGAAGTAATTGAGTGAAGGTGAGAAAATGAGATAATTGCTTCGCTGGGAAGGCTTTGGGTTTTTAAGCGTTGAGCTTGATTGGTGTGTGGACCCTTTTTCCTTCTTGTCTTCTAGTATTTATAGGCCAAAGAGCATCCGTGACTTTTGCATGCAACGGCTTTGTTGTCCTCCTTCCCGTGATGACACGTGTCCCATGTGGTTCCCCCATTTGTGCGTTTCATGGGATGATGGGTAGTTGATGTAAATTGCCCGTGTGCTTTTTCCCATCGTGGGAAATTTACTGAAGGCGGACAAATAATTACCCACATGTTAGTTTTAATCATGGGAAGTTGAGAGAATCATGGGCCATGTATTTCTCTCCCCATTTCCTATTTCCATGGGTAGTTGGCCATATCACCCCTATTTCTGTGGGTTTGCAAAAAATCACCAGCCATTTGACTTGGTCAAATGGCTCCTTGCCCGGCATCCATGTCTTTCTTTTTCTCCACTTTTCATGGGCCACTTAGGTAATGGGCCATCTAATTAATTTAAATGGCCTTTTAACATCTTTGACCCATAAAAATACTTCTCGAATTTAACTAGCTCATGGGCCGGCTGAATTCTTTTGTATATAGGCCCAAAACTTTTCAAACTCGAGTCCGAATCCAACTAAAATTAATTGGGCCCAGTCAACATGGGTTTAGCCCAATAATTTTGATCCAATATATCTCTATTTTTTGGCCCAATTTAATTAAAAGATAATTAAATGGCCCTCCAACGCTTGCCCAGGACTGGGTGCCAAAAACGGGTGTAAACAATGCCCCTCCATGCCTTGATCTTGTTCAAGATCTAGGCTTGTAAATTAGGACAGAGTACGGTTTTTGGCATAACCAAACGAGTCCTTATCGCCAGATTTGAAAAATAATCAGGCTTGTTTAGCCTAAGAATTTCAAGTTCAAAATATTCTAAATTCAAAAGGATAATCAGGCCTTAATTAGGCCTAACAACTTTTCGAATTCCCAAGCATGTCTCTTAATTGGGTTTTAGGCTCCCACTTTGAATTAAACTCTATCAATTCCCAAGATAAAAACCCCACCGAAGAGTCCTGTCATCAGCAATAATTGACAGTCTTTTGGGCCTAGAGGACACGTGTCATCACCCTAGGCCTTGCATTGGCTTCCATGCAGCTTTTGAAGCCGCCAGGACTCTCTCTTGTGTCAATCAAGAGCCTAATCTTTTCACTTGCCCATTGAATTTCGAACGCGAGGAGAGAGAACTGCAACGGCGTTCCTTGATTCTTGCACCGTGCTTCATAAGACTCCACCGCTTGCAACTATTATTCTCTCTCTGCCTTATCTCTGTCTTCTTTTTCTCCATTCGAGAGAAACCCAGAAAAGAAAACCCTAAACCTTCGTAGTTTCTGTCTCTGCTCTCGATTCTTCACAGAGATGGCCACCCATAAAGCCCACACGCCGCCTCCAAACCCTAATAGCTTATCCGTACAGATTCGCAAGATACTGGCTGATGAACACATCGCGATCACCAATGATGTTTTGGTGATTGCGAACGCTGATCGAGTAGGATTAGGGCCTGCGTTTCAGCTTGGGTTCCCTCCTCAACTCTCCTCGATGTACCCCCTGGCGGAAGAAGCCCTTCCTTTTGAGTCGCCCAGCCTTGACTGGAGTCGCTTTACTACAGAAATACCCAACAGACTTTGGCATAGACCTGACGCCAAGTACATTGAGTGGCTTAATCGAATGATGGAGGCTAAAGGAGATCTGTGGAGACAGATTGGAATCAGAGACGCCATTCTTCTCAGTCGGTCTCTGATTGATATGGATAAAAATCTCTTCCTCGCAGCATCACAGTTCTGGTCAGTCACCACGAACTCATTCCATTTCAAGGTTGGTCTCATGAGCCTCACTCTTCAAGACCTGGCTTTTCTGACGGGCCTCCATCCCCATGGGATTGAGGCCAATTACTTTTTATCCCAAAAAACCCCTTATTTTGAGTACAAAGAGCCCCTGTCTTTTTCTCCTTTCATAAATCATTATGCCTGAAAAGGTCCAGTTGAAGACACTGAGCACGTGGCTTTTCTCCTGTACTGGCTAAACAAATTCATTTTTTGTGTTTCTGCGAATAGAGTCACCAAGGACTTCATTGATTTGGCCTGTGCCCTAGCTTCTAGGCAAAAACTGGCACTAGGCCCTTTGGTCCTGGCTCATCTTTACCGAGGTATGAAAGAGTTAGTCAGTAACAAGTTTGTGTTTGCCCCTGGTCCACTGTGGATCATTACCCTCTGGTTATGGTCCTACTTTCCCAAATTTGCTCCGCCCATGAACAAGAGATCAGAGAATACTTGCTCTGGCCTTCATTATGTTGACGCCCGTGGCCCTCGATTTGCATTTGGCGTTTATTTCAAATTTTTCTCCCATGAGCTTACGAGTATGGGAAAGAATTGGATGCCATTTGTAAGGGATACCGTACCTTGGTGGCTGAAACGAGGTGCCTCGGACCTAGGAGATGATTACGACGATCACATGGAGGTCTGGACCAGCTTCTTGATCTCCAGGGACCTTATGTACGGGATGGCTTTTACCCCTACCAACTACAAATGCGGAGTGGAGTACTACAATGCGGCTCAATTTGCCAGGCAATTCGGCTTGTGCCAGCTTACTCCTGTGCCCCCATACCAGTCCTTGAATGAAGACTTCACTGACAGGCCCGTGATCCAGCCGAGGGATTTGGAAAGAGTTAGGAATGTCCTCCCTGAAGCCAGGAAGACCTTTGCTCTTCACTCCTACGTGGAACGTACTGACAAGGGAGCGAAATTTGACAGCTGGTGGGGCAGCTATACAAAACTGCATTTTTCTGCCCTATATCTAGACATTCTTACCAATGTTCTGCCTCATCCAACCGGCGCACCCGAACCTGGTATAACCGTTCCTCTGCAACAAGCTCGTCCTTCCCTAGCCTCCAGTGTCAAAAGAAAAGGTAGTATAAAGAGGCTTACTTATGCTTTAATTTCCCTAATTCTTCATAGACCTGGATTGACTTCTCTTCTTGTTGACAGGCTCAGAAGATGATCCGAAGGAAGTGTCTGCAAATCCTCCTGCTCAAAGGCCAAAAAGGGTGAAGACCACAGCCAAAAGGCAATGGCCAAAGGTATGAACTCTTTTAGTCCTCTGCTTGATCCTTGAAGATAAGTTAATTATGCCTTTATTTTCCCTGTAGGTTTCCGAGACAGTAGTTGCTAGAAGAACGCGGAGTAGTGCTAAGACAAGCTCTCCCGAAACCGATCCTTCGGGAAAGGTCTGGGCTCTCCTCAGCTCTTCTACCTACACTTTATTTGAATGTTCTACTAATCTTCCTTCCTACAGGCCACCTCCAAAGGCGAAGAAGAGCAGGCAGAATCGGCCCCTTCGAAGAAGAAGAGATTGAGAAAAAGATTTCAACGCCAGCCGATTCTGAGAACACCGTGTCTGCAACAGAGCATAATCCAATCGTAAGGATGTACTGTGACATGAAATTCCCAGCATTTATGGCCCTGTATTACCACCAACTCCCTCTTGTTTTCAATCCCCAAGAACTCGATAACTACTCTGAGGAGGAAGTAGAGGCTGAAGAGAAGAAACTCGACCTGTCTGACCAAGAACCTGAACATGAGGCGTCATAAAGGACTCCAGAAAAGCCCCGATCTCCAATTACCCAGTCTGCTCCATCAGTCAATCCTTCTGTTGAGCCCGAGCTTGTCAATGTGGCGGAGGAAGATGAGGATGAGGACTTGGACTCTCTGTTCAAATCTGCCCAGGATCTGTTGAAAGCAGCCACCTCTGGCACCTCTGGCAGTGGACTTGGCTCCACTTCACAATCTCAGTTCTCCTCTGAAGAAGTTTCTGAGGCCAAAACAGCTCTCAGAATGGCCTTGCTTCAGAACTTCAAAGCTGTAGCCCATCCTGCTAGGGCTTCAAATATCAAGAAGGCCATGGACGTACTAGTAAAGTCCCAAGCCCTGGGGACAGAAGAAACTGTACTCCAACGTTTCCAAAAGGAATTCCCTGATATGGTGAAATCTCATGACTCCTCCTCTAATGAACTCAGCAAGGTACATGCCAAGATGGCAGAGCTAGAGGCGGTTGACATGGAGCTCGCCAAGTTCAGTGCTGAATGGCTTCAACTGAAGGAAGACATGCGGTTCAATGAAGCGAGCATTGTCGCTACCTCTGATGAAATTACAGATCTTAAGGCCAAATTAGCACGAGCCGAAGGCCGCTTGGTTGACCTCCAGAAGGAAACCACGAGTCTGTCCAAACAACATGACGATCTGAAAGCTGGATCACGGAGCCAAAAGATGAAATTGAACCTTCTGGTTGAGGAGATGCCAAATCTTCGAGGACAGAGGGAAATACTTGAAGCCCAGCTTGCCAGCCTTGACACCTCCTGGGAGGACCTCAAAAACAATCTTGAAGGCCGTCTGTAGGTCTTGACTTCTGAGATCTCACCTCTTTCTTTTGTTTTAGACTTGTCATAACTTTGATTTTGCTCTCTCTCTCTCTCTATGCCTGGCCTGGAACTTTCCCTTACATGGCCAAGGCACTAGTTTGGTTTAATGACAGGTGGCCTAAGCCTGAGGCCTTTATTAATTTTTGCATGACAGGTACCATGGCCTCTGCTCAGGCCTTGCTAACAGACTTTTCTATGGCTTGGTAGGTTGGACTTCACCAAAGTCTCTCATTTCCCACATAGTAGGATAATGATGCTTTAAGTACTTTCCATTTGTTAAATGCTTAAACAAACTGCCATTTAAGTCCATAAGAAGATAAACATTACATCTAAAGACTTGAGCGATTTGGTAAGGGCCTTCCCAGGTTGGAGACCACTTGCCATATCTTGGATTCTTTTCTTTCAAAGGAAAGACTGCCTTCCAAACCAAGTCCCCTTCAGTGAAGCTTTTCTTTCTTACGCGTTTGTCGTAAGATCTAGCCACTCTTCTTTTCTGGACCAACATGTGGTCAAGGGCTGCAAGTCTAACCTCGTCCAAGTCCTCAAGTTCCATCAACATGGCCTGAGTATAATCTGCAGGAGTGAGGCCATGTTGATATGCTATCCTTGCTGACTTTGCTGCTACTTCCATTGGTAGGACTGGATCATGCCCATACACCAGCATATAAGGAGTCACGTTGGTGGCTTCCTTCTTTGAGGTTCTGTAGGCCCATAAGGCCTCAGAGAGTAATTCATGCCAGGCCCTTGGATTATCTTCCACCATTTTCTCTATAATGTTGACCAGAGTCCTATTGGTGGACTCGGCCTGACCATTCCCTTGAGCATAATAAGGAGTGGAATTGGACACAATGATCTTTTGCTGTGCAGTAAAGTTAACCACTTGGTCTCCCATGAATATCGTCCCCCTATCTGCAACCAAATGTTCAGGCAGCCCAAACCTATGGATGATCCTTTCCTTGATCACCTTGATTATCTCTTGTTGATCCGCGGACTTTAATGGCACAGCTTCTGCCCATTTAGTAAAATAGTCCGTGGCTACCAAGATGTAAGTATGATTTCCAGAGGAAGGAGGATAAATCTTTCCAATCACGTCAAGAGCCCAGCCCCTAAATGGCCAAGGTTTGACCACGGCATGATAATCAGCTGGAGGGACATGCTGAATTGGGCCATGAGCTTGACAAGGCTGACACCCTTTGGAAAAACGAATACAGTCCTCTAAGATAGTTGGCCAATAGTAGCCATACCTTCTGATCAACCACCTCATCTTTATCCCTGATTGATGAGCTCCACAGATTCCTTCGTGGACTTCACTCATGACCCTCATGGCTTCAGGGTGCCCTAAGCACCTTAGAAGTAGGTCATCCTCAGGGCTCTTTTTGTATAACTCGTCTCCTACGAGAATATAACTCATGGCTCTCCTCCTCACCTTCCTAGAGGCCTTACGATGAGGCCTCTTAAGGAAAGAGATGATAGGTGTACGCCAATCGTTCTCGGGTTCATCATCTGACTCGTCACCTGTGAAGTCAGAAGTAAATACTTCTAGCCCTAGACCCCTTCTCCTAACGGAAGGTAACAATCTCTTCCGGACTGTGATGATCTTGTGGATTGTCTCTGGGGCTAATTTTAGACCTGTTGAGGCCTGGGCCAAGCTGTTAGCTTCAGTGTTCATGCTCCTTGAAACGTGTTTGACAGTCACATTGTCAAAATCTTGAATTAATTGCATTGCTGCCATATAATAAGGAGCCAAGTCCTCACTATAGCATTTGAACGTTCCTGCCAAGTGATTGATGACAAGGTTTGAATCCCCAATAACATTTACATTTCTGGCCTCTAAATCCCTAAGGATCTCAAGGCCTATAACGACTGCCTCATACTCAGTTTGATTATTCGTACATGGGAAATCAAATTGAAAGGACAATTCAGTCCTCAAGCCTTGGGGAGAAACAATAATTACTCCACAGCCTGAGACCTTTTGAGTCCTTGATCCGTCAAAAAGCAGTATCCAAGGAGTGAGTGAGATTTCAAGAGCGTTCAGTCCTACCTCAGACTCATCGCTAATATCCACGCATGGATGATCAGCAAGGAAGTCTACTAAGGCCTGGCCCTTCACAGCTTTTTGAGGAACATACTGGAAGCTGAATTCCATTAGAGCTAAAGACCATTTACCAATTCGGCCCCTCATGATTGGCCGAGAAAGCAAGTACTTAACTAGGTCTGTTTTACTCATAATGTAAACCAAAACAGGAAGCATGTAGTGCCTCAATTTTATTGCTGAAAAGTACAAGGCAAGACAAATCTTCTCTATAGGAGTGTATCTCCTCTCACAAGGAGTCAACAACCTACTTAAATAATAAACTGCCTGTTCCTTTCCTTGAGCGTTGTCTTAGGTCATTTGATGACAATTACGACATTGAATAGTACAAGGAAAATTCGTAGCATGCATGACAATTACTTCAGAGGAAAGAGACAATGACCCTGGCTTTATTTTTTTGGCCATGAATCAGTGGCCAATATTCTGAAGCCTCTTCATCTCTCTGTCTTTCTCTCTCATTCATCTGTGCCTTAGCAAGTCATCGCTCAAGTAAATGACTAAGTTCTCCTAAACTTAAAAAAATTAAGTTATTTTGTCCTTATTAGAGTTTTTTTTTTGCATTTGTGTTCGGCTACGAAAACGGCTCAAGGACTGAGCGTGCGGGCGTGCCAAGACTTGTCGCGTCTAACGTAAGGGCTGGGCGTCCCTTTTCTGACTTCGAATCTGTGAGGGCGATAGTGCTGCAAACCTAAGGGCTAGATTGCAGTGATGGTTCGTGGTTTTGCCTCTACGAGCGAGGACTTAATAATTTCCTAACCGTGTAGGAAAAGAAGTAGCAACGTAGAAAACTTTGGTATATCGTAATAACAAAGTTGGGGTGTAAGAGAGATATGAATAATTTTATTATATCGGAATAATAAAATTGGGGATACAAGAGAGAGAGAAACTCGAACTACTTGGAGAAGTAATTGAGTGAAGGTGAGAAAATGAGATAATTGCTTCGCTGGGAAGGCTTTGGGTTTTTAAGCGTTGAACTTGATTGGTGTGTGGACCCTTTTTCCTTCTTGTCTTCTAGTATTTATAGGCCAAAGAGCATCCGTGACTTTTGCATGCAACGGCTTTGTTGTCCTCCTTCCCGTGATGACACGTGTCCCATGTGGTTCCCCCATTTGTGCGTTTCATGGGATGATGGGTAGTTGATGTAAATTGCCCGTGTGCTTTTTCCCATCGTGGGAAATTTACTGAAGGCGGACAAATAATTACCCACATGTTAGTTTTAATCATGGGAAGTTGAGAGAATCATGGGCCATGTATTTCTCTCCCCATTTCCTATTTCCATGGGTAGTTGGCCATATCACCCCTATTTCTGTGGGTTTGCAAAAATCACCAGCCATTTGACTTGGTCAAATGGCTCCTTGCCCGGCATCCATGTCTTTCTTTTTCTCCACTTTTCATGGGCCACTTAGGTAATGGGCCATCTAATTAATTTAAATGGCCTTTTAACATCTTTGACCCATAAAAATACTTCTCGAATTTAACTAGCTCATGGGCCGGCTGAATTCTTTTGTATATAGGCCCAAAACTTTTCAAACTCGAGTCCGAATCCAACTAAAATTAATTGGGCCCAGTCAACATGGGTTTAGCCCAATAATTTTGATCCAATATATCTCTATTTTTTGGCCCAATTTAATTAAAAGATAATTAAATGGCCCTCCAACGCTTGCCTAGGACTGGGTGCCAAAAACGGGTGTAAACAATTTGTTAGTTTTGCGTTCAACTTTAGTGGATTATTAATTCGTCTCGATGAGAGGCATCGGAAAAGTAATTTTTTTTTTTACTTTTATTCAAATGTTTTGAGAAATAATCACTTTTTAACAAAATAAGTGAAATAAGTTGACTTATTTTGCTAAAAGTAGTTATTTTTCAAAATACTAGAGTGAAAGTAAAAAAAAAAAATTTACTTTTCCAATTTCTCTCGTCAAGACGAATCAATAATTCACAAAAGTTTGACGCGAAACTAACAAATGCGAAAAAAAATTCAAATAAGGACAACCAACTTTTTTTAATTGTTTGGAGAAAAATGCAGACAGAGAGAAATATGGATTGGAAACGTGAGAGAGAATCCTAGTCTGAGAGAGAGAGAGAGAGAATTTGCAAGCTAATCTGATTTAAATGAATAAAGAAGACCGAATTTGGTCCCGTACAGGAAGTGATTAACTTTTGTGTAAGAATAGATATTTTAGTTCTAATTCATATTGAATTCATTTTTAACCCATTTAAACCCATGTAAATATGAATTTATATGGGTCTAACCCATATCAACCCATTATACAATATGGGCGGGTTAGGTTATACGTGGACGAATTTAGGCGGGTTAAGAAATGTGGGTTGAGATTGCCACCTCTAGGGAATCCCCTGGCGCCGGAGCTTTGAGCTCTACTAAATATGTATATATTGCTGTTTGTTCTACGGCTCCTTGTTCCCTCTTTCAAATCACATTTGAACCTGTTGGTGCAAAATCTGGAACTTTCAAAATATGGAGCCTTCTGGAACTTGAACAACTGATGGAATCTGCATCAAGTCACGTTACAATGTCACTTTTTGAAAACAGTATTCACCGTTATAGAATTATGGTGTGTCAAATGACTAAACTAATGGCCTATTTATAGACTTATAGATGCTCTTATGTGAAAGGTTGTGTCTTTAGTAAATAGACATTAGGAAGAGCCGTGTCTTTTGAAGACAAATTAATTAGAAATGATTATGTCTTTTAGTAGGTACCCTTTCATAAAAACAATCAATTAAGAAGAGTCATGCCGCTTGGAGGCATTCCCACGTTTTATATCCATTTCTAATAATCACACCCCGTTCTAATAAGCATACCTTAAATTAATATATAGGAGTTATAACTATTCACATAAAGTTAAATAATCCATGTGAAAAGGTGTCGCAACTTTTGAAAAGAAAACCTCTCTCAATATTTTTATTTTGAAATCTCGTCTTCCACTTGCTAAATGAAGTATTCCTTGACTTGAATGATGACTTGCTAAGGCACAAATGAGAGAGAAAGAGAAACGTGAATCATAAAAAGCTGGTGAGTGAGAGAGAGAGAGAGAGAGAGAGAGAGACGTGAATCATAAAATGCTGGTGATCAAAAGGCTTCCAAAAGGCTGGCCGTATTCTTTACTCCAAAAACAGTGAGTCAAGTCAAAGTCGTCGGCTGTTTTTCAATAGTGATCAATTGACCCCTGCAGTCATCTCAAGGAAGTTATAAGTCTCTCTCTTAAATACCGCGTATGTCAAGTCAAAGTTGTCGCTCCACTCGTTCCGCTCCGCTACGCTCCGACATCTGGCCTTCTTTCTAGAACTCTATAAGCCACAGTTTTAACAATGGACTTTGTCCACTAATCAAATGAGCAAGTGATCAGTGCCCAAACTTGAAAAGATTCACATCCTTTTCAGGCCTTAGTTGTAATGATCCCAGTATGATTGTATTTTAAGAAAAGGACCTGTTTATTCCGGGTTTGTGTCAGTGAAACACTGCCTTGTGGTTAATTTATGGTGGTGTTAAAATGTGGTCAATGGAGATGAGAATACGTGAACACATACTTAACTACACGCCTTGTGAGGTAATTTAATTACCTTAAGCAACACTATATGTTTGTATGCTTGCATTTAAATCGCAGCTATGTATATCCATCAGTCCTCTTATTTGTGAAGTGAACGTCTTCGGCTGTTGTATTGCTTGGGAGATGCACAAATTATGTCCTCAACAGCTTTGACTCATGCATAAAGTGCTGGAGAGCTAGTTGTCCCTTCATTTTGGTCTTGTCGTAATTGTATATCATTTGCACATCGAGCCTTTCGAGATGGTCATCCTTTGCTAGTATGGTGAAAAATTTATTGTGGATTTCGTTTAAGCCTGCAGCCTCGATATGGAAGGTCAATTATGTAGGTGTTTTACATTGCACTCTAATATCAGAAAGCACCCCAAAAGAATTTTCAAGATACTAGTGCTTTTAATCCCTTTTCCTTTGAAACCTATACATCTAGCTTATTCCTTTCCTACTCTTGTCATCTTTTGCGTGTATCTTCAAGTTTTCATAACTGCGATCTAAAGATTTTGAAGTAATTGTTGTTTCCTCTCCAATTCTCGAATTTTTCGCAAGTCCATGTCTATTTTTACTTATTGTGAGATAATGTATCATTGTTATTTTGTTCCATAACAATGCTCAAACCATAATGTTGAGCCTTTACTGCATGGTTTAAGAATTTTTTGTGACGCTGTCAACAGCTAGTTCTCCCTCTTCTTTGTGAGTATTTTTCTGTCCTACACATATAAAACTACACGTATGAACCTCTTTCCGTGGAAGGTCATTTCTATGAATCAGAATGAAATCGATTAGCTGCCGTCTGTAAGCTATATTCTAGGTTTTGAGATACTAATTTGCACTTTCATTGTACTACCACGTCAACAGGGAAAAGGTTTTTTTCCCTATTTCTTCTTGTTTGAGTTACAGGCAGCTGTTACGCTTTCTACACTTATTATTTATTTATTTATTTTCTATTTCCTAGTTTATACAGCTTTTCCTTAATGAAAGAATGAGTTTCTTCACTTTTGTTTAATAAAAACCATTACACGTACGTTTAATTAGGACTTTGCAATTTTATTTTGAAGTCTCCAGATATCTTCCACTTGCTTAAAGAAGTAGTCCTTGACTTGAATGATGACTTGCTAAGGGTACAAATGAGAGAGAAATGTGAATCATAAAAAGCTGGTGATGTGAAAGAATTATTCATTTTACCGCCATACATTACTTCTGCACAGGTAAATGAGAAGCAGATGATCCTTGCAATGCAAAATTCTGTAATTTTAGATCGAAAGGCTTCCAAAAACAGTGAGTCAAGCCAAAGTCGTCGGCTGTTTTTTCTCAAGTTAGTTGAGTCTCTCTTGAATACCGCGTATGTGTGGTCTTATATGTAAAAGCTCACTTTTCCTATTAATTTTCTGCGCACATTTGCAGTCCACACATATGACATCAAGAGAGCACAATCAATGGTGGTACTCAAGCAGTCATTCGGAACGGGCCTACAAAATGCGACTTGTCTCGATCAAACTAATTTCTTACGACATATTCTTCTTTGCAAGTTCTACGAGACATTAAGGGTTCGAGGATCATGATTGTGGACTCGGAATTACCCAATTGTTAGTCATAGAGTCCTATGGCTGTAAATGAATTGATCCATTAATTCGTGAACTTTTTGAGGCTCGACTCGGTGAAGACTTGTTTGAGTTCGATTTGTCTACAAATTGAACTGAATCCGAGCCTCAATTTTAGGCTTGTTTCATACATGAGACGAATATGAACAGAGTAAATAGCAGGATGAGTCAAGTATAATTCAACCACCGTAGGCTCGAGAGGTGACCTGAACTAGATCATCGAACCCCACATGAACTAATCCGTATAATATTACTAACGGGTATATATAATCTTCTATCTATCTATTCTATTTTCTATTCTATGCAAATGTGTTTAGGCCTCCCAAACCTCCAAACCTTCATTTCTAATTTTTTAGAGTTTTTATTTTCTTTTAATTTACAAAAATGGGAGAGAGAAATTGAGGGGGCGGGGGTGGGGAACGTGGGTGGGTGGGTGGGTGGGAGAGAGGGAGAAGGGGGAGTGGGTAGCAACAAAAACCTATTATAAAAAAGGCACTACAGTTTTTTCGATGAATTATAAAATCAAAGTCCAGAAACACTTCAAAGGTCAAAAAAATAAAATAATCAAAGGTTAATGAAAAAGGAAAAAAAATGTGAACTTTAATCCGGCAAATTCAAAAAAGTAGAACAAACTTGTCGATAGTAATCAGTATAGATATTCACGTGCATAGAATGGGCACAATTGCTATATATGCATGTGTTCGTTCGATTCTTTTGAATAGGTTCATCTCTCTCAGACGTCTTTCTCTATACTTTATGTTATGCATTTAGAATGTATCATTTTTAACCAAGTTCCAATTTGAAATAAAAGAGCCACGGACATTGCTATTTCTTTCTCAACTTTTATGGGCAAATTCTCACAGAAAATTATTTCGCAGACTCTGTACATCTCGAGTGGTTTTTTCTTTATTAACCAGCTTTGTGCCCGTTCGATGCACATAACAGTAAGAAAAAAAGAGATATATTTTTTTTTTTGTGATTCTCGTGCATTGAACTGGTACAACGCTATAGAATATGTATGTATATATATGTATGTTATTTTAAGTTTTTAGCGACTCTTCATGATTCTTCTCCTCTTCTCATTCCTCTCATACTCGTATAAAATCTCAAAAGTGTTCCATAGAAGGGTAAACAAGTCGACCCAAAAATCTTTTATAACGAGGCTTTCAATTCGTTAATTCATTCGTACTCTACACTTGAGACAAGCCTTTGGAATTTAAGAAGATAATGATCTTTAGTGTATTATGATTTAGAATTGAAGAAGCATCCAATTCTAAAAACTTTCCGCAGTCGTAAATGCTTTGTTGTAGGCGTGTTTTTGAGTAATTGTGGATTGATCACATCATTTATTGTGTCCTCTTTAGGGCGTGTGGATTAATAATATTGAAACTAGCGAAAGAGTTGAAAATTTTAAAAGTCTTAGG
Organism: Rhododendron mucronatum var. ripense; assembly: GCA_019656295.1. Lineage (NCBI taxonomy): Eukaryota > Viridiplantae > Streptophyta > Magnoliopsida > Ericales > Ericaceae > Rhododendron > Rhododendron mucronatum. Next base: position 2,191,705 of record BPLT01000014.1, on the reverse strand, counting down.
TCATTTGATGGCTGTTACATTAGAAGGTAGAACCGTAGAAGGAAAATTCGTACCGTGACAATTACATCAGAGAAAAGAGCCGATGAAGTTGTTTTTCAGTAAAGAATAAGTTGCCAATATATGTTAAATTTTGTTTTCGAAACACATTACACCCATGTTTTGAGCATAATGTTTTACGTTTAGTGAATGAATAGTTACGAAGGATTCACTAATAATGCTTACGGATAATCTATTTTTCTTGATCGACGGTTAATTCTTTTTTTAAGGTGACTAGATTGTTGAATTTCCAGCATAATATGAAGTTGGATTAACAGATTTTTTTTTTATAATTTTAACACGATTAACAGAATCACTGATAGCAAGTCATCTCTCTCTCTCTCTCTCTCTCTCTCTCTCTCAAGTCAATGACTACTACAACATTTTGGAAGTGAAGAATACGTGGAAACTCTGCATCCAAGACTCCGAGTGCCGGGTCAACAAGTCAACCCAAAAATATTTTTAAAAAGCCTCTTGAGCATTGTTCTCAGCATCCGCTGCTCAATATTTTTGCTGCAAAAAAAAAAAAAAAAAACCACATATACCTTAAACCATGAGTAACAATACCATATTCACTGCTGTTTATTCGATCTGTAATGCTGCTAGCATTAAGCATGGCAGCTAGTATTAGCATATTTTCAGTTCCATCATCCGCAAAATTATCATCATCATCGTCATTTTCATCTTCGGCAGAGGCAAAACTTTTCTCCAACATATCATTGCAACTTGGGAGGCATCGCTTGCAATAACGCAGGAAGTGTCATTCGGATGGAAGCTCAATATTATTATTATGATTATTATTATCATTATTTATATAATGAAAATCTTGCAGACATGAATTGGTCTTCCTTGCCAAATCTGGAATATCTTGATCTCAGTTACTCTAACATAACTGGGGGAATTCCGATCGAAATTGGTACTCTCTCCAAGCTCACCCACCTTGACCTTTCTTACAACTACCATCTTGAAGGTGTTCTGCCAGCTACCCTGGGAAACCTCACCCAATTAGTCCACCTCGACTTATCGAATACTGATATCGAAGGTCCAATCCCCTCAACTATTGGTAATTTGAGTGCTCTGGCCCATTTGTCTCTCAATTCAATTAACCTCAGCGGCTCCATCCCTCCAGAAATAGGGAACCTAAAGAATTTGGTTGAGATGGATTTGAGTTTCAACAGCCTTGGAGGTTCAATCCCTTCATCTATTGGGTATCTATCTAATTTGGCCTATTTGTATCTTCATACAAATCAACTCAATGGTCCAATCCCTTCATCTATTGGCCATTTATCTAATTTGGCCAATTTGTCTCTTCATTCAAATCAACTCAATGGTCCAATCCCTTCATCTATTGGCCATTTATCTAATTTGGCCAATTTGTATCTTCATACAAATCAACTCAATGGTCCAATCCCTTCATCTATTGGCCATTTATCTAATTTTGCCAATTTGTCTCTTCATTTAAATCAACTCAATGGTCCAATCCCTTCATCTATTGGCCAGTTATCTAATTTGGCCATTTTGTATCTTCATTCAAATCAACTCAATGGTCCAATCCCTTCATCTATTGGTCATTTATCTAATTTGACCGATTTGTACCTTCATTCAAATCAACTCATTGGTCCAATCCCTTCATCTATTGGCCATCTATCTAATTTGGCCAATTTGTATCTTCATTCAAATCAACTCAATGGTCCAATCCCTTCATCTATTGGCCATCTATCTAATTTGATCGATTTGCACCTTCATTCAAATCAACTCAATGGTCCAATCCCTTCATCTATTGGCCATCTATCTAATTTGATCGATTTGCACCTTCATTCAAATCAACTCAATGGTCCAATCCCTTCAACTATTGGTAATTTGAGTGCTCTGGCCCATTTGTCTCTCAATTCAAATGAACTCACTGGTCATATCCCAACTAGTATTTGCAAATTGAAGAACCTGCAGTATTTAGATCTCTACCACAATAATCTCGTTGGAAAAATCCCAAATTGTCTCTGTTTAGTACCATTTCTCAACTTCTCACACAATCGTCTCGAGAGTCTCGAATGTAAAAGAAGGATAATTACTCTTGTCCTTTCCCTCAGCGCAATTTTCCTTGCCTTACTAGGGTGTGTTGTGTGCTTTTGTTTCCGTAAGACAAAAAAAAATCCATAGTGAGGCAACAGCAACCTATCACGGGGATATTTGCTCCATATGGAATTACGATGGAAGAATTGCATATGAAGATATCATCCAAGCAACAAATGACTTCAACATAAGATATTGCATTGGAACAGGCGGATACGGCAGTGTGTACAGAGCTCAATTGCCAAGTGGCCAAGTAGTTGCCTTGAAGAAACTTCATCGGTTTGAAGCAGAGGACCCTGCGTTCGACCATTCTTTCAGGAATGAGGTCCAAATGTTGTCTAATGTACGACACAGAAACATCGTGAAGCTTTATGGATTTTGTTTGCACAACAGATGCATGTTCTTGGTGTATGATTACATGGAAAAAGGAAGCTTGTTTTGCGCCCTGAGATTTGATGTCGAAGCTTCTGAAATTGGATGGACTCAAAGGGTAAAAATCGTTGAAGCAATGGCACATGCTTTATCCTACTTGCATCATGATTGCACCCCGCCAATTGTTCATCGGGACATATCAAGCAACAACATTCTGTTGAACTCTCAACGGGAGGCTTTTGTCGCTGACTTCGGAACTGCCAGACTATTGCATCCCGATTCATCCAACCAAACCGTTATTGCAGGCACTTATGGATATATTGCACCAGGTACAGGTACTGCCTTCATTTTTATCAAAGTAAACATCTATGGTTGTTTTCAAAATCCATATATTTTGGTGGTTTTGCAGAACTTGCCTATACCATGGTTGTGACTGAAAAGTGTGATGTTTATAGCTTTGGAGTCGTGGCATTAGAAACGATCATGGGAAGGCATCCGGGAGACCTCCTATCATCCTTGATGTCACCTCCAAGCGAAAACATGATGATAACCGATGTCCTAGATACGCGCCTTCTGCCTCCAACAAATCCAATAGTTGCAGGGGACATCGTTCTAGTTGCTACAATGGCATTTGCATGTTTAGATCCTAAGCCCAAGTCCCGACCATCAATGCTATGCCTGTCTCAAGAGTTTCTTTCTCGTCGGAAGGCTCTGGGTGCACCCCTTCGTACAGTATCATTGTGGAATCTGTGGAATCGGAAAATGGACTTTGTCCACCGATCAAATGAGCATGTGATCAGTGCTCGAGTTTGAAAAGAGATTCTTACATCCTTTTCACGCGTTAGTTGTTATGATCATTATGTATGTGTTTTAAGAAAATGTCTATCCCAAAGGAGCATTGCTGTATTAGTTTACTGAAATGCCAATACATTTTTGTGTTTTCTAAACTAGCTTGTGTTCATTGTTTTGACATGGTAATACGATTAGGCCTTTCCTATTCAAATGGCCAAGGACTAAAATCCACAGTAGTCGTGCTGGCACCATATGCTATGTAGTGTTCATATCCCTATGTTTCGATGTATTTCTAGCCGAACATATGGGAATCCCCGAGGCTTGTGGACCACAAATATGTGGAAAGTTTTTGGGGGAGAGGTGATTTGCGTGTAGGACCACACTGCACATTATTGAAAGAGAGAGACTATTAAACTTGAAAAGTCTTAGGTCAATTGATGACAATTACATTTGAATGTACAAGGAAAATTCGTGCATTTGTGAGTTCTCTCTAAGATGTGAAAACGATCGCTGCATCGTTGTGATTTAATGATTGTGTTTACATGTATTTTTAGCCGTCAGATAGTGTGAAAATGCTAGATAAAGGAGCAATGCTGTATTAATTTGATATTCCGCAATAGGGCCAATACCGAAGTGGCAATACTTTTCTGTGTTTTCTAAATTTACTTGCTGGTGTTCTATCGTATTGACAAGGTAATACGACTGGGCCTTTCCTATTCAAAAGGCCAAGGACGACTGAATCCACACTAGTCGCGCTAGCACCACATGCTACGTAGTGTAAATATCTCTATGTTTGGATGTATATCCAGCTATCGAATCATGTGAAAGTACGAAGATACGGAAATCTAGAGGCATGCATGAGGAACGCATCCATGTTGCTCACCTCTACGACTGAGGGCCAGCACTTGTGCCTAAGGGATCGGAAGACCACAATATACAGAAGAATATACTATTGAATATGCTCGAGACAAGCCTTCAATTTTTCAATAAGTGATCTTCGTGCCCCCAAAAAGAAAACGCCTCCATATTGTTGTGATTTACATAATTGATAGTGTGGTTTGATTTAGAATTGAATAAAAATCCAATTCTTAAACTTTCAGCCGTACATAAAAGTTTCGTCATAGGCACGTTTTTGAATGATTATTGATTGATCAGCATCTAGTGTGTTCTCTAAAGAGCGTGTGGACCATGAATATGTGCAAAGTTATTGGGACAGAGGTGATTTACGTAGAGGACCGCAATACTCATTACTAGAAGAGAGAGACATAAACTTGAAAAGTTTGGGGTCATTTGATGAAAACGATATTGAAGGGTAGAAGGAAAATTCGAACCCTGGCTGGCTTGACTCACCCAAACAGTACAAGCCATGGGTTGCAGTCAAAGGGGACGTTAAAATTTGTCGGCCCATTGGGCGGTTTTGGTTTTAAAATCACGACAACAACCCAGTTTCGGTTTAGGTGTGGTAGAAGAAAGTATCCGGACCGAACCGAACGAACCCGAATCAATCCATATAATATTATTAATAGGTATGTATAATATTATATATATATATATTATTTTAAGTTTTAAGTTTTCTAGGGTCATGCTACGGTACACACTCCCGTGCCATATTCACCCGTATAACCAAACCATTGAAAGGCGTAAGATTTTACCATTGAGAGGCATAGCAATTGAAGGAAGTGTTTGGTTACGCCTCTCAATTGTTTGGTTACGATTCTCAATGATTTAGTTATGCCTCTCTATTGTTTAGTTATATAGGTGCATATGGTACAAAGGTGTATATCGTAGCGTTTCCCTTTTAATTAGCAATTCTTCATTTCTTCTCCTCTCCTCATTCCTCTCATACTCCTAAAAATCTCAAAATTCTTCCATTTAAGTTTGAAAATCATTTATTGATTGGTATACCGTACACCACAGAAGCATGCACCAATCAATATGTCAAAGTCTCAAACCCCAAACAAAAATGCTAGGCACACAACGTACGGACGCACAACTCCTCACACAACCGCTGACGTCATTCTCAAAACGACGTCGTTTTGCTTTAAAAAAAAAAAAAAAAAACAAGTCGCAAGAAACAGTCGCCCTTCTTCTCCTTCCCCATTTCACGATCAGAATACAGACAAGAGGAGCGAGAGAGGGGCGACCACCACCACCCAACCCAGCGCTCCCCCATCGCCGGAGACCGCCATCACCACCGGCCTTTGGGTTCCCCGGCGTGCGCTCTCTCTCTCTCTCTAGAGACCGTTGTTACACTTTCTCCAACAAATCGACTGAAACTCGAGGAGGTAAAAATTTGGAAGTTAGATGGCTTGATCCGAAACGTGTAAATCCTTCATTTTTTCCTACTAATCTTTCCCATTTTGTGTTTCTTCCTTAGACTTCTTTGATTTTAATACGAATCAGTCTGCCCTAATTTTCCAAAAAATAATCCTCTGTTCCGAGATTAGGGTTGCTCGAAAATTAGGGCTTTGAAGGTATTGTTGTATCCTACTTGATTGGCATTGTTGTATCCTACTTTCTTTCCTTAAATTAGGGCTTTTGTGTATCCATAACTGCTACATAGCTAGATTTGTTTTATTTTATAGAAAAAATCAGTGTGCTCTAACTTTTTAGAATTACTTCATATAATTGTTGGCTATCTGAGAATAGAGATTCATTTTATCCCAACATTCCCATTTGATTCATGTATTTACAAAGAACCAGGCTCCCTTCTGTCTTGTTTATCATATTTGAACCCGATATTAGCAAGCCAACCAAAGGCTCTATATGTACATACAGATATTATGTGTAGATTTTAAGGCGTAGGATTTGTTTCTCTATTTTATTGTGTGGATAATGCATTAGTTTTGTTTTTGTCTTGTGAAATGGCTCATGTGTCCAAATGGTTCATGTGTCCCAATCCTACCAATCCTATAAGAAGACATACGCATACAGTTTTTTGTGCGACACAGTTGAAAGGAGAGAAATTGGCCTGGTGTTAACTCCTGAGTCCTGATGATGCCCTAACCTTTGAGACTGCAATAATGCATTGTTGGATTTTCATTATCCTTTACTTCATAGATAAGTAGGACTATATTAAGGAAGTAGTGGACTTAATAGATAAGAGTTGAATGCATCATTTATAGCAACCTGTTGAGGTTGCTGGAACCCTACAGGCTGCCTTTGAAGTAAGGATATATGCTATGTGTGAAGGAAAGATATTGTGATGTACCTACCATCTTATTATATGCATTTAGCCTGATTTTAATTGTTTGAAATGATGGTGTTTTTAGCTCCTCTTAGGTGATCAATCACCATTCCAATTGACTAGTTTCTTTCAGCTCTGCTCGGACCGGGATTTGTTTAGGAATTTCTACAATGACGAGAAAAAGAAGATAGGAAACTTGGACCATTGAAAGAGCTCGAGGAGAAAGAACAGCTAGTGCTTGCAACCAACAAAGAAACTTGGACCAAGATGATTTGTGAGTTTAAACAGAGAGATATCGGCACAAAGATGACTCCGCTTGGCAGGTCAACAACTTCAAGATGCCACATGCCGTTGAAAGAGATTGAATCTATTCAAGTGAATCAAAGGCCAAGAAAATGATCAATTGTTGTAATTTGAATTATGAAATTGTAATTTATTGGAATATCAAGTTATAGTATTAAGTTTTAGTTTTGCGAAATCTAACTTCGATTGTAGCCTATTTTTGTGACTATATTGTTGGTTTTTGTTGGGAATGAATAATGTGGCAATGGATTTTGGCTATGAATGTGGCTTGTGATGGTGATTTAGAATAAGAAATGCCCGGGGTGGGCTTGTGCGTAGCCTCAAGTTGTTTTTATTGTTGTACTGACTGAGACGCGAGACGTCGGGCTAGGATCAAAAAACAGGAGAGATCATGCCGAAATTTTTCAAGAACCAAATACAATAGCATGATAATGTCGAACAGATTCTCATGTTCAATAATATCATGATTTAAACATTAAACAGGAGCATAAAGAAAGTAAAGAAGTGGTTCAAACTATCAATCCCATGTTCTATAATAATAATATCATTATCTCAACATAAAACTGGAGCAAAAAGAATACAGCCAATTTGACATTCTAACATGTCTATGTCCATTTCCATTAATCAAAAAGAATAACCCATCGTCAACAACAACTAAAGTAGCACAATTTTATGAACAAAAGTAAAATGTGTTTCATTAAAGTCAACAAGAAACAGAAATCTCCAAACTATCTACCTCATGAAAGGTCATTACAAGGACACAAAGGAGATACAGGACAAAAAGGGGACACAAGACACAAAAGGGGACACAGGACGTAGGACACGGTATTGGTATTCCAAACTACAACAAATTTGATCATTTTTTCCTTGGTCTTTGATTCACTTGAATAGCTTCAATCTCTTTCACTGTCTTTTCAAGTCTCCGCTAATCTTTTTTTTTTGATAAGTATCTCCACTAATATTTGCAAAGCTATTGGTCCCATAGCTAACTTTCGCAAGAGCTAAGCTATCCTTTCCAGTTGCATGATGAGATGATTTATTTTCTTGATATGCTCCACCATCAAGTAATCCCATATAGTCATTGACAGCAAGACTAGGATGTGTTGATACTTGTTTCGGATCAACCAAGGACTGGGATGTGGTGATACTTTTCCTGATATGGCTCTCTCCATTGGCCGCACCATACTTTTCCTGAAAAACATAACATTACAAATAGCCATAATGTTATATGCTGACAATCAAATAACAGATTGAAATCAATGAATTATTAACACCACCCAAGTTTATCTTAGCCCTCCTAATCTTAGGAGTTGACAAGAAATATGACGCTGAATAACCCAAAGCTTTTGAAACAATAATAAGATAAGCAGCCTCCAAACATCCCCTTAATAACCACATCTGAGTCTCAATACTAGCATCAAAGCCACAAACTATGATCATCAACCCGAAAACCTCTCTTAGCCCTCCAAATACTGGAGTTGAAAAGAGCAGTCAATATTTACCATCTACCACATCTAAGAAGGAACAACACCAAAGCAGACTCGCATCATAATCCTTGACTGGGATTTCAAGGAACTCATATCAGAGAATTATCAAGAGGGCCTTAAGCCTATTCAATACAGCCCATTATAAACTCCTAGCCCTCCAACAAGTAAATTTGAAAGATCATACCGTTCAATAGGCACAAACAGGAATATCAGAAAATGTGGCCCAAGGATAACCAGGAGACTCTTAGCCCTCCAAAAGTTAGAGTTTCATCTTTACCCCTTTTTTATTTACACAAATTTATGCTTATGGTTAGGTTTGCCCTGTATGTTTTTACTCAATTTTGATTTGAAGTACGAGTAAAGGATGACTATATTCTAAGGTCTGTGTTATGGAAACTCTTCATATTTCTGAAGTACCCATGTCTAGACATGGGCACTTGACATGAATAATGGTATGGGATTTATGGCTTCACATGGTTACTTTTTTTTGCACCATCAGACATGCTTAAGCAGCTTAAGTGAGTGCAGAAAGTTTGGGGCCTGATAGACTCAGCATGTTCAATACTACTCATTGAGCAGCATTTCAAATCAAAACGCAGGGGCTACACAGCAGTTGCTGATAAAACGTCTTGGAACTGCTAATGTTGGGTAGCTTATGTTTTTTTTTTGCTAAGCAATGGGTACCTTATGTTAGTAAACCAGCGAAGTTGAGGAAAAATAACGAGCAAGATTTTACTGTCAGATGCCAATCCAAAAAAATGGAGACTTAACTAGTAAAAATGTGGAGACAAATGACACAATTATGGAATAAACATCAAGAGCAACGGCATCCGAAAACCTGTATAGTAACTGATCTAATTTATGTTCAATCAGAATAGAATGACTTCAAATGCGCTTCTCCTTTCATTAGGGCCTAGTGATACCGACCAAGTATTAGTGTAACAAGATGACAAAACATATACAATTATTTACCTGCCGTTGCCGTTGCTCGAGGCGCAACTTCTCTGAATTTGCCATGCCAGCACCTCTGATCGGGTCTGAACCTTGAATCTGTGGGTGGCAACTTCTCCTGCATAAAGTTACTTTGGGAGTCAAATAGAATTTCAGGGATTGACTTTGAACACCCACCGAAACAATTTAGGGGTTTTTTTTTTTCAATAAACTCAATTTAGGTTTTTTTTCCCAGTAACTCAGAAATTAGTTCAAGGAGAGAGAGAGAGAGAGAGACCTTAGTGGTGGGGTAACGTCGGACCGCCCAAAAGCCGATTGTGGTGGCGGTCGCCGGCGGTGGGTAGCACTGCCCTCGTTTGCGGTGACCAGGAGAATCAGACCGAGATAGGGAGAGGGGATTTGAGAATAGAAGACTTGGGGTTGGGTACCGGCGGTGGAGGTGCAAACCGTGGTCACCGGTGGAGGTGGAAGCGTCGTCGCCGGTTATGGTGGTGGTCGGAGCAACCCTCTCTCTCGATTCTCTTCTCCTCGTGAATATGGGGATGGAAGGTTTTTTTTTTTAATCAAAACGACGTCGTTTTGATGACGTCAGCACGTTGTGTAAATCGTTGTGTGTCCGTACGTTGTGTGTGTAGCATTTTTGAACCCCAAAACGTGAGATGAGTAATGGTAAAATCTAAAGGCATGTAACGCGTAATAATCTTGGAATATTACTCGCGCGTTCCATAATTTTTGTTCCTTCTGCAAAACGATGTCTTAAAAGTAATAAATTTTTATCAAGATCTAGAAAAACCTCTACTTTTTCCCAAATAAAAAAAACCCCTTGATGTATGGTAATAAGTTGAAAAAAAAAATAAAATAAAACTTTTCTAGCAAAAATTGAATTACTTTTAAGACTGTTTCTCCACAAAAAGTCTCGAAACCGAATTTGGCTTGGAATGCGAGGGCGTGCCAGGACAAGTCTGTCCAAAGTGCTTTTAAGGCCTTCGTGCCTCAAAACCTGACTTCTATCGAGTGATTGTGCTTGACCTAAAGGGTAAGGCCTCGTAACGGTTCGTTGGTTGCCTTGTCGGGCTAAGGACTTAAATATTTTCTACTCGTTGCTTAGAACAATGGAAAGAAAGATAATGCAGTAAATAAGGATCAAACAAACTCCATTGATGGTTTAACGAAGCTTGGTTACAAGAAAAGAGGTAAAACTTGAAATATTACGAAGTGAATACAAGGAATGCTTGAACGAAATGGAAATGTAGGTGCATTAAGCTGTGAGCTTTGAGGTCGTGGACCTTTACTAAGGCCTCCAAAACTGATAATTATAGGAGGCCCAAGCCTTGAGCTGCTTCACAATACCCCAATGCATGTCTGCCAAGTGGCCTTCCAGCAGAGGCCTAAGCTTTGAGCAGCTTCAAAAATGGTCCAATGAGGGGCTATTCTCTGAACAAAACGTGCCTTTTACTCCAAGAGAACGGCAAAGGCCTGAGAAGCCCCTATTCTCCTTGCAAAAAGAATGTCTGCTCCTGAAATATTCAGGCCTTTGAGCTGCTTCAACACTCAAGCCATGGCTTGACTGGACTCTTTCCGGGCCCACCACTGCTTAAGGCCAATACTCTTGCCATCTTATTGGACCTTTCACTTCTTGTGGGCCCCTAAACCCCTTGCACTCAAGAAGAATCGAGATTAAACAGCTCCAAGCAAGTCTGGGCAAGCTGCTTGTGAGTAGCTTGCTGAGGTCTGCAAGGGTCACTTATTGGTAGATTCAAGGGTTGCATGCTTGCCACCTGTCGCCGGCCTTGCATCATGCTGAAGAATATGGGCCCACCAGCTCAGACCTTGAGCTGCTTGTGAGCAGCTTACCCAGGCCTGCTTTTAGTAAGAATATTCCAGACCTTTGAGCTGCTTGTGAACAGCTTCCAGCCCTTTAACTTGCTTTCCCTAGGCCCTAAACGGAGATGATCAAAACGGTGGGCCTTAACACCAGTTGGGCCCGCGCTTCTTGGGCCTTTGAGCTATTGTAAGCCTTCTGAGCCTTTTAACTCGGTGAGAAAACCATGGCATACAATTGTTTGGGCCTACCTCATAGGCCTTGTTATTTATAAGCCCAACTTCGGGCATTTAACTGATTTGGGCCTACTTCATAGGCCTTGTTATTTCCTATGAACCGGCCCCAATTTGTGGGCAATTGGCCGTACGGATTTTCGAGATTAAGGCCTCGCATTTGAGGCCACCGCTTGGCCCGTAAATTCACCTCTTGATTTTTGGCCAAAAATGGGTGTAAACAAAGACCCCGTTTTGTGAACTAGACAAATGTTTAGGGACGGAGCGAGTAGCTGAATTTTGATAGGATATGGACAATACTTTCCCACTTATTAGTTGTTTGATCAAATTTTAACAAAAATATGCAAATTTTTCGACTTGCGCATTCATCGTGTGTGCCCCGGCCTCTAACATTGCTTCTGCACAGGTAAATGAAAAGCAGATGATTCTAATGCAAAGTTCTGTAATTTTAGATCAAAAGGCTTCCAAAATGTTGGTCACTGATTCTTAATTTACTCCAAAAACAGGGAGCTGTCAAGCCAAAGTCATCGGCTCTGTTTCAACGAATTTGGGCTTCTTTGTAATAGTGATCAATTAACCCTAGTCATCTCAAGTTAGTTAAAACTCACTTTCCTTATAACTTTCTGCGCACATTCGCAGTCCACACACACGGCATCAAGAGAGCGCAATTGGTGGTACTCAAACAGTCATTCGAAACGAGCCTACAAAGTGCGACTTGTTCGCACTTGTCTCAATCAAACTAATTTTTGATGACATTTCTTTTTGCAAGTTCTATGAGACTAAGGGTTCAAGGATCATGATTGTGGACTCAAGAGTTAACGAATTGTTAATGTTGGTCGCGGGCCAGCATCTTGCCCACGCGGGTCGAACCGTGGTGCTTGGGACCTGCTATGTTATGGTATAAGAAAATAGAGTTACACCTTTACCACTACCTATGGGTTTTGGTAAGATGGTAAGCGTTTGACCCTATAGTCAATAATAATACACTATCATTTAATCAATCAAATAATAACATGATGATTTTTCCAGATGACTTTGAAGTGAACTAGTGTTTTAGCTACTCATGAATACAGCAAAGTTTATTAGGGCTTCTACCAGAGTTAATTGCAGGAGGATTCAAGTATAATTCAACGATTAGCAAAGTTTATTAGGGCTTCAACCAGAGTTAATTGCGGGAGGATTCAATTATAATTCAACCACTGCCAAACCAGAGGGTCGAGAGGTGACCAGATCCAGATCAACGAACCCCACACAAACCCAAACCCGAACCAATCCGTTAAATATTACTAACATGTATATATAATGTAGGGAAAGACTATAATACACACCCCTTAAAAAGGGTGTACCATATGCACCTATTTTATGGTTCATTCATAACATTTTAGCATGTTTCATAACTTTTGTTCTAGAATTCATAGCTTTTCAGCAGTACAATACTCTCAAAGGCTTGTTCTAGAATTCATAACTTCTTAGCGTGTTTCATAACTTTTCATACCATGGTTGTGATTTAAAAAGAAAACAATGAATGATGACACCATATCCCTACTCTACACTTGAGATAAGCCTTTCGAATTGAAAAAGAAAACGATCTCCACATTGTTGTGATTTAAATCTTTGGTGTATTATGATTTAGAATTGACTAGAATCCAATTCTTAAAACTTTCCACAGTCATATATGCTTTGTTGTAGGCGTGTTTTGAATAATTGTTGATTAATCACACCATTTAGTGTGTTCTCTTAAGGGCGTGTGGATTACTACATATTGAAATAGAAACACTTTAAAAATTGAAAAGTCCTAAGTCATTTGATGACAATATTACATTAGAAGGGTACGCAGAAGGAAAATTCGTACCGTGTGTTTGCATGAGAAAATAAATCCCAGCCAAACACCGTGACAATTACTTCAGAGGAAAGAGCCAATTAATGACCCTTCCTTGGCTCACTGTTTTCCAATAAAAAATAAGTGGCAAATCTATGGTTTTTTTTTTCTTAAACATGACACCCATGTTTGAGAGTATTGTTTTACGCTTATTGAATGAATAGTTGTGCAGAATTCACGGATAATGAGTAGTTACCGATGGTTATTATTATTATTTTTTTTAAGGTGAGTAGATTGTTGAATTTCCTGCCAAATATGAAGTTGGATTAACAGTTTTTATTTTTATTTTTATGAATCACTAATAGCAATTCATCTGTCTCTCTCTCTTTCTGTCATATGTGCCTTGGCAAGTCATCGCTCAAGTCAATGACTAACTCATTTTGGAATTGAAGAATACTCAAAGAGGAAGACTAAAGACGGCTTACTTAATGTTTGACTCCTAGTGCCCGGGTCAACAAGTCGACCCAGCACCAAACAAACTAAGCACAAAAACGAGAGACGTGTCTAGCATATCCTCTTCTGTTTATTCTGTTATGAAGGAGAAGCCTCTCGCTCACACTCTCTCTCTATTCTCACCTGTCTGTCTAGCACACCCACACTGCCATTTGGCGGTCCAAAAATAAAAGGAAAAAACCTAAACACATGGGGAGTAATCCCCTACACTCACACCCACCCCACTTGGGTGTACCCAACAATAAGTATGGCAGCTAGTATTAGCATATTTTCAGTTCCATCATCGGCAAAATTATCATCATTGTTGTCGTTTTCATCTTCGGCAGAGGCGAAAGCTCTGCTCAAAAAATCATTGCAATTTGGGAGGCATCACTTGCAATGACGCAGGAAGTGTCATTCGGATGTAAGCTCTATATTTATATAATGAAAATCTTGCAGACATGAATTGGTCTTCCTTGAATTGCCAAATTTGGAATATCTTGATCTCAGTGACTCTTACGTAACTGGGGCAATTCCGGTCGAAATTGGTACTCTCCAAGCTCACCCACCTTGACGTTTCTTCCTACAATGCTTTCAAGGTCCAATCCCTTCTTCTATTGGAAATTTGAGAACCTTGATCCATTTGGATATCAATTCAAATAATCTCAACGGCTCCATCCTACAGAAATAGGGAACCTAAAGAGTTTGGTTGAGATGGATTTTAGTTTCAATAATCTTGGAGGTCCAATCCTTCATCTATTGGCAATTTATCTAGTTTGATCCATTTGTACCTCCATTCATATAACGTCAGTGGTCCAATTCCTCGAGCAGTCGAGCTATAGGGAGTTCAAAATATTTGACTAACTTGTGCCTCAATAATAATCTCCTCACAGGTCATATCCCTAATAATCTCGTTGGAAAAATCCCAAATTGTCTTTGTTTAGTACCATTTCTCAACTTGTCACACAATCGTCTCGAGACTCTCGAAAGTCAAATCCCAAATAGATCTCCAAATTGGTGTCCATATGATTGCTATAAAGCCAAATATTCATCCTCTTGTCTTAGGGTCAATCACGAAAAGAGAAGGATGAAACTTACCTCGTTAGCCCAATTTTCCTTTCCATACTGGGGTTTGTTGTGTGCTTTTGCTTCCGTAAGACCAAAAAAACCCAAAGCGAGGCAAGAGCAACCAATCATGGGGGTATTTCCTCCATATGGAATTATGATGGAAGAATTGCATATGAAGATATCATCAAAGCAACAAATGACTTTGACATGAGATATTGCATTGGAACAGGCGGATATGGCAGCGTCTATAGAGCTCAGTTGCCAAGTGGTCAAGTAGTTGCCTTGAAGAAACTTCATTGGTTAGGAGCAGAGGACCCTACGTTCGACCATTCATTCAAGAATGAGGTCCAAATGTTGACAAATGTACGACACAAAAACATTGTGAAGCTTTACAGATTTTGTTTGCACAACAGATGCATGTTCTTAATTGGTGTACGAGTACATATGGAAAAAGGAAGCTTATTTTGCGCCCTGAGGTTCGTTGTTGAAGCTTCTGAATTTGGATGGATTATGAAATTATCTAATGCACTACAAAGTCCCAGAGGGAGGTGAATGGGACAACCGATTTAAAATTAACTCAACCACCAACTTAAACAACTATCCAGCCTAGGTTCATGCCAAACAATCAATTCAACAATATAAGTAAAAAGCGATAAAACTAAAGAACGCAAACACGAGATATACGTGGAAACTACTTAGGGTCAACGCACCCTAAGCATAAAACCACGGCCTAATCTACTCAAATTTCCATAAATCAAAAGGTTAGGCAAAAAGACTACAAGTTAGGAATTACCGACTTTTACCCCAAATCACACCTAACTCCAGTTCTTGCCTAGCACCCTGTGCCCCTTCTTGATTCCATGGATTCCTCGAGCAACACCATCTCGATCTCCGCTTTAGAATGGCTCCGGTATCGTCCGGCCATATAGATTCATAGGCATGAAAGTATGGATTTTGTAAAGTGAAGATTTTTATGTAAAAGAATCAACCTTGAGAGAATACATGGATCAAGAAAGTATTTCTCTAGATTGAACAAAGATGATTGAATGCTAGATTCAAATCATCCAAATGCAAATGGAAGCACAAGAGCAAAGAGATAATGTTTCTCTCTCTAAAGTGGGCTATTGTATCTCTCTTGCCCTAGAATAAATGAAAAACAAGCTTATATATGACCAAGTAAGGAAAATCCTGGAGAGCCCTTCAAAGGCGCTCTTAGCACGCGCACAAGGGCCTTAGTCTACTAAGGTGCTACTAAGGCTTTCTTAACACGCGTGCAAGGGCCTTAGTCTGGTAAGGCGCTGCTAAGGCGCTACTAAGGTGCAAGCACTTAAAAGGCCTTAGATAAAATTTCCCTTCAAATAAAACAAGGCCAATAATACAAGGTTAGTGCATGAATGATATTTTATAAAAGATTAAGACATTGAAAAGCTTTAATGATGCATGGAAAAATATTAAGCTTAATGCGTATGAGATGCATATACCTTTCCAAGCAAAATGCACGGCATGGCCTTCATGATCAACTATTGGACCAACGGGCGGAGTATCTAATCTAGACAAAATAAAAACACCTCCCAAACCCAAATGGAAAAAGACAAAAAACAGATTCCAACGGTTTGTTGCATCCGGAAATCGCCAATAACACTAATAGATTCAAAGGGTAAAAATCGATGAAGCAATGGCACATACTTTATCCTACTTGCATCATGATTGCACCCCGCCAATTGTTCATCGAGACATATCAAGCAACAACATTCTCTTAAACACTCAACTTGAAGCTTTTGTCTCTGACTTCGGCGTCGGTGTCTCTCAACAAGCTCGTTGATCACTCGACGGTCGGATTCGGTCTCTGAGCAACCTGAATCCGAGGAAACCTCGATGACCTCGTGAGCCAGACCTAGAAAGAGAGCAAAAGGGAAAAATAAGCAGTCCGTATCTGCGTTGGCAAAGGAAAGTGGTAAGAAGGTTCGGCTTACTTATTGGCTCACGAGTCATTTTCCTATCCTATAACGGTCGGGACCATCCTTATGTGTGATTAAACGTTCAGACTCCCTCAGGAGGGAATCATGTTCGGATACTCGTTCTTCTTAGTTATCATTCGGAGGAATTCCAAACCCAGAATGGGGCTCGGATGAACAAGTTGGGTTTTGGACGAGTTTCACTATTCAAAAATGCATGGAAAGCAAAGAATAATGGGAAACGATCACTTACTTGAAGGTTTGCTGCTTGAATCAATGCTGTAGTTGAAGATCTTGGATGAAATCGAATGCTGGAACGAACCGTTTTAGAGAGAGAAGCTTTGAGGTGGTAAAGAGAGGAACGTAAAAAATTTCTCTCTCCTCACCCGTTGGTATTTATAGACGGACGTTGGCGTTTTGAATTTCCCGCCCCATCATTTCATCACCGAACCAAGGTCCAATGGCGGTGCGACACGTGGCCGTTTCTGGCTTCCACCGTCTGAAGTCTCTTCGTCTGCCAGGGCGTCCTTTCAACTGACACTCCAGCTCAGAAATTGACAACTGTCCCCTTTCCATTGGGGCTTCTGTCCGATCGTTGCTGATTCTGGCGGTGAGCCTTCGTCGGTTTCTTCTGGGCTCGGCCTTGTTAAAAGTCAATCCCTACCGCGTGAAGAGATTCGGCAGGAATTGAGGGGCTATTGTAGTAGGTCGAGTGATAAGGCTCGAGCCGTACATGATGAATCGTACCCCTTTGCTATTCTCTTCTCAGAATCCGATCCGCCCTTGGCAAATTGATGATGGGCTCGGCTATGCCGACGGACCGTCCGCCGAGGCTCTTTCTCCCTTCTATCAGCTGAGGCAGTCTCATCAAAACCTTTAACCATCGGCTTTACGCTCGATATTGAACGAGCGTGGGTCATACCTCCAGCTCATCCACGTGGCGATAACGGCCTCGACTGTGACGATGGTCATGACGTCACCCGAGCAGTTGTCAAAGATGGGTGTGAGGGCACATGAAGGTGCCAGCTCACTCTCCAAACGGTTACAAACCCTGTAGTGACGATTGGGTGAGGTCAGCCGACACGTGTCAAGCGTCGGTACAACCTTGGAAGCCAAGCTAGGAAATCCCTATAAATATACCGTTATGCTTCCTTGGTGAAGGTACGCACTATTGATCCTTGAAACCCTAGTTCTTGGTTTTCCTCTTCCCTTGAAGCAATACTGATCCTTGCACCGGAGGGCCATCTAGGAGAACCTCCGGTGTGGTCTGTAGTCGTGCTTCATTTTGCAGGGAGAAGAGCTAGATCAAAGTCAAGTCACGAACCAGCCGGATCGGAGTCCCCACACTCATCAACCTTGATGCCACATAGCATACTTTTCGAGTAATTGATTTTTAATCCAGAGAGCAATTGAAAATACCTGAGAATTCTCTTTAGATTTAAGATCTCCTCTCTGTCGTTATTGCAAAATAGAATAGTATCATCAGCAAATTGGAGATGAGAAAGGGTCAAGCCATTCCTTCCTACTTTAACACCTCTGATCATCCCACAAGCTCTTGCTCTTTCCAAAAGAATATTGAGTGCTTCAACAACAATGTTAAAAAGAAAAGGTGAGAGAGGGTCACCTTGCCTAAGCCCTCTGAGTGGTTTAAATTCTGAAGATGGTGAACCATTGATCAATATAGATAGAGAAGGAGATGAGATACATTCCAAAATCCAGTCACACCATTTTTTACCACAACCAAGATTCTTCAACATATCAATTAAGAATTTCCGGTTAACACAGTCAAAAGCCTTTTCAAAATCCAGCTTTAGAATGATCCCTCCACTTAGCTGTTTTTTCCAATGATGAATGATTTCATTTGTCATAAGAACACCGTCCAAAATCTGCTTCCCTCCAATAAAAGCAGATTGAGTTTCACCAATGAGATTGGGAAGAACTAATTTCAGTCTATTTGCAAGAACTTTAGAGAGAATCTTATATAAAGACCCCACCAGACTAATAGGCCTAAATTCATTGAAAGAGGATGCTCCATCTATTTTGGGAATGAGAGCAATAAAAGAGGAGTTGATACCTTTCACCAGCTTTGAATGAGAATGGAATTCATTGAAAAAAAGAATCAGATCATCCGTCATAAAGTTCCAAGCTTTCTTAATGAAGTTGAAGTTGAAACCATCCGGGCCCGGGGCTTTAGAACTGTGGCAATCCTTGATAGCTGCAATAATTTCCTCAGCTTCAAACTGTTTTTCTAACAGTACCGCCTCAGAGTAGGGCAGGCTTCTTAGAAATACACCTCCCATTGAGGATTCAGCTTGAGGTCCTTCTCTGAAGATGGAAGAAAAATGGTTGACAGTAGCTTCTTTGATAAGAGAAGGGTCTTCAATGACAGAACCCTGAACCTTGATAGCACTAATCATATTTCTTTTGAATCTGTTGTTTGCCATTATTTGGAAGAATTTTATATTTTTGTCTCCAAGCTTGAGCCAGTTGACTCTTGATTTTTGCCTCCAAAGTGTTTCAGCCAATCTGTTATGCTTCCAAAACTCACTTTTGAGAGCCCTTTTAGAAAGTTTTTCCTCAGAAGACAAAACTCTCTCCTCACTAAGAATGTCAAGCTGTTGAATTTTTTCTTCCAACTCTTGCAACTTCACATTAATATTACCAAATTCTTCCTGATTCCATTTCTTTAAACTCTCTTTCACAGCCTTCAGTTTTTGAGTGAGTTTAAAGCCAGACCATCCCATAGTATTAGTTTCATTCCACACTTTCTTAGCCAGTTCCATACAAGAGGGGTTAGAGAGCCATGCATCCTGAAACTTTAAGGGTTTGGGACCCCAATTCCTTGTATCTTGAGCTAGCATTATGGGACAGTGATCAGAGATAGGTCTGTGTAGACCCCATTGAGTGAGATTGAATCTATCCAAAAAGTTTTGAGATAGAAGGAATCTGTCAAGTCTGCTATGTAGCTCATCATTCTGAAAGTTGGACCAAGTGAATTTCCTGCCATGAAGAGGGGTGTCTTGGAGTTCCATGACGTTAATGAAATTTTCAAAGTCTCTCATGCTTCTATCCAATCTGGTGCAACTAGTTCTTTCATAGATAGATTTTATAGTATTGAAATCCCCACCCACACACCAAGGTAAATTAGATGAACTTTTGATAAGAGCAATTTCCATTCACAGACTTCTTCTTCCACTGGGATTGTTAGGAGCATAGATGTTGAGAAGAGCACAATGATAGCCATTTTCTAAAGTCCCTTTTGCTAGAATAAAATGCTTATGAGTGGTAGTGGATTGAATTTTAAAGATTTCTGAATTCCAAATAGTTATGAGGCCCCCAGAGGCACCATCAGAACTAGAGTAAGAAAATCCAACATCAGGATTTCCCCAAATCCTCTGAATAGTAGCTTGATCCATATTTATCAGGTCTTTTTGATTTGATAAGCTTTGACAGAAAACGTTTCTTGAGGTTACTTCCTAACCCTCTGATATTCCAAGAAATTATCTTCATTAGGAACAAATAAAACACCAAAAGTCACCTGCTGATCAAAGGATTTAGGTGCAATCCGTTGCAACCCCCAACATTTTTGAGAACTCTTCAGTCTCCTCCAGAATCATTTTGTGTAGAATTGCTTTTATCCTTTGTTTTGCAATTGATGTCCAAACGAGTACCCACTTCGAATGTGGAGCTTACTTCAGAATCAATATCAACAGAAGCAGAAGTAGTTGAATTCTGAGTGGATTGGATGGGATTAGGCTCCAGTTCTTGCATAGAGGGAATCACGGATGAATTGAGGTTTGCTTCAGATTCATTCAGAAGTTGTCCTCTTCTCAGCTTCCTCCCTTGACTTGTTTTTAAATCCACCTGAAGACTGATGCCATTCAATTGAGATTCTCTCAGAATAAACTGAGAACACATAATGCCAGAGTGAGAAGGCTCCCCAGAATGGGCTGGATCGTTTAGGAGTGGTTCGCTTAAACTGGAGTCCACAACAAGTGGGCACGCATCAGAAAAGAGTTTATGACTTGGATTGTTGGGCTTCTCAAAATGGGCCGGAAAGGAGGAGTCCGAATGATGCTCATTAGAAAAGTCCAAAGAGTCTTCTACCACCCTTGAATCCAGATCAGATTCAAGCACTGTGTTGACCGTGCTATTAAAAGGAGCTTCCAATAATAAGTGGGGTGGTTCAGCCACCAAAGAAGAATTAGTTGCTTGCTTGTTAAGGTGGCGTTCCGGTTTCCGGAAAAAGGAATTTTTAGAAAAGAAGGTAATTTCAAGCTCAAAAATCATGTGTTTACCTAAATAATTTTTCTACTAATATGGATCTTGTTTCATAGATCTCATCAAGATCTCCTAAACGGTGCAAAAAAAATTGAAAAAATATTTTTTATTTGCATTATATTTGAGTTTGAAATTACCTCCATTTGAAAAAAAGGAAGGTTTTGTAAAAGTGGAACACCCTCTAACTTCCCCAGACAAAATAGTATTATCATTTTCGATTTCCAACAAGCAATTATTATTCATAATCAAAGCAGTCACCTCTTTTAAAATTACTTCCTTGTGTACCTCATTGTTGATAATGTTAACATTACAGCTGTCCGCCACCACATCCAAATCGTCCGAGTCATCGCCTTCCTCCTCTGACTCATTGCCTTTCTCATGATCTTCTTTCTCAGCATCTTTCTCTGAAGTTTTAAGATGAACTGGTAAAGCTGTCATTGCTGGTTGAGAAAATTCGACTGACAGTGGGACTTGGCATGATTCCTCCTCAATAACTTTGACAACATATATAATCCCAGCAACATTGAGATTAACAGTAGCATCAATCTTTTTATCCACATTAGTAGCAATGAGAACTTTAGCCTTGGAAAAAGATAATAGTTTTAGAGTACTACCATCAACCGAGAAAAAAACTCCCCATTTTGTACCAATACTTTTGAACGTATTATAATCCCAAGCATTTAAGGGAATCCCATAACAAGAAAGCCATGCAAATCTCTCAGTAGTGGCTGGTTCTCCATCCCATGGTTTCACGTTGGAGAACCATCTGCTCATCAAACTGCTATTGATGGCAACTTCCCTATCTTCCTTACTTGGGAAGGTTAATAGAATAAACCTTCCTCCCATATTTCTGAAAAGAACATTCAGAATATTTTCCTTGGCAAAACCTCTGGCAATTTCTTCAATGGAGACAAATTTATGTAAAGTGGCTACTGCACTTCTGAATAGCCATCCGTTACCAGAGGGCTGAACATTGATGGTGTCAGCATTTTCGTGAAAAGGCTTGACATTTTCCTTGATTCCTTTGAGAACATTAGCAAAGGATCTGCTGTTGGAATTATTATTGACCCCAAAGGCACCTCTAGAGCAAGCTGCCGTAGATGAACTCGTCGATGCCGGTTTAGATGGTGGTCTCCAAATAGAGTTCTTGACTTCCTCTTTATTGAACCTAGCAGCTTTGACAACAAGCTTTTTCCCTCCAATCCAGAGTCCATTGGCTTTGTGGATTGCTACCCCTGCAGAAATTGGACAATCATATTTAATAAAGCCAAATCTTGAACCCCTATTACTTCTCTTCAGGGGGATATAAGCATCCTTCACGACACCATAGTTGGTGAAAGTTTTGCTGAGCCATTGCGGAGACGCCTCTTCTGGAATGTTGTCGACGAATAGTGATACAAGAGGTCTATCGCCATTGCCATTCTCCCTGCTCTGGTGTTTCTTATTGTCACGCCCCAAATCCGGGAGCATGACCGGCCGTGTACCATGAAGCAATCATGGGACACGAAGCCTAATTAAAAATAATATTTTAAGAACTCGCAATCAATAAAAAAAAAACTAGATATTTTATTAAAGCAAAATCTGTGTGACACTAAACCAATATTTTTCCAATCTCCAAATTCCACAATGAACTGCCAATTAATAAAAGTGCGGAAGCTAATAAATAAAAGTGCGGAAGCGGTTTGACTCAATAAAATAAATAAAAATGCAAACGCCCTAGAGGTCCAAACACAAGGTCCCGACAACGCCGCAGAGTCCACTATAATGCTCCATGAAACTAACCTGAAAAATAATGTGGAATAAATCCGTCAGCTGACGCGCTCAGTGAGTAGTTAAGCATGCTAAGGGTGATAATAAAAAAGTGGCATACTTTTGAACGAACGATAATGAGGTTTCCAAAGAAGAGGTTTCAAATTAATAAGGGAGATAGATAGTTCAACGAATATTATCAACAAACCAAATACTGAACAAAGGGATCAACAGCTCAACAAATAATATCCATAAGATGAATAATGGATTAACGAATAGCAACAACAATAATCAAATCACCACAATAATTATACCAAACAATGAGTCCAAGAATATCCGAACGATGAATGACGAACAACGATAACAGAAGTCTAAATCGGAGTGGGAACCATATCTTCCAATTACCAAGTACCAAATGCCAAATAATTTCTCAGGGCTTAGCCCGTTGGATCCAACACCGTACTTAGAGTCACCACAGGATGGCGCCTGGGACCTTTTCCCTAAGCCGATCCGGAATAGGGTCACAGGGTATTCCACAAGTCTTTTCCCTATCCGTTGAGCACTAGAGTCACAGGGTATTTCACAAGTCTTTTCCCTAGCGGCCAAAGTCACCACGATATCTCACGGGTCTTTTCCTTGGACTTAAATAAATATAAATATAGTCCATGATCCCAAACACAAATAGAACAACGCCGAGCTAGAGTCACCTGACCGGCCAGGACTATTCCCCGTATCGTTGTATAGTCACAATAATATTATGGAGTCAATAAATCGACGACAATAAAAGTAAGGGCAATCGATCAATCACAAATATTCTCAATTAACCTTGTATGCCAAAGGGTACGTCAATTGTCAATAATTATGAGAGCAACGAATAAGAATAATTATCATCAGATCACAACCAATAACGAACTGTCAAGAATAATCGATAGGCTCAGGAGGATTCCAAGAAAGGGATCACATGCTTAACCACTCACCTTAAATTCGAAAAGATGCAACCAAATGCGACGACGTTGAAAACAATCCACTAGTCTGTATTTTGCAAATAAAAGAAACAGATAGAATTATGAGTGCTCGAATGATCCCCTACGCTGTAACTAGTTATTGATTAACGAGTATATATATTACTGGTAATTGAATTCCTAAACCCTAAACTAGACTAACTCACCAGGACTTTTACTAATCAAATTAACTCCATTACGGGATTAACACCACAATAAAGATACCACCATCAACTCTCGCCTTAACACACGGCACACACAGCCACCACACATGCACGCACGTCTCTCCGATCTACACCAACAAAACCCCAATTCTAATGAATGATGAGGAAAGGCATAAGGGAAATAGGATAACTTACTATATAAGAGTGATCAAAGTCTTACCCATGGACGAAACTTCCCGGTGGAATTTTCTAACGCCGCCGACAACCCGACTCTACTGACCTCTACTGAACCCGCAGCCCAACTCTCTCTCTCTCTCTCTCTCTCTCTCTCTCTCTCTGCCGCTGGAAGTATTAACGCTAGGTCTCTCTTAACGTTGAAATGATATACCCTAGTTCTCAATATTTATGAAAGAATAACGGGCCCTCTCTTCATTAATTAAATACACTTTCACTAACTAGCCTGACCCGAGTTTAAAAGTTAAATCCAACCCAACTAAAACTAACTGGCCCAAAAATATAACATGCACACATACACACACACTAAAAAATATATATAAGTTATTTGAGATTAGAAGAATTTTCAAAATAAATGCAGTTTATAATAATCATTCTTTTTTTTTTTTATTAGAAAGAAGTTTGAAAAAGAAAAATGAAAGATTTAATTATTCACGTCAAAATACTATTTTTTTTTAAACTGAAAAAGTGGGATGTCACACTTATGCTTGTAGATCACCGGAATCCAACCTCCATTGATGATTCCGCTAGGGTTTCCTGTTTTCCCTAAATCTTTCTCTCTCCCCATTTGTCTGTGGTAAGGTGCCATTAGTCAAAGAAGACCAAAAGAAAGTGACCACTATACTTCCCTTACACTTCTTCAGAGATAAATCTGAAGAAGTAGGACGCGAAGTATTCCCCTTACACCTCACCGGAGGTAAGTCTAGTGAGGTAGGACGCGGAGGATCACACCCGAAGCAGAGCACACTTACCAAGAGAGGGAGGATTCCCGATCGGAGATAGGGTTACCGGGGGCTTCACGAACGGCAACGGAGTATTGATCGGAGGTGAGATTCAATCGCCATTGGATAGGGCCGTAATCATGATGTTAAGCCGTATAACTGGGACACCAGAATAACCTTAATTACAACAGCTTTGCCATTAATCGATCTTGTCACAGTAAAATAATTTATCTTGGAACCTTCGTCTCCTAATTAAAGTAGCAGTAGTAATACAGTACTTTACAATGCAAAAACCTACACCGGTCGTGTATTATACGCGCATCTTAATTATTAATCTCTAGAGCCCAATCCAACCGCCTACATGCGAGGAACCAAATAAAATCGGACCAATGGATCTTTATACACTAGCCCCATAAATAGTTGATAGCACATGGGAGGTTTCCAATGTGAAAATTTAAAGCTTAATCAACCCAGTAGGCATAAAAAAATATTCTCGAATATGGAAAAGGGAAAAGTCAGGAGATTTGAATTGTTAACCAACTTACGCCGTTAATTGACGAGGTGTGTCGGTTAAGAAGCAAATCTTTCCATTAACTGTGGTGGCTTTACAAAAAGGTGTGTTGTTAATGCCACCAACAGTTGAATCTTTTCCGTTTTAGATTTTTTTCGAATTGTTCACACCCTTTCATAAGGCTTCGTTCAGCCCTATAAATAGTGTTTCTTTGCATCTTTTTACGAGCCCGGAAAAATTATAGAGCAATACGTTGCATTCATATCGAGCCTGAGAGAAAGTACTACACAACTTTGTGTTCGCTTGTTGAACACCCTTTGCATTCATACGTTGCATTCCAGTTCGTGTGGCCCGCATTCAAAGTGTTGCGTTAGTTTGCGAAAAGATTATAGCATCCTATGAAGAAGATGTCGAGAATCGGGAGTAAAACGTATTCTTTAGTGTCCCCATTTGTGAGTTAAATTTCCCATTAACTGATCATGTTCTAATCCGCTGAAACGTTACTTTAAATAATTGTTTAAGTAGTTTGCTTATATGATTCCTCCAATATCTGTTTTAACATTGGGTTATTTAGTTTTATACACAGTTTGTTACTTGTGTACATTTCAGAATCTGACTAATAGCTCACAAGTTCTACCATTTCTATCTTATTTAATTGGTTTCATAGCATTCAATTGATATATATCTAAGGGAAACGTTATTACCATCTTATTTAAATACGTTTTCATTATGTATAAATTTTCCTATTTTTTGCCTTCAGAATAGTTTCAAATTGACCAATTGTAAGAAGCACTTAGTATTAAAGACTAACTTTACACTTGGTTTTTGACAAAGGAAAAGAATCATAAAATACCAAAAATGGAGTTCTTCAAAATATTAGAAGACCTGGCGTCGCTTTTAAGAGGTGCTGAGCAAGATATTTGGATAACATTGTTTGGCGATGATGACCAACAAGACAACAAAGTTTCAACACAGAAGGCGGAAATACCCAAAGCCATAGACCATTTGATAGAAAAGGCTTTCCAATCAAAGCTACATCCAGTGAAGGCTCAATTACCCAAAGACATACATGTGATAGAGAAGGTTTTCCAAGCAAAGGTAAAAGATCTCAAATGGGAGTTACACATTGCAATGTTGACGAACAGAGTCAAAGTGATTGAGTTCAAGGAAACAACTACACAAAGATGCATATACTAATCAAACCAAATCCAATGCCAAAAAGGAGAATCAAAGACCTTCACAACAACCAAATACCATCAAATATAATAATACCCCATATGCAGAGTAATATTGCAGAATATGATACGGTGACTCTTATGCAAGGACCTTCAAAAACTATCAAAATGCTTATGAAATATTTATATGGAGGACAAAAAGGTATGATTCTAACTCAAATTGCCAAATAGACTATCTATATTTGTAATAAAATATGATTAAAATAACTTTTTTGTTTATTCATGCAGGCAACTTCAAACCAATGTACAATTACTAAAGAAGAAAAGCAAGCAGATCAAAAAAAAAGGAACCGGACTACAGTGGCATAAATGTGTCAACTTTTGAACCAATTCTATACATTTGTTTTCCCAATTTCTCTGTTTTTGAAGAACAATTCTACACATATGTTTGTAAGCCTACATCAAACCATGTATTTTTATTTCAGATGCTATTTTTTTGGAAGTCCGACATTTTTCCTTTTTACAACCTTTACAGTTGTTTGTACTTCGACAATCATGTATTTCAATTCATCTTCCACTAATAACATATAGACAATAATATGGGGGCAAAACCAAACCACGTGCATCCCACGTGCAGACTCACTAGTACTCCTATAAAATCTCGAAAGTGTTCCATAGAAGGGTAAACAAGTCGACCCAAAAATATTTTATAAAGAGGGTTTCAGTTCGTTAATTCATTCCTACTCTACACTTGAGACAAGCCTTTGGAATTTAAGAAGATAACGATCTTCAGTGTATTATGATTTAGAATTGAAGAAGAATCCAATTCTAAAAACTTTCCACAGTCATAAATGCTTTATTGTAGGCGCGTTTTTGAGTAATCATGGATTGATCACACCATTTATTGTGTTCTCTTTAGGGCGTGTGGATTAATAATATTGAAACTAGCGAAAGAGTTTAAAATTTTAAAAGTCTTAGGTCATTTGATGGCTGTTACATTAGAAGGTAGAACCGTAGAAGGAAAATTCGTACCGTGACAATTACATCAGAGAAAAGAGTTGATGAAGTTGTTTTTCAGTAAAGAATAAGTTGCCAATATATGTTAAATTTTGTTTTTGTAACATATTACAACCATGTTTTGAGCGTAATGTTTTACGTTTAGTGAATGAATAGTTACGAAGGATTCACTAATAATGCTTACGCATAATCTGTTTTTCTTGATCGACGGTTAATTCTTTTTTTAAGGTGGCTAGATTGTTGAATTTCCAGCATAATATGAAGTTGGATTAACATATATATATATATATATACACACACATATATATATATATATATTTTTTAATAATTTTGACACGATTAATAGAATCACTGATAGCAAGTCCTCTCTCTCTCTCCCTTTGCTCACGTCAATGACTACTACAACACATCTTGGAAGTGAAGAATACGTGGAAACTCTGCATCCAAGACTCCGAGTGCCGGGTCAACAAGTCAACCCCAAAAATATTTTTAAAAGGCCTCTTGAGCATTGTTCTCAGCATCCGATGCTCAATATTTTTGCTGCAAAAAAAAAAAAACCCATATACCTTAAACCATGAGTAACAATACCATATTCACTGCGGTTTATTCTGTAATGCTGCTAGCATTAAGCATGGCAGCTAGTATTAGCATATTTTCAGTTCCATCATCCGCAAAATTATCATCATCGTCGTCATTTTCATCTTCGGCAGAGGCAAAAGCTCTGCTCAATAGTGGTTGGTGGGGAAACTTTTCTCCAAAATATCATTGCAACTTGGGAGGCATCGCTTGCAATTACGCAGGAAGTGTCATTCGGATGGAAGCTCGACATTATTATTATAATTCTTCTTATTTATATAATGAAAATCTTGCAGACATGAATTGGTCTTCCTTGCCAAATCTGGAATATCTTGATCTCAGTGGCTCTAACATAACTGGGGGAATTCCGATCGAAATTGGTACTCTCTCCAAGCTCACCCACCTTGACCTTTCTTACAACCATCATCTTGAAGGTGTTCTGCCAACTACCCTGGGAAACCTCACGCAATTAGTCCACCTCGACTTATCGAAAACTGATATCGGAGGTCCAATCCCCTCAACTATTGGTAATTTGAGTGCTCTGGCCCATTTGTCTCTCCATTCAATTAACCTCAGCGGCACCATCCCTCCAGAAATAGGGAACCTAAAGAATTTGGTCGAGATGGATTTGAGTTTCAACAAGCTTCGAGGTTCAATCCCTTCATCTATTGGCCATTTATCTAATTTGGCCAATTTGTATCTTAATTCAACTCAACTCAATGGTCCAATCCCTTCATCTATTGGGAATCTATATAATTTGGCCAATTTGTATCTCGATTCAAATCAACTCAATGGTCCAATCCCTTCATCTATTGGCAATCTATCTAATTTGGCCAATTTGTATCTCGATTCAAATCAACTCAATGGTCCAATCCCTTCATCTATTGGCAATCTATCTAATTTGGCCAATTTGTATCTCGATTCAAATCAACTCAATGGTCCAATCCCTTCATCTATTGGCAATCTATCTAATTTGGCCAATTTGCATCTTGATTCAAATCAACTCAATGGTCCAATCCCTTCAACTATTGGTAATTTGAGTGCTCTGGCCCATTTGTCTCTCTATTCAAATGAACTCACTGGTCATATCCCAACTAGTATTTGTAAATTGAAGAACCTGCAGTATTTAGATCTCTACCACAATAATCTCGTTGGAAAAATACCAAATTGTCTCTGTTTAGTACCATCTCTCGACTTCTCACACAATCGTCTCGAGAGTCTCGAAAGTAAAAGAACGATAATTACTCTTGTCCTTTCCCTCAGCGCAATTTTCCTTGCCTTACTAGGGTGTGTTGTGTGGTTTTGTTTCCGTAAGACCAAAAAAATCCCAAGTGAGGCAAGAGCAACCTATCACGGGGATATTTGCTCCATATGGAATTACGATGGAAGAATTGCATATGAAGATATCATCAAAGCAACAAATGACTTCGACATA
Organism: Rhododendron mucronatum var. ripense; assembly: GCA_019656295.1. NCBI lineage: Eukaryota > Viridiplantae > Streptophyta > Magnoliopsida > Ericales > Ericaceae > Rhododendron > Rhododendron mucronatum. The sequence goes on along the minus strand of BPLT01000014.1, from coordinate 2,162,253 downwards.
AGATATTGCATTGGAACAGGCGGATACGGCAGTGTGTACAGAGCTCAATTGCCAAGTGGCCAAGTAGTTGCCTTGAAGAAACTTCATCGGTTTGAAGCAGAGGACCCTGCGTTTGACCATTCTTTCAGGAATGAAGTCCAAATGTTGTCTAATGTACGACACAGAAACATCGTGAAGCTTTATGGATTTTGTTTGCACAACAGATGCATGTTCTTGGTGTATGAGTACATGGAAAAAGGAAGCTTGTTTTGCACCCTGAGACTCGATGTCGAAGCTTCTGAAATTGGATGGACTCAAAGGGTAAAAATCGTTGAAGCAATGGCACATGCTTTATCCTACTTGCATCATGATTGCACCCCGCCAATTGTTCATCGGGACATATCAAGCAACAACATTCTGTTGAACTCTCAACTAGAGGCTTTTGTCGCTGACTTCGGAACTGCCAGACTATTGCATCCCGATTCATCCAACCAAACCGTTATTGCAGGCACTTATGGATATATTGCACCAGGTACAGGTACTGCCTTCGTTTTTATCAAAGTAAACATCTATGGTTGTATTCAAAATCCATATATTTTGGTGTTTTTGCAGAACTTGCCTATACCATGGTTGTGACTGAAAAGTGTGATGTTTATAGTTTTGGAGTCGTGGCACTAGAAACGATCATGGGAAGGCATCCGGGAGACCTCCTATCATCCTTGACGTCGCCTCCAAGCGAAAACATGATGATAACCGATGTCCTAGATTCGCGCCTTCTACCTCCAACAAATCCAATAGTTGCGGGGGACATCGTTCTAGTTGCTACAATGGCATTTGCATGTTTAGATCCTAAGCCCAAGTCCCGACCATCAATGCTACGCGTGTCTCGAGAGTTTCTTTCTCGTCGGAAGGCTCTGGCTGCACCCCTTCGTACAGTATCATTGTGGAATCTGTGGAATTGGAAAATGGACTTTGTCCACCAATCAAATGAGCATGTGATCAGTGCTCGAGTTTGAAAAGAGATTCTTACATCCTTTTCATGCGTTAGTTGTTATGATCATTATGTATGTGTTTTAAGAAAATGTCTATCCCAAAGGAGCATTGCTATATTAGTTTACTGAAATGCCAATACATTTTTGTGTTTTCCAAACTAGCTTGTGTTGATTGTATTGACATGGTAATACGATTCGGCCTTTCCTATTCAAATGGCCAAGGACTAAAATCCACAGTAGTCGTGCTGGCACCATATGCTATGTAGTGTTCATATCCCTATGTTTCGATGTATTTCTAGCCGAACATATGGAAATCCCCGAGGCCTGTGGACCACAAATATGTGGAAACTTTTTGGGGGAGAGGTGATTTGAGTGTAGGACCACACTGCACATTATTGAAAGAGAGAGGCTATTAAACTTGAAAAGTCTTAGGTCAATTGATGACAATTACATTTGAACGTACAAGGAAAATTCGTGCATTTGTGAGTTCTCTCTAAGATGTGAAAACGATCGCTGCATCGTTGTGATTTAATGATTGTGTTTACATGTATTTCTAGCCGTCAGATCGTGTGAAAATGCTAGATAAAGGAGCAATGTTGTATTAATTTGATATTCCGCAACAGGGCCAATACCGAAGTGGCAATACTTTTCTGTGTTTTCTAAATTAACTTGCTGGTGTTCTATAGTATTGACAAGGTAATACGACTGGGCCTTTCCTATTCAAAAGGCCAAGGACGACTGAATCCACACTAGTCGCGCTAGCACCACATGCTACGCAGTGTAAATATCTCTATGTTTGGATGTATATCCAGCCATCGGATCATGTAGTGTAAATCTATATAATAAAACAGAGCTGTGTTTGAATCCAAAAGACAACCAACGTTTAAGATTTATCCCATTTCTCTGCATAAATCTCTACCCTCCATTCTACAAAATGGTATGCCGTAAATACCTAATCTATCCAAGGGCTATCCTAAATGAAATTTTGGTAAAATTTTGATTCGATTTTCCAAATTTGAAACGTAGATTGTGGAAACCCTAGCCCCATACCTCACGCTCCCCGTTCTTCCTCAGACTCCGTCTCCCTCTCTCGACTCTCTCTCTCTTCAATCGCTCTTCTAGCACCACCGACTGGCGTGACGAGTCACCACCGGAACTACCACCGTTCGAGGCTCTCTCTCTATCTTTATCTTCCATCGCTTCCCCTGCCTCATCTACCACCATGTATTCATGTAAGCCAAATCTCCCTTCGATCCGCCACCACCAACCCAACACCAGCAGGCACTGGATCGCCTCTCCATCAACGGCACCAGTCCTCTCCATCACCGCACCACCTCTCCAGGTATCTCTCTCTCTCTCTCTGCGTCAAAGATGGTGATGGAATTTTAGATGGTTGTCGGCTCAACAAATAGTATGTCATTACTCATTAGTTATGAACATGCAATATGCCTCACAGAAAAAGAACAAAAAAAACAGAGATCTTCGTGCCAGTTTTCGTGAAAACTCGGCCTTGGCCCCGTAGTATGTCATTACTTTTTTGTTTACGTGAAACGTGCTTTCTTTTTGATAACTCAGATGTTCGTGCCAGTTTTCGTGCACCTCAATTAATCCTGGGGGCTCCACCGCCCACTTGCACGGAGTTATAGGGAGTACTCGACACGTTTGGTTGTTTTCCTTTTCTATTTTTTTTCAATTTTGTTCACATTTGGGTTTTTTTCTTGGAAGGTGGTATATTCAGGACTAAGCTTCCATGGGTTGGAAGCTCTAACTGGCTAACGATGTGCAGTGAAACTTTAAAAGGAAATGGAACAAGTTGCATTTGCATTTCTTGAACAAGTCTATGACAATTAGCTTGGTTCTACTCCAAGCTATAGCATTGCTGCATCTATTTGGCTGAGTAAATTAAAGTTAGTATTTTTTTTATGTTAGTCGAGTTAGGTTAACATGGGTTGTCATAGTAGGGAAGGTCATTGGTTAGGACGGACAATTTGCTAGATAAAATGGTTTATGCTTTGTTGAATTTTACTCTAGAATCATGTTTGTTTAAAGGAAGATGCTTACTTATTGGTTTGTGTGTGTGTGTGTTTGCAGGTAGTAGTTTAATGTACAAGTGGCAAGATTACTGAAATACAATTTCTTACCCGTGTGTTTTTCGTTGAGTTGATGAATAACGATAATATGTGTTTTATTTTCTAAAATGTGGTTGAGTGGCCATTTTTCTCCTTATCTTTGGTTGTTGGACGAATTATATTGTACATGGGTGTGATATGAATCATTGCTTGATTGATTAGATAGTATTAAGCTCATTTCCCTACGGGGCTAAAAGAGAAAACTCGGCCTTAGCCCTGTAGGAAAACTCAGCCTTACATTCTTTCCGGAGAAGTCGGGTTCATTGGTAGGGGTGGTTAATAATGGAGAAGAGTAGTCAGTTAGGTTGGGTTCAGAATACGTAGCGCCGTGCCTTCAGGCACGAGCATTCGCTAGTATCTCTATGTTTGGATGTATATCCACCCATCGGATCATGTGAAAGTACGAAGATACGGAAATCTAGAGGCATGCATGAGGAACGCATCCATGTTGCTCACCTCTACGACTGAGGGCCAGCAGTTGTGCCTAAGGGAAGACCACAATATACAGAAGAATATGATATTGAATATGCTCGAGACAAGCCTTCAGTTTTTCAATAAGTGATCTTCGTGCCCCCAAAAAGAAAACGCCTCCATGTTGTTGTGATTTACATAATTGATAGTGTGATCTGATTTAGAATTGAATAAAAATCCAATTCTTAAACTTTCAGCCGTACATAAAAGTTTCGTCATAGGCACGTTTTTGAATGATTATTGATTGATCAGCATCTAGTGTGTTCTCTAAAGAGCGTGTGGACCATGAATATGTGCAAAGTTATTGGGACAGAGGTGATTTATGTAGAGGACCGCAATACTCATTACTAGAAGAGAGAGACATAAACTTGAAAAGTTTGGGGTCATTTGATGAAAACGATATTGAAGGGTAGAAGGAAAATTCGTACCCTGGCTAGCTTGACTCACCCAAACACTACAAGCCAAGGGTTGCAGTCAAAGGGGACGTTAAAATTTGTCGGCCCATTGGGCGGTTTTGGTTTTAAAATCACGACAACAACCCAGTTTCGGTTTAGGTTTGGTAGAAGAAAGTATCCGGACCGAACCGAACGAACCCGAATCAATCCATATAATATTATTAATAGGTATGTATAATATTATATATATATATATATATTATTTTAAGTTTTAAGTTTTCTAGGGTCATGCTACGGTACACACTCCCGTGCCATATGCACCCGTATAACCAAACCATTGAAAGGCGTAACATTTTACCATTGAAAGGCATAGCAATTGAAGGAAGTGTTTGGTTACGCCTCTCAATTGTTTGGTTACGATTCTCAATGATTTGGTTATGCCTCTCTATTGTTCAGTTATATAGGTGCATATGGTACAAAGGTGTATATCGTAGCATATCCCTTTTAATTAGCAATTCTTCATTTCTTCTCCTCTCCTCATTCGTCTCATACTCCTAAAAATCTCAAAATTCTTCCATTTAAGTTTGAAAATCATTTATTGATTGGTATACCGTACTCCACAGAAGCATGCACCAATCAATATGTCAAAGTCTCAAACCCCAAAACGTGAGATGAGTAATGGTAAAATCTAAAGGCATGTAACGCATAATAATCTTGGAATATTACTCCCGCGTTCCATAATTTTTGTTTGTTCTGCAAAATGATGTCTTGAAAGTAACAAATTTTTATCAAGATCTAGAAAAGCCTCTACCTTTTCCCAAATAAAAAGAACCCCTTGATGTATGGTAATAAGTTGAAAAAAAGAAAAACTAAAACTTTTCTAGCAAAAATTGAATTACTTTTAAGACCCCGTTTTGTGAACTAGACAAATGTTTAGGGACGGAGCGAGTAGCCGAATTTTGATAGGATATGCACAATACTTTCCCACTTATTAGTTGTTTGATCAAATTTTAACAAAAATATGCAAATTTTTTGACTTGCGCATTCATCGTGTGTGCCCCGGCCTCTAACATTGCTTCTACACAGGTAAATGAAAAACAGATGATTCTAATGCAAAGTTCTGTAATTTTAGATCAAAAGGCTTCCAAAATGTTGGTCACTGATTCTTAATTTACTCCAAAAACAGGGAGCTGTCAAGCCAAAGTCATCGGCTCTGTTTCAACGAATTTGGGCTTCTTTGTAATAGTGATCAATTAACCCTAGTCATCTCAAGTTAGTTAAAACTCACTTTCCTTATAACTTTCTGCGCACATTCGCAGTCCACACACACGACATCAAGAGAGCGCAATTGGAGGTACTCAAACAGTCATTCGAAACGAGCCTACAAAGTGCGACTTGTTCGCACTTGTCTCAATCAAACTAATTTTTGATGACATTTTTTTTTGCAAGTTCTATGAGACTGATGGTTTAAGGATCATGATTGTGGACTCAAGAGTTGAACGAATTGTTAATGTTGGTCGCGGGCCAGTATCTTGTCCACGCGGGTTGAACCGTGGCGCTTGGGACCTGCTATGCTATGGTATAAGAAAATAGAGTTACGCCTTTACCTCTACCTGTGGGTTTTGGTAAGATGGTAAGCGTTTGACCCCTACAGTTAATAATAATACACTATCATTTAATCAATCAAATAATAACATGATGATCATTTTTCCAGATGACTTTGAAGTGAACTAGTGTTTTAGCTACTCATGAATACAGCAAAGTTTATTAGGGCTTCTACCAGAGTTAATTGCAGGAGGATTCAAGTACAATTCAACGATTAGCAAAGTTTATTAGGCCTTCTACCAGAGTTAATTGCGGGAGGATTCAATTATAATTCAACCACTGCCAAACCAGAGGGTCGAGAGGTGACCAGATCCAGATCAACGAACCCCACACAATCCCAAACCCAAACCCGAACCCGAACCAATCTGTTTAATATTACTAACATGTATATATAATGTAGGGAAAGACTACAATACACATCCCTTAAAAGGGTGTACCATATGCACCTATTTTATGGTTCATTCATAACTTCTTAGCGTATTTCATAACTTTTCATACCATGGTTGTGATTTAAAAAGAAAACAATGAATGATGACACCATATCCCTACTCTACACTTGAGACAAGCCGTTGGAATTGAAAAAGAAAACGGTCTCCACATTGTTGTGATTTAAATCTTTGGTGTATTATGATTTAGAATTGACTAGAATCCAAATCTTAAAACTTTCCACAGTCATATATGCTTTGCTGTAGGCGCGTTTTGAATAATTGTTGATTAATCACACCATTTAGTGTGTTCTCTTAAGGGCGTGTGGATTACTACATATTGAAATAGAAACACTTTAAAAATTGAAAAGTCTTAAGTCATTTGATGACAGTATTACATTAGAAGGGTACGTAGAAGGAAAATTCGTACCGTGTGTTTGCATGAGAAAATAAATCCCAGCCAAACACCGTGACAATTACTTCAGAGAAAAGAGCCAATTAATGACCCTTCCTTGACTCACTGTTTTCCAATAAAAAATAAGTGGCAAATCTATGGGTTTTTTTTTCTTTTTCTTAAACATGACACCCATGTTTCAGAGTATTGTTTTATGCTTATTGAATGAATAGTTGTGCAGAATTCACTGATCGATATTGAGTATTAATTTTTTTTTTTTTTAAGGTGAGTAGATTGTTGAATTTCCAGCCAAATATGAAGTTGGATTAACAGTTTTATTTTTTATTTTTATGAATCACTGATAGCAAGTGATCTCTCTCTCTCTCTCTCTCTCTCTCTCTCTCTCTCTCTCATATGTGCCTTGGCAAGTCATCGCTCAAGTCAATGACTAACACATTTTGGAATTGAAGAATACTCAAAGAGGAAGACTAAAGACTAGAAAAGTGAGAGAGACTATGACTTGCTTAATGCTTGACTCCTAGTGCCCGGGTCAACAAGTCGACCCGAAAACTATTTTTAAAAACCCCTCTTGAGCATTGTTCTCTGCATCCAATGCTCAATATTTTACTGCTACAATATCCACACATACTTTAAACTATGAGTAATAATAGCATATCCTCTTCTGTTTATTCTGTTATGCTCCTAGCAATGAGTGTTGGGTCGTGACCTTGACCCAGAACTCGCCCCCCAAGCACAAGCACCAAACAAACTAAGCACAAACACGAGAGAGGTGAGTAAAAACTCCGTAATTGTATTATTCACAAATTAAATACAATTAATATACATGAAAAAACCTCATCAGCACGCCACAAACCGGCTACCATCACTCCTCTCTCTCTCTCTCCCTCACTCCGGTGCTCTCTGACAGTATCTCCAAGCCTCTCCGAGGAGCCTCTCGCTCGCACTCTCTCTCTGTTCTCACCTGTCTGTCTAGCACACCCACACAGCCTTTGGCAGTCCAAAAATAAAAGGAAAAAACCTAAACACATGAGGAGTAATCCCCTACACTCACACCCACCCCACTTGGGCGTACCCAACAATAAGTATGGCAGCTAGTATTAGCATATTTTCAGTTCCATCATCCGCAAAATTATCATCATTGTCGTCGCTTTCATCTTCAGCTGAGGCGAAAGCTCTGCTTAATAGTGGTTGGTGGTGAAACTTTTCTTCAAGAAATCATTGCAACTTGGGAGGCATCATTTGCAATGACGTAGGAAGTGTCATTCGGATGTAAGCTCTATATTTATATAATGAAAATCTTGCAGACATGAATTGGTCTTCCTCGCCAAATCCGGAATATCTTGTTCTCAGTGACTCTAACGTAACTGGGGGAATTCCGGTCGAAATTGGTACTCTCCAAGCTCACCCACCTTGACCTTTCTTCCAACTATGCTCTTCAAGGTCCAATCCCTTCATCTATTGGAAATTTGAGAACCTTGATCCGTTTGGATATCAATTCAAATAATCTCAACGGCTTCATCCTATAGAAATAGGGAGCCTAAAGAGTTTAGTTGAGATGGATTTGAGTTTCAATAACCTTGGAGGTTCAATCCCTTCACCCATTTGTACCTCCATTCAAATAACCTCAGTGGTCAAATTCCTCGAGCTATTGGGAATTCAAAATATTTGACTAACTTGTGCCTCGATAATAATCTCCTCACAGGTCATATCCCTAATAGTATTTGGAAATTGAAGAACCTGACGTTTTTGGACCTCTTTGATAATTTGCTTAGTGGGCATATACCAAGGCAGCTAGGAAGACTTAACTGGAACCATACCCAACGGACTTATGTGAAACCACTGAAGTACTTAGATCTCTTCGACAATAATCTCGTTGCAAAAATCCCAAATTGTCTTTGTTTAGTACCATTTCTAAACTTGTCACACAATCGTCTCGATACTCTCGAAAGTCAAATCCCAAATAGATCTCCAAATTGGTGTCCATAGGATTGCTATGAAGCCAAATATTCATCCTCTTGTCTTAGGGTCAATCACGAAAAGAGAAGAATGAAACTTACCTCGTTAGCCCAATTTCTCTTTCCTTACTTGGGTTTGTTGTGTGCTTTTGTTTCCTGACGACCAAAAAAACCCAAAGCGAGGCAAGAGCAACCAATCATGGGGATATTTCCTCCATATGGAATTACGATGGAAGAATTGCATATGAAGATATCATCAAAGCAACAAATGAATTTGACATCAAATATTGCATTGGAACAGGCAAATATGACAGCGTCTACAGAGCTCAGTTGCCAAGTGGTCAAGTAGTTTTTTTTTTTTTTTGGATAAGCACTTTACTTCTATAAAGCTCAAAAACTCATGTACAAACTCTAAGGGGCATTCCCCCGGAAAAAAAAAAACCAAGGCACCGAAGACAAGCCTCAACATACCACAAGAGACATTTAAGAAAAAAGAACCAAACAACTCTATACAAAGAACTCCTATTCTAAACAGTGTGGATCAAAAACTCTAGTTGAAAGGCCCCAACTACCACACAACTCTATGTTCTTATGGGATTTCTTAACACCCCTTCTCAAGTTTAGCAAATCCCGAATTGCTGTTACAATCTTGAGGATGACCTGATCCTGAGAAGAAATCTTGTTTTGAAAAATTCGCTGATTCCGCTCCATCCAGAGGTTATAGACACAAGCAGCAAACATACTTTTCAAAAGCCAACTCTTAAGCCCAGACCCTTTAACTGTCTGAATATACCATGCAACCACATCCGGTAAAGAGGAAGGGAGTTGATCAGTCAAGCACTTTTGCAAAACAGCCCTCCAAACTGATTGGGAGAATGCACATTGGAAAAACAAATGTATATGTGACTCCTGGGCATTATTACAGAACACACAATCATCCTCCACACACATACCCCATCTCAATAATCTGTCCCTTGAAGAAACTTCATCGGTTCGGAGCGGAGGACCCTACGTTCGACCATTCTTTTAGGAATGAGGTCCAAATGTTGACAAATGTAAGACAAAAAAACATTGTGAACCTTTACGGATTTTGTTTGCACAACAGATGCATGTTCTTGGTGTACGAGTACATATGGAAAAAGGAAGCTTATTTTGCGCCCTGAGGTTCGATGTCTTCTGAATTTGGATGGATTCAAAGGGTAAAAGTCGTTGAAGCAATGGCACATACTTTATCCTACTTGCATCATGATTGCACCCCGCCAATTGTACATCGAGACATATCAAGCAACAACATTCTATTAAACACTCAACTTGAAGCTTTTGTCTCTGACTTCGGAACTGCAAGACTGGCATCCCGATTCATCCAATCAAACCGTTATTGCAGGGACTTACGGATATAATGCACCAGGTACATACGGGTATCACCTTTGTTTTAAAATCCAAGCAAATGTTTGTGGAATCGGAACATGAACTTTGTTCAACTATCGACTGAAGTGATCTCAGTGCCCAAGTTTGAAAAGAGCCTCGATTCATTTTGAAGCCTTGGTTGTCGTGACCATTAAGTATGTATCTTAATTATTATTTAGCAGCATTGATTCATTGAATTCGTAAGGAGCTTAAATCAAAATCATTAAGGCACGTGCATGGGTGCGAATATGGGCCAATCTAGTTCAGTGATCACTTTCAGAAGCATCTTGTTTCCTTAATATGGGTGCGAATACAGATTTAAACATGTTGTTTGCTTAGTGAAAGGATGAGTTGCTTCACTTTTGTTTAATTAAAAACCATTAGACGTTTAATTAGAGTTTAAAAACCGTTAACTGTGATTCCATTCATTAAGCGCAAATAAACAAACACCAAGGCCTAAGCCAGTACACATTCCTAATTCTAGGATATTCCTTCATTCTGTAAGAGTTGAAAAAATCTTATAGGGCTTTCCACACTTCCTTGGATCATCAAAAATCGTTTCAACATCAAAATTCGTCAAAAGCAACGCTTGTACGTATATGAAGCAAAATTCGATTGTCTACATCACCAACACAATTAATCGACCACTATGACTACCACACCGCTACCACTACCACCACCACCATTTGACTACCCTTACTTGAACGTTTGCGCCTTTCGAACATTTCGTAACTTAATAAATCATTGGAGAGGGGTAGGGTTACACACAGATCATTGGAGAGGGGTAGGGTTACACACGTAATCTCTATTAGGTGACGATGGTGGAGGTGGTGCAGTGGTGGTAGTGGTAGAAAGCAAGGGCAATTTACACATAATGTGCATCAAATTATTCTCTTTTGCACCTCAGGCACAAGTCAAAGTGCCCCAGGCGCTGGCGCCAAAAATTAAATTGTGTCACCGCCCGGGTGCAGCTTTCAAATAGCGAAGTAGGCCAATTGCAACTTTGCGGCTTGCCATTGAAACTGCTGAACTCCGATTTCAACGTGGTTAGAACCGTTAAAAAGAAATGGTAAGTCTACTTTCTCACTCAAGTTATTATGATTCATAATTATTTACACATTAAAGCATACAATGATCTTACCTTCGAGGAGTATAAAAAAAAAAAGAAAACATTTTTTGAAATTCTAATCATCGAAGGACAAAGAGATAAAAAAGAAGACAAGGAACAAAAGAGGGAAATATCCAAGTACCTTTTGGGCGCTGCAAATTGGGTGATTCCAAAAATTTAAGTTGCCAATATACTGGCAAATGATTTGCCAGTGTTTAAACTTTTTTCTATGGTTACCTACTAACAACATTTTTGTATTATTTTTATTTTTGGTCTTGAATAAGAAAAAATTAACTAGGCCAACTGGGATATTTCAAACTTCATGGTTTGATCTGGCATATCGGGTTAAGGTAGTGTACTGACCGCGTCGTACCGTGTCAAAAATATATTTATAAAACCTTGGAGTTAACTACTACTCCGTAGAATAGTGATCAAGACCGAGTATCGTTCCAACGGAGACAGTATGGCTGAGTTACGACCAATTCGATTAATTTTTAGATTAATTCGGGCAAAAGAAGTTTGGTTGTTTGGATTTGGAGAATTTATTAAACTAAGAGAATTAATTAAATGGAAAGTTTTAACGATTGGAAAGAAAATCTAGGGTTCGAATCCACCTCGACCGCGTAACTCCAACATGCATGGGCAAGATTAATTATTCGAATCAGAAGGGATTATTACTAGGGCTTGCAAACCCTAGCAATAATCATCTAGAAAATAATTGAGTTGTTAAAAGGCATAGATTATCCCATAGCACGGACCGTCTCAAAAGTACGGTCTGGCCGCCTAACGGCACGGCCCGTCTTACGAGTATAATCTATCTCAGAACTCCAACCACAATCGATGAAAACCATTGTATAACTCGTATTTGAAAGCATGCATACAAATACTCAATATATCAAAACCATCAAAATCATTCCATTCAATTGAAACGGAAAGGGTTCTTAGTTATACAATCGATCCGAATAATAAACCTTAAACCCATACATAAAATAAAGTTACTTGGTGCGAAGTTTCATCTTCCCCCTAGAAAAGGGGTTTAGCCGGCCATGGAGAAGAAAGATGCAATCGAGATTGAAGAAGACATGGACGACATGAAGTTAATCTCCTTCCACGTTCTATTCATGCCTTCGATGTCAATAGCTGCTGTCAATAATAATGTCTAACCTAACAAATTAACTAAAACCTCCTTTTATAGCCTAGGCCCATAAAAAATAAGACAAAAAAAACGCAAAGCAATTTCCCGTCTGCTGCCGCTGGTCCGGACCAGAAATTCCTTTGGCCGGACCAGAAAAACAGCTTGTTCAATTTCTATTCTGGACTTGGTTGTCCGGGCCAGCAAGTCTTTGGTCCGGACCAGATTGTCAGCCTCTGCCGTTTCGCTCCACTTTTCGCCGGCCTCCACCGGAACATCCTTAATTCACGATTATTACTCCAAAACATGTCCGAATGCCCCACAAGCCCTGAAACACTACAAACCAATTAAATCTTGTTAAATAACATTTGATAGGACCGACAAAACCTAAGTTAATGGGAATAAACGGGTGCTGTTCAGCACCTATCACGCCCCCCAACTTACACTTTGTTAGTCCCTAGCAAAGAAAAGAACTAAACAACTAATGAAAGCAATGAAAGATAGGACATTTGAACCCCCAGGTGCTCCGGTAGGACGAGTTTAGTCTCGTAAAAAGGTGAGGGTTATCAGCAGTGAACACCCACAAACACGGGGAAACCTTTCAACACAAAAATCGCAACCTGTCATGCAACTCATCGACAAATCAAGCAGAGGACACAAAGCTACCACAAAGATATAACAAGGCAAACATAGTTCCGAGCGCTAACAATTCAAGAAATAAACTGTGGCCCTTAAGCTTAGCGTGTGTGAATACGGGCCTCAATCACATATGAACAATAATCAACCGCTCTCTCCGGACCGAGCTTCAACTTCAATTCTCACTGTGTCATGCACTCACAAATGAAATCACTCGAAACAAGGTGCATTATGAACTCTCAAGTGTGCGGTTTGGAGGATACGTTAATGGAAAGCAAAGAACTCCGCACACTATGACACGAAAAGAACCCTTTATATAATGGACACGCAATCTCATGAACAAAATGCCAAGCATTGGAACTCTCCACCAATCAAACCTCAACCCACTACGCCAAATTAAGCTTTTTCCGGCATTTCATAAATGCCGGTAAAGATGAAATTAATGCCGGTAATAGTATTCCCGGCATTTGTTGACGAAAATAAAAAATGCCGCTCAAACAAGTGTCGGTAATACAAAAACGGCATTTGTACAAATGCCGGAAATAAAACCGGCGTTTGTTACTAGTTTTACCGGCATTTGTAAAGTGCCGGAAATAAAATTGCCGAATATACATTTATTACCGGCGGGTGGTGCAAATGCCGGAAAAATAATATTACCGGCATTTTTCAAATGCCCTTTTTATATACCTTTTCCGGCATTTGATTAGTGCCGTATTTTTTGTAGCTTTTACCGGCATTTTTCAAATGCCATTTTTATATCATGGTTTTTTCTTTTCATTGTTTTTACCGGCATTTGTAAACTGCCGCTAAAAATTCTTTTTTTTTTTTTTTGGGCAGCTTTCATTTTTAATACACGATTTTTTCGTTAATAAGTTATCCTAACCTAGTACTACCATTTTTGATAACACATTGCCTGCATACAAAATTGTAACTAACAAAAACAATTTGAAGTTCCACTAGCTAGCAATTAGCATAACCAAAATGCAAGTTCCGTAAACAAAAAATAACAATGCGAGGCATAGAATGCCATTGTGAAAATCAAACCCAAAGCGTCAAAATATAAGTTCTAATTGCATGTGTATCTCCAAAAACAAAAGATCATACTAACCTAAGTAACACAAGGACCCAAAACATGCTTTTGGTTGCGAACTCCAAAACAAAAATAACAAAAACAATTTCTATTATCAAGAAGAATTTCCGTCATTCATATTGCATGTCTTCCGTGTCCGTCTATGTCCTATCAACCTGCAAATACAAAAAACAGTTACACGTTTATACATAGGTGGATTTTGACAACTATGTTGTAGACACAAAACAAGTTTTCATAAAAACTGTCCAAAAGACTTACTATCTACAAGTCACACAGATACCAATTTAAAGACTAATGACTGCCGATTTCATTTCAGCCGGAACAAAGTTGGAACTATACCTAGAATCTTATCAAGAAATCTTCAGGTACGCGATACGATCTTACATGGGCAGAGCAATAGTCGATCCAATTTGGTTCCATGTCTAGTCTACCCGCTTTATTGAACATTCCAACTAAATACCAGATATCCAATTCAAGCAACTGCATCTAATCTATCATCAACCTCTTAAACCTTTAACATATGAGAACCATAATAGATCGACAACAATCCATATGCGTGCAAAATAGAAAAGATAGAAATATATATGTTGCAACAATATTAACATCACCATGCTGAAAGTAATAAACTAGTGGAATACATAGAAGAAACAAAATGTGTCTACAGCTATCCGAATCCCATCATCAACCTCTCACACCTTCAACGTATTAGAACCACAATATAGACAACAATCCTTGTGCGCGCAAAAGATGAGACATGTAGCAACAAAAATAATACCAGCACGCTGAAAATAAAATCCTAGTGGAATGTATAGAAGAAACGATATGCACCACAAGCTATCCAAATTCCATCATCAACCTCACACCTTTCATAAAAAATGACCACAAAAGAGATTAAAGTCCATAAAGTGAGAGTGAAAAGAAAGCCAGGAAAATACTTAGCAGTAGATTAAATGTTTGTATTTTAAGCTTGGTTAGTTCTTTAAAAAAAATAACAGATTTGTTTTAACTATCTAAAGCCGTTGGAGGACCGAGAAACCTAAATTTACAACAACTATAAACTAGTGCACACTAAAAAACAATAATAAAACACAAATTTCGATGCATTTCACTGCCTAACCATATTAGTTGACTGTGTATCTAATCACTTGCAGCTTTGCTTCACCAAATAAGTTGCTATGGTACTTCTTCATTCCAATGTGGGTTCTGGAAGTAAAAATGACATTGAATAAAGTGGTGGGGTTTGCCATTGATGGCAGAGTTGGTAGGCATCCTTTCTCAAATTAATTGGATTATGCAATGCAAAGACACTATGCACACTTTCAATTTGATGAGACAGACATTTCTAGTGCAAGACAGATTAAGTACTTGAATGCAGAAATGCTGGACCTAAGGAAAGAATTAGAAGAGAAGATGACGTCATTACAGAATGTGAATGCTAATATAATAGAGCATGTTGTGAAGGCTTTTGAAAACTTCTTGGTTTTGAGTCTGGTCATTCAATTCTGATAAGGAGTCATGGTTTCTACACCTTGACTCGAGAGGCAGAGGTGAATGGTACCATGGTAATAGTGTAAATTGGCAACTCAGTCTCTGACCTCTAACTTGCAGAGTAAATCAAAGAAGTAGTACTCTATGATCTATGGCTATAAATACTTCTGGGGAGAGGAAGATCCACAAGTAAAAGCTTCAGTTCTGAAGCCTTGAATTCCATAGACCAATTGGAGTGGAAGCAAATGTTATCAATAGTTTGTTAAGCTCTCTCCACAAAAAATGAAACAAATGGATTTCTACTTTCTTCCGTGAAACGAAAGCAAAAAAGAAAAGAAGGAAGTAAATGAGCTTCATAATGCAATGACTATATCCTGAGGTATGATGCACGGACACGAATACGGATACGGATACGGATACTGACACGGACACGGAAATTCTAACTCGTACATGGAAAGATTCCTTGGAAGGATATAGATTAAAGACTGATCATATTAAAATGGTAAGAGGAAGCAATATTGATCATACTCTCTCTCTCTCTCTCTATATATATAAACTTATCTCCTTCCTATGTTGAGAAGAAGGATTCTTCTTTCCCATGGGTCCCAACTTTACATCTGTTTCCCTACAAATGTGAAATATACACCCATTATTTGGACAGAGTATACAGGAAATTTGGACAGAGTACGCCAAAAACTGTAGCAAAAATGCAGGTTTCACTACCAAAGTCATTCCAACAGCTTTCATTACTTTGGTTCTGCTTTATGCATGACAGAAACAAAAATGGCCAACCCAGTAATCTCATAAACCAAAAACAAAGGAATGCAACTCCAACTACACATTGCACTACAACTGGACTTAAATCTAGACTAAAAACAACACTAAATCTGCATTACCAAGCCTAACAATCACATAAATGATCCTTGGCAACAACACTGATCAATCTTTCATTGATAGTCCATGGAGTTCATATCAAATTATAAAACATTATTGAAGCGTAAAGCTTATAACAAACCATGTGTTTTGGGTATTAATCACTCACCTCGTATCCACGTGTCCCCCGAACCTCCTAAGACAATTAGGCAACAAAACATGATTAGACGATGTCAAACAAGCCTATTTTAAATGAACATAAGGTCCTATGGTAAGAATATGAAATTAGATAGCGAGCCTTAAGAGATTAGTCATGAAATCTGCAGTTTCATAATCTTTAACCTAAAATCTGACTTTGCACAAGAATAACTAAGACACAATCTTCATGCATTTTTTTAGCTCTATGAGTCTAGTTTCAAAATCAGAAATCGGATCGCAATTTCATCGCCCGAGCTAAAAATTATGGCCGTTTCCGTAAAGTGCGATGAAGCTGTCAGCACGCAGACACCACAACAGCAGGTCGGTTAACGAATTTTAACTTCTTCCACGTTGCGAATTAGGTTCTGAAAATTTTACACAGTAAAGTAGACACATACAGACATCTTTAGTAAAAATATCAAAAAATATCAAGGTCGGGAAGATGGTGAGAAAAATTCCTCAAGAACAGGGCAGATTCAATTCTGTTGGAGCTTTAAATAGCCTACCACAAGCTATACGAATTTCTGAGGTAAAATCCTAAAATTCACATCAAAAACTCATACAAAAACTTCACAAAAACATGAGCAAACCAGAGCATACTCATGGGCTGCCTCAAATATACCAAATTCATGAATTACTCCAACTTTAAACATGTCAATTTCTGGGAATTAGTTCCTTCAGCTGAGAAGGAAGATCCTACACAAGACAGGAAAAAATTAGATGAAAAAGACCGGCAAACAAAAGTAAGAGAATTAGAGAGAACCTCAGCTAGAAGAAAATGTTACTAACACCAATTCCTTTTAAGTATTGACAATGCACAATTGCTAGAAATGCGACATGCTATTAGCATTATTATTATTTTCTTGCCATTTTTTCCACTAGGCTTCCCACTTCCCTAGTTGCCTACATCTTTGAAAGACGAAAGGACAATGTACATATTCTGGCCAGAAGGCATGTGAATTCAAGATCCACAAACTGGAAAAATGCACAGAATTAAAAAAACGAAAAAGAAAAAATAAGTAGGAATGGGGTTCTAGAGAGAAATGGCCCTCCGACACCACCGACAGTTCCATTCACATGGCTGATGGGCTGGGTTTTAAAGCTATTGATTCCAACACTTTACGTAGGAAGCAAAGGACAATCAATGCTTCTACCCACCAATCACTCCTAAATCTTCTAATTTAGGAACCCATTCACCAAAAGCTCAATCACAGTTGTTGGGGAATCTGTTGTGGTTAGTGTTGAATACCAAGTGCTACCTCCAATTTGTAAGTTTTGTAAGGTATTTGGGCATACTTCCCACCAGTGCTCCAAGTCTCCAGTGGCTAAGTCTACAACACATTTGGTTACAGAAACATGGCAGCAGGTTGGAAAGGAAAAAACAAGGCAATTCCTAATCCTAGTCATGAGAAGGATCAGCCAATTCCACTCACTTTTGGGGACTCATCATTGATCCCTGGAAGTGCCAATGTTATAGTGGATAACATGTTAGGGGCAGATTTAGTGGAAAATAATGGCAAGTGTTGTGAAGTTCCCATAGTGGTAAATTGGCTGAAATTCGGAAGATAAGTTTCGGTGGTATTGACTCTGCTTCTATTAACATTGCTCCTCTTATTGATGATATTTCAAGTGATTTCGAAGTGGAGAGCTGGGATATCGATACAGAATTTGTTCATCGTTCTGTAACTCTTGGTAGCACTGTAATTGTTGAATCTCAGCCAGTGTAGGGATGGCTATGGCTTCTCCATCCATACTTTCAAGGGGTGTGGAGGCTGATTGCATCCCTTTAGCTACGGATCCTCCTGATATTGGCCAATCTGGTGCTAGTGGTATGGGCTCTAATCCCCTAACCCCTACACCAGATCCTCAATTTAAAGAGCAACATGGAGGACCCAACGATCATTGGAGCATATACAAGTCTAAGTACTCCAAAAAGAAGAAGCAAGGGCAGTGACCTATAAAAGTTGTGATGCTTAGTTCTGCAAAATGTTTGCCCATCTGGCCATAATGGGCTAGAATCTTATCTTTAAATACTTGGCTTTGGCCCCACTTTTGCACATTTGCCAACTGCGCAAGAGAATGGGACACAAAGTATTAATCTAGGTCACACTAATGAAATTTCAATCTAAGGGATAGGAAGCTTCAAATCTTATACTAGGAAATATTACCAGTTTTGCGGAGACAACCAACTCAATGAATCCTGCGAAAATTTGGCTTAGCACAACTTTTCGTTTGTGTGGAACATGTATATGTTGTTCAAAAAAGAGAGATGTGGTAAGATTTTTTGCTGATGGGGTTCAAAGAAGTCCTAACTTCCTAGCTTACTTTTAAGTGCTCAGTGCATTTGAGAACTTGGTATCATAACTAAATCCAATGCGAGCATTTTGAACATAAGAGTTTACATAGGATAAACTTCTACAATGAAGCCATCAATTTGGAATTTGATCTCCTTCCCACTTGGGATACTTCGGCATCAAATGTTATGAATATAAAAACAGTATTCTTTTTAACTACTGTTAATTGAACTAAACTTTTCCCTACAAACATGGGTTTAGGGCACGAAAACCTCGACATCTAAGGACTTGGGAATGAGGCACGAAGGCTTCTAATTCCACAAGAACGAAAGTACTTTTTCACTCGTGCATCTACTGGGAGATTTCATTTGGAAAAGAAAATGTTCCATACTAATGTGATGGAGTCGGGTCTATAATCTAACCCCGCTTAGCTTGGTTGGGAGTAATCTCTTAGGATTCGTATATGTGTGGAAATAGATGCTAAAAGGCCTCTTGTCGTATAACCTCTTCAAGTACGAGACCGGCCCGCTTAATCCCTCTACTTTAACCCATTACTGGAAGACAATACTGTTCTTAAGTTCTTAAAGATATAAGCAAGAGATAATCGAGCCTGCTTGCCTCCTTCAAACCTTTCGTTATTCAATGCTTGACATCTTTCTTCATGCGTTCAAGGCGTGACACGTCCATTAAAAACCCGAATCAGCGAATTGACTAAGTTCTGAACCTTTTTTTTTTTTCCTAATAACAAAGTCATCCTAAACAAAAAAATTGCTCCTAACAATGGATTATTATAATAACAAAACTTCAACCCTATAGTCATTGTGTTCACTCTCTTAACATGCATTTCAACAAACAGTTTATATGCATCTTTGAAAGTCCCATATCTATCTATACACAAAATCGAAATGGTCTCCACCAATTTCGGCCAAAAAAATAAATAAATAGAGTTTTTTGTACTTCAAAGGAGTAGAAAGCCCAGAATAACGAGTGGACCATGAGAGTGTAGCTTGACTTAAAAGCAACCGAAACAGGGAATTTCTCTCTCTGTTCACCGCACTAAAAGCTTCAACGGTTCCTTTAGGCGTCAAAGGAGTTGTATTGATAGGCGACTCCCTGCCGAGTAGTTCTTTGCGGACCACCCTTGCCACAGGAACAAGAACACTTTTTCTACGTAGAGACCAAATACACAAAATCAAACCCACAGTTTAGCAAATCTCGCAGTTTAATGGCAAAAATAGACCACAAGTAGTACATCAATTTTGCAACTATGAGCATGCAATTTTGAAACCCCAAATAGAGACACGGGATTCAAGGTTCAAAGGTGAGCAAATGAAGAAATAAATCAAACCCAGACGCAAATCAAACCCAGACGTAGAAGCAGATTAGATCAAACCCAGAAATTTTGTTCGATCAAGAAGAAATAGTGTACCTGTGATGGTGAGAACCGTGAGATATCACGCAAAGACCAGTGAAGATGGGGATTTTTGTCTGCAGAGAGAGCGATCTTCAAGTTTTCCCGTTTCGATCGGGGGCTTCCATTTCTTGGGTTTTAATTGGGGGATTTTCGTTTTCCAGTGTGAGTGGGTTTGGAGTGAGGCTGAGAGAAGGAAAAGGAAAAGATAAGAAGGAAAAGGAAAAGATAAAGAGGGAAAAAGGAAAAATTACGAGGGAGAAAGTACGAGAAGTTCTTCACAGTGTAACTAGGTGACGTCGTTTTAGGAGTAAAGAATAAATTGCGCGCCGTTCGTGGTAATTAATTGCCGCCCATGGAAACTAAAAACGGCATTTTATGAAATAATGCCGTTTTTGAGTCATTTTTACCGGCATTTTATAACTCATGCCGTTTAAAGAAAATAATTTCCGGCATTCCTATAAATGCCGGGATTAACTAGTATTAATGGCATTTTAACACATGCCGGAAAGAAAAATGCCGTTAATGCCACATTTTCTTGTAGTGACCCAACACCCCTAAGATCAAACATGACTTTATTCAAGGTTATAGCATTAGGGATGAGATAATGTATCAAGGCTAGGGTAAAAGTAGATTTAAGTGCGAGAGAATAAGCGAGTGTTTCAACTAAACCGGGCAAATATGCAATGTGTACCCTGCTAACATTAATTCAACTCCACCTTTTCTCTCCTTTTAACCCTTCAACGTCTTTCAAATACACAGCAACCATTCCTCTTTTTTCAACTTATCGGTGCCCCTTTTTCTCTCTCTCTCTCTCTCTTTTTTTTTTTTTTTTTTTTGTATTTTGTTGTGTTTCTTTTTTTTTTTTTCAAGGGACACTACCAATTCAAGCGCAAAATTCAACAATTTACCCAAAAACTAACCTTTACATGCTCGCCTTTCTCCAAACACAATATGGAAGGTGGAGCTAACCAAGAAAAGGCTAAATCTGTAAGGCTCAAAGTGGCTCACAAGGGATGAATGTAAACACAAAGGAACGAATTGGCCCAAAAATCAAGAAGGTGCCTGTAATCCTCTCCCAGGGGTGTACCATCCATGCAACAAACTAAAACCAAGAGATATTGTTATGCATTCAAGTTCCAACACTCGGCGACCAAAGATGATGAGATTGACAACTAATGTGTTTCTTTCCATGACAAACAAAGAGTTTATTCGACACCACTCCAACAAAAAGCTTAAGGCACGAAAGCTCACTTGGGCATGAGTCTCCACTAATCATAGCCTTTAAGAACGGTCAAGTCACAACTCACAAGCAATTAAGGCCCGACGTGCAATTTGCAAAAATGCTAAAACAAAAGCGCCAACAGTCTAGCAAGTGAAACTACTCTGCCAGAGAGATATCAAAATGGTAGCAGCATGCCTATACTCAATTAATCAATAACCAAGCACAACAAACAACAATCTTATGCAGAAAGACTCCCATTTTTTATTTTCAATTGCAATTCAATTTCAATTTTTTTTAAGACTCTAAACAAATTACTAAAAAAAAAGCACCCAAAGTATACCCTACCCCCCAACTTAAACTAGTCATTGCCCTCAGTGATTGCAAGTGCACTAAAAGAAATAAGGCAATGGAAAGAAATAGGGAGGAAGGATATCACCTCGACTGGAGAACTAAGCAGAACATATATGACGGCCGAAAGGCCCCCCAACTTGAACGAAACAACCTACAACGTTAGTCCGCACAAGAAACAGAAAAATAGAACAAAACAAAAAGAAAACAAACTAACAAAAAATAAAAATAAAAATAAAATCCACCACTTTCTTCACGCGAAAGATACGGGTACTACTTTTCTCCCTTGTCAAAGACTGTGGTTCCCTACTTGTTGGAAGAGCAATATGCGTACGATTCAACGATATCTTGAGAAGTGGTGCCATCATCTAATAGGCTGTCACTTCCTTTGGGGCTGCCAGATTCTTTACCCACCCCTCGGCTTATGAAGCAATCTCCGCCAAGCTGGACACTAAAGTCGGATGGTTCAGACAGATTTCTCGCTGCTAACTACGCGCCTGCCGCCAGACCCAACCTCCTAAGTACTACATACATAGCTTTGACAAGGTGGCTATACCAGACCATTGGAAGCCGTTCGAGCACGGCTAACACTGGAGGTTTCTCACCCTCCAAGGATTTAAAGTCTCCTAGACTTGTCACGATCTACCTCACACTCAACGGTCTAAGAACAGTTTTATCCTCCTCTTAAAATTTATTCGAGATGGATCATTCCAAAAGATATCATCCAACCCGACTATAAAAATGAAAGACGGTGGGTCACATAACCGAGTTAGAATTGTCCCTCTAGTCACCATACGAATAAAATCATCATACCAAGGAAAAATATGCTTAAATGGCAAAGTTTTGAAACTCACCCTAAAAATCAAGACCGGACAAGACACATTACTCTCCATCTCGCCCTCTGAACCATGAATATTTGTGCAAGAACCACCTACCCCCCAACTTTGAATACACTCTGTATGTCCGTAATCTATTGTGATAGCCTCCACCAAATCAACACATAGCGCCATAGATTCAGGTGGCACACACTGTAACCCAAGCTCTAATGGGGACCCTTCAAAAGGAGTGGGTTGTGCACCCACAAGAGTGGGTGCAGGCTCAATTTCAATTTCTTGAGGAGGGATGACCATTAAGTGTGTGGAACCAAGTAAAGTGTTAACCTCCTCAATAGACTGATCAATATCAAAATTCTCAAAGTCAAAATGAGCCAAACAAGAGACCAATGGGTCGTCGGTCAAAATATTAGGCAACGCCTCCTCCACTAAGTCCTCTATGACATCGACTACGAAGCAGTCTTCCTCCATTGGAGGAGGTCTCACGGCCTTGTAAACATTAAGCTTAAGGGTCATGTTCCCAAAGGTCACCTCCATCTCTTCACATGAATATTAGCATTCGCGGTCGCCAAGAAGGGACGACCAAGAATAACTGGAGTTTGGTTTTTGAGGGTTTGCACCGGTTCCTGTGTCAAGGACTATAAAATCAGCTGGAAAGTAAAAATCATTAACCTTAACAAGAACATCCTCAACTACTCCACGTGGCACCTTAATGGATCTATCAGCTAATTGCAAGGTAACCAACGTGGGCTTCAACTCCCCAAGCCCCAATTGTTCGTACACTGAGTAAGGTATCAAATTAACACTAGCCCCTAAGTTTAGCAATGCTCGCTCAATGACATGGTTCCCTATTCTTATGGAAATAGTAGGGGTGCCTGGATCTTGTAACTTAAGAGGAGCAATTGATTGGAACACTGAGCTCACTTGCTCGATGAGAAGGACCTTTTTCGATACATTGGTTTTGCATTTCCTCTTTTGAGTACAGATGTCCTTCAAAAACTTAGCATAAGTGGGGACTTGTTTGATCGCATCTAGGAGAGGAATATTAACTTTCACTTGCTTGAATACCTCAAGGGTATCCTCCATAGATGCTCCCCTCTTAGAAAAGGGAGATGGTGCATTGAGACATTGAGGGAATGGGGCTTTGGGCACATAGGGTGGTACCTTAGAGCCCTCTGACATGGAAGTGGATAGTGTAGGTGTGGCTGGAGGGGTTCCCTCCTTACTCTATGAACTGTCCTCCCCAAAGTTATTGGGGTCAGAGGGAGCCAAATGCTCCTTCGGCTTTGCTTTCTCTGGTCGGGTTTCGACCTCTCTCTTATTGCGCAATGTCATGACTACCTTAGCGTCAGCAGGGGTGGTTTCATGAACCATAAACTGTCCTTTAGGGGGTTGGACAAGCTGAATGGGCAACCTACCTTCTTCCCTACGACTCAGTGCATTGGCTATTTGACCCACTTGGGTCTCGAGCCTCGCGATGGATTGTGTGTTGGTGCGCACTTGCTGTTGGGTGTCATTTAGTCTGTCAAGTGCTTGTAGCACCTTTTCCTCAAAGGATGGATCCCTCGAGGGCTGGGAAGGTGCTTGCTGATGATTCTGTGAGCGATAGGCCGCAGGGTTAAACTGAGTGTTAAATGGCTGAGGCTGTTGGGCAGAAGAGCTGCCCTGCTCTTGCGATTTCCATGAGAAGTTGGGGTGTTTGCTCCATCCCGAGTTGTAAGTATTAGAATACGGATCATTACTCGGTTGGGAGAAACCCCGTCCATTAGAGTACCCCTGTGCAGTACTAACTTGCTCCTCCACAAAAATGGGAAATTGTGGGGCCGCAGGACAATCAGTAATGAAATGGGCCGGACTAGCACATAAAGAACATGCCCCCTGAAAAGGTGGAGGCTGTGGGGTGGCCTGTCCCATGCAAAGAAGCTTGTCAACCTTTGCGGTCAATATTTCTACTTTAGAATGGAGGTCATGAGATGGTTTAATCTCATTCATACCTCGTGGCTTATCAGAACCAGTAGTGATTGACTTACCTTTCCTCTCAAAAGAAACATTTTGTAGGGAGCCTTCGCTCATAGTTTCGAACAATTGCCAGGCTTCCTATTCACTTTTAACCATCACAGAGCCTCCACATGAGGCATCAACCATCACACGATGCGGCAGAAGTAGCCCGGAATAAAAACTTTGTACTAATTGCCACTTAGGTATGTCATGGTGCGGACACTTACGAATGAGATCCCCAATCTCTCCCAAGCCTCATAGAATTGTTCATTCTCAGCTTGTTGGAAAGTGGTAATCTCCTGCCGAAGCCTGAGTGTTTTTCCTATGGGGAAGAATTTCTTAAGGAATGCCGCACTCATTTGCGCCCAAGATGTTATAGAATTAGTTGGCAAAGTACTAAGCCAATGTTTGGCGTTCCCTATCAAAGTGAATTGAAACAAAATCAATCTCAATGCATCCCTCGGAAAATTATGAATTAAAAGCGTGGAACTGAGGGATTCAAATTCAGTGATGTGTTGATATGGATCCTCTTGAGCTTGCCCCTGAAACTTAGGGAGCATTTGGAGTGTACCGGGCTTAATCTCATACTGATTAGCCGCGATTGCGGGTAATCGTACACACGATGGTGTAGTGTAAGCCGTGGGGGCGAAGTGTGAGTTGAGAGGTTGGGGGTCAGGTACCACAAGTGCTCCATCAGCATCATCTGCCATTGTGACTAAGTTGGTCTTTTTGTTAACCCTACGTCTCCTTTCTAAGTCTAGATTAAGAGGAATAAGTTCGGGTTCCAAAGATCGAAGACCAAGCATGCAAGTTCAATACCCCTCAATTGTAAGAATGGGGTATTCCAGACACAGACACTAATTTGCCAAAAAGAAGAACAAACGCACAGTGGGTTAATGGAATCGCTTTATATCACGGCACCGCTTCTCCGAAGTGATCCTTGCTTGTTTTATTACCTCGTAACCTGTAGCTAAGAGTACCAAAACTACCAAATAAAATAAAAATAGGAAACAATGAACTAAACTAAAAAAACTAATTAAATTATCGCAACCGTGCAAACTGTCCCCGGCAACGGCGCCAAAATTTGACCGCGTCGTACCGTGTCAAAAATATATTTATAAAACCTTGGAGTTAACTACTACTCCGTAGAATAGTGATCAAGACCGAGTATCGTTCCAATGGAGACAGTATGGCTGAGTTACGACCAATTCGATTAATTTTTAGATTAATTCGGGCAAAAGAAGTTTGGTTGTTTGAATTTGGAGAATTTATTAAACTAAAAGAATTAATTAAATGGAAAGTTTTAACGATTGGAAAGAAAATCTAGGGTTCGAATCCACCTCGACCGCGTAACTCCAACATGCATGGGCAAGATTAATTATTCGAATCAGAAGGGATTATTACTAGGGCTTGCAAACCCTAGCAATAATCATCTAGAAAATAATTGAGTTGTTAAAAGGCATAGATTATCCCATAGCACGGACCGTCTCAAAAGTACGGTCTGGCCGCCTAACGGCACGGCCCGTCTTACGAGTATAATCTATCTCAGAACTCCAACCACAATCGATGAAAACCATTGTATAACTCGTATTTGAAAGCATGCATACAAATACTCAATATATCAAAACCATCAAAATCATTCCATTCAATTGAAACGGAAAGGGTTCTTAGTTATACAATCGATCCGAATAATAAACCTTAAACCCATACATAAAATAAAGTTACTTGGTGCGAAGTTTCATCTTCCCCCTAGAAAAGGGGTTTAGCTGACCATGGAGAAGAAAGATGCAATCGAGATTGAAGAAGACATGGACGACGTGAAGTTAATCTCCTTCCACGTTCTATTCTTGCCTTCGATGTCAATAGCTGCTGTCAATAATAATGTCTAACCTAACAAATTAACTAAAACCTCCTTTTATAGCCTAGGCCCATAAAAAATAAGACTTAAAAAATGCAAAGCAATTTTCCGTCTGCTGCCGCTGGTCCGGACCAGCAATTCCTTTGGCCGGACCAGAAAAACAGCTTGTTCAATTTCTATTCTGGACTTGGTTGTCCGGGCCAGCAAGTCTTTGGTCCGGACCAGATTGTCAGCCTCTGCCGTTTCGCTCCACTTTTCGCCGTGGCCTCCACCGGAACATCCTTAATTCACGATTATTACTCCAAAACATGTCCGAATGCCCCACAAGCCCTGAAACACTACAAACCAATTAAATCTTGTTAAATAACATTTGATAGGACCGACAAAACCTAAGTTAATGGGAATAAACGGGTGCTTTTCAGCACCTATCATGTACCTACTACGGATTTTCCTTTTTCTTTTCGCTTTCGATTGTGTGAACGATTATTTAGTTTAGTTGCAAATATGTGATTCTTTACGTTCACTTTTTGTGCACTGCTCTAAATCTCGTAGTAGTGCATGTGAGGTGACTGTGGTGGCAGCTGTAGAAAGATGAGGACAATTATTCTCTTATGCGCCTCAGGCGCATTATGTCGCGCCCTGCGCGTAGCTTCTAATCTGCAAACTAGGCCAAACTTCCGGCTTGACACAAACATTCTCGAACTCCGTTTTGTACGTAGTTAGAACCGTTGAAAAGCTCATTGCAATATCATTATGTGGGTGTGTTAGGCAATATCCTCATACCTCGCTAACGACTTTCCTGCATTATGTTAGGTATCGACGAAAAGCCATTTTAGCTTCAAAAGGGAAGTCTCTTTTGATGAATAAATGGAAATATTACCTTGTCCATTTCTGGCAATGTTATTTTTACATGTGGTCTCAACCGAGAAGGATCCATATAAACCAATTTTCCAATCACACTTTATTGTAAGCCCATTTCTTCGAGCTGTGCCTAATTAGGCATGAGCATGCGTTAGTCTATACAATAAGGATGTAGTGCATGTTTTTGAAAATGTACACTAGTCCAAGGACCGATCTTTGTGGCGTGCTAAAGTAATCCTTGTCAGCGGTTCTTTTCAAGGTATAATGTTGCTCTTACAAATATGGAATCATCCAACAAAACTTCAATGATACCTATGGTACAAATCAAGCTATGCTTTGTATCTGTGTTGTGCTTATGATGGAAATTGTCGGTTCAAGTGGGAACACTGAGTATAGTTTTGGTCGTGCTTTTTTCTTTATTTTTTTTTGAACGGAGTTGTTTTTTTTGCTAGCATGTTTACGTGCTTATTTGATTTTGATATCTCGGAAGATGGATTGGGAATCCCTTGGCGGAGCTTTGAGCTCTACTAAAAATGTGTATATTGCTGTTTTGTTCTACGGCTCCTTGTTCCCTCTTTCAAATCACATTCGAACCTGTTGGTGCAAAATTTGGAACTTTCAAAATATGGAGCCTTCTAGAACTTGAACAACTGATAGAATCTGCTTCAAGTCATGTTACAATGTCGCTTTCTGAAAATAGTACTCACCCTTATGGAATTATGGTATGTCGAATAACTAAACTAATGGCCTATTTGTGGACTCATAGGCACTCTTATGTGAAAGGTTGTGTCTTTAGTAAATAGACATTAGAAAAAGTCGTGTCTTTTGAAGACAAATTAATTAGAAAGGATCATGTCTCTTAGTAGACACCCTTTCTTAAAGTCAAATAATCCATGTGAAAAGGTGTCGCAATTTTTGAAACGAAAACCTCTCTCAACATTTTTATTTTGAAATCTCATCTTCCTCTTGCTAAATGAAGTAGTCATTGATATGAATGATGACTTGCTAAGACACATATGAGAGAGAAAGAGAAACGTAAATCATAAAAAGCTGGAGAGAGAGAGAGAGAGAGAGAGAGAGAGAGAGAGACGTGAATCATAAAATGCTGGTGATCAAAAGGCTTCCAAAAGCGGATCAAAAAAAAAAAAAAAAGGCTTCCAAAAGGTTAATTGGCCGTTTTCTTTACTCCAAAAACAGTAAGTCAAGTCAAAGTTGTCGGCTGTCTGTCCTGAAGGGCAACGAATTTGGCATTCTTTGTAATAGTGATCAATTGACCCCTGCAGTCATGCCAAGTTAGTTAAGTCTCTCTCTTAAATACCGCGTATGTGTAGTCCTATATGTAAAGCTCACTTTCCCTAAGACTTTCTGCAAACATTCACAGTCCACACACACGACATCAAGAGAGCGCAATCAATGGTGGTACTCTGTCAACGATGCACAAAACTTTTGTGACTTATTGGTTCATCTCAATGAGAGGAATTAAAAAAATCAAAAATTATTATAGAAACACATAATTTGTTGAATAAAGACAAAATTAGTAAAAAAAAACTGTCTGTCTTTATTTATCAATTACCAAATTATGAGTTTTAATCAAATTTTTTTTGACTAATTTTGTCTTTATTCAACAAATTATGAGTTTTGATGACAATTTTTTACTTTTTCGATTACTCTCGTTGAAATGAATTAATAAGCCACAAAATGTTGATGCAAAATTAACAAATAAGGAAAAAAAATTGAATGAAAACGAAAGAAAGGTCATTTTATCTTATTAAGCCAAAACAAGCATTAGAGAGGAAGACTAAGGACTAGAAAAATGAGAGAGACTCTGGCTTGCTTGACTCCTAGCGCCCGGGTCAACAAGTCGACCCAAAAACTATTTTATAAAAGCCTCTTGATCGAGCATTGTTCTCTGCACCCAATGCTCAATATTTTTGCTACTACAAAAACAACTCATACTTTAAAATATGAGCAACAATACCATATCCTCTCCTGTTTATTCTGTTATGCTCCTAGCAATAAGCATGGCAGCTTTATTTTTAGTTCCATCTTCCGCAGAATCATCATCGTCGTCGTTTTCATCTTTAGTATAGGCGAAAGCTCTGCTTAATAGTGGTTGGTGGGGAAACTTTTCTTCAACAAATCATTGCGACTGGGTAGGCATCACTTGCAATGGCGCAGGAAGTGTCATTCGGATGGAAGCTCATCATGATTTTTTTTGAGCGAAAGCTTGCAGACATGAATTGGTCTTCCTTGCCAAATCTTAAATATCTTGATCTCAGTGGCTCTGGCTTAATTGGGGGAATTCCAGGTGAAATTGGTACTCTCTCAAAGCTCACCCACCTTTACCTTTCTTTCAACGCTTCAAGGTGTTCTACCTCCTACGCTGGGAAACCTCGCCGAATTAGTCTGCCTCGACTTATCGGCAACGAATATCGAAGGTCCAATCCCTTTATTTATTGGAAATTTGAGCACTTTGACCCATTTATATCTCAATTCAACTAAACTCAATGGCTCCATCCCTCCAGATATAGGGAACCTAATGAGTTTGGTGGAGATGGATATGAGTTCCAACCTCCTTAATGGTTCAATCCCTTCATCTATTGGCCATTTATCTAATTTGTCCTATTTGTATCTCCATTCAAATCAACTCAATGGTCCAATCCCTTCATCTATTGGCCATTTATCTAGTTTGACCGATTTGTATCTCTTTTCAAATCAACTCAACGGTTCCATCCCTAGTGAAATAGGGAAATTGTCGCGCTTGACTTACTTGGACCTCAACAATAACCTCCTCTCAGGTGAAATTCCGCACTCTATTTCCAAATTGAAGAACCTAAAATTTTTGCACCTCTCGGAAAATAAGCTTAGTGGGCTTTTACCCAAACAGCTAGGAAGACTCTGTAATTTGGAGAATTTGGGGTAGAAGAGAAATAACTTAACTGGAAAAATACCCAACGGACTTCAGTATTTGCCTCAACTGCACTTCTTAGATCTCTCCCAAAACCATCTCTCTGGGAAAATCCCGGAATGTCTTTGTTTAGTAACAACTCTCAAGTTGTCTTTCAATCATCTCGAGTTTCAATTCCCAAATGGGTGTCCACATGAGGGTTGTCATAAAGCCTTTAATTCCTCCCATTGTTCATCCTCCCTGCCCAATAAAGGAAAGGGAATACCAAAACCCACTTTTGTCATTGCTCTCGCTATGATAGTCTGCTTGGCTTCACTAATTGTGGTTTATATGATGTTTTCTGGCGGGTACTTTAGTTCATGTAAGACCCGACACACTCAGAGTGAAGAAAAAGCAACGAAACATGGGGACATTTTCTCTATATGGAAATACGATGGAAGAACATATGGCCGGAGACATCATCAAAGCAACAAATGACTTTGACATCAGATATTGCATTGGAACAGGGGGATATGGCAGTGTCTACAGAGCTCAATTGCCAAGCGGAAAAGTAGTTGCCTTGAAGAAACTTCATCGGTTGGAAGCAGAGGACCCTGCTTTCGACCATTGTTTCAGGAATGAAGTCAAAATGTTGACTAATGTGCGACACAAAAACATCGTGAAGCTTTACGGATTTTGTTTGCACAATAGATGTATGTTCTTGGTGTACGAGTATATGGAAAAAGGAAGCTTATTTTGTGCCTTGAAATTCGATGTTGAAGCTTGTGAAATTGGATGGACCCAAAGGGTAAACATCGTTAAAGGAATCACACAAGCTTTATCCTACTTGCATCATGATTGCACTCCTCCAATTGTTCATTGAGACATATCGAGCAACAACATTCTTTTGAACTCTGAACAAGAGACTATTGTGGCTGACTTTGGAACTGCAAGACTGCTGAATCCCGATTCATCCAACCAAACCGTAACAGCTGGCACTTGTGAATATATCGCACCAGGTATGGGTATCTTTTTTTTTTTGAACAGCAGGTATGGGTATCATTTTTTTTAATCGAAGCAAACTTCTTTGGTTATTTTTAAAATACATCTATGTGTATGTGCAGAACTTGCCTATACCATGTTTGTGACTGAAAAGTGTGATATTTATAGTTTTGGAGTGGTGGCACTAGAAACCATCATGGGAAGGCATCCGGGAGACCTCATATCATCCTTGAAGTCACCTCCTAGCGAAAACATTATCCTAACTGATGTCTTAGATCCTCGCCTTCCGGTACCTACGAATCCTGTGATTGCCGGGAACATTGTTCTAGTTGCTACAATGGCATTCGCATGTTTATGTCCTATGCCCAGGTCTCGACCAACGATGCTACGCCTGTCTCAAGAGTTTCTTTCTAGTAGGAAAGCTCTGGGTTCACCCCTTCGTACAGTTTCACTATTGCAGCTTTGGAATCAGAAAATAAACTATGTCCAACAATCAAATGCAGTGGTCAGTGCCCAAGTTTGAAAAGAGTCTCGATCCTTTCGAGGCCTCGGCTGTTATGACCATTATGTTTTTTTTTTTTTTTTTGTACCAGTGATTCATGAATAGTGAAACACTCTCAGCTTGTATCTCGTATGAAGCCTATCATTAAGGCACGTGTTTGGGTCGAACATGAGCCAACCTGGTTCAGTGACCATAGTGAGCAGCACATTTTATTGTTTACATTGATCAGTCCAAGCCGAATAAAGATTATAACATGTTGTATCCTTTCAATAGCTCTAATTTGTGGCAAGTGCATGTTAAAGCAAATGATAACAGATCAACCTTTTCGGTTTGAGTTATATAAAATGCTTCGTAAACCCTGTTGAGTTATATAAAATGTTTCGTTTGCCGAGCAAAAAAAAAAAAAAACCTTTTCGGTTTGAGAATTATTATGGAACACCCCTTTCAACTATCCTGTTGACAGGAAACAGAATATTTTTCCTGTGTAGATATTGACAGGTTTTGTGCTTTTTTTTGGGCACTTGCGCAGGTGCCTGAATAAGAAATCTCAATATGTTGGATATTGAACTAGTTGAGCTACATGATAAAAGTACAGATTATGGGTGTCACCCTTGACGAAGTTTTGAGCTCTACTCTTACAACTGTCTATATTACTCTTTCTATGGGTCCT
This sequence comes from Rhododendron mucronatum var. ripense, assembly GCA_019656295.1. Taxonomy (NCBI): domain Eukaryota; kingdom Viridiplantae; phylum Streptophyta; class Magnoliopsida; order Ericales; family Ericaceae; genus Rhododendron; species Rhododendron mucronatum. The sequence goes on along the minus strand of BPLT01000014.1, from coordinate 2,130,066 downwards.
CGTGCCATTTTTAAAATGGCATTTGAACCAAGTTTGCTGCCCTCAGTAGAATATTTCCTCAAATCGGACATGTAAAGGTCGAAATCTTCATCCGTGCCAAGGCAGCCAGGTTTTCCATCTGATGATTATTTGCTTATTCGCGAGGATGATATCATGTTCAGTCAAAGTGTGATCCTGCAACATTAATCAGATTGCTAGCTTGTGCTACATTGACTCTTCGATTTTCTCTGTTATTGCCTTGTCCGTCAGATATGACTTGCATAAGGCAGTTGGATATGTTTCTGTCACGGTGACACCCGTATCCAATTTACCCTCGGATTTTAAACATTATTTAAGAGAAAAGAAGCCCATATTAGCTGGAAAAGAAACACTTCAAAGTTATCTGTAAAAACAATCGCCACATCATTGTGATTTAATCGATTGTGTGTTACGATTTAGAATTGAATAAGAATCGGATTCTTGAACTTTCAGTTGTACACGCGTACGCTTCATCGTTGGCACATTTTTTGAATGACCGTTGATTGATCACCATTGAGTGAGTTCTCTTAAGGGTGTGTGGACCACTAATATGTGGAAAGTTTTTGGGGGAGAGGAGGTGGTTTGCGAGTATGACCAAACTACACATTATTAAAAGAGAAAGATTACTAAACTTGAAAAGTCTTTGGTCATTAATTTGATGACAAATATTACATTTAAAGGTACAAGGAAAATTCGTACATTTATGAGTTCTCTCTAAGATGTGAAAACGATCACCACATCGTTGTGATTTAATCAATTGTGTTTACATGTATTTTTAGCCGTCAAATACAAGGGTGTGGGGACCACACAAATACAAGTTGATCCAACGGCTGAGATTCATTTGATCCAAGGGTTGATGTGTGCTTTTCAATTCTCTTAAGAAAATACTCACACTCTTACAAATATATTATAAAAATGTCATCGGTTCATTTTACCCACTGCTCGGCTTCTGAAGTTGACATAATATATATATATATATATATATATATATATATATATATATATATATATATATATATTACAAAAATGTCTGTGCCTATGGCACTGTCGGGGGTGCATAGTGCCGTAGGCACAGGCAATCACTAGTACTAGATAAAGGAGCAAAGGTGTATTAATTTGCTATTCCACAGCAGGGCCAATACTGAAGTGGCAATACTTTTCTGTGTTTTCTAAACTAGCTGGTGTTCTATTGTATTGGCCGTTTCTTATTCGAAAGGCCAAGGACCGAATCCACCCTAGCCGCGCTAGCACCACATGCTATGTAGTATTCATATGCCTATGTTTTGATGTATTTGTAGCCGTCGGTTCATGTGAAAGCACGAATATATGGAAATCTCGAGGCATGCCTTGAGGGCTAGAAACACGTAAAAGGCAGTGTGGAGAACCTGGTGCATGTCGCACCCAATGCGTGGAAGACTGAGAGCCAGCACTTGTGCCTAAAGGAAGACCACAATTTACTAAAGAATAAGCTTCATCTTAGATTCTGCAAGGAGGCTTTTCAATTCATCAAGTCATTCTATGCTATTGATGCTCGAGACAAGCCTTTAGTTTTTCAATAAGTGATCTTTCTTCCTAACCGCGTCGTTTCGTGTCAAAAATATATTTATAAAACTAAGAATTAACTACTACTCCGTAGAATAGTGGTCAAGACCGAGTATCGTTCCGACGGAGACAGTATGGATGAGTTACGACCAATTCGATTAATTTTTAGATTAATTCGGGCAAAGGAAGTTTGGTTGTTTGAATTTGGAGAATTTATTACGCTGAGAGAAATAATTAAATGGAAAATTTGTAACGATTGGAGAGAAAATCTAGGGTTCGAATCCACCTCGACTGCGTAACTCCAACATGCATAGGCAAGATTAGTTATTCGAATCAAAAGGAATTATTACTAGGACTTGCAAATCTTAACAATAATTGTAAAGAAAATAATCGAGTTATTAAAAGGCATAGACTATCTCATAGCACGGACCGTCTCTCAGTACCACGGTTTGGCCACCTAACGGCACGATCCGTCTTACGAGCATAATCTATCTCAGAACTCCAATCACAATCAATGAAAACCATTGCAAGACTAGGTATTTGAAATCCGGAATACAAATACTCAATAGATAAGAAAAAGTAAAATCAATCCATTCAATTGAAACGGAAAGGGTTCTTAGTCTCACAATCGATCCGAATAATAAACCTAAAACCCATACATAAAATAGAGTTACTTAGTGTGAAGTTTCATTTTCCCTCTAGACAAGGGGTTTAGCCGGCCATGAAGAAAGAAGATCCGAATGATATTGGATTGATCTCCATGTCGTCTTTTTCTGCCGCTGCCACGATGCCCACGGCCAAGTCTTAATTCCCCGTTCAAGTTCCAACCCAAAAAGCTGCTGGAAAAATAGCGTAACCTAAATAACAAAACTCCAGCCTCCCTTTACACTCTCGGCCTATAAAAATTAGACTTAAAAAATGCAAAGAAGATTTTCGTCTGCAGCGTCGGCTGTCCACTGGTCCGGACTAGCAATTACATTGGTCGGACCAGAAAAACAGCTTGTTCATATCATGCTCAAGTTTTGGTCGTCCTGATCAGCATAGCCTTGGTCCAGACCAGATTTTTAGCTTTCACCTTTTCGCTCCTCTTTTCGTCGCAGATCCCTCCGGAACATCCTTAACTCACGATTAATACTCCAAAACATGTCTGAATGCTCCGTAAGCCCTAAAACACTACAAACCAATTAAATCTCGTTAAATAACATTAGATAGGACCAACAAAATCTAAGTTAATGAGAATAAACGGGTGCTTTTCAGCACCTATCACACCCCCCAACTTACACTTTGTTAGTCCCTAGCAAAGAAAAGAACTAAACAACTAATGAAAGCAATGAAATATAGGACATTTGAACCCCAGGGTGCTCCGGTAGGACGAGTTTAGTCTCGTAAAAGTGCGACGGTTATCAGCAGTGAATACCCACAAACACAGGGAACCTTTCAATACAAAACTACAGTTTATCATGCAACTAATCGACATGTCAAGCAAAGGACACAAAGCTACCACAAAGATATAGCAAGGCAAATATAGTTCCAAGCGCTAACAATTCAAGAAATAAACTGTGGCACTTAAGCTTAGTGTGTGTGAATACAGGCCTCAATCACATATGAACAATAACCAACTGCTCTCTTCGGACCGAGCCTCGACTTCAATTCTCACGGTGTCATGCACTCACAAATGAAATCACTCGAAACAAAGTGCATTATGAACTCTTGAGTGTACGGTTCGGAGGTTACGTAAATGGAAAACAAAGTACTCCGCACGCTATGACACGAAAATAACGCTTTATATAGTGGACACACAATCTCATGAACAAAATGCCAAGGATTGGAACTCTCCACCAATCAAACCTCAACCCAACACCCCTAAAATCAAACAGGACTTTGTTTAAGGTTATAGTATTAGGGATGGGATAATGTATCAAGGTTAGGGTAAAAATAGATTCAAGTGTGAGACAATAGGCGAGTATTTAACTAAACGTGGCAAATATGCAATGTGAACCCCGCTAACATTAATTCAAATTCCACCTTATTCCTCTTTTTTCCAACTTATCAATGCCCATTTTTCTCTCTTTTTTGTATTTTGTTGTGCTTCTTTTTTTTTAAGGGAAACCACCAATTCAAGCGCAAAATTCATCAATCTACCCAAAAATTAACCTTTACATTCTCGCCTTTCTCCAAACACAATATGGAAGGTGGAGCTAACCAAGAAAAGGCTAAATGTATAGGCTCTATGTGGCTCGCAAGAGATAAATGTGAACAGAAAGGAACAAACTGGCCCAAATATCAAGAAAGTGCTTGTAATCCTCTCCTAGGGGTGTAACATCCATGTGACAAACCAAAACAAAAAGATATTGTTATGCATTCAAGTTCCAACACTCGGCGACCAAAGATGATGAGATTGACAACAAATGTGTTTCTTCCCATGACAAACAAAGAGTTTATTTGACATCACTCAAATGAAAAGCTTAAGGCACGAAAGCTCACTCGGGTATAAGTCTCCGCTAATCATAGCCTTTAAGAACAGTCAAATCACAGCTCACAAACAATCAAGGCCCGACATGCAATGTGCAAAAATGCTAAAACAAAAGTGCCAGCAGTCTAGCAAGTGAAACTACTCTGCCAAAGAGATATCGAAATGGTAGCAGCATGCCTATACTCAAGTAATCAACAAGTAAGCACAATAAACGACAATCTCATGTAGAAAGGCCCCCATTTTTTTTTAATTTTCAATTTTCTCAATTTTTTCTTTAAGACTCTGAACAAACTACTAAAGAAAGCACTTGAGGTATTCCCCACCCCCCAACTTAAACTAGTCACTGCCCTCAGTGATTGCAAAGACACTAAAAGAAATAAGACAATTAAAAGAAAGAGAGAGGAAAGATATCACCTCGAGCGGAGAACAAAGCAGAAAAGAGTATGGCAGCTGAGAGGCCCCCCAGCTTGAACGAAACAACCTACAATGCGTTAGCCTCCACCAAAACAAGAAACGAAAATAAATTACAAAACTAACTGACAAAACAAAAACTAAGCAAAAAGAAAAGAAAACTCATGAGATTGCATAAAAAACATAAACAACAATTAAAATCCACCACTTTCGTCACACGAAAGACACGGGTACTACTTTTCTTCCTTGTCAAAGACTGTGGTTCCCTACTTGTTGGAAGAGCAATATGCGTAGGATTCAACGATATATTGAGAAGTGGTGCCATCATCTAATAGGCTGTCACTCCCTCTGGGGATGCCAAATTCCTTACCCACCACTCGGCTTATGAAGCAATCTCCGCCAATCTGGACACTAAAGTCGGATGGTTCAGACAGATTTCTCACTACTAACTACGCGCCTGCCGCCAGACCCAACCTCCTAAGTACTACATACATAGCTTTGACAAGGTGGCTATACCAGACCGTTGGAAGCCGTTCGAGCACGGCAAACACTGGAGGTACCTCATCCTCCATGGATTTAAAGTCTCCCAAACTTGTCATGATATACTTCACACTTAACGGTCGAAGAACAGTTTTATCCTCCTCTTAAAATTTAATTGAGATGGATCATTCCAAAAGATATCATTCGACCCAACTATAAAAATGAAAGACGGTGGGTTACATAACCGAGTCAGAATTGTCCCTCTAGTCACCATACAAATAAATCATCATACCAAGGAAAAATATGCTTAAATGACAAAGTTTTGAAACTCACCCTAAAAATTAAAACCGGACAAGACACATTACTCTCCATCTCTCCCTCTGAACCATGAATATTTGTGCAAGAATCACCTACCTCCCAACTTTAATACACTCCGTATGTCCATAATCTATTGTGATAGCCTCCACCAAATCAGCACATGGAGCCATAGATTCAGGTGGCACAGATTGTAACCCAAGCTTTAATGGGGACCCGTCAAAAGGAGTGGGTTGTTCACCCACAAGAGTGGGTGCAGGCTCAATTTTGATTTCTTAAGGAGGGATGACCATTAAGTGTGTCGAACCAAGAAAAGTGTTAACCTCCTCAACAGATTGATCAATATCAAAATTCTCAAAGTCAAAATGAGCCAAACAAGCGGCCAATGGGTCGTCGGTCAAAATATTAGACAACGCCTCCTCCACTAAGTCCTCTATGAGATCGACTGCGAAGCAGTCTTCCTCCACCCGAGAAGGTCTTGCGGCCTTGTAAATATTAAGCTTAAGGGTCATGTTCCCAAAAGTCACCTCCATCTCCCCACTCCTCACATGAATGTTTGCATTAGCAGTTGCCAAGAAGGGACGACCAAGAATAACTGGAGTTTGTTTTTTGAGGGTTTGCACAGGTTCTGTGTCAAGGACTATAAAATCAGCCAGAAAGTAAAAATCATTAACCTTAACAAGAACATCCTCAACTACTCCACGTGGCACCTTAATGGATCTATCAGCTAATTGCAAGGTAACCGACATGGGCTTCAACTCCCCAAGCCCCAATTGTTTGGACACTGAGTAAGGTATCAAATTGACACTAGCCCCTAAGTCTAAAAGTGCATGCTCTTTGACATGTTTCCCAATGACTATATTAATATTTGGGGTACCAGGGTCTTGTAACTTAGGGGAGTGTCAGATTGAAAAACAGAGCTCACTTGCTCGGTGAGAAGGACCTTTTTAGACACAATGGTTCTGTTTTTCTTGTTTTGAGTGCAGCGGTCCTTAAGAAATTTTGCATAGATTGGAACTTGTTTGATGGCACCTAGGAGTGGGATGTTAACTTTTACTTGCTTGAATACCTCAAGGGTATCCTCCATAGATGCTCCCCGTTTAGGAAAGGGAGATGGTGCATTCAAACATGATTGGAACGGGGCTTTAGGCATATAGGGTGGTACCTTAGAGCCATTTGACATGGAAGTGGGTGATGCATGTGTGACTGGAGGGGTTCCCTCCTTACTCTGTGAACTCTCCTCCCCAAAGTCATTGGGGTCGGAGGGAGCCAAATGCTCCTTCAGCTTCTCTTTCTCTGGTCGAGTTTCGACCTTTCTCTTATTGCGCAATGTCATGACTACCTTTGCGTCAGCAGGGGCGGTTTCTTGAATACCAAATTGTCCTTTAGGGGGTTGGACAGGTTGACTGGGCAACCTACCTTCTTCCCTACAACTCAATGCATTGGCTATTTGATCCACTTGGGTCTCGAGCCTCCCGATGGACTGTGTGTTGGGGGCGCACTTGCTGTTGGGTGTCATTTAGTCTGTCAAGTGCTTGTAGCACCTTTTCCTCAAAGGATGGATCCCTCGAGGGCTGGAGAGGTGCTTGCTGATGATTCTATGAGCGATAGGCTGCAGGGTTAAATTGAGTGTTAAATGGCTGAGGCTGTTAGGCAGCAGAGCTGCCCTGCTCCTGCCATTTCCATCGTGCATTAGAGTACCCCTGTGCAGCATTAACTTGCTCCTCCACAATAATGGGAAATTGTGGGGCCGCAGGACAATCAGTAATGAAATGGGACAGACTAGCACATAAAGAACATGCCCGCTGATAAGGTGGAGGATGTGGGGTGGCTTGTCCCATGCAAAGAAGCTTTTCAACCTTTTCAGTCAATATTTTGACTTTGGAATTAAGGTCATGAGATGGTTTAATCTCATACATACCTCGTGGCTTATCAGAACCAGTAGTAACTGACTTACCTATCCTCTCAAAAGAAACATTTTGTAGGGACCCTTCGCTCATAGTTTCGAACAATTGCCAGGCATCCTCTTCATTTTTAACCATCACAGAGCCTCCACATGAGGCATCAACTATCACACGATGCGGTAGAAGTAGCCCAGAATAAAAACTCTGTACTAATTGCCACTTAGGTATGTCATGGTGCGGACACTTACGGATGAGATCCCCATATCTCTCCAAGCCTCATAGAACTGTTCGTTCTCAGCTTGTTGGAAAGTGGTAATCTCCTGTCGAAGCCTGAGTGTTTTTCCTATGGGGAAGAATTTCTTAAGGAATGCCGCACTCATTTGCGCCCAAGATGTTATAGAATTAGCTGGCAAAGTACTAAGCCAATGTTTGTCATTCCCTATCAAAGTGAATTGAAAAAAAAATCAATCTCAATGCATCCATCGGAAAATTATGAATTAAAAGCGTGGAACTGATCGAGGGCTTCAAATTTAGTGATGTGTTGATATGGATCCTCTTGAGATTGCCCTTGAAACTTAGGGAGCATTTGAAGTGTACCAGGCTTAATCTCATAGTTGTTAGCCGTGATCGCGGGTAATCGTACACACGATGGTTGTCACATCCTCGATTTTAAACATAAATAAAAATACCATTTTAAGTATAAATCCTCACTATAGTATAGCCGATATCCCAAAATACAATACTGTTCCCAAATCCTCAATTTTGTCCACAAATACAACGCCTCAAATTAAGACATTCCAGTACATTACAATACAAGTTGATTTACAAATATATAGCTAGCTCCTGAAAACCCCTTGTAATGCAAAGATGCACTCCATGCACTTCATGTCACTACCCTTGTGTTGTACGTGAAATGATAATAGGTTTGAGCAAACACGCGCCCAGTAGAGAAATCTTTACACAAGCTATACGAAAATGAGATGAAATATGCACCGGAGATGAATAAGTTTCATGAACAACAGGGATTTACCACAATAGACAAATGGATATCGACTTCTATGTTCTAAGCATCTTATCGTGATTCCTGTCAGACTCACGTCAAACTCAAGGCTATACTAGGTTCACATCAAACCAAACAAACTTACAATAGGTTCTCAACCACCTCATTTACTACATGCATAAACACCACAATCTATCACAAATTCACTTTACGGAATATCAACTCTCTTTCCCTTAAAACTTTCATTTTTACTTCAAAATGACTTGTGAAAACCAAAACCAAACCAATACAGGTCAAGATCCGTAATTCGAGCGTGAATATCAGAATCCGTTGACTCACACTAGAACCATTCCCACCTTTCATGTGTCCAACGACATCTCATCGTGTGTGTCTTGAGCCGAAGCTCCTGCCGGGCTAATTATGGGACCCCGATATCCCCTGCCAAGCACCTACATCAAAGGTTAGGCCTTGAGTGTGAAATATGAGCGTTAGCTCCTGCCGGGCTAATTATGGGACCCCGATATCCCCTGCCAAGCACCTACATCAAAGGTTAGGCCTTGAGTGTGAAATATGAGCTTTTAGCTCCTGCCAGGCTAATTATGGGACCCTGATATCCCCTGCCAAGCACCTACCTCGAAGGTTAGGCCTTGAGTGTGAAATATGAGCTTTTAGCTCCTGCCAGGCTAATTATGGGACCCTGATATCCCCTGCCAAGCACCTACCTCGAAGGTTAGGCCTTGAAAATTCTCTGTGTCGATTTGATATTCACATTCATTTCACTTTCCATTTCACAAACATCAAGTCATACAATCGAATCCAAAGCCGTCTAATCTATCGCATGGCATTACAAGACCAATAATCTACCGTATCGCGAATTAGCAAATACAAACGTCTTCACCATACCTCTAAATATATCCCCGCACCTATACAGCATGCTACTCACAAGCAGTTTCTAAAGTACCCATCCATTCATGACAATACTAAAATTACACTTAACAAATCCCTAGGGAATGAGAACGATCAATGAGTCACCAAAGGACAAGCAACCAAGCTTAGGGATGGTTCAAAAGTGTTTTAGATGTGTTGGAAGTGATTGAGAGTCAAAACAGACGAACGAGAATCAACGGACCAAAACTGTCCTAGAGAGTGGTCAGTGTTCGACAATTCATTAAAAATTTCATACTCAATGTTTTTCAATGATTCCAACGCCAAAAGTTCACCAACTTACCAATCTTTAAAACCCATAAGGACCCATAACCAACAACATCATTTAACCATAGCAAACGATGAATAAACACTGCTCTGTACGCTGCCCAAACTTTCAGATTACAGGGCAATCTTCTAAAAATCATAATAAATCGAGTTCTTAGTATTTTTGAACGATTTCAGTCCCAAAAGTTGCGCAAGTGAATGAAGCTTAAAAGGTATGAAGGAACCCTAGTCAAATCTGCAGTCCAAGGACGGTTAAATAGGCATTTACCGAAGCGATACGAATCTGCGTGACAGATTGATACACCTCCACTCAAATGATCATAACTTTGGATGTACTAAGAATTTTAAGGCAATTCCAGTGGCAAATGAAAGCTAACTTCAAGACCTTCGAACTGACATAAAGTTTGCATAAAACGGACATCGGACGAGGAAGTTATGGCCGTCCGAAGCAGACTGAAATCCAGAACACGAGACAGATTGCAGACCAGTTTTCTAAAAATCACCATAAATTCAATTCTCAACGGTTTCGAGTGATTCCAGCGGCATTAGAACGGGCTCTAAGTCTACTCTATTTCATATGAAGGAACTAACATTCAATCAGGAGTTTAAGAAGGCGTAAAACCCCAAAAACAGAGACCCTGTTCTGCAGATTTTCGGAAATGGAACAAACAACCTCAAACAACGAAACAAAGCACGATCTAGATACATAAACACCGTATAAACGCATAACAAGAGTAAGAAATCCCTACCTCAAGGGTTTTGAGCAAAACCCGACCCCTTTGACCAAGTCAACCGAAGCCCACGTGGTCCGATCGTAATTTTTCTTGAATATTCAGAAAGCCCGCGCTCCGTAGAACAACTTTAATTCTTGGACTTTGTCCGGAATCATGCTATAAGGTGTTGAGATCGAAGGGAGAAGAGAGGAGAGAAAATTTCGGAGGAGAGGAGAGAGAGACAGTGAGCCGAAGAGTGAGGGAGAGAAATGGGAGAATTATTCTCCCTGGAAAAGATAAAGGTTGGGGAGGGATCCCCTGCTTCTCGTGCCACACACTCACACGTGCACCTCTCACGTAATTACTATTATATCCTTCCACGAACACGCCGCACCGTAAATCCATACCGTCTATCTCGACAAGTCGTACGATTGCGAAAGAAAAAAAAAATACGGTCTCAAAAATACGGGTCTCTACAATGGTGCAGTGTATGCTGTGGGGGCGAAGTGTGAGTTGATCAGAGGGAGGGGGTTAGGTACAACTAAGTCCCTCTGCTCATCAACCATTGTGACTAAATTGGTCTTTTTGTGAACCCTGTGTCTCCTTTCTAAGTCTAGATTAAGAGGAATAAGTTCAGGTTCCAAAGACCGAAGACCAAGCATGCAAGTTCAATACCCCTCAATTGTAAGAACGGGGTACTCCAGACACAAACACCAATTTGCCAAAAATAAGAACAAAACTCAAAGTGGGTTAACGAAATCGCTTTATACCACGGGGCCGTTTCTCCTTAGTGATCTTTGCTCGTTTTGTCGCCTCGTAACCTATAGCTAAGAGTACCAAAACTAACAAATAAAATTAAAATAAATAACAATGAACTAAAATAAAAACTAATCGAATTAATGCAACCGTGCAAACTATCCCCGACAACGGCGCCAAAATTTGACCGCGTCATTTCGTGTCAAAAATATATTTATAAAACTAAGAATTAACTACTACTCCATAGAATAGTGGTGAAGACCGAGTATCGTTCCGACGGAGACAGTATGGCTGAGTTACGACCAATTCGATTAATTTTTAGATTAATTTGGGCAAAGGAAGTTTGGTTGTTTGAATTTGGAGAATTTATTAAACTGAGAGAATAATTAAATGGAAAATTTGTAACGATTGGAGAGAAAATCTAGGGTTCGAATCCACCTCGACCGCGTAACTCCAACATGCATAGGCAAGATTAGTTATTCGAATCAGAAGGGATTATTACTAGGACTTGCAAATCCTAACAATAATCATCAAGAAAATAATCAGGTTATTAAAAGGCATAGACTATCTCATAGCACGGATCGTCTCTCAGTAGCACGGTTTGGCCACCTAACGGCACGATCCGTCTTACGAGCATAATATATCTCAGAATTCCAATCACAATCAATGAAAACCATTGTAAGACTAGGTATTTGAAATCCGGAATACAAATACTCAATAGATAAGAAAAAGTAAAATCAATCCATTCAATTAAAATGGAAAGGGTTCTTAGTCTCACAATCCATCCGAATAATAAATGTAGAACCCATACATAAAATAGAGTCACTTGGTGTGAAGTTTCATCTTCCCCCTAGACAAGGGGTTTAGCCGACCATGAAGAAAGAAGATCCGAATGATATTGGATTGATCTCCATGTCGTCTTTTTCTGCCGCTGCCACGATGCCCATGGCCAAGTCTTAATTCCCCGGCCCGTTCAAGTTCCAGCCCAAAAAGCTGCTGGAAAAATAGCGTAACCTAAATAACAAAACTCCAGCCTCCTTTTATACTCTCGGCCTATAAAAATTAGACTTAAAAAACGCAAAGAAGATTTTTGTCTGCAGCGTCGGCTGTCCGCTGGTCCGGATTAGCAATTACATTGGCCGGACCAGAAAAACAGCTTGTTCATATTGTGCTCAAGTTTTGGTTGTCCAGACCAGCATAGCCTTGGTCCGGACCAGATTTTCAGCTTTCACCTTTTCGCTCCACTTTTCGCTGCGGATCCCTCCGGAACATCCTTAACTCACGATTAATACTCCAAAACATGTCTGAATGCTCCGTAAGCCCTAAAACACTAAAAACCAATTAAATCTCGTTAAATAACATTAGATAGGCCCGACAAAATCTAAATTGATTGGAATAAACGGGTGGTTTTCAACACCTATCACTTCCCCCCAAGATTTACCTACAACTTCAACAGCTCTAAATTAGCAAACGCATCCATGTTGTTGTGACAATCCTATGATTGCCGGGGACATTTTTCTAACTGCTACAATAGCATTTGCATGGTTACATTCTGAGCCCAAATCTCGACCAACGATGCTATGCTTGTCTCAAGAGTTTCTTTCTCGTAGGATGGCTCTAGCTTCCCCCATTCGTACAATTTCGCCACTGCAGCTTTGTAATCGGAACATGGACTTTGTTCGCCAATCAAATGAGCACGTGACCAGTGCCCAAACTTGAAAAGATTCACATCCTTTTCAGGCCTTAGTGGTAATGATCCCATTATGAATATGTTTTAAGAAAAGGACCAGTTTATTCCTGGTTTGTGTCAGTGAAACAAACACTGCCTTGTGGTTAATTTATGGTGTTGTTAAAATTTGGTCAATGGAGATGAGAATACGTGCACACATACTTAACTACGCGCCTTGTGAGGTAATTTAATAACCTTAAGCGACACTATATGTTTGTATGCTTGCATTTAAATCGCAGCTATGTATATCCATCAATCCTCTTATTTGTGAAGTGAACGTCTTCGACAGTTGTATTGCTTGGGTGATGCACAAATTATGTCCTCAACAGCTTTGACTCATGCATAAAGTGCTGGAGAGCTAGTTGTCCCTTCATTTTGGTCTTGTCGTAATTGTATATCCTTTGCACGTCGAGCCTTTCGAGATGGTCATCCTTTGCTAGTATATCCAGGTTTTGTGATAGTTGTTTTCATTTTCATTTTCATTTCTACAACCATGTCGAAAGGGAAAAGGTTTTTTTTTTTTTTTTTTTTTCCCATTTGGATACACTACAGAGATATCCATCCTGCCGCTTAGGTATTTGCCTGTTTCTTCTTGTTTCAGTTACAGCAGCTGTTACGTTTTCTACACTTATTTGAAAGGATTAGTTGCTTCACTTTGTTTAATTAAATCCATTACATGTTTAATTAGAAGTTTACAACTACTAAATCTGAATTCCACAAAATTTGTGAGGATATAAACATGTTTTGGTGCTTCCTTTCTTGCTCTTGAGTAGTTTTCTCAATCAGCAATCTCAATATATTCAATTGCATACTTGGAAAAAGCTGCCAGTAATCCTTGTCAGAGGTTCTTTTCAAGCTATAATGTTGCTTTTACAAATATGGAATCATCTAGAGGTGGCAAATGGGCAGGTTGAAACAGGTTATGGGTCAAATATGAACGGATCAAATTAATATGAATTAACTAATAAATGGGTTGAAACGGATTTGGTCAAATATGGGGTCAAGCCAAACCTACCCCGACCGGTCCCCCCCCCCCCCCCCCCCCCCCCCCCCCCCCCAAATTTTTCTTTTCTTTTTTCTTCCCCGGCCCTCCCCCTTCATTTCTGATGGTAGCAAGGGGATATGTATGTGCTACATTTTTAGCATTCACAAATGCATTCAAAAATATTTTCCTGTTTTTAGAGGAAACATATTTTTTAGAACTTGGGAACATCTCCTTCGGAAAAAAAAATTGCAAAAATCAAGTTTCGATATCCGTCTAAATTGCAATCTTGTCATTGAAGAATATGATTGCACTGAAAATCATTTAGATTTCAAATTACATGCAAATGAAGAAATCTAGAGAGACAAAGAATATGTTCCGGACGAATTTGAGGTAGTTCGTGACAACGAGGGAGATGGAAAGGTTCACGCCCGCTGTGAAGCACTTGCTCTACTGGTCTAGAAACTAAACTCAAGTTGCTCTTGGTTGATTCACTGTTGAATTCAGACTAAGTTTCGCTATGGATTTTTTGGGCTATTTGGATTTTTCCGTTTTGTCCTTATTCAAAAAATTTCACATTTGTTCATTTTGCGACAAATATTTTACCCCTATTGATTCATTTTGATGAGATGAATCCGAAAAGTAATTTTTTTTACTTATACCCTTCCTACAATATTTGGGTATAAGTCTTAATTTTTTACTTTTCTGATTTCTTTCGTCGAGACGAATCAACAGTTATAAAAAGTTTGTCGCAAAATGAATAAATGCAAAAAAAAAAAAAAAAATTGAATAAGGACAAAATGAAAAAAAAATTCAAAAAGTATCGTTTTTGTTTGTTTTTCGTCAAATTTTAATGAACTATTTTAATATTTAATCGTAATTTTTTGCATTTTAGATTCATTTCGCAATAATTTGTTTTGATGAGTCAAAACAATAATATTCACATAAATCTACTGTAAAACTAATAAAATTTCACATAAAACATTAATGTAGATAATAATATAATTAAAAAAATTAACCCCAACGCGTAAAAGTAATCACAGAGAAACTTTTCCTTTGCTGGAGATGAAGGCGATCGAAAAATTGGTTCACTCTTGTGCAGTGAATGAGTCTTTTAATTCTAATCCATATTAAACCCATTTTCAACTTACCTAAACTCATGTAAATATGGGTTTATATGAGTTCAATCCATATAAACCTATTATACAATATGAACGGGTTGGATTGGGTTATAAGTAGCGGATTTGGGCGGATTCTAAAATATGGGTTGGGATTGCCAGAGTCCTGATCCCATGCCCGACTCCCCCTGTCCCACCCGCCTGTCCCACCCCTCTCGGCCGTTGATCTCGCAAATCAACGGCTGAGATGGATCAAACACTTTTTTCTGAAAACGACAAGTATTGGTTTTACTTTTACGTTTCTATCAACAAAGACTTGGCAAAGACTTGAGAAAATGACTCGTCAAGTATATGTGTTCCCACCGGTGGACACTAAAACGTGGGCATAGGTCCCAGTAATCAATACTAATTCAGAAAGTAGATGGAAACAACTGAAGCAGTTGAATGTTCATTTAAGTTTCTGGAACTATGGTTTGTCGAATGACCAAACTAATGGCCTACTTATAGTATTACAGGCACCATTATGTGAAAGGTCGTGTTAGTAAACACACATTACAAAGGGTCATGTCTTTTGAAGACAAATTAATTAGAAAAGATCATGTCTTTTAGCAGACACCATTTCATAAAATCAATCAATTGGGAAGGGTCATGCATCTTGGAGGCACCCCACGTTTCATATCATTTTCTAACAATCACACCCTCTTCTAATAAGCGTACCTTAAATTAACAGATGTTATAACTATTCACACGAAGTCATAACCTATGTGAAAAGATGTCGCAACTTTTGAAAAATAAAACCCGCTGTCAACGTACATTATTATTTTGAAATCTCCAGACATGCATTTTCCAGTTGCTAAAAGTAGTCCTTGACTTGAATGATGACTTGCTAAGGGCACAAATGAGAGAGAAACGTGAATCACAAAAAGCTGGTGAGAGAGAGAGAGAGGGAGAGAGAGAGAGAGAAACGTGAATCATAAAAAGCTGGTGATGTGTGAAAGCATTATAAAAGCAGATGATTCTTTCTAATGCAAAATTCTGTAAATTTATTAGATCAAAAGGCTTCCAAAATGTTGGCCACTGATTCTTTAATCCAAGAGAAGTGCTACAATACACACTTCTTATTTGGATGTGTATCATATGCACCCTCATTGATTACCATTGTATGTTTGAAAAATGATCTGGACTCTTTAAAATGTTACGATAAGTTACTAACAAATAACTTGTTACCAGTGCAACAGGTAAACCCTATGAATTAAACAAAATGGAAAGAAAATCCCCTCAAGCCTCTCACTCTCTTCTCAACCAGCGTATATCTTTCTTTTCCTTCAAAAAATTAAGCCCAATTTTATTTTTGATCATTAATTTATGTTAAAAATAATAATTTTATTTTTTAAAAACTTTGAAGCTAAAATTATTTGAAGTGAAAATAATTTACTTCTTTAAAATACGTTTTTCTCGATAATTATTAAAGAAAAAAGATACCATCATTATTATAATGCAATAAAAAGTCAAGTTAAGGTTTTTTTTTTTTTTTTTTGCAGAATTTTTAAAGGCCAATGATTTTGGCACTCCCCATTTTGTTAGTGACACTCCCAAGCAGGGGCGGAGCTACGAATTTTGGTTAGTGGGGTCAAAAATTAGATTCATATGCACTTAAAACAAGTTAGGGCAATTTAGAGATTTTTTGTGGAGTCAAAATAGCTAAATTATACCTATTCGTACAAAAATTTGGAGTCAAATTAGTAAAAATGGGGTAAAAATTATACCTATCCCTAGGAAAATTTGACAGCAGCGGGGGTCGGTTGCCCTCCCTTATACCCATGTGCCTCCGCCCCTGCTCCCAAGGCGAGTGCCAAAATCAACACCCTTTTTAAAGTGTTTCATATATGTAGCTAATTTTTTATTTTTTTTGGAATTTTTTAAAATATTATGATGTTTAGCACTTTTTACAATACCTTCATTTGCATAGTAAACTTTCACATGCATATCAAAAAAAAATAATATTCCAATTAAAAGGAATAGCGAAGTCGATCATCCGTATTAATCTAGGAAACACTAACAAAGTTAATGGGTGATCAAGAGAGTGGTGGTGACAAGATAAATTTATCAATCCATTTTAGAGTTATGCGGAAAAGACAACAAAATTTAGAACGTGCTATTTATTTTTTGGTCAATAGACATACTACTAGAGTTTTGTAAATTAGTGCTCGCATCGGAATTACAAATAACTAATACTCATATTTGATAATATAATCAATTACAAGTGTTATCGATACAAATCAATTACGCAATTGAAACCGCAGGGAAAAATATAATCTATCATGTAATCAATTATTTGTGTTATTCAAAATAATTGATTTTTAAATCTATTGCAATGTTGTTTTAAACTTATTTTGCAATTGATTAGAGGATTTACTGAGGCCCATCAATTAGCAAATCGATTGAGTAGTCGACTTCACATTGTTATCCGATCGTACTCAATTCAATTACAAAATCAATTATATTGTCCAATCGATTACATAATTGAACATAATAAAATTGATTACGTATTTGATTATGATGTCTAATTGAATATGTAATCAATAGCAAAATCAATTACTATATATTTGATTATAATGTCTAATCGATTTAAAAATCGATTATAAAGTCTAATCGATTATGGAATTGAACATTCACATAATAGATTACATAATTGATTAGCTACCGTTAAAAAAAAAATTGATTAAGTAATCGATTGCACAATTGATTATAGAAAACTTATGAAATGGACTAAAATGTTACGAACTGAAAATGTTACAATTTTTTTTTATAAAGTTATGAAATACACCAAAATGTTATGAATCTGTTGCTAAAAAGTTATGATTCATTCGTAAAAGTTATGATATGCACTAAAAGGTTATGATTTGTAAGAAAAATGTTATGAATCAAAAGTTACGAATTTTTGGTAAAAGTTACGATAGACCTAAAATGTTATGAATGACCGGTTTAACAGGTAATTTTTAATGAGGTGGCACAATATGGACCGCACAATAGGTGCATATGATATGCACCTTAATAGGGTGTGTATTGAAGATTTCTCCTTAATCCAAAAACAGTGAGTCAAGCCAAAGTCATCGGATGTTTTTCTTAACGAGCAACGAATTTCGCCTTATTTGTAATAGTGATCAATTGACACCTGCAGTCATCTCAAGTTAGTTAAGTCTCTCTCTTAAATACCGCGTTTGTTTGGACCTATATGTGTTTTAACTCACTTTCCCTATAACTTTTTGCGCACATTTGCAGTCCACACACGCGACATCAAGAGAGGGCAATCAATGGTGGTACTCTGATAGGCACGTAAATAATTACATACGCGCCCTCTAATTTATCTTTGCTAAATCCGTTTATATTGTTACTCCGAAACTTAATGCTTGGTTTTCGTGTTGTAGGTATTTGGAAGTTTAATGGAGTAAAACTGGACAAACAAAGTCTAAGTGACAAACCATGGCAGTTTGTCGGCCGAAATAAGTGTGGACCGTGGGACATGTGCTATTAGAGTTGAAATTGGTTGGAACCATTACAAATATCCATGTCTTGATGGGCCAAGAGTAATTGTTTATTGGTCTCTTTAATTAAGAGTTGGGACAAACAAAAGAAGAAGGCTAAGGTAATACTTGGAGGGCTCGTGACAGGAAAAGAAGTCGGCTACATCAGTGGCTTATAAAAGCTAGAGCCATGCACATAACGGGGAGGATCACGCACGCCATCAGAGAACGGGGTTTCGGACTTTTGGGACGCACTACAGAGGAAAAGAGGAGGCGACGACGGATTGAATTAGAAAACAGAGGCCGCGCCTAAACCTCCGTTATCATGTCAGCCTTCGACAGAACTTCGATGGTTTCAACTCTGATGTCCGGCTAAACTCGTTTCTAGGGTATAGATGAAACTCGAACTCTGAGTAACGATTTTTATGTTTTGATTTAGTGTTTTTATTATTCGAATCATGGTTGTATGACTTGAGGATTTATTTGCGGTATTAATTTTCTCTATCGAATCTTGTGTATGATTTTCTAGATTTTTATGCACGTTCATACAACGGTTCTTAATTGTTTGTGATAACTGAGTAAGATGGGTTATGTTTCGTAAGACGCATCGTGCTGTTAGACGACCCGTGTCATCGAGACGGATCGTGTAACGCCCCAAATTTTTTGGAACATTAATTAAATAAATACAATTTCGATCCAACATTTATTTTAAATAAAATCAATAATTAAGACATTACAATAATTAAATTCGAGTTTCAAATACAATTATTCTAATCGAAAGGGAAAGGGGTACTACGGTAAATCTATTCTATTTGATGTCCAGCATCTTCTTCGATATTTTGCTCAGCTGTGCACTCCTCCAGGTATTAAAACTTCTCCTGTACGTCACCTAGGACTGACATAATATGTCAGGGTCACAAAAGTAACACCGTGAGCTTTTAAGCTCAGTAACAAACTCCTACCCCTATGTCCCATACTTTACCAAAAAATAATATATAATTTTGCAAGTAAAACTCAGAGATTTAACAGTTCAACATATAAATAACAATTCAACAAAAGTGTCAATGTCTTTTCAGAGTCAATGCAGTGTATCATAATTCGTGTCATTACTTTATCAATATCGATTTCACTTTCCATTTTATTTTCTCGAGCATTGGTTCCGCTAACCGTCTTTCAGATTCCATCGGGCTCCCAAGCTAATTTATTCCACTTAAAAGCACTGATTCCGCTAACCGTCTTTTTCAGATTCCATCGGGCTCTCAGTTTTATTCATTTCATTGGCTCTTTCACCATTTTCACACGACACTAGTTCCGCTAACCATCATTTCAGATCCCATCGGGCTCCTAGGTCACACACACCCGAGCCATGATTCCGCTAACCATTTCAGATTCCATCGGGCTCTCATGCTCACACACGCACACCTGAGCCATGATTCCGCTGACCAGCTTTACTGATCCCATCGGGCTCTCATGCTCACACAATCATTAATCTTTTCAATTTCTTCTCGTATTTCGTTTCTCATTTCTCGTGTCTCGTAAACATGCATCATTTTCTTGCGTACACATTATTCTTTCAAAGCTTGCTAAAAATCATGCGATATTAAATAATTCTCTCATGCTTCTCTACTTGACCAATCAAAAATTATAATGGCACATAATCTAAGAGCAACATTTCTATTATGTAATCGATAATCATGCTTTACAACTAACCAATTATCATCTGATAACAACTAAATCCAATTTCCAGTAACTAACTCAAATCATGCTTTTCGAAATCAAAGATAACAATAAGTAATAAATAACAGTAGCTTAGCCTATTAAGATTATTTCCTCAAATTAACTTTTCCAAGGAGGTTACGCCTCCACTGTTAATATGTATATATATTCCTCTCTCTCTTTTATGCATTTATCATTTAAGCATAATTTTCAGTATAAAAGTATCAATGAAACACGTAGCACTACTATATTTAGGTGAGTAGGTAAGAGGTTTCTACTGTTTTTCTTGGCGGTAGTGGGTTACGGATTCGTTGGGTCTAAAAATGAACGGAGTGACGTCGCCTCGGTTGAAATTTGATAAAAAGAAAAATAGTTTTCTTTTTACTGCGAACCCGAACAACTTTTAAAATTTTGGAAGTGAAAGATTGAATGGTGATTTGTGTGGCGGTGGAAAGGTACCGTGGTAGTGTGGTGGTGGGCTTGAACTCAATTCTTTTTTTTCTTTCTCACTGCCGAAACTCCTCTCTCTCTTTCCCAGCTAATGAAGCAAGTGCAGTGGATGATTGGTGATGTGAAAAATGAAGGAGCAGCCATTGGTATTTATAGGCCAATGAATTCATCTCTCTACTCCTCTTACCCGGTTCTCTCTCTCCATCCATAAATGCATATATAATATATATATTTGTAGGAGATAGGCTACAATATAGGGTAGCATGGGAAGCATGTGATGAGGTTTTGGATAGAAAACCCAACCCCCCTCTCTCTCCTCTCGGCAGACTCTCTCTCTCTCTCTCTCTCTCTCTCTCTCTCTCATGCGTGAGCTGCAAGAATGGGATTATGACTCATTTATTGCACATCCTTCTCTCTTGAAGGCTCACAAGGCTACAACACTAGGATAGTGTAGAGTTAAAATGATGGGATTTTTATTGAAATTATTTCGTCTTTATTCAAAAAAATTTGAATTTCGGTCAAAATTTTTTACTTTTTAGATTCTTCTTGTCGTGAGGATGCAATAATTCTCAAAAAATTGAAAATAAGCCACGCTATATGAAAAAAGTTTGAATAAGGACAAAAAATAAACCATTTTGACTTATTTAGCCGAACGGGAAAAGATCTCTCCGTTTCTTTCAATATCTCCCAATTATTTCCTAATATTTGCAAAGATCACATAGATGTAGGTTTGTGGGTGGCAAGCAAATCTCTCCTCTCTCTCAATCTCAGCAAACACACTCACATGCACCTAGATTTTCTTGATCCCCAATCCATGGGATCTCTTGTATCTATGGGATCCTCTAGGTTTTTGTTGCGCTAAAGGTTAATGGCAGTACATGGTGCAATTAATGGGTGCAAGAGTACTAAAAAAAAAAAAAATTATCTTCTTCTTCTCCTTTACTCACGGCACACACATGCACATTTTCACTGAATTTTTAGTACAAGGGTTTAAATTATAATAAGACAATCACTTTAGTTTAATAAAGAATGATAATTAAGCAAAAGAGTTAAAATAAAATATTTAATTTTATTCAAAAAAAAATTGGCCGAAAATTCTGGTCGTTACAGATCGTACTAGTAAGACGGTTCGTGTTAGGCGGCGATACCCCATGCTATTTGGTGATTCATAAATATCTTTAGTCGATATCGTGAGGGCCTGCGAACCCTAACATTATGCAGATTGATTCGAATAATTAACATTTATCATCGCATAAATATTGTTATAACGGGTTGAGTGGATTCGAAACCCTAGATCTTTTCTTTCATAAACTCTCTCTCACTTTTTATTGCTTATTTTTATTCAGCTTTAAATATTTTAGAAATCAAACAATCAAATCTCTTTCTGAATTAAGTTAGAAATTAATTAGAATAATCGCAATTTTGCCTTTGTAATCCCTGAGGACAAAACTCGGAGTACTTACGGCTATCTTTTAGGTAGTAGTAATTATTCTGTTTTATTAATTATTTTTATACGAAAATGACACGATCATACTCCGTAAGCGATACACCAAATTAATAGTCATTCGAAACGCGCCTACAAAGCGCAACTTATTTGCACCTGTCTCGATCAAACTAATTTTTGCTGACATATTCTTCTTTGCAAGTTCTACACTACGAAGGGTACGAGGATCGTGATTGTGGAATCAAGAGTAACCCAATTGTTAATCATAGTACACTATCAATCAAATAATAACATGACGATCATTTTAATTTCCAGATGACTTTGAAGTAAACTAGTGTTGTAGCCTCATGAATACAGCATTATTTGTTCGATTCCATCATCTGTTACATAATTTAGAATTCCATTAACGATTTGCAGTGTTTGCAAAGGTTTCGAGAGTAATATATAGTTCCTGTTTTGGATGATGAAGAAACGTAACTTTTTTTTTCATCTTTATTCAATTATTGTTTTTGCATTTGTTTGTTTTGCGTCAAATTTTTATGACTTAATGATTCGTCTCAATGAGAGGAATCGAAAAAGTTAAATTTTTATTTATTGAAATGCTTAATTTTTAATTTATTTTTGTCTTTGTAAAAAAGTTATGAGTTTCGATTAATTTTTTTTTTTTTACATTTTCAATTCCCCTGGAAAAGTGAGAGAGACTCTGGCTAGCTTCACTCCTGCCGCCCAGGTCAACAAGTCAACCCAAAAACTATTTTATAAAGGTCGCTTGAGCATTGTTCTCTGCATCCAATTCTCAATAACTTTGCTGATAAAAAACACATACATTAAACTATGAGTAATAATAGCATATCCTCTTCTGTTTATTCTGTTATGCTCCTAGCTATAAGCATGGCAGCTTTATTTTTAGCTTCAACATCGGCAAAAGCTTTATCTTCAGTAGAGGCGAAAGCTCCGCTTAATAGTGGTTGGTGGGGAAACTTTTCTGGGACAAATCATTGCGACTTGGCAGGCATCACTTGCGATGCCGCAGGAAGTGTCACTGGTATAAACGCTAGTTCCTTCTATTACAATTTCAATCGAGAGCTCGCAAACATGAATTGGTCTTCCTTGCCAAATCTTATATATCTTGATCTCAGTCACTCTGACTTCACCGGGGGAATTCCGGTTGAAATTAGTACTCTCTCAAAGCTCATCCACCTTGACCTTTCTTCCAACCATTATCTTCAAGGTGCTCTGCCTCTTACCCTAGGAAACCTCACCCAATTAGTAAGCCTCAACTTATTCAATACTAATACAAGAGGTCCAATCCCTTCATCTATTGGGAATTTGAGTGCTCTTTCTTATTTGGATCTCAGTTCAAATCAACTCTACGGCTCAATCCCTCTAGAAATAGGGAACCTAAAGAATTTAAAGCTGATG
Organism: Rhododendron mucronatum var. ripense; assembly: GCA_019656295.1. Lineage (NCBI taxonomy): Eukaryota > Viridiplantae > Streptophyta > Magnoliopsida > Ericales > Ericaceae > Rhododendron > Rhododendron mucronatum. The sequence goes on along the minus strand of BPLT01000014.1, from coordinate 2,106,857 downwards.
TATATGAGTTCTAACATCCTTAATGGTTCAATCCCTTCATCTATTGGCCATTTATCCAATCTGACCTATTTGAATCTCAGTTCAAACCAACTCTGCGGCTCAATCCCTCTAGAAATAGGGAACCTAAAGAATTTAGAGCTGATGGATATGAGTTCTAACATCCTTAATGGTTCAATCCCTTCATCTATTGGCCATTTATCCAATCTGACTTATTTGTATCTCGGTTCAAATAAAATCTGCGGCACAATCCCTCTAGAAATAGGGAACCTAAAGAATTTAGAGCTGATGTTTATGAGTTCTAACATCCTTAATGGTTCAATCCCTTCATCTATTGGCCATTTATCCAATTTGGCCTATTTGAATCTCGGTTCAAATTAACTCTGCAGCACAATCCCTCCAGAAATAGGGAACCTAAAGAATTTAAAGCTGATGTATATGAGTTCTAACATCCTTAATGGTTCAATCCCTTCATCTATTGGCCATTTATCCAATCTGACCTATTTGAATCTCAGTTCAAACCAACTCTGCGGCTCAATCCCTCTAGAAATAGGGAACCTAAAGAATTTAGAGCTGATGGATATGAGTTCTAACATCCTTAATGGTTCAATCCCTTCATCTATTGGCCATTTATCCAATCTGACTTATTTGTATCTCGGTTCAAATAAAATCTGCGGCACAATCCCTCTAGAAATAGGGAACCTAAAGAATTTAGAGCTGATGTTTATGAGTTCTAACATCCTTAATGGTTCAATCCCTTCATCTATTGGCCATTTATCCAATTTGGCCTATTTGAATCTCGGTTCAAATTAACTCTGCAGCACAATCCCTCCAGAAATAGGGAACCTAAAGACTTTAAAGCTGATGTATATGAGTTCTAACATCCTTAATGGTTCAATCCCTTCATCTATTGGCCATTTATCCAATCTGACCTATTTGAATCTCAGTTCAAACCAACTCTGCGGCTCAATCCCTCTAGAAATAGGGAACCTAAAGAATTTAGAGCTGATGGATATGAGTTCTAACATCCTTAATGGTTCAATCCCTTCATCTATTGGCCATTTATCCAATCTGACTTATTTGTATCTCGGTTCAAATAAAATCTGCGGCACAATCCCTCTAGAAATAGGGAACCTAAAGAATTTAGAGCTGATGTTTATGAGTTCTAACATCCTTAATGGTTCAATCCCTTCATCTATTGGCCATTTATCCAATTTGGCCTATTTGAATCTCGGTTCAAATTAACTCTGCAGCACAATCCCTCCAGAAATAGGGAACCTAAAGACTTTAAAGCTGATGTATATGAGTTCTAACATCCTTAATGGTTCAATCCCTTCATCTATTGGCCATTTATCCAATCTGACCTATTTGAATCTCAGTTCAAACCAACTCTGCGGCTCAATCCCTCTAGAAATAGGGAACCTAAAGAATTTAGAGCTGATGGATATGAGTTCTAACATCCTTAATGGTTCAATCCCTTCATCTATTGGCTATTTATCCAATCTGACTTATTTGTATCTCGGTTCAAATAAAATCTGCGGCACAATCCCACTAGAAATAGGGAACCTAAAGAATTTAGAGCTGATGTTTATGAGTTCTAACATCCTTAATGGTTCAATCCCTTCATCTATTGGCCATTTATCCAATTTGGCCTATTTGAATCTCGGTTCAAATCAACTCTGCAGCACAATCCCTCCAGAAATAGGGAACCTAAAGAATTTAGAGCTGATGTTTATGAGTTTTAACATCCTTAATGGTTCAATCCCTTCATCTATTGGCCAATTATCCAATTTGGCCTATTTGAATCTCAGTTCAAACCAACTCTGCGGCTCAATCCCTCTAGAAATAGGGAACCTAAAGAATTTAGAGCTGATGGATATGAGTTCTAACATCCTTTATGGTTTAATCCCTTCATCTATTGGCCATTTATCCAATCTGACCTTTTTGTATCTCCGTTCAAATCAACTCACTGGTTCAATCCCTTCGTCTATTTGCCAGTTATCTAGTTTGGCTGTGGTGAATATGGGCCATAACAACCTTCATGGCCCAATTCCCAATGAACTTGCAGATTTGCCACGACTAGAGTACTTAGATCTCTCCCAGAATAATCTCTCTGGGAAAATCCCGTATCATCTTAGGTTCGTAACTCTCAACTTGTCGTACAATCGTCTCGACTGTCAAATCCCAAACAGATCTCCAAATGGGTGTCCAGATGAGGTTTGTCGGAAAGCCTTTTATTCCGATAATTGTTTTTCCTCCGTGGCCAATAAAGGAAAGAGAATAACAAAACTTGGTCTTGCCATTTCTCTTCCAGTCACAGTCTCCCTTGCTTTACTTGTGTTTGTTGTGTGCTTTTGTTTCCGTAAGACTTTAAAAATTGAAGGTGAAGCAAAAGCAACGAAACATGGGGATATTTTCTCCGTATGGAATTACGATGGAAGCATTGCATATGAGGATATCATCAAAGCAACGAATGACTTCGATATCAAATATTGCATTGGAACAGGCGGATATGGCAGCGTCTACAGAGCTCAATTGCCAAGCGGCAAAGTAGTTGCCTTGAAGAAACTTCATCGGCTGGAAGCAGAGCACCCTGCTTTTGACCATTGTTTTAGGAATGAGATCCAAATGTTGACTAATGTACGACACAAGAACATCGTGAAGCTTTACGGATTTTGTTTGCACAATAGATGCATGTTCTTGGTGTACGAGTACATGGAAAAAGGAAGCTTGTTTTGTGCTCTTAGATTCGATGTTGAAGCTTCTGAAATTGGATGGACCCAAAGGGTAAACATCGTTCAAGGACTGGCACATGCTTTATCCTACTTGCATCATGATTGCACCCCGCCAATCATTCATCGAGACATATCCAGCAACAACATTCTATTGAATTCTCAACTAGAGGCTTTTGTTGCCGATTTCGGAACTGCGAGAATGCTGAATCCCGATTCGTTGAACCAAACTGTAATTGCTGGCACTTACGGATATATTGCACCAGGTACGGGTACTAAATATGTTTATTGAAACAAACTCATGCAGTTATTTTTAAAATCCATCTTTGTGTTTGTGCAGAACTCGCATATACCATTGTTGTGACTGAAAAGTGCGATGTTTATAGCTTTGGAGTCGTGGCACTAGAAACAATCATGGGGAGACATCCTGGAGAGCTCCTATCATCCTTGACGTCACCTCCAAACGAAAACGTGATGATAACTGATGTCCTAGATTCACGCCTTCTGCCTCCAACTAATCCAATAGTTGCGGGGGACATCGTTCTAGTTGCTACAATGGCATTTGCATGTTTTGATCCTAAGCCCAAGTTGCGACCATCGATGCTACGCTTGTCTCAAGAATTTCTTTCTCATCGGAAGACTCTAACTGTACCCCTTCGTACAGTATCATTGCGGAATCTGTGGAATCGAAAAATGGACTTTTCAATTGCCCACCAATCAAATGAGCAAGTGATCGGTGCCCAAGTTTGACCAAAAGCGTATCACATCCTTTTCTGACCCTTAGTTGTTATGATTATTGTAAATTTATTTTAAGAGAAGCTATAAGGGCTAGACCTTTTCTGGTTTGTGTTACGGCCTAGAATTTTAATTCATTTTATTAATTATTTTGGCCATAATTTAATTGGGTGTTATGGTTAGGTCCTGATTAATTATTTTTGCGTACACAACGGATACAACTGTAGTTATTATAACTACAAGGGCATGAGCTTAATTAACCATAGTAATTCAGTTTTTACCTCAGTTAGAATTTTAAATATTTTGTTTAACTAGATGGCTATAATTGTGGGTGTTCGTGATTAGTGGGTAGTTTTATAAAGTTACTCGTTAAGAGATATTTTCACGGAGTAGGATTTTATTTGGAGAGAACATGGGTTAGAGGAAGTTATTTTATTAGACTAGGGTTATTATTTGGGGACAGAGAAGCCGCAGTCGAGGGTTTTGCTTGGTTGGAGATTGAAGCCGCAATAGAGAGTTTTGCTTGGTGGGAGATTTGTCGAAGTGGTTACTTCCTCTTCAATTCTTGTTTCTCTTTTCCTTTTCCCATGTTTCAGTAGTTTATAGGTTTCAACTAGAAAACAAAACTTGGGTTTATTAGAGGTGTAGATCAGTGGAATTAATAAAGGGAAAAATGGGTTTTGTCTGTAGCTTTGCAAAGGTTTCACTAGCACCGATTGGTTTCTTTTTAATGTTATTGAACCATGGTGTGTTGGAGGATTGTGGCGGTTTTTGTGGGTGCACGTGGTGTGCGTGTGTGCGAATGGCATTTATGGTTTTGAATGGGGTGGGAGACAACAAGAAGAATGCATAGAGTAAAAAACTTTTAGGCTATGTGGTGTGGCTTGTGAATCAAAATTAAGATATTGGGTCAATGGTCTATGTGGGGCATTACAGGTGGTATCAAAGCCATCTATGTACGTGACCATGTGGGCCTTTGGAGTTTGGTTGGATTTGGTTATTGGTTTTGTTATGGCCTTGAATTTTAATTTATTTAATTAATTAATTTAGCCATTATTTAATTTAGTGTTATGGTTGGGTCTTGATTAATTATTTTTGCGTGCACAATGGATATAATTGTCGTTATTGTAACTACAAGGGTATGAGCTTCATTAACTATAGTAATTTAGTTTTTACCTTAGTTAGAATTTTAGATATTTGTTTAATTAGATAGCTATAATTGTGGGTGTTCGTGATTAGTGGGTAGTCTTATAAAGTTACTCGTTAGAAGATATTTTGACGGAGTAAGGTTTTTATTTGGAGAGAATGTTTGTGACAAGAGATTGAAAGAACTTTGTGAGAAAGAGGAAAAGAGAGAGAGAAACGGCAGTCAAAGGTTTGGTGGTTTTGTGATCGATCGGGTAAGAGATTCTTGAGCCCTTTATCCTTGTTCCTTTTTCCATTCTTTGTCGTTCGTAGGTTGAGGTAAAGTTCGACTTTTGGAAGGTATAGAACAATAGAATTACTAAGAGGTTAATTGAGTTCCATTCTTTTGGCACCATTGGTTTTTCTTTTAATCCTATTGAAATGTGGAGTAGTGGAGATGTGTGTGAGACCAGGTGTCTAAAATTGTGCATGGCGGACGTGGGGCTGGCGAAGTGGTGTGCGGCGGTGCGTGTGTTGGTTCAGTGCAAGAGGTGTCATAGGTTGGAGTTTGTGGGATGATTTTAATATTTATAATTATAGACTTGTAGCGGAGTTAAATGGTTTTGGAGTTAAAATTGTTATGGGAGCGTTGAAGAAGTGGTGGCGTGGCAGGTTAGAGTTGGGTTTTGTTTGCTACTGTTGGTTTAACACCGTAGGATTAGATTCTAGGTTTGGGCATTTTACTAATTAATAATACTTCTACTTCAATGGTCAGTGATAGATATGTATTAATTAGTCAATTTATATGCTTTATTTTTATAGGTTAGTCTTTTTGCGTGTTCGAGTTGCATTACTTTTTGGACCTAGGTGAGTGGTTAAGCATGGTATGTATTTTCGAATTTCCCCTTGTCCCTTAAATTATTATTTTAGAAAATTAATGATTGAAATTGGGAACATGTATTTGTTTTATTTGGTTCTTGAAACTGGCATGCGGATTGGTGAAACTATTTATTGTTCAGATAATTGGTAAGAACTTTGTGGATATTGTTGGGAACATATTTTGGGAAGTCCAGAGAAATTAATCCTCTGTGTGCGGGTGACCCTGGCCATTAGGGAAGAGACCGGATTAGGCCGGTGACCCTAATGCTCAACGGTTGTTATTGACCGGATCGTTCTTTGGGAAAAGTTCCACGGGCTGCCTACTCGTGGTGACTCTAAGATTCAATATTGGATCCAATTTTGAGACCTTTGTTCACTAGCACTTGGTACTATTGATTTTGGTTGTGGTTCCCCATTGTTGTTGGAGATTGGATTGAGAACACCATTAAGACTTATCGGATGAATCGTTAATTGGATTAATAGATTATTTTGTTGTTCATTGCATATGCCAAATTTATGTTGACATGGTAAATTATTTTGATCTCTATTTTGGAACTATAACTCATTGAGCTTATCAGCTGATGGATTTATTCCAACTTCTTTTTCAAGCAAGTTGGAGAGTTAGGAAAGGACTCTGGCGGCATCTCGGGGATCCCGTGTTGACCTTCTTAGGGTGTCTCATCATATTTTTATTTTATTAATCGCAACTGCATTTGAAACATTTTGTCAAACATCTGGATTCTTTTATTACTGTTAGATCACTAGATTTGTTTGGTTCATGGCATGTTTGTGCCCCATTCTTTTTATGAAATTTTTTGGTTGGGGATGTTCTGAATAAAAAAAAATGGTTGACTGTTTGGCGGATCCTTGCTTGTGAGTTTTTATAAAATTCCTTTTTAGTCTGCATGTTCTACGAGTTTTGGTCTTATGGTTCATGGCCGGTCACTTCTCATTTTGGGGTGTGATAGGTTTGATTAGTATCAGTGATTATAGTGCTCAACCCCTCGCGAGGGCGCGAGGCTATAAAGTTTGGGAGATTGTAACATCCCGTCTGGGAGTCTACATAGATGATCTTGGGCATATAACAAATCTTGTGGACTACTATTAATACCTTGTGCTTAAGCTTTTAGGCCATGTGGTGTGGCTTATGAATCAAAATCAAGGTATTGAGCCAGTGGTCTACTTGGGGTGTTACAGGTGGTATCAGAGCTAAGCTTTCGGAGGCTTTTCTCCTTTGTTTGTGCCATAGTTGCACTTTGTTTCATTGTGATCCGTGTGTTTCGGATCCTTTGTTGAGCTCTCCACGTGCGAATCGGGGGTCGTACGTGCAGGGGAGTGTTGAGATATGTCCCACATCAGTTATGAGCCTGGGCGGCCTCTCTACTATTTGCCAATTGAATTGGAGTTGGATACTTTAACATGGTATCAGAGCCATCGATGTACGTGACTATAGAGACCCGTATTTTCGAAAACTGTTTAAAGGATTTATTAATGTTAAAATGTGGAATAAATGAGGGATTTTATTGAATTATTTGATTTGGGTTCAATATGAGAAGGTTGTTTATAGAGGGGTGCTTGTGCAATTTGTGGTTTTGGGAGTATATAAAGGGGTGTGTGTGTGTGTGTGTGTGTAGGGGAGAAAATTTCCCAATATTCTCTCTCTAACTCCCGATCTCTCTCCCTCTCTCGGCTTCTCTCCCTCTCTCACTCCCTCACCCAAATTTCACCAAAACAACTCAAAGCCCATACGAACCGACCTTCAATCCTTCTTCTATACGCATTTTGGAGCATGGGTTGGGCCGGATTGAGCTCGGATGAGGTGTATTGCTCTCGGTGTCGATTTTGAAAGTTAGGGCTCGATCTCTCGTTGGGGTTCGGCTTTGATACTTGAGATAGGGATTTCTCTTACTCTTTATATGTTCTTAAGTTGGTTTTGTGTATGAAATCGTGTCTATGGTTGTTGTTGTTGTTGTAGTTAGATTCGTCGAAATTTGCAGAAAATCTGGACGAACACCCATTTGTATCGATACTGGTCTGCTCAGTATCGATACAAGAATCTCTGGAACGAAATTAGTTACTGCTGTAAATCAGTATCGATACAATAGTCTCTGGAACGTTTTTTAAGCCTGGTTGTATAGATACTGATTTGGCCTGTATCTATACAACATCGATCGATACAATAGTCTTTGGAACGTTTTTTAAGCCTGGTTGTATAGATACTGATTTGGCCTGTATCTATACAACAGTACCTTAGGTCATCTTTTGTTCTTTGTTTCAAACTCCATTGTTTTGACCCCCGATCATTTCTAATTTGTTCTAGACATCACCAAGTCACTCCATAACATTGTTAATCATACTCGTTGAGTTCCTTGTGTATCTTTGCAACCCTTGCTATTGTTCGGTATAATTTGACATTGATTCCCTTACGAGTATCAATTGAATAAAAATGATACGTTTCGAGGAAATGGGATTTGTGAATACTAGTCGACACAACGATGAACATTCGGGGCCCATCGACGGGTGGGTGCCTGGCAGGGGATATCAGGGTCCCATAATTAGCCTGGCAGGAGCTAATGCTCATTTTGAACACTCAAGGCCCAACCTTCAAGGTGGGTGCTTGGGAAGGGATATCAAGGTCTCATAATTAGCCTGGCAGGAGCTAATGCTCATATTGAACACTCAAGGCCCAACCTTCAAGGTGGGTGCTTGGCAGGGGATATCAAGGTCCCATAATTAGCCTGGCAGGAGCTAATGCTCATATTGAACACTCAAGGCCCAACCTTCAAGGTGGATGCTTGGCAGGGGATATCAGGGTCCCATAATTAGTCTGGCTGGGGCTAATGCTCATATTGAACACTTAAGGCCCAACCTTCAAGGTGGGTGCTTGGCAGGGGATATCGGGGTCCCATAATTAGCCTGGCAGGAGCTTCGGCTCAAATCATATACGATGAGATGGTGTTAGACACAATAAAAGGTGGGAATGGTTCTAGTATGAGTTGAATAGTGATCGTTAAGTTGTTGTTTCGAGGTCATTAAGCCAGGAGTGTTGATTACCATATTGTCCTTGTTCATGTTCCTATCCTATGATCATCCATGCATTTCTTTTGCATATAATGTTAAATGGATGTACGGGGTCACAAGTTCCCGGAACGCATTGTTGGGTATATAGGGCCCGAAAACCGGAAAGCTTCTTAAGTCCACTGTTCGGCCCGTTAGTGGAGAAAGATATCTACCATTGGGGAATCGAAGGGAGATGTACGGGATCCACAAGACCAGGAACGTCAGACACATAACGGAGAGGTGTGCAAATGAAATTTCGACTGGAACGGGAGAATGTGAAAGGTAACTAAGGATTGACTAGATCGATCAATTGTAAGTGAAGTAATCTTTAAGTCTTGAGTTTTCTATATGAAGTTAGCGTTTGTTGCATTCCCTTTTGTTGTCTCAAACTTCCTTTTTTTTTACTTCAAAATCTTCTCATTTGCATACAAAGTTTGTAGAGATTTTCCTACTGGGTACATGTATGCTCAACCCTTTATTTTTCAGGTATAAATTTGGAGCTGTAGTATGGAGCGTTGTGCATGCATTGATTGGAAGACTTTTGAAAGCTAACACTGAGGAATTACCATGGCATATTTTGTAAAATCCTTTTGGAGATGTAAACGAAATTTCAATATATTCTTTTGACTTACTCTCTTTGGATTATTGTCTAAGAATTTGGGGCCGGAGTGCTATTATTAATTTTTTTTTTAAACTTGATTATTCTCTCAGATAAATTACGGGAAGTATTTTGGGGTATTATGAGTATTATTGCGATGGACTTTCATAGAAAATGTTATTATTATGTTGAAAATCCAGGGCGTGACAGTGACCGTGTGGGCCTTTTGACTTTGATTGGATTTGGTTATTGGTTTGATTAGTATTGGTGATTATAGTGATCAACCCAATAAAGTTGGGAAGATTGTAATATATACCCCATCCCACATCGGAAGTCTACATGGATGATCTTGGGCATATAACAAACCTTTTGGGCTACTACTAGTACCTTGGGCTTAAGTTTTTGGGCCATGTGATGTGGCTTGTGGATCAAAATCAAGGTATTGGGCCAGCAGTCTGCTTGGGGCGTTACAGTTTGTGTCAGTGAACCAAACACCTTATGGTTCATGCTTTGCTGTAGGTGCGTTTTTAAATGATTGTTGATTGATCACCATAGAGTGTGTGTTCTCTTAATTTAAAGCGTGTGACATGGGTCCTTCTATAGGGACCGATGGGGTATCGATCAATTGTGGGTTCCAGTTTGGGGTCGCACACAATTGATCCAAACCATTGATTATTTTTTAGTTTTCCAGGAAAATTTTAGATCCATTGTGTAAGTCTAAGTGTAAGTGTATGATCCACATGTCGAATGTTTCATTCAGAATTCAGGATCCTAAACTCTGAAACAAAAATAGAACCTTGAATCGAGCACTTATAGTTATTATTAGATTGAACTAAATTTTTCAAGCTTATTCAAAGAAATATTTAGAAATAATCAATAATTTAGATCATTTGCACTGGAACCTGAAGTGAGCCTCGAAAATGGTCAGTCCCCCATATAAGACTACTGTACATTATTGAAAGAGAAAGACTTAAAAACTTTAAAAGTCTTATGTTTGGAAGTCAAGGAACCTGAGAGAAAAGAAGAAAAATGAGAGGAAAATTGTACTATTTACAATTTTATATTTTTTTAATTTTCTCTTCTCTTTCTCTCCAAACAAAATAATGGGAGAGATATTTTTTTTTTCAATTTTTCCTTCCTTTCTCTTGACGTACATTAGAAGGAAGAAAAATTTGTACCATGCACGACAATTATTTCTGAGGAATGAGCCAATTACTTCATGTGTGTTACCCTTTTAATTTTTACAGGGAATCATGTAGAGGAGGGCCGGTTTCAAATTTATATAAGAATTGTAGTAGTTTTTATATAAGTTCGTCTGCCCAATATCGTTTTGAACATTCTAATGCCCGCCAAACCTAAGAGATTGCAAAAAGTGAAGCTATTTTTAGCGAAACTTAGATTGATTGTAATATTATTTTGCTTTTTAAAATGGATAGGGAAGCACATGTCTGAATTTATAATTATATTATATATATACCAGATTTTAGTAATTGAATAGGTTGATTAAAAATATATATGATAATATTTTTAAACTTATTTTCATAATTTTTAGGAAAAATTTCACGTAGGCACCCGACCTTTTACAAAAATCACACACAAACACCTGACCTTTCTTAAATTTCATATAAACACTTGAGCTTTTTAAAAACTCATCAATTCAACACCTGACCTTTATTAAATTTCATATGAACACCTGAACTTTCTAAAAACTCATCAATTCAACACCTACCGTCACCCTTCCGTCTAAAACGAAATGGAAAAAAAGTTAAGTGCTCCGATGTTTTTACTTGTTTGAACTAGTGCTAAGATCTTATTTTTCTGATCATTTTATCCTAAACAATCATAATTAATTTTTGACTCTAAAGCTCTCGTTAATCAGCCATAAGAAAGTCGTATAATCAAATATCTCTTAGGGCTAACTAACGAGAGCCTTAAAATCAAAAATTAATTATGAATCTTTAAGATAAAATAAAATGATCAGAAAAATAAGATTTTCGCATTGATTTGAACGGATTGAAAATTGGAGCAATTAATTTTTCAACCATGTATAAATCGTTTATATATTAAAAAATATGGTTAAAAAATTAAGTGCTCCAGTTTTCAATCCGTTTAAACCGGTGCGAAGACATTATTTCTCTGATTATTTTATCCAAAAGAATCATACTTAATTTTTTACTCTAAAACTCTCGTTAATCAGCCCTAAAAAAGTCGTATAATCAATAATCTCTTAGTGCTAACTAACGAGAGTCTTATAATCAAAATTTAATTATGATTCTTTAGGATAAAATGATCAGAAAAATAAGATCTTCGCAGTTTAAATGGATTGAAAATTGGAGCAATTAATTTTTCAACCATGTATAAATCGTTTATATATTAAAAAAATATGGTTACAAAAATTAAGTGCTTCAATTTTCAATCCGTTTAAATCGGTGCGAAGATTTTATTTCTCTGATCATTTTATCTTAAAGAATCATAATTAATTTTTGACTTTAAGGCTCTTCTTAGTTAGCCCTAAGAGATATTTGATTTTACGATTTTCTTAGGACTAACTGACGAGAGCTTTAGAGTAAAAAATTAATTATGATTCTTTAAGATAAAATGATCAGAAAAATAAGATTTTCGCACTGGTTCAAACAAATAAAAAATTGGAGCACTTAACTTTTTTTCCGTTTGGTTTTAGACGAAGTAGTGACGACAGGTGTTGAATTTATGAGTTTTTAGAAAGCTCAGGTGTTTATATGAAATTTAAGAAAGGTCAGGTGTTTATGTGTGATTTGTGTAAAAGGTCGGGTGCCTACGTGAAATTTTCCCTAATTTTTATTGGAAAATTTGATATCGCCTTTCATATATATGTTGCAAAACTTTTTTCAACATTTATTCACCCAATTTTGAAATCCTGCATCCGTCCCGAGAAATATTCAAAATTCAATAACATTCGTGCACTGACAATCGAAGATGGAAATTCAAACGTACAAATGTTGCAAAAGATTATGGAATTGAGCAATGCTGAATTAATTTGTGATTCCGTAACAGGGCTAATTTTGAAGGGGCAATACCTTCTAGTTTGTTTCCCAATTTAAAAGGCCATGGGCAGAATTTAAGGTAGTCGTACCGGCACCATATACTCTTTCGTGTTCATATTCCCCATCTTTAAAAGTATTTCTCGCCCTTGAATCACGTGCAAATACTTAGATATAGAAATCTCGAGGCATGTCTAGATGGCTAAAAAGGGATGCAACCTATTCAATTCAATCTTTTACAACAATAAAATACAGAGTATCTCTCTTATTTTCCTTGTACACATGGTGTGCTTGTGGATGCGAGTGTTTATTCGTTTAGATTAGTATGCAATCTCTTCATGAATTCTGCTACGTCATTTCTATTAACTTGAGCAGCTCTGAACTGGGCACGTGAAATGATACACTCCTAACTGGCTCCCTATAAGAGACACCCAAAAAGAAGGCTGAGTTGTTGCGACAAAGATAAGACATTGATTAATGTTGCAACTACGAGTTTTTTTAATTAGCTATTACTTGATAAAACTGCAGTTCCCTTCAAATTGATATAGAAAATTTGATCCGCACATTTTTGTGATTTAATCAATCATGTATTATGATTAAGAGTTATCATTGTGATTTAATCAATCATGTGATTTAATCAGTCATGCTTTGTCCTAGGCGCGATTATGAATGATTGTTGAATGATCACGATAGAGTGAGTTCTCTCAAGCGCGTGTGGACCCACTATTATGTGGAAAGTTATAAGGGTTTACAAAGTACTCAAATAGAAAGACTTCAAAAGTCTTTGGTCGTTTGATGACAGTTACATTGAATGGCACGAGGAATATTCGTAGCTTGCATGACAACCACTTCAAAGGAAAGAGCCAATGACCCTAGCTTAATTTTTTTTGCTATGAATCAGTACGTGGCCAGACCGTTTCTGGTTTGTGTTAGTGAACCAAACACCTTATTGTTTATGGTTCATGCTTTGTTGTAGGCGCGTTTTTAAATGATTGTTGATAGATCACCGTAGAGTGTGTTCTCTTAAGGGCATGTGAACACGGGTCCTTGTACAGGGACCGACGGGGTGCCAACCAATTGTGGGGTCCAGTTTGGGGTCCCACACAATTGATCTGAACCGTATATTATTTTTTTAATTATTTTTTGAGTATCCCTGTATAATTTTAGATCAGTTGTATAAATGTAAGCGCATAATCCACATGTCAAATATTTCTTTCAAAATTCAGGATCCTAAACTATGAAACAAAAATTGAACATTAGATCAAGCACTTATAGTTAGCCGTTTGATATGAAAAAATACATGCTTATTGAAGAAATATTCAAAAATAATCAACGATTTGAATGATTTGCACGGGACCCCGAAGTGGGGCTGTGCAAATTGGTCAGTTCCCCATATAAGACTACTCTACCCATTATTGAATGAAAGAGAGACTTTAAAACTTGAAAAGTCTTTGTTTGGAAGTTAACAAACCTGAGAGAAAAGAAGAAAAATGAAAATCAAGAAAAATGAGAAGAAAATTGTACTATCCACAATTCTATATCTTTCTATTTTCTCTCTTCTTTCTCTCCAAACCAAACAATGGGAGAGATTTTTTTTTTAAAAAAAATTTTCCCTTCCTTTCTCTTGACAATTAGATTAGAAGGGTAGAAGGGAAATTCGTACCATGAATGACAATAATTTCTGAGGGAAGAGCCTTATTTCATATGTGTTTACCCATTAATTTTTATAGGGAATCATGCAGAAGTGAACAGGTTTCAAATATATATAAGAATTATTGGAAAATTTTTACAATTTTTATTGTAAAATTTGATATCACCTTTCATATGTTACAAAACTTTTGTCAATGTTTGTCCACCCAATTTTGAAATCATGCATCCGTCCCTAGAAATATCGAAGTTTTACTCTCAAAAACTTTGGAGCGCTGACAATCTATGATAGAAATTCAATAGTACAAATGTCATAAAAGATTATGGAATCGAGCGATGTTGAATTAATTTGCTATTCCGTAACAGGGCTAATTTTGATTTATTTGTGCCTTTGTAGTTTGTTTTTTTGTCTCATTGCCAAGATTATCGAATTGAGCGATGTTGAATCACTGATAGCAACTCTCTCTCTCTCTCTCTCTCTCTCTCTCTCTCTCTCTCTCTCTCTCTCTCTCTCTCCCTCCTTGGCAAGTCATCGCTCAAGTCAATGAATACTCAGCGAGGAAGATTAAAAACTGGAAAACAAGTTGGCAATGAACTCTGTGGTCCCCCATCAACTTGGCAACAAGTTGCATTCTCTTCCAATTAAAAAGGGAAAATGACGGCCAATGACGTGTTTTGAAAATTAATACCCGTCTTCTTCACAGGTATTAATTATCAAAATATGTCCTGAACCATCATTTTCCCATTAAAAAATCTTTCTGCTTTGTTTTGCAATTGGAATTTTCCAACTGAGGATCTTTTTCCTAACGATAAGCATTGAGGGCAGAAATCAAGGGTTGGAGCATCTCAAGAAATAGGCGCACTTCCGAACCGATTCTATGTATTTTTGTTTCTGCATATTCATGTCTAGAATTTGTTGTTTTATTTTTAAAAAACACTTCGAAGTTTTAATCTTAAAACCTTTTTGAGCACTAATAGTCGATGATGGAATACGGGAAGCGTGTAACGTATGATGGAACCGAACAAATTATGCCGTGTTAATGAGGTTAAGACAGTAGTTGGCTGATAGTGTATTTTGATCGATTAACAGATGAGTAATTCTGAGTCCACAATCATGATCCTGGAACCCTTTATGACAATGATAGGTGTGAGGACAAGTTGTGTTCCGTAGGCGTGTTTTGAATGACTGTTTACAAACGGTATCTGAAAGTGAGAGATTTGGAACTACTCAAGTCATTTGATGACAATTACAAAGAATGGTAGAGAAGGAAAATTCATAGAAGTTACTTCAGAATTTCACATCACATTTATGTGAAATATGACTCAAGACAAATCAACCTCAAGACAAGTTATTTCTCTCTCTCTCTCTCTCTCTCTCTCTCTCTCTCTCCCTCTCCATTTTGCGCCTTAATTAGCAAATCATCAATCAAGTCAAGGACTACTACGCTTACCAAGTGGAACACGGCTCCATGGTTTATTACTTACCAAAACTGTTTACACCCATTTTACTTTGACCACATTTTAAAAAAAGGATTTATTGAAGAATTAATGGCCAAAATATTATTTTTTGGGCCTTAGTTACATTTATGGTGGACCTAAATTGGGCCAAATTGGATTTGGATGGGTTGATTGGGATTAATGGGCCACATTAATATTTGCAGCATGGTCTAATTAGTCGAGGCCCAAATTAGTTTTCAAATCTGGGCCAAATCTTAAGCTTATTCGGCCTAATTGAGTTAAAGCCCAGATTAGGTTCAGGCCTTAGCTCAATTAATTATAACCTAGACTAATTTTTCAGGTCTATTTAGCCCAATTGGGCCTAGATTCACTTTCATGTCTGGGCTCATGCATTTAGCCCAATTGATTAAATGCCAAGATTCATTTTCAAGTATTGGCCCAGTTTTCAAATTTATTCAGGCCTAAAAATGAAGAGGTCCAAATGAATATCGTGGGATGAAGAGTAGGGAATAAACTACCTGAGGCTGGGAACCCACCACCTAGGATCAAAAGCCAAGAAGGACGGCCTTCAAACTAAAGAAGGCCATAAGTTGCTTAGTCATGCTTGAAGGGGCAACTTAAGGCCTAAGCAGCTCAATCAGGCCTGCACAAATAGCTCACAAGCATCTCAATGGTAACCAAGTCAAAAAGACCATAAGCTGCTTAGTCATGCATGCAGAAGCAGCTCAAGGCATGGATAGCCATCATCCTTCAACATGAAGTAAGGCTTGGGACACATGGTAGCCATGCATGGAGACAGTCCAAGTAGCTCACAAGTAGCTGCAAACAGCTCAAAAGCCTAGAAAGTTCTCCTTAACAACTTACAAACAGCTTACTTAGACCTGCTTGGTCTTTTATTACAAGAAAAGAGGGCACAAATTCCGAAAATTTCTTTTGTCTTGAGTCTTCTTGCATATGGAACCAATTTATAAGCATAAAGGGCCCCACAAGGAAGTGGCTAAAAAGTCTTGCTTTTTATAAAAAGATTTCGGCCTTTAACCTTAAAAGTCCCATGATTCTCCTTTTGGCAAATATTCATGAAAAAAGAGGTAATTAAGGCCTGAAATAGTTGCTTTTAGGCCTGAAGCAAGGCATGCAGCTGAAGTTTTGGAGCATTGAGCAAGGTATAGGCACACGTGGCATTCATGCATTGATCTAGCCCAAGCAGCTCAGCCCTAGAATAGGACACAGGACAATCATGTAGCTTATGCAACCCAAGCAGCTCAGGTCTGCACAAGCAATTGAAAACAACTCAAGGCCTGAGACGTTTGCCTATAAATACCAGAATTGAAGGCTTTAGTACAATCCCCAATCAACACGTGGCGTGACTTTCAAATCACTTTGTCTTTCAATTTACCTGATTTTCTTTTTTTCCCTTTCTAATTTTGCAGCATCGATCTTTATCAAGATCTTTTCATATCATAACGATAAGAATATTGTGTGCACAAATCAAGGGACTCCGCAATCGATTGTAGGTATTTTTGTTTCTGCATCGTAATTCATGTCCTGAAATTTGTTTCTTCTTCCTTGGAAACACTCACAGATAGACCGAGGGGCGGTTTCGAAATTTTATTTAGAATTTGTTGTAACGAAAGCTATGAATGCAAGCTAAGAACGAGAAATTGAAAATTAAACAAGAAATCACAAAGACACAAGATATGCGTGGTTCCCCAAGATGGGTACGTACGTCCACGGACGAGGAGAGAGAGGATTCACTAGGCCAACGTGAAGAAGAGATACAAAGAGCCGGTTATAATCCGTAACTCTAGAAAGGCCACAATATGAAAGCCCAAAAAGATACTTTAGAAGATCCCCAAAAGCCCTATTTATAATAGGCGACAAATACGGGAACAACATAATTAACCAATGTGGGACTAAGAAATACAAGGCATTCCTAATAGAATTCTCGTAGGGTTTTCTCATAAACTTACAAATTATGTAAGTTTGGCCCCGCCCAAGACTTCAATTGTTGAAGTGAACTTTAAAAAGGAAAAATTGGACGGTCCATTTATTTTTCCTTATTGGTGAGGATCCTCTTGTATTGTGTGAGTTTGTGAGAGAGAAAGAGAGAGATATGACACCGGCCATGAGCTTTGATCGAAGGCTTTTTCTGTTTTGGTTGGACAGTCAGGGCTGTCTGGACCAGCTTACGCCGCACCTCGACTACTCTTCTTTCCGACCTGGTAAAATACATGACATACACGCTAGAACTTGGAGATTTACGAAAGATTTCTCTCTTGATCTGAGGCTTTATGTAAAAGATACTTTAAAATGACTAAAATAATCAAAAAAATAAGATAAAGCGGTGCGAAAATTTTATTTTTTTGATCATTTTATCAGAATGGGTCGTACTTTATTTTTGTCTTTAGAACTCTCATAATTAAGTTGTTACTCTACAGGGTCCTAAGACGAAGATGATATGAACGAGAGAAAACTGTTGTTTTAAGTGGATATTGGCCATTAGGTGACGTGTCATCTACAAATGCATTTGCCACTAAACCAATCTACACGATGCGGCCGTGTAGAATTTAAACTCATTGGCATAATATTAAACCTTTGGGAGGCATAATGGTGTCCCTCTTTGGGTGGGGGATGCCGTTTTTCCCTAGTTTTTTCCTGAACAAAAGTCCAGGAACACATCTCTAAATCACAAGTAATTTTTCAGTGCCTCATGTGGTACCCGCTCGGTACATCCGGGCCGTCCATTTTGGTTTTGGATGGCTCGGATTTAGAGAGAGAAAAAGGAGAGAGAAAGAGGAGAGAGAGTATGGGGGTGAGAGGAGAAAAAGTGTTTCAATTTGGGCCGTCTAATACACTTTTGGATGAGTCAGCCACGTCAACCGAATGTTGTGGTACCCACCCGAAGCTGAAAAATTTTCTCCTAAAACACACCTCCGTATATAATTATGTCCGCAATCATTAGATGCGTGTATGTATGCGCATTAACGGTTCCGTCTACTACGATTGTGTCGGAATTGTGTGTTTTTTTTTTTTTATCCGCTGTCTGGACTGATTGCTCGTGAGTGAAAAAAGTGAAGTCATACCTCTTTCGATTGGGCAACCTTTCTTCTCCGAGGTCTAGATTCGAGCTTCAACTCGATACTTCCGCGCAAAACCTAACCAGATTCGAAAAATGGCAGAATCAGGGATTCCTCGAATTCCTCTCGCAGTGAACTCTCTGGTACAATCCCCAATCAACACGCTGCATGACTTTCATATCACTTTGTCTTTCAATTTAGGAAAAAATTCAAAATACCCCCCAACCTATACACCCAAATTCAATTAGACTCCCAACCTTTTAAAAACTTCAATTTTACTCCCAACGTTATATTCCGTTAATCAAAATGCCCCCTTCCGTCCAAATTACTAACGGATTCCGTTAAAGGCTCCGTTAAATAGTATTCGGATCGAATTTCGATGATCCGAGCCGCTCAATATGTTCAAAACGTGATTTTAAGGGTACCTGCGAGAAATCAGCAAAAAAAATGATCTGGAAGGGCTTCATCTGATCAATAAAAAAATGTTCAAATGAAGCCCTTCCGATCAATTTTTTTTGCTAATTTCTCCCGAGTACCCTTAAAATCACATTCTAATCACATTGAGCGGCTCGGATCATCGAAATTCGATTAAAAAAGGGGAGGTACAGACCGAAGCAAAATTCGGACGTCCGTAGTTGAATAAAATCTGGATCGATCCACACCTTCCCTTTTCCAATCGAATTTTGATGATCCGAGCCGCTCAATCTGTTTAAAACGTGATATTAAGGGTACCTGCAAGAAATCAACAAAAAAAATGACCGTGAAGGGCTTCATCTAAACAGTTTTTTATTGATTTCTTGCAAGTACCCTTAAAATCACATTTTAAACACATTGAGCGGCTCGGATCATCGAAATTCGATCAGAATACTATTTAATGGAGCCTTTAACGGAATCCGTTAGTAATTTGGACGGAAGTGGGCATTTTGATTAACGGAATATAACGTTGGGAGTAAAATTGAAGTTTTTAAAAGGTTGGGAGTCTAATTGAATTTGGGTGTATAGGTTGGGGGGTATTTTGAATTTTTCCCTTCAATTTAACTGATCTTTTTTTTTCCCTTTCTAATTTTGCAGCATTGATCTTTACCAGGATCTTTTCATAACGATAAGAATTGTGTGCACAAATTAAAGGACTCTGCAAATTCGAATCGATTGTAGGTATTTTTGTTTGGGAAAATTACCGGTCAGTGGAGGACGAAGCCAATATTCACCACTTTCATGGTCTACAGTTCTGAAACTACCAATACATGGTACCCTCTGTTTTAATCACCAATACATGGTAACCATAATACCGGTGAAACAGTGGGGGCAATTTTGCCCTTAATATAAAACGGCGTCGTAACATCAAAACCATTTCCCTTCTTTCAGCAAAAAAAGAGCACGTCAAAATATGAAACAGACTTTATGTGATATTCAAAATGACCATCACGTTAATTGAAAAAGACCAAGTCATATAGGGTTCGATAAATCTAATCAACTCAACCTTTCCTAGGCCAAAAAGGGGCAAGTCAATTCATGAAAAAGACTTTTTATTATATTAAAATAAACCATTACTTTTGTTGATAAAGACCAAGTGATATCTTGTTTAGTAAATATTATCTCCCATTCAAACTGAACTAACCTTCTTTGAGCAAAAAATGGCACGTCAAAAAATCAAACAAACTTTATGTTATATTGAAAAAGACCATTACATTTATTGAAATAGACCAAGTCAAATAGAGTTCGATAAATGTCATTTCCGAGTCAACTTGAACGAACTTGTTTTGGGTAAAAAAAGAGCACGTCACAAAATCAAAAAGACTTTATGTTATATTTAAAAAGACCATTATATTTATTCAAATAGACCAAGTCAAATAGAGTTCGACGAATGTCATCTCTAAGTCAACTTGAACCAACCTTCTTTGAGAAAAAAAAGAACACGTCATAAAATCAAAAAGATTTTATGTTATATTAAACAAGACCATTACATGTATTGAAACAGACCAAGTTTTTTAGGGCTTATAAGTGATATATAAAAGAGGGTCAAATAGACATTTTAAGTGGGCACACCATGTATTTGTCAATATTTTTCCACCTGTCATGCAAGTGGTAAATTGAAGACTCCAGACCATGATATTCGAATTTTTTCCGATCAACACCTCTGACCAGTCATTTTCCCTTTTTGTTTCTGCATCGTATTTCATGTCCAGAAAATTGGTACTTTTTCCTTGGAAACACTCACGGACAGACCGAGGGGTGGTTTTGAAATTTTATTTAGAATTAAACTTAAAAATGATGTAAGTTTGGCCCCGCCCAAGTTCGTTTTGACAATCCACCGCCTGCCGAACCAAGAGTTTTGGGGAAAAAAAATCAAAAAATCAATGTTATTTTTAGCAACACGTTTACTGTTTGAACTGTTATTTTGCTTTTTTAAAATGGTACCTTGGAATGCACATGTACGCATTCATAATTATATCTAATCAAATTTTACTACGTTGTGTTCATGTTCGTTTGTTTCCATGCACTTCTAGCCATTGAATCATGTGTAAGTACTAAGATATAAAATGTCAGCATGTTTACACCATATTTTACCGCCTGTCGATGATCGATCGAAAGGTGGCAATTATGGAAATGCTTCCTATTTTATTATTTCGTATTAATAATTCACTAGTTTTTATTTCTTTGTATTTTAATGAAGTGCAGAACACTTGTCATCGTTTTACACACTTTGAAGTTGAAAAGAAGTTATTTAGACAAGTGGCATGCTCATACACTTTGAAAGTTATTTGGACACTTGGAAGATAATTAGAAGAATGCAGTGTAGTGGGAAGTTAGAAAGTTATTTCCTACACATTTTGTTTTTCTATAAATAGCCTCTTTTGGCTTCATTGTAAACCTCTCCAACAAATGAAAGTCTTAACTTTGTTCTTAATTTTTGTCTTATCAACCCACTTTTGGGTTATAATTAGGACTAAGAGTAGAATTAACTTAATTTTCTTACTTTCAATAAAGATCCATCCTTTTTTACTGTAATTCTACCCTGAAAAAATAACAAAGTCTATTTGTTATTTTTCTTCCACTCCACCTCACTTCTCTAAACCATCAATCCACTCCGCCCAATCAATGGGTCAATTCCGTTCTTGAAGATTGACAGGTGACGGTCTTTTTTTACGAGTCGATTCATCACTAATCTCGCATTTGACTCGACCGCCATTTCTCTCCGGTGAAGTCCTGAAACACGGCGTGGAACCACGGATCCGTCTTGTGGAAACATAGCCTCATACACCTTTATTTTGTTGGCATTGTTTCCCGAAATTTCTGTCGATTTTAATTGAGGGAAAAATTGGTAAACACAGCCGTTCCAAATGCGTCGAAGATTGAGAACCCACACTTGTGCCTGAGAGAAAACCACACTGGACAAAAGAATAACCATAATCTATGATTCTATAACGAGGCTTTCAATTCATCTTACCTTGTATCCCGAAACTTGTTAATTCCTTTCATCTCATGTTTTATTTTTTATTGGGTTTTCTTTAATTTATTTTGGTGCACTATTTAATTTCAGTAGGAACAGATTGTCTGGTTCTTTACCTAATTTTGATGGGTTCTCGAAATTGAAATTTTTGGACTTGTCTCATAATTCTTTGAGTGGAACGATTAGTTTACAGATGGATGGGTTGGTTAGTCTGAAAAATTTGAGTCTTGGGTATTAACCAATTCACTGGTTCTGTTCCTACCCACTTGGGAAAATCAATGATTTTGGAAAAACTTGGGCTTTATGGCAATCAATTTGTAGGTAAAATCTCAGAAGAAATCGCGAATTATTCAAAATTGACTGCGATTGATCTTAGTGTTAATGGTCTCTCTGGGTCTATCCCTAATAGATTCAGAAAGCTTCCCAATTTGCAAGTTTTAATTCTATATTCTAATAGTTTGAGTGGTGGAATCCCACAATTCCTTTCAAGTTTCCATACCCAAAAAAAAAAAAAAAAAAAAAGTTTCCATACGCTATGGCAATTTGCTGCGAACCAGAATTCGTTTTCCGGTGCAATTCCACTGGGGCTAACAAAATTTCTCAGGGTCAATTCCTAGTGACCTTTTGTCCCAATCAAATTTGCAGACCGTGGATTTGTCTGCTAATTCACTAGAAGGGTCAGTACCCGAAAACGTATATCAAGTTTGGTAAAACTCAGATTGGGAAACAACCGTTTAAATGGGACTATACCATCTTCATCCTTTGGGACCCTTCAAAAGTTGACCCATTTGGAATTGGACAACAATAGTTTGGGAGGTTCAATGCCTCCTGAATTGGGTTTCTGTAAGAATTTAGCACTGTTGAATCTTGCTAAGAATCAACTCACTGGTGTTTTGCCAGTTGAATTGGGTAATCTCACCAAACTTTAGGAACTGAAACTTCAAGCCAACAATTTGGTTGGGGAAATCCCAAATGAAATTACCCAAATGCAATGGTTGAGGAAGTTGAATATCAGCTGGAATTTGCTCAGCGGTACGATTCCTTTTCGAATTTCTAGGCTCCAGAGTCTTAATAGCTTGGATTTAAGAGGAAACAATCTCAGTGGTTCAATACCGTTGTCCATTGGTAATTTGAATTCTCTCATAAAACTCCAATTGGGAAGTAACAAATTGGGTGGGGAAATTCCTTTGATGCCTCAGAGTTTGCAGATTGCTCTAAATTTAAACAGCAATCAATTTGAAGGCCTGATACCAGAAACTCTATCGCGGTTGAACGGATTGGAAGTGCTGGATCTATTCAACAACAGACTTACCGGGAAAATTCCAGACTCTCTTGTTAATATGAGAAACTTGGCACAGTTGATGCTTTCCAATAATATGCCTTTTGGATTGATTCCAGTTTTCCCACCTATGTTTTGGTTGACACAACCCGAAACACAAATCTTCTCGACCCCACAATACGGAGCCCAACTCAAAAGTCGAAAAAGACTGTTGATGTTTTCCTTATTGTTCTTATGGTGGCTATCGGCTGTTCTGCTCCTGCCGCTGTTGGAAATTTTTTGATTCCTTATGTCAATGAGAGATCCAACGTTCATGGTAAGTATGGTATTATTTATCTGTATAACTCTTTTATGCAATTAGTCTTTATTTTATATTACTATTTCTTGATGTTAAAGAAATATAATCTCACATTGCTTGGGAGTGGAATGTGTGATCATTTAATATAATGTTGATTCATTTACACTCATTGCCAATTGTCTTTGAGTTGGATATAAAATTTCCACATGGTATCAAAGCCAGGCTCATTCCATCCCACATTTTCTAAAAAAAAAAAATTTGCAATCCACACCCCACAATGACAAACCAGTAAAAAGGCTACACGTGACAAACCTCAAATGTGGCTGTACGTAGGGAGATGTTAAGAATATTGTCACACATTGCTTGGGATTGGAAGACCTCTTAATATAATATTGCCCAAGTCAATTACTGTTCGATCTTACTTTCTTGTATTTATTTTATTTTGTGATAGAATTTTAATGCGATGATTGAACAATTCTTAGTTCATAATGTGAAGCCCAAGTCAATTACAATTCTTAGTTCATACTCTCTTTTATTTTATTTTCCGCGTATGTGATCTCGCTAGGCGAGTTTGTAAGAACGAAAATGTCCAAAGTGAGGCAAGAGCAATGAATCATGGCAACATTTGCTCCATATGGAATTACGATGGAAGAATTGCGTATGAGGACATTATCAAAGCAACAAATGACTTCAGCATTAGATATTGCATTGGAACAGGCGGATATGGCAACGTGTACAGAGCTCAGTTGCCAAGCTGCAAAGTAGTTGCCTTGAAGAAACTTCATCAGTTGGAAGCAGAGGACCCTGCATTCGACCATTCTTTTCAGGAATGAGTGTACGACACAAGAACATCGTGAAGCTTTACAGATTTTGTTTGCACAAGAGATGCATGTTCGTGGTGAACGAGTACATGGAAAAAGGAAGCTTAATTATTTTGCGCCCTGAGGTTTGATGCCAAAGCTTCTGAAATTGGATGGGCCCAAAGGGTAAACATCGTTGGAGATATAGCACATGCTTTATCCTACTTGCATCATGATTGCACACCGCCCATTGTTCATCGAGACATATCGAGCAACAACATTCTATTGAACTCTAAACTGCAGGCTTTTGCCTCTGACTTCGGAACTGCAAGAATGTTGCATCCTGATTTATCCAATCAAACCGTTATTGCAGGGACTTACGGATATATTGCACCAGGTACAGTTTATCACCTTTGTTTTATCAAAGCAAATGTCTCTGGTTATTTTTAAATCCATCTTCGTGTCTGTACAGAACTAGCCTATACCATGGTTGTGACTGAAAAGTGCTATGTTTATAGCTTTGGAGTTGTGGCACTAGAAACAATCATGGGAAGGCATCCGGGAGACCTCCTATTGTCCTTGATGTTGCCTCCTAGCGAAAACATGATGATAATTGATGTCTTAGATGCACGCCTTCCGCTACCTACAAACCCTATGGTTGCCGGGGACATTGTTCTAATTGCAACAATGGCACTTGCATGTATAGGTCCTGAGCCCAAATCTCGACCAACAATGCTACGCCTATCTCAAGAGTTTCTTTCTCGTAGGAAGGCTCTAGCTTCACCCCTTCGTACAGTTTCACTACTATACCTTTGGAATCGGAACTTGAACTCTGTCCAACTATTGAATGAAGCGATCAGTGCCCAAGTTTGAAAAGAGTCTCGATTCCTTTTAAAAAGGTTGTTATGACTGTTAATTATGTATCTTATTTTTTTGCACCATTGATTGAATAGAAAAACACTCTCAGTCTGTATTTGTAAGGCGCTTAAATCAAAATTATTAAGGCAAATGCGTCGGTCCGAATATGGGCCAACTTGGTTCAGTGACCACAGTCAGAAGTATCAAAATCATCAAGTATGTCATTTGCCTCAACATGTTGTTTAAACATATGTTTCCTTTCCATTTCTGTAATCTGCGGCAAGTGTATGTTAAGGCAAATATATGATAACAGATCAACCTTTTTGGTTTGAGAAATATTATGGAACACACATTGCAACTACCTTGTCGACTGTTGGAAAAGTAAACTTGATTTAGCTAATTATAGATTTTAGGAAACCGAGGAGATACATGACACATGAATGGTGTGGTTCATGTATGTAGCTAAAGATTCATTTGGTAGTTCAAGAGTCATTAGTATTATTCATGTATGGAGTCTAAGGGTCAAGAGTTATCTAGTAGTTTGTAAGAGTCATGTATCTAGGAGTCTATAAATACGTATGTAATCTAGTGATTCTAGGTGTGGCCAAGGTGTGATAAAAGTAGAGAGAAAGTGATTAGAAAGAGTGGGGTTGAGTCGAGTGATGAACTACGAGAAGTAGTCAATAGTCAATTGTGATAAAGATTGTTGAAGTATTTTATCACGAATTGTGTGTTATCTCCTCCCTCATTTCTCTTCTACTTGTTTAACTGGATTTGGCCCATCACGATTTTCCAACAAGGAAAAAGTATACTTTTCTTGTGTAGATAGATAACCATCCCGCGATTATGGCTTTTCGCTATCGTTCTTTTTCGTTACAGTTGTCCTGTCATGCTTTCAATAGTGTTCTGATTTCTTGTTTTATACATTTCTTAGCAAAATGATGAGATGCTTCACTTGGGTTTAATTATCACCATTACTTGCTTAATTACAGCTGCTGAGTCTGAATTCCACGTAATTTGTGAGGATATTGGCATATTTTTCACTTCCTTTTCTTGCACTTGCGTTGTTTCCTCAATACAAAATCTCAATATGTTGGATATTGTACTTGTACAAAAGAGGCGATTAATCCTTATCAGCAGTACTTTCCAAGCAATGTGTTGAACTTGTTAATATCAAAACATCAAGAAATCTTCTCGTGAAATATAATGGTTCAAATCACGTACTTCTTTGTATTTGTTTTGCTTATGTTATCGAGGGCAATTTTTGTTGGTTGAGGCAACAACAGAACAAAAGAACATTATAATGGTTCAGTTGGATGTTCACTTTTGGCTCTTCATTTGTTTTCCTCTAAATACACTAGGCTTGTATTACTTCACCCTCGGGATGAGGGAACCTTATTTAGTTTTATCTGCACTATTGCTCTTCTTAAAGGTGTCCCTTTATTTCTTCCCGGGGATAATGTCTAATTTAATTGCTTTGTGGTTGGCTTTCGTCCCACATTCATCTAAATGTGGGAGTTCTCGCAGAGTTGAGCCATCTTTTGTGGCGAGTTCTCCATGTGATTGATTCTCAGAGGGGTTGGAGCAAGCTGAAGTGGTGTACGTAAAACCAGTAACTTGCATTATGGAGCTAGGACGCATGGTCCTTGGCCTCTGCGTTCTTTGGGGAGACTTCCTCAGGACGACCGATTGCCCAAGCGGACTACAAAAATGAAGCTTGGTTTCATTTGACAAAAAATATATCGAATGAGGTGGTAATTGACATATTGAGGAGTATACTTTTGTGTCACGATCACGTAGGGTTTTCACTTTTGATAGGTACGTTGTTTCGTTTCTTACTTTTTTTGTTCTTATCTTTACCTGAATTTATCTGTATCCAAGAACCGAAGTAGTTCTTATGTTATGACTTATTATGAGGGATTCTCAAGACAAGAAAGATATAAATTTTGGAACAATGATATTGTGATGCATGTACATTAGCATGATTGTATTCAAGGGATATGTCTTATTCTAAACTAATCGAGGATTTTTTCATTAACTGTTTAGCGGATGTTCCATTTCATCCTATTATGTAAAGGAGGAATGTTCAACACAATGTATGTGAGCATTCATTTGATCGATTCTCTTTGGGTATGATGGTATACCTTACATTTACATAAGGAAATGTTTAGTGCTTATCGGTCTGTATCTTATGGTAGTCTGATTCTTCTGTTTTAAAAGAAGCTAGACATTTTAGGAGGGATCTTGCTCCTCTCTAGTTTGGTTTTCAACTGGATGAACATTTTGTTGGGCTGCCATTGGTCTCATTTGATGATCTAAACTATTTGATTGTATTAAGTTATTAACTTGGTGCATAACTTGGAACCATTGCCCATTCTATTGACAACCTCTTTGGTTTTTTTTTTTCCTTTTCTGAAACACTTTTTGAAGTTTTGCTCTCAAAACCTTTGCGAGCACTGATAATCGATGATGGAATTCAAAAGTGAGTAACATATATTGAAATCGAACAGATTATGTTACTACATTGGAATCGAACAGATTATGTTACTACAATGAGGCCTTCAACTTATCTTACCAGTTTAGGCTTGTCTTTGATTTATTTTGATGGGTTAAGACGGTAATTAGCTCAAAAGTGATCTGGAAAAATGGCCACCATGTGGTTATTATTTGACAAATAGTGAATTACAATTAGGAATCGATCAATGGGAGCCTACAATCATAATACCGGTAAGTAGAACCCGAAGAGAAGAATATGTCTTCAGGAATTTATTTTGACCAGGACAAAGATAGGTGCATAAACAAGTTGTTTTTGTAGACACGTTTTGAATGGCTGTTTATTGTATAACCACTGACTGCCCTCCCTAGATGGCATGCCTGTGGACTCTGAATATGTGCAAAAAATTATTGAGCTGGATTACGTATTGTACCCCAGTACACATTATTTAAAGAGAGAGACTTGGATTGAGATGACTCAGTCATTTGATCACAATTATAAAGAAGGGTAGACTCTGGCTTGACTCGGTGTTTTTGGGTTAAAGAATCAATACAAAAAGAAAAAAGAAAGACCGATGACTCTGGCTTGACTCGGTATTTTTGGGGTTAAAGAATCAGTATGGCCATCTTTAATAGCAGAACCTTTGACTTTAGAATTATATGAAACATGTCACCCGTTTTGGCGTTGCTTACTCCCATCATTTCTTTTCTCATCACAGTTTTCATTTCCATAATCCTTGCAATTGCATGTTTTTGTTGTTGTAAGAGGAAAAAAATCCAACCTGAGGCAAGAGCAACGGGCAATGGGGATTTTTGTTCCATATGGAATTACGATGGGAGAATTGCATATGAAGACATCATCAAAGCAACCAACGACTTCGACATCAAGTACTGTGTCGGAACTGGTGGATACGGAAGAGTGTACAAAGCCCAATTGCCAAGTGGGAAAGTTGTCGCCTTGAAGAAACTTCATCGTTTGGAAACAGAGGAGCCGGCTTTTGACAAGTCTTTCAGGAATGAGATCCAAATGTTAACTAATGTACGACATAGGAACATAGTGAAGCTTTATGGGTTTTGTGTGCACAACAGGTGCATGTTCTTGGTGTACGAGTACATGAAAAGGGGAAACTTATTTCGTGCCCTCAAAAGTAACACTAGAGCTATTGAAATAGGGTGGATTCATAGGGCAAACATCGTTGAAGCAATAGCACATGCTTTATCCTATTTGCATCATGATTGCACATGACCTATTGTTCACTGAGACATATCGAGCAAAAATATTTTGTTGAACTCTCGGTTGGAGGCTTCTGTCTCTGACTTTGGCATTGTAGAATGTTGCATCCTCACTCATCAAATCAGACCGTTATTGCAGGAACTTACGGATATATTGCACCAGGTAGCAATACTAGTTTGGCAATTGAATCAATGTCTGTTATTTTTTTACCTTAAGTCCTCTATTTTTTTTTTCCAGAACTTGCCTATACAACGGTTGTGACAGAAAAGTGCGATGTTTATAGCTTTGGAGTGGTGGCACTCGAAACAATCATGGGAAGGCATCCGGGAGACCTCATATCATCCATGGGGTCACCTCCAATAAAAAACATGATGATAACTAATGTCTTAAATTCGCGCCTTCCACCTCCAACAAATCCAATGGTTGCTGGGAACATTGTTCTAGTTGCTACGATGGCATTCGCATGTTTACATACTAAGCCCAGGTCTAGACCAACGATGCTACGCTTGTCTCAAGAGTTTCTTTCTCGTCGGAAGGCTCTGGCTGCACGCTTTCATACAATATCACTATTGCAGCTATGGAATCACGAAATGAACTTTGTCCCACAATCAAATGAAGTGGTTAGTGCCCAAGTTTGAAAAGATCACTATCACATCCTTGTCTACCTTTAGGTTACAACCATTATGAACAGATCCTATTTATATTCAACCCACTCTAGAATATAAAAATGGTTTGTTTAATAAGAATGTATGCAACCTCCGTCTAGGGAGCAAAGAATTGAGTTCCCCTCTGTTTCCCATCTTTCCATATCCCTCCAAACCATGTAATCCTAGCCTTATGCTCCACCTCAGGCCCGCCACAATGATCAGAATCATTTACCTTAAATTGTTACGTACCTAGCATCCCATAGTAATTATTAACTCTCCTTTGACTATGTTATCGCTGTTCAATTTGTATTGGCTTGTTTTTTTTTTTTTTTTTATATTATATATTTGGAAGCATGATTAATCCAACTTCCATAAGAAAATGAGAAGAAACCAAAATATGTCACACATTGAAAGCAGAAGACATGTAATGTTGATGGGTTAAAATTTAGAGCAGTAGTTCGCTTCAAAGTGACTTGGAAAAATGACCACCATGTTGTTTTATTTGACTGATAGTGTGCATTTTGATTTCGAGACTAACTCTGAGCCGACAATCATAATCCAAACAGTTCATCTCATCCAATTCACAAAAGAATAATAATTCTTTAAGAAACCAGTTTGATTGGATATCACAAGTTGTGTGAACGAGTTGCATTTCTTTGTGCGATCTGAAGGACAGTTTTGTTTATAACAAACAGTCACCTTGATTCATGTGTCGCTACATTCGTTCTTGTTTGTCCTTCTAGCTCCTCTCACAAACAGATTTCATGAGTCGCATTTATTTTTGGTCTCTTCATGTGAATAGATATTTGAAGATTTGGATCCATGAGAGTGGTAATACCTAGGAGCATATTTGATAACCGTCATAGTTATGAGGGAATCGGTAATGAGATGAGATCTGAATTAAGATTCATAATGAGTGGATTAGTAAGGAAGAGATATGTTCTACTATTATCGTTACAGTCAATGTCCTCCAAATGGACCAAAACCATACCTGTTATCAAGTCAGGTCTTTGGCGCCAAAGTCAACTCAACCCCTGCAACACGCACACCACCAGGTCACCACCGGACCACCACCAACACCTAGGAGCATATTTTATAAATATATTTTGCAAAATGTTACTGCGAAAGAGACTTGGAACTAGTCAAGTCATTATGACAAAGAAGGGTAGAGCTAGGGAAAATTCATTGCACTTACTTCAGAGGAAAGACCCAATGACTCAGGTTGACTCACTATTTTTTGGGTTAAACAATCACTGCATGGCCGATATATATCTTGGAAGCCTTTTGATCTTCTATTGCAGAAGTTCACAGTAGAATTATGTGAAACAAGACACCCATGTTTCAGTTACCTATGCAGTCATGTATTCTTTGGTAGAATGACTCATGCTTTCACATCGTCAGCTCATTAGAATTCATGTATTGATCACTCGAATGGGAGGGGTTGTAGTGCAACCGTGGCACTACACGGTGTAGTGTGAACGGTCTAGCCGTCTATCTCGGTAAATCCAAGCTCCTACAAATCCGAGCAGGCCTTTGTTCGGAGTAAAATCCGAGTTATCCATTGTCAAGATGGACAAATCATGGGAATATTTACAAAATATATACAAGAAAACTGCGTTCATGCTCCCACTTTTGAACGACTTCCATGTCCCGTGTTTGTATCCGCCTCCATTTTTTGTGCTTTGCAGGCTCAAAATCACCGTACGTCTTGAAGAATTGTCCTAAATGTTGATGACTGGCACAAAGACTCAAACTTACCCTATACCGGTCAAAGTAAAATGGAATCAGTGTTAACTGTGAAGAGACAGGGTGAACTAAGTACCAAAGCTGACTTGTCGGCTAAAACAGAATCATCTACATCTTTTGCACTCCATGTGCTGTTGTCCTTCAATTTCAAAAACTCTGCATTTGGGGGACGTATCTGAACCAAGGGTTGGAAATCAACAAATCTCAACAAAAAAAAAGACGACAAAAACACACACATAAGTACCACACCTAGACTAGTACGTGTGACATTGGAGTTACCATAACCGAAATGATGAGATTATCAATAATATCCACACGCTCAGATACAATGCGTAGACGTGCATCAGCTGTTACACATTGGAAGCAATTTCAAGTAAGTCTTCTGTACCAAGCAATTTCTAGTGAGGCAAGGGTGACGAATCATGGGAATATTTGCTCCATATGGAATTTCGATGGAAGAATTGCCAATGAAGACATCATCAAAGCAACAATCGGCTTCAACAATCGATATTGCATTGGAATAGGCAGATATGCTAGTGTCTACAGAGCTCAGTTGCCAAGCGGAAAAGTAGTTGCCTTGAAAAAACTTCGTCGGTTGGAACTAGAGGATCCTGCTTTTGACGATTGTTTCACGAATGAGGTCCAAATGTTGAGTAATGTACGACACAAAAAACATCGTCAAGTTTTACGGATTTTGTTTTCACAATAGATGCAAGTTCTTGGTGTATGAGTACATGGAAAAAGGAAGCTTGTTTTGTGCCCTAAGATTTGATGTCAAAGCTTCTGGAATTGGATGGACCCAAAGGGTAAAAATTGTTGAGGGAATAGCACATGCGTTATCCTACTTGCATTATGATTGCACCCTACCTATATATTGTTCATCAAGACATATCGAGCAAAAACATTCTACTGAACTCTCAAATGGAGTCTTTTGTCTCTGATTTCGGAACTGCCCGATTGCTACGATCCGATTCATCCAACCGAACCCAAATTGCTGGCAGTTACAGGTATATTGCACCAAGTGCAGTTACTAAATTTGTTTTATTGAAGCTAACGCCTATGCTTATTTTTAAAATTGATCTTGCGTTTTTGCAGAACTTGCATGTACAATGGTTGTGATTGAAAAATGCGATGTTTATAGCTTTGGAGTGGTGACACTAGAAACGATCATGGGAAGGCATCCGGGAGTCTTCCTATCGTCCTTGACATGCTTCCTAGCAAAAACATGATGATAACTGATGTCCTAGATCCGTGCCTTCTGCCAACAACCAATCCAATAGTTGCAGGGGAACATTGTTCTAGTTGCTACAATGGCATTCGCATGTTTACATCCTGAGCCAGGGTCTCGACCATCGATGCTACGCATGTCTCAAGAGTTTCTTTCTCGTAGGAAGGCTTTAGCTGCACCACTTTGTACAGTATCACGGTGGCATCTGTGGAATCAGAAAATGGACTTTGTCCACCAATCAAATGAGCAAGTAATCAGTGCCTATGTTTGAAAAGAGTTTCACATCCTTTTGATCGAGGCCTTAGTGGTTATGATCATTATGAAAGTATTTTAAGGGAAAGGCCAGTCCTCTCCTCGTTCGTGTCAGTGTACGAAACATTGCCTTATGATTTATGGTGTTGTTAAAATGTGAACTGAGGAGATGAGAATACACGCACTCATGCATAACTACATGCCACCCAAGGCAACACCGTGTGTTTGTGTGGTTGCAGTTATGTACCAGCTATGTAGTAAACCTTCAATTTGTTCGAATATAATCTTGTGTGAAAACCATGGCAGTTAGTAAGCGCCAGTCTATCCATCCTATTATTTGTTAATTGAATGGCTTTTAGCACGTAGTTGTCATCGCTAAGAACCCATACATCTTATTTCCTATCCTACTTTAGTCGTCTTTTGTGTTTATAATCTCTAAGTTTTCACAACTGAGATCCGAGGATTTTGAAACTTCCTTTCCACTTCTCTAATTTGCGGTAAGTGCAGGTTTATTTGACCTGGTTGTGAGACAATGTATCATTTGTTGGGGTACACCCTTAGTGGGTGGGTGTGACCACAGGGGATCACTCCCCCTTGTTGGTCTAAAAAGTGCACTGTGTGCACTGTGTGTGTGCGCGCGCTGAGACAGAGAGGCAGAGAGAGTTGAGCGGAGAGGCTCCCCTTCGGGGGAGCGGGGCTCCTCGGAGACTGTCGGAGACCCACCGGAGTGAGGGAGAGAGAGAGGAGTGGGGAAGCTGGATTGTGGCTATCCCGGGGAGGTTTTTTCATTCTTGTATATCTGATTTTCCTCGGGTATCTCTCGTTTGTGCTTGGTTTATTTTTGTGCTTATACTTGGAGATGTGAGTCGAGGTCGGGGTCGGGGTCTCGACCCAACATCATTGTTGCAATGTTGCTCCATAACAATGCTCAAACCAATATGTTGAACTGTTACTGCATCGTTTACTAAGTTTCCGTGACACTGTCACCATCTATTTCTCCCTTTTCTTTGCGTTTAATTTTCTTTCTTATGCGTGGATGGGTTCCATGTTTCTACAGGATAGTCATGCATACAATATCCTATGATCATTACTATGAGCCAGAATGGAATCGATTGGGAGATTTGGAGAAATTTGATGAATGCTTTTCTGTATTGGGACCGGTTGCTATATGTGTGACTCTACCGCCATCCTAAACCATTCATCTTGGTGCTCATGTTTGAACTACTTTTGCCAGGCCTAATTGTGGTCTTGCTAGTGTTCAAACAATTGATTGTAGAATTCCTAATTGTCTTCTTGCTCATGTTTAACCTAATTATTCTAGTGCCATATGGTTGATTGGATTGACTAAAAGTTCAGCATATTTCGGGTGGAGAACAAATGGGAGTGAATTTTAAGTGAAGACACCATTTCGTCACAAATTGACAAAACATGTTTTATTCTTTACCCAATAGTTGATTTGACTGAAGATCAAGGGAACTACAGTCCTTGGCATCCGTGTTCTTGGGCGAGACTTCTACGGGAAGATTGATTGCCCATGACTAGAGGATTCGTAAAAGGAAGCCTGATTTTTCACTTAACAAATTGATCGAATGATGGCATACTCAACATGGGGTTCAGAGACGGAAGGAGTGGTTTACCAAGGCAGACTTAGGAGCATGCTTTTGTGTCACGACCACAGAGGGTTTTCACTTTTCATCTTCTTATTCTTTTCTTACGCTTTTGCTTTGTTTTCTTTTTCTGAATTTATCTGTATCCAACGAACCGAAGCAGTTCGTATATTATGACTTATGAGGCATTCCCAAGGCAGCAAAGATGGAATGTCGAGAACAATGATCATATTATATGTGCATTAGCATGTTTGTATTCAAGGGACGTGTCTTCTTCTAAACTGAACGAGGATTTTATCATTAACTGTTTAGCCGACGTTCATTTGCATCGGAAGTTGTCCTTTCTGACACTTACTCTGTTTTTGTCTCAGAAGCTAGACTTCCCCGGAGGGATCTGCCTCCTCTCTATGCTTCTTGTTGGACTTGGATGAACATTTTGTCGGGCCACTACACGTCTCATTGAATCAAAAATGTGTTTTTTAATTATGAATCAAAATTGTTCAACTTTAGTAACTTGGTGGATAAGTGAAACCATTCCTCTTTCTTCTCTGCTATCGAAATCCAAAATATGGGAAATTTTTTTTTTGATTATATACTTGAATCTCTCCTGCAATGAACTCTCTGGCACCATCCCCAATCGCATTGACTTGAAGCACTTTCTCTTCCAAGTAAAGAACCTTTCTGCTTCACAGCAGGAATTTTCGAACAGGACCTCTCCCTAACGATATGAGCATTTTTTCTGCGCACATCTGAATCGACTCTAGGTGTTTTTGTTTCTTCATGCATATATGTAATTCATGTCTAGAATTTGTTGCTTTTATTTTTTTGAAACACTTCAAAGCTTTACTCTTAAAACCTTTGCGAGCACTGATAATCGATGATGCGTGCAATTTGGGGAGCGTATAACATGTGATCATGATGTTGTCATTTGACTGATAATAGTGTATTACGCTTAACAATTGAGGGTGTGTTCCACATTTCCTTCTTAAAAAATAAGTACTTATTCCTGTTATTCCCGCTTCCCAAGACATGTCACTCTCTCTCAATACATCATTTTAATTCAAAAAATAAGTACTTATTTCTTAAAGTGGAACACACCCTGAGCAACTCTGAGTCCTCAATCATCGTCCTCCAACCCTGCATGACAGCTATAGGTGTGTGAACAAGTTGTGTTCCGTAGTAGTGTTT
Organism: Rhododendron mucronatum var. ripense; assembly: GCA_019656295.1. Taxonomy (NCBI): domain Eukaryota; kingdom Viridiplantae; phylum Streptophyta; class Magnoliopsida; order Ericales; family Ericaceae; genus Rhododendron; species Rhododendron mucronatum. The sequence continues at coordinate 2,071,448 of BPLT01000014.1, read as the reverse complement.
TGAATGACTGTTTACTGTATAGATCCATTGTGAGGCGCACTACGGGTCTCACTCAGATGATCCAATCCGTTCATTAATTGTAAAATATTTTTTCAAAGGCCCCCACAAAAAATCAGCTCAATCCGATATCTATAGGTGTTCGATTTGATCATCTAACTTTTCATTCAGATTTCAGGATAATGAAAAGTTAGATGATTGGATTAAGCACTTATAGGTATCGGCTTAAGCTGATTTAACAACAGATGCATGTTCTTGGTGTACGAGTACATGGAAAAAGGAAGGCTTGTTTTGCGCCCTGAGATTTGATGCCAAAGCTTCTGAAATTGGATGGACTCAAACGGTAAACATCATTGAAGGAATGACAAATGCTTTATCCTACTTGCATCATGATTGCACCCCGCCTATTGTTCATCTAGGCATATCGAGCAACAATATTCTTTTGAACTCTCAACAGGAGGCTTCTGTTGCTGACTTTGGAACTGCGAGATTGTTGAATCCCAATTCATCCAACCAAACCGTAATTGCTAGCACTTATGGATATATTGTATCAGGTGCATCTACTAAATTTGTTTTATTGAAGCCAACGCCTATGGTTATTTGTAAAATTTATCTTTGTGTCTTTTCAGAACTTGTTTATATAATGGTTGTGACTGAAAAGTGCGATGTTTATAGTTTTGGAGTGGTGGCACTAGAAACTATCATGGGAAGGCATCCAAGAGACCTCGTATTGTCGTTGACGTCTCCTCCTAGTGAAAGCATGATGATAACCGATGTCCTAGATTCGCGCCTTCTGCCTCCAACTAATCCAATAGTTTCAGGGAACATTGTTCTAGTTGCTACAATGACATTCGCATGTTTAAATCCTGAGCCCAGGTCTCGACCAATGATGCAACACCTGTCTCATTTGTTGCTGACTTTGGAACTGCGAGACTGCTGAATCCCAATTCATCCAACCAAACTGTAACTAGCACTAACGGATATATTGTACCAGGTGCATCTACTAAATTTGTTTTATTGAAGCCAACACCTGTGGTTATTTGTAAAATTGATGTTTGTGTCTTTCCAGAACTTGTCTATACAATGGTTGTGACTGAAAAGTACGATGTTTGTAGCTTTGGAGTGGTGTCACTAGAAACGATCATGGGAGGGCATCCGGGAGACCTCGTATTGTCCTTGATGTCGCCTCCCAGCAAAAACATGATGATAACCGATGTCCTAGATCCACGCCTTTTGCCTCCAACTAATCCAATAGTTTCAGGGAAGATTGTTCTAGTTGCTACAATGGCATTCGCATGTTTAAATCCTTAGCCCAAGTCACGACAAACGATGCAACGCCTGTCTCAAGAGTTCTTTTCTCGTAGGAAGGCTTTAGCTGTACCCCTTCGTACAATATCACTATGGCACTTGTGGAATCGGAAAATGGAATTTGTTGACCAATCAAATGAGCAAGTGATCGGTGCCCAAGTTTGAAAAGAGTTTCACATCCTTTTCAGTCCTTAGTTGTTATGATCGTTATAAATGTATTTTGCAAAATGTTACTGCCAAAGAGACTTGGAACTAGTCAAGTCATTTGATGACAAATTCAGAGAAGGGTAGAGGGAAAATTCATTGCACTTACTTCATAGGAAAGACCCAATGACTCAGGGTTGACTCAGTATTTTTTTGGTTAAACAATCAGTGCATGGCCGATATCTTGGAAGCCTTTTGATCTTCTATTGCAGAATTTCACAGTAGAATTATGTGAAACATGACACCGAAATTTCAGTTACCTATGCAGTAATGTATGTCTTTGGTAGAATGACTCATGCTTTCACATCGTCTGCTCATTAGAATTCATGTATTGGTCACCGGAATGGGAGTGGCTGTAGTGCACGACGATCCGGCCATCTATCTTGGCATGAACGGTTCAGATTTAATCTGAACTTTTACAAATCCAAGCCATCCAGTGTTCGGATTAAAATCCAAGTTGTCCATAGCTGATACGGACGGCCAGATTAGCCACATTACACGAGTAGTGCAGGTTACACTACAACACCCCCAGGTCTCCACCTACATTTAGCAAGTCATTACTCAAGTCAAGTCAACCTGAGGCCTCGATCAGTTGAACCAAGAGAATGTGAAAGAATGAGAAAATCAACTTTTTAGTAACTTTTTGTGTATTTTATTTTATTATGAAAAAAATTTGGGACTCACAACTTCATCCCACAGGTAAGCACCTTTCTTCAGAATATATAGATCATGTCAAATGAAAGAACTTTTCCTGTGTGTCAAGGGAACACATAGAAAATAAAATTTTATTTTTCTTTCCTTGACCTCACTCAGGGGTGGAGCCAGGATTCGGACGCGGGGTGGCACCGTAAATGAAAATCTAGTTACACATTATACCAAAAAATATGAAAAGAAAAATTAGTGTGAAATCCTATAATATGTTGTGGGCTTCTTTTACCGTATTTGTATCAGTATTAACTTTTTTTTTTATACCCGTAAATATCTAATCGAACCACATTAGTCTAAAAACAAAATTATGTGTTCAAATGGTCATGAAAAAATTTAAGAATTCGTGCAACAAATGAGAGAGAGAGAGAGAGAGAGAGAGAGAGAGAGAGAGAGAGAGAGAGAGAGAGAGAGAGAGTGTGTGTGTGTGTGTGTGTCTGGAAAAAGGAAAAAATATAAGGTACAAAGGGTTTCAAACCCTGGCACAGGGAAAACGGCGTGGGGGCCTGTTGCAATACCGAAACAAAGAAAACGCATTGATTTATGTTGCACAACCGTTGTTGATCTGATTCTTAAAATTTCAGTCTTACATGCTTTGTAGTAGGTCTTTTTTTGAATGATTATTGATTAATCACCATTGAGGGTGACAACTAGTATGTGCAAAGTTCACATATATAGGATAACTATAAGAACTTTTGTAAACTGGAGTAATCTTTCTCTCTGAATTGATTATCGATGTTACAGGCTTACAATACAACCAAGCCCTAGGTCCGTATTTATGCTAATCCAGAACCATTAGCTCAGACTAAACAACATTTACCTACTAACAGAAAATCCTAACAGAAACGCACAAACTCAAACTAAGTGGGATGAGCTGGCCACTAAGCTGAGGTCAGCTTACATCATCATCAATTCATCATCCGTTGAGGTTGTTACAGCAGTTGAAGTACAAGAAGATAATTCCTTTAACACACCCCCGCAAACTAATGTTGGAAGAGTTGATAGCATTAGTTTGGTCTTGAGAAATTGAAATCTGGCAATAGTCAGAGGTTTGGTAAGAATGTCTGCAACTTAATACTGAGAAGGAACATATTTGATAACCAACTGATGATGAAGAACTTCCTACGGCACTAAAAGTTGATGGCATTTTTGTAATAAATTTGAAAGTGCGTGGGTACATTCTTAAAAGTAGAAGAATACACATCAGCAATTAGATCATTCAATTCTAGCTATTGCAACAACTTATCTTTTGGGGGCCCTACACCATACCCTTTTGTTTTATATATAGATGACATTTTTGTAATAAATTTGAAAGAGAGTGGTACATTCTTAAAAGTAGAAGAATATACATCAACCATTGGATCAATTCAATCTTAGCCATTACAACAACTTATCTTTTGAGGACCCTATACCCTTCTGTTTTAGATTATAGAAAAGACCACAGTCTACACTACCCATTATTAATTAGAATAGAGAGACTTTAAAATTTGAAAAGTCTTGGGTCATTTGGTGACTAGATTATAGGAAGGACCACAGTTCACACTACCCATTATTAATTATATAAGAGATAGACTTTAAAATTTGAAAAGTCTTGGGTCATTTAATTGGTGACAATTGCATAGCTGGGTAGAATGAAAATTCGTACCACTTGCTTTGGAGGAAAGAACCAATGACCCCGGCATTTTTTGTTTTTTGTTTATGCAGACAATGACCCTGGCTTGACTCACCGTTCTTTGGTAAAGAATCAGTGGCCAATATTTTGAAAGCCCTTTGAAATTTTATTGGATCAAATTTTGTGAAACATGACACCAATGTGTGTGAGTAATGTTTTGCGTTTAGGGAATGAATAATTATGCCCAATTTGCTGAAATTGCTTACACCCAAGTGTGTGATTAGTTTTCAGTTGCATATGCTTTGTTGTAGGTGCGTGTTTAAGTGATTGTTGATTTTTTCCTTTCTTCTTTTTTGATCTTCAAAAACTTCTTACAAGACATTACCATTGGAGTGAGTGTTGATTGATCACCATTTTGTTTGTCCCCAACTTTTTGTTGGATTGAGAAATCTGGTAGTGCAAGGCCCCGTAGGGCTCACACAGACCATCAATCTTGACAATAAATGGTTGAGATATAATTTTTAATTATGACCGGTAAAACTCATTTATTACCGGTCATAATTGATTTTTAATGTGGACCATTAATTGATAAGATTGACGTCTGTGTGCCACCCTACATGTGCACTACACGGGGTGCACTATAGCACCCCTGGAGCCTTTTTTGTTGTCTATGTCCATTTTACAAGAGAAATGATTTTGCCACTCCCTTTTTTGTTAACTCCACTCCCCTACAAGTGTATTTTTGCACCAAAAATATACTTGCAGGGAAGTGGCGTTAACAAAAAAGTGAATGCCAAAATCAGCAGCCTTTTACAAAATCAAAGTACAAATTTCTTTGAGTTTCCTCTTCTACCCTTCTTTCAAAAATAAAAAGGACGGTCCAATTTGAATAGGACATTTATAGAAAAGTTTGAAATTTTGAAGTGCAATTATTATATTTCCCTATTGAGTTGGATTTTTAAAAAATGGACCAAAAAATTATGACGGAAGTCAAAAGTCATTAGCCAAGAGCCAGTCAGGTACTCCATATGGCGCTGATTGAATCCAGTCACTCACACCACCACCCATCTTCCTATCCCCCTTGACCCCTTCTTTCCTCCGTTCCTCTTGGATGCGGAACACCGACCGTCGATCTCATTAACTGACGGTTGCGTTGTGTTTTTAAATTATTACAGGTAATAAATATCTTTTACCGGCAGTAGATTAATTTTAATCTGAACCCTTGATTGATTAGATCGACGGTTGTGTGCCGTCTTACACAGGGGTGCACTACAGTAACCCGAAATAGTTTGTCTTTCGTCACATGCTAGAAGAAAATTACATTTAACCCCAACCCAACCCATTATCACGAAGGTATCCGCATTCTATTCATAGGAGTCGGATCCACAACCTCACTGCACTTTAATGCATCTACACAACTATAAGACCAACTGCTCGTGTTAAAACTTTATACTTTCAGGAGTCTCTGCACCCACAACCCAAAAATATGAGAAGGTATGTGCACTTCACTTCTCTCTGGTTACTCCTCTTCTTCTTGTTCCATTTGGTAGTCTCTGAAATTCCTTCAAACCAGAGAAACACCATGATCAACCTCCAAAATCTCCTCCAAAACAACACGGGTCAATCTCCATGGAATTCCGCTAGAGACCCGTGTTCATGGTGGGGAGTTACATGCGATTCCGACAACTCCTCTATCACCCGATTCTCTCTCCAATTCTTCTCTCTCTCTAACCCTGATTTCCTCCTTGTTCTTTGCCAAATCGATACCCTGGAGTCAATTGACCTCTCCAACAATAACTTGAGCTCAATCCCAAGTGGGTTCATGATTGGTTGTGGGAATCTTAGCGGGTTGAGAGAATTGGATTTCAGTACGAACAGATTGTCTGGTTCTTTACCTAATTTCGATGGGTTCTTGAAATTGGAAGTTTTGGACTTGTCTCATAATTCTTTGAGTGGAACAATTAGTTTACAGATGGATGGGTTGGTTAGTTTGAAACTTTTGAGTCTTGGATACAATCAATTTGTGGGTAAAATTCCCGAATATATTGCGAATTATTCAAATTTAGTTAAGATTGATCTTAGTTATAATAATCTTTCTGGGTCTATCCCTGATAGATTCAGAGAGCTTCCCAATCTGCAAGTTTTAAATCTATCTTCAAATAGTTTGAGCGGTGAAATCCCAAAATTCCTTTCAAGTATCCAAACACTGTCAATTAGTTATAATCAGCTAAATGGGTCCATTCCTAGCAACCTTTTGTCCCAACCAAATTTGCGGACTGTGGATTTGTCTGATAATTCACTAGAAGGGTCAGTGCCCGAAAATATATCATCAAGTTTGGTAAGACTCAGATTGAGAAACAACCGTTTGAATGGAACAATCCCATCTTCATCCTTTGGGAGCCTTCAAAACTTGACCTATTTGGAATTGGACAACAATAGTTTGGGAGGTCCAATACCCCGTGAATTGGGTTTCTGTAAGAGCTTAGCACTGCTGAATCTTGCTAAGAATCAGCTCACTGGTCTTTTGCCTGTTGAATTGGGTAATCTCACCAAACTTGAGGAACTGAAACTCGAAGCCAACAATTTGGTTGGGGAAATCCCAAGTGAAATTACACAATTGCAATTGTTGGGGAAGTTGAATATCAGCTGGAATTTGCTCAACGGTTCGATTCCTTCTTCGTTTTCAAGGCTCCAGAACCTTAATCACTTGGATTTAAGAGCAAACAATCTCAGTGGTTCGATACCTGAATCCATTGGTAATTTGAATTCTCTCATACAACTCCAACTGGGGAGTAACGAATTGGGCGGTAGAATTCCTTCGATGCCACTGAGTTTGCAGATAGCTCTAAATTTAAGCAGCAATCTATTTGAAGGCGTAATACCAGAAACTCTCTCGCAATTGGAACGCTTGGAAGTGCTGGATCTATCCAACAACAGACTTACAGGGATCATTCCGGATTCTTTCAGGGGAATGGGAAGCTTGACAGAATTGGTGCTGTCCAATAACCTGCTCTCTGGATCGATTCCAGATTTCCCTGCACGTGTTTCGGTTGACACAACCGGAAACCTGGATCTTGTGAACCCCTCAGAACCGAGCCCAACGCAAATGAGCCCAACGCAAAAGACGAAAACAACTCTCTCCCCCCTTCTTGCTGCAGTCATTGGTGCTGGTAGCACTATTGTTATTTCCATAGCAGCCTTCGTTGTTCTATGGATTTACAAGAAGGCTACACAGATCCAATCCGAGGAACACTTTACTCAGCCTCAGGTCACAACGGAAAATATTTTGAGCTCAAATGATGTTCACAGATCCAACATCAATGGTAAGTACGGGAATTTTTTCTACATTATCTCTTTTAGGCGCATGGTTAGTCTTTATTTCATGTTGGGTAGGTAATGAAGACTTTTTTTTTTGGTAAACCAGGAACATAACATAAAAATTAAGAGACATACAATAGTCTAGGGTACTCGACCCCATTTCGGTCATCGCAAAGATGCGAAATAATATAATCTGGAGCAACATCAAAAATATGAAAGTCTAAGCCATCATTGAAATCCATATTGGCTAATAAGTCTGCACACTTGTTTCCTTCGTGGCAACGAAGACTTAAAAATGTTATATGGTACTGGAGATCTGATGATAATTTGGGTCGTGTGTCTGACTAAGTATTGGAAGAGGATATGGTGGAGTGAAAATAGATTGTCAATTTTGCATTATTGGGAGACAAAATTTATGAAGTTAGATGTGTTTTCAATTTGCAAAATAAGTTGGAAAAGTACTTTTAATTTATATATATACACATATAAATAATATATACGTATATATATATATACACACACACACTCCTCTCTCTTGGGTACAAAAAGAGGAGAACGTAGACAATAAAAAAGACTTCTCTAAGGGAATAGAAAAAGGATTAACAACACAAAGGTAGGAAAAAAAATGACAACAAATTCAAGAAGCATCAGAATTTTTTTTTCCTTATCTCTACCATTAACCATGTCTAAAAAAGCTCCAATTATGGTAAATGTAAAGCCCTATTCAAATAATGTTCGATTTCACTTTCTTGTATTTCTTTTATCTTAGGGTCTGCTTGATTAGAGAGAAAAATACAAAGGAAAGTATTGAAAAGGATAGAAATTGATGTAAAAGAAAAGAAATAGGAAATTTTTTTTTTCTCACACCCATTTGATTAGGATGAAAGTGTTGCAAGAACATAGGAGGCGGGAAGAAAATAAATATTAGAGGGACTAACGTTACCCAAATTATGTAGACGAGAAAATGTGGAGGGAAGAGGGTAAATAAGGAAGTCAGAGTACTTTTTGTTGAATCTCACAAGAAAATAAAATTTTTCTGCACATTTTATATGAAAAAGTAAAGCAAGTTCTCTAGCTTTAGAGGGTTATACAAGAAAGTTAGTTTACTTTTAACCACTTCATGAGACATTCTTACAAAGTAAATAGCATTATCTCGCTAATCAAAAGACCGCCCATAGTGATTTAACGACTAAGCTCCTCTTGTTCTCCATGGTCAATAAAGTAAAGAGAACAATGATAATTACTCTTTTGTTGCTCTCCTTAGCACAGTTTTGCTTTTCTTGATAGGGCTAAGTGAGGTAAGGGCAACAAACCATGGGGATATTTTCGCCATATGGAATTACGATGGAAGAATTGCATATGAAGACATCATCAAAGCTGACTTCGACATCACATATTGCATTGAAACAGGCGGATATGACAGCGTTTATAGAGCCCAATTGCCAAGTGGCAAAGTAGTTGCCTTGAAGAAACTTCATCGGTTGGAAGTAGAAGACCCTGCTTTCGACCATTGTTTCAAGAATGAGGTCCAAGTGTTGACTAATGTACGACATAGAAACATCGTGAAGCTTTATGGATTTTATTTGCATAACAGATGCATGTTCTTGGTGTACGAGTACATGGAAAAAGGAAGCTTATTTTGTGCCCTGAGATTCGATGTCGAAGCTTCTAAAATTGGATGGACTCAAAGGGTAAAAATCGTTGAAGGAATGGCACATGCTTTATCCTACTTGCATCATGATTGCACCCCACCAATTGTTCACCAGGACATATCGAGCAACAACATTCTATTGAACTCTCAACTTGAGGCTTTTATCACTGACTTTGGAATTGTCAAACTGTTGCATCCTGATTCATCCAACCAAACCGTTATTGTAGGCACTTACGGATATATTGCACCAGGTATAGGTATTGCCTTTGTTTTAACGAAGTAAACATCTATGGTTATTTTTACAATTCATATATTTTTTGTGTTTGTGTAGAACGTGTCTATACCATGGTTGTGACTGAAAAGTGTGATGTTTATAGCTTTGGAGTCGTGGCACTAGAAACGATCATGGGGAGGCATCCGGGAGACGTCCTATCATCCTTGACATCGCCCCCTAGCAAGAACATGATGATAACGGATGTCCTAGATGCACGCCTTCTGCCTCCAACTAATCCAATAGTTGCAGGGGATATCGTTCTAGTCGCTACAATGGCATTTGCATGTTTACATCCTCAGCCCAAGTCTCGACCATCGATGTTACGCCTATCTCAAGAGTTTCTTTCTCGTCGGAAAGCTCTAGCTGCACCCCTTCATACAGTATCATTGTGGAATCTGTGGAATCAGAAAATGGACTTTGTCCACCAATCAAATGGGCAAGCGATCAATAGTGCCCAAGTTTGAAAAGATTCACATCCTTTTCAGGCCTTAGTTGTTATGACAAGTATGAATGTATTTTTAAGAAAAGGACCAGTTTACTCCAGGTTTGTGTAAGTGAACCAAACACTGCCTTGTGGTTTATGGTGTTGTAAAATTGTGGTATATGGATATGAGAATACGTGCACACATACATAACTACACTCCTTTGTGAGGTAATTTAATAACCCTAAGCAACACTGTATGTAGGTATTATGTTTAGTTTTTTCAAATATGATCATGTATGAATTAATGACATGGCAGTTGGCACGGAGCACTTGTCCAGCCTTCCTCTTATTTGCGAAGTGAATGCACAAATCATGCATGTCCTCACCAGCTTTGACTCTTGCATGAAGCGCTGCAAAGATAGTTGTTCCTTGATTCTGGCCTTGTTGTAATTGTATATCTTTTGCGTCTATCTGTAAGTTTTTATAACTGCACTCTGAATATTTTGAAGTATTTGTTGTTTTCTTTCCACTTCTCAAATTTGCGGCAAGTCCATGTTTATTTTCAGTTTTTGTGAGACAATGTATCATTGTTGCAATGTTGTTCCACAACAATGCTCAAACCATAATGTTGAGCCGTTACTGCATGGTTTACGAATTTTCCGTGACACTGTCAACATCTGGTTCTCCCTCTTCTTTGTGAATAGTTTTCTGTCCTACACATATAAAATTACATGTAAGAACCTCTTTCCGTGGATGGGTTCCATGTTTCGACGGAATGGTCACTTCTATGAGTCAGAATGAAATCGATTGGCTGCCCTCTGTTAGCTATATTCCAGGTTTTGAGATAGTTATTTGCATTTGCATTTCTACTACCATGTCGACAGGGAAACAGTTCTTTTTCCCAATGTCGATAGATATCCGTCCTGCCGCTTAGGTATTTGCCTATTTCTTCTTGTTTCAGTTACAGGCAGCTGTTACGCTTTCTACACCATTTTTATTTCCAGAAAATTGGGCAACAGTCCAAAAGAAGTGGCCAAATAGGGCACTTAGCCCAGGCTAAGTTGTCACAAGGTGTGAGTCCATTAATGAAATTGTTTTAAAGTCTAAGGTGCTTGTATTGACAAAATGCCCTGCAGCACGCGTCTCTCGTTTGAAAAACAGACTGCGCACAAACACGAAGCAAACAAATTTCGACAACTTGCCAACGCAGAGGGTGTTCTACATTTGGTGGCGACACCAAGGCCAACGAGTTCAAGTTCAAGCAGATGGTGGCGGAGCCACTCGTCATGTCCGATGAGTTCAAGCAGATGATTATCTCCTCCGCCGCCGGCAAACAATGGCCCGAATATGAAAATCCTTAATTCTCTCCCAAAGCTCACTTACACAGTCGAATTCGCCAATAAATTCTCTGATTGCGAATTTTTTTACAGAATACTTCATCGGAGACAAAATCGGATCGTTGCCACAGTGTGGCCATGGCAAATTCTCCAATTGTTAAGTAATTTGCATTGTTTTGTCCGTTGCTACTTGATGGCCAAGGAGGTCATGTGGTTTTCCAATCGAGGGAGACACCCAACTGTGGCTGCTCAATCGGGAAGATGTTACGACAGTGGAGAAGACATTGGGATAGCACCAGAGGTAGTGTTGGTGGTAGGATCATTTCTTAATTGAAGATAAATGACTGGGTAGAAAAGAAGAGATGTAATTCAGAGATGAGACTATGAGGGGAGAGAAGGGAAAAAAAATGGAAAGTAGAGAGAGGGAAGGAAACAAGAGATGAGACAGTTGACACTCCTATGAATCAGTCGACAAGGTTAAAGTAGTATAGTTACCACTGTAACTTTTTAGCTGGAAAAATAATTCCACCAAGAGAGATGCGAGGGACACATCTCTCTGCCACATTCTAACCACACTCCTCTCACATACATGATACATATATGTCTCATTTCAATGGAACCCACTTATATGTGAGAGATGTTATTGGGGTGTGGCAAAGTGACGTGGCACTTGTATTTTTGGTTCCAGTAAAGGTGTGAACCGGTCCTCATTCGGTTAAAGTTGTCTGCACTTGTCGTTTAATGGAACTCACCTGTATGTGAGAGAGGTGTTAGTGGAGTGTGGCAAATTGATGTGTCACTAGTATTTTTGATTCCAACAAAGGTGTGAACCGGTCCTCATTCAGTTAGAGTTGTCTCCACTTGTCTGCAAAGGTGTCACTAGTATTTTGATATTTCCAGAAAAGAATAGATTGACACTGATGACATTATCTTTTTTTTTATTTTGAAAACAAAAAACGAATATATTGTAACAGAATATTATTTTTGTTTTTTACAAGATACAAAGAATAAATTAACACAGTTAACATTATCTATCTGGGAGTTTGGCACCTTTTTATGGTTTATTTTTTATTTTATTCTCATAATAAAGCGAAAATTCGAGCAGGGACTCTCCACTTCAGTGCAAGCCAACGATTAACATCATTCTTATTGATTCCTCGAAGCGAGTCCGAGTGACACAAAACAAGCCCTTACCTCCTCCTCAATTTGGGATGACAAACCCCTAGCATCTCTCCTTTGGTTCTGAGAAATATGAAAGTTACGCTCAATCTCTCCAAAATTTGTGAGGATATTAACATGTTTTGGTGCTTCCTTTCTTACGCTTGCATAGTTTTTTCAAACAGCGATCTCCATAAATTCAATTGTGTACTTAGAAGAAGCAGCCATTAATCCTTGTCAGCAGTTCTTTTCAATCTCTGCTTTGTATGTGTGTTGTGCTTATGTTTTTTATTAGTATCAGGGATTTGATCAGATTCATGGTTTTAAATCGCGGTCGTGGTTGGTGTAACAGTCACGGTCGAAGGTAACATGTATCGGAAGTATCGGTCAATGTCTAATGGGAATCGGAGACCGCAGTCATGAATTCTTTTAAAGCACTAACAAGTGATAAAAAAAAAAAAAAAAAACATTGTACACATGTTCAAAACTTATTTTTGAAAAATTGAATGTTTTTATCGTTATATGACCAATATTTGACCTTAGGAAGTAATTTTGTGAGTAAGATAGGATCAAAAGTCGCGTTTTGAGGCAATAAATACTGAAATTTTAATTTCGATCGCAAGGCTTCAGTGTCTAATAAACTAGGATTGTTACCATCATAGATGATTTATATGGATACCTGTATGGATTATTCATACTAGTAAATATAATTAGCTTTTAAAATATCACCACTTATTTAGGTTTTATTTATTTCAAAAACTAATATTAAATATAGTAGAAGGTAAGATGTGTTTTTATGGCCCACTAGTTAAGGAAAAAGCCTTTATAACCCAATAATTGAGAAATGCAATAGGAAATGGAAGTGGAAGTGGAAAGATGTTGCCCCAACAAGCTCACAAGTGGCCCAAACCAAAAACAGACTAAAACCCTAAAAGCAAAAGTTCTCGTCTAAATTGACCACTGATTCTTTACTCCAAAAACAGTGAGTCAAGCCAAAGTCGTGGGCTGTCTTCCCTGAAGTGCAACGAATTTAGCCTTCTTTGTAATACTAGTGATCAATTGACCCCTACAGTCATCTCAAGTTAGTTAAGTCTCTCTTTAAAAACTCACTTTCCTTTTATAACTTTTTGTGCACATTCGCAGTCCACACACACGACATCAAGAGAGCGCAATCAATGGTGGTACACAACAGTTATTCAAAACGAGCCTACCAAGTGCGACTTGTTCGCACCTGTCTCGATCAAACTAATTTTTGACGAAGATATTCTTCTTTGCAAGTTTTACGAGACGAGAAGGCGGGGACTGTGCTGTGCAATCTGTTGCGCACCATCTGGACTATCTGTTTCAGTAATAAATGGTTTGGATTAAAATGAAACTTTTCCGAGTAAGAGTTAACTCTTCCCTGGAAAAGTTTTTTAAAATCTGGACCATCCACAACATTTTTTGACGGTTGAGATCGCACAGCACCGTGCTACACACTAGGTGCGCAGCACGCCCCCCCTCCGAGACGAAGGGCTCAAGGATCATGATCGTGGACTCAAGAGTTACCCAATTGTTAAACATAGTACACTTTCAATCAAATAATAACATGATGATCATTTTAATTTCCAGATGACTTTGAAGTAAACTAGTGTTTTAGCCTCATGAATACAGCATTATTTGTTCGATTCCATCATCTGTCACATACTTTTTGAATTCCATTAACGATTTGCAGTGTTTGCAAAGGTTTCGAGAGTAATAGTTCGTGTTTTGGATCAAGAAGTTACGTAACTTTTTTTTCATCTTTATTTAATTATTATTTTTTATTTGTTTGTTTTACGTCAAATTTTTTTGACTTATTGATTCGTCTCAATGAGAGAAATCGAAAAAGTTAAAAGATTTATCAAAACTCATAATTTTTAACTTATTTTTGTGTTCTTAAAAAAATTATGAGTTTCGATTAAATTTTTTTTTACCTTTTCAATTCGTCTGGATGAGATGAATCAATAAGTCACAAAAATTTAACGCAAAATTAACAAATATGAATAAAAAAAAGAAGAAGTCATTTTGACTTATTAAAGCCAAAACAAGCCCTCCAAGAGGAAGACTAGAAAAGTGAGAGAGACTATGGCTAGCTTCCCTCCTACCGCCCGGGTCAACAAGTCGACCCAAAACTAATCGGTAAATTGGGCTAGGGTCCGTTTTGAAGGTGTTTTTGGGTGTTTAGTCCAGCCCAATGTATAATAGTGGTGAAGGTCCATTACTATAACATTTATTAGGTCTACAGTCCGTTTTTAGACCAAAATGCCCTTACCTGCGTTTATATATATGGTGTTATTTTTGAATTTTGTTTCCTGGTTCTTCTCAACGTGCACCGTACTGGAGATACGTTTCCGTTTCTAGATCTCGAGCAAGACGATCAATCGCTGGTTCACATTCCGTTTTCGTTTTTCGTTTCTGGATCTCAAGCAGGAAGATCAATTCCTGGATCTCGAGCAGGAAGATCAATTTCTGGTTCTTCTCAATCGCTGGTGCGCCTCTCTTTCTCTCTCTCTCTCTCTCTCTCTCTCTCTCTCTCTCCGGCGATCACAGCTCAGTTCTCTCTCTCTTCCCGTGATCACAGCTCACTATCACTTTCACGATCACTTTCACGATCTCAATTCTGAATTGCGATCACGATCTCGTTTCACTTTGTGACGATCTCTCTCTCTCTTCTCTATCGCTCTGTTCTTCTCTGTTTCAGTATTTATTTTGATTTTTGTTGTGTTCTTGTATTTTTGTTTTATAGAGTTTATTTGCTGAGATAACGTTATCTATTGCTTTATTATGCTAGATACTGAGATTATTTTTGTTGAGATAACATTATCTATTGATTTATTCTGGTAGATACAGAAATTATTGTTGCTGAGATATGTGTATCACTGTGACCTGTATTTGCTGAAACACTGTTTTTGTTGAGATAACATTATCTCTTTCTATTTTTGTTTATTTGCTGAGATAGCATTATATCTATTTCTTTGTTCTCGTAGATACTGAGACTGCTTTTGTTGAGATCATTATCTATTGCTTTGTTTTTGTAGATAGACTATTTTTTTTAGATATGTGTATCTGCTTTGTTTATTTTGATATAATGTTATCTGTTTGCAGATTGAACTGTTTTTTGAAGTTGAAATGGATTCTTCTATTCTTCTATTGTGCAAATATGGATCCTACAGTCTTGTTGTTAAGGTGACAGAAGGTTATCAATTTGAGGATCTTATTGGAAGTATTTCTAACAAGTGGAATGGTTTGGTATCAATGAGGTTATTGTATTCTGTTTGTGATCATCTTAATATACTCCTTGATGATGATGATGATTTTCATAATATGATGGATTTAGCTGCTGCATATGGTGCTCGTTGTGTTGAGGTATCTGTTGAAGACAGTAATTGTAGAGTTAGTAGCCGTTTTGAAATCGGTGAAAGCAGTCATAGCAATGAAAATGGTGGAGTAACTAATAGTTCGCATTCTGAAATTGTTGAGGATCCTCTTGAAAAATTTTGTCCTCATCATGAGACAAAAAGACTTTCTGCTGATTGGGCGTATTTGATTAGTCATGTTGGTCAAGAATTTAGAGGTGGTGTTAAGCATTTTAGGTCATCTTTGTGTAAGTATGCAATTGAAGTTGGATTTAGGTTCAAGTATTTGAAGAATGACCAATCCAGAGTGACAGCTGAGTGTGCTTTTAAGGCAGATGGGTGTAAATGGTTTATTCATGCAATTCTAGACAAATCAAATCTTTTTTTTTGCATTAAGGAGCTTGAAAAAGAACACAGCTGTGGAGCTACAATTTGTAATTCAAAAAATTCTCGGATGTCTTCAAAGCTTGTTGCGGAAGAAGTTCTTGATGAAGTTCGTTCAAAGGCGTCATATAAGCCTATAGATGCTGTTAGATTCTTCAGGCAACGATACGGTACTACAATCGGTTATCACCATGCGTGGTTAGGTGTTGAGATGGCGAACAATGATACTCAAGGTGATTATGCATTGTCATTTAACAAACTTCGATTGTATGTGGAGGTCGCGAAGGAGAAAAATCCTGGTAGTGTTGTGGACGTTGAATGTTGTGAAGATAATCGGTTTCAAAGGTTATTTGTGGCATTCAATGCATTCATCAAAGGATTCAACTCTTGTCGACCTTTTTTGTGTCTTGATGGTACTTTTTTGACGGGGAGATATAAGGGAACTTTACTCGCAGCCGTTGGGAAGGATGCTGATAACGGTCAGTTTTTTTCTTTTTTTTTCAAATTCAGAGAATGTTTATTCTGAGATAAAGTTATCTCTCTCTTTTATTTGTGAACTGTATTGACTGAGATATTGTTATCTCTTTCTAGTTTTGTGATTATTGGCTGAGATAGCATAATCTATTGCTTTATTTTGGTAGATACAGAGACTATTATTTTTAAGATACCGTTATCTCTTGCTTTATTCTGGTAGGTAGAGACCGTTTTTATTGAGATATAATTATCTCTTACTTTGTTCTGGTAGATACAGAGACTGTTATTGCTGAGATACTGTTATCTGTTGTTTTTTGTGGTGTAGGATTGTTTCCGGTTGCTTATGGTGTTGTTGATTCTGAGACCGATGATAATTGGCTTTGGTTTTTGTTGAAGTTGAGATCTATTCTGTCAGCTCGTGAACTTACTTTTATAACGGATCGCCATACTGGTCTTGTGAAGCATGTGCCAGAGGTTTTCTCAAATGGATATCATTCTTATTGTCTACAGCATTTGAAGAATAACTTGAGGGATAGGATGTCAGGAAGAGCACCTAATGGTTTTCGGGAACGAGTAGTGAGTCTCTTCAATGATTGTGCTCTTGCACCAACAATATTAGATTTTGAAAACTGTGTAAACGAATTGTTTGAGGTTGGTGGAGACCGAGCTAAGGAGTTTGTTGCTTCCATTCCGTTGTATAATTGGGCGAATGCATATTTCCCAGGTAAACGATATGGGGAAATGACTTCAAATGCTGTGGAGTCTTTCAACAACTGGATTCTTGAAGCTCGTAAGTTGTCAGTCCTTAAATGTGTTGATACGATCAGGGTTCAAATCATGACTCAAATGTGTGAAAGGAAACAGTTATCAAGAAAGTGGAACAGTGTTTTGTGTCCTGAATATGATGCGAAATTGAGAGAGTTCTTTAATAAAGGACGGTCATGGACTGTGTTTGGATCAAGTGATGAGGTTTTTGAAGTGTCTTCATTACCAGCTGTTGTGGTTGACATAAGAAACAAGACATGCACATGTTGTCGTTGGCAGCTCAATGGTTTTCCTTGTGTGCATGCATTCACAGCTCTTCAGAAGAATGGCATAGATGTATCTAATCATATTGATCCATTATACACTGCTGATGCTTTCCGACTCTCCTACGATTGTCCTATACATCCTGTTCCTATTTCTACTCTTGGAGCTGCACAAGTGTCTGAAAATTCTGCTATTATTCTTCCTCTTATTCTTCCTCCTAAGACAAGGAGGCCACGTGGGAGACCCAAGGTTGCAAGAATCCGGTCAAGGGGTGAAAAGGTGAGGCAAATAAGGTGTGGCAGGTGCAAGAAGTTAGGAAATCATAATAGGAAGAGATGTAAGGAAGCTTGCGATTGATTCATTGTGTTCTATTGTTGATTCATATTCATTGGACATTGAATGTTGTCTGAGATACTGTTATCTCTCTCTTTTTTTGGTTTTTACATAGCATGTTTAGGGTTTACGGTTTATGAGTTTTAGGGTTCATAAAGAATGTTTTGTATGAGATAGCTTTATCGGTCACTTGGATCAAATAAAAAAAAAAACTTTATCTGTCAATCTACTTTGTGAAATTTATTGTTTAAGATACTGTTATGGTCATCTAGTGATGTTGTCATACAACACAGCCCAGAATTGTTGGCAGTTAACCACATCTGTCTGTGTTCTTATCGACATTCAGAGAACAATTTTTGACAGTTATGGTCATCTACTGATGTTGTTGTCATACTATCCGGAATTCCACAGTTATTGTAATTCCATAAACCAACAAATCATGCGTCATTATGCTCCAAGAAACATGTACAGTAAATTCCCAAAAGATCAACAATTTTGCATTAGACACCAAGAAACATGTACAGTAAATTCCAATGTTTTACTTCCCAACAAATTAACAGTTTAGCATCGGACACCAAAAAACCTGTACAATGACTAATTTTACTTCGCAACAGATTAATATTTTTGCATCAGACACCAAGAAACATGAACAGTAAATTCCAATTGTTTGGAGCTGATCAATTACATAAAACAAGACAAAACACAAGCATTTGTACTATTCCCTCTTGTTAGACAAAATACTACCATTTACAGGATTTTATCTATTGTTCCATCTTATTAGCCATTTGGTTGTCCTTCCACAGATCTTCTGTCCATGTCCTTTGGTCATCATTCAGAAATTTGTGAACCATATGTACTCTGAATTCTGCAACATCACGTGGTTGTAGTGTTTGTGGTATCTCCCTTTTCTCTGCCAATCGCTTAATGATGTAACATACAAATATGCCACAATCAACACTGCACATATTCAAGTGAAAATAAGTTAGAGAGGAAAGAATGATGATCAGAGCTTAAGATAAAGCAATTTTGTTGGAAGCTTACGATGATTCATTCTGCTGTGGGGTTTCATCCACTGATTTTATCGGAGCACCAATTTTAAAGATGGGCCGTGCTTGTGATAAGAGCTCGAACTGTGGAAGGTCATTCTTCTTTAATTCCAACTCCTTCATGAATTGTTCTACGCAGTTTTTCTATGTTTCCAAAACAAATAATGTTTTTAGTCTGTTATATTTTCAAACATGCATTATGTGAAATAGAATAAAGTGCAAGACTTCGTACCACTGTGATGGCATCTTGAAGGTAAGGATCAACTTTTCTTCTTGATCGGTAGGAGTTGTAATGTCTCCATTCCTCCGCTTCAACATCATAAATGACTACTGTCCAATGGTATGGGCTGGTATTTTTGGAAGTCTTTTTTCCAAAAGAGTTGATCGGGAACACAATTAATCTATAGTAATCGTTGCCCTTTTGTTGTGCTTCCTCTTGCAGTTCTGCAATCTTCCTATGAAAGTGACGTTTGAGTGACTCATTTGCCGAGGTGATCAGTGTCTGTTGAAAATATTTAGTTATTACGCATCAAAAATACATAACTTCTGTGGGAAAATGAGATATAATCTGTATTCTTATTGAGATTCAGAGAATAATTTGACAGTTATGGTCATCTACTAATATTGTTGTCATACAACACAGCCCAAAATTTTTGGCAGTTAACCACATCTATCTGTGTTCTTATCGAGATTCAGAGAACAATTTTTGACAGTTATGGTCATCTACTGATGTTCTGTGGGAAAATGAGATATAATTACCCAACAAGTGGATGTGATGTACGCAACATTTCCACGATCTTGGCCTTTTTGTTCCTGCTGTGTTTTCAGCGTGTCAGTATACCCATCAATCACCTGCATAATTTATGTTTTCATGTTATATATTAAGGTCAACAAAAAGTATACTTTGGCACATGATAATACAAATTTTCTTTACCTCATTTCCCATATCTCCTTCTTGCAAGAGCTTGATTATGGATTTTAGAGTCACAGTTTCTTCAGTTTTGTTGTTTTGCCAAATAGGTTCATTGTGTCTGTGAAAAACAAAAAAAATATGGTTATCTACTGATGTTGGAATACCAGAATTAGAGTTTTTACTTACATCTCATGTCCTTGATATAATTGATGGAAGCGTTTCAATAAATTCATGTCCTTTTCTGACAGGAAACGACCCAACTTTGTATTTTCAGCCTTCCACATTTCAGTATCCTTCTTCTTCTTTTCATCCTCAGGATAGATATAACTCGAGTCCCGCTTCTCCACTCTTGAGTAAACTCCTTTGACCCTATTTGTCATAGATGATGGGGTCTTCCCGGTTTTCTTTTTGGGTTTGCCTTGATCATGTAGAATATCATGTACTGTTTCATTTATTGTCTTGTCAACTTCTACATCGGGGACCATTTCTTCAAAGAGGGTGGCACCTTCATTGGTAAAGACCTCCTTGTCTTGTTCTTTCCTTTGTTCATCAGGGAGCTTTACTTCTTTTCCCTCCTTGACTTGTTGGGTAAGACAATGTGCTGCCATGTCGTCCAAATTTTCCTCAGCCATTTCAAGCTTGTCAGCAATTATTTCATTTTCCACAAGTATTCCACAAATCTCCACTTCCTTGTCCTTAACTTCGTTTGCCATGAAATTCCTCTCAAAATGAGAGGTTTCTACTTCAAAACTAAGGTCAGGAATAGTTTCATGTTCAAGCTCCAAAATCCTTTTCTTAAGCTCACAAATGGTCTTCTCCTTTTGCTCATTTTCCTCTCTCAATCTCTTGATTTCGTCTTCAAGGATTTTTATTCGATTTTGTTCTCTGTTATGCGCCGCATCCTCAGTCTTCGTAACTTCATTTGTGTCCTTCTCCTCCTCATCACCATCGGCAAGTCCAACAAACTCTTGCTCTTCATCATTCGGTCCCAACTCCGATTCCACGACCTACATTGAAATTAAGGACATTGCATTGAAATTTTCCAAAAGAATAGATAACCATAACTATTGATAATGTTGGCATAGCAAACATTCCAGAAATTCACAGCAAGATAGAAAGTATAAACTTTTACAGTTATACTTAAGCATTGATGTTGGTATAGCACACAATCCAGAATTCAATAAATTATATTTTACCTTTTCTGGATCAAGAGAACACAATGGGTATGTCACCAACGCTTCAGTCAAGTCAGAAAGCCTCCACTTCATGAATCTTGGCATATTATCTGGCTTTGCTTCTTGTATTAAGGTCGTATGTTCACACAACCAGTACTGTATTGAATGAAAATACAAATTCGTTTACGATACAAAATAGAAAAAATTTTAGATCAGAAAATGGTAGAGGTTTTTACCAAGAGACCCACGATGCATCCACCTGCAACAGTTGGTGTTGTACAATTGGTGTTCAACTGCTTAATCAGCTCTTCCGTAAAAAACGTTGACCATGCATAGGAGCTGCACTTCTCCAAGTCTTCAATAAACGGAAAGAAACTCCAACTAATTCTCGATGCTGTGCTTGGCAAAAACACCGTTGAAATGAGATAGAGGGTTAGCACACGTGCTACATCCTTTGCATCTTGTTCATTTTCTCCTGCCATAACTTTTGTATTGAAGAATTCTCTCAAACTAATATTTGTCATTATCCTTTTCACACTAATTTCATAGGCAAACGGTATTTCTGGCATCCTGGGTTTTTTTGATAGTTCAATTCTATTGGGCCCAGATTTGATTCCAAATATAAGGCTAAACTCTCTAGCCGTTATCTTTACTAATTTGGCTCCTAACTTGAACCTCCCTCTTTGTCCTTCATACTGTTCTACCAGCTTCAAAGCATCATGATCACTTTTTTTAAAATATGAGTCATCCCATTGTGCATCAGCTACAGCCAAGATAAGAGTACTAAAAGGTGATTTTTGTATCTCTCTTTTTTGGGTTTCTGTGAACTTTATATCTTTAAGAAGCTTGGCAAAAGACACCATGCTGGACCTGCACAAAATTTGAACAAAATAACGTATAATTTAAAACACGTAAACATAGAAAAATTTATCTAACAAGTAATTCAATTGTGCAAAAAAGAAAGGAATATATTACCTATACTGAAATTTCTCCACTTCCTTCTTCACAGCTTTCTTTTCTTTCTTTGCATTTTTTTTTGTACGAGTCTTCTTTTTTTGCCCCTTGTTCTCAATAGGCTTCCTGCATGAGTTTCAGTTTTCAGACTATTGGTCCATATATGTATGGATTCATATAGGATCAAATCAAATAAATGATTACTATTGAAGTTGTTGGCAAAGTTCGACAGTTATGGTCATCTATTGAAGTTGTTGGCATACAACACAGTCTATAATTCAAAGTTAACCCCATCTGTGTGTTCTTATCAACATTCAGAGAACATCATTCGACAGTTATGGTTATCTATTGAAGTTGTTGGCATACAATACAGTCTAGAATTCAAAGTTAACCCCATCTGTGCGTTCTTATCAACATTCAGAGAACATCATTCGACAGTTATGGTCATCTATTAAAGTTGTTGGCATACAACACAGTCTATAATTCAAAGTTAACCACATCTGTGTGTTCTTATCGACATTCAGAGAACAATTTTTGACAGTTATGGTCATCTACTGATGTTGTTGTCATACAACACAGCCCAGAAAACCTAGCAGTTAACCACATCTATCTGTGTTCTTATCGAGATTCAGAGAACAATTTTTGACAGTTATGGTCATCTACTGATGTTGTTGTCATACAACACAGCCCAGAAAACCTGGCAGTTAACCACATCTATCTGTGTTCTTATCGAGATTCAGAGAACAATTTTTGACAGTTATGGTCATCTACTGATGTTGTTGTCATACAACACAGCCCAGAAAACCTAGCAGTTAACCACATCTATCTGTGTTCTTATCGAGATTCAGAGAACAATTTTTGACAGTTATGGTCATCTACTGATGTTGTTGTCATACAACACAGCCCAGAAAACCTAGCAGTTAACCACATCTATCTGTGTTCTTATCGAGATTCAGAGAACAATTTTTGACAGTTATGGTCATCTACTGATGTTGTTGTCATACAACACAGCCCAGAAAAACCTGGCAGTTAACCACATCTATCTGTGTTCTTATCAACATTCAGAGAACATCATTCGACAGTTATGGTCATCTATTGAAGTTGTTGGCATACAACACAGTCTATAATTCAAAGTTAAGCACAGTTAACCAAATTATTTAGTACACAGATTGACTGATAATCATACCTGGATTTAGAGCGGGCAGTCTTTTTCTGCAGCTCTTTTTGATCCTTTTCATCTTCATCATCATCTTCATCTTCATCTTCTTCTGATGAAGATGATGATGACTCCTCTTCTTTTGTTGGCCGCCCTTCTTCTGGCACCCATTCTTCTTCTTGTTCTTCTGTTCCCTGTTCTTCTTCTGACCCCTCTTCTTCCTCCTCTTCTTCAACTTCATCTTCTTCCACTTCTTCATCTTGTTCATCTTGTTCAGGTCTCTTCTTTTTTTGGCCCCCCTTCTTCTTTGATTTCTGAGTTTGAGACCTGGATAAGTTTAAATTTTTAGATTGTCCCTCTTCCAACACATATATAGGCAGATTATTATATATAACCACATATAGGTAGCTTGTTACTCTTGCAACGCTTATATTATGATAGATTGAGTCATAACCATACCTGGATTTAGGATGGGCAGCTTTTGTTCGTTTATTAATCTTTTGTTTTTGTTGTTGTTCTTCCGCATCATCATCTTCTTCATCTTCTCTCTCTTTATCCTCCTGTTTTCCCTCTTCCAACACAATACGTGTTTTGGTTTGTTTTTTCTTCTGGGGACTCCTCACATCTTGTGTGGCAGATCTTGTTCTTTTTGTCGGATGCTGCTCATCCATATGTTCTGTATTTGATCTTGTCCTCTTTCTTGGACTCCGGACATTTTCAGCAGATGGTTTAATTGGAGTTGTCTGCTTTTGAGGGGGAGAGGAAGCCTTCTTTTGTTCCAGATTTGTTGGACTTGGTTCAATTGTCCTCTTTCTTGGACTCCGGACATTTTCAGCAGATGGTTTCCTTCTTGGACTCTTTGTTGGAGTTGTCTGCTTTTGAGGGGGAGAGGAATCCTTCTTTTGTTCCAGATTTGTTGGACTTGGTTCTATTATCGTCTTTCTTGGACTCCGGACATTTTCAGCAGATGGTTTCATTGGAGTTGTCTGCTTTTCAGGGGGAGAGGAATCCTTCTTTTGTTCTAGAGTTGTTGGACTTGGTTCTATTGTTCTTTTTCTTGCTGTCTGTTTCATTCTCATCTTTTGCGAAGGCAAAATAATTTTTAATGGCCGAGCTTTACATACTTCCATCTGTTCTTTACCTTTCTGTTTTGTCATGTCCTACACATATAAGGAGATAACCATAACTGTTAAAAATATAGTATAAATATGAAGTAAGCAAATAGACTACAAAAAACCTAAACTCTTTCCCAACAGATAACCATAACTGTTAAAAACAGAGTACAATACTAAGCAACCAAAATCAGAATACCTTATCTTTAACACAAATAAAATTCAGAGCATTTATTTTGCACAGAATATGAGAGAACAAAAACACGAAACCCTAACTAACAGACTACAATAGCCTTAATCAGTACGAATACACTCCAAATGTAATGCAAAATGCTAACAAAACCCTAACCAACGAAGAACACAGTCACAGTTATCTACTGATGTTATAAGGAGATAACCATAACACGAAACAAATAGACTATAAAAAACCTAAACTCTTTCCCAACAGATAACCATAACTGTTAAAAACAGAGTACAATACTAAGCAACCAAAATCAGAAGGAATACCTTGTCTTTAACACGAAACCTTATCTGTTGCAGGTGGATGCACAGAATATGAGAGAACAAAAACCCGAAACCCTAACTAACAGACTACAATAGCCTTAATCAGTACGAATAAACTAAAATCCTAATCAACGGTCTACAAACCCTAATGCAACCATAATAAGAAGAACCAACAGACTTTAACTGGACTCCAAGATGCTTACCAAACCCTAAGAGCAGTAGAAACGAAATACAAAGTCTAATCAATGACGAGCACTAGAAAACCTTAACGAAGACAAAGAATGTGTAATATTTACTTACCAGTTCCGTTTGAAAATTACGAGGTAGATGATAACGACGACGACGAAACCAAACGAAGCCGGCGATGAAGGAAAACGAAGGTGGCGAATGGGGTTTTTCTCTCTCTCTCTCTCTCTCTCTCTCTCTCTCTCTCGTACGTTCTCTCTTTCTCGCTCTTCTGGAAGGGAGATCGACTGATAGGGCCCTTTATTTTTTCAGCCGCTTGTGTTTAAATGAGGGGTATTGTTGGAAAAGTAGTGGAGAATGTACTGGAACCACTGTTAAAAGTTTTGGTGGACTAATTACATGTTAAACCCTGTAGTATGTCCTTATCAACAAGGCTCCCAAAACTAATTTAAAAAGCCTGTTGAGCATTGTTCTCTGCATCCAATGCTCAATATTTTTGAAGGTCATATCTGTTTATATGTTTGTTTTGATTCCGTTTTGTTAGTCGTACAGTTTGCACGCACAATCTTGACAACTCCCCAACAGTATTAATCGACCAGTCAAAGAGGTATTTCTACAAATATCTTATGCGCGAAACCACTACCAAAGGGAAAACAACGAAACAGGATAAGGAATCAGGTCGATCAGTTTGTAGTAAAATAGAGATATGTAATGATTCCCCATTGCCGGTCTCAGATTTGCAAGATATTGTACACCACTAGCAAGTAACAAATACTGTTCGTAAAGGAATTAATTTCAAACTTCGAATATTGGCGGCTGGGGGAAGACACAATTTAAGATTGAACTTACTAAGCACTTTTTTTTTTGGCAGCGGGAACATAGGCAGTGAGTACGGTTCCCGGGTCAGTGCTGGGGAATGTCGATTGGCGGGTTAGTGTTCGCCGGATGTCGGCGGGTTAGGGTCTTTGTAATAGTCGTACATCAAAGGTTGGAGATGAAGATGGAAGGGAGTTAGAGGGAATGTGCATTGAAGCAGTTGGAGAGAATCAGAGAAACAGTTTGGGGGAGCCGTTTGTTTGTAGAACACAAACATCTTTCGCATTTACATGCCGCCGCTTCAGGTGCAGCATTTCGCTAGGAGGAAACGGCCCGTGGGCCGCCGCTTTCCAATAGCGGGAGACTCTTATAGTTGCAAGTGCTAGGTTGTATTGTGTCGGTTGGAAAGAGGTATAGGACAGGACTGGTCGTCTTCTAAAATAAACGAGGATTACCTTGTATAACTACCAACTGCTCAGCCCGTGTTCCATTTCATCCTTTAAGGGAAAGGAGCGATGGTGTATTAATTTGTTGTTCTGTAACAGGGCTAATATTGAAGTGGCAATACTTTTCTGTCTTAGCTTCTAGCTTGTGTTCTATTGTATTGACAAGGAAATGTGAAAATGTGTTCAAGATGTGGAAATCTCGAGGCATTACTCGACGGATAGGAACACATAAACATGGGGGTACTTAGGAGCTGGAGCCAGTTGCGGCAAATGCGTGGAAGCTTGAGAACCCACACTTGTGCCTACAAGAACACCACACTTCACAAAAGAAAAAGCATTATCATAGATTCTATAACGAGGCTTTCAATTCGTGAATTCATTGCTCAAGTCGACCCAGAGAGGAAGACTAAAGACTGGAAAAGTGAGAGACACTCTTGGCTTGGTTGACTCCTAGTGCCGAGGTCAACAAGTCGACCCAAAAATCTTTTTAAAAACCCCTCTTGAGCATTGTTCTCTGCATCCATTGCTCAATATTTTGCTGCTACAAAAACCACACATTAAATAATGGGCACCAATACCATATCCTCTTCTATTTATTCTGTTATGCTCCTAGCAATCAGCATGGCAGCTTGTGTTAGCACATTTGCAGTTCCATCATCTGCAAAATCATCATTGTCGTCCTTTTCATTTTCAGCAGAGGCGGTAGCTCTGCTGAATAGTGGTTGGTGGGAAAACGTTCCTTTGACAAACTTTTCTTTGACAAACCATTGCTACTTGAAAGGCATCACTTGCAATAGAGCAGGAAGTGTCGTTCGGATGGAAGTTCATTTCTTTTATTCAGACGGAAGGCTTTCAAACATGAGTTGGTCTTCCTTGCCAAATCTTGAATATCTTGATCTCAGCGACTCTGACTTAATTGGGGGAATTCCGGGTGAAATTGGTACTCTCTCCAAGCTCACCTACCTTGACCTTTCCTTCAACTCTGGCTTAATTGGGGGAATTCCGGGTGAAATTGGTACTCTCTCCAAGCTCACCCACCTTGACCTTTCCGTCAACTCTGGCTTAATTGGGGGAATTCCGGGTGAAATTGGTACTCTCTCCAAGCTCACCTACCTTGACCTTTCTTACAACTTCCAACTTGAAGGTGTTCTGCCAACTACCTTGGGAAACCTCACCCAATTAGTCCACCTCGACGTAAGGGACACTGATATCGGAGGTCCAATCCCCTCAACTATTGGTAATTTGAGTGCTCTGGCCCATTTGTCTCTTTTTTCAAATCAACTCAACGGCTCCATCCCTCCAGAAATAGGGAACCTAAAGAATTTGGTCAAGATGGATTTGGGTTTCAACAACCTTCGAGGTCCAATCCCTTCATCTATTGGTCATTTATCTAATCTGACCTATTTGTATCTCGATGGAAATCAACTCAGTGGCTCTATCCCTTCATTTGTTGGCCATTTATCTAATCTTATCTATTTGTATCTCTCTTCAAATCAACTCAGTGGCTCTATCCCCTCATCTATTGGTCATTTATCCAATCTGACCTATTTGTATCTCAGTTCAAATCAACTCTATGGCTCAATCCCTCCAGAAATAGGGAACCTAAAGAATTTAGAGCGCATGAGTATGGGTTCCAATATCCTTAATGGTTCAATCCCCTCATCTATTGGCCATTTATCCAATCTGACTTATTTGTTTCTCAGTTCAAATCGACTCTGCGGCTCAATCCCTCCAGAAATTGGGAACCTAAAGAATTTAGAGACGATGAATATCAGTTCCAACATCCTGGACGGTCCCATCCCTTGTGAAATAGGTAAGCTACATAATTTGGTTAAGGTGGATATGAGCCGTAACAACCTTCATGGCCCAATTCCTCGAGAAATAGGGAATTTGTCAGGTTTGATTTATTTGGCATTAGATAGAAATGACTTAGTTGGAACCATTCCCAATGAACTTGCAGATTTGCATCTACTGGAGTACTTAAATCTCTTCCAGAATAATCTCTCTGGAAAAATCCCGTATAAGCTTAGGTTCGTTCCAATTACTCTCAACTTGTCATACAATCGTTTCGACTGTCAAATCCCAAATAGATCTCCAAATGGGTGTCCAAATGAGGTTTGCCGTAAAGACTTTAATTCCTCCCATTGTTTTTCCTCCGTGGCCAATAAAGGAACGAAACTTGGTCTTGTCATTTCTCTCCCGATCATAGTATCCCTTGCTTTACTTGTGTTTGTTGTGTGCTTTCGTTACCATAAGACCCAAAAAAACGAAGGTGAATCAAAAACAACGAAACATGGGGATATTTTCTCCATATGGAATTACGATGGAAGTATTGCATATGAAGACATCATCAAAGCAACAAATGACTTTGACGTCAAATATTGCATTGGAACAGGTGGATATGGTAGCGTCTACAGAGCTCAATTGCCAAGCGGCAAAGTAGTTGCCTTGAAGAAACTTCACCGGCTGGAAGCAGAGCATCCTGTTTTTGACCATTGTTTTAGGAATGAGATCCAAATGTTGACAAATGTACGACACAGAAACATTGTGAAGCTTTACGGATTTTGTTTGCACAACAGATGCATGTTCTTGGTGTACGAGTACATGGAAAAAGGAAGCTTGTTTTGTGCTCTTAGATTCGATGTTGAAGCTTCTGAAATTGGATGGACCCAAAGGGTAAACGTTGTTGAAGGACTGGCACATGCTTTATCCTACTTGCATCATGATTGCACCCCGCCAATCGTTCATCGAGACATATCTAGCAACAACGTTCTATTGAATTCTCAACTCGAGGCTTTTGTTGCCGATTTCGGAACTGCGAGACTACTGAATCCTGATTCGTCGAACCAAACTGTAATTGCTGGCACTTATGGATATATTGCACCTGGTACGGGTACTAACTATGTTTATTGAAGCAAACTCATGCAGTTTTTTTTAAAATCCATCTTTGTGTTTGTGCAGAACTCGCATATACCATTGTTGTGACTGAAAAGTGCGATGTTTATAGCTTTGGAGTCGTGGCACTAGAAACAATCATGGGGAGGCATCCTGGAGAGCTCCTATCGTCCTTGACGTCGCCTCCTAGCGAAAACGTGATGATAACTGATGTCCTAGATTCACGCCTTCTGCCTCCAACTAATCCAATAGTTGCGGGGGATATCGTTCTAGTTGCTACAATGGCATTTGCATGTTTAGATCCTAAGCCCAAGTTGCGACCATCGATGCTACGCCTGTCTCAAGAGTTTCTTTCTTGTCGGAAGGCTCTAGCTATACCCCTTCGTACAGTTTCATTGCGGAATCTGTGGAATCGGAAAATGGACTTTGTCCACCAATCAAATGAGCAAGTGATGAGTGCCCAAGTTTGACCAAAAGCATATCACATCCTTTTCTAGCCCTTAGTTGTTATGATTATTGTGAATTTATTTTAAGAGAAGCTATACGGACTAGACCATTCCTGGTTTGTGTCAGTGAACCAAACACCCTATGATTTATGGTTCATACTTTGTTGTAGGAGCGTTTTTAAATGATTGTTGATTGATCACCATAGAGTGTGTTCTCTTAATTAAGGGTGTGTGATACGGATCCTTCTACAGGGACCGATGCGGTACTGATCAATTATGGGTTCCAGTTTGGGGTTGCACATAATTGATCCAAACCGTTGATTATTTTTTAAATATTTTTTAGTATTCCAGGAAAATTTTAGATCCATTGTGTAAGTGTACGTGTGCAGTATCCACATGTCGAATGTTTCATTCAGAATTCAGGATCCTAAACTCTGAAACAAAAATAGAACCTTGGATTGAGCACTTATAGTTATCCGATTGACCTAAATTTTGCGGGCTTATTCAAAAAAATATTTAAAAATAATCAACGGTTTAGATCATTTGCATTGGGACTTGAAAGTGGGCCCCGAAAATGGTCAGTCCCCCATATAAGACTACTCTACCCATTACTGAAAGAGAAAGACTTTAAAACTTGAAAAGTCTTCGTTTGGAAGTTAAGGAACCTGAGAGAAAAAGAAGAAAAATGAAAAATCGGAGAAAAATGAGAGAATAATTGTACTATTTACAATTCTAAATTTTTTTATTTTCTCTTCTCTTTCTCTCCAAACCAAACAATGGGAGAGGTATTTTTTAATTTTCCCTTCCTTTCCCTTGACGTACATTTGAAGGAAGGAAAATTCGTACCATGCATGACAATTATTTCTGAGGAAAGAGCCAATTACTTCATGTGTGTTACCCATTAATTTTTACAGGGAATCATGTATAGGAGGGCCGGTTTCAAATTTATATAAGAATTGTAGTAGTTCTTTTATAAGTTTGTCTGCCCAATATCGTTTTGAACATTCGATGATCTGAGCCGCTCAGTGTGTTCAGAACATAATTTTAAGGGTACCCGCGAGAAATCAACAAAAACAAAGACCGGGAAAGACTTCATCCGAGCAGTTTTTGTTTGTATTTTATCGAACGGTTCAAATAAAAACTGCTCAAATCAAGCCCTTCCTGGTCATTTTTTTTGCCAATTCCTCGCGGCTACCCTTAAAATCATGTTCTGAACACATTGAGCGGCTCGGATCATCAAAATCCGAACGAGAAATGGGAGAAATGGGGAGGTCCTTATTTTAGTTAAAATAAGGATCTCCTTATTTGAAAATGACTGTATATATATATATATATATGACCGGATTTTAGTAATTGAATAGGTTGATTGAAAGTAAATATGATAATATTTTTAAACTTATGTTCACAATTTTTATTGGAAAATTTGATATAGCCTTTCATATATATGTTGCCGAACTTTTTTCAACATTTGTCCTCCCAATTTTGAAATCCTGCGTCTGTCCCGAGAAATATTCAAAATTTTACTCTCAATAACATTCGAGCACAGACAATTGACGATGGAAATTCAAATGTACAAATGTTGCAAAAGATTATGAAATTGAGCAATGCTGAATTAATTTGCAATTCCGTAACAAGGCTAATTTTGAAGGGGCAATACCTTCTAGTTTGTTTCCCAATTCAAAAGGCCATGGGCTGAATTTAAGGTAGTCGTACCGGCACCATATACTCGATCTTTCGTGTTCATATTCCCTATCTTTACAAGTATTTTCTCGCCCTTGAATCACGTGAAAATACTTAGATCGATATGGAAATCTTGAGGCATGTCTAGACGGCTAAAAACACATAAAAATGGGGTACAGAGGACTTGGTACCACTCGCGCCAAATGTGTGGAAGATTGAGAACTCACACTTGTGCCTAAGAGAAGACCACACTTTACAAAAGAACAAGCATCATCTTAGATTCTATAACGAGATTTTTAATACATCTTAAGATTTCTTTTTCAGTAGGATTTCTAGAATTAGGATCTAATAAAAAGGGATATAATCTATTCAATTATTCAATCTTTTACAACAATAAAATTCAGAGTTTCTCTCTTATTTTCCTTGTACGCAAGGTGTGCTTGGGGATTTTCAAGTGTTTATTCGTTGAGATTAGTACGCAACTATTCTCCATGAATTCCGCTGCGTCATTTCCACTAACTTCAACAGCTCTGAACTGGCCGCGTGAAATGGTACACTCCTAATTGGCTCCCTATAAGAGACACCCAAAAAGAAGGCTGAGTTGTTGCAACAAAGATAAGACATTGATTAACGTTGCCACTACGAGTTTTTTTTAATTAGCTATTACTTGATAAAACTGCAGTTTGCTTCAAATTGATATAGAAAATTTGATCTACACATTTTTGTGATTTAATTAATCATGTATTATGATTAAAAATTGTACAAGGATTTGATTCTTAAACTTTCAGCCGTACATGCTTTGTCATAGGGGTGGCTATGAATGATTGTTGAATGATCACCATTGAATGAGTTATTTCAAGGGCGAGTGTACCCACTATTATGTGGAAAGATATAGGGGTTTACAAAGTACTCAAACAGAAAGACTTGAAAAGTCTAAGGTCGTTTGATGACAATTGCTTCAGAGGAAAGAGCCAATGACCCTGGCTTGATATTTTTTTTGCTATGAATCAGTACGTGGCCAATATTCTGGAAGCCTCTTCATCTCTAACCATAGATTATTTTTTTATTTTTTTTTGAGTAGCCCTGTAAAATTTTAGATCAATTGTACAGATGTAAGCGCATAATCTATATGTAAAATGTTTCTTTCAAAATTCATGATCCTAAACTATGAAACAAAATTTGAACATTGGATCGAGCACTTATAGCTATCCGATTGATCTGAAATTTTACATGCTTATTGAAGAAATATTCAAAAATAATCAACGGTTTGGATCATTTGCACGGGACCCCGAAGTGGGGCCGTGCAAATTGGTCAATCCCCCATATAAGACTACTCCCATTATTGAAAGAGCTAGAGACTTTAAAATTTGAAAAGTCTTTGTTTGGAAGTTAAGGAACCTTAGAGAAAAGAAGAAAAAGGAAAATCGACAAAAATGAGAGGAAAATTGTACTATCCACAATTCTATATTTTTCTATTTTCTCTCCTCCTTCTCTCCAAACCAAACAATGGGAGAGATATATTTTTTTTAATTTTCCCTTTCTTTCTATTGACAATTACATTAGAAGGGTAGAAGGAAAATTCGTACCATGCATGACAATTATTTCTGCGGAAAGAGCCAATTACTTCATGTGTGTTTACCCATTAATTATTACAGGGAATCATGTACAGGAGGGCCGGTTCAAATTTATATAAGAATTGTAGTAGTTTAATTTTATATAAGTTCATCCTCCCAATATTGTTTTGAACATTCTAATGCCCGCCCAACCTAAGAGTGTGCAAAAAGTGAAGCTATTTTTAGTGACCCTTAGATTGATTGTAATATTAATTATTTTGCTTTTTAAAATGAATAGGAATGCACATGTCTGAATTTATAATTGTATTATATACATGACCGGATTTTAGTAATTGAATAGGTTGATTAAAAATGTATATATGATAATCTTTTTAAACCTATTTTCACAATTTTTATTGGAAAATTTGCTATCACCTTTCATATGTTGCAAATCTATTTTCAAAGTTTGTCCATCCAATTTTGAAATCCTGCATCTGTCCCTAAAAATATTCGAAGTTTTACTCTAAAAACTTTGAAGCGCTGACAATTGATGAAGGAAATTCAAAAGTACAAATGTTGTAAAAGATTATATAATTGAGCAATGCTGAATTAATTTACTATTTTGTAACAGGGCTAATTTTGATTTTTCTGTGCCTTGTAGTAATTTTTTTTTGTCTCATTGCCCAGGTAATTCGACTGGGCCTTTCCAATTCAAAAGGCCATGTGGAATTGTGGACTATACCTGGTGCCACTCGCGCCAAGATGGAGAACTTGCACTTGTTTTGAACAGTATCGAGAACTTACACTTGTGCCGAAGAGAAGACCACACTTCACAAAAGGACAAGCATCATCTTAGATTTTATAACGAGGTTTTAAATACATCTTACCTTGTTTCCCAAAACTTGTTAAATCCCCCTTTTTTGTTTTTTTAAATGTGAGAAGTTGTATTCAACTGTGAGGCGAAAGCCAACACAACAGAGAGAAACCCCATGAGGGCAAATGGGCGTCCACAAACCAGACAAATCATTAGTGAGGGCAATCAGAGTGCAGTATGTGTAGCCCTATTTCAAACTCGCTTAGCAAGATCAGGTTCATGGAAAATAAAACTAATACCAAGCACATGACCAACAAACCACTGAACTAAATCCGGACAAAAAAAAAATACACTCCCCTCCGTCATTGAGCAGCCTTTCTCTTGCCTAGCCCCCTATCGATCATGCTCCCAAGTCGGCGACCCATGAAGCCACAAACGACCATGCGACACCATGCGATTGCCAACCCAGAAGCGGTGCTACGGCAAGCAGAGCAACGGTGAACAACAAGCGGTTTTGGTGGAGAAGAGGGAAGGAAAACCAGATCTGTAGGAAGGGTTGATCCCTCCCCTCCCGCCACCCATATTGGGTTGCCTTTAAATTTTTTGGATGCATTCTTTAATTCGACCTGAACTAAATATAAATTTTTAGCTACTCTATTTTTTATCCTTGAGACAAGCCTTTAGTTTTTCACCAACTGATCTTTCTTCCGCAAGATTTTCCAATAATTTCAACAGCTCTGAACTCAAGATTTTCCAGCAAAATGGATTTACAGTTTTTTTTTTTTTTTTTACACGATTAACATATCACTGATAGCAACTCTCTCAGCTCACTCTCATCTGTGCCTTGGCAAGTCATCGCTCAAGTCAATGACTGCAACATTCTGGAAGTGAAGAATACTCAGAGAGGAAGAATAAAGACTGGAAAACAAGTTGGCAATGAACTCTCTGGTACCGGGTGGTACCATCCCCCATCAACTTGGCAACAAGTTGCATTCTCTTCCAAATAAAAAATCTTTCTGTTTAGTTTTGCAGTAGGAATTTTCCAACAGAGGATCTTTTCCTAACGATAAGCATTGTGTGCAGAAATCAAGGGTTGAAACATCTCAAGAAATAGGCCCACTTCCGAACCGATTCTAGGTATTTTTGTTTCTGCATATGTAATTCATGTCTAGAATTTGTTTGTTTATTTTTAAAAACACTTCGAAGTTTTAATCTTAAAACCTTTATGAGCACTGATAGTCGATGATGGAATATGGAAAGCGTGTAACGTATGATGGAACATAACAAATTATGCCGTGTTAATGAGGCTAAGACAGTAGCTGGCTGATAGTGTATTTTGATTAACAGATGAGTAACTCTGAGTCCACAATCATAATCCTCACACCCTTCCTGGC
The DNA here is from genome assembly GCA_019656295.1 of Rhododendron mucronatum var. ripense. NCBI lineage: Eukaryota > Viridiplantae > Streptophyta > Magnoliopsida > Ericales > Ericaceae > Rhododendron > Rhododendron mucronatum. The sequence continues at coordinate 2,036,773 of BPLT01000014.1, read as the reverse complement.
AGTGATAGGTGTGAGAACAAGTTGTGTTCCATAGGCGTGTTTTGAATGACTGTTTACAATTGGGGAAGTTTACATATAGGACGACACTAAACGGTATCTGAAAGAGAGAGACTTGGAACTACTCAGGTCATTTGATGACTATTACAAAGAATGGTAGAGAGGGAAAATTCATAGCAGTTACCTCAGAATTTTACATCACAGTTTTTGTGAAACATGACTCAAGACAAGTCAACCTCAAGACAAGTTGCTCTCTCTCTCTCTCTCTCTCTCTCTCTCTCTCTCTCTCTCTCTCTTCATTTTGCGCCTTAGCAAGTCTTCACTCAAGTCAAGGACTACTATGCTTAGCAAGTGGAACACGGCTCCATAGTTTATTACTTACCAAACTGTTTTGGCCAAATTTAAAAAAAAAAAAAAAAACTTTTTTGGCAATTAAAGCTAAAATATTATTTTGTGGGCCTTAGTTACATTTATGGTGGATCTCAATTGGGCCAAATTGGATTTGGAATGGCTGATTGGGATTAATGGGCTACATTAATATTTGGAGCTAGCATGGCCTAATTAGTCAAGGCCCATATTAGTTTCTAGATCTGGGCCCATTCTTAAACTTATTCGGCCCAATTGAGTTAAAGCCCAAATTAGGTTCATGCCTTGGCCCAATTAATTAAATTTCGGATAAATTTTTCAGGCCTATTTAGCCTAATTAGGCCAAGATTCACTTACAGGTCTGGGCTCATTTAGCCCAATTGATTAAATGCGATCTAAAGATTTTGAAGTACTTCTTGTTTCCTCTCCAATTCTCAATTGGCGGTAAGTCCATGTCTATTTTTACCTATAGTGAGACAATGTATCATTGTTGCAATTTTTTTCCATAACAATGCTCAAACCATAATGTTGAGCCGTTACTGCATGGTTTACGAATTTTTCGTGACGCTGTAAACATCTAGTTCTTCCTCTTCTTTGTGAGTAATTTTCTGTCCAACACATATAAAACTACGTGTACGAACCTCTTTCCATGGATGGGCTCCATGTTTCAACGGAATGGTCATTTCTATGAGTCAGAATGAAATCGATTAGTAAGTTGCCCTCTGTTAGCTATATTCCAGGTTTTGAGATAGTTATTTGCACTTCCATTTCTACTACCACGTCGACAGGGAAAAGGGTTTTTTTCCCCATGTGGATAGATATCCATCCTGCCAGTTAGGTATTTGCCTATTTCTTCTTGTTTGAGTTACAGGCAGCTGTTACGCTTTCTATACTTTTAAAAAAAAAAAATTATTTCCTAGTTTATACAGCTTTTCCTTAATGAAAGAATGAGTTTCTTCACTTTTGTTTAATAAAAACCATTACACGTTTAATTAGAACTTTGCATTTTTATTTTGAAAATCTCCAGATATCTTCCACTTGCTAAAAGAAGTAGTCCTTGATGTGAAAGCATTATTCATTTTACTGCCATACATTACTTCTGCACAGGTAAATGAGAAGCATATAATTCTTCCAATGTAAAATTCTGTAATTTTAGATCGAAAGGCTTCCAAAAACAGTGAGTCAAGCCAAAGTCGTCGGCTGTCTTTCCTCAAGTGCAACGAATTTGGCCTCCTTTGTGATCATCAATTGACCCATGCGCGCAGTCTCTCTTCAATACCGCGTATTTGTGGTCCTATATGTAAAACTCACTTTCCCTATCGACTTTCTATGCACATTCGCAGTCCACACACACGACATCAAGAGAGCGCAATCAATGGTGGTACTCAAACAGTCATTCGGAACGCGCCTACGAAGTGCGACTAGTCTTGATCAAACTAATTTCTTATGACATATTCTTCTTTGCAAGTTCTACGAGACGAAGGGTTCGAGGATCATGGTTGTGGACTCAGAGTTACCCAATTGTTAGTCATAGAGTCCTATGGCTGTAAATGAATTGAGCCATTAATTCGTGAACTTTTGGAGGCTCAACTCGGTAAAGACTTGTTTGAGTTCGATTTCTACAAATTGAAAAGAACCTGAGCCTCAATTTTAGGCTGATTTCATAAATGCAATGAATATGAGCAGAGTAAATAGCGGGAGGATTCAAGTATAATTCAACCACCGCAGGCTTCCAGATCAACAAACCCCACACGAACCAATCCATATAATATTACTAACAGGTATTTATAATCTTCTTCTATCTATCTATCTATCTATCTATCTATATCCTATGCAAATGTATTTAGGCCTACCAAGCCTCCAAACCCTCATTCTTAAGAGCATCTCCAACGGGAAATGTCAAAGCTGATGTGGACAATGAAATAGCTAGTTTTGGCATTAAGTCGTCATTCAACCATGATGCCTTCTATCATGCCAAAAGTGACATGGCTTTGAAGGGAGGTGATGTGGCTTTGAAGGGAAGTCCCAACATGTCAACTTTGACATTAAAACCTCTAGACTGTCAATTTTCAAAAATTGACCATAAGCTTTCAAAATAATTTGACATAAGGGTTGAAGAGGGGGAGCGTGATGTCAAATAGCCACATAAGCCTTCAAAATAATTTGACATCTCCACTTTTGACCTCTCTTGTTAGAGACGCTCTAATTTTCTAGAGTTTTCATTTTCTTTTAATTTACAAAAATGGGAGAGAGAAAATGAGGAAGAGGGGGGGATGTGGGTGGGTGGGTGCGTGGGTGGGAGGGAGAGGGAGAACGTACGCGGGAGTGGGCAGCAACAAAAACGAATTATAAAAAAGGCACTACAGTTTTTTCGATGAATTATCAAATCAAAGTCCAGAAACACTTCAAAGGTCAAAAAAATAAAATAATCAAAGGTTACTGAAAATGAAAAAAAAAATGTGAACTTTACCCGGCAAATTCAAAAAAGTAGAACAAACTTGTAGATAGTAATCAGTATAGATATTCACGTGCATAGAGTGGGCACAATTATTACGTGTTCGTTCGATTCTTTCGAATAGGTTCAGCTCTCTCAGACGTCTTTCTCTATACTTTATGTTATGCATTTAGAGTGTATCATTTCTAAGATAGTTCCAATTTGAAATAAAAGAGCCACGGACATTGCTATTTCTTTCTTAACTTTTATGGGCAAATTCTCATAGAAAATTATTCCGCAAATTATGTACACCTCTTGAGTGGTTTTTTCTTTATTAAATAGCTTTGTGCCTGTTCGATGCACATGATAATAAAAAAAAGAGAACTTTTTATTGTGATTCTCGTGCATTGAACTGGCACAACGCTATAGAATATGTATGTATGTATATGTATGTTATTTTTATGTTTTTAGTGACTCTTCATTTCTCCTCCTCTTCTCATTCCTCTCATACTCCTATGAAATCTCGAAAGTGTTCCATAGAAGGGTAAACAAGTCGACCCAAAAATATTTTATAAAGAGGGTTTCAATTCGTTAATTCATTCCTACTCTACACTTGAGACAAGCCTTTGGAATTTAAGAAGATAACGATCTTTAGTGTATTATGATTTAGAATTGAAGAAGAATCCAATTCTAAAAGCTTTCCACAGTCATAAATGCTTTATTGTAGGCGCGTTTTTGAGTAATCGTGGATTGATCACACCATTTATTGTGTTCTCTTTATGGCGTGTGGATTAATAATGTTGAAATTAGCGAAAGAGTTCAAAATTTTAAAAGTCTTGGGTCATTTGATGGCTGTTACATTAGAAGGTAGAACCGTAGAAGGAAAATTCGTACCGTGACAATTACATTAGAGAAAAGAGCCGATGAAGTTGTTTTTTAGTAAAGAATAAGTTGCCAATATATGTTAAATTTTGTTTTTGAAACATATTACACCCATGTTTCAAGCGTAATGTTTTACGTTTAGTAAATGAATAGTGGCGAAGGATTCACTAATAATGCTTACGCATAATCTGTCTTTCTTGATCGACGGTTAATTCTTTTTTTAAGGTGACTAGATTGTTGAATTTCCAGCATAATATGAAGTTGGATTTACAGATTTTTTTTTTTATAATTTTGACACGATTAACAGAATCACTGATAGCAAGTCATCTCTCTCTCTCTCTCTTTGCTCAAGTCAATGACTACTACAACATTTTTGAAGTGAAGAATACGTGGAAACTCTGCATCCAAGACTCCGAGTGCCGGGTCAACAAGTCAACCCAAAAATATTTTTAAAAAGCCTCTTGAGCATTGTTCTCAGCATCCGATGCTCAATATTTTTGCTGCAAAACAAAAAAAACCACATATACCTTAAACCATGAGTAACAATACCATATTCACTGCTGTTTATTCTGTAATGCTGCTAGCATTAAGCATGGCAGCTAGTATTAGCATATTTTCAGTTCCATCATCCGCAAAATTATCATCATCGTCGTCATTTTCATCTTCGGCAGAGGCAAAAGCTCTGCTCAATAGTGGTTGGTGGGGAAACTTTTCTCCAACATATCATTGCAACTTGGGAGGCATTGCTTGCAATAACGCAGGAAGTGTCATTCGGATGGAAGCTCGAAATATTTATTATTATGATTATTATTATCATTATTTTTATTCTGAAAGTCTTGCAGACATGAATTGGTCTTCCTTGCCAAATCTGGAATATCTTGATCTCAGTGACTCTAACATAACTGGGGGAATTCCGGTCGAAATTGGTACTCTCTCCAAGCTCACCCACCTTGACCTTTCTTACAACTACCATCTTGAAGGTGTTCTGCCAGCTACCCTGGGAAACCTCACCCAATTAGTCCACCTCGACTTATCGAATACTGATATCGGAGGTCCAATCCCCTCAACTATTGGTAATTTGAGTGCTCTGGCCCATTTGTCTCTCAATTCAATTAACCTCAGCGGCTCCATCCCTCCAGAAATAGGGAACCTAAAGAATTTGGTCGAGATGGATTTGAGTTTCAACAACCTTCGAGGTTCAATCCCTTCATCTATTGGCCATCTATCTAATTTGGCCAATTTGTCTCTTCATTCAAATCAACTCAATGGTCCAATCCCTTCATCTATTGGCCATCTATCTAATTTGGCCAATTTGTCTCTTCATTCAAATCAACTCAATAGTCCAATCCCTTCATCTATTGGCCATCTATCTAATTTGGCCAATTTGTCTCTTCATTCAAATCAACTCAATGGTCCAATCCCTTCATCTATTGGACATCTATCTAATTTGGCCAATTTGTATCTTCATTCAAATCAACTCAATGGTCCAATCCCTTCATCTATTGGCAATCTATCTAATTTGGCCAATTTGTCTCTTCATTCAAATCAACTCAATGGTCCAATCCCTTCATCTATTGGCCATTTATCTAATTTGGCCAATTTGTCTCTTCATTCAAATCAACTCAATGGTCCAATCCCTTCATCTATTGGCCATTTATCTAATTTGGCCTATTTGTCTCTTCATTCAAATCAACTCAATGGTCCAATCCCTTCATCTATTGGCCATTTATCTAATTTGGCCTATTTGTCTCTTCATTCAAATCAACTCAATGGTCCAATCCCTTCATCTATTGGCCATTTATCTAATTTGGCCAATTTGTACCTTCATTCAAATCAACTCACTCGTCATATCCCAACTAGTATTTGCAAATTGAAGAACCTGAAGTATTTGGACCTCTCTGAAAATTTACTTAGTGGGCAACTACCGAGGCAGCTAGGAAGACTCTGTAATTTGCAGTACTTAGATCTCTACCACAATAATCTCGTTGGAAAAATCCCAACTTGTCTCTGTTCAGTACCATTTCTCAACTTCTCACACAATCGTCTCGAGAGTCTCGAAAGTCAAATCCCAAATCGATCTCAAAATTGGTGTCCAAGTGATTGCTATATCGCAAAATATTACTCCTCTTGTTTTCCGGTCAATAAAGAAAACAAAAGAAGGATAATTACTCTTGTCCTTTTGCTCAGCGCAATTTTCCTTGCCTTACTAGGGTGTGTTGTGTGCTTTTGTTTCCGTAAGAACAAAAAAATCCAAAGTGAGGCAAGAGCAAACTATCACGGGGATATTTGCTCCGTATGGAATTACGATGGAAGAATTGCATATGAAGATATCATCAAAGCAACAAATGACTTCGACATAAGATATTGCATTGGAACAGGCGGATACGGCAGTGTGTACAGAGCTCAATTGCCAAGTGGCCAAGTGGTTGCCTTGAAGAAACTTCATCGGTTTGAAGCAGAGGACCCTGCGTTCGACCATTCTTTCAGGAATGAGGTCCAAATGTTGTCTAATGTACGACACAGAAACATCGTGAAGCTTTATGGATTTTGTTTGCACAACAGATGCATGTTCTTGGTGTATGAGTACATGGAAAAAGGAAGCTTGTTTTGCGCCCTGAGATTCGATGTTGAAGCTTCTGAAATTGGATGGACTCAAAGGGTAAAAATCGTTGAAGCAATGGCACATGCTTTATCCTACTTGCATCATGATTGCACCCCGCCAATTGTTCATCGGGACATATCAAGCAACAACATTCTGTTGAACTCTCAACTAGAGGCTTTTGTCGCTGATTTCGGAACTGCCAGACTATTGCATCCCGATTCATCCAACCAAACTGTTATTGCAGGCACTTATGGATATATTGCACCAGGTACAGGTACTGCCTTCGTTTTTATCAAAGTAAACATCTATGGTTGTTTTCAAAATCCATATATTTTGGTGTTTTTGCAGAACTTGCCTATACCATGGTTGTGACTGAAAAGTGTGATGTTTATAGCTTTGGAGTCGTGGCACTAGAAACGATCATGGGAAGGCATCCGGGAGACCTCCTATCATCCTTGACGTCGCCTCCAAGCGAAAACATGATGATAACCGATGTCCTAGATTCGCACCTTCTGCCTCCAACAAATCCAATAGTTGCGGGGGACATCGTTCTAGTTGCTACAATGGCATTTGCATGTTTAGATCCTAAGCCCAAGTCCCGACCATCAATGCTACGCCTGTCTCAAGAGTTTCTTTCTCGTCGGAACGCTCTGGCAGCACCCCTTCGTACAGTATCATTGAGGAATTTGTGGAATCGGAAAATGGACTTTGTCCACCAATCAAATGAGCATGTGATCAATGCTCAAGTTTGAAAAGAGATTCTTACATCCTTTTCACGCGTTAGTTGTTATGATCAGTATGTATGTGTTTCAAGAAAATGTCTATCCCAAAGAAGCAATGCTGTATTAGTTTACTGAAATGTCAATACATTTTTGTGTTTTCTAAACTAGCTTTGCTTCATTGTATTGATATGGTAATACGATTAGGCCTTTCTTATTCAAATGGCCAAGGACTGAAATCCACAGTAGTCGTGCTGGCACCATATGCTATGTAGTGTTCATATCCCTATGTTTCGATGTATTTCTAGCCGAACATATGGAAATCCCCGAGGCATTCCTCGAGGGTTAGAAACACATAAAAGCGGGGGTAATGCGTGGAAGACTCAGAAACCACACTAGTGCCTAAGAGAAGACCACACTTAACAAAAGAAATAAGCATCATCTTCGATTCTATAAAAAGGCTTCCAATTCATTCCTACTCTATCTTTGATACTTGAGAAAAGCCTTAAGTTTCTCAAAAAGTGATCTTTCTAACCAAAGACGGAACTAGGATTTTACCTTAGTAGTGGCGAAATGTATACTAAAAAAATCTAATAGTGGCGAGACTATATAAGTTGGGCATAATTTTTCTTTTTTACATATAATAATTGCATTTTCTAAAATTCTTGTCGTTGCGGTCGCCATCATTAGACCCCCCTGATCCCATCCTTGTTTCTAACCTCCAAGATTTGCCACCAACTACAACAGTTCTAAACTGGCCGGATGAAATAGGATGTGTGTCGCTTATGCAAACATTCAAACAGATATTTCCATGCCTAAAAGCACAACACAACAATATAAAAACCCAACGTAAGTGGTATATTCCTCTCTGGTACCAATTTATCATTCCCGTCGATGCAACTCCCAACTTTTCGAGTCTTGTCTTTAGGCATATAGGAAGTTGGAATACGCAACAAAGAAAACACGTTGCAACCTGTAGTGCAACCAGGAGTCTTTTTAGCTATTACTTGACAAATCTGTAGTTCATTTCAAAGTTATCCGTAAAAACGATCGCCACATTGTTGTGATTTAATCGATTGGGGGTATTATGATTTAGAATTGAATAAGAATCAGATCAGTTATACACGCTTTGTCATAGGCACGTTTTTTGAATAATTGTTGATTGATCACCATTGAGTGGCTTCTCTTAAGGGCGTGTGGACCACAAATATGTGTGGAAAGTTTTTGGGGGAGAGGTGATTTGCGTGTAGGACCACACTGCACATTATTGAACGAGAATGACTTCTAAACTTGAAAAGTCTTAGGTCAATTGATGACAAATACATTTGAAGGTACAAGGAAAATTTGTGCATTTGTGAGTTCTCTCTAAGATGTGAAAATGATTGCCGCATCGTTGTGATTTAATCGATTGTGTTTACATGTATTTCTAGCCGTCAGATCGTGTGAAAATACTAGATCAAGGAGCAATGCTGTATTAATTTGCTATTCCGCAACAAGGCCAATACCAAAGTGGCAATACTTTTCTGTGTTTTCTAAACTAGCTGGTGTTCTATCGTATTGACAAGGTAATACAATTGGGCCTTTCCTATTCAAAAGGCCGAGAACGATTGCATCCACATTAGTCGGGCTAGCACCACATGCTACGTAGTGTAAATATCTCTATGTTTGGATGTATATCCAGCTGTCGGATCATGTGAAAGTACGAAGATATGGAAATCTTGAGGCATGCATGAGGAACACATCCATGTTACTCACCTCTATTGAGAGCCAGCACTTGTGGCTTCAGTTTTTCAGTAAGTGATCTTCGTGCCCCCAAAATGAAAACGCATCCATATTGTTGTGATTTACATAATTGATAGTGTGATCTGATTTAGAGTCGAATAAAAATCCAATTCTTAAACTTTCAGCCGTACATATACGCTTCGTCTTAGGCGGCGCATTTTTGAATGATTGTTGATTAATCAACATCGAGTGTGTTCTCTAAAGGGCGTGTGGACCACAAATACGTGCAAAGTTATTGGGGCAGAGGTGATTTACGTAGAGGATCACAATACACATTACTAGAAGAGAAAGACAAAACTTGAAAAGTCTATAGGGTCATTTGATGAAAACGATATTGAAGGATAGAAGGAAAATTCGTACCCTGGCTGGCTTGACTCACCCGAATAGTACAAGCCAAGGGATGCAGTCAAACGGGGCATTTTAAAAATTTGTCGGCCCATTGGGCAGTTTTGGTTTAAAAATCACGAAAACAACCCAGTTTCAGTTTAGGTTTGGTAGAAGAAAGTATCCGGACTGAACCGAACGAATAGGTATGTATAATATAATCTATATCTATATATTATTTTAAGTTTTAAGTTTTCTGGGGTCATGCTATGGTACACACTCCCGTGCCATATGCACCCGTATAACCAAAACATTGAAAGGCGTAACATTTTACCATTGAGAGGCATAACAATTGAAGGAAGTGTTTGGTTACGCCTCTCAATTGTTTAAATATGATTCTCAATGATTTGGTTATGCCTCTCCATTGTTTAGTTATAGGGGTGCATATGGTACGAAGGTGTGTATCGTAGCATTTCCCTTTTCGCGATTCTTCATTTCTTCTCCTCTCCTCATTCCTCTCATACTCCTAAAAATCTCAATAATCTTCCACAGAAGCATGCACCAATCAATATGTCAAAGTGTAAAATCTAAAGGCATGTAACGCATAATAATCTTGGAATATTGCTCCCTGCGTTCCATAATTTTTGTTCGTTCTGCAAAACAATGTCTTAAAAGTAACAAATTAATTTTTAAATTTTTATCAAGATCTAGAAAAAACTCTACTTTTTCCCAAATAAAAAGAACCCCTTGATGTATGGTAATAAGTTGAAAAAAAAAAACTAAAATTTTCTAGCAAAAATTGAATTACTTTTAAGACCCCGTTTTTTGTGAACTAGACAAATGTTTAGGGACAGAGGGAGTAGCCAAATTTTGAGATGATATGCACAATACCTTCTCACTTATTAGGTGTTTGATCAAATTTTAACAAAAAATATGCAAATTTTTCGACTTGCGCATTCATCGCGTGTGCCCCTCCCTTTAACATTACTTCTGCACAGGTAAATGAAAAACAGATGATTCTAATGCAAAGTTCTGTAATTTTAGATCAAAAGGCTTCCAAAATGTTGGCCACTGATTCTTAATTTACTCCAAAAACAGGGAGCTGTCAAGCCAAAGTCATCGGCTCTGTTTCAACGAATTTGGCCTTCTTTGTAATAGTGATCAATTAACACTAGTCATCTCAAGTTAGTTAAAACTCACTTTCCTTATAACTTTCTGCATGCATTCGCAGTCCACACACATGACATCAAGAGAGCTTAATTGGTGGTACTCAAACAGTCATTCGAAACGAGCCTACAAAGTGCAACTTGTTCGCACCTGTCTTGATCAAACTAATTTTTGATGACCTTCTTTTTGCAAGTTCTACAAGACTAAGGGTTCGAGGATCATGATTGTGGACTCAAGAGTTACCAAATTGTTAATGTTGGTCGCAGGCCAGCATCTTGCCCATGCGGGTCGAATTGTGGCACTTGGGACCCGCTATGCTATGGTATAAGAAAATAGAGTTGCGCCTTTACCACTGCCTGTGGGTTTTGGTAAAATGGTTAGCGCTTAATCCTACAGTTAATAATAATACACTATCAGTCAATCAAATAATAACATGATGATCATTTTTCCAGATGACTTTTACGTTCACAGATCATTTTAGACTCATGAATACAGCAAAGTTTATTGGGGCTTCTACCAGAGTTAATTGCGGGAGGATTCAAGTATAATTCAACGATTAGTAAAGTTTGTTAGGGCTTCTACCAGAGTTAATTGCGGGAGGATTCAAGAATAATTCAAAAGATTAGCAAAGTTTATTATGGCTTCTACCAGAGTTAATTGCGGGAGGATTCAATTATAATTCAACCACCGCCAAATCAGAGGGTCGAGAGGTGACCATATCCAGATCAACGAACCCCACACGAATCCAAACCCGAACCAATCCGTATAATATCACTAACATGTATATTTAAGTTTTTAGCGACTCTTCATTCCATAGAAGCTTGAAAATCATTATTGACTCCTAGTGCCGGGGTAAACAAGTAGACCCAAAAATAGGACAAGGAATGATGACATCATATCCCTACTCTACACTTGAGACAAGCCTTTGGAATTGAAGAAGAAAACAATCTCCACATTGTTGTGATTTAAATCTTGGGTGTGTTATGATTTAGAATTGACTAGAATCCAATTCTTAAAACTTTCCACAGTCGTATTTGCTTTGTTGTAGGCGCGTTTTGAATAATTGTTGATTGATCACACCATTTTGTGTGTTCTCTTAAGGGCGTGTGGATTACTCCATATTGAAATAGAAACACTTTAAAAATTGAAAAGTCTTAAGTCATTTGATGACAGTATTACATTAGAAGGGTACGTAGAAGGAAAATTCGTACCGTTTTTGCATGAGAAAATAAATCCCAGACAAACACCATGACAATTACTTCAGAGGAAAGAGCCAATTAATGACTCTTCCAATTAAAACTTTCTACAGTCATGACACACATGTTTGAGAGTATTGTTCTACGCTTATTGAATGAATAGTTGTGCAGAATTCACTGATAATGAGTAGTTACCGATGGTTAAGTTTTTATTTTTTTTTAAGGTGACTAGATTGTTGAATTTCCAGCCAAATATGAAGTTGGATTAACCGTTTTTTTATTTTTATTTTTATGAATCACTGATAGCAAGTCATCACACACTCACTCTCTCATATGTGCCTTGGCAAGTCATCGCTCAAGTCAATGACTAACTCATTTTGGAATTGAAGAATACTCAAAGAGGAAGACTAAAGACTAGAAAAGTGAGAGAGACTCTGGCTTACTTAATGTTTGACTCCTAGTGCCCGGGTCAACAAGTCGACCCAAAATCTATTTTTAAAAACCCCTCTTGAGCGTTAATGTTCTCTGCATCCAATGCTCAATATTTTACTGCTACAATAACCACACATACTTTAAACTATGAGTAATAATAGCATATCCTCTTCTATTTATTCTGTTATGCTCCTAGCAATAAGTGTTGGGTCGTGACCCCGACCCCGAACTTGCACCCCAACCTCAAACACCAAACAAACTAAGCACAAACACGATAGATGCGAATAAAAACTCCGTAATTGTATAATTCACAAATCAAATACAATATACATGAAAAACCTCACCAACACGCCACAAACCGGCTGCCATCACTCCTCTCTCTCTCTCTCCCTCACTCCGGAGCTCTCCGACAGTATCTCCAAGCCTCTCCGAGGAGCCCGGCTCGTCCCGAAGGAGGAGCCTCTCGCTAACACTCTCTCTGTTAGAGATTTTCAAAATAAAGGAGTCGTTGTTTTGTTTTTGTAAAATTTCCTTGTTTCCTTAGAATGCTTGTTTTCCTCTTTGTGTGCTTTGTCCCACATTAGTTAGTTGAGAAATGTTAGAGTGGTATATATTAGGAAACATTCCTAATATGAATAAACAATGATCTAGTGTGGTGTAGCCCTATGGTGCATCGCCCATACCGGCGAAGCCGGTACGCACGCGCGAGCGCGCGGCGTGGGCTGTGGTGCATTGTGGCGCTTTAGCGGCGCACTTTGCACTTAGCACGTCGGCGCCTTGTAGGCGCCATTTCTTATTGCGAGTTGGCGGTAAGGTGGCGCTGACGTGGCATGCCGCGTGTCGCACACGTGGCAGGTGAGTCACACGGAGCTGTTCCGATCGGGTGCAACTCGAGCCTACGGGTGCGTTGGTTCGTAGAGTTGCAATCTCAGCCGTCGATCGCGAACGGGCACGATCCAACGGATTGGATCAAATCCGATTGGGTGTGAGCGAAACAGTACACCTGTTCGGTGTGACTGGGTGTGACTGGTCGATCTAGACCGTAGGATCTGATCCAACGGTCAGATTAGATCGGGTGCGTATCCATTCTCAATGGGTATGTAGTGGCCTATAAATAGACCACTACTTGTCAGAATTCAACACAAATGAAATCCGAATTTCTCCCACATCTCTCTCTATAGTTTCTAGCATTCATTCTGCGTTCTGTTTTGCTGCAGAAAATAAAACACAGTGGTTCTCGGTTCTTATATTCGTTCTAGCAGGTATTCTGTCCGTTTCGTTAGTGCAAACGAAAACAGAAAGAACTTCGAGTTCGGGCTTCGATTTATCTTGAAGGCAGATTTGCTGTAACCCTTTGCATACCAATTGGTGGGGGCAAATACTGTCTTTAGGAAAGCGACATCGTCGTGACTCAAAATGTATTACAGGTTTGGTGGAGATTTCGTCAACAATTCAGAAATTGCAGCTGCCAATTTTCCAACACTCTCTGTTCTCACCTGTCTGTCTAGCACACCCACACTGCCTTTGGCAGTCCAAAAATAAAGGGAAAAGAACTAAACACATGGGAGGAATCCCCTACACTCACACCCACCCCCACCCCACTCTTGGGTGTACCCAACAATAAGTATGGCAGCTAGTATTAGCATATTTCAGTTCCATCATCCGCAAAATTATCATCATTGTCGTCGTTTTCATCTTCGGCAGAGGCGAAAGCTCTGCTCAATAGTGGTTGGTAGCGAAACTTATCTTCAAGAAATCATTGCAACTTGGGAGGCATCACTTGCAATGACGCAGGAAGTGTCATTCGGATGTAAGCTCTATATTTATATAATGAAAATCTTGCATACATGAATTGGTCTTCCTTGCCAAATCTGCAATATCTTGATCTCATTGACTCTGACGTAACTGGGGGAATTCCGGTTGAAATTGGTACTCTCCAAGCTCACCCACCTTGACCGTTCTTCCAACTATACTCTTCAAGGTCCAATCCCTTCATCTATTGGAAATTTGAGAACCTTGATCCATTTGGATATCAATTCAAATAATCTCAATGGCTCCATCCTACAGAAATAGAGAACCTAAAGAGTTTGGTTGAGATGGATTTGAGTTTCAATAACCTTGGAGGTCCAATCCCTTCATCTATTGGCCATTTATCTAGTTTGACCCATTTGTACTTCCTACAAATAACCTCAGTGGTCTAATTCCTCGAGCTATAGGGAATTCAAAATATTTGACTAACTTGTGCCTCAATAATAATCTCTTCACAGGTCATATCCCATGGCAGGTAGGAAGACTCTGTAATTTGCTCAGTGGGCATATATATACCATGGCAGCTTCGAAGACTGTAATTTGGAGTATCTAGGGTTACGGAGAAATCGCTTAACTAGAACCATACCCAACGGACTTAATTATGTGAAACAACTGAAGTACTTAGATCTCGTCGACAATAATCTCGTTGGAAAATCCCAAATTGTCTTTGTTTAGTACCATTTCTCAACTTGTCACACAATCGTCTCGAGACTCTCGATAGTCAAATCCCAAATAGATCTCCAAATTGGTGTCCATATGATTGCTATAAAGCCAAATATTCATCCTCTTGGCTTAGGGTCAATCACGTAAAGAGAAGAATGAAACTTACCTCGTTAGCCCAATTTTCCTTTCCTTACTGGGGTTTGTTATGTGCTTTTGTTTCCGTAAGACCATAACAACCCAAAGCGAGGCAAGACCAACCAATCATGGGGATATTTCCTCCATATGGAATTACGATGGAAGAATTGCATATGAAGATATCATCAAAGCAACAAATGACTTTAACATCAGATATTGCATTGGAACAGGCGGATATGATTTAAAGTGTTCGATTATATTCGTAAGTGGAACCATTCCCCTTTCAATTGGCAACCTTTCTTCTCTGTGTGGTCTAGATTCGATTGAACTTCAGCTCAATTTTTTCTGAGTAAAACCTAACCAAATAAAAAATTTGGAAAAATTGGACTGTACTTTGAATCTCTCCCTCAATGAACTCTCTGGTACAATCCCTAATCAATTTCGATATTTGTTGCATTGACTTCAAATCACTTTCTCTTCCAATTGAAGAATCTTTCTGTTTTGCCGCGGGAATTTCCACCAGGATCTTTCCATAACGATACGCATTGTACTGTGGTGGGTTTGGTTTGTTTTTAAGGAGTGTGGATGCGATGGTTCTGTTAAGCTGGGTTTTGGGGGGTTGGTTCTAGCCTAATGCTTTGGAGGCTTGTTTGGTACAATTTCATCAAGAAGGGAGTGGCTTGATCAGGTTTTGGAGAGGTTCAACAGATAGCTGCTCAAGTGCTCTTGAGTTTTTTCCAAAACTTTGAGTCTGTGCAGCATGTGACGGGGAGTTAATCATCTTTGACGTTGCATTTGATAGGGTACGAAGATGTTCAGAGTCCAGACAAAGCTTAGAGTTTTTTCACAGAATATGGTTCAACTATTCTTCTTGGCGATTTCTTGTTTTGCGGCGGCTGAAAGTATGAGGAATTTTTTGCTTTTTGCGCAATGATAGGCTTGTTCCTTCTGCAGCTACTCAGCTACTCCTAATTCTAAAGCTACTGCCGGTCGTCTGCTTGCTACTGCTAATGTCAGTTCCTATGTTTAGTCGAAGCTGCTTAGTATCCTTTAGGGTCAAAATTAGGCTTGTTCTGGTGTTTGGTATGGAGACACCATGTCTTAGGCCAATTTATGGCACACCTTTTCATAGTTGGATAAATCCAAAAAGAAGAAGAGAGATAAGCATTGTGTAGCCAGATCAAAGGTTGAAACGATCAAGAAATAGGTGCAAATTCGAATCAGTAGTGGGTATTTTTGGCTCGGCATATGCAATTCACGTCTACAATTTTTTTTTGGTTTTTCATTTTCTGAAACAGTTGGATCTCAGAAAATTTGCGAACACTGTGAATGGATGATGGAATTTGAAAAGCGTGCAACTGATGATCGAAGGGAACAAAATAATGTTGTGTTGATGAGGCTAACACACTAGTCATCAAGAAAAATGATCATGTTATTGTCATTTGACTGATAGTGTATAAATAATTAACAATTGGGTAATTCTGAGTCCACAATCATGATCCTCGAACCCTTTGTCTCGTAGAACTTGCAAAGAAGAATATGGCGCCAAAAATCAGTTTGATCGAGAGAAGTGTGAATAAGTAACGTTGCACTTTGTAGGCGTGTTTCGAATGGCCGTTTGGTGTATTGCTGAGACAGAGTAGCACCATTGATTGCGCTCTCTTGATGTCATGTGTGTGGACTGCGAATGTGCGTAGAAAATTATAGGGAAAGTGAGTTAAAACACATATAGGACCAAACATACGCGGTATTTGAGATGACTGCAGGGGTCAATAATTGATCACTAGTAGTATTACGAAGAAGGCTAAACTCGTTGCACTTCAGGAAAAACAGCCGACGACCTTGCCTTGACTCACTGTTTTTGGAGTAAAGAATCAGTGGTCAATTGATCACTAAATATGATTCACGTTTCTGTCTCTCCCCAGTTATTTATGATTCACGTTTGCTTTTTATGATTCACGTTTGTCTCTCTCTCACCAGCTTTTTATGATTATGATTTAAGTTTCTCTCTCTCACCAGCTTTTCATGATTCACGTTTCTCTCTCTCTCATTTGTGCCTTAGCAAGTCATCAATCACGTCAAGGACTACTTCTTTGAGCAAGTGGACGACACCTTCATGGTTGATTGCCTTTCAAAATACTCTGGGGAGAGGAAGGGGTTGTTTGATAACCCAATTTAGTATTCAAAATTGAATGTATTAAGTAATAAGTTATTAAGTTGGTTTGATAACCAAATTTCATAACTCCTAGTGCCGGGTCAACAAGTCAACCCAAAATTATTTTTAAAAAGCCTCTTGAGCATTGTTCTCTGCATCCATTGCTCAATATCTTTGCTGCTACAAAAACAAAACATAGTTTAAAATATGTGGAATGATACCATGTCCTCTTCTGTTTATTCTGTTATGCTGCTAGCAATAAGCGTGGCAGCTTATGTTAGCATATTTTCAGTTCCATCATCTGCAAAATCGTCATCGTCATCGTCGTCCTCATTTTCATTTTTAGTAGAGGCAGAAGCTCTACTGAATAGTGGTTGGTGGGGAAACTTTTCTGTGGCAAATCGTTGCTCCTTGAAAGGCATCACTTGCAATAGAGCAGGAAGTGTCATTCGGATGGATGTTCATCTCTTTTATTCCCATGGAATGCTTGCATACATGAATTGGTCTTCCTTTCCAAATCTTGAATATCTTGATCTCAGTTACTCTGGCTTAATTGGGGGAATTCCGGGTGAAATTGGTACTCTCTCAAAGCTCACCCACCTTCGCCTTTCTTCCAACCATCATCTTGACGGTGTTCTGCCTCCTGCCTTGGGAAACCTCACCCAATTAGTCCACCTCGACTTATCTGAGACTAATATCACAGGTCCAATTCCTTCATCTATTGGAAATTTGAGAAGTCTAACCAATTTGTATCTACATTCAATTAACCTCAACGGCTCCATCCCTCTAGAAATAGGAAACCTACAGAATTTGACAGAGATGGATTTTAGTTCCAACAACCTTCGAGGTCCAATCCCTTCATCTATTGGAAATTTGAGAACCTTAATCCATTTGGATCTCAACTCAAATAATCTCAACGGCAACATCCCTCCTGAAATAGGGAACCTAAAGAATTTGGTCGAGATGAATTTGGGTTTGAACAGCCTTCAAGGTCCAATCCCTGCCTCTATTTGTTATTTGTCTAGTCTAGCCAAGTTGTTTCTCCATTCAAATCAACTCAATGGTTCCATCCCTCATGAAATAGGTATGCTAGAGAATTTGGTTGAGTTGGATTTGTATGCCAACAACCTTAATGGTCCTATACCTTCATCTATTGGAAATTTGAGAACCTTAATCCATTTGGATCTCAACTCAAATAATCTCAACGGCTACATCCCTCCTAAAATAAGGAACCTAAAGAATTTGGTCGAAATGAATTTGGGTTTAAACTACCTTCAAGGTCCAATCCCTTCATCTATTTGTTACTTCTCTTGTCTAAACAAGTTGTTTCTCTATTCAAATCAACTCAATGGTTCCATCCCTCATGAAATAGGTAAGCTAAAGAATTTGGTTGAGTTGGATTTGTACGCCAACAACCTTCATGGTCCAATACCGGAGTCCATTGGTAATTTAAATTCTCTCAGAGAACTCCAATTGGGGAGTAACGAATTGGGCGGTAGAATTCCTCCCATGCCACTGAGTTTGAAAATAGCTCTAAATTTAAGCAGCAACCTACTTGAAGGCCTAATACCAGAAACTCTGTCGCAATTGACCGGATTGGAAGTGCTGGATCTATCCAACAACAGACTTACAGGGATCATTCCATACTCTCTCGTTGGTATGGGAAGCTTGTACGAGCTGGTGCTTTTCAATAACCTGCTCTCTGGATCGATTCCATGTTTCCCTACATATGTTTCGGTTGACACAACCGGAAACCCGGATCTTGTGTACCCCACAGAACCGAGCCCACCTCTCTTTGACTTTTCTTTTGGACTCATTATTGCTGCTACCACTTTGGTTATTTCCATAGGAGCCTTCGTTGTTCTATGGATTTATTACAAATGGATTTACAAGAAGGATGCGCAGATCCAATCCGAGGAACACTTTTCTCAGCCTCAGGTCACTGCGGGAAACTCTTTGACCCCAAATGAGGTTCATACATCCAACTTCGATGGTCAGTATGGGTTTTTTTTCCTACATTATTTACTGTTTTAGGCCCATACCCCCAATGATTGGTGGCTCCATGTGTTTTGTTATTGTTGTTATTGTACTCTTTTAGGTGCATGGTTAGTCTTTATTTTATGTTGCTAGCTACTAGCGGATGCCCGTGCCTAAGGACACGTCGGAATATATCATAGGTGCCTCCCTTATACTCCCATACACATGGGCAAAGTTCGATTTACATAAGCACTCATATCCCCCTCTCCAAGTTCCCTAGGATAGAGTAGATTAGGATTAACGAATGAACACAAAAAAAAAAACTTAAATAAATTGTTTATACTGCCCGATTGCTCTACGGGATAGTTGTAATCTTCACAAAGCGTCAGTTATCATCTTGAGATATTTTCTATTTGATCATGTAAAACATCATTTTACATAGAGATACATTACCTGAAAAGTGAGGATAGATTTATTAGAAGAATATTCTTAATATCTTTTAAAAAGAAATGATCCGATAGATATAAATTTAACATGAAGTGACGTAACAGTTATAGAGATTGTTTTCATTTATATATCTAGATATTTTCAACAAAAGCTGCCCTGTTTTATAATATAGATTTCTACATTAATTGTAATTCATATGTGTTGGGTAGGTAACAAAGACTTAAATATGTTATATGGTACTAGAGATCTGATGATCATTTGGGGTCGTGTGTCTGGTACAAAAAGAGGAGAATGTAGACGAGAAAAAAAGACTTCTCTAATTAAGGGAGTAAAAAATGTATTAGCAACACAAAGGTACGTAGTAGAGAAAAAGGAGAACTTCAAGAAGAAGCTAGTAAATATTTTTTTTTTCCTTATCTCTTCCATTAACCATGTCTAACTAAGCTCCAATTAGGACAAATGTGAAGCCCTAGTCAAATAATGTTCGATTTCATAAATTTCTTGTATTTCTTTTATCTTAGGGTCCGTTTGACTAGCGAGAAAAATATAGTGTAAAATGACAATGATAGAAAGTAATGTAAACGAAAATAAAAAGGAAATGTATTTTTTTTCACATCCGTTTTATTGGGATGAAAATTTTGCAAAAAAATAGTAGAGAAAATAAAAAGTGTGAGGGAATAAATTTACCCAAAGTAGAAGAGAAAATGTGGAGAAAAGAGGGTAAATAAGGATGTCAAAGAAATTTTTGTTGAGTCTCACATGAAATAAAATTTCCTTGCACATTATATAAGAGAAAGTAAATTAGGCACAAGCTCTTTATCTTTAGGCCCCGTTCAGTTGCCAGGAAAGTACAAGAAAGGATGGGAAATCAATTTTCTCATAATTTTCCTAGTGTTCAGTTGGCAGGAAAATTCTAGGACTTACCAATTTAAGTTTTTTTGCAGGAATTACTTTCCTGCAAAAGTGATCCTGCAAAAAACACAGGATTTTGCGTCGCGAGAAAAGGAAAATGAGTGAACATTCACAAAATTTTCTTGAAAGATTCTTTTTCCTGACAAATGAACAACTAAACCTGAATTTTTCTTGCAAAATTCTTTTGTCAAATGAACACTCACAGGAAAATAATTTTCTTTTTCTTTTACTTCACCTCACTTCACTCTTTCTGGGAACTAATTTTCCACTAACTTTCTCGACAACTGAACGGAGCCTTAGAGTATTGAACAAGAAAGTTTACTTTCTACCACTTTTTATGACATTCTTACTAAGTAAATACCAAAAAAGTGTGTGCATATATATATATATATATATATATATATATATATATAGAGAGGAATTTTCAAGTGAGGGATCCCTCATTTTTTTAAAATGAGGGACTTTCATTTCTAGATCAAATTTTGAAAATCCGAGCCGCTCAATGTGTGCAGAACGTGATTTTAAGGGTACCCGTGAGAAATCAGCAAAAAAAATGACAAGGAATGGCTTCATCTGAGCAGTTTTTTTTGAACCGTTCAATGAAAACTGCTCCGATGAAGCCCTTCCCGGTCATTTTTTTTGCTGATTTCTTGCGGGGACCCTTAAAATCACATTCTGATCACTTTGAGCGGCTCGGATCATCGAAATTCAATCGGAAATGGAAGTCCCTCATTTTAAAAAAATGAGGGATCCCTTACTGGAACCTTAAAAAATGAGGGATCCCTTCTATTTCTTGCATTTCCTACTATTATCTCGCTAATCAAGCAGACCTTTAGTGCTTTTCGACTAAGCTCCTCTTGTTTTTCTTCCATGGTCAATAAAGTAAAGAGAATAATGATAATTACTCTTCTCCTTACTCTCCTAATTAGCACAGTTTTCCTTTCCTTGCTAGGGCTGCTTGTGTACTTTTGTTTCCGTAAGACCCAAAAAATTCAAAGTGAGTTAAGGGCAACGAACCATGGGGATATTTGCTCCATATGGAATTACGATGGAAGAATTGCATATAAAGACATCATCAAAGCAACAAATGACTTTGACATTAGATATTGCATTGGAACAGGCGGATATGGCAGCGTCTATAGAGCTCAGTTGCCAAGTGGCAAAGTAGTTGCCTTGAAGAAACTTCACCGATTGGAAACAGAAAACCCAGCTTTCGACCATTGTTTCAGGAATGAGATCCAAATGTTGTCTAATGTACGACATAGAAACATTGTAAAACTTTATGGATTTTGTTTGCACAACAGATGCATGTTCTTGGTGTACGAGTACATGGAAAAAGGAAGCTTATTTTGCGCCCTAAGATTCGATGTTGAAGCTTCTGAAATTGGATGGACTCAAAGGGTAAAAATAGTTGAAGCAATGGCACATGCTTTATCCTACTTGCATCACGATTGCACCCCGCCAATTATTCATCGGGACATATCGAGCAACAACATTTTGTTGAACTCTCAACTAGAGGCTTTTGTTGCTGACTTCGGAACTGCCAGATTGTTGCATCCCGATTCATCCAACCGAACCGTTATTGCAGGCACTTACGGATATATTGCACCAGGTATAGGTACTACCTTTCTTTCTTTCTTTTTGTCAAAGTAAACATCTATGGTTGTTTTCAAAATCCACATATCTTTGTGCTTGTGCAGAACTTGCCTATACCATGGTTGTGAGTGAAAAGTGCGATGTTTATAGCTTTGGAGTCGTGGCACTGGAAACGATCATGGGGAGGCATCCGGGAGACCTCCTATTGTCCTTGACGTCACCTCCAAGAGAAAACATGATGATAACCGATGTCCTAGATTCGCGCCTTCTGCCTCCAACTAATCCAATAGTTGCGGGGAACATCGTTCTAGTTGCTACAATGGCATTTGCATGTTTACATCCCAATCCCAAGTCCCGACCATCGATGCTACGCCTGTCTCAAGAGTTTTTTTCTCGTCGGAAGGCTCTGGTTACACCCCTTCGTACAGTATCATTGAGGAATCTGTGGAATCAGAAAATGGTGTTTGTCAACCAATCAAATGAGCAAGTGATCAGTGCCCAAGTTTGAAAAGCGTATCACATTCTTTTCTGGTACTTAGTTGTTTTGATTATTGTGAATTTATTTTAAGAGAAGCTGTAAGGACCGGACCATTCCTGGTGAGTTTGTCAACCAATCAAATGCGCAAGTGATCAGTGCCCAAGTTTGAAAAGCGTATCACATTCTTTTCTGGTACTTAGTTGTTTTGATTATTGTGAATTTATTTTAAGAGAAGCTGTAAGGACCGGACCATTCCTGGTGAGTTTGTCAACCAATCAAATGCGCAAGTGATCAGTGCCCAAGTTTGAAAAGCGTATCACATTCTTTTCTGGTACTTTTAGTTGTTTTGATTATTGTGCGTTTATTTTAAGAGAAGTTATAAGGACCGGACCATTCCTGGTTTGAGTCGGTGAAGCAAACAGGTACTGCCTTATGGTTTTATGATTCATGCTTTGTTATAGGCGTGTTTTTAAATATTGATTCTTGATTAATCACCATAGAGTGTGTTCTGATCTCAAGGGTGTGTGGACACGGGTCCTTCTACGCGGACCGACGGGGTACGTACTGACCAATTGTGGGGCTCAGTTTGGAGTTCACACACCACAATTGATTCAAATCGTTAATTATTTTTTAAATATTTTTTAAGTATCTCTGTAAAATTTAGATCAATTGTATAAATGTAAGTGCATGATTCACATGTCGAATGTTTCTTTCAGAATTTAGAGTCCTAAAGTACGATACAAAAATTGAACATTGGATCAAGCACTTATAGTTATTCCGATTGACCGGAAATAGAAACATTTAAAAATAATCAACAGTTTGGATCATTTACGCGGGCCCCCGAAGTTGGCCCCAAAATTAATTGGTTGGTACAATCGGTTTATTCCCCGTCAGTCCCCCATATAAAACTATCCTACTGCTTGACGGTTTTCTAGTCCTAAAATAATAGTTGCCCTAAGCGTAGGGCTGAGACCGACGTAGCCCAATATCCGATAAGACCGGAGTCGAATCCACAAAGACGGTGATGTGTGCTGACTAAAAACTCGGGTTGTTATAATTTAAATTGGCTTTTAGGTAGCCACCGCTTGTCGTTTTGATTGGGATTAACTAAAACTTAGAAATTGATTGTACTTTTCAAATAATTAAAAAGAAAAGTACGGCAGTAGGGTTCTCCGAATTTACCTGCTCGATTCGGTGTTCTTAAAAACGTTCAACTTTAGATTGAAAAAGATATCCCACAAGATGCGAGACCCTATGGTCGCCGTTTACCCATTCCTCCGTTCACATGGGCTCCGACAATGCCAGGTTCGTCTACGGGAAGTATTTTACCAATCTAAAATTATTATTTTCGTTATTTGAAAAGAGAAGCAGTGTCCAGACTGGCCACGGTGTGCTAATCACCCCGCAACCCTACCCATAGAACTACTCACTCATTATTAAGAAAGAAACGAAAGAAATCATAATTTGAAACATGCTTTTATTATGCGAGATGAAAAATAAACAAAAAATCTAAGTTAAATAATAATCAATGAACAACTTTTATTAAAAACAGAAATTAAAACAAGTTACCGGAGTGCAAGTAATTGAACAAAGCATCATAAACTTGAAAGGAGAAAGAAACTCGGAACCAAAGATGTACAAACGAGTCTCGGCAGGCCCCGTTCTCCGTTGTGCGGTCAAAAAAGTGCTGCACGGCAGCAGCAGCAGCCTTTTTTTCTTTTCCACGCCGGGACCTCTCTTCAACAGTAGGTTTAAACTTTTTATATAGGTACTGAAAACTTAAATCACACAAAGGCCCTTTGAACTTCATGAAATAACAAATGAATGATTTGATTTTGAATCATTTCGCATTTGAACCCCAAGTTTCTTGTATTTCCTGCTTTAATCAAAAATCTCAAACAACGAGCTCGAACAACCTATAAACAACAAAAGAACAAAATAAATATCAATTAACAAAAATAAATGACTCACAAATATAGTTTGAAAGGCCAAAATATGTATATTTTGGCACTTATCATCTACCTATTATTGAAAGATCATGCTACGGTACAGACTCTCATACCATACACACTGTATAATCAAAAATTATTGAGAGGTGTAACCAAATCATTGAGAGTCGTCACCAAACCATTCAGAGGCATAAGACTTTAAAACTTGAAAAGTCTTTGTTTGTTTGGAAGTTAAAAGGAAAGTGAGAGAAATGAAGAAAAAAGAAAATGGGAGAAAAATGAGAGGAAAATTGTACTATTAACAAGTATTTATTTTATTTTCTCCCCACTTTCTCTCCAAACCAAACAATGGGAGCGAAATTTTTTAATTTTCCCTTAATTTCTCTTGACAATTACTGTACATTAGAAGGGTAGAAGGGAAATTTGTACCATGCATGCATGACAATTATTTATGAGGAAATAGCCAATTAATTAACTTCATGTGTGTTACCCATTAATTAATTTTTACAGGGAATCATGTAGAGGAGGGCTGGTTTCAAATTTATATAATTAAGAATTTATAGTAGTTTTTTTTTTATTTTATATAAGTTTGTCCGCCCAATATCGCTTTGAAACATTCTAATACCTGCCTAACCAAGAGTTTGCAAAAAGTACAGCTATTTTTAGCGACACTTGGATTGTTTGTAATATTATTTTGCTTTTTAAAATAGATAGGGATGCACAGGTCTGAATTTATGTTTATATTATATGGAAAATTCTAAAATCAGCTCATTGGGCTGACAATAATAAGTGTGTTTATGTGTATTAAAGGAGGAAAAAAGTATACAAAAATATGTGTTTTCCTTATCTTTTAGTATATTTATCGTCAGCCCAGTGGGCTGACAATAGCAAAATCGATATTATATATATGACCGGATTTTAGTAATTGAATAGGTTGATTAAAAATATACATATGATAATTTTTTTAAACTTATTTTCACAATTTTTATTGGAAAATTTGATGTCGCCTTTCATATGTTGCAAAACCTTTTTCAACGTTTGTCCACCCAATTTTGAAATCCTGCATCCAACCAATATCGCCTTTCATATTCGAAGTTTTACTCTCAAGAACTTTGGACCACTGACAATCGATGATGGAAATTCAAAAGTACAAATGCCTTAAAAGATTAAGGAGTCGAGTTGATGCTGAATGAATATGCTATTTCGTAACAGGGCTAATTTTGAAGTGATAATACGATTCGGCCTTTCCGATTCAAAAGGCCATGGACTGAATTTAAGCTAGTCGTACAGGCACCATATACTCGTTCGTGTTTCATATTCCCCATCTTTAGAAGTATTTGTAGCCGTCGAATCACGTGAAAAATACTAAGATTTGGAAATCTCGAGGCATGACTCGATGACTAGAAACACATAAAAAGAGGGTACAGAGGAACTGGTGCCACTCGCGCCAAATGCGTGAAGATTGAGAACCAGAAAGTCTACTGGTACAACAAATCTGTGCACAAATTTCTATGTGGGGCCCACTAAGGGTCTCACACAAATGATTCGAGCCGTTCATTATATTTTAAAAAAAATTTCAAGGGCCTCTACAAAAAATTAGCTTAATCCGATACTTATAAGTACTTGATCTAATCGTCTAACTTTTCATTCTCTAAAAACTTGAATGAAAAGTTAGATGATTAAATCAAGTACTTACAGGTATCGGATTGAGCTGATTTTTCACAGAAATCCTTGAAAAAATGTTTTAAACATAATGTACGGACCGGATCACTTGTGTGGGACCCGTAGTGGGCCCCACATAAAAATTTGTGCATAATCTGTGCACAGATTTGCTGTGCCAGTAGAGTTGTTCATTGAGAACTCCCATCGTGCCTAAGAGAAGACCACACTTTACAAAAGAACAAGCATATATCTTCTTAGATTTTATAACGAGGCCTTCAATAAGTGATATTTCTTTCACTTCTAGTATTTTGTTTAATATATATTGGATTGTCTAATTTATTTGGATGCATGAGAGAACACCATACTAACATAGGTGGTTTGTTCTCTTCTCTCTCCAGTGGTGACCAAGATTATTCGAATCTCACGGGGAGCAAGTTTGGGGTTTAACCCCATTGATGTATATTGTCTGGCAAAAGAAAAAAGAAAGAACTGGCCACATGAAATAGTAGTCCTAACTGGCTACTTATAAACACCCAAAAAGAAAGCGGGTTGAAAAGTTCGAAAAATGTCGCAACAAATTAGTAGGATAACACATTGATTAATGTTGCAAACCATGAGTTTCTTTTTTCTTTTTTCTTTTTTTTATTCTTTTTCTTTTTTTTACCTATTACTACTTGATAAAACTGTAGTTCACTCCAAATTGATCTCGAAAAAATGTTCGCCAGATTTTTGTGATTAATCCGTAGTGTATATTATGATTAAGAGTTGAACAAGTGCAGGCTCCCTAACCGGCGCGCTCGAGAGTCGCCACCTGGATTTTTGAGATGGATGATCCGAGAAACCGAGAGCTTGATTTGAAAAGAAAGGCTTTTGGTCTAGAGAAAGCGTTGAGATTTGGGTTCGGGAGCCACGTTACGAACGGGAAAGGTTTTGTTGAAAAACATTCCGCTCGCCCGGTAAAGACCGGTTTCTACTACATATTTTTAACGAGGGCTTTAATATCGTTTGAAAAACTTAATTTTGATTAAAAACTTGTATGGGAAAGGGACACATGATTAAATATAACACATCGGCGTGAGTCTCTATCGCCCGAAGCAAATCTCCTGGTGAGTTCAATTCTTGTGGGAGAGTCTCTATCGCCCGAAGCAAATCTCCTGGTCAGCTCAATTTCAATTATCCCAATGGAATGCTTGTAGACCTGAATTGGCCTTCCTTGCCAAATGTTGAATATCTTGATCTCAGTTACTTTGGCTTAAATGGGGAAATCCCTGGTGAAATTGTACTCTCGATCTCAAAGCTCACCCACCTTGACCTTTCCTTCAGCTATGAACTTCAAGGTGTTCTGCCTCCTAACCTGGGAAAACTCACCCAGTTAGTCCACCTCCGCTTATTAGGGACCAATATCGGAGGTCCAATCCCGTCAACTATTGGAAATTTGAGTGCTCTGGCCCATTTGTCTCTTAATTCAAATAAACTCAGTGGCTGCATCCCTCCAAAAATAGGGAACCTAAAGAATTTGATGGTGACAGATATGAGTTCCAACATCCTTAATGGTCCAATCCCCTCATCTATTGGTCATTTATCCAATCTTACCTATTTGTATCTCGAATCAAATCGACTCAATGGTCCCATCCCTCATGAGTTACGTAAGCTAAAGAATTTGGCTCACTTGAATTTGTCTCACAACAACCTTCATGGTCCAATCCCTCCATCTACTAGAAATTTGAGTGCTCTTATCCAATTGTCTCTCCAATCAAATCAACTCAGTGGGTGCATCCCTTCAGAAATAGGGAACCTAAAGAGTTTGGTGGTGATAGATATGAGTTTCAACATCTTTAATGGTTCAATCCCTTCATCTATTGGTCATTTATCTCGTTTGACTGATTTGTATCTCTATTCCAATCAACTCAATGGTTCCATCCCTCGTGAATTAGGGAATTTAGTACAGTTGATGTACTTGGATCTCAACAGTAACCTCCTCTCAGGTGAAATTCCGCACTCTATTTCAAAATTGAAGAACCTTGAGTTTTTGCACCTCTCGGAAAATATGCATAGTGGGATTATACCAAGAAAGCTAGGTAGACTCTGTAAATTGGAGTATCTGGGGTTGGAGAGAAATGACTTAGTGGGAACCATACCCAGCGGCCTTGTGTATTTGCCACTACTACATTACTTAGATCTCTCCCAAAACAATCTATCGGGAAAAATCCCGGATTGTCTTGGTTTTCTTGGAACAAGAAACTTGTCATACAATCGTCTCGATGGTCAATTCCCTCGATCTAGGCGTTGAGATAAATTTATAGCCAAACATTACTCCTCATGTTTTTCTTCCATGGTCAATAAAGAAAAGAGAACTCTTGTTGTTTCTCTTCTCTGCATAGTTTTGGTTTCCTTACAAGGGTTTGTTGTGTGCTTTTGTTTCCGTAAAACCAAAATATTCCAAAGTGAGGAAAGAGAAACGAATCATGGGGATATTTGCTCTATATGGAATTTCGATGGAAGAATTGCATATGAAGACATCATCAAAGCAACAAATGACTTTGACATCAAATATTGTATTGGAACATGCGGTTATGGAAGTGTCTACAGAGCTTAGTTGCCAAGTGGCAAAGTAGCAGCCTTGAAGAAACTTCATCGTTTTGAAGCAGAAGACCCAACTTTCGACAAGTGTTTCAGGAATGAGGTCCAAGTGTTGACTAATGTACGACACGGAAACATCGTGCGGCTTTACGGATTTTGTTTGCACAACAAATGCATGTTCTTGGTGTACGAGTACATGGAAAAAGGAAGCTTATTTTGTCCCCTGAGATTCGATGTTGAAGCTTCTGAAATTGGATGGTCTCAAAGGGTAAAAATCATTGAAGCAATGGCACATGCTTTATCCTACTTGCATCATGATTGCACCCCGCCAATTGTTCATCGGGACATATCAATCAACAACATTCTGTTGAACTCTCAATTAGAGGCTTTTGTCGCTGATTTCGGAGCTGCCCGATTGTTGCATCCTGATTCATCAAACCGAACCGTTATTGCAAGCACTTACGGATATATTGCACCAGGTATAGGTACTGCCTTTGTTTTATCAAACGAAAAAATCTATGGTTATTTTTAAAATCCATCTTTGTCTTTGTGCAGAACTTGCCTATACCATGGTTGTGACTGAAAAGTGCGATGTTTATAGCTTTGGAGTCATGGCACTTGAAACGATAATGGGAAGGCATCTGGGAGACCTCCTATCATCCTTGATGTCGCCTCCCATCAAAAACATATTGATAACCGATGTTCTAGATTCTCGCCTTTTGCCTCCAACTAATCCAATAGTTGTGGGGAACATTGTTCTAGTTGCTACAATGGCATTTGCATTTTTACAACCTGAGCCCAGGTTTCGACCATCAATGCTACGAGTGTCTCAAGAGTTTATTTCTCGTAGAAAAGCTCTATCTGAACCCCTTCGTACAACATCACTGTGGCATCTTTGGAATCGGAAAATGGACTTTGTCCACCAACCAAATGAGCAAGTGATCAATGCCCAAGTTTGAAAAGAGTTTCAAATCCTTTTCAGGCCTTAGTTGTTATGACCGTTATGGATGTAATTTAAGAGAAGGACCAGTCCATTCCTGGTTTGTTGCAGTGAAACCAAACACTGCGTTGTGGTTTATGGTGTTGTTAAAATGTGAACTATGGAGATCAGAATACATGCATGCATACGCAACAACATGCCATGTGCGGTAATTTAATAATCCTAAGCGACACTGGGCGTTTGTATGCTTTCATTTAAATAGCAGCTATGTTGGTAAAGGCTTATAAGTTTGTTCGAATATATGATCATTTGTGAAAGTCATGGCAGTTGGTAAGCACTTGTCCTTGGCAGTTGTATCGCTAGGGTACGTGATGCACACATCATGTCCTCACCTTCTTTGGCTCATGCATTTCCTTTGCACATTGAGCATGTGTAGATGGTCATCCTTTACTAGAATAGTGAATAAATAATTTTGGATTTCATTTAAGCCTGCAGCCTTGATATGGAAGGTCAATTTTGAAGGTGTTTTGCATTGCACTTCAATATCTGAAAGCTCTGCAAAAGAATTTTTCACATAGTAGTGGGTTCATAGTTCTTCCCTCTCCCTTCGGAACCCCTATATCTTATTTCCTATCCTACTCTTGTCGTCTTTTGCATGTATCTCTAAGTTTTCATTATCAATGCAGCTAAAGCATTGCAAGCGAGAAGATCAAACTCTCTTTTGTATCTTTGTTGTGCTTATGTTAATGGAGGACATTTTTGTTGCTTGCCGTGAGAAAGAGTTTGGTGATGGTCATGTTTTTTTTTTTATAGCATTAGTATCATGGATTTGAGATTCGTCAATGAACTACTTGAGCAAGATGAAAACATGCAGATAACTGGACTTTTGATTTGGGGCACCAATTGTTTGATAGATTGACTGAATGAGAATATTGGTTAAGCATAAATAAGGGGGGAAAATTTGATTCCATTCGTTTTATACTTCACACTGACTGAATTAAGATTTATGAAAAGCTAAGATGCGAATATCACCATTACTTTTCATTTTGAGGTTTGGAGAATGTTGTACTGTATTGAGACCGGTTGCAATATATGTGACTCTATGGCAATCATAAACCATCATCTTGGTGCTCATGTTTAAACTGCTTATGCCAGGCCTAATTGTGCTCTTGCTAGTGTATTAAAGATTGATTAGAGAATTCCTAATAGTTTCATTTTTTTCCCTTCTCAATATCATTATGGTTCTTTGATTAGATATTTTTTTTTCATCGGTTCTTTCATTTGTCTGAGACTTGGTTTTCCCAGGTTTATGTAGGTTGTTCTTGGTGTCGATGTTAAATTGCTTATATTTTTCCAAATAGGGTGTACCCCATGTTATATTCCTGTTCAGGTCTTGACCCAGTAGTTGATTTGACTGAACATCAAGGGAACTATTCCGAAAGTGGTCATGTATTACTTCAGCCTTGGAAAGGGAACCCTACGAAGGTGATCTTGATGAGGGAACCTTACGTAGTTTTCTCCACGCTATTCATGTTCTTAAGTATGTCCTGTAATTCTCCACGTGATTGATTTTCAGAGGTTTGGAGCTAGCTGAAGTGGTGTAAAACCAGAAACTTGTATAATGGAGCTAGGAGTACTAGGGTTTGGGTATCTTCCTTGGCATCTGTGTTCCTTGGGCGAGACTTCTACGGGAAGATCGATTGCCCAATTAAGGGGACTCCTGAAGCCTGTTTTTTCACTTAACAAATTGATCGAATGATAGCACACTCGACATATATAGGGTTTAGAGACGTAGATGTAGGAGCATACTTTTGTGTCATGACCACGGACAGTTTTCACTTTCAATAGTCTGTTTCTTTTCTTACGTTTTTGCTTTCTTATCTTTTCCTGAATTTAAACTGTGTCAAAAGAACTGATGCGCGCAGTTCTTATGTTATGACACTGAAGAGGGACTCGCAAGACCGCAAAGATGTAAATTTGAGAACAATGATCATTCTATGTACATTAGTATGTCTGTATTCAAGGGAAATGTCTTCTTCTATTGGAAAACTTTCTTCTCTTCTATCCAAATTCAAACTTTTGGAAAAAAATTTATTATACTTGAATCCCTCGTGCAATGAACTGTCTGGTACCATCCCCCATCAACTTGGCAACAAGGTCTTTCAATTAAAAAATCTTTCTGTTTAGTTTTGCAGCTGGAATTTTGCAACAGAGGATCTTTTCCTAACGATAAGAATTGTGTGCAGAAGTCAAGGGTTGGAGCATCTCAAGAAATAGGCGCACTTCCGAACCGATTCTAGATATTTTTGTTTCTGCATATGTAATTCATGTCTAGAATTTGTTGTTTTATTTTTTGAGACACTTTGAAGTTTTAATCTTAAAACCTTTGCGAGCACTAATAATCGATGATGTAATACGAGAAGCATGTAACGTGTATGATGGAACCGAACAAATAATGTTGTGTTAATGAGGCTAAGATAGTAGTTGGTGTATTTTGATTAACAGATGAGTAACTCTGAGTCCACAATCATGATCCTCGAACCCTTCATGACAATGATAGGTGTGAGAACAAGTTGTGTTCCGTAGGCATGTTTTGAAGGAATATTTACAAACCGTTTCTGAAAGAGAGAGACTTGGAACTACTCAGGTCATTTGATGACTATTACAAAGAATGGTTCGTCTAATATCAATCCACTGGGCGGATGGTGGGAAGACGGTAAAATAAGGGACTTAAATTGACTGCTCGACACGTGTCTTGCTCTGACATCTTTTATGCCCACTTTCAAAATCTAAGACTAACTTTAGCCTTTTGTACTGTCAAATCTAGAATTTTCATTTTAGCCTTCATTTCTTCCCCGTCCCTAACCAATTCCCTTTCTCATTCAAGAACCCAGCTCCGCTCCGAAGGCGCTTCCCCAGTTTTCTCTTCACAAACCAATACTATTTTGAGAACTCTAACAAAATTTATTCCCAAATTTATCAAGTGCTTACCTCCCCAATTCTAGGCTCCGTTTGTTTGGGCGTAAAATGTTTTCCGGTAAAATATTTTATCCATTTTTCGGTGTTTGGTTGTGTAAAAACTTAGGAAAACATTTTACATGTAAAATATTTTCCATCAATTAGATGAAAATGACTTACCCTTAAATCTTCCATAAGTAATTTTCCGAAATAAACGTACTGCATTCTACTGCAATTCTTACTATTCAGTTTCCCTCGATTGTCAGTCATGACCCACGTTCAATTCCATTATTCACAGATCTCTCCACCGTTTAAGTTTCACTCCCTCTCTCTACTCTATTTTGTTGATTTCTGAAAATATTTTTAAGTGTCAACCAAATAACCAAAAATAAAAGTTTGAAGTGTATTTTCTGAAAAAATATTTTACAATACAAATATATGATATTGTAAAACATTTTACATCAAAACAAACGGAGCCCTAATGTACTTGATTTAGCACTGAATTGCGCCTAACAGTTTATTAATGCATCTCTCTTCTCTGTCTACCACGTCCCATATTAATTTTGACTAAGGCATAAATGGAAGAACAAGAAGGCCATAGCCAAAGAATTGCGCAAATCAATACAAGCCAATCACCGACCCAATCGAAGCGACATCTATCCTTCCGCTATATCGGTAACAAAAAAAAAAAAAAAGAAATCAGATCTAGATCTATAAAAGAAGAAAACCATGAGTAATCTATGGAGAGAAAAAAAACGGGAGTAAAACCCATGTTTCTGTTTCACACGTCCAACTGGGATATCAAACCCATAAATTACATAGTTCAATAAAAAAACAAGGTGAAAATGAAGTGCAATTTTTTGAGGTGATGCATACACGATGGGGAAAATTGAAAATCGCAAAGAAAAAGTAAATGGAGAGATGCCGGAAAAAAGCCCCTGCCAGATTTTAGGAACAACTTTGTTAAATTTCTTGGAGGATTCCAACCTAAAACCAATTGGCAATAGGTATAGTAGCCTCTAGATTTTATTAACTAAGCTTGAGTGGCTTAGATAAGCGATGTGTGACAAGTCTCACACTCACCTCACATGCAGCCCGGATGCACGTGGAGTTCCGAATTGAGGAAACCAGGAGATTTGACTCGGGCGACCCCTCACGTGCAGCCCGGATGCACGTGGAGGTATGAATTGATGAGTTGACTCGGGAGATAGAGACTTGACCACACGATGTGAGACCACCCAAGACCTAACTCTGATACCATATTAAATTTTTTGGAGGATTCCAATCTAAAACCAATTGGCAATAGGTGGAGTAGCCTCTAGATTTTATTAACTAAGCTTGGGTGGCTTAGATTAGCGATGTGTGACAAGTCTAACATTGGCTATTGGGGATCGTCAATGGCGAGGAGAGAGAGAGAGAGAGAGAGAGAGAGAGAGAGAGCTGGGTGAGGCCCACACGATGTGAGACCACCCAAGACCTAGCTCTGATACCATATTAAATTTTTTGGAGGATTCCAATCTAAAACCAATTGGCAATAGGTGGAGTAGCCTCTAGATTTTATTAACTAAGCTTGGGTGGCTTAGATTAGCGATGTGTGACAAGTCTAACATTGGCTATTGGGGATCGTCAATGGCGAGGAGAGAGAGAGAGAGAGAGAGAGAGAGAGAGAGAGAGAGAGAGAGAGAGAGAGCTGGGTGAGGCAACATTATCAACGATGCTACCCACACATATAGTAAATAGGTACATATTCTACACAAATTTTTTGTGGATCTCACCTTGGGTCCCACACAAATAACTCAAACCGTTCATTAAATGTAAAACATTTTTTCAAGGGCGCTCGCAAAAAATCAGCTCAATTTGATGCTTTTAGATACTCAATCTAATCATTTAACTTTTCATTTTGAATTTCGGACAATGAACAGTTAGATAATTGGATTGGACATCTATAGATATCGGATTGAGTTAATTTTCCATAAAAACTCATAACAAAATGTTTTACATTTAATAAACGATTTGAATTATTTGTGTGGCACCCAAAGAGAACCCCACAAAAAAACTGTGTAGAATATGTACCTTATTTTTCTATGTGCTTGGACTTTCGCAACACTATTAAGTCGGGGGCTAATGATACGCCCACCGCGGGCTCCCCCACCGCACCGCCCACCACATGCACGCTGGGGCTACTCCGGCCACCGGACGGCCGATCCGAACCGACCAAAAATTTTAAAAAAAAAACCCGAGTGGGCCTGCGCAAGAATAAATGGCATCCGATGTGTGTAAGTGCTCGATCCGAACTTCCAAAAATCAGATGATCTGAGACGTTAAAAATGGAAGTTCGGATCAAGCATCTACACACGTCGGATGCCATTTATTCACGCGTCGGCTCACTAGGTTTTTTTTTATAGAATTTTTGGTGGACTCGGATCGGCCGTCCGGTGGCCGGAGTGGGCCCGGCGTGCGTGCGGTGGGCGATGCGGTGGGGAACCGCGGTGGGTGTATCAATTCCGTTTTTCAATTGCTTCACAACTTCAAATGAATCTGTCAGTGCATTGAAGAAGCCGTGACACGCGCTCGTGATAGTCACTATGGTCCGCCCTTTGAGCTGACAGTAGCTTTTCCCTACAAAGAATGGTAGAGAGGGAAAATTCATAGAAGTTACTTCAGAATTTCACATCACAATTATGTGAAACATGACTCAAGACAAGTTGTTCTCTCTCTCTCTCTCTCTCTCTCTCTCTCTCTCTCTTTTTATTTTGCGCTTTATCAAGTCATCACTCAAGTCAAGGACTACTACAATTAGCAAGTGGAACACGGCTCCATGGTTTATTACTTACCAAATACTCCGGAGAGGAAGATTGAGACTGGAAATAGTGGACCTCTTGAGAACAATTATTATTATTATTTTTAAAGCCTCTTCTTGAGCATTGTTCTCTAATATTTTTATACTAGGGTTTGCCCGTGGTTGAAGGCACAGCGCAATGTGAGATCTAATTAGTGATAATTGTGCAATTAATATTGTTTGAGAAAGAGAGAGAGAGGGAGAGCCATATGATTTATGGAGAAAAACAATAATATCGATTTATAGAGAGATAAGATTCTAAAACTTTTCTCACTTATTACGTAGATACTACTATATATACATAAGAGCAGCTAGTGGTATTATATTTCTAGTTGCAGTATCCGCAAAATCATCATCCCTGTCGTGGTTTT
The DNA here is from genome assembly GCA_019656295.1 of Rhododendron mucronatum var. ripense. Classification (NCBI taxonomy): domain Eukaryota; kingdom Viridiplantae; phylum Streptophyta; class Magnoliopsida; order Ericales; family Ericaceae; genus Rhododendron; species Rhododendron mucronatum. The sequence goes on along the minus strand of BPLT01000014.1, from coordinate 2,001,401 downwards.
CATCATCGGTAGAGGCAAGAACTTTGCTGAATAGCGGTTGGTGGGAATACTTCCATTCAGAAAATCACAATATAAGAAATTTGGACTTTGAAGACGAATGAAAATCGTCACAGATTACATGTTTCTTGGTCACAAATTGTATTGGTGATGAAAAACTAGTATGGGTGACGAAATTTTTTGTTGACTAAAAGTCATCACAGATTTCCACCTAGTGACGGAATCTGTTTTCATGACGAAATATTTCATCACCAAAAAGTGAATAATTGTTGATGAAATTTTTTCCTTGTCTATTGTGTTTTTTGACGACGAATTTTTTTGTTACCAATTATTTCTTTTGGCAATGAAAAAATTTGTCACTGATAGGTCACATCGGTGACAAAAATTTCCGTCACAAAAGACATTCTTGCATAAGTTTCGACCAACTACACACATTTTTCAATATATATTTCAAATACCTAATATATAACACATACGTTTGACATTAAAATATATTTTCAACGTCATTTTGAACCTTTAAACATTAAAATTAGCAATTTTGATAAACATAAAAGTTATAGCTCTTTATGTTATTGTTCAAACCTAATTTGAATTATCTCAATCGGAGTTCTGAGTAAAGAGTTATATCCAAAAATATTTGGTGACAAAGCTCAATTCATAAATCTCGTCACCAAAGGTATCCATTTGGCAATGAAATACATTTTTCGTCCCCGAAAGCGTAAGAAAGGTGATGAAATTATTTTTCATCGCTAATGATAATTATTTAGTGACGAAAAAAATATTTTATCGCCAAATAGGACCAATTCGGTGACGAGAAATATATTTCGTCCCCAAATGGTTATCTTTGGTGACGAAAATATTTTTTTTTCATCGCTAAATAGGTACAATTGGTGACGAAACAATTTCGTCAGGGAAGTTGTCAAAATACTTGACGAATTTATTCTTTCGTCACCAAATATACTCATTTACACTTTTTCGTCACCGAATATGCTTTTTCTTGTAGTGTAAATGTGGGTTGATAGGCGTTACTTGCAACACGGAAGGAAATGTCACGGCGATCGACACGAGGTGTCATCTTTCTCCTCTCATCTATGTATACTAGTATTCTTTTAAATGTACGGATGTATTTTCTACTGTATTTTTTCCCTCTAATGCCCCAAAGTATTTGCAATTAATACATGTCCTATCCTACACTTCTTCCCAACAAACACAAAATGGTTACAAACCAAACCCCAATGAATCCCTCTTAAATAAATAAACATACCAAACGGTTAAACACTAAACACCAATGGCTGCCTCTTAAATAAAATAAAAAATAAAAAATGGTTTATATGGTTACAAACTAAACACCAATGGGTGCCTCTTAAATTGTAAGGTGAATCGGTACCTTTATTCTTAACACCAATGGTAACGTCACATTCCAACTGTTCGATCTCTCAGAAACCACATCCCTCTAAGAACCGTGTTCTCTTCATGCATATGGCATCTCTCACAACTCTCCCAGACCATTTGAAGAGCCTCTCGAATGTCCTTCTTCCTCTCAACTCTCCGACAGTCAAGAGTTCCCTTGAATTAGCCTCTCGATTCTCCTCCGTTCTCATTTCAAGGCTGAATTCTAGGGAAGAAATTGATCCAACCTATTGGTTTCCAAATTAAAAGTTCACTTCGGTAGGATCCACTGGTACGTTTCCGAAATGTGTGTTGCTCTCTCTCTCTCTCATGGTGAATCTACGTTGAAGCTTTTCTTGCTTATATGTTAAATATCATGCTCAAAAGTTTGGCAAAAACTCATTGCACATAAGGTGTTTGATGAATTGCTCCTGTTGCCCTTCCATTTATTCCACCATATACGTAGGAAAAGTTCATGGAATGTACACAGTGGATGTTTGAAACCGGGAACATTCAGCATGTATATCCAACTTTGAAAAAAGAAGGGAACTAATATAGTACAATTGAATCATGGTCACATTCCAAACGCTTTTGTGATGAATGGGCACGTACTGAATGTGATGGACCAAACCAAACCGGGCCTTGCGTCCGAATCACTTGGGTTGGGCTACTTGAATCCTTTTTCTCCATTGAGCTCTGTTAAGGGCCACTTGTTCACACACACCCATTGTACTCATATCTTTGCGCACTACAATATCTAATGTCAATTTAGGTCTACTCCTCCCCGTGACACTGCTACCTAGAGCTATCACATAAAAATAATGATAGAAATTTAGAAAACATATCATTAACAAAAAAAAATCCCAAATAATTTGCCGAAGTATTCTACTTGGAGAGAATTAGGCTCCATTTGTTTTGAAGTAAAATATTTTCGGGTAAATGTTCTACCTATCTGCCGTTTTTTGGTTGGACAAAAGTTAAGTTAAATATTTTTCAAGTAAAATATCTTCCATCAGACGGGCGAAAATTTAGTAAGCGTTCAAAATACCTTAGTCAAGCAACCAAGATCGATCAGTTAATGATGTTGTTTCCTAAGCTTTGAAATTACCTTAGGATATACTTGCAGTGACATAAATATCTGTCTATATGATCACCAACACTCCTTTTCTCCTAGAAGTGAATCCGAGGACTGTGAGCCATCTAAGGAGTTCCAATCAATTTGTGAAGCTACAGCTATAGCAATATTCTTGTCGGTTAAAAAACTCGAAGGCATGAATTGGCCTTCCTTGCCGAACCTTGAATATCTTGATGTCAGCTATTGTGGTTTCCTAACCGGAAGCATTCCTGACGAAATCGGTACTCTATCAAAACTTCTCGACCTTGACCTCTCTTACAACTATAATCTTGCAGGTTCACTACCTGATACCTTGGGAAATGATGTAGGGCGAAAACTATGAAACGTAGAACGGACGTGCAATAAGGACAATCACAAACGGAATAGATTTAGAGAAATTCTCTCTAGACTCTTTGTCATTCAATAATAATCAAAAACTGTTTAGCCCTAAGGCTTACAACACATTATATAGGCTGCAAACCCTAAGCCTAGTAGGAAAACGAAAAAAATGCTAATTTTGAAAAATTCAGAAATTATTACATAATCAGAAAATAGAGGAAAAGATAAGACTTTTCGAAAAAGAACGGACTAAATAGGACTCTCCTAATAAATGTTATAAGCAAACGAAATATTTCTTAAAACGGCAAAATTGTCCTTTCGAAGCCCTAAACGGCCGAAAATGGCTAAAAAACACATCGCATATAGCCAAAGGCAATGTGTCCTGAAAACCTGACCGTTGGGCCGTTTCGGTTCAAACCTAGGTAGGCCCGACTCCTAATTCCACCGTCACACCGCCACGTATTTACAATTATGCCACTTGATGCCTAAAGTGGTATTCTTCCTCCATGCGCCCGCATGAGGAAATCTCACTCGATTAATTAACCTTTCCATATCTAACACTAATATCCCGCTTAACAACCTTCATGGTCCATTGCCTCTAGAAGTAGGACATTTGACACATTTGGTTAGCTTGAACCTCAGCAATAACTGCATTACCGGTGAGATTTCTTCTTCTATACATCAGTTGATGTACCTGAACTTTTTCGATTTTTCAGCTAATCGAATTAACGGCACCTTATTGTTTACCAAGTTTCCCCCACATATTCTGTAGCTGTATCTGGACCTCTCCGAAAATTTGCTCACCGGACCCATACCAAGAGATGTAGTTGAACTCTGTGATTTGCAGTACTTAGGAAAATTCTATCACTTGCTTCGGAGGAAAGAACCAAGGACCCTGGTATTTCTTCTTCTTTTTTTTTTGGTAACAAGGACCCTGGCATTTTTTTATTTTTTTTTGGGTAACAAAGACCCTGGCATTTCTGTTGATACAGCCAATGACCCTGGCTTTATTCACTGTTCTTTGGTAAAGAATCAGTGGCCAATATTAGAGAAGCCCTTTGAAATTTTATGGGAGTTCTATATTAAAATTTTGTGAAACATGACAGCAATGTGTGAGTAATAATATAATCTTTTTGCCAATCAAAAAAAATATAAAAAATGCGTGTGAGTAATGTTTTACGTTTATGGACGAATAGTTATGCACAATTCACTAATATTGCCTACACCCATGTGTGTAATAAATGTTTCAGTTGTACATGCTTTGTCATAGGCGCCTTTTCAAGTGACTGTTGATTGATCACCATTTTGTTTGTTCCCAACTTTTTGATGTCCCCAATTGTTTTCCCATTTTACAAAATCAAAGTACAAATTTCTATGAGTTTCCACTTCTACCCATCTTTCAAAAATAAGAAGGGGAAGTCCAATTTGAATAGGACATTTCTTGGAAAGTTTAAAATTCAGAAGTGCAATGATTATGTTTCTTTATTAAATTGGATTTTTCAAAATAGACCAAAAAATTAGGACGGAAGTCAAAAGTTAAGAGCCAAGAGCCCACAAAAGCTGAGTCCAGTCAAGCACGCCAATACCACCCCAGGGTTGTAGATATCGTTCCGTACCGGCCGATACGTCCCGTTTCAGCACAAATCCGGTATCCTTAACCTCCATTTCCGTCTCGTCCAACTTTCCGGCTGATCTCGGACAATTCCGGCGTACCGGGAGAATCTCGGCTGAGATGTTTCCAGGAATTTCGTCCGGTATTTTGCAGATCACGACCATAGGCTTTTACATGTGCGCGTCTCTGTCAAATTGCAACACAGAGAGAGAGAGAGAAGAGTGGGGGTGGGGGTGACCTATACCTGTTTTTCCTTCAGAGAAAGAGAAGCTCGTCGTCTGTTGAGTTGTGGCCGATCGGAAGTTCGAGTCGAAACCCTCGCAACAGTTGTCGTTTGTCGAGAAAGGAACAGGAGAAGATGGAGAGAGAGAGAGAGGACAGAAGTCACAGAAGTGCATTGAACATTTCCCATCCCATTTCGTTTCTTTTGAACCTTACACCACGATTTAGACACGTGTAGGGCATTATGAAGACATATCACTGGGGCTGTGATCTTGATTTCTTTTTAAGTAATTCTTTTATAATTTTAAAAGGGTTTTTGGATGTACGTGTCATATTTCATATGTTTTTTGTAAGTAACTCTTTCATAATTCTTTATATTTCAGATTTAAAAATTGGAGTAGGATGGATTGTATTCTATAAAAAAAAATTATTAATATATAATTATATGTAAATAGTAGCGCTAAATCCGAAACGGTATCCGGTATGTGACCGGTACCGGTACGTACTGTACCAATAGAAAAACCGGTACCCTCACCAAAACAGTATTCAGAACATTGTACCACCCATCTTCCGGTCGTGCCATCATATGAAACACAAAGCTGCAAGTTCAAGATTCTCTACACCCACAACCCAAAATGAGAAGGTATTTACACTTCTTTTCTCTCCAGTCACTCCTTTTCTTCATGTTCCATTTGGTTGTCTCCGAAATTCCTTCAAACCAGAGAAACACCATGATCAATCTCTATAATCTCCTCCAAAACAACATGGGTCAATCTCCTTTTCCTTGGAATTCAACTAGAGACCCGTGTTCATGGGAGGGAGTTATGTGCAGTTTCAACAACTCCTCCATCACCCAATTCTCTTTCCAATTCTTCTCTCTCTACCCCTGATTTCCTCCCTGTTCTTTGCCAGATCAATACACTAGAGTCTATCGACCTCTGCAACAATTACTTGAGCTCAATCCCAAGTGGGTTCATGACTGGTTGTGGAAATCTCAGCGGGTTGAGAGGAATGAATTTCAGTAGTAACAGATTGTCTGGTTCTTTACCTAATTTTGATGGGTTTTCGAAATTGGAATTTTTGGACTTGTCTCATAATTCTTTGAGTGGAACAATTAGTTTACAGATGGATGGGTTGGTTTTGGAAAAACTTGGGCTTTATTCCAATCAATTTGTGGGTAAAATCCCCGAAGATATTGCGAATTATTCATATTTGATTGCGATTGATCTTAGTTATAATAATCTTTCTGGGTCTAGCCCTGATAGATTCAGAGAGCTTCCCAATCTACAAGTTTTAATTCTATCTTCAAATAGTTTGAGCGGTGGAATCCAAAATTCCTTTCAACTATCCAAACACTGTCACGGTTCGCTGCGAACAATAATTCCTTTTCTAGTGTAATTCCAACTGGGATTACAACTTTTTTCAGGAATCTGTACCTTAGTTATAATAAGCTAAATGGGTCCATTCCTAGTGACCTTTTATCGCAATCAAATTTTCTGACCGTGGATTTGTCTTATAATTCACTAGTAGGGTCAGTACCCGAAAACATATCATCAAGTTTGGTGAGACTCAGATTGGGAAACAATCGCTTGAATGGGACAATCCCATCATCATCCTTTGGGAGCCTTCAAAGCTTGACCGATTTGGAATTGGAGAACAATAGTTTGGGACGTCCAATACCCCGTGAATTGGGTTTCTGTAAGAGTTTGGCACTGCTGAATCTTGCTAAGAATCAGCTCACTGGTCTTTTGCCAGTTGAATTGGGTAATCTCACCAAATTTGAGGAACGGAAACTTGAAGCCAACAATTTGGTTGGGGAAATCCCAAGTGAAATTACCCAATTGCAATTGTTGAGGAAGTTGAATATCAGCTGGAATTCGCTCAACGGTTTGATTCCTTCTTCGGTTTCAAGGCTCCAGAACCTTGAGAACTTGGATTTAAGAGAAAACAATTTCAGTGGTTCGATACCTGAATCCATTGGTAATTTGAATTCTCTCATAGAACTCCAATCGGGGAGTAATGAATTGGGCGGTAGAATTCCTTCGATGCCACTGAGTTTGAAAGCTCTAAATTTACGCAGCAATCTACTTGAAGGCGTATTACCAGAAACTCTCTCGCGATTGGAACGCTTGGAAGTGCTGGATCTATCCAACAACAGACTTACAAGGATCATTCCACGTTTCCCTCCACATGTTTCGGTTGACACAACCGGAAACCCGGATCTTTTGAACCCTACAGAACCGAGCGGTCCGAGCCCGACTCAAAAGACAAAAAAGACTCTCTCTGCCCTTCTTGTTGCAGTCATTGGTGCTGGTAGCACTATTGTTATTTCCATAGTAGGCTTCGTTGTTCTATGGATTTACTAGAAGGCTACGCAGATCCAATCCGAGGAACACTTTTCTCAGCCTGGGGTTTCTACAGAAAATATTTTGAGCCCAAATGACATTCACAGATCAAACATCGATGGTAAGTATGGAAATTTTTTCTACATCATCTCTCTTGGGTACAAAAAGAGGAGAACGTATACAAGAAAAAAATCTTCTCTAAACGTAGACAAGAAAAAAAACTTCTCTAAAGGGAATAGAAAAAGGATTAGCAACACAAAGGTAGGAAAGAAAAATGAGAACTAATTCAAGGAGCAGCAGAATTTTTTTTTGTTATCTCTACCATTAACCATGTCTAGAAAAGCTCCAATTATGGTAAATGTGAAGTCCGATTCAAATAATGTTTGATTTCGCTTTCTTGAATTTCTTTTATCTTATGGTTCGTTTGATTAGCAAGAAAAATATAATAGAAAGTGATGTAAGAGAAAAGAAAAAAAAAAGTTTTTTTTTTTTCTCGCATTCGTTTGCTAGGATGAAAGTTTTGCAAGAACATAGGGGGCGGGAAGAACATAAAAATTAGAGAGACTAAAGTTATCCAAAGTAGAAGAGAAAACGCGGAGGGAAGAGGGTAAATAAGGAAGTCAGAGTACTTTTTCTTGAATCTCACAAGAAAATAAAATTTTCCTACATATTTTATGAGAAAAAGTAAAGCAAACTCTAGCTTTAGAGTGTTATACAGGAAAGTTAATTTACTTTTTACCACTTCATAGGATATTCTTACTAAGTAAATAGCAAAGAAGCACTTATTTATATTTTTTCTTCTATTTTCTACCATTATCTCGCTAAACAAATAGACCACCCCGTAGTGATTTAATGACTACGCTCCTTTTGTTTTTCCTCCATGGTCAATAAAGTAAAGAGAAGAATGATTATTGCTCTTTTTTTGCTCTCCTCAGAACAATTTTACTTTCCATGATAGGGCTTGTGTGCTTTTGTTTCCATAAGACCCAAAAAATCCAAAGTGAGGTAAGGGCAACGAACCATGGGGATATTTTTGCCATATGGAATTACGATGGAATAATTGCATATGAAGACCTCATCAAAGCTACAAAATGACTTCGACATCAAACATTGCATTGGAACAAGTGGATATGACAGCATCTATAGAGCTCAGTTGCCAAGTGGCAAAGTAGTTGCCTTGAAGAAATTTCATTGGTTGGAAGCAGAAGAACCTGCTTTCGAACATTGTTTCAGGAATGAGGTCTAAGTGTTGACTAATGTATGACATAGAAACATCGTGAAGCTTTACGGATTTTGTTTGCACAACAGATGCATGTTCTTGGTGTACGAGTACATGGAAAAAGGAAGCCTATTTTGTGCCCTGAGATTTGATGTCCAAGCTTCTGAAATTGGATGGACTCAAAGGATAAAAATTGTTGAAGCAATAGCACATGCTTTATCCTACTTGCATCATGATTGCACCCTACCAATTGTTCATCAGGACATATCGAGCAACAACATTCTGTTGAACTCTCAACTTGAGGCTTTTGCCAATGACTTTGGAACTGCCAGATTGTTGCATCCCGATTCATCCAACCAAACCGTTATTGCAGGCACCTATGGATATATTGCACCAGGTATGGGTATTGCCTCTGTTTTATCGAAGTAAACATCTATGGTTATTTTCAAAATCCATATATTTTTTGTGTTTGTGCAGAACTTGCCTATACCATGGTTGTGACTGAAAAGTGTGATGTTTATAGCTTTGGAGTTGTGGCACTAGAAACAATCATGGGGAGGCATCCAGGAGACCTCCTATCATCCTTGACGTCGCCTCCTAGCGAAAACATGATGATAACTGATGTCCTAGATGCGCGCCTTTTGCCCCCAACTAATCCAATAGTTGCGGGGGACATCGTTCTAGTTGCTACAATGGCATTTGCTTGTTTACATCCTCAGCCAAAGTCCCGACCATCTATGCTACACCTGTCTGAAGAGTTTCTTTCTTGTCGGAAGGCTGTAGCTGCACCCCTTCAAACAGTATCATTGTGGAATACGTGGAATTGGAAAATGGACTCTGTCCACCAATCATATGAGCAAGTGATCAATAGTGCCCAAGTTTGAAAAGATTCACATCCTTTTCAGGCCCAAGTATGAATGTATTTTAAGAAAAGGACCAGTTTATTCCTGGTTTGTGTCAGTGAACCAAACACTGCTTTGCGGTTTATGGTGTTGTTAAAATGTGGTCTATGGATATGAGAATACGTGCACACATACATAGCTACACCCCTTGTGAAGTAATTTAATAAGCCTAGCTAGGTAAACGTTTAGTTGGCACTGAGCACTTGTCCATCCATCCTCTTATTTGCGAAGTGAATGCACAAATTAATCATGTCCTCACCAGAGATAGTTGTTCCTTGATTTTGGTCTTCTTGTGGATTTCGTTTAAGGCTGCAGCCTCGATATGAAGGTGTTTTACATTGCACTTTAATATCTGAAAGCTCCCCAAAAGGATTTTCAAGATAGTAGATTAGGAGTTGTTTTTATTCCCTTTTCCTTTGGAACCCACACATCTTATTCCTATCCTACTCTTGTCAATCTTTTGCATCTATCTGTAAGTTTGTATAACTGCGATCTGAATATTTTGAAGTCTTTGTTGTTTCCTTACCACTTCTCAAATTTACGGTAAGTCCATGTTTACTTTTAGTTATTGTGAGACAATGTATCATTGTTGCAATGTTGTTCCACAACAATGCTCAAACCATAATGTTGAGCCGTTATTGCATGGTTCACGAATTTTTTGCGACATTGTCAACATCTAGTTCTCCCTCTTCTTTGTGAATAGTTTTCTGTCCTACACATATAAAACTACGTGTAAGAACCTCTTTCTGTGGAAGGGTTCCATGTTTCTACGGAATGGTCATTTCTATGAGTCAGAATGCATTGAACAGAAAAACACTCTCAGCTTGTATTGACAGGAGAACTTAAATCAAAATCATTTAGGCACGTGCTTGGATCCAAAATGTGGGCCAACCTGGTTCAGTGACTAAAGTTAGAAGCATGTTGTTTCCTTGATATAGGAGTATGTCATTTGTGAAGCCCAAGCCCAATAGAGATTTAAACATGTTTTTTCCTTTCATTTCTCTAATTTGCGGCAAGTGCATGTTAAAGCAAATATATGAGAACTGATTGTCATGTAAACTTCATAAACCATGATAACAGATCAAGCTTTTGGTTTGAGCAGTATTATGGTACACACATTTAAACTACCTGGTTGAGAGGAAAAATAATATTATTCCTGTGTAGATAGATATCCACCCTGCGATTATAGTTTTGGTTTGAGCAGTATTATGGCTACAGCTGTTATGCTTTCAATAGTGTTTTGATTTCTTGTTTTATACATTTCCTTAGTGGAAGGACGAGATGCTTCACTTCTGTTTCATTATCACCATTACTTGATTAATTACTACTGCTGAATTTGAATTCCACACAATTTGTGAGGATATTGACATGTTTTGCTCTTCCTTTTGTTGCAATTTTTAAAAAAAGTGCAATAAGCAATCTCAATATGTTAGATGTTGTTGAACTTGTAAATATCAAAATGTCCAGAAATCTTTTCATGAAATATAATGGTTTAAATCAAGTTCTTCTTTGTATATTTTTTGCTTATGTTATCAGTGGCAATTTTTGTTGGTCAATGAAACAACTGAAGTAAGAATAGTGTTATGGTCGCATTAATTTCATTGCTATCATAAGTTTGAGGTTTGTTCATTAACTAGTTGAGCTACATGATAAAATGCAGATTATTGGACAATTTTATCATTCACTTCATTGGCTATGTATTTATATGCTTATTGATTTTGATGTGTCTGAAGATGGATGGGGAATCCCATGACAGTGTTTTGAGCTCTACCCGTACAAATGTATGTATTGCTCTTTCTTTCTATGGGTCCTCGTGCCTTTTTTCAAATGGAATTCGAACCAAGTTTGCTGCCCTGGGTAGAATGTTTCCTCACATCAGACATGTAATGGTCGAACAATCTTCAGCCATGCCAAGGTGGGTTTTCCGTCTAATGATTATTTGCTTATTCATGAGGATGATATCATGTTCAGTCAAATTGTGATACTCGAACATTAATCAGATTGCTCGTGCTACATTGACTCATCGATGTTCTCCGCAGATCCCTTGTCATTCATTTATGACTTGGGTAAGGCAGTTGGATATGTTTTTGATGTGGCGACACCCGTATCCATTCAACCTCAGATTTTAAACATACAGGTGTAGTCTACCTAACATATGAAGTAGATTTGAGTTCTTTCTTTTTGTTAACAACAGTCCAGTAATTTAACTTAAGGAGCAGCCTGGTAGATCAAAAAATTGTCTCCGCAAGGCAAGTGAGAAAATAAAGGGAAGGAGATCGAGCTATTGTTTTTCCATTCTGTGCTGTCTAACTTTACCTTGTGGTATTCCTCATGAAATCTGATTTTTTGTTTTGTTTGTGATATCTGCAGTGTTCATTCAAGATATGGAATTCATAGCATGCCCTCCATTTTGATTGTGAACTGAATGGTCAAGACTCGGTATAGTGGTTCAAAGAATCTTTCGTCCTCTGTGAAGTTCTATAACTACAGGTAGTGCCTTTGGATGAATTACTTGGCCATTGTGTACCCCATTTCTGTAGTTTGTGTTTCAAAAGAGAAAATGTCTGTATCCTCCATATCCACATCAAACGGTAACCGCAGGTTCTTTGCATTCTTTTTTTCTCGATTCTGCGTCCTTTTTCCAGTCACTCCTTAATGCTTTCTTTGGGGCTTGTTTTATTTTCTTTGTAAAAGTGGATCTTGGTTTCATTGAGGGAATAGAGAAGGAAAGAGAAATATATGAACGGTTCTCAATCTTCGTTATTTAGGGAAATGATTAGAGGGAAAAAAAAGATAGTTGTCATGAAAGTCTGATTTTCTGTCTAATTTTTGAAAAGCAATTTCATATGCGAATGAAAATAGGATGAATTCTCTGGGAGAGGTGCCGCTTCACCCTTTGAATTCTCTGGGAGAGGTGTCTCTTCACCCTTGATTGTGTGTTGCCTATGTAAACATCCAAATAGATATTCCCGTGCCTAAAAGCCCAACGCAACAATATTTCTACCCAACGTAAGTGGAAATATTCCTCTCTGGAACATATTTATCATTCACGTCAATGAAACACCCAATTTTTTGAGTCATGCCTTTAGTCATGAAGGGAGTAGGAATACGCAACAAAGAAAACATGTTGATTGATGTTGCAACCAGGAGTTTTTTTAGTTATTACTTTATAAAACTGTAGTCCACTTCAAAGTTCAAAGTGCTTGTACCCTAAAAGCATTTTCATATGCAAATATAGTCTAAATGGGTAAAAGAGAGGCAGGTTGGATGTTCATTTTTTGCTCATCATATGTTTTCCTCCTCTAAATACACTATGCTTGTACGCAGCCCATGTCTTTATTCCTGTTCAGGTATTGAACAAATATTGGATTTGACTGAAGATCTGTCATACCCCAAAATGAGAAGTGACAGGCCATGAACCACAAGATCAACGCTCGTAGAACATGCAGCCTAAAAAGAAATTTAATAAAATACTAAAACAATGAACTACCAAACAGCCAACCATTTTAGATTCAGAACAACTCCAACCAATTAAGTTCCCCCAAAAATGAGTATCGGGCACAAACATCCTATGAACCGAATAATATCCAGTGATCCAATAATTAAAAAATACTTAATATATCTGACAAATGTTTTGAATGCGGAAGCGATTATTAAAATAAAATTAGGATGAGACACCCTAAGGAGGTCAATACAAGAAATCCCCAAGATGCCACCAGAGTCCTTGCCAAATTCCCTAACTTGCCTGAAAAAGAAGTTGGAATAAATCCGTCAGCTGACGAGCTCAGTGAGTAGCAAAGCATGTATATTAAATACAATTCCAAAATATGGATCAAGATAATTTACCATGTCAACATAAATTTGGCATATACGGTGAACAACAAAATACTCCATTAATCCAATTAATGATTCATCCAATAAGTCTTAATGGTGTTCTCAATCCAATCTTCAACAACAATGGGGAACCACAACCAAAATCAATAGTACCAAGTGCCAGCGAGTAAATATCTCAAAATTGGATCCAATATCAGAACTTAGAGTCACCACGATTAGGCAGCCCGTGGAACTTTTCTCTAAGAACGATCCAGTTAGTAACAACCGTTGAGCATTAGGGTCACTGCCCTAATCTGGTCTCTTCCCTAATGGCCAGAGTCACCCGCACACAAAAGATTAATTCCCTGGACTTCCCAAAATATGTTCCCATCGATATCCACAAAGTTCTCACCAAAAGATTATTCGAACAACAAATGATTTCACCGATATCGCATGCCAATTTAATATAATCAAATATAAACAATATGTGTTTCTAATTTCAATAGTAAAATTTTTCAAAACAACAATTTAAGGGACACGGGAAAGTTTGAAAATACGTAACATACTTAACCACTCACCTGGTCCAAATGTAATACGATCAAACAACGCGAAATGAGACCAACCTGAAGAGAGAATCATATAGCATTGTTATATCACTAAATGTACCAATTAGGACTAATGTCAAATTACAATTAACTAATCCTAGAACTAGCTCTCTCCAAGCCACCAGAACCATCCAAAACCTTAAACTTCAATTTTCAACTCAAACAATATATTTCCTAAGTTAACCACTTGTTCTCCATTCCCAAACTCTACCATATAGACTTTATTCTCACTAGCACAACTATTTAGTCTACATACAAATTGCATAAGCACACCGCCTCACCATTTAACTCTTCTGCCACATGAAGAACTATATCATTATTCCACTAATCCCCAATACTATCAATTCCCAGCAACATCAGATCGATTCAATGTGCACCACAACGCACAAGCCACCAATTTCACAACGCACACACTTGGCATCTCTCTCTCTCTCTTCCGAGTAACCCAATAAATTTACTCGATCCTAGTGTGCCAGTGCCCCCATCCATGGACCCTATTGCTCTGAGAAATGGTAGATCAAAAGTAAATGAGAGAGATGGAAAATAGTATTACCTCAAACGAAACCCAACGAATACCTCCTCATAAACTTGGCTGTTGCTGCTCTCTTAGAAACTTAGGATACTCTTAATACTAACCCTACTCTACGTATTTATAAATCTCTAACTATGACCTCATAAACTACCCACTTACAAACACGTACACTCTAAATTATGGAGTAAGCATCCAGTTAATAAAAATATCTTACTGAGGTAAAAATTAATCACTACAATCTAGACTTTATACTCTCAAACTCTAATAAAGCCGATAAAACTTATCGCATACAATAATGAAACATATCAAATGGGGCCCATGCAATAAAAATCCAATTCTCAAAATGGGAAAAATAAATATTAAGAAAAAGAATAGGTAAGGCGTAACAAGATCAAGGGAGCTATTCCGAAAGTGGTCTGAAATATCTTTACCGTTGGAAAGGGAACTCTGCGAAGGAGACCTTGATGATGGAACCTTATCTAGTTTTCTCCGCGCTATTCCTCTTCTTAAGGGTGTACCTATATCTCTTCCCAAGGATGATATCTAGCTTAATTGCTTTATGGTTTGCTTTTGTCCCACACCTAAATATGGAATTCCTCGGAGAGTTGAGCCATCTTTTGGGGCGAGTTCTCCATGTGATTGATTTTCAGAAGGTTTGGAGCAAGCTGAGGCGGTGTAAAACCAGAAACTTGCATAACGGAGCTAGGAGTGCTAGGGTTTGGGCCTCATCCTTGGCATATGTGTCCTTGGGAGAGACTTCCTCGGGAAGATTGGTTCCCCCTGGGGATTCCTAAAAGGAGGCGTGGTTTCGCTGAACAAATTGTCCGAACGAGGACGTACTTGACTTATTGAGAAGCGTACTTTTGTGACACGATCACGGAGGGTTTTCACTTTTGATAGTCGTTCTTTTCTTACGTTTTTGCTTTCTTGTCCTTTCATAAATGTATCAGCAGAACTGAAGGAGTTTCCTAGGCTATGCGGGATTCCCAAGACAGCAAAGATGTATATTCGAGAAGTGAGAACATTCATCTCGTCTTTGGAGAAATCTTCAATACACACCGTGCATATCATATACGCCTATTGATTGGTCCATATTCTGCCACCTCATTAAAAATTACCTGTTGAACCGGTCATTCATAACATTTTAGGTCTATCGTAACTTTTA
The DNA here is from genome assembly GCA_019656295.1 of Rhododendron mucronatum var. ripense. Classification (NCBI taxonomy): domain Eukaryota; kingdom Viridiplantae; phylum Streptophyta; class Magnoliopsida; order Ericales; family Ericaceae; genus Rhododendron; species Rhododendron mucronatum. The sequence goes on along the minus strand of BPLT01000014.1, from coordinate 1,986,147 downwards.
TACCAAAAATTCGTAACTTTTAATTCATAACATTTTTCTTACAAATCGTAACCTTTTAGTGCATATCGTAACTTTTACGAATGAATCATAACTTTTTAGTAACAGATTCATAACATTTTTAGAATCATAACATTTTGGTGTGTTTATAACTTTATAAAAAAAAAGCGTAACATTTTCAGTTCGTAACATTTTCACTACGGAATTGTAACATTTTAGTCCATTTCATAACTTTTCTATAATCAATTGTGGAATCGATTACTTAATCAATTTTTTTTTTTGTAACAATAGCTAATCAAATATGTAATCTATTACGTGAATGTTCAATTCCATAATCGATTAGACTTTATAATTGATTTTTAAATTGATTAGACATTATAATCAAATATATAGTAATTGATTTGGCAATTGATTACATATTCAATTAGACATCATAATCGAATATGTAATCAATTCTATATATTATGTTCAATTATGTAATCGAATAGACAATATAATCGATTTTGTAATTGAATTGAGTACGATTGGATAACACTGTGAAGTCGATTACTCAATCGATTTGCTAATTGTTAGGCCTCAGTAAGTCCTCTAATCAATTGCAAAATAAGTTAAAAACAACATTGCAATAGATTTAAAAATCAATTGTTCTAAATAACACAAATAATTGATTACATGATAGATTATATTTCTCTACGGTTTCAATTACATAATTGATTGGTATTGATAACACTCATAATCGATTAGATTATCAAATACAAGTATTAGTTATTTGTAATTTGGATGGTTGCACTAATTCACAAAACGCTAGTAGTACGTCTATTGACCAAAAAATAAATAGCACGTCCTAAATATTGGTGTCTTTTACACATAACCTAAAATGTATTGGTAAATTTATCTTATCACCATCACTCTCTTGATCACCCATTAACTTTTTTGTTAGTGTTTCCTATTTAGTAATACAGATGACCGACTTCGCTATTCCTTTTAGTTGGACTATTTATGTGAAAGTTCACTATGCAATTAAAGATATTGTGAAAAATATTAAACAACATAATATTTCAAAAAAATGGCTACAAATATGAAACACTTTAAAAATCTTGTAAAAAAAGCCTTGACTTTTTATTATATTATGATAATGATAGTATCTTTTTCCTTTAGTAATTATCGAAAGAAGTATGCGTACATCCCATAAATTAAAGCATCAAATGGTCAGTTCTGTTTTTTGGTAGTTTATTGCTGGGTGGAATTGTATTTTTGTTTTATATGTTATCCTTCTCCATTTTTCCCGCATTATGTGTGGTTGCTGTGAACTAGGATTAAAGCACAGCTCGTCTGGACCAAGGCTGCTGTGAACTGTTTTGCTCAAGAGGTTCTGGTCCGGACTAGTAGTACTGTGAGCTCGGAAAGTGATCATGGAGCTCTGGCCTGGACAAGAGTGACGTTGGTCCGGACCAAGCTCGTTGCAACTCAGTTTTGACAAAATATTAGAGGATGTATTAAAAACAAATGTGCCTGATTTTCTATGTATAAAAGCTGGGCCTCACAAGTAGGTGATGGATTTCAAATATAATACCCATTTCGAATTTTGCATTTGTTTGCTGCTGCACCGAAAGAAAGGGAGAGAGAGAGAGAGAGAGAGAGCGAGACCAATTGAACAGAATTGAATTTTCCAGGTCCTTGATGAATTTTTATGACCAACTTCCCGACCTTGTAATTTTTCAATATTTTTACTGGAGATGCCTTTACATGTCTAATCTGTTGTGTTAAAATTTTAGAATTTTATTCAAAGTACATAAATTTCTAAAAATCCGACACTGAGCTGCTGTCGTAGAACTCACTGTGCTGACAGCACCGTCGCACTTTACGGAAACGACTATATCTCAGCCTAGAAAACTCGAAAACACTTTTCGCTTGTTTTGTTGGAAACTAGACACATAGAGCTAAAAAAAATATGAAGGCCATGCTCCCTAGTTATGCTTGAGTAATAACAGATTTCAGTTTGAAATTTGGCCAAAAATCTGTTCTCTGGAATTCACTGTGAGTTTTGGGTCTAATCGGTACCTGTTTGAAAATAGTTATCAAGGTCAGAAAATTCTGGAATTTTAATATGATGTTCCTTTATGTGTCCTGGGTTATTGGAAAAAATCTTGTAGCGAATGTATTAATTGGAGAATTCCAGAAAATATCGTAGAGCATAGCATTGCTAGATTTCATAAAGCATTTCATGCATTTCATTTGCTTTTGGGCGTGAGCTTTGCTTGTAAACCTTATGGGTGGAGCGTTATTCATATTTCTAGGTGGGGATATCATAAGGACTATCACTTGAATTCATATTTCTAGCATTATTCAGTGCAAAATGTTTCTCACAAATAGGTCAGATGAAATAAATCAGAGAGACTTTTACTTGAATTCATAACCTCAAAGCCAAGTAAGATGCTTTTACAACTTAGAATGTGTTCAACTACTTCAAAAAGAATAGCTACATTTCAGTAACAGAGGATCCTGAGCATTTTATTCCTTCCCAGGATTCACCACAAGGGTCACCTCCACTTGATTTCCAACCATCCAGTTGTGAAGGTAACTAACCATAACTGAACTTCATGGTCCAAACTTCCACTTGCTAGAATTTCAGGACACAAGGGGTGGAATCTAACTTGCAAGAGTTCCATCGCTAAAACATTGGTAATGAGCAGCTCAAAAAACTTCACTTCGAACAAATTAATAGTGCCTTACACATACACATTATGGTTCAGATGGCATTGCACCAAACAAAGAGATAGATCAGAAGAATAGGCAAGCAGTACAACTGTACAAGAGACTGAACATATTTAAACAAGCAGAAACCAAACAAACAAGCAGAAAGTGCCAACAAAGGAAGTGACTCAATTCAACTTAAGCTAAGGAAGTGCCAGAATCCAAACAAGCAGAAACCCCATTAAAGGTATAATAATTGGACACCATAGCAGTTTAAACACCATGAAAAGGAAAATCCACGTTATGAATCCTTATGGCAACTACCTACAGTAGCGAAACCAATGACAATTTTTCACTTGGGTATTATGAAAACCTGTCCGAGCAAGGAAGAACTTTACAAAAAGTGGCAGGAATGACATCTAAACTACATCTTAACAGGACCTATAAAATTATCAAAATACCTAAACCATCCAAAAGAAGGTTGCCAAAACATTGAAAACATAAACGAATAACAAAAAAATCTCTCCTTACATTCCATCGTTCAATCACAACCTTAATAATCCTGAATTCAACGTAGCTTTAGGATCTCCACACATTGTTCGCTTAAGATCACAACGCATGTACGAGATGAGGCAAAATCCTGTCCTCACATATTATTGTAGGAGTATTGGCATTTTATCGAACAGTTTGTGAGCCTTACATGTAACTTCTACACATTCAGTAACCCGACAACTAGAACCGTCCAGAATCTGTTTAACCTTCTTTCACAAACAAATTTACACACAAATTTCTGAATACATGCACAGATATACACGTATACAAACACATTTAGTAGCCCAACAACTAGAACCTCCCAGAATCTGTTTAGGCTTCCTTCACAAACAAATATACGGCCAAATCTCTGAATAGATGCAGAGAGAGAGAGAGAGAGAGAGAGAGAGAGAGAGAGAGAGATTATATTCATACCTGAGAGAAGCGGCGAGTTACGGACAGGGAGGAGCCACCGCGACCGACGACTGGGATGAGGGAGGGCGAACGGACTGATAGGTCTGGTTTCGTGTAAGGAAAAGAGAGAGATATCCACGCTGGTTGGGAAGAAAGTGAGAGGCGAGATTTCTTTCCATTTTGTTACTTACAGGGTTTACCTGTTACACTGGTAACAAGTTTTTTATTAATAACCTATCGTAACATTTTAAAGGGTTCAGATCAATTTTCAAGCATCTAATGGTAATTAAAGAGGGTGCATATGATACACACCCAAATAGAGGGTGTGTATTGTAGCACTTCTCTTTCATCCTTTTAGGGAAAGGAGCAATGGTGTATTAATTTGCTGTTCCGTAACAGGGCTAATATTGAAGTGGCACTACTTTTCTGTCTTCTAGTTTGTGTTCTATTGTATTGACAAGGTAATGTGAAAATGTGTTCAAGATGTGGAAATCTCGAGGCATTAGTCAATGGATAGGAACACATAAACACGGGGGTACTTAGGACCTAGAGCCAGTCGTGGCAAATGCATGGAAGCTTTGAGAACCCACACTTTACAAAAGAATAAGCATTATCATAGATTCTATAAGAAGGCTTTCAATTCGTGAATTCATTACCACTGTATACTTGAGACAAATCCTTTGGATTTGAAGAAAACGATCTCTGCATTGTTGTGATTTTAATCTTTGTATTATGATTTAGAATTGAAGAAGAATTCTATTCTCAAAACTTTCCAGAGTCGTATAGGCGTGTCATAGACGCGTTTTTGAATAATTGTGGATTGATCAACATTGAGTGTGTTCTCTTAAGGGCGTGTGGATTACTAATATTGAAAGAGAGACTTCAAAAATTGAAAAGTTTTAGGTCATTTGACGACGGAGGAAACTTACTGTCTTTTAGTAAAGAATAAGTGGCCAATATATGTTAAATTTTTTGTTTTTGAAACATGACACCCATGTTTGAGACTATATTAATGTTTTACGTTTAGTGAATGAATAGTTACGCATAATTCCGAGATAATGCTTACACATAATTTGTTTTTCTAGATCGATGCTTAAATATTTTTTAAGGTGATTAGATTGTTGAATTTCCAGCAAAATATCAAGTTGGATTAACAACTTTTTTTTACACGATTAACAGAATCACTGATAGCAATTAGCAAGTCTTCTCTCTCTCTCTCTCTCTCTCTCTCTCTCTCTCATCTATGCCTTGGCTAGTCATCACTAAAGTCAATGACTACAACATTTTGGAAGTGAAGAATACTCAGAGAGGAAGAAAGACTGGAAAAGTCATCAGTCTCTCACTCTCTCTCTCTCTCTCATCTGTGCCTTGGCAATTCAATGACTACAACATTTTGGAAGTGAAGAATACTAAGAGAGGAAGACTAAAGACTGGAAAAGTGAGAGACACTCTTGGCTTGCTTGACTCCTAGTGCCTGGGTCAACAAGTCGACCCAAAAGTCTTTTTAAAAACCCCTCTTGAGCATTGTTCTCTGCATCCATTGCTCAATATTTTGCTGCTACAAAAACCACACACTTTAAATAATGGGCAACAATACCATATCCTCTTTTGTTTATTCTGTTATGCTCCTAGCTATAAGCACGGCAGCGTTATTTTTAGTTTCATCATCTGCAAAATCATCATCATCATCAATTCCATCTTCAGTAGAGGCGGAAGCTCTTCTTAATATTGGTTGGTGGGAAAACTTTTCTTCAACAAATCATTGCGACTTGGAGGGTATCACTTGCAATAGAGCAGGAAGCGTCACTGGGATGGAAGTTCATTTCTTTTATTATCCGTACCGAAGTCTTGCAAACATGAATTGGTCTTCCTTGCCAAATCTTGAATATCTTGATGTCAGTCACTCTCCCTACTTACTTGGGGAAATTTCAGGTGAAATTGGCACTCTCTCAAAGCTCACCCACCTTGACCTTTCTGATAACATTTATCTTGAAGGTGATATACTCCCTACCCTGGGAAATCTCACCCAATTAGTCCATGTCAATTTATCGGGGACTCGTATCAGAGGTCCAATCCCTTCATCTATTGGAAATTGGAGAAACATGATCCATTTGGATCTCAATTCAAATAATCTCTATGGCTTCATCCCTCATGAAATAGGGAACCTAAAGAATTTGGTCGAGATGGATTTGAGTTTCAACAACCTTGGAGGTTTTATCCCTTCATCTATTGGCAATTTATCTAATTTGGCCAATTTGTATCTTCATTCAAATTGGCTTAAAGGTCCAATCCCTTCATCTATTGGCAATTTATCTAATTTGGCCAATTTGTATCTTCATTCAAATTTTCTCAATGGTTCAATCCCTTCAGCTATTGGCAATTTATCTAATTTGGCCAATTTGTATCTTCATTCAAATTGGCTCAATGGTCCAATCCCTTCATCTATTGGCAATTTATCTAATTTGGCCAATTTGTATCTTCATTCAAATTTTCTCAATGGTTCAATCCCTTCAGCTATTGGCAATTTATCTAATTTGGCCAATTTGGATCTTCATTCAAATTGGCTCAATGGTGCAATCCCTTCATCTATTGGCCATTTATCTAATCTGACCTATTTGTGTCTCGATGGAAATCAACTCAGCGGTTCTATCCCCTCATCTATTGGCCATTTATCTAATCTGACCATTTTGTATCTCAGTTCAAATCGACTCAGCGGCTCTATCCCCTCATCTATTGGCCATTTATCTAATCTGAACTATTTGGATCTCAGTTCTAATCAACTTTGTGGCTCAATCCCTCCAGAAATAGGGAACCTAAACAATTTAGAGTGGATGGATATGGGTTCCAATATCCTTAATGGTTCAATCCCCTCATCTATTGGCCATTTATCCAATTTGACCTATTTGTTTCTCAGTTCAAATCGACTCTGCGGCTCAATCCCTCCAGAAATTGGGAACCTAAAGAATTTAGAGGAGATGCATATGAGTTCCAACATCCTTAATGGTCCAATCCCTTCATCTATTGGCCATTTATCTAATCTGACCTATTTGTATCTCCATTCAAGTCAACTGGACGGTCCCATCCCTTGTGAAATAGGTAAGCTGCAGAATTTGGTTGAGGTGGATATGAGCCATAACAACCTTCATGGCCCAATTCCTCGAGAAATAGGGAATTTGCCTCTAAAGTACTTAGATCTCTCCCAGAATAATCTCTCTGGAAAAATCCCGAATAAGCTTAGGTTCGGACGAACTCTCAACTTGTCATACAATCGTCTTGACTGTCAAATCCCAAATAGATCTCCAAATGGGTGTCCAAATGAGGGTTGCCGTAAAGACTTTAATTCCTCCCATTGTTTTTCCTCCGCGGCCAATAAAGGAACGAAACTTGTTCTTGTTGTTTCTCTCCCGATCATAGCATCCCTTGCTTTACTTGTGTTTGTTGTGTGCTTTCGTTACCGTAAGACCCGAAAAAATGAAGGTGAATCAAAAACAACGAAACATGGGGATATTTTCTCCATATGAAATTACGATGGAAGTATTGCATATGAAGACATCATCAAAACAACAAATGACTTTGACATCAAATATTGCATTGGAACAGGTGGATATGGTAGCGTCTACAGAGCTCAATTGCCAAGCGGCAAAGTAGTTGCCTTGAAGAAACTTCATCGGCTGGAAGCAGAACACCCTGCTTTTGACCATTGTTTCAGGAATGAGATCCAAATGTTGACTAATGTACGACACAAAAACATCGTGAAGCTTTACGGATTTTGTTTGCACAACAGATGCATGTTCTTGGTGTATGAGTACATGGAAAAAGGAAGCTTGTTTTGTGCTCTTAGATTCGATGTTGAAGCTTCTGAAATTGGATGGACCCAAAGGGTAAACGTCGTTGAAGGACTGGCACATGCTTTATCCTACTTGCATCATGATTGCACCCCGCCAATCGTTCATCGAGACATATCTAGCAACAACATTCTATTGAATTCTCAACTCGAGGCTTTTGTTGCTGATTTCGGAACTGCGAGACTGTTGAATCCTGATTCGTCGAACCAAACTGTAATTGCTGGCACTTATGGATATATTGCACCAGGTACGGGTACTAAATATGTTTATTGAAGCAAACTCATGCAGTTATTTTTAAAATCCATCTTTGTGTTTGTGCAGAACTCGCATATACCATTGTTGTGACTGAAAAGTGCGATGTTTATAGCTTTGGAGTCGTGGCACTAGAAACAATCATGGGGAGGCATCCTGGAGAGCTCCTATCGTCCTTGACATCGCCTCCTAGCGAAAACGTGATGATAACTGATGTCCTAGATTCACGCCTTCTGCCTCCAACTAATCCAATAGTTGCGGGGGATATAGTTCTAGTTGCTACAATGGCATTTGCATGTTTAGATCCTAAGCCCAAGTTGCGACCATCGATGCTACGCCTATCTCAAGAGTTTCTTTCTCGTTGGAAGGCTCTAGCTATACCCCTTCGTACAGTTTCATTGCGGAATCTATGGAATCGGAAAATGGACTTTGTCCACCAATCAAATGAGCAAGTGATGAGTGCCCAAGTTTGACCAAAAGCGTATCACATCCTTTTCTGGCCGTTATTTGTTATGATTATTGTGAATTTATTTTAAGAGAAGCTATACGGACTAGACCATTCCTGGTTTGTGTCAGTGAACCAAAAACCTTATGATTTATGGTTCATACTTTGTTGTAGGAGCATTTTTAAATGTTTGTTGATTGATCACCATAGAGTGTGTTCTCTTAATTAAGGGCGTGTGATACGGATCCTTCTACAGGGACCGACGCGGTTTCGATCAATTATGGGTTCCAGTTTGGGGTTGCACAAAATTGATCCAAACCATTGATTATTTTTTAAATATTCTTTAGTATTCCAGGAAAATTTTAGATCCATTGTGTAAGTGTACGTGTGCATTATTCACATGTCAAATGTTTCATTCAGAATTCAAGATCCTAAACTCTGAAACAAAAATAGAACCTTGGATTGAGCATTTATAGTTATCCGATTGACCTAAATTTTGCAGGCTTATCAAAAAAATATTTAAAAATAATCAACGGTTTAGATCATTTGCACTGGGACTTGAAGTGGGCCCCAAAAATTTGAAGTAGTTCCCCATATAAGACTACTCTACCCATTATTGAAAGAGAGAGACTTTAAAACTTGGAAAGTCTTTGTTTGGAAGTTAAGGAACCTGAGAGAAAAGAAGAAAAATGAAAAAAGAAGAAAAATGAGAGAAAAATTGTACTATTTACAATTCTAAATTTTTTTATTCTCTCTTCTCTTTCTCTCCAAACCAAACATTGGGAGAGATATTTTTTTAATTTTCCCTTCCTTTCTCTTGACACACATTAGAAGGAAGAAAAATTCGTACCATGCATGACAATTAAATCTGAGGAAAAAGCCAATTTCTTCATGTGTGTTACCCGTTAATTTTTACAGGAAATCATGTAGAGGAGGACCGGTTTCAAATTTATATAAGAATTGTAGCAGTTCTTATATAAGTTTGTCCGCCCAATATCGTTTTGAACATTCTAATGCCTGCCAACCTTAAGAGATTGCAAAAAGTGAAGCTATTTTTGGCGAAACATAGATTGATTGTAACATTATTTTACTTTTAAAAATGGATAGGGATGCACATGTCTGAATATATATATATATATATATATATATATATATATATATATATATATATATATATATAGACTGGATTTTAGTAATTGAATATGTTGATTAAAAATATATATGATAATATTTTTAAACTTATTTTCACAATTTTTATTGGAAAATTTGATATAGCCTTTCATATATATGTTGCAAATCTTTTTTCAACATTTGTCCTCCCAATTTTGAAATCCTGAGTCCGTCCCGAGAAATATTCAAAATTTTACTCTCAATAACATTCGAGCACTGACAATTGACGATGGAAATTCAACTATACAAATGTTGCAAAAGATTATGGAATTGAGCGATGCTGAATTAATTTGCGATTCCGTAACAGGGCTAGTTTTGAAGGGGCAATACCTTCTAGTTTGTTTCCCAATTCAAAAGGCCATGGGCTGAATTTAAGGTAGTCGTACCGGCACCATATACTCGATCTTTCGTGTTCATATTCCCTATCTTTACAAGTATTTTCTCGCCCTTGAATCACGTGAAAATACTTAGATATATGGAAATCTCGAGGCATGTCTAGACTGCTAAAAACACATAAAAATGGGGTACAGAGGACCTGGTGCCACTTGTGCCTAAGAGAAGACCACACTTTACAAAAGAACAAGCATCATCTTAGATTCTATAACGAGACTTTCAATTCATCTTAGAATTTCTTTTTCAGTAGAATTTTTAGAATTAAGATCTAACGTGCGTGTCGTGCCGTGCCGTGCCATTCAACTTCCGTGTCAACTGTGTTTCGTGCCGTGCCCGTTTACTTAAATCGTGTCGTGCCGTATCGTGTCATAGCCAATCGTGTCGTGTCGTGCCGTGCATATTTACTTAAATCGTGTCGTGCCGTGCCGTGCCGTTTTTCAATCGTGTCGTGCTAGGCCGGGCCCATTTACTTAAATCGTATCGTGTTGTGCCGGCCCATTTTTTAATCGTGTCTTGTCGTGCCGTTTTTCAATCGTGTCATGCCGGGCCGGACCATTTACTTGAATTGTGTCGTGTCGTGTTGGCCCTTTTTTTAATCGGGTCATGCCATGCCGACCCGTTTACTTGATCGTGTCATGTTATTTTTCAATCGTGCCGTGCCTGTTTTGTATGGTACGGACAAAAAATTGCTTTGTTTTTTTGTTTTTGGTCTCTTATGGACGGCATTCCTTTGAACTCGTAAGAACCATAAAAAATTGTCGTGATGTGCTGTGATGGAGTCATGTATTAAAAATAGGATAGTACCCATTTGCTTCTTAGAAGCTCCACACGAATCTGGTTGCCAAACACCAGTTTCCTAAACCAGTGATTTCGTTAAAGCATTGCTTGGTTTTCAATATTCAATGAACGTGCGAACTCTTGAAAGAGAGAGAGAGAGAGAGAGAGAGAGAGAGAGAGAGCATGCCAGCAAATTAAAAAGAACCGAAAGAGCAAAAATAGGGAAAGAATTGTAATGATTATGTTGACCACGAAATAAGTTGGCTTAACGAAGTTGTTTGTTGCAACGGACAAAATCATTGCAGAAAAGCTAGGGAAACCAAGTTTGGAATGAAAATGATCAGAGGTTAGTACATATCATAGATTTAAATATCGGCCGGTACGAACCGTATCGGCCGGTTCGTACCGGAATTTGAGGGGACCGATTCGGATACAGGCCGATATAACGGGGAGATCGCGAATCACAGAAGAACCGGCCGATTTCCGGTACGTATCGGTCTGTAACGGATTTATGGACCGGTTCGACCGGTTCGGGCCAGTTCGGGGAAAAAAAAAAAAAAAAAAACAGAGCTCGTTCTACATAGCAACAAACCATCAGGCATCAACTCCTTCCACCTTTCACAGTTTTTTCCCTAAAATTTTGGATCTTGGAGTTACCTGATTTTGTCGAAAAGGCGCCGGAATGTGCAAGAACACGCCGGAATCCGCAAGAATACGCCGGAAGGTCGTCGGAAACTAATTTGAGAGAGTAGTTGGATCATCGTCGCCGTCCGAAACACTCGTCGCCGTCGAAACCCTCGTCGCCGCTTCCGAGTCTTCCAGGTGGAGGCTGGGTCAATTAGTGCCACAGTAAAGCCTCCTTGAAGCAGGGATGGTAAAGCCTACTAGAATTGGCTTAGGTTGAGAGAGAGAGAGAGAGAGAGAGAGAGAGAGAGGGGGTCTGATTCTCCTGGTAATTTTTGTTTGCAGAGAGAGAGAAAGAGAAGAGTTGGGGTGAAGAGTAAAGTTTGGGTTGAAGTTGTGGTAAAGAGTAAAGTTAGGTGAAGAGTAGCCAACGGGTCTTTTTTTTTTTTTTTTTGAACTGTAGCCAACGCGTCTTTTGATCTCGGGTCTTTTGATCCGTTTTTTTTTTTTTTTTGTCTTTTGTAAACAAGAAGGATTAATTATCCAGTGTGGTTGGCACTTGCTAGAAAGTAATCCAATGGTGCACAAAGAATTAGAGCAATCCATCCAACGGTGCACAAATTAAAGCTGGTCCAAGGGTGCAGAAATTTTTGCATAACAGGTAGTATCTCTAATAAAAAATGAGTGGAAAAAATTAGAAATTTTTTTTGCATAACAGGTAGTAAGTTGACTTTATTTTGCGGGTTTTGATAAATTATCGGATATTTCAAATGAAAAGAATGGGCTATTACATGTCTTAAATTAATTAAAATGTGATAATTTAAGCCAATGTTGGGGGCAAAAGTATATTTTTCAAGTTTTATACATGTTGCTGATGATTTTTAAAAATTCACGGCCGCGACACCCGATTCCCGCGACGTATCACTGATATGTCCCGATACCGATATACCGCGACCGATACCGCGACGGCGACCGATACCGCGATTTAAAACTATGGTACATATAACACATCTGGGTTGGGAGTTACAATTATAGAATTTCAAAAATAGTTATAGGACTTCTCAAGGCCAACTCTGAACATTCTGGACTGCTGCAATAAACTGAGTTCCTTAAAAGACTTATCGCAATACCACTTAGACACAGGTTGGAGAAATGATGACGCTTGTCGGCGTTGACGCTGCCTGTCCTTGCATATGATCAAGTACCTGACAACGAGAACATCCCATTAAGTTGTGTTATCCATCAATCATAAGCTTTTAGTATCCTAAATTCCTAATCAACAGGTGCTTACTTAACCTGGTGAATATAGTCAATGAAAGCACTTAGTTTGTCAATAGCATATCGCACTATCCATATCAGGTTTAGAACTCTGAAAGACATCAGACCTGGTTCCAAATAAGGACCCAAAAATTTGATATCTAAATATGGAAAATAGGCTCTACTGTAGCTCGTAACACAAAAATCACACAATTATATGCATGCTGGCATCAAAATAATGAGTGCAAGGGTTGAAATAGGCCATGCCCCGTAGAAGGCTGGCTCAGTAGAAGCAAGGTTCCCCTAAAGCCCAACGTGAAGATGTTACATGTTCTAAGGCTACCACATGTCCACATTATAGAAACCACAATCTGAAACTGAAAATCTATAGGACATGCTACATGAAAACAGATTACCGAAGATAATTTATCTAGTTGTTTGTCTTGGGACTTGTCTGTATGTTGAATTACTATTAGTTTTCACTTTGGTTGTTTGTGGATGAAGTATTCATCTGCATACAAAAAGAATGTGCACATTACTATTGTTGTGGATGAAGTATTCACATACATACAAACAGATTATCTACTACATTACTAGCATGTCAATATAAATTTTGAGCAGACAAACATGTAGTTTACAGCTATATAAGTGTCTAATAACTAAGCCAAACCTAAACTAGCATAAAATTCTGTAGAAAAAAAAAACTGTTTATCATTAATATTGTTTTTGTCCTCTGTTCTGTGGTGAGCATTATTGCTTTGGTTGAGCAAGCCTGAGTTGCTACTTATTTTATGGCTGTGGTAATACTGTAGACTGTAGAGTCTGATGCAGCCTACCCCTAGATATTGCATGCCATAAATTGGAGAAGTCCATGGGACTAACTATCAATACAACAATTCACCTGACTGATTACACGAGCATCACGAATATGGCATCACTAATACTCCATGGGAGTATTGTGAATAATTCAAATAGATAAACCTAAAATGCATTCGGCTTATCAATAAAACTAAAAATAACTAAAAATGCAGAAAAGGAATGCTGTTGAGGGTTTTCGGTGGAAAGTTATGTCTGAAGCCGCACCGTTCCATTTGAGGAACTTATTGGCTAGAAGAACCTGTGAGCATGACAGGGAATTTACCTGTTGATGAGAAGAAAGTTGCATCAGGCAATGTATGTCCCGCCCTTGGGTCATTAACATATGGTGCTGGCCTGCAACAAGAAAACTCATTCCACTTGCAAAACTATGCAAACCAAAATGTGAATAAGACAGGGAGAGATAGATGTTCTAGCAAACCTAACATATTCTTGAGGACGGGAACCACTGTAGTTGCAACTATCCCTGAGGAGATACCAGAAGGAAGTCAACACAATCGCATAAAGGCAGGACAGCAAAGACAAAGAAAGGTCGTAAGTTACCAGCAGCATCACACTAGTAATGCATCTCCCCTAATCATCACCATCTATATCAGAGTCTGAAAAATAATCTCTGAATTCATCTTTAGCTGATCTTTTTTGAATTCCAAGACGTGCATCCTCCCAATCTTTTAATCATAGGAGACAATCCAAAATATCTGGAGCTAGTCTGCTCCTCTTCTCATCCAACACTCTCTTACCAGCACTAAAAGCAGATTCCGATGCAACTGAAGAGACAGGAGCTGTTAGTACATCACGTGCCATTATAGAAAGAATGGGAAATGTCCTTTCATTTTTTTTCCACCAATCTAAGATATCAAAATTTGTTAAGTCGTCCTTTTCGGTAAGATGCTCTATCTCTAAATATTTAACAAGTTCAGAGCGTGCACTAGCACTTTTACCTTTCTTGGAAATGAGAGACCAGGATGGGTCATTGCTACTTGTAGATGGTAAAGGAACAGTAGTAGTACTCGTAGTAGTGCTTGCAAACTTAGACTCATAAGAAGCATATAAATTAGTCAATAGCGAATTCACTTCAGTAAGAGAAGGTAATGTAATCATTAAGTTAACAGAAATTCCATCTAAGAGCATTTGAACAGCGTCTAACTTAATCCTTGGGTCCATTACTGCAGCTACAATAAATATTTTTGGCATGTCCTTGAAATATTTCTTGAATTTTGATTCCATATCAATACAAGCACCTACGAAATTTGTTTTTGTTTTATAAGTATTAAAAGTGAAACTAATATTATACAAGTGATTAATCACAAGACAAGAAGTAGGATAACGAACACCCGAAAGAGCACAGGTAGCAGCATAAAATACTTTCAAAAATTTCATGAACTCAAAAGCAATTATCCAATCAGAATGAGTTAAACAACAATCAGATTTGGCATTAACAAAAGCAGTAATCACATCAACGTGATTCCTACAAGATTTTAACATAAGGAAGGTTGAATTCCAACGAATTTTCATATCAAGTTTCATTCTTTTTGGTTTAACATTGTAACTTTTACACAATCCATCAAATTCTTGTTGCCTAGCTCTAGAAGTAGCAATAAAAAGAAGAGCATTTCTAATGTTTCGTATCTGTGGTGCTATAGATTCCAAACCATCTTGCACAACCAAGTTAATGATATGGCATACACATCGCATATGAAAAAATTGACGGGAACGCAAGTTTGTCATATTCACCTTGAACAATTCAATTGCAGCGCTATTAGCAGTATGATTATCAAAAGTAATACTGAAAATTTTATCAACAATTTCAAACTCCCTAAAAACACCACTTATACATTGAAAAATCTGATTAGCATTATGAGGATGCTCCATTAAACGAAAAGCAATAATTCTTTTATTCAAAATCCAACTAGAGTCTATATAATGAGCAGTCACACAAATATAACCAAGATTATTTATACCAGACCACATATCAGAAGTAAAAGAGATTGTACTATCAAACTTTTTAATTTCAGTTATCATTTCTTTTCTAGTTTTTCCAAAAGCTCCCAAACAATCACTTCTAGTTGTATTTCTAGAAACTTTAGAAAATTCGGGATTAAGATAATTCTTCACAACATATTCAAATCTAATATCATCACCAAAAGTAAATGGTTGTTCTGCTGCAGCTACGTAACGGGCCAATCCCTCTCTCATTTTAGGTTTCGAATATTTAAATTTTGACAAACCACCACTAGGTCCACTACTACCTAGTCTGCCTTCTTCTAGATCTTTTTTATGTATGTTTTGAAAATGTCTACTAGTAGACCTTGTGCCATGGTTACTATTGCAGGTAAAATCACTTCCACAATAATTGCATACAGCTCTCAATCCTTGATCAATACCATATTTATCTATGAAATTTTTAACTTTATGGAAATGATCCCATACATATGAAGTGAGGCATCTCTTTTTTGCCCCACAAGTACCTGTAGAAGTAGAACCTCCTGCAACAGTGTTTGAACCAGCTTCACCAATGGAACCCATTTGCGGGGGTGAAATTGAATGAGTTGCTCCATGTTCATAATGAGATGAGTCAGATGACTCAGAGTGATCACGTCCCCCTAAATGTAAATGTTCAGGATCCATCTGTAAAAAAACACAAAAAAACAGAGGAAATGAGTACACCACATTCATCCTGAAAAGAAGAAAAAAGCTTATTGTAAACAAAACTACCACTCATTTAATCTACTACTGGTAAAACCAATCAACAATGTCTACAACTTTTTCAGGACATTTGGTAGCCTGATTCAGTATATCTTGCTTAATCTAATTGAGCCCTTCCCTTCATATGAAATCAAATAATCACAGAAACAGATTACAGAAGAGCAGACAAGACTTTCATCATCAAATCTATTTAAATTAAGCAAAAGCAACTGAAATCACGTGGACAAAAAAACTCAAAAACAACGAAAAATGCACTTCCAAATCTATTTAACTTAAGTTGCTACTATTTCGTCATGCACCAATAACAGAAATATATACCAAAAACGGATACTTGTAAGTCAAATCCTCGTACGGAGAACTTGAGAGTGAGAGTGAGAGTGAGAGTGAGAGAGAGAGAGATACCAAAAACTATACGCTTGAACCGCTGAACTTGAGAGTGAGAGAGAGAGATAGCGCTATTTGGGAGCAAACGGCGGTGACCGTGAGCTGAAAGCCTGAGGTAGAGTACTTGAAGGCCCTGAACGGCAACGGCAACTCAGGCCCCGTTCCAGAACGAAATAAGTTCTTATTTTTTGTCTAATAAGAAGGGTTGTTTCACAAAAGATTGAACAATTACTTATTTTTTGAGAAGACAATTTCAAGCTTAAAAATTATGTGCTTACGCAAATAATTTTTCTATCAATATAGATCTTGTTTGATAGATCTCATTGAGATCTTTAATACGGTGCAAAAAAAAATTGAAAAATTATTTCTCATTTACGTTATTTTTGAGTTTGAAAATGTGAAATAAGCTGCTTATTTAGATTTTGTGGAACAAACCTTCTTATTTTTCTTTGAGAAGTGGCAAAATAAGTACTTATTTTTTAAGAAGGTTTCTGGAACGGAGCCTCAGATGAGTCGGATCTGGTTCTAGGGTTTGAGTCTTTGAGAGTTAGTCTTAGAAGCAGAGAGAGAGAGTTGTGGGTGAGACCATGAGAGACTGAGAGAGAGTTGAGAGTGAATCCGTGACCGTAAGATGAGACTGTGAGAATGAGAGAGAGACGTTCAGATATAAAGAGTGAGAGAGAGAGGGAGAGAGACGTTGAGAGATAAAGAGAGAGAGAGAGAGAGAGAGAGAGAGAGAGAGAGAGGGAGAGCGACGTTGAGAGATAAACGGCAACGGGAAACTCAGATATCGATGATTCGATAAGATCTGTACTCAGGCCAGTCCGGCGTCTAGGTTTCGTTTGACGGTTTGAGAGAGTCAAAGAGAGAGAAGATGCTAGGGCCTGCCGATCTCATCTCTTTGTATATATAATTGGCCAGGTTGTGATCATGCGCATAAGTCACACCACAATCTATATGCACTAAATAATGTAAAATTCTCATAAAGTCTTATAATGCATCACTCGAGGGCTACCCGAGCTGTTTTTTAAAAATCGGAATCGTCTATCTTTTATGTGAGAGAGATTATATAATTTGTGCAAAAAATGAAGTAAATTGGTTATCGTTATGTACTTGATCGCACATAACAAAAAAAATTATTAATTAATCTACATCCCGATGAAAGGGCTTTCAAAACCCGATAGACCCGAAATTTTGCGGGAGTGATTAAAACACTATAAACAACAAAATGAACGGTATGGATCGTCATAATTGTGTCGCAATCGCGTGGCTAGCGTACATTGGACTATAGCAGAATATATTAGTTTAGAACCAAATAAGTTAAATGTATAGATTTGAAAGGTAGCTATAGACTCATTTTTTCAAATGTTCGATCTAAACCGTTACGATTTAAGATCTTATGAAATTTATCATTCTCCCCTGAACAGGTGATAATCAGATGTTGAAAACCACGTGATCGGAACACATTTGGTGTTTCCAAAGGCGTTAAAGTCCTATAATGCATCACTTGAGGGTCGCCCGAGCTATTTTTTGAAAATCAGAACCGTTTACCTTTTATGTAGGAGTGGTTATATCATTCGTGCAAAAAAAATTAAATTGGTTATCGTTATATACTTGATCACTCATAACAAAAAATCTCCTATTAATGAATCTACGTCCCTGATGAAAAAGCTTCCAAAATCCGATAGATCTGAAAATTTGCGAGAGTGATTAAAACACCAAGAACAACAAAATGAACGGTATGGATTATCAATCATAAATGTGTTGCAATTATGTGGTTAACGTACAAGAGACCCGTTTTTATAGAATAGAATTATATAATATATATTAGTTGTTCCAATTATAAGCACAACAAGATTGTTGGCCTTAGTGGTTTGAAATGTGTGTCAAGTCCTCAAGGATTTAGGTTCGAACCCCATAGAGATCATTTTTTTAAAACCAATTTTGTTTCTTATTTATAATTCGTGCAATTATAATTCGTGCAAAAACATAACATAACTAATAGCTTTGGTGGTTTGTGATGTGTGACAAGTTCCATAGGACTTGGGTTTGAATCACATGGAGGTTTTTTTTCCCTTTAAAATTAGCTTTTTTTTCTTATTTATTGTTAGTTGTTCCAATTTAAAAGCTTATTTTTTATAAATTATGAAATTAAAATGCCTTGTTTTGTAATTAAAATTATTGTTATTTAATCACATCATATTTATGAGTCACAAGTTAATTTATTTAATAATTTTTTTCCTGTGCCTTGTGTCGTGCCGGGCTAGAACCGTGTCGTGCCTATGCCCGTGCCCGCCAAAACCATGTCGTGCCGTGCCGTGCCCGTTCAATTACCGTTGGAAAGGGAACTCTGCGAAGGAGATCTTGATGATGGAACCTTATTGATGTCGGTCAAAGTCCAAGAAATTATTCAAGAAGTCATTGCGTCGATCGAAGAGTCATTTTAAAGTTTCTAAGTGTTCTTTTTAAGTTTCAAGAGTCACCCTAGTTTTTAGTAGTCAAAGTCTTAGTCGTATTAATGATCATCTTGGAAATGTTTTTTGTTTTCTTTTCCTATGCTTGGAGGGATGTTCCAAGTGTGCTTATAAATAGTTGATCTAATGAATGAAATAAAAGTAGAGAGTGTGTTTGAATTAAAATAGCCTTTGGCTTGTGAGAAGTTAATTCTTCTTATTTCGTTTCTGTATCTCTTAGGTGGATTCCTTTGAGTGGTGAGCGATTCCTACGCCCTGTATCCCCAGTTGAATCCTCGGGTGGTGATATTTGTATCCCGTTGGTTTTCTAACTTGGGTGGTGAGCAATTATCCCCGTTACCCTTTTATCCCTTTTAACGTTTTCTTGCTTCCCGTTGGCACAATCCGGCATCAAATTGGTATCAAAGCTTTGGGTTCAATGGCAAGGTATTGTTGCTTGCAATTTCAAACAATGCCGGATGAAATTTTTTCAGACAAGGATTCTTCTTCTTCACTACCAATAGTGGATTGGAATTTGCCTCCAATTTATGATGAGTACACTGAAGAAGGATTCGTGATTATCAGAAGACATCAATACTTTGGTTCGACAACAACTAGAATGACCATTCCAAATGTTTCAACTATGATGGACATGCATGAGGAGAAAATAAAGTTATCTGCTCCAAAAGTCTCACACACTTTTCTATCGAAACCAACTTCCATTTCGGGAAAAAGAAAAGTTGATGGAGTTGAAGGTAGTCATGATATGATTGATAACTTGGAGGTCCATGCAACCGAACCATCTCAACAATTTCCATTGCAAATAGTTGATGGCCAATTTTCAGGAGTCATGAAAGTGTTCTATTTGCGAGTTGGTCGCAAACCAAAATTCAAGCAACATCTCAGGCAAAAGCAAAGGATGAAAAGGCTCATTGGTCAACCCGTGGACCGTGGGAAGTTAAACTCGAGGACGAGTTTTCTCAACCGGGGGAGAATGATGTCGGTCAAAGTCCAAGAAATTATTCAAGAAGTCATTGCGTCGATCGAAGAGTCCTTTTAAAGTTTCTAAGTGTTCTTTTTAAGTTTCAAGAGTCACCCTAGTTTTTAGTAGTCAAAGTCTTAGTCTTATTAATGATCATCTTGGAAATGTTATTTGTTTTCTTTTCCTATGCTTGGAGGGATGTTCCAAGTGTGCTTATAAATAGTTGATCTAATGAATGAAATAAAAGTAGAGAGTGTGTTTGAATTAAAATAGCCTTTGGCTTGTGAGAAGTTAATTCTTCTTATTTCGTTTCTGTATCTCTTAGGTAGATTCCTTTGAGTGGTGAGCGATTCCTACGCCCTGTATCCCCAGTTGAATCCTCGGGTGGTGATATCTATATCCCGTTGGTTTTCTAACTTGGGTGGTGAGCAATTATCCCCGTTACCCTTTTATCCCTTTTAACGTTTTCTTGCTTCCCGTTGGCACAATCCGGCATCACTTATGTAGTTTTCTCCGGGCTATTCCTCTTCTTAAGGGTGTACCTTTATCTCTTCCCAAGGATTATATCTAACTTAATTGCTTTATGGTTTGCTTTTGTCCCACACCTAAATATGGGATTCCTCGGAGATTTGAGCCATCTTTTGGGGCGAGTTCTCCATGTGATTGATTTTCAGAAGGTTTGGAGCAAGCTGAGGCGGTGTAAAACCAGAAACTTGCATAACGGAGCTAGGAGTGCTATGGTTTGGGCCTCATCCTTGACATCTGTGTCCTTGGGAGAGACTTCCTCGGGAAGATTGGTTCCCCCTGGCCCTGGGGATTCCTAAAAGGAGGCGTGGTTTCGCTGAACAAATTGTCTGAACGAGGACGTACTTATTGAGGAGCATACTTTTGTGACGCGATCACGGAGGGTTTTCACTTTTGATAGTCGTTCTTTTCTTACGTTTTTGCTTTCTTGTCTTTTCATAAATGTATCAGCAGAACTGAAGGAGTTTCCTAGGGTTATGCGGGATTCCCAAGACATCAAAGATGTATATTCGAGAAGCGAGAGCATTCGTCTCGTCTTTTTATGTATATTACTAGTATTTTTGCACTCTGGGGGCGTGTCGTCTTCTAAAATAAATGAGGATTACCCTGTGTAACTACCTAATGCTCAGCCCGCGTTCCATTTCATCCTTTTAGGGAAAGGAGCAATGGTATATTAATTTGCTGTTCCGTAACAGGGCTAATATTGAAGTGACAATACTTTTCTGTCTTCTAGTTTGTGTTCTATGGTACTGACAAGGTAATGTGAAAATGTGTTCAAGATGTGGAAATCTCGAGGCATTACTCGACGGATAGGAACACATAAACACGGGGGTACTTAATTAGGACCTGGAGCCAGTCGCGGCAAATGCGTGGAAGCTTGAGAACCAACACTTGTGCCTACAAGAACACCACACTTTACAAAGGGAAATGATTTTGCCACATTTCATTTTTTGTCAACGCCACTCATTTGCAAGTGTATTTTTGTATTAAAAATGCACTTGTAGGGGAGTGATGTTAACAAAAAAAGGAGTGACAAAATTAACAGCCTTTACAAAAGAATAAGCATTATCATAGATTCTATAACGACGCTTTCAATTTGTGAATTCATTACCACTGTATACTTGAGACAAGCCTTTGGAGTTGAAGAAGAAAACGATCTCCGCATTGTTGTGATTTTAATCTTTGTATTGTGATTAATTGCAGAAGAATTCAAATCTCAAAACTTTCCAGAGTCGTATAGGCATGTCATAGGCGCGTTTTTGAATAATTGTGGATTGATCAGCATTGAGTGTGTTCTCTTAAGGGCGTTTGGATTACTAATATTGAAAGAGAGAGACTTCAAAAATTGAAAAGTCTTAGGTCATTTGATGACGTTTTGAAACATATGACACCCATGTTTGAGAATACACTAATGTTTTACGTTTAGTGAATGAATAGTTACGCAGAATTCCGTCATAATGCTTACACATAATCTGTTTTTCTAAATCGATCCTAAAATAGTTTTAAGGTGACTAGATTGTTGAATTTCCAGCAAAATATGAAGTTGGATTAACAACTTTTTTTTACACGATTAATAGAATCACTGATAGCAATTAGCAAGTCTTCTTTCTCTCTCTCTCTCTCTCTCTCTCTCTCTCTCTCTCATCTGTGTCTTGGCAAGTCATCGCTCAAGTCAATGACTACAACGTTTTGGAAGTGAAGAATACTCAGAGAGGAAGTAAGACTGGAAAAGTCATCACTCTCTCTCTCTCTCTCTCTCTCTCTCATCAGTGCCTTGGCAATTCAATGAATACAACATTTTGGAAGTGAAGAATACTCAGAGAGGAAGACTAAAGAGTAAAGACTGGAAAAGTGAGAGACACTCTTGGCTTGCTTGACTCCTAGTGCCGGGGTCAACAAGTCGACCCAAAAATCTTTTTAAAAAGCCCTCTTGCGCATTGTTCTCTTCATCCATTTCTCAATATTTTGCTGCTACAAAAACCACACATACTTAAAATAATGGGCAACAATACCATATCCTCTTCTGTTTATTCTGTTATGCTCCTAGCAATCAGCACGGCAGCTTGTGTTTGCACATTTGCAGTTCCATCATCTGCAAAATCATCATCGTCGTCATTTTCATTTTCAGCAGAAGCGGAAGCTCTGCTGAATAGTGGTTGGTGGGCAGACGTTGCTTTGTCAAACTTTTCTTTGACAAATCATTGCTACTTGAAAGGCATCACTTGCAATAGAGCAGGAAGTGTCGTTCGGATGGAAGTTCATTTCTTTTATTCATACGGAAGGCTTTCAAACATGAGTTGGTCTTCCTTGCCAAATCTTGAATATCTTGATCTCAGCGACTCTGACTTAATTGGGGGAATTCCGGGTGAAATTGGTACTCTCTCTAAGCTCGCCCACCTTGACCTTTCCTCGAACTCTGGCTTAATTGGGGGAATTCCGGGTGAAATTGGTACTCTCTCCAAGCTCACCCACCTTGACCTTTCCCTCAACTTTGGACTTCAAGGTTTTTTGCCTCCGGACCTGGGAAACCTCACCCAATTAGTCCACCTCGACTTATCGAACATGGCTATCGAAGGTCCAATCCCCTCAACTATTGGTAATTTGAGTGCTCTGACCCATTTGTATCTTTATTCAAATGAACTTAGCGGCTCCATCCCTCCAGAAATAGGGAGCCTAAAGAATTTGGTAGGGATGGTTTTGCTTTCCAACTACCTTCGAGGTCCAATCCCTTCATCTATTGGCCATTTATCTCATCTGACCTATTTGTATCTTGGTATAAATCAACTCAGTGGCTCTATCCCTTCATCTATTGGCCATTTATCTAATTTGACCTCTTTGTATCTTAGTTCAAATCAACTCAGTGGCTCTATCCCCTCATCTATTGGCCATTTATCTAATTTGACCTATTTGTATCTTAGTTCAAATCAACTCAGTGGCTCTATCCCCTCATCTATTGGCCATTTATCTAATCTTACCTATTTGGATCTCAGTTCAAATCAACTCCGCGGTTCAATCCCTCCAGAAATAGGGAACCTAAAGAATTTAAAGCATATGGATATGGGTTCCAATATCCTTAATGGTTCAATCCCCTCATCTATTGGCCATTTATCCAATCTGACTTATTTGTTTCTCAGTTCAAATCGACTCTGCGGCTCAATCCCTCCAGAAATTGGGAACCTAAAGAATTTAGAGGAGATGCATATGAGTTCCAACATCCTTAATGGTCCAATCCCTTCATCTATTGGCCATTTATCTAATCTGGCCCATTTGTATCTCCATTCAAGTCAACTGGACGGTCCCATCCCTTGTCAAATAGGTAAGCTACAGAATTTGGTTAAGGTGGATATGAGCCATAACAACCTTCATGGCCCAATTCCCGATGAACTTGCATATTTGCATCTACTGGAGTACTTAGATCTCTCCCAGAATAATCTCTCTGGAAAAATCCCGAATAAGCTTAGGTTCGGACGAACTCTCAACTTGTCGTACAATCGTCTTGACTGTCAAATCCCAAATAGATCTCCAAATGGGTGTCCAAATGAGGTTTGCCGTAAAGACTTTAATTCCTCCCATTGTTTTTCCTCCGTGGCCAATAAAGGAACGAAACTTGGTCTTGTCATTTCTCTCCTGATCATAGTATCCCTTGCTTTACTTGTGTTTGTTGTGTGCTTTCGTTACCGTAAGTCCCAAAAAAACGAAGGTGAATCAAAAACAATGAAACATGGGGATATTTTCTCCATATGGAATTACGATGGAAGTATTGCATATGAAGACATCATCACAGCAACAAATGACTTCGACGTCAAATATTGCATTGGAACTGGGGGATATGGCAGCGTCTACAGAGCTCAATTGCCAAGCGGCAAAGTAGTTGCCTTGAAGAAACTTCATCGGCTGGAAGCTGAGCACCTTGCTTTTGACCATTGCTTCAGGAATGAGATCCAAATGTTGACTAATGTACGACACAGAAACATTGTGAAGCTTTACGGATTTTGTTTGCACAACAAATGCATGTTCTTGGTGTTCGAGTACATGGAAAAAGGAAGCTTGTTTTGTGCTCTAAGATTCGACGTTGAAGCTTCTGAAATTGGATGGACCCAAAGGGTAAATATCATTGAAGGAATGGCACATGCTTTATCCTACTTGCATCATGATTGCACCCCACCAATTGTTCATCGAGACATATCTAGCAACAACATTCTGTTGAACTCTCAACAGGAGGCCTTTCTCGCTGACTTCGGAACTGCGAGACTGCTGAATCCCGATTCATCCAACCGAACTGTAATTGCTGGCACTTACGGGTATATTGCACCAGGTACGTGTACTGAATTTGTTTTATTGAAGCCAAAGCTTGTGGTTATTTTTAAATTGATCTTCGTGTTTGTGCAGAACTTGCCTATACCATGGTTGTGACTGAAAAGAGTGATGTTTATAGCTTTGGAGTGGTGGCACTAGAAACGATCATGGGGAGGCATCCGGGAGACCTCCTATCGTCTTTGACATCGCCTCCTAGCAAAAACATGATGATAACTGATGTCCTAGATGCGCGCCTTCTGCCTCCAACTAATCCAATAGTTGTGGGGGACATCGTTCTAGTTGCTACAATGGCATTTGCATGTTTACATGCTCAACCCAAGTCTAGACCATCGATGCTGTGCCTGTCTCAAGAGTTTCTTTCTCGTCGGAAGGCTCTAGCTGCACCCCTTCGTTCAGTATCATTGTGGAATCTGTGGAATCGGAAAATGGACTTTGTCCACCAATCAAATGAGCAAGTGATTAGTGCCCAAGTTTGAAAATAGATTTTTTCATCCTTCTCAGGCGTTAGTAATTATGATCATTATGAATGTCCGTTTTAAGAAAAGGTTTAGTCTATCCCAAAGGAGCAATGTTGTACTGTTAGTTTTAATATTGAAGTGGCATTACATTTTTGTGTTCTCTAGCCTTGCTTGTGTTCGTTGTATTGACATGGTAATATTGAAGTGGCAAAGGACTGCATCCACGGCAGTCGTGCTGGCACCATATGCTATGTAGTGTTCATATTCCTATGTTTTCGATATATTCCTAGCTGAAGATATATATGGAAATCTCGAGACATTCCTTGAGGGCTAGAAACACATAAAAGTGGGGGGGTACGGAGGACCTGGTTCCCATCGCACCCAATGCGTGGAAGACTCGGAACCCACACTAGTGCCAAAGAGAATACCACACTTAATTTACAAGAGAATATATAAGCAACATCTTAGATTCTATAACAAGGCTTTCAATTTATCAATTCATTCCTACTCTATCTTTGATGCATGAGAAAAGCCTTTAGTTTCTCAAAAAGTGATCTTTCTAAACCCCCAAGATTTGCCACCAACTACAACAGTTCTAAACTGGCTGGATGAGATAGGATATGTGTTGCTTATGTAAACATTCAAAAAGATATTCCCATGCCTAAAAGCACAACGCAACAATATTTCTACCCAATGTAAGTGGAAATATTCCTCTCCGGTACCAATTTATCATTCCCGTCGATGCAACACCCAATTTTTCGAGGTTAGGCATGAAGGGAGTAGGAATACGCAACAAAGAAAACACATTGATTGATGTTGCAACCAGTAGTGCAACCAGAAGTTTTTTTCGTTATTACTTGATAAAACGGTAGTTCACTTCAAAGAGATCTGTAAAAACGATCGCCACATCGTTGTGATTTAATTAATTGTGTGTTACGATTTAGAATTGAATAGGAATCTTTGAATAGGGATTCCTATTCAATTCTAAATCGTAATACACAATTAATTAAATCAGATTCTTAAAACTTTCAGTCGTACACGTTTCGTCGTTGGCACATTTTTTGAATGATTGTTGATTGATCACCATCGAGTGAGTTCTCTTAAGGGCGTGTGGACCACGATTATGTGGAAAGTTTTTGGGGGAGAGGCGGTTTGCGAGGAGGACCACACTACACATTATTGATGACAATTACATTTGAAGGTACAAGGAAAATTCGTGCATTTGTGAGTTCTCTCTAAGATGTGAAAATGATTGCTACATTATTGTGATTTAATCGATTGTGTTTACATGTATTTCTAGCCATTAGATCGTGTGAAAATACTAGATAAAGGAGCATTGCTGTGTTAGTTTGCTATTCAGCAACAGGGCCAGTACCAAAGTGGCAATACATTTCGCAATAATTTGTTCCGTTGAGTCAAAACAATAATATTCACATAAATCTACTGTAAAACTAATAAACTTTCACATAAAACATTAATGTAGATAATAATCTAATAAAAAAATTAACCCCAACCCGTAAAACTAATCACAGAGAAACTTTTCCTTTGCTGGAGATGAAGGCGATCGAGAAATTGGTTCACTCTTGTGCAGTGAATGAGTCTTTTAATTCTAACTCATATTGAACCCATTTTCAACTCACCTAAACCCATGTAAATATGAGTTTATATGAGTTCAACCCATATAAACCCATTATACAATATGAGCGGGTTAGGTTGGGTTAGGTTATAAGTGGGCGGATTTGGACGGGTTCTAAACCCATGTAAATATGAGTTTATATGAGTTCAACCCATATAAACCCATTATACAATATGAGCGGGTTAGGTTGGGTTGGGTTTTAAGTGGGCGGATTTGGATGGGTTCTAAAATATGGGTTGGGATTGCCAGATACCGGATCCCCTGCCGACTCCCGCCTGTCCCACCCCTCTCGGCCGTTGATCTCGCAAATCAACGGTTGAGATGGGCCAAACACTTTTTTCTCAAAACGACAAGTATTGGTTTTACTTTTACGTCTCTATCAACAAAGACTTGGCAAAGACTTGAGAATATGACTCGTCAAGTATATGTGTTCCCACCGGTGGACACTAAAACGTGGGCATAGGTCCCAGTAATCAATACTAATTCAGAAAGTAGATGGAAACAACTGGAGCAGTTGAATGTTCATTTAAGTTTCTGGAACTATGGTTTGTCGAATGACCTAACCAATGGCCGACTTATAGAATTACAGGCACCTTTATGTGAAATGTTGTGTTAGTAAACACACATTATAAAGGGTCATGTCTTTTGAAGACAAATTAATCAAAAAGGATCACGTCTTTTAGTAGACACCATTTCATGAAATCAATCAATTAGGAAGGGTCATGCTTCTTAGATGCACCCCCACGTTTCATATCATTTCTAACAATCACACCATCTTCTAATAAGCATACCTTAAATTAACTAGTGATATAACTATTCACATGAAGTCATAACCCATGTAAAAAGATGTCGCAACTTTTGAAAAATAAAACCCGCTCTCAACGTACATTTTTATTTTGAAATCTCCAGACACGCATTTTCCAGTTGTAAAAGTAGTCCCTGACTTGAATGATGACTTGCTAAGGGCACAAATGAGAGAGAAACGTGAATCACAAAAAACTGGTGAGAGAGAGAGAGAGAGAGAGAGAGAGAGAGAGATTATAAAAAGCTGGTGATGTGTGAAAGCATTATAAAAGCAGATGATTCTTCTAATGCAAAATTCTGTAATTTTATTAGATCAAAAGGCTTCCAAAATGTTGGCCACTGATTCTTTAATCCAAAAACAACGAGTAAAGCCAAAGTCGTCGGATGTTTTTCGTAACGTGCAACGAATTTAGCCTTCTTTGTAATAGTGATCAATTCACCCCTGCAGTCATCTCAAGTTAGTTAAGTCTCTCTCTTAAATACCGCGTATGTTTGGTCCTATATGTGTTTTAACTCACTTTTCCTATAACTTTCGGGAAAAATTCAAAAAAACCCCTGAACTTTGAACCCAATGTCAAATAGGCACTTAAACTGAAATAAACTTCAATTGAACACCTAAACTTTCACTCCGTTATTCAATTTACCCCCTTCTGTCTCAATCCGTGACTTTCCTAACGGCAACCGCTGAGCTGGACACTAACAGACAAAACAAAACGTTAGAGGGAGAAATTGGAGGGAAACAACAGTGATCTAGCATCTTTTTAAGGCTCTGTTTGGCTAAATAAGCTTACTGACTTATTTTTTGTCCTTATTCAAATTTTTTATGTATTTTTTTTGTCATTTTTTGGGGATTATTGCATCGTCATAAAGAGAGGAATCTAAAAAGTAAAACATTATTATCAAAATCCATTTTTTAATAAAGACGAAAAAATTAGCTTATTTTTGTCTTTATTCAAAAAAATTAGGTTTCGATCGTAATTTGTTACTTTTTAGATTCCTCTTTTCATGACGATGCAATAATCCCCAAAAAAATGAAAAAAAATTTGAATAAGGACAAAAAAATAAGCCAGTAGGCTTATTTAGCCGAATGAGGCTTTAAAAAGGTGCCAGATCACTGTTGTTTCCCTTCAATTTCTCCCTCTAACGTTTTGTTTTGTCTGTTAGTGTCCAACTCAGCGGTTGCCGTTAGGAAAGTCACGGATTGAGACGAAAGGGGGTAAATTGAATAACGGAATGAAAGTTCAGGTGTTCAATTGAAATTTATTTAAGTTCAGGTGCCTATTTGACATTGGGTTCAAAGTTCAGGGGTTTTTTTGAATTTTTCCCATAACTTTCTGCAAACATTTGCAGTCCGCACATGCGACATCAAGAGAGCTCAATCAATGGTGGTACTCTGTAAGCGATACACCAAATTAACAGTCATTCGAAACGTGCCTACGAAGCGCAACTTATTTGCACCTGTCTCGATCAAACTAATTTTTGCTGACATATTCTTCTTTGCAAGTTCTACTCGATCAAACTAATTCTTCCTTGCAAGTTCTACACGATGAAGGGTACGAGGATCATGTTTGTGGACTCAAGAGTTACCCAATTGTTAATCATAGTACACTGTCAATCAAATATTAACATGATGATCATTTTAATTTCCATATGACTTTGAAGTAAACTAGTCTTAGCGTCAGCATTATTTGTTCGATTCCATCATCTGTTACATACTTTTTGAATTCCATTGACGATTTGCAGTGTTTGCAAAGGTTTCGAGAGTAATAGTTCCTGTTTTGGATGAAGAAGTTACGTAACTTTTTTTCAATCTTTATTCAGTTATTTTTTTTGCATTTGTTTGTTTTGCATCAAATTTTTATGACTTAATGGTTTGTCTCAATGAGAGTAATCAAAAAAGTTTAAAAAATTTATCAAAACTCATAATTTTTAACTTATTTTTATCTTCTTAAAAAAATTATGAGTTTCAATTAATTTTTTTTTACTTTTTCAATAAGTCACAAAAATTTGACACAAAATTAACAAATATGAATAAAAAAAAGAAGAAGTCATTTTGACTTATTAAAGCCAAAACAAGCCCTCAAAGAGGAAGACTAGAAAAGTGAGAGAGACGTACTCTGGCTAGCTTCACTCCTACCACCCAGGTCAACAAGTCGACCCAAAAACTATTTTAAAAAAGCCTCTTGAGCATTGTTCTCTGCATCCAATGCTCAATTTTTGCTGATACAAAAACACATACTCCCTCCGTTCCAATTTGAGAGTCCATTATTCCTTTTTGGGTTGTTCCAAAATGATAGTCCTTTTCCAAAAATGGAAGGAAAATTTTGGTGATTTTCCAAAAGTGTCCCTGACAATTGAATATAAGTGTTATAAGTAAGTAAAATATAGGGGTAATGGTGGAAATAATAGGTAATATAGGTGTAATCATTGCTGTCCCCTAGAATAGTTGGAATCCCCAAGAGGGACTCTCAATTTGGAACGGAGGGAGTACTTTAAATATGTGGAATAATACCATATCCTCTTCTGTGTATTCTGTTATGCTCCTAGCTATAAGCATGGCAGCTTTATTTTTAGTTTAATCATCTGCATTTGTGAGTTCTCTCTAAGATGTGAAAACGATTGCCGCATTGTTGTGATTTAATCGATTGTGTTTACATGTATTTCTAGCCGTCAGATCATGTGAAAATTACTAGATAAAGGAGCAATGCTGTATTACTTTGCTATTCAGCAACAGGGCAAATACCGAAGTGGCAATACTTTTCTGTATTTTCTAAATTAACTAGCTGGTGTTCTATCGTATTGACAAGGTAATACGATTGGGCCTTTCCTATTCAAAAGGCCAAGGACAACTGAATTCACACTAGTCGCACTGGCGGATGATGCTATGGTGTCCCCGGTCATTTTGGGGACACTGTAATTTTTGGCGTAACAAAACCATTATGAGCATAACTAAAACCCATTACAAGCATAACCAAACCCAAACAAAGTATAACCAAGGAATATCCAAAAAACCAACCAAGACATAACCAAACCCAACCAAGGCATAACAATCAACTTTATGCCTTACTATGGTTTTGTTATGCTCATAATGGTTTTGGTTATGCTCATAATAGGTTTTGGTTATACTCATAATGGTTTTATTATGCCAAAAGTTACGGTGTTCCCAAAATGACCGGGGACACTGAAGTCATTCCCCGCACTGGCACCACATGCTACGTAGTGTAAATATCTCTATGTTTGGATGTATATCCAGCCGTCAGATCATGTGAAAGTACAAAGATATGGAAATCTCGAGGCATGCATGAGGAACGCATCCGTGTTGCTCACCTCTACTGAGAGCCAGCACTTGTGCCTAAGGGAAGACCACAATATACAGAAGAATATGATATTGAATATGCTCGAGACAAGCCTTTAGTTTTTCAATAAGTGATCTTTGTGCCCCAAAAAAAAAAAACGCATCCATATTGTTGTGATTTACATAATTGATAGTGTGATCTGATTTAGAATTGAATAAAAATCTAATTCTTAAACTTTCAGCTGTACATATACGCTTCGTCTTAGGCGCATTTTTGAATGATTGTTGATTGATCAGCATCGAGTGTGTTCTCTAAAGGATGTGTGGATCACGAATACGTGCAAAGTTATTGGGGCAGAGGTGATTTACGTATAAGACCACAATACGGACCACAATACACATTAATTACTAGAAGAGAATTTGATTCGTAACTCACACTCCTGTACATCTCAAGTCATGACTCCTCGTACTCCAGTGCCCTTCCTGTGTGTCTCCGCAACTGTTACTTCACCTGTTCACTATCACCAAAAATTCATACTACTTGTCTAGTACCAAACATCAGCTCCATCTGTTTGTACTCTCCACAAGCCTGTATTGGTTGCCCATCATCATCCTCATGCAGGCCAAATCACAACTGCAACTTCCAATGATAGGTCTTCATCACATCCGCCACTCCCAGAGCTTCCTGCCCCCCTCTGTCATCTCATCTCGGGTCTTCTCCTGCCACTCGGTCCATACTCGTTCCATTCCCAGCTTTTTCCCAGCGTCCTCTGACCTTCTCAAGATCACCACGAACTGTTGCCCTAAACAAGCACCTGTTATCACTTCCAAATCAGCGTCCCCTGACCCGATCGAGTGTCTCCTTGCTTGCTAGGTCTCCTGTGACTGATCGCCTTGCTAGAAACAAGCATCCGAACAACCCGAACAACCTCCAAACATCTGATTCTTGCCCAACTAAACATTAGCCTCAGCCTAGGAGCCTCCAATTAGAAAATAGAATGAACGGTTGGATCCGGAACGTCGCGATAGTCGAAATCGACTACTCACTCGCGAAAAACGGAGTCCGAACGGCTCCGAAAAGTGCGAAAAACCAATCTGGAATATTCCCGGAATATTCCTGTTTGACCAGGCGGTTGACCGCGGACTATTGACCCGTTGACCGTTGACCAGCCACGTCATCGTTGACCTGATGACATGGCACCCAAACGGGCCCCCTCTGATGACGTGGCGCCACGTGCCTGATGACTCATCGCCACGTGTCGATGATGTGGCGTCCTCATGGGCTGCTGATGTGGCGCCACATATGCTCCAGCACACGCATGGCACACGCCTGGCACACGCTCAGCGCGTGTGGCACACTCCTGAGACTAGATCTCACGCGCAGTCAACAACGAACTTTGCCCGGCGCGTACGTGCTACCCCGGCCACCTCCGGCGACGTTCCAAGCACCCCCGAGATCGTCTCTCCAAGACGCATCTAACCCTGTGCTCAAAACTTCAATCCAAGGAACTACGAGTACGGGCTTGTTAAAAACGTACTCGCCGCCATTCCGCCTCGCGCCTCTGCCTTTTGAACGGCTATTGCCGCTACGTCCGAGCGCCTCCGGCGACGTGCTACCCCAATCCGTGATCGTCTCTTCGAGATGAACACAACCCAGTGCTCATAACTCGTCTTCAATTATCCACGGCCTTGGGCTTTTCAAAACAGCCTCTCTGCCAGTCCCCGACTCCGCCCGCTGCGATCGAATGGCCCGTGCGACCTCCTCAGGTGACAAAACACGAGGTTTGTGAGCAACTTTTTTTCAGAAATCGAACCCGTGGTTTTTCCGGTGACCCTCTTCTTCAACCCCGCTCTGATACCAATTGTTAGGACCGTGAGGGACACCACACACACAAACGCACGCAGTGATTTCAGAGAAAAACTCCCTTTGATTATATATTCACACAATATACAATAAAGATGAAAAAACTCTCCAGGAACCACACGCCGGTTCCTCTCAGGGAGGCCACAGACCGGCCCCCCACGCTCGCCTCACCCTCTCCCTCACATTATGTCACACACTAACCCTAATAGGGTTTACAACTATATATAAGGAGCTCCAAGGGTAAATACGCTCAACACCCAATACTAAAGGTGTTACACAAAATAACCCCACCACTATGGGTGGACTCCAACATTTCCTTTTTTAAAATTTGTCGGCCCATTGGGCAGTTTTGGTTTTAAAATCACGACAACAGCCCAGTTTCGGTTTGGGTTTGGTAGAAGAAAGTATTCGGACTGAACCGAACCCGAAGGAACCCGAACCAATCCATATAATATTATTAATAGGTATGTATAATATATATATATATCTATATATATATATTATTTTAAGTTTTCAGGGATCATGCTACGGTACACACTCCCGTGCCATATGCACCCGTATAACCAAACCATTGAGAGGCTTAACATTTTACCATTGAGAGGCATAACAATTGAAGGAAGTGTTTGGTTATGCCTCCCAATGGTTTGGTTACGACTCTCGATAATTTGGTTATGCCTCTCCATAGTTTGGTTATACGGGTGCATATGGTACCGATGTGTGTATCGTAGCATTTCCTTTTTAGCGGCTCTTTCATTTCTTCTCCTCTCCTCATTCCTCTCGTACTCCTAAAAAATCTCAAAAATCTTCCCTAGAAGTTTGAAAATCATTTATTGATTGGTATACCGTACACCACAGAAGCATGCACCAATCATTATGTCAAAGTATCAAACCCCAAAACGAGAGATGAGTAATGGTAAAATCTAACGCATAATAATCTTGGACTATTACTCCATGCGTCCCATAATTTTTGTTCGTTTTGTAAAACGATGTCTTAAAAGTAACAAATTTTTATCAAGATCTAGAAAAAACTCTACTTTTTCCCAAATAAAAAGAACCCCTTGATGTATAGTGAGTTGAAAAAAAAAACTATTTTCTAGCAAAAACTATTTTCATAAAAAGCTGGTGATGTGAAAGCATTATTCATTTTACCTCCATACATTACTTCTGCACAGGTAAATGAGAAGCAGATGATTCTTCCAATGCAAAATTCTGTAATTTTAAATCGAAAGGCTTCCAAAAACAGTGAGTGAAGCCAAAGTCGTCGGCTGTTTTTCCTCAAGTGCAACGAATTTGGTCTCCCCTCCTTTGTAATAGTGATCAATTAATCCCTACGCGCAGTCATCTCAAGTTAGTTAAGTCTCTCTTGAATACCGCGTATGTACGGTCCTATATGTAAAAGCTCACTTTTCCTATTAACTTTATGCGCACATTCGCAGTCCACACACACGACATGAAGAGAGCGCAATCAATGGTGGTACTCAAGCAGTCATTCGGAACGTGCCTTCGAAGTGCGACTTGTCCCGATCAAACTAATTTCTTACGACATATTCTTCTTTGCAAGTTCTACGAGACGAAGGGTTCGATGATCATGATTGTAGACTCAGAATTACCCAATTGTTAGTCATAGAGTCCTATGGCTGTAAATGAATTGATCCATTAATTCGTGAACTTTTTGAGACTCGACTCGGTGAAGACTTGTTTGAGTTCGATTTGTCTACAAATTGAACCGAACCCGAGCCTCAATTTTGGGCTTGTTTCATACATGAGACGAATATGAACAGAGTAAATAGCAGGATGAGTCAAGTATAATTCAACCACCACAGGCTCGAGAGGTGACCTGATCTAGATCATCGAACCCCACATGAACTAATCCGTATAATATTACTAACAGGTATATATAATCTTCTATCTATCTATTCTATTTTCTATTCTATGCAAATGTGTTTAGGCCTCCCAAGCCTCCAAACCTTCATTTCTAATTTTCTAGAGTTTTTATTTTCTTTTAATTTACAAAAATGGGAGAGAGAAATTGAGGAAGAGGGGGGGACGTGGGTGGGTGGGTGGGAGAGAGGGAGAACGGGGGAGTCGGTAGCAACAAAAACCTATTACAAAAAAGGCACTACAGTTTTTTCGATGAATTATAAAATCAAAGTCCAGAAACACTTCAAAGGTCAAAAAAATAAAATAATCAAAGGTTAATGAAAAAGAAAAAAAATGTGAACTTTAATCCGGCAAATTCAAAAAAGTAGAACAAACTTGTCGATAGTAATCAGTATAGATATTCACGTGCATAGAGTGGGCACAATTGCTATGCATGTGTTCGTTCGATTCTTTTGAATAGGTTCATCTCTCTCAGACGTCTTTCTCTATACTTTATGTTATGCATTTAGAATGTATCATTTCTAACCAAGTTCCAATTTGAAATAAAAGAGCCACGTACATTGCTATTTCTTTCTCAACTTTTATGGGCAAATTCTCACAGAAAATTATTCCGCAGACTCTGTACACCTCTTGAGTGGTTTTTTCTTTATTAACTAGCTTTGTGCCCGTTCGATGCACATAACAGTAAGAAAAAAAGAGATTTTTTTTTTTTTTTTTTGTGATTCTCGTGCATTGAACTAGTACAATGCTATAGAATATGTATGTGTGTGTATATATATATATATATATATGTATGTATGTATGTTATTTTTAAGTTTTTAGCGACTCTTCATGATTTCTTCTCCTCTTCTCATTCCTCTCATACTCGTATAAAATCTCAAAAGTGTTCCATAGAAGGGTAAACAAGTCGACCCAAAAATCTTTTATAACGAGGCTTTCAATTCGTTAATTCATTCCTACTCTACACTTGAGACAAGCCTTTGGAATTTAAGAAGATAACGATCTTTTGTGTATTATGATTTAGAATTGAAGAAGCATCCAATTCTAAAAACTTTCCACAGTCGTAAATGCTTTGTTGTAGGCGCGTTTTTTGAGTAATTGTGGATTGATCACACCATTTATTGTGTTCTCTTTAGGGTGTGTGGATTAATAATATTGAAACTAACGAAAGAGTTTAAAATTTTTAAAGTCTTAGGTCATTTGATGGCTGTTACATTAGAAGGTAGAACCGTAGAAGGAAAATTCGTACCGTGACAATTAGATCAGAGAAAAGAGCCGATGAAGTTGTTCTTTAGTAAAGAATAAGTTGCCAATATATGTTAAATTTTATTTTTGAAACATATTACACCCATGTTTTGAGCGTAATGTTTTACGTTTAGTGATTGAATAGTTAACGAAGGATTCACTAATAATGCTTACGCATAATCTATTTTTCTTGATCGACGGTTAATTCTTTTTCTAAGGTGGCTAGATTGTTGAGTTTCCAGCATAATATGAAGTTGGATTAACAGATTTTTTTTTTATTTTTATAATTTTGACACGATTAACAGAACCACTGATAGCAAGTCATCTCTCTCTCTCTCCCTTTGCTCAAGTCAATGACTACTACAACATTTTGGAAGTGAAGAATACGTGGAAACTCTGCATCCAATAACTGCCGGGTCAACAAGTCAACCAAAAAATATTTTTAAAAAGCCTCTTGAGCATTGTTCGTTGCATCCGATGCTCAAAACTTTTGCTGCAAAAAAAAAAAAAACCCATATACGTTAAACCATGAGTAACATATTCACTGCTGTTTATTCTGTAATGCTGCTAGCATTAAGCATGGCAGCTAGTATTAGCATATTTTCAGTTCCATCATCCGCAAAATTATCATCATCGTCGTCATTTTCATCTTCGGCAGAGGCAAAAGCTCTTCTCAATAGTGGTTGGTGGGGAAACTTTTCTCCAACATATCATTGCAACTTGGGAGGCATCGCTTGCAATAACGCAGGAAGTGTCATTCGGATGGAAGCTCGATATAAGTATGACTATCATTATTATTATCATTATTTATATAATGAAAATCTTGCAGACATGAATTGGTCTTCCTTGCCAAATCTGGAATATCTTGATCTCAGTGACTCTAACATAACTGGGGGAATTCCTGTCGAAATTGGTACTCTCTCCAAGCTCACCCACCTTGACCTTTCTTACAACTATCATCTTGAAGGTGTTCTGCCAACTGCCCTGGGAAACCTCACCCAATTAGTCCACCTCGACTTATCAAGCACTTCTATCGGAGGTCCAATCCCCTCAACTATTGGTAATTTGAGTGCTCTGGCCCATTTGTCTCTCAATTCAACTAACCTCGGCAGCTCCATCCCTCCAGAAATAGGGAACCTAAAGAATTTGGTCGAGATGGATTTGAGTTTCAACAACCTTCGAGGTTCAATCCCTTCATCTATTGGCCATTTATCTAATTTGGCCAATTTGTATCTTCATTCAAATCAACTCAATGGTCCAATCCCTTCATCTATTGGTCATCTATCTAATTTGGCAAATTTGTATCTTCATTCAAATCAGCTCAATGGTCCAATCCCTTCAACTATTGGTAATTTGAGTGCTCTGGCCCATTTGTCTCTCAATTCAATTAACCTCAACGGCTCCATCCCTCCAGAAATAGGGAACCTAAAGACTTTGGTCGAGATGGATTTGAGTTTCAGCAACATTCGAGGTTCAATCCCTTCATCTATTGGCCGTTTATCTAATTTGGCCAATTTGTATCTTCATTCAAATCAACTCAATGGTCCAATCCCTTCATGTATCGGCCATTTATCTAATTTGACCAATTTGTCTCTTCATTCAAATCAACTCAATGGTCCAATCCCTTCATCTATTGGCCATTTATCTAATTTGGCCGATTTGAATCTTCATTCAAATCAACTCAATGGTCCAATCCCTTCATCTATTGGCCATTTATCTAATTTGACCGATTTGTACCTTCAATCAAATCAGCTCACTGGTCATATCCCAACTAGTATTTGCAAATTGAAGAACCTGAAGTATTTGAACCTCTCTGAAAATTTACTTAGTGGGCATCTACCAAAGCAGATAGGAAGATTCTGCAATTTGGAGTATTTGGGGTTGAAGAGAAATAACTTGATTGGAAAAATACCCAATGGACTTGTGTATTTGCCGCAACTGGAGTACTTGGATCTCTCCGAAAATAATCTCGTTGGGCAAATCCAGCATTGTCTTTGTTTAGTAACATTTCTCAACTTGTCATCTAATCGTCTCGAAACTCTCGAAAGTCAAATCCCAAATAGATCAACAAATTCGTGTCGAGATGATTGCTATGATGCCAAATATTTGTCCTCTTGTTTTACGGTCAATAAAGAAAACAATAGAAGGATAATTACTCTTGTCCTTTCCCTCCTTAGCGCAATTTTCCTTGCCTTACTAGGGTGTGTTGTGTGTTTTTGTTTCCGTAAGACCAAAAAAATCCAAAGTGAGGCAAGACCAACCTATCACGGGGATATTTGCTCCATATGGAATTACGATGGAAGAATCGCATATGGAGATATCATCAAAGCAACAAATGACTTCGACATAAGATATTGCATTGGAACAGGCGGATACGGCAGTGTGTACAGAGCTCAATTGCCAAGTGGCCAAGTAGTTGCCTTGAAGAAACTTCATCGGTTTGAAGCAGAGGACCCTGCGTTCGACCATTCTTTCAGAAATGAGGTCCAAATGTTGTCTAATGTACGACACAGGAACATCGTGAAGCTTTATGGATTTTGTTTGCACAACAGATGCATGTTCTTGGTGTATGAGTACATGGAAAAAGGAAGCTTGTTTTGCGCCCTGAGATTCGATGTCGAAGCTTCTGAAATTGGGTGGACTCAAAGGGTAAAAATTGTTGAAGCAATGGCACATGCTTTATCCTACTTGCATCATGATTGCACCCCGCCAATTGTTCATCGGGACATATCTAGCAACAACATTCTGTTGAACTCTCAACAAGAGGCTTTTGTCGCTGACTTCGGAACTGCCAGACTGTTGCATCCTGATTCATCCAACCAAACCGTTATTGCAGGCACTTACGGATATATTGCACCAGGTACAGGTGCTGCCTTAGTTTTTATTGAAGTAAACATCTATGGTTGTTTTCAAAATCCATATATTTTGGTGTTTTTGCAGAACTTGCCTATACCATGGTTGTGACTGAAAAGTGTGATGTTTATAGCTTTGGAGTCGTGGCACTAGAAACGATCATGGGAAGGCATCCGGGAGACCTCCTATCATCCTTGACATCACCTCCAAGCGAAAACATGATGATAACCGATGTCCTAGATTCCCGCCTTCTGCCTCCAACAAATCCAATAGTTGCGGGGGACATCGTTCTCGTTGCTACAATGGCATTTGCATGTTTAGATCCTAAGCCCAAGTCCCGACCATCAATGCTATGTCTGTCTCAAGAGTTTCTTTCTCGTCGGAAGGCTCTGGCTGCACCCCTTCGTACAATATCATTGTGGAATCTGTGGAATCGGAAAATGGACTTTGTCCACCAATCAAATGAGCATGTGATCAGTGCTCAAGTTTGAAAAGAGATTTTTACATCCTTTTCAGGCGTTAGTTGTTATGATCATTATATATGTGTTTTAAGAAAATGTCTATCCCAAAGGAGCAATGCTGTATTAGTTTACTGAAATGGGAATACATTTTTGTGTTTTCTAAACTAGCTAATGTTCTTTGTATTGACATGCATGGTAATACGATTAGGTCTTTCCCATTCAAATGGCCAAGGACTGAAATCCACAGTAGTCGTGCTGGCACCATATGCTATGTAGTGTTCATATATATCCCTATGTTTCGATGTATTTGTAGCCGAACATATGGAAATCCCCGAGGCATTCCTCGAGGGTTAGAAACACATAAAAGCAGGGGTAATGCGTGGAAGACTCAGAAACCACACTAGGGCCTAAGAGAAGACCACACTTAACAAAAGAATAAGCATCATCTTAGATTCTATAAAAAGGCTTCCAATTCATTCCTTCTCTATCTTTGATACTTGAGAAAAGCCTTAAGTTTCTCAAAAAGTGATCTTTCTAACCCCCAAGATTTGCCACTAACTACAACAGTTCTAAACTGGCCGGATGAAATAGAATGTGTGTCGCTTATGTAAACATCCAAACAGATATTTTCATGCCTAAAAGCACAACGCAACAATATAAAAACTCAACGTAAGCGGAATATTCCTCTCTGGTACCAATTTATCATTCCCGTCGATGCAACACCCAACTTTTCGCATCGTGCCTTTAAGAATATAGGGAGTAGGAATACGCAACAAAGAAAACACGTTGCAACCAGTAGTTCAACCAGGAGTTTTTTTAGCTATTACTTGACAAATCTGTAGTCCACTTCAAAGTTATCTGTAAAAAACGATTGCCACATTGTTGTGATTTAATCGATTGGGTGTATTACGATTTAGAATTGAATAAGAATTGGATTAGTTGTACATGCTTTGTCGTAGGCACATTTTTTGAATGATTGTTGATTGATCACCATTGAGCGGGTTCTCTTAAGGACGTGTGGACCACAAATATGTGGAAAGTTTTTGGGGGAGAGGTGATTTGTGTGTAGGACCACACTGCACATTATTGAAAGAGAAAGACTACAAAACTTGAAAAGTCTTAGATCAATTGATGACAATTACATTTGAAGGTACAAGGAAAATTTGTGCATTTGTGAGTTCTCTCTAAGAAGTGAAAACGATCACCGCATCGTTGTGATTTAAGCGATTGTGTTTACATGTATTTCTAGCCATCAGATCGTGTGAAAATACTAGATAAAGGAGCATTGCTGTATTAATTTGCTATCCCGCAACAGGACCAATACTGAAGTGGCAATACTTTTCTATGTTTTCTAAACTAGCTGGTGTTCTATCGTATTGACAAGGTAATACGACTGGGCCTTTCCTATTCAAAAGGCCAAGGATGACTAAATCCACACTAGTCGTGCTGGCACCACATGCTACGTCGTGTAAATATCCCTATGTTTGGATGTATATCCAGCCGTCGGATCATGTGAAAGTACGAAGATACGGAAATCTAGAGGCATGCATGAGGAACGCATCCATGTTGCTCACCTCTACTGAGAGCCAGCACTTGTGCTTAAGGGAAGACCACAATATACAGAAGAATATGATATTGACTATGCTCAAGACAAGCCTTTAGTACATTTTTCAATAATTGATCTTTGTGCCCCCAAAAAGAAAACGTATCCATATTGTTGTGATTTACATAATTGATAGCGTGATTTGATTTAGAATTGAATAAAAATCCAATTCATAAACTTTCAGCTGTACATATATGTTTCGTCTTAGGCGTGTTTTTGAATGGTTGTTAATTGGTCAGCATCGAGTGTGTTCTTTAAAGGACGCGTGGACCATGAAAACGTGCAAAGTTATTGGGGCAAACAAGTATATATGTATTTTATTTTTAAGTTTTAAGTTTTTAGCATGCGACTCTTCATTAAGTCTTCCATAGAAGCTTGAAAATCATTTATTGACTCCTACCTAGTGCTGGGGTAAACAAGTTGACCCAAAAATATTTTATAACGAGGCTTTCAATTCGTTAATTCTTTCCTTTTTTTCTTTTTCCTTTTTTTTTTTTGGAAGATGAATGAAAATTTTATTAATCTATGAAATTGTTATAAAGATTAATAGGACAAGAAATGATGAAATCATATCCCTACTCTACACTTGAGACAAGCCTTTGGAATTGAAGAAGAAAACAATCTCCACATTGTTGTGATTTAAATCTTTGGTGTATTATGATTTAGAATTGACTAGAATCCAATTCTTAAAACTTTCCACAGTCATATATGCTTTGTTGTAGGCTCGTTTTGAATAATTGTTGATTGATCACACCATTTAGTGTGGTCTCTTAATTAAGGGCGTGTGGATTACTACATATTGAGATAGAAACACTTTAAAACTTGAAAAGTCATAAGTCATTTGATGACAATATTACATTAGAAGGGTACGTAGAAGGAAAATTCGTACCGTGTGTTTGCATGAGAAAATAAATCCCAGCCAAACACCGTGACAATTACTTCAAATGAAAGAGCCAATTAATGACCCTTCCTTGACTCACTGTTTTCCAATAAAAAATTAGTGGCAAATCTATGTGTTTTTTTTTTTTCTTGTTTTTTTCTTAAACATGACACCCATGTTTGAGAGTATTGTTTTACGCTTATTGAATGAATAGTTGTGCAGAATTCACTAATAATGAGTAGTTACCGATGGTTAATTTTTTTTTAAAGGTGACTAGATTGTTAAATTTCCAGCCAAATATGAAGTTGGATTAATAGTTTTATTTTTTATTTTTATGAATCACTGATAGCAAGTCATCTCTCTCTATCTCTCTCTCTCTCTCTCTCTCTCATATGTGCCTTGGCAAGTCATCGTTCAAGTCAATGACTAACACATTTTGGAATTGAAGAATACTCAAAGAGGAAAACTAAAGACTAGAAAAGTGAGAGAGACTCTGGCTTGCTTAATGCTTGACTCCTAGTGCCCGGGTCAACAAGTCGACCCAAAAACTATTTTTAAAAACCCCTCTTGAGCATTGTTCGCTGCATCCAATGCTCAATATTTTACTGCTACAATAACCACACATACTTTAAACTATGAGTAATAATAGCATATCCTTTCTGTTTATTCTGTTATGCTCCTAGCAATAAGTGTTGGTCGTGACCCCGACCCCGACCCAGAACTCGCACCCCAAGCACAAGCACCAAACAAACTAAGCACAAACACGAGAGATACAAGTAAAAATTCCGTAATTGTATTATTCACAAATCAAATACAATATACATGAAAAAACCTCACCAGCACGCCACAAACCAACTGCTATCACTCCTCTCTCTCTCTCTCCCTCACTCTGTTGCTCTCCAACAGTATCTCCAAGCCTTTCTGAGGAGCCCGGCTCCTCCTGAAGGAGGAGCCTCTCGCTCACACTCTCTCTGTTCTAACCTCTCTGTCTAGCACACCCACACTGCCTTTGGCAGTCCAAAAATAAAGGGAAATGATTTTGTCACTCTCTTTTTTTGTTAACGCCACTCCCCTGCAAGTGTATTTTTGCACCAAAAATACACTT
Organism: Rhododendron mucronatum var. ripense; assembly: GCA_019656295.1. Taxonomy (NCBI): domain Eukaryota; kingdom Viridiplantae; phylum Streptophyta; class Magnoliopsida; order Ericales; family Ericaceae; genus Rhododendron; species Rhododendron mucronatum. The sequence continues at coordinate 1,943,420 of BPLT01000014.1, read as the reverse complement.
GCAGGGGAGTGGCGTTAACAAAAAAGAAAGTGGCAAAATCAGCAGCCAAAATAAAAGGAAAAAACCTAAACACATGGGGAGTAATCCCCTACACTCACACCCACCCCACTTGGGTGTACCCAACAATAAGTATGGCAGCTAGTATTAGCATATTTTCAGTTCCATCATCCGCAAAATTATCATCATTGTCGTCGTTTTCATCTTCGGCATAGGCGTAAGCTCTGCTCAATAGTGGTTGCTGGCGAAACTTTTCTTCAAGAAATCATTGCAACTTGGGAGGCATAACTTGCAATGACGCAGGAAGTGTCATTCGGATGTAAGCTCTATATTTATATAATGAAAATCTTGCAGACATGAATTGGTCTTCCTTGCCAAATCTGGAATATCTTGATCTCAGTGACTCTTACGTAACTAGGGGAATTTCGGACGAAATTGGTACTCTCCAAGCTCACCCACCTTGACCTTTCTTCCAACTATGCTCTTCAAGGTCCAATCCCTTCATCTATTGGAAATTTGAGAACCTTGATCCATTTGGATATCAATTCAAATAATCTCAACGGCTCCATCCTACAGAAATAGGGAACCTAAAGAGTTTGGTTGAGATGGATTTGAGTTTCAATAACCTTGGAGGTCCAATCCCTTCATCTATTGGCCATTTATCTAGTTTGACCCATTCGTACCTCCATTCAAATAACCTCAGTTGTCCAATTCCTCGAGCTATAGGGAATTCAAAATATTTGACTAACTTGTGACTCAAAATAATAAGGCAAAAGTACATAAACACCCCCTCAACTATCACTTTTTCTCGTAAACACCCCCTCACATTTAAAAGCGCCCATGGAGACCCCCTCTACTATTCCCGTTACCCAAGTGACACCCTTCCGTTTTAAACCGTTTGCTAGAAGGTCTCATGTCAGTAATTAGGGTTTTTTTGGACAAAAATGCCCTCTCATAAAGAACCATTTTGTTATGCCAAATTGCCAGTTCATCTCTCTCTCTCGGCTTAGATAATCAGCTCTCTTTTCTTCCTCCACCCAACAAGTGGTATTTTCCAACAGAAATTTAGCTCCCTTAAAATCTGATTTTTGAGTGCAGACTCAAGATCATCTCAGCCACACGAGTCGATCACCTTCGATTCTGGCGACGAAAAAAACAAACAGCCTTTGTTTTATTGAAACCCATCAATAACGAATTCATAATTCGTACATCCGGCGCCGCACAGATACTGCAAGCCACCGTGAACAATCGAACCACCAGTTCGAAACCTATAAGAGCAAAACAACGCGTTCAAATCAAATCTCGCTTCACAGATACGACGAGAAGAACAAGAAGCAAAGTAATTTTCCTTCTTGTGTGAAAGCAAATCAAAATCACCACCTGTTCTCAGAAAAATCCAAGAGGTGGTCTGATCCCTTTTACTACCCCACGAGACAAAGTGGGAAGCTCTACCAACCGCCGGCACATTTAACAAGTGGGAAACCCATCCTCTAGCCGCCGGCACTCCCTCTTGATCAAGCAATGAAGCCGGACCCAATCGAAGTGCAAACTGGGAAACGATGTCGTCAGGGTCGGATTTGGGAACGGTGGTTTGGCGGTGAAGAGGGATCTGTGGCTTGGCGGCGAGGAGGCCGGTTGCGATGGGTGTTTTGAATTGTGGGAGTAGGAACGGTAGTTTGGCGGTGGCGGTGGTGGTGGTCACCGATCACTCTCCTCCTCCCTCCCTCTCTCTCTCTCTCTCTCTCCCCGAACCAGAACCAGAACCAAGGAGGGTGGGGTAAATAATTTCAGATTTTTTTTTTTGAAATTATCATGTAAGAGTATAATATAATAAGGGTATATTCGTCAATTTATCCATTCCGTTAACGGAGTTTGTCTTTATTTCTTTTCCAGTAGTTGAGGGGGTCTCCATGGGCGCTTTTAAATGTGAGAGGGTGTTTACGAGAAAAAGTGATAGTTGAGGAGGTGTTTATGTACTTTCCTCACAGGTCATATCCCTAATAGTATTTGCAAATTGAAGACCCTGACGTTTTTGGACTTCTCTGATAATTTGTTTAGTGGGCATATACCAAGGCAGCAAGGAAGACTCTGTAATTTGGAGAAATGACTTAACTGGAACCATACCCAACGGACTTATGTGAAACCACTGAAGTACTTAGATCCCAAATTGTCTTTGTTTAGTACCATTTCTCAACTTGTCACACAATCGTCTCAAGACTCTCGAATGTCAAATCCCAAATAGATCTCCAAATTGGTGTCCATGCGATTGCCATAAAGCCAAATATTCATCCTCTTGTCTTAGGGTCAATCACGAAAAGAGAAGAATGAAACTTACCTCGTTAGCCCAATTTTCCTTTCCTTACTGGGGTTTGTTGTGTGCTTTTGTTTCCGTAAGACCAAAAAAACCCAAAGCGAGGCAAGAGCAACCAATCATGGGGATATTTCCTCCATATGGAATTACGATGGAAGAATTAATTGCATATGAAGATATGATCAAAGCAACAAATGACTTTAACATCAGATATTGCATTGGAACAGGTGGATATGGCAGCGTCTACAGAGCTCAGTTGCCAAGTGGTCAAGTAGTTGCCTTGAAGAAACTTCATCGGTTCGAAGCAGAGGACCCTATGTTCGACCATTCTTTCAGGAATGAGGTCCAAATGTTGACAAATCTACGACACAAACATTGTGAAGCTTTATGGATTTTGTTTGCACAACAAATTAATGCATGTTCTTGGTGTATGAGTACATGGAAAAAGGAAGCTTATTTTGCGCCCTGAGGTTCGATGTCGAAGCTTCTGAAATTGGATGGATTCAAAGGGTAAAAATCGTTGAAGCAATGCCACATGTTTTATCCTACTTGCATCATGATTGCACCCTGCCAATTGTTCATCGAGATATATCAAGCAACAACATTCTATTAAACACTCAACTGGAAGCTTTTGTCTCTGACTTCGGAACTGCAAGACTGTTGCATATATCTCGATTCATCCAATCAAACCGTTATTGCAAGGATTATGGATATATTGCACCAGCTACGTATGGGTATCACCTTTGTTTTATCCAAGCAAATGTCTGTGGTTATTTTTAAATCCATGTTTGTGTCTTTGTAGAACTTGCCTATACCATGGTTGTGACTGAAAAGTGCAACGTCTTTAGCTTTGGAGTGGTGGCACTAGAAACAATCATAGGAAGGCATCCGGGAGACCTCCTATCATCCTTGATGTCACCTCCTAGCGAAATCATGATGATAATTGATGTCTTAGATCCTCGCCTTCCGGTACCTACGAATCCTATGGTTGCCGGGGACTTTGTTCTAGTTGCTACAATGGCATTTGCATGTTTACAATCTGAGCCTAGATCTCGACAGACGATGCTACGCCTGTCTCAAGAGTTTCTTTCTCGTAGGAAGGCTCTAGCTTCACCCCTTTGTACAGTTTCGCTACGGCAGCTTTGGAATCGGAACACGAACTTTGTCCAACTATCGAATGAAGTGATCAGTGCCCAAGTTTGAAACGAGCCTCGATTCATTTTGAGGCCTTGGTTGTTTTGACCATTGAGTATGTATCTTATTGTTTTGCAGCATTGATTCATTGAATAGAAAAACACTCACCTTGTATTTGTGAGGAGCTTAAATCAAAATCATTTAGGCAGGGGCATATGGGTGCGAATATGGGCCAATCTGGATCAGCGATCACTTTCAGAAGCATGTTGTTTGAGGCAAGTGCATGTCAAAACAAATATATGAGAATTGATTGTCATGTAATAAGCATGTTACTCCAATGTAGATAGATAGCTTTTCCCGATCCTTCTTGTTTCGGTTACAGCTGTTATGCTTTCAATAATGTCTTGATTTCTTGTTTTACATATATATTTCCTTAGTGAAAGGATGAGATGCTTCACTTTTTCTTTTTTAATTATCACCATCACTTGCTTAATTACAACTGCTGAATCTGAATTCCACGTAATTTGTGAGCATATTGACATGTTTTGCAATTCCTTTTCTTGCACTTGCGTATTTTTCTCATAAGCAATCTCAAATTTTTTTTATAATGACGCTTCATTTTTTTCTTTTTGTGAAGCTTTTGTGTGCATTTTTCCACTACAAGACAAAAAAAAATTGGTGCAATTATCAAATAGAGGAGTGTGAAAATCATTACCCAAATTTAATGGTTCAATTCAAGTTCTTCTTAATTTGTATCTGTTTTACTTATGTTTTGTTTTTATTTATTTTTATTGCGCATCTGTTTTGCTTATGTTATGGGTGGCAATTTTTGTTGGTCAAGGCAACAACTGTATAAAAAATATAATTATGGTCACATTTTCATTACCATCATGGGTTTGAGGTTTGTTCATGATCGAACTAGTTGAGCTAGATGATGACTGGCAGATTAGCGGACGATTTTCTCGTTTACTTCAATTTGCTATGTATTTAGATGCTTTAGTGATTTTGATGTCGCTGAAGATGGATGGGGAATCCCTTGACGGAGTTTTGAGCTCTACTCATATTGATGTAGAACACGTGGAGGCCCAATTTCATGATCAATTGGACCGGTCGAAGCCTCGGAAGCCCAAGCGTTGTTTAATTGCAAATTACCCGATTTGGCAACTTTCGGACGAACTCGGATCGGGCCCAAACTTGGTGGGCTGACTTATTTTCGCGCTGCGATCAATACTCACCACCCTAAGTTCGTGACTGATGGTGTTTTTCGGCCTAATTCCTTCGTTTAGGCCTCCAATTGGACGTTTTTGCTATTTTTGAGGAAATATTTGTTTCGTTAATAACTTTTAACGTATAATTCCGTAGAAGTTGATTCTTTTTGGGAAAGTCATGTTTTACTTTCCTTTTTCCAATTTTATTATTTTCCCAAATTTTGGGAATTTTCGTTTTTGAGTTAGGGTTTTGCTAGGGTTACAAATTTTTCCTATAAAAGGGGTTGTAACCTATTTTTTATGCAGTTTTTTTATCAATAATATTCAGACTTTGTCTTTTTTTCTTGAGGGTTCAATAATTGCTCGTGGCTACGAGTTCTTATCATTCGTTTGATTAGTACGCAACTAATCTTCTTGTGAATTCCGCTGCGTCACATATGTATTGCTATTTCTATCTACGGGTCCTCGTTCCATTTTTAAAAATGGCATTCAACCAAATTTGCTGCCCTCCGTGCAATATTTCCTCAAATCGGACATGTAAAGGTCGAACAATCTTCATCCGTGCCAAGGTGGGTTCTCCGTTGATTGATTATTTGCTTATTCACAAGGATGATATCATGTTTAGCAAAGCGTGATCCTGGAACATTAATCAGATTGCTCGTGCCATATTGACTCTTCAATTTTCTCCGTAGTTCCCTTGTCCTTTAAATATGACTTGGGTAAGGCAGTTGGTTATGTATCCAATCTATCGTCAGATGTCAAACATAACTTAAGAAAAAGAAGCCCACATTAATTAGCTAGAAAGAATACATTTTTAGCAATTTATATGGAGTACCAGGACGACATTCTGTTCAACAGTTGGATGTTCATTTTTGGCTCTTCCTTTGTTTTCCTGGGCTAAATACACTAGGCTTGTACCCCATGTATAATTTAATTGCTTTGTGGTTCACTTGTGTCCCATATTCATCTAAATGTGGGAATTCTCGGAGAGTTGTGGCGAGTACTACATGTGTTGATATTAATTCATAGGGTTTGGAGCAAGTTGGAGCGGTGTAAAACCAGAAACTTGCTTAATGGAGCTAAGAGTGCTAGGGTGTGGGAATGGTCCTTGGCCTCTGTGTCCTTGGGCGAGATTTCCTAGGGAAGACCGATTGCCCAAGGGGACTCCAAAAATGAAGCTTGGTTTCATTTGACAAAAAAAAAAAATCGGATGAAACAAATACTGCCTTGTGGTTAATTTATGGTGTTGTTAAAATGTGGTCAATGGAGATGAGAATACATGCACACATACTTAACTACGCGCCTTGTGAGGTAATTTAATAACCTTAAGCAACACTATATGTTTGTATGCTTGCATTTAAATCGCAGCTATGTATTGGAGAGATGGTAGAAAAGTGATCCAACAATACTAACATGTTTTGTTGCTTCTTGCGCTTGCGTAGTTTTCTCAGTCAGCAATCTCAATATATTTGATTGCGTACTTAGAAAAAGCAGACGGTGCTAATCCTTGTCAGCGGTTCTTTTAAAGCTGTAATGTTGCTCTTACAACTATGGAATCATCCAACAAAATTTTCATGGTACTTATGGTACAAATCAAGCTCTGCTTTGAATTTTTGTTGTGGTTATGTTAACGGTGGAAATTTTCGATTATAGTGGGAACAAAGAGTATAGCTATGGTCGTGTTTTTTGTTAGTATCAGTGATTTGAGATTGGTTAATGAACTAGTACTTGAGCTAGTAAGTCTCTCTCTTAAATACCGTGTATATATATGTGTGGTCCTATATGTAAAGCTCACTTTCCCTATGACTTTCTGCACACATTCGCAGTCCACACACACATGACATCAAGAGACCGCAATCAATAATGGTACTCTATCAAACAGTCATTCGAAACGCGCCTACGAAGTGCGACTTGTTCGCACCTGTCTCGAATTATCCAAATATAAATCTCCTCCATAATAAATTTGAGATACACATGGATCTTTCTAAATGAATTTGAATCACACATTGACCTTTCTCTACTTAAATTTCCCTTGTTTATGTATATCTAACATTGCTCAACTTTGAAATTCAATAGCACATAATGGGAATTCATTGGACTGCTTTAAATTTTTTAAAAGCCTAAGACATTCTAGACTGTAATCTAGGCCTATAGTCTTCATGTTGGGACTATCCAATTATGGGTTTTTAATATATTTACAAGTCACGTACTTCACATGACTTAAAGTTAACTCCACCCAACCCCTCCACCTTTTTAAAATTTCATAAAAGAAGTAGGTATTGTCACTTGGAATGCGTTGGAGGGGGGCTATTCATGCCTATAGTCTTCATGTTGGGACATTCTAGACTGTAATCTAGGCCTACACATGGATCCATGGGTATTGCTGTATCGTTCCTGTTGGGCCCGGAGTGCCCCCATGGATTTGGTTACACAATGCCACTCCCTGCGACCGCTCTAAAAACAGACTTGCGGGTGCGATGTCGAATGCCATAAAAGACTTAATTGAAACCCTTCCTACCACCAATTGGTTTTAGGAGAGATGGTGGAAAAGCGGTCCGACAAGTGGTATCAGAGCCAGGAAGTCATGGGTTCGAGTCGCGGGAGCGTCATCGTGAGGGAGGGATTGTTGGGCCCGGAGTGCCCCCATGGATTTGGTTACACAATGCCACTCCCTGCGACCGCTCTAAAAACAGACTTGCGGGTGCGATGTCGAATGCCATAAAAGACTTAATTGAAACCCTTCCTACCACCAATTGGTTTTAGGAGAGATGGTGGAAAAGCGGTCCGACAGTTCCCTCTTTCAAATGGCTTTCAAACCTGTTGGTGCAATATCTGGAGCGTTCTAGAACTTGAACAACCTGATGGAATTCATTTCGAGTCAGGTTAAAATGTCAATTTTCGAAAATAGTATTCACCCCCTCCAATTGCTATGCACCGGGTATATTGTTACTCCGAAACTTAATGCTTGGTTTTCGTGTTGTAGGTTTTTGGAAGTTTAATGGAATAAAACTGGACAAACAAAGTCTAAGTGACAAACCATGGCAGTTTGTCGCCCGAAATAAGTGTGGGCCGTGGGACATGTGCTATTAGAATTGAAATTGGTTGGAACCATTACAAATACCCATGTCTTGGTGGGCCAAGAGTAATTGTTTATTGGTCTCTTTAATTAAGAGTTGGGCCAAACAAATATTGTTATAACGGATTGAGTGTATTCGAAACCCTAGATCTTTTCTTTCAAAAACACTCTCTCACTTTTTATTGCTTATTTTTATTCAGCATTAAATATTTTAGAAATCAAACAATCAAATCTCTTTCTGAATTAAGTTAGAAATTAATTAGAATAATCGCAATTTTGCCTTTGTAATCCCTGAGGACAAAACTCGGAGTACTTACCGCTATCTTTTAGGTAGTAATAATTATTCTGTTTTATTAATTATTTTTGATACGGAAACGACACTATCATACTCTGTAAGCGATACACCAAATTAACAGTCATTCGAAACGCGCCTACAAAGCGCAACTTATTTGCACATGTCTCGATCAAACTAATTTTTGCCGACATATTCTTCCTTGCAAGTTCTACACTACGAAGGGTATGAGGATCATGATTGTGGAATCTAGAGTAACCCAATTGTTAATCATAGTACACTATCAATCAAATAATAACATGACGATCATTTTAATTTCCAGATGACTTTGAAGTAAACTAGTGTTGTAGCCTCATGAATATAGCATTAATTGTTCGATTCGATCATCTGTTACATACTTTTTGAATTCCATTAACGATTTGCAGTGTTTGCAAAGGTTTCGAGAGTAATATATAGTTCCTGTTTTGGATGAAGAAGAAACGTAACTTTTTTTTTCATCTTTATTCAAGTATTGTTTTTGCATTTGTTTGTTTTGCGTCAAATTTTTATGATTTAATGTTTCGTCTCAATGAGAGGAATCGAAAAAGTTAAATTTTTATTTATCGAAATGCATAATTTTTAACTTATTTTTGTCTTTGTAAAAAAATTATGAGTTTCGATTAATTTTTTTTTTTACATTTTCAATTCCCCTGGAAAAGTGAGAGAGACTCTGGCTAGCTTCACTCCTACCGCCCAGGTCAACAAGTCAACCCAAAAACTATTTTATAAAGGTCACTTGAGCATTGTTCTCTGCATCCAATTCTCAATAACTTTGCTGATAAAAAACACATACTTTAAACTATGAGTAATAATAGCATATCCTCTTCTGTTTATTCTGTTATGCTCCTAGCTATTAGCATGGCAGCTTTATATTTAGCTTCAACATCGGCAAAAGCTTTATCTTCAGTGGAGGCGAAAGCTCTGCTTAATAGTGGTTGGTGGGGAAACTTTTCTGGGACAAATCATTGCGACTTGCCAGGCATCACTTGCGATGCCGCAGGAAGTGTCACTGGTATAAACACTAGTTCCTTCTTCTATCACAATTTCAATCGAGATCTCGCAAACATGAATTGGTCTTCCTTGCCAAATCTTATATATCTTGATCTCAGTCACTCTGACTTCACCGGGGGAATTCCGGTTGAAATTAGTACTCTCTCAAAGCTCATCCACCTTGACCTTTCTTCCAACCATTATCTTCAAGGTGCTCTGCCTCCTACCCTAGGAAACCTCACCCAATTAGTAAGCGTCAACTTATTCAATACTAATACAAGAGGTCCAATCCCTTCATCTATTGGGAATTTGACTGCTCTTTCTTATTTGGATCTCAGTTCAAATCAACTCTGCGGCTCAATCCCTCTAGAAATAGGGAACCTAAAGAATTTAAAGCTGATGTATATGAGTTCTAACATCCTTAATGGTTCAATCCCTTCATCTATTGGCCATTTATCCAATCTGACCTTTTTGAATCTTGGTTCAAATCAACTCTGCGGCACAATCCCTCTAGAAATAGGGAACCTAAAGAATTTAAAGCTGATGCATGTGAGTTATAACATCCTTAATGGTTCAATCCCTTCATCTATTGGCCATTTATCCAATCTGATTTATTTGTATCTCGGCTCAAATCAACTCTGTGGCACAATCCCTCCAGAAATAGGGAACCTAAAGAATTTAGAGCTGATGTTTATGAGTTCTAACATCCTTAATGGTTCAATCCCTTCATCTATTGGCCATTTATCCAATCTGGCCTATTTGAATCTCAGTTCAAACCAACTCTGCAGCTCAATCCCTCTAGAAATAGGGAACCTAAAGAATTTAGAGCTGATGGATATGAGTTCTAACATCCTTAATGGTTCAATCCCTTCATCTATTGGCCATTTATCCAATCTGACCTTTTGTATCTCCATTCAAATCAACTCACTGGTTCAATCCCTTCGTCTATTTGCCAGTTATCTAGTTTGGCTGTGGTGAATATGGGCCATAACAACCTTCATGGCCCAATTCCCAATGAACTTGCAGATTTGCCACGGCTGGAGTACTTAGATCTCTCCCAGAATAATCTCTCTGGGAAAATCCCGTATCGTCTTAGGTTCGTAACTCTCAACTTGTCGTACAATCGTCTCGACTGTCAAATCCCAAACAGATCTCCAAATGGGTGTCTAGATGAGGTTTGTCGGAAAGCCTTTTATTCCGATAATTGTTTTTCCTCCGTGGCCAATAAAGGAAAGAGAATAACAAAACTTGGTCTTGCCATTTCTCTTCCAGTCACAGTCTCCCTTGCTTTACTTGTGTTTGTTGTGTGCTTTTGTTTCCATAAGACTTTAAAAATTGAAGGTGAAGCAAAAGCAACGAAACATGGGGATATTTTCTCCGTATGGAATTACGATGGAAGCATTGCATATGAGGATATCATCAAAGCAACGAATGACTTCGATATCAAATATTGCATTGGAACAGGCGGATATGGCAGCGTCTACAGAGCTCAATTGCCAAGCGGCAAAGTAGTTGCCTTGAAGAAACTTCATCGGCTGGAAGCAGAGCACCCTGCTTTTGACCATTGTTTTAGGAATGAGATCCAAATGTTGACTAATGTACGACACAAGAACATCGTGAAGCTTTACGGATTTTGTTTGCACAATAGATGCATGTTCTTGGTGTACGAGTACATGGAAAAAGGAAGCTTGTTTTGTGCTCTTAGATTCGATGTTGAAGCTTCTGAAATTGGATGGACCCAAAGGGTAAACATCGTTGAAGGACTGGCACATGCTTTATCCTACTTGCATCATGATTGCACCCCGCCAATCATTCATCGAGACATATCCAGCAACAACATTCTATTGAATTCTCAACTCGAGGCTTTTGTTGCCGATTTCGGAACTGCGAGAATGCTGAATCCCGATTCGTTGAACCAAACTGTAATTGCTGGCACTTACGGATATATTGCACCAGGTACGGGTACTATATATGTTTATTGAAACAAACTCATGCAGTTATTTTTAAAATCCATCTTTGTGTTTGTGCAGAACTCGCATATACCATTGTTGTGACTGAAAAGTGCGATGTTTATAGCTTTGGAGTCGTGGCACTAGAAACAATCATGGGGAGACATCCTGGAGAGCTCCTATCATCCTTGACGTCACCTCCAAGCGAACATGTGATGATAACTGATGTCCTAGATTCACGCCTTCTGCCTCCAACTAATCCAATAGTTGCGGGGGACATCGTTCTAGTTGCTACAATGGCATTTGCATGTTTTGATCCTAAGCCCAAGTTGCGACCATCGATGCTACGCTTGTCTCAAGAATTTCTTTCTCGTCGGAAGACTCTAACTGTACCCCTTCGTACAGTATCATTGCGGAATTTGTGGAATCGAAAAATGGACTTTTCAATTGCCCACCAATCGAATGAGCAAGTGATCAGTGCCCAAGTTTGACCAAAAGCGTATCACATCCTTTTCTGACCCTTAGTTGTTATGATTATTGTAAATTTATTTTAAGAGAAGCTATAAGGGCTAGACCTTTTCTGGTTTGTGTTACGGCCTAGAATTTTAATTCATTTTATAAATTATTTTGGCCATAATTTAATTGGGTGTTATGGTTAGGTCCTGATTAATTATTTTTGCGTACACAACGAATACAACTGTAGTTATTATAACTACAAGGGCATGAGCTTAATTAACCATAGTAATTCAGTTTTTACCTCAGTTAGAATTTTAAATATTTTGTTTAACTAGATGGCTATAATTGTGGGTGTTCGTGATTAGTGGGTAGTTTTATAAAGTTACTCGTTAAGAGATATTTTCACGGAGTAGGATTTTTATTTGGAAAGAACATGGGTTAGAGGAAGTTATTATATTAGACTACGGTTATTATTTGGGGACAGAGAAGCCGCAGTCGAGGGTTTTGCTTGGTTGGAGATTGAAGCCGCAATAGAGAGTTTTGCTTGGTGGGAGATTTGCCGAAGTGGTTAGTTCCTCTTCAATTCTTGTTTCTCTTTTCCTTTTCCCATGTTCCAGTAGTTTATAGGTTTCAACTAGAAAACAAAACTTGGGTTTATTAGAGGTGTAGATCAGTGGAATTAATAAAGGGAAAAATGGGTTTTGTCTGTAGCTTTGCAAAGGTTTCACTAGCACCGATTGGTTTCTTTTTAATGTTATTGAACCATGGTGTGTTGGAGGATTGTGGCGGTTTTTGTGGGTGCACGTGGTGTGCGTGTGTGCGAATGGCATTTATGGTTTTGAATGGGGTGGGAGACAACAAGAAGAATGCACAGAGAAAATTTTTTTTAGGCCATGTGGTGTGGCTTGTGGATCAAAATTAAGGTATTGGGTCAGTGGTCTACATGGGGCATTACAGGTGGTATCAAAGCCATCTATGTACGTGACCATGTGGGCCTTTGGATTTTGATTGGATTTGGTTATTGGTTTTGTTATGGCCTTGAATTTTAATTTATTTTATTAATTAATTTAGCTATTATTTAATTTGGTGTTATGGTTGGGTCTTGATTAATTATTTTTGCGTGCGCAACGGATATAATTGTCGTTATTGTAACTACAAGGGTATGAGCTTCATTAACTATAGTAATTTAGTTTTTACCTTAGTTAGAATTTTAGATATTTGTTTAACTAGATAGCTATAATTGTGGGTGTTCGTGATTAGTGGGTAGTCTTATAAAGTTACTCGTTAGAAGATATTTTGACGGAGTAGGGTTTTTATTTGGAGAGAACGTTTGTGACAAGAGATTGAGAGAACTTTGTGAGAAAGAGGAAAAGAGAGAGAGAAACGGCAGTCAAAGGTTTGATGGCTTTGTGATCAATCGGGTAAGAGATTCTTGAACCCTTTATCCTTGTTCCTTTTTCCATTCTTTGTCGTTCGTAGGTTGAGGTAAAGTTTGACTTTTGGAAGGTATAGAACAATGGAATTACTGAGAGGTTAATTGAGTTCCATTCTTTTGGCACCAGTGGTTTTTCTTTTAATCCTATTGAAATGTGGAGTAGTGGAGATGTGTGTGATATGGGTGTGAGACCAAGTGTCTAAAATTGTGCATGGCAGACGTGGGGCTGGCGAAGTGGTGTGCGGCGGTGCGTGTGTTGGTTCAGTGCAAGAGAAGCCATTGGTTGGAGTCTGTGGGATGATTTTAATATTTATAATTATAGACTTGTAGTGGAGTTAAATGGTTTTGGAGTTAAAATTGTTATGGGAGAGTTGAAGAAGTGGTGGCGTGGCAGGTTAGAGTTGGGTTTTGTTTGCTACTGTTGGTTTAACACCGTAGGATTAGATTCTAGGTTTGGGCCTTTTACTAATTAATAATACTTCTACTTCAATGGTCAGTTATAGATATGTATTAATTAGTCAATTTATATGCTTTATTTTTACAGGTTAGTCTTTTTGCGTGTTCGAGTTGCATTATTTTTTGGACCCAGGTGAGTGGTTAAGCATGTTAAGTATTTTCGAACTTCCCCTTGTCCCTTAAATTATTATTTTAGAAAATTAATGATTGAAATTGAGAACATGTATTTGTTTTATTTGGTTCTTGAAATTGGCATGCAGATTGGTGAAACTATTTATTGCTCCGATAATCTTTGGGTGAGAACTTTGTGGATGTTGTTGGGAACATATTTTGGGAAGTCCAGGGAAATTAATCCTCTGTGTGCGGGTGACTCTGGCCTTTAGGGAAGAGACTGGATTAGGCCGGTGACCCTAATGCTCAACGGTTGTTATTGACCGGATCGTTCTTTGGGAAAAGTTCCACGGGCTGCCTATTCGTGGTGACTCTAAGATTCGATATTGGATCCAATTTTGAGACTTTTGTTCACTAGGACTTGGTACTATTGATTTTGGTTGTGGTTCCCCATTGTTGTTGGAGATTGGATTGAGAACACCATTAAGACTTATCGGATGAATCGTTAACTTGATTAATGGATTATTTTGTTGTTCATCGCATATGCCAAATTTATGTTGACATGGTAAATTATTTTGATCCCTGTTTTGGAACTGTAACTCACTGAGCTCGTCAGCTGACGGATTTATTTCAACTTCTTTTTCAGGCAAGTTGGAGAGTTAGGAAAGGACTCTAGCGGCATCTCGGGGATCCCGTGTTGACCTCCTTAATTAGGATGTCTCATCATATTTTTATTTTATTAATCGCAACCGCATTTAAAACATTTTGTCAGACATCTGGATTCTTTTATTACTACTGGATCACTAGATTTATTTGGTTCATGGGATGTTTGTGCCCCATTCTTTTTATGAATTTTTTTGGTTGGGGATGTTCTGAATATAAAAAAATGGTTGACTGTTTGGCGGATCCTTATTTGGGATTTTTATAATATTCTTTTTTAGGCTACACGTTCTATAAGCTTTGGTCTTATGGTTAATGGCCGGTCACTTCTCATTTTGGGGTGTGATAGGTTTGATTAGTATCGGTGATTATAGTGCTCAACCCCTAGCGAGAGCGCGAGGCTATAAAGTTTGGGAGATTGTAACACCCCGTTTGGGAGTCTACATGGATGATCTTGGACATAAAACAAACCTTGTGGACTACTATTAGTACCTTGTGCTTAAGCTTTTAGGCCATGTGGTGTGGCTTATGAATCAAAATCAAGGTATTGAGCCAGTGGTCTATTTGGGGCGTTACAGGTGGTATCAGAGCTAAGCTTTCGGAGGCTTTTCCCCTTTGTTTGTATCACAGTTGCACTTTGTTTGATTGTAATCCTTGTGTTTCGGATCCTTTATTGAGCTATCCACGTGCGAATCGAGGGTTGCACGTGCGGGGGAGTGTTGGGATTTGTTCCACATCAGTTATGAGCCTGGGCAGCCTCTGCACTTTTTGCCAATTGAATTGGAGTTGGATGCTTTAACATGGTATTAGAGCCATTCATGTACGTGACCATGTGGGCCTTTGGACTTTGATTGGATTTGGTTATTGGTTTGATTAGTATTGGTGATTATAGTGCTCAACCCAATAAAGTTGGGGAGATTGTAATATATACTCTATCTCACATCGGAAGTCTACATGGATGATCTTGGGCATATAACAAATGTTGTGGGCTACTACTACTACCTTGGGCTTAAGTTTTTGGGCCATGTGATGTGGCTTGTGGATCAAAATCAAGGTATTGGGCCAGTAGTCTGCTTGGGGTGTTACAATTTGTGTCAATGAACCAAACACCTTATGGTTTATGGTTCATGCTTTGTTGTAGGTGCGTTTTTAAATGATTGTTGATTGATCACCATAGAGTGTGTTCTCTTAATTTAAAGCGTGTGACATGGGTCCTTCTATAGGGACCGACGAGGTACTGATCAATGGTGGGTTCCAGTTTGGGGTCGCGCACAATTGATCCAAACCATTGATTATTTTTAAAATATTTTTTAGTATTCCAGGAAAATTTTAGATCCATTGTGTAAGTCTAAGTGTAAGTGTATGATCCACATGTCGAATGTTTCATTCAGAATTCAGGATCCTAAACTCTGACACAAAAATAGAACCCTAAATCGAGCACTTATAGTTATCAGATTGACCTAAATTTTGCAAGCTTATTCAAAGAAATATTTAAAAATAATCAATAATTTAAATCATTTGCACTGGAACCTAAAGTGAGCCCCAAAAATGGTCAGTCCCCCATATAAGACTACTCTACACATTATTGAGAGAGAAAGACTTTAAAACTTGAAAAGTCTTATGTTTGGAAGTTACGGAACCTGAGAGAAAAGAAGAAAATGAGAGGAAAATTGTACTATTTACAATTTGATATTTTTTAAATTTTCTCTTCTCTTTCTCTCTAAACAAAACAATGGGAGAGATATTTTTTTCAATTTTTCCTTCCTTTCTCTTGACGTACATTAGAAGGAAGAAAAATTTGTACCATGCACGACAATTATTTTTGAGGAATGAGCCAATTACTTCATGTGTGTTACCCTTTTAATTTTTACAGGGAATCATGTAGAGGAGGGCCGGGATCAAATTTATATAAGAATTGTAGTAGTTTTTATATAAGTTCGTCCGCCCAATATCGTTTTGAACATTCTAATGCCCGCCAAACCTAAGAGATTGCAAAAAGTGAAGCTATTTTTAGCGAAACTTAGATTGATTGTAATATTATTTTGCTTTTTAAAATGGATAGGGATGCACATGTCTGAATTTATAATTATATTATATATATACGAGATTTTAGTAATTGAATAGGTTGATTAAAAATATATATGATAATATTTTTAAACTTATTTTCATAATTTTTATTGGAAAATTTGATATAGCCTTTCATATATATGTTGCAAAACTTTTTTCAACATTTATTCACCCAATTTTGAAATCCTACATCCGTCCCTAGAAATATTCAAAATTCAATAACATTCGTGCACTGACAATCGAAGATGGAAATTGAAACGTACAAGTGTTGCAAAAGATTATGGAATTGAGCAATGCTGAATTAATTTGCGATTCCGCAACAGGGCTAATTTTGAAGGGGCAATACCTTCTAGTTTGTTTCCCAATTCAAAAGGCCATGGGCTGAATTTAAGTTAGTCGTACCGGCACCATATACTCTTTCGTGTTCATATTCCCTATCTTTACAAGTATTTCTCGCCCTTGAATCACGTGCAAATACTTAGATATGGAAATCTCGTGGCATGTCTAGATGGCTAAAAAGGGATGTAACCTATTCAATTTATTTAAATCTTTTACAACAATAAAATACAGAGTATCTCTCTTATTTTTCTTGTACACATGGTGTGCTTGTGGATGCGAGTGTTTATTCGTTTAGATTAGTACGCAATCTCTTTATGAATTCCGCTACGTCATTTCTACTAACTTCAACAGCTCTGAACTAGGCACGTGAAATGATACACACCTAACTGGCTACCTATAAGAGACACCCAAAAAGAAGGCTGAGTTGTTGCGACAAAGATAAGGCATTGATTAATGTTGGAACTACGAGTTTTTTTAATTAGCTATTACTTGATAAAACTGCAGTTCCCCTCAAATTGATATAGAAAATTTGATCCGCACATTTTTGTGATTTAATCAATCATGTATTATGATTAAGAGTTGCTGTTGTTGTTGTTTGTTTTGTGATTAAGAATTGTACAAGGATTTGATTCTTAAACTTTCAGCCGTACAAGGATTGTCATAGGCGCGATTATGAATGATTGTTGAATGATCACGATAGAGTGAGTTCTCTCAAGAGTGTGTGGACCAACTATTATGTGGAAAGTTTTATGGGTTTACAAAGTACTCAAATAGAAAGACTTGAAAAGTCTTTGGCCGTTTGATCACAATTACATTTAATGGCACGAGGAAAATTCGTAGCTTGCATGACAATCACTTCAAAGGAAAGAGACAATGACCCTAGCTTAATTTTTTTTGCTATGAATCAGTACGTGGCCAGACCGTTTCTGGTTTGTGTTAGTGAGCCAAACACCTTATTGTTTATGGTTCATGCTTTGTTGTAGGCGCGTTTTTAAATGAT
Source organism: Rhododendron mucronatum var. ripense (assembly GCA_019656295.1). NCBI lineage: Eukaryota > Viridiplantae > Streptophyta > Magnoliopsida > Ericales > Ericaceae > Rhododendron > Rhododendron mucronatum. The sequence continues at coordinate 1,925,900 of BPLT01000014.1, read as the reverse complement.
TGTTGATGGATCACCGTAGAGTGTGTTCTCTTAAGGGCATGTGAACACGGGTCCTTATACAGGGACCGACGGGGTGCCAACCAATTGTGGGATCCAGTTTGGGGTCCCACACAATTGGTCTGAACTAGAGGTGGCAATCCTAACCCATATTTTTTTAACCCGCCCAATCCGCCCACTTATAACCCAACCCAACCCGCCCATATTATATAATGGGTTAATATGGGTTGAACCCAAATCAACCCATATTTATATGGGTTTAAGTGGGTTAAAACTGGGTTCAATATGGGTTGAAACTAAAGATCCAAAAGGGAATCTAAATTCCCGTAAGCTTCGGACTGGATGCATAACTTTTCTCTTCTCTCCACTTTTCTCTTTTCCCGTTCTTTTACTCCACAGGAAGAATTTTCAACTTTTTTTTAGAAAATGGGGTCACATTTTTACTAGCCAAACATTTTTTTTTTTTTGGGTCAAACGAAATGAAACCAACAAAACTTTTACAAATCACACAGGCACACACACTTATTCCATTATTCTCTTCGTATTCCCAAAATATTGTGCATTTGTTAATTTTGCGTCAATTTTTAGTGATTTTTAAATTTGTCTCGTTGAGAGGAATCCAAAAATATTATTTATCATCAGGATAGCACGTCAATTTCAGCCGATAATAAACTTAAATTGAGATATCGTATTATTAGATAGAGACAAGTTTGAATGTCTCATAACAATTATAATTTTCACCTTGTAACATTATTATTTTTGACAAGCAGTCTTCTTTCACTTCAATCAAATTCCCTTACAATTTTTTTTTTGTCTCTCTCTCTCTCTCTAAGACTTTTTGAAAGAACTAAACTAAAACAAATCTGTATTTGACAAGTTAAAATGGCCTTTTTTTTTTTTTGTCTTTAATCAAGATTTTTTCATATTTGATAATTTTGCGCTAAATTTTTGTGAATTAGTGATTTGCCTTTATTCAAAAAATTATGAGTTTCAATAATAATTTTTTACTTTTTCGACTTATTTCGTTGAGACGAATTAGTAAGTTTTAAGCTTTATTGTTTTCCGTCCTTAGTAAATTTACAAGCAGAGCTCCAAGAATATAAATAAATAACACCAAAAAACAAGGGAAATAGAAAATAACCTTGGAAAACAATTCATCGTCACCATCATCATTCCAACCGCCATTGTCGTCACCCATATTCGACGAAAAGCTAAAAAAAACGTTAATGAAAAGTAAAAAAAGAGGGAAAACAGGGACCGGGGAGAAGAGAAAGTTAAAAAAAAAAAAAAAAAAGGGAAAACAGGGACGGGGGAGAAGAGGGGAAAAAAAAAAAAAAGAGAGGGAAAACGGGGATGGGGAGAAGAGAAGGGAAAAGAAAAGAAAAAAAAAAAAAAAGAAGAGGAAAACGGGTCGGGTTGGGCGGGTTTGGGTTTGACTTGACCCATATTCGACCCAACCCGTTTCAACCCGTTTACTATTTGACCCACATTTGACCCGCCCATATTTAACCCATGACCCGTTTCAACCCGCCCAAACCCGCCCAAACCCGCCCATTTGCCACCTCTAGTCTGAACTGTAGATTATTTTTTTAATTATTTTTTGAGTATCCCTGTATAATTTTAGATCAGTTGTATAAATGTAAGCGCATAATCCACATGTCAAATGTTTCTTTCAAAATTCAGGATCCGAAACTGTGAAACAAAAATTGAACATTAGATCAAGCACTTATAGTTAGCCGTTTGATCTGAAGTTTTACATGCTTATTGAGGAAATATTCAAAAAAAATCAACGGTTTGAATGATTTGCACGGGACCCCGAAGTGGGGCCGTGCAAATTGGTCAGTCCCCCATATAAGACTACTCTACCCATTATTGAAAGAGATACTTTAAAACTTGAAAAGTCTTTGTTTGGAAGTTAACGAACCTGAGAGAAAAGAAGAAAAAGGAAAATCAAGAAAAATGAGAGGAAAATTGTACTATCCACAATTCTATATTTTTCTATTTTCTCTCTTCTTTCTCTCCAAACCAAACAATGGGAGAGATTTTTTATTTTTTTTCAATTTTCCCTTCCTTTCTCTTGACAATTACATTAGAAGGGTAGAAGGGAAATTCGTACCATGAATGAAAATAATTTCTGAGGGAAGAGCCTTATTTCATATGTGTTTACCCATTAATTTTTATAGGGAATCATGCAGAAGTGGACCGGTTTCAAATATATATAAGAATTATTGGAAAATTTGATATCACCTTTCATATGTTACAAAACTTTTGTCAATGTTTGTCCACCCAATTTTAAAATCCTGCATCCGTCCCTAGAAATATTGAAGTTTTACTCTCAAAAACTTTGGAGCGCTGACAATCGATGATAGAAATTCAATAGTACAAATGTCATAAAAGATTATGGAATCGAGTGATGCTGAATTAATTTGCTATTCCGTAACAGGGCTAATTTTGATTTCTTTGTGCCTTTGTAGTTTGTTTTTTTTTGTCTCATTGCCAAGATTATGGAATTGAGCGATGTTGAATCACTGATAGCAACTCTCTCTCTCTCTCTCTCTCTCTCTCTCTCTCCTTGGCAAGTCATCGCTCAAGTCAATGACTACAACATTTTGGAAGTGAAGAATACTCAGAGAGGAAGACTAAAGACTGGAAAACAAGTTGGCAGTGAACTCTCTGGTCCCCCATCAACTTGGCAACAAGTTGCATTCTCTTCCAATTAAAAAGGGAAAATGACGGCCAATGACGTGTTTTGATAATTAATACCCGCCAAAGACATTTTTAGTATTTGTTAATGCTAAAAATGTCAGGTATTAATTATCAAAATACGTCCTGGACCATCATTTTCCCATTAAAAAATCCTTCTGTTTTGTTTTGCAATTGGAATTTTCCAACTGAGGATCTTTTTCCTAACGATAAGCATTGAGGGCAGAAATCAAGGGTTGGAGCATCTCAAGAAATAGGCGCACTTCCGAACCGATTCTAGGTATTTTTGTTTCTGCATATTAATTCATGTCTAGAATTTGTTGTTTTATTTTTAAAAAACACTTTGAAGTTTTAATCTTAAAACCTTTTTGAGCACTAATAGTCGATGATGGAATATGGGAAGCGTGTAACGTATGATGGAACTGAACAAATTATGCCGTGTTAATGAGGCTAAGACAGTAGTTGGCTGATAGTGTATTTTGATCGATTAACAGATGAGTAACTCTGAGTCCACAATCATGATCCTGGAACCCTTCATGACAATGATAGGTGTGAGAACAAGTTATGTTCCGTAGGCGTGTTTTGAATGACTGTTTAAACAGTATCTGAAAGAGAGAGATTTGGAACTACTCATGTCATTTGATGACTATTACAAAGAATGGTACAGAGGGAAAATTCATAGAAGTTCAGAATTTCACATCACAGTTATGTGAAACATGACTCAAGACAAATCAACCTCAAGACAAGTTATTGCGCGCTCTCTCTCTCTCTCTCTCTCCATTTTGCGCCTTAATTAGCAAATCATCACTCAAGTCAAGGACTACTACGCTTACCAAGAGGAACACGGCTCCATGGTTTATTACTTACCAAAACTGTTTACACCCATTTTGACCAAATTTTAAAAAAAGGATTTATTGAAGAATTAATGGCCAAAATATTATTTTTTGGGCCTTAGTTACATTTATGGTGGACCTCAATTGGGCCAAATTGGATTTGGAAGGGTTGATTGGGATTAATGGGCCACTTTAATATTTGGAGCATGGCCTAATTAGTCAAGGCCGAAATTAGTTTTCAAATCTTGGCCAAATCTTAAGCTTATTCGGCCCAATTGAGTTAAAGCCCAGATTAGGTTTAGGCCTTAGCCCAACTAATTAAAGCCCAGACTAATTTTTCAGGCCTATTTAGTCCAATTGGGCCTAGATTCACTTTCAAGTTTGGGCCCATGCATTTAGCCCAATTGATTAAATGTCAAAATTCATTTTCAGGTCTTGGCCTAGTTTTCGAATTTATTCAGGCTTGAAAATGAAGAGGTCCAAATGAATACCGTGGGATGAAGAGTAGGGAATAAACTACCTCAGGGCTTGGGACCCACCACCTAGGATCAAAAGCTAAGAAGGAGGGCCTAGGCCATAAGTTGCTTAGTCATGCTTGGAGGAGCAACTTAAGGCCTAAGTAGCTCAATCAAGCCTGCACAAATAGCTCACAAGCAGCTCACTGGTAACCAAGTCAAAAAGGCCAAAAGTTGCTTTGTCATGCCTGCAGAAGCAGCTCAAGGCATGGATAGCCATCATCCTTCAACATGAAGCAATGCTTGGGACACATGGTACCCATGCATGGAGACCGTCCAAGCAGCTCACAAGCAGGTCAAAAGCCTGGAAGGTTCTCCCTAACAACTTACAAGCAGCTTACTTAGACCTGCTTGGTCTTTTATTACAAGAAAAGAGGGCACAAATTCCGAAAATTTCTTGTCTTGAGTCTTCTTGCATAAGGAACCAATTTATAAGCATAAAGGGCCCCACAAGGGACGAAAAGTGGCTAAAAAGTCTTGCTTTTTACAAAAAGATTTCGGCCTTTAACCTTCCCATGATTCCCCTTTTGGCAAATATTCATGAAAAAAGAGGTAATTAAGGCCTGAAATAGTTGCTTTCAGACCTGAAGCAAGGCATGTAGCTGAAGTTTTGGAGCATTGACCAAGGTATAGGGACACGTGGCATTCATGCATTGATCTAGCCCAAGTAGCTCAGCCCTAGAATAGGACACATGACATTCATGCAGCTTATGCAACCCAAGCAGCTTAGGCCTGCACAAGCAATTGCAAACAGCTCAAGGCCTGAGACTTTTGCCAATAAATACCAGAATTGAAGGCTTTAGTACAATTCCCAATCAACACGCTGCATGACTTTCAAATCACTTCGTCTTTCAATTTAACTGATTTTTTTCCCTTTCTAATTTTGCAGCATCGATCTTTACCAAGATCTTTTCATATCATAAGGATAATAAGAATTGTGTGCACAAATCAAAGGACTCCGCAAGTTCTAATCGATTGTAGGTATTTTTGTTTTTGCATCGTAATTCATGCCCAGAAAATTGGTGTTTTTGTTTGGCCCCGCCCAAGATCGTTTTGACCATCCACCGCCTGCCGAATCAAGAGTTTTGGAAAAAAAAAAAAATCAAAAAAGCAATGTTATTTTTAGCAACACGTTTACTGTTTGAATTGTTATTTTGCTTTTTAAAATGGTACCTTGGAATGCACATGTATGCATTCATAATTATATCTAATCAAATTTTACTACGTTGTGTTCATGTTCGTATGTTTCCGTGTACTTCAAGCCATCGGATCTTGTCCAAGTACTAAGATATAAAATGTCAGCCATGTCAAATGAGTCGAAGATTGGGAACCCATACTTCTGCCTGAGAGAAAACCACAGTGGACAAAAGAATAACCATAATCTAGGATTCTATAACGAGGCTTTCAATTCATCTTACCTTGTATCCCGAAACTTGTTAATTCCTTTCATCTCTAGTTTTATTTTTTTATCGGGTTTTCTTTATTTTATTTTGGTGCATTATTTAATTCAACCTCTCCTAATATAAATTCCTACTCTATCTTTGATCCTTGAAATAGGCCTTTAGTGTTTCAATAAGTGATCTTTCTTCCCCCAAGATTTACGCATGACCAACCTCTATAGCTTTGAACTGGCCGGATGAAATAACTAGTGTGTTGCCTATAAAAGGCACCCGAAACAAAGAAAACACGTTGATTGATGTTGCACAACCGGCAACGATTGCCACATTGTTTTGATTGAGTTGATAGGATTTCATGATTTAGAATTGACAAGAATCTATGTCTTAAAATTTCAGTCTTGAATGCTTTGCCATGGGCATGTTTTTGAAGGATGGTTGATTGATCACCATCGAGGGTGACAACTAGCTAGTATGTGCAAAGTTATTGGCGGAGAGGGGGTTTACACATATTGAACCCCACTACCCGTTATTTTGAAAGAGAGAGACTTAAAATTTGAAAAGTCTTGTGTCATTTGGTGACAATTACATAACAGGGTAGAAGGAAAAATTGTTCCACTTGCTTCAGAGGAAAGACCAGTGACCCTGGCATTTTTGTTTTTTTGTTGATACAGCCAATGACCCTGGGTTGACTCACTGTTCTTTGGTAAAGAATCAGTGGCGAATATTACGGAAGCCCTTTGAAATTTTATTGCAGATTTCATATTAAGATTTTGGGAAACACGACACCAATGTGTGTGAGCAATGTTTACATTTAGGGAATGAATAGTTTTGCACAATTCACTGATGTTGGTTACACCCATGCGCGGGAATAATGTTTCAATTGTATATGGTTTGTCATAGGCGGGGATGGATCCAATGTGTGAGTGATTGTTGATTGATCACTATTTTGTTTGTCCCCAACTTTTTGATGGCATAAATTATTTGTCCATCATTTTAGAAAATTTCAATAAAAGTTTCTTCGAGTTTCCTCATCTACACTTCATTCAGAAATAGAAATGACAAGTCCAATTTTGAATGGATGGCCATTTCTAGGAAAGTTTGAAACTTTGAAGTGCAATGATAATGTTTCGTTATTAAGTTGGATTTTTCAAAGTGGACAAACAAATTAGGACAGAAGTCAAGAGTGTCCAAAATCATACCGGTTCTTAAGTCAGGTCTTTGGCTCTTAAAATTCGAGTCCAGTCACGCAGTCTACCTCCAATCTGCCACCCAAGTTTTCCATCTCCACCTTCTTCTATCCCCTTCTTTCCTCAGTTCCTCTTTAGTCTCTGCATCCCTCTTCTTTGTCTTTATTTAAACAATTGAACTTAATACGAACGTACTTTTTCGTTGGCCACATGCTAGAAGAAATTATGTTAACCCCAACCCATTATCACGAAGGTATCAACATTCTTTTCATAGGAGTTGAACCCACAATCTTACTGCACTCAAATGCATCAACACAACTATAAGACCAACTGCCCTGGTTAAATTCTATTACACTCCTTCTTATAGTTTTATAATTTGGCTGCCATCATACCAAATACCAAGATTGCTGCGAGTACAGGATTCTCTACACCCACAACCCAAAATGAGAAGGTATCTACACATCACTTCTCTCCTGTTACTCGTCTTCTTCATGTTCCATTTGGTAGTCTCTGAAATTCCTTCAAACCAGAGAAACACCATGATCAACCTCTATAATCTCCTCCAAAACTGAAATTACGCGGAAGCTCAACCCAGTCCTAGAGGGGGGGGGGGGTGAATAGGACTAGTTTAAAAAACGATTACCCTTTTTAATAGAACTTCTATTTATTTTCTGAAAAAGATTTATGAAGAACTATAAACTAATCAGGTGCACAAAAAATAAACAGAGACAAGACACACGATATACGTGGAAAACCTTAGGGTCCGAATAACCCTAAGACAAAACCACGGCCTAGTCTACTATTTTCTATTAATCAAAAAGAATTACAAGATGCGAAATAGAATAACCTTACCCACAAGCGTTACCTATACTCGCCAGCTTGCGATGCTCCCCGAGCTTCTTTAAGATTCAACAGAAGTCCACGAACCTCAAGTTCGATCTCCGGATTCAACCGGCTCCGAAAAGACTCCTCGTCGATTCGGCCAAAAGCAGCAAGGCACCAACAGATCACAAGATGAAATGGTGTGTGATGTGTACCGTGATCTAGACTAACCCAAAAGACATTCGAAAAATTGCACAATGCACGAACAGAACAAGAAAGAGGGCTACGACGAAAGATTGTCAAAATCGTCCCATAAGAGTCGTGAACCTCATTCTCTCTTTTCTGAAAACAAAAAAATCTCTCGCCTCCGCCAAAAAAACTAAAACAGCCGTGCAACCCTTTTAAAATAAAATTATGTAAGCAAAGATTCTTCTCGGGTTGATTGCCTCCATAAGGTGAACAGCCCCTTTTATATCCAATTTTCCCAAAAACGAAAAATCCCATAATGCCGCATAAATGGAAAGTTAATTTCGGAACCTTTCAAAGAAATTTGATTTAGGATAAATATATATGGAAAACTAATTTTCGGAGAGATTCACCGGAAAGAAAATCGAGCAAGAATAAAATTTCTTATTTAGGAAATAATATGCATGATGTGCTGTGTAGTGCTTTTACCTCTCTCGCAATTGGCTCGATTCCGTAGCAGTCAACTTGGCGCAAAAAATGGGAGGAGCATCGAGCGAGACACTACCCCTAATTATCCTACCCATTACAATCAAATGGAATCGAAATAACAAAGACACCAATGGAGGTTTTGGACAACCCCGGAAAGTGCCAAAATATCTAACAATCTCCCCCTTTGGCATTTCCGGGACAAAACCAATTGCACTAAACCATAATGGAAAAACACAACTGAAAGAAATAAACACTAGCCTAAACTAGGTCTATCCAAAGAAGCTTGAGTTGCACCTGCAAAGATAGCTCAACAAAAACTATGCGACAAAATATATGTTACTAGAATGGGTCAGCATAATTTAATAATAACTGCCAAGCATGCATCATTATATCCAAAAGCAGAAAACTAGTCTAGCGATTCATCAATAAAATCAATCTCCCCTTATAAATATCTGTCCAAATGAATGATAGCACTAAAAACTATGCGACAAATATAAACTCTCCCCCTTTTTGTCACGGAAAAGAAAGGGTCGACTGACTGTCCACAAAACCACACCGACTAAAATCAGATAGAGTTGCGATGGAATCCCAATTGATAGATCGGTTGACCGACTTTACTCTTGAAAAAGGGCTATAAAATAGCCAAACCACCTCGACCCAAAATGCGAAACTGATAATGACAAAAATGATTTTTTTTTTTTTTGATTTAAAAATGGAGTTTGATGTTGCACCCAATGAATTCACACAGATGCAGCGAGAACATAATCCATACACGCCTTGCGAACAAAAGCAATGTTTGCCATTATCAAACACCTTATAAGCAGAACAAAAGAATTCGCAATGCAGTCTTTCAGCAAAGAGATAGTTAGAGACAGAATGAAGCATAAAACAAGGCTGTATGACAAAGTGTGTGAGGGCATCACGTAAATAATGTCAAGCTTAACTCAGTCCGAGAGGAATATTCTCATGTACGCAAGGATTTTCAAGATAACTCCCCCTCAAAAAGTCAAACCAAGCTAGGTCCTCAAAGTGAAACAAAGAGAAACACAAACTCCCCCTCAACAGAACAATCCCCGTTTTTGTTTTTCATTTTTCTTTATCTTCTTCCCTTTTTTTTTTTTGTAGGGGATAATGACATCCACTATTACTCCACCGCTGTTTGACGCGAACACTCATTGCTTACTGAGGCAAGAGGCCCGGTTACTAGGCAAGTGGCCCAGGAGTCATACATACCTTCACAAGGTCTATCCACCTTTTGACGCGAACACTCAGAGGGAGAATACCTCACCCCAATTGTCCGGTTACTCAATGAACGCCCGGATAGGTAGAGAATATAAAAGAACCAGATAGATGTTTGCAGGAGATAACAGAACAAGGTAATAAGAATCACTAGGGAATAGTAGCCAAAGGTCAATCTCAAAGGGGACAAACACATGAACATGCCCATGTACATGAGAATAACCAAAAGGAGTTGAGGGAGCAATAAATCACGTACGTGATATAGTGAAAATCATAAAGCCATGAAATATGATACATTCAAAATCTAAAGATTCTCAAGGATGAAAAAACACATTGAATGCAAATATTCTGACTACAAGGGCCATGAACATGAGAAACAAAGAAGATCTGTTCACAAAAATTGTTTTTTTTTTTTTTTTTTTGACTTAAAACCAACAAAAAAAATATGCAGAACAAAAAAAATGGAAATAAAAATAAAAGAAAAAGTTTTACATGTCTACGCTAGAATGATGGCACACAAAGCACGCAAATGAGAGACATGCAAACCCACTGAATCTAATCCACGGAAATGAGACCAATAGACTTCCTAAGGTACTCAAACCTAAGGGAATCTAACGGTTTTGTGAAAATATCAGCTTTTTGGTCATGAGTGGGTACAAACTCGAGAGTAATGACTCCATCTTCTACAAGTTCACGAATAAAGTGATGACGGATGTCAATATGTTTGGTCCGAGAATGTTGGACAGGATTCTTGGAAATATTGATTGCGCTAGTATTATCACAAAATACCGTCATTTTGCCTTGAGGTAGGCCATAATCTTTCAACATTTGTTTCATCCACATAAGTTGTGTGCAACAACTGCCGGCCGCTATATATTCGGCCTCGGCGGTAGATAGAGAGACACAATTTTGCTTTTTACTATGCCATGCAACAAGACAATTTCCTAGATAAAAACACCCGCCCGAGGTACTCTTTCGATCATCAGCACTACCGGCCCAATCGGCGTCAGAATACGCAGCTAAATCAATATTAGTACCATACGGGTACCAAAGACCCAGTGAATTAGTGCCCTTAACATAGCGTATTACCCGCTTGAGAGCGGTTAGGTGAGATTCTTTAGGGTCGGACTGATAACGAGCACAAACACCAACGCTAAAAGAAATATCAGGACGACTAGCGGTGAGATACAAAAGACTACCTATCATGCTACGATAAAGAGTAGGATCAACACTCACGCCATCGACATCTTTACCAATTTTAATACTCGTGCTCATTGGTGTACGTGTGGTTTTAGAATCTGTCATGCCAAATTTTTTGACTATATCTTTAGCATAAGTAGATTGAGACAAAAATATACCATCGCCCATTTGACGAATTTGAAACCCAAGAAAATAAGTCAATTCCCCCATCAGACTCATTTGAAATTCGTGGGACATTTGGGCTCCGAATTGTTTGGCATGTAACTCACACGTGGAACCGAAAACTATATCATCAACATAAATTTGAGCAATCAGAAGATCACTTTCTATTTTACGAATAAACAAGGTTTGGTCAACGCCCCCTCGAACAAAACCAGTATTTAACAAATGATCAGTGAGACGCTCATACCAAGCACGAGGAGCTTGTTTTAAACCATATAAAGCCTTACGAAGGCGGTACACATGATTGGGAAAAGAAGGATCAACAAAACCCTTAGGTTGTTCAACATAAACTTCCTCTTTTAAGTCCCCATTTAAAAAAGCACTTTTGACATCCATTTGTGAAAGTTTAAAGTTTAAATGAGATGCAATGCCAAAAAGTAATCTAATTGACTCTAACCTTGCAACCGGAGCAAAGGTTTCCTCAAAGTCAACTCCTTCAATTTGTGTATAGCCTTGAGCGACCAATCTTGCTTTATTTCTAACCACAACGCCATCACTGTCCTTTTTATTTTTAAAAATCCATTTGGTGCCAATGACGTTTGTGTGCGAAGGCCTAGGGACCAAATACCAGACATTATTACGAGTGAATTGTTGCAATTCCTCCTGCATGGCCCCTATCCATAATTCATCACTCAAAGCTTCTTCTACCTTCTTAGGTTCTAGAGAGGACGTGTAACAGACATAGTTGGCAATGTTTGTAGCTTTCCTTCTGGTTAACATACCTTCATCTAGATTTCCTATGACAAGATCTTTAGGGTGATTGAGTTTGACTCGAGCTGATGGTTCTTTAGCATTTGAGGGAATTAGATCATGTTGTCCTAACTCCTCATCATAGGATGACTCACTAACGTCAGACTCGGTTTCAACATCCTTCTCTTTCTCACTAGGCTCTCCCCCTACATCGAAAGTTCGAATATCTATCGGAGTGCTCACAGGCGTCTCCCCTTCAAAGATTTCCCAACTCCCCTCATCATCATCATCAATTTGGGGGACTGACTCATCAACAGTGTTATCGTCAACTACTACATTGGCTGACTCAACTAGGGTGGAGGTGCGAAGATTATATACTCTAAAAGCTCTACTTGTGTTAGAGTATCCTAGAAAAATACCATCATCACTCCGAGAATCAAATTTACCAAGAGATTCGCTATCTCTCAAGATGTGACATTTACTACCAACCCGAAAATATTTTACAGAGGGTTTCTTACCATTCCAAATCTCATAAGGAGTACAAGTAGTTCCGGGTCTCACATAGACTCGATTTATGGTATAGCAAGCAGTGTTAATGGCCTCAGCCCACAAATTCCTAGGGACACGCATGGCATGGAGCATGACTCTAGCCATTTCTTGGAGAGTTCTATTTTTCCTCTCGACAACCCCATTTTGTTGAGGTGCGAGGAGCTGAGAACTCATGCTTAATGCCTTTATCATCACAATATTTTTCAATTTCGGAGTTCTCAAATTCTCCACCATGATCACTTCTAACACGTATGATAGGATATCCCTTTTCATTTTGAATACGATGGCAAATCGATTTAAAACAAGCAAAAGCATCGGACTTTTCTCTAAGATAACCAACCCAAGAAAAACGAGAGAAGTCATCTACAATAACTAGAATATATCGTTTACCTCCTAAGCTTTCAGTGCGAGAGGGACCCATAAGGTCCATGTGAAGAAGTTCAAGACATTTAGTGGTAGCAACGATGTTAGTCTTTTTGTGGGAACTTTTGATTTGTTTTCCTTTCATACATCCTCCACAAACTAATCCTTGCCCATTGGCAAGTTTGGGCACACCTCTAATGACTTCGTTTCTAGTGATACGATGTAATTCTGAGAAATTAACATGCCCTAAGCGTTGGTGCCAAAGTTCAACATCATCAAGCATAATACGATTACACACAACAGGATTATCCATTTGAACACTATAGCAATTATCAGACGATCTAACACCTTTAACTACGCAGACACCAGATTCGTTAACAATAGTGCAACCATTTTTAGAAAATTGAACTTCATGCATGTTGTCACAAAATTGTCCAATACTTAACAAATTAGCTTTCAATCCCTCAACATATAAGACATTTTCCAACTGTGGAAGACCGTGAGTAGATATAGTGCCTTGTCCGACAATCCGCCCTGTATTACCATCACCAAAAGTGACAAAACCACCATTGTATTTTTCTAATTTACTAAACCAAGACTTATTGCCAGTCATATGCCTAGAGCAACCACTGTCTAAATACCAAGCATGAGAGTAATCTGCTTTGAATGCAGTGTGAGCAACATTACACACTACATCAACTTTCTTCCAAACTTGTTTAGGTTTATTATGCATTTGAGATAGGTGATTGAAAGAACTCTGGCTCGGTGAGGTATTATGTTCGTTTATTCCTTTGGCAAAACTAGACAGTTTTTGAATTTCCTTAACAATGTGTGATGTCTGATTGGCCAAATGATTCAATTGTTTTTCAAAATTTTCATTATGCATTTCAGACTTAGGTTGAGATATCTTATAAGGTTTTCTAAAATTAGGGACACTATGTTTTGGCCCATAGACATTAGGAATTTGAAACCTACCATTTCCATTTTTATTATTGTTAAGAAACTTGTAGCAATAAGGACGAATATGGCCTAGAGTACCGCAATGGTGGCAAGTGATAATCCGTTTCTTAGGGATAGGACAATCTAAGGTCTTCGGAATAGTTGAGGAGACGGATTTCACAAATTTGATCTCCTTGTTGGGTTTTTCACTAGTCTTAGGAGCAAGAGATGGCGGGTCGATGAAACCAAGGCCGCTTCTATTTTTAAAAGTGCGAGTCAATTCAGCTATACGAGAAGCGCCACAGTCATTTCTTTTAATGGCCTCACTGGCCTCTTTTAAATCATGTTCCAATACTTTGACTCTTTCCTTAGATATCCCAAGAGCCTTCAAGGCCTCCAAACGTTCTTTTTCAATTTTAGCAAATTTTTCATTGAAATTTGTTTGGTGCGCCTTTAACTCTTCTATTTCATGAATCCTAGATTCAACATCAACACGAAGACCATTTCTCTCAGTTTCAACCTTTTTAATGACAAGAATCAATTCTTTCTTTTTCTTTTTCAGTTTAACGCATTCTTTGAAAAGTTCATTATAAGCATCATGAATAGATTCTAAGTCATCCTCATCATCGTTAACATCCTCATCGCTAGATTCATAGTTATCCTCAATACTACACGTAGGTGTAGACACAAAAGCTTTTGGTGATGTAGGAGATGTCACACTAGCAACAAGGACCGTGTATCTTGGCACTTCGTCAGTTTTGTCGTGACTATTTTGAGACTCGCTCTCTTCCTCACTATCATCATCCCAAGTGACTTTGTACCCCCTATTGGATTTCTTTTTAAGTGTATTGGCACATTCAACTTGAACATGACCAAAACCATGACACTCATGACATTGAATGCCTTGGGGTTGCTTAGATTTATCAGTAGAAAACTTTTTATCACCAAAACTAGAGTTGTTCATTTTAGGTCCATCATTAGAAGCTGAAGAGTTTCCTTGCTTATTAATATCTTTTCGAAACTTCACAAATTTTCTGAATTTTTTAGCAAAGAAAGCTAGTTCCTCTTCATCAAGTTGATCATCACTGTCTTGGGAAACATAGAATTTTTCATTGGAAGTTTTAAAAGCAATACTTTTACTAGCCTTAGAGATTGGTTTCTTAGACAGGTGATTTAGTTCAAAAGTTTGGAGTTTTCCAACTAACTCCTCAAAAAGCATACTGTCAACTTCAGGCCTTTCTTCAATGGCCACAACTTTGGTTCTGAATCTTTCAGGAAGAGACCTAAGAACTTTACGGCAAACTTTGAGATTGGAAATAGGTTCACCTAATGCATGAAAAGAATTAACAATGTCACTTAGCTTGGTGATAAAACTATCAAAATTTTCATCTTCAGACATTCTTAGTTCCTCAAAGCGCGTCGTAAGCATTTGGAGTTTTGAGGTCTTAACTGTCTTAGTACCCTCGTGAGTGACTTGGAGAATATCCCAAGCCTCTTTTGCAGTGGTGCACGCGGAAATACGACTAAACTCAGTTTTACTTAAAGCACCATAAATAGCTCCTAAAGCACGGGAATTTGCCTCAAAAATTTCATTATCAGCAGTGTTCCATTCGGTGTCTTCTTTAAGTCTCATCTGCTTAGTAGTAGTATCCTCTATTTTAGGAGTTTCATACCCATATCTCACAGACCTCCAAACCTTAATACCTAGAGAACTTAAGTGTGTCGTCATTCGTGCTTTCCAGTAGGGATAATCATTCCCATCAAAGTAGGGCGGCCTCGAGTTGGAGGCTCCCTCACGTGGTGCATTTGTGTCCATGATTACAGGATCAAAACTCTGGTGATAAAACCAAAAAAAAAAAAAAAAAAATGAGCAACTAGGCTCTGATACCAATTGAAATTACGCGGAAGCTCAACCCAGTCCTAGAGGGGGGGGTGAATAGGACTAGTTTAAAAAACGATTACCCTTTTTAATAGAACTTCTATTTATTTTCTGAAAAAGATTTATGAAGAACTATAAACTAATCAGGTGCACAAAAAATAAACAGAGACAAGACACACGATATACGTGGAAAACCTTAGGGTCCGAATAACCCTAAGACAAAACCACGGCCTAGTCTACTATTTTCTATTAATCAAAAAGAATTACAAGATGCGAAATAGAATAACCTTACCCACAAGCGTTACCTATACTCGCCAGCTTGCGATGCTCCCCGAGCTTCTTTAAGATTCAACAGAAGTCCACGAACCTCAAGTTCGATCTCCGGATTCAACCGGCTCCGAAAAGACTCCTCGTCGATTCGGCCAAAAGCAGCAAGGCACCAACAGATCACAAGATGAAATGGTGTGTGATGTGTACCGTGATCTAGACTAACCCAAAAGACATTCGAAAAATTGCACAATGCACGAACAGAACAAGAAAGAGGGCTACGACGAAAGATTGTCAAAATCGTCCCATAAGAGTCGTGAACCTCATTCTCTCTTTTCTGAAAACAAAAAAATCTCTCGCCTCCGCCAAAAAAAACTAAAACAGCCGTGCAACCCTTTTAAAATAAAATTATGTAAGCAAAGATTCTTCTCGGGTTGATTGCCTCCATAAGGTGAACAGCCCCTTTTATATCCAATTTTCCCAAAAACGAAAAATCCCATAATGCCGCATAAATGGAAAGTTAATTTCGGAACCTTTCAAAGAAATTTGATTTAGGATAAATATATATGGAAAACTAATTTTCGGAGAGATTCACCGGAAAGAAAATCGAGCAAGAATAAAATTTCTTATTTAGGAAATAATATGCATGATGTGCTGTGTAGTGCTTTTACCTCTCTCGCAATTGGCTCGATTCCGTAGCAGTCAACTTGGCGCAAAAAATGGGAGGAGCATCGAGCGAGACACTACCCCTAATTATCCTACCCATTACAATCAAATGGAATCGAAATAACAAAGACACCAATGGAGGTTTTGGACAACCCCGGAAAGTGCCAAAATATCTAACAAAAACAACACGGGCCAATCTCCTTTTCCATGGAATTCCACTAGAGATCCATGTTCATGGAAGGGAGTTACATGCAATGTCCACAACTCTGCCATCACCCAATTCTCTCTCCAATTTCCCTCTCTCTCAATCCCTGATTTCCTCCCTGTTCTTTGCCAGATAGATACACTAGAGTCTATTGACCTCTCCAACAATCGCTTGAGCTCAATCCCAAGTGGGTTCATGACTGGTTGTGGAAATGTTAGTGGTCTGAGAGCATTGGATTTCAGTAGGAACAGATTGTCTGGTTCTTTACCAAATTTTGATGGGTTCTTGAAATTGGAATTTTTGGACTTGTCTCATAATTCTTTGAGTGGAACGATTAGCTTACAAATGGATGGGTTGGTTAGTCTGAAAAATTTGAGTCTTGGGTATAACCAATTCACTGGTTCTGTTCCTACCCACTTGGGAAAATCCATGATTTTGGAAAAACTTGGGCTTTATGGCAATCAATTTGTAGGTAAAATCCCAGAAGAAATCGCGAATTATTCAAAATTGACTGTGATTGATCTTAGTGTTAATGGTCTCTCTGGGTCTATCCCTGATAGATTCAGAGAGCTTCCCAATCTGCAAGTTTTAATATTATCTTCTAATAGTTTGAGCGGTGGAATCCCACAATTCCTTTCAAGTTTCCATACACTATGGCAATTTGCTGCGAACCAGAATTCATTTTCTGGTGCAATTCCACTGGGGCTAACAAAATTTCTCAGGGTTCTAGACCTTAGTTATAATCAGTTAAATGGGTCAATTCCTAGTGACCTTTTGTCCCAATCAAATTTGCAGACCGTGGATTTGTCTGCTAATTCACTAGAAGGGTCAGTACCCGAAAACATATCATCAAGTTTGGTAAAACTCAGATTGGGAAACAACCGTTTAAATGGGACTATACCATCTTCATCCTTTGGGACCCTTCAAAAGTTGACCCATTTGGAATTGGACAACAATAGTTTGGGAGGTTCAATGTCTCCTGAATTGGGTTTCTGTAAGAATTTAGCACTGTTGAATCTTGCTAAGAATCAACTCACTGGTGTTTTGCCATTTGAATTGGGTAATCTCACCAAACTTCAGGCCAACAATTTGGTTGGGGAAATCCCAACTGAAATTATCCAATTGCAATGGTTGAGAAAGTTGAATATCAGCTGGAATTCACTCAACGGTACGATTCCTTCACAAATTTCTAGGCTCCAGAGTCTTAATAGCTTGGATTTAAGAGGAAACAATCTCAGTGGTTCAATACCGTTGTCCATTGGTAATTTGAATTCTCTCATAGAACTCCAATTGGGGAGTAACAAATTGGGCGGGGAAATTCCTTTGATGCCGCAAAGTTTGCAGATTGCTCTAAATTTAAGCAGCAATCAATTTGAAGGCCTGATACCAGAAACTCTGTCGCGGTTGAACGGATTGGAAGTGCTGGATCTATCCAACAACAGACTTACCGGGAAAATTCCAGACTCTCTTGTTAATATGAGAAACTTGGCACAGTTGATGCTTTCCAATAATATGCTCTGTGGATTGATTCCAGTTTTCCCTCCATATGTTTCGGTTGACACAACCCGAAA
The DNA here is from genome assembly GCA_019656295.1 of Rhododendron mucronatum var. ripense. Taxonomy (NCBI): domain Eukaryota; kingdom Viridiplantae; phylum Streptophyta; class Magnoliopsida; order Ericales; family Ericaceae; genus Rhododendron; species Rhododendron mucronatum. Next base: position 1,907,981 of record BPLT01000014.1, on the reverse strand, counting down.
CACAGATCTTCTGGACCCCACAATACCGAGCCCAACTCAAAAGTCGAAAAAGACTCTCGATGTTTTCCTTATTGTACTTATGGTGGCTATTGGCTTTTCTGCTCCTGCCGCTGTTGGGAATTTTTTGATTCCTTATGTCGATGAGAGATCCAACATTCATGGTAAGTATGGTATTATTTATCTGTATTACTCTTTTATGCAATTAGTCTTTATTTTATATTACTATTTCCTGATGTTACAGAAATATAGTTTCACATTGCTTAGGAGTAGAATGTGTGATCACTTAATATAATGTTGAGTCATTTACACTCATTGCCAACTGGCTTTGAGTTGGATATAAAGTTTCCACATGGTATCAAAGCCAGGCTCATTCCATCTCATATTTTCTAAAAAAAGAAAATTTACAATCCAGACCCCACAATGACAGACAAGGAAAAAGGCTACACGTGGCAGAGCTCAAATGGGGCTGTACGTAAGGGAGATGTTAAGAAATATAGTCACACATTGCTTGGGATTGGAAGACCACTTAATATAATATTGCCCAAGTCAGTTACTGTTCGATCTTACTTGTATTTATTTTATTTTGTGATAGAAGTTTAATGCGATGATTGCACAATTCTTAGTTCATAATGTGATGCCCAAGTCAATTACAATTCTTAGTTCATGCTCTCTTTTATTTTATTTTCTGTGTAATTAATCTCGCTAGGCGAGTTTGTAGTAGGGCTGCACATATTCTGCTCTGATTGTCCTTTGACTCCTCTCTAATGGTTTGTCCAGTCTGTAGACGCCCATTTGTCCCCATGGAATTCCTCTTTGTTGTGTAAGCTTTCGGATCACAGTTGAAAACAACTTCTCACGTTTGCCTCACAAAAAAAAGCATTTTTATACAAATCTACTCGACGTCCCCATCCCTCATGAAATAGGTAAGCTAAAGAATTTGGTTGAGTTGAATTTGTATCTCAACACCCTTGATGATCCAATCTCTCCTTCTATTGAAAATTGAAGTGCTCTTACCCATTTGTCTCTCCATTCGAATCAACTCAACGATTCACCCCTCATGAAGTAGGTAAGCTAAAGAATTTGGTTAAGGTGGATATGAATTTCAACTACCTTGATGGTCCAATCCCTCCATCTATTATAAATTCAATTGCTCTTGCCTATTTGTCTCTTCATTCCAAATAAACCCAGCAGCTACGTCTCTCCAAATATAGTGAACCCATTGATGTAATTTGATTTCTTTTGCTTTTCATTTTTCCCTTTTGTATGACTCTATCCCTTGCGTGGGACACTCTCCTCCCTTGTGGGTGTTGGCTTTCGTTTCTCGTTAGGGATCTCTTCTACCATTTCTTAGACTGATCTTTATCCCTCCATTATATTGGAGGGTTTGATGCGGTCAAGGTGGATTTTGTGAAGAGGAGTGGCTTTTATGGGACTTGGGAGTTTAGTCCTCGATCTTTGTGGCTTCTATCTCCCCTCCATGGGGATGGATGCCCATTATGATGTTTTTCGTTGCTATTATTTATATACTCTGATCCTATCATTTGATTTTAGAAGAAAAAATTTAAAAAGGGGAAAAACTCAACGGCCCATTCCCTCGTGAAATAGGTAAGCTAAAGAATATGGTTGAGGTCGATGTGATGGGGGCCATACCAACTTTCGTGGTCTAACTCCTCGAAAGTCAAGAAAAAGGGAATTTGACATGTTTGACTAACTCAGACCTTAATAATTTCCTCTTTTTGTATCCCATATAGTATTTGCGAATGGAAGAACTTGAAGTTGGATTGCCCAGCAGATTTCCATATTTGCCACAAACTGAAATACTTAGATCTCTCCAACATAATCTGTCTGGGAAAGTTCCGAATTGTCTTTTTTTACTAGCAACTCTCAACTTGACATACAATCATCTTGAGGGTCAGATTCAACATAGATCTTGAAATGAGTGTTATGAGGTTTGCTATCAAGCCAAATATTGCTCTTGTAGTTTTCCCTCCATGGACAATAAAGGAGAGAGAACAATGATATTTACTCTTGTAGTTTCTATGCTAATAAGCACAGTTTTCCTTTCCTTCCTAGGGTTTGTTGCGTGCTTTTGTTTCCGTAAGAACCAAAATATCCAAAGTGAGGCAAGAGCAATGAATCATGGGAACATTTGCTCCATATGGAATTACGATGGAAGAATTGCATATGAGGACATTATCAAAGCAACAAATGACTTCGACATTAGATATTGCATTGGCACAGGTGGATATGGCAGCGTGTACAGAGCTCAGTTGCCAAGCGGCAAAGTAGTTGCCTTGAAGAAACTTCATCAGTTGGAAGCAGAGGACACTACATTTGACCATTCTTTCAGGAATGAGGTCCAAATGTTGACTAATGTACGACACAAGAACATCGTGAAGCTTTATGGATTTTGTTTGCACAAGAGATGCATGTTCTTGGTGTACGAGTACATGGAAAAAGGAAGCTTATTTTGCTCATTGAGATTCGATGCCAAAGCTTCTGAAATTGGATGGACTCAGAGGGTAAACATAGTTGGAGATATGGCACATGCTTTATCCTACTTGCATCATGATTGCACACTGCCAATTGTTCATCGAGACATATCGAGCAACAACATTCTATTGAACTCTAAACTGCAGGCTTTTGTCTCTGATTTCGGAACTGCAAGATTGTTGCATCCCGATTCATCCAATCAAACCGTTATTGCAGGGACTTACGGATATATTGCACCAGGTACAGTTTATCACCTTTGTTCTATCGAAGCAAATGTCTGGTTATTTTTAAATCCATCTTTGTGTATGTGTAGAACTAGCCTATACCATGGTTGTGACTGAAAAGTGCGATGTTTATAGCTTTGGAGTGGTGGCACTAGAAACAATCATGGGAAGGCATCCGGGAGACCTCCTATTGTCCTTGACGTTGCCTCCTAGCGAAAACATGATGATAATTGATGTCTTGGATCCACGCCTCCCGGTACCTACGAACCCTATGATTGCCGGGGACATTGTTCTAATTGCAACAATGGCACTTGCATGTATACATCCTGAGCCCAAATCTCGGCCAACAATGCTACGCCTATCTCAAGAGTTTCTATCTCGTAGGAAGGCTCTAGCTTCACCCCTTCGTACAGTTTCACTACTACAGCTTTGGAATCGGAACATGAACTACGTCCAACTATTGAATGAAGCGATCAGTGCCCAAGTTTGAAAAGAGTCTCGATTCCTTTTGAGGCCTTGGTTGTTATGACTGTTAATTATGTATCTTATTTTTTTGCACCATTGATTGAATAGAAAAACACTCTCAGTTTGTATTTGTAAGGCGCTTAAATCAAAATCATTGAGGCACATGCATCGGTCCGAATATGGGCCAACCTGGTTCAGTGACGACAGTCAGAAGTATCAAAATCCTATAAACTTTGTAAACCATGTGTTTACCAATTTTTCCCTCAATCGAAATCGACAGAGATTTCGGGAAACAATGCCAACAACAGAAATAAGGGCGAATGCGGCTATGTCTCCACAAGACGGATCCGTGGTTCCACGCCGTATTTCAGGACTTCACCGGAAGAGAAATGGCGGTCGAGTCAAATGTGAGATTAAGAACGAAATTGAAGACGAATGGAAGAGACTTCCATTAATCTTCAACGATTGATCTATCGCCGTGAGCGACACATCAAAGATCCTAAGTTAAGCTTAGAATATGAAATTCTACTCCTACTCCTAGTTATAACCCGAATGGGTTAGTAGTGCCAAAAATTAAGACAAATAAAGATAGACTTTGATTTGTTGGAGAGGAATTACAATGAAGTCTTAAAAGACTATTTATAGAAAATAACAAACGTAGGAAATAACTTCCTAACTTCTCCACTAGTCTTCATTCAATCTTTTGCTTCCACTTGTCAAAATAACTTCCCACTTCCATTCAAATGTGTAGGAGTATGACAAGTGTCCTTTTAACTTCCATATGTGTAGGAGCAAGCCAAGTGTCCTGCATGCAAATAACAATAATAAAAGAAATACTAATACTAGTTCTAATATTAATACGAATACTTAATAATAATAAAATAGGAAGCATTCTCATAATTGCCACCTTTCGGTCGATCATCGACAGACGGTGAAATATGGTGTAAACAATGCCCCCCTTATTCATTTGGGTGAAGTGCTAACGTAACCCAAGTGAATAATTCAACTAGTTTTAAATCACCCCTTTGTCGATATCGATGGGTGATAATCTCTTACGGTGTAAACATTTGCCCCCAACTCTCGAAGAGTTTTAGATAAATTTTACACCAACCGTTTTACTTTTCGACGGATGTAGCAAAGCCTTCAAGGCTTAATTAAAACCCACAGTCGAGAAAAACGTTGCCCCTGTCGATTAGTTCCTTGAACTGTAATTCTCTGTAATTCCTACTAAAAAGGTACAGGAAAATATATAGGAGCGTGGCCTATTGGAACATATCAAAAGTAAAAACTCTGTCGATTGTATAGACTTTGCAAAGCCACGAACTCGACTGAAGAAATCGACAGAGAAATGGCCTTTTCTGGGAGTCTTGCTAAGAACGTTCCAAATCGACGGGACCATGACTAGTTCTCCATGGCCAAGCAACCAATTTGTCCATGGCCATATATTGCCACGTACAGCACAAACCACTGGACAAATGCCTTTCCTTTGGCATTTGACAAATTAACCTTCTGCCAACCAATTATGTGGTTTACTTAAGCCATTATTTGTTGAAAGAAATAAAGGATAATTTCTATTCTTAACCATCGATGGCTTACAAAATAGACTCTAGTCAAATTATATGCATAACTCAACTCGCTTTGAGTTTCAAACTTTCGAACCACTTAAATTTTATAATTGGCTCGTCTAGAGATGAATTTTTTGCCCCCCAAATTCATCATCGAAAGGGGACTATTCTCATTCTATAATTTAGCCACAACGTAATTTGGCTATAACAATAACTCAATCCTTCCAAAGAAGGATCAGGAATGGCCAGTGTATTTATTTTTTTAGCCTTTGCTTCGATAGGCTTTGTTCTTGATTCATAGCCATGGTAGGCTCAGAAGTATAGCCCATGGTTACTCATTCACCGTAAATTTGTTAAACCATTTCTGATACCGTAAAAGGAATCATGCATGGCCAACAAATGGTCGAAGGAAAACCACTACAAATGGCCAACAAAACCGTTTTGTAAACTGTCGAATCCAAATGTCACACCCTCGATTTTCAACATAATTATAAAGGAATTTTCATAAATAAAATCTCACTTAATACGCATAATTCTCCAAAAGAGAGAGTTGACATTTCCATTTCCATCAATTTCGCTCTAACGCCCAAATTTTCACAAAAGTACATCTTTGGCTCGATGGCCCCAAATCGTCAAAAGTATTGAATATCAAAGAAATTAAAAGCTTACAATATTCTTTAATCAAAAGATTTACAATTAGAGTTACAAATACATCTTTCAAAAATAGATTACAAAGATGCCTTAATAACTCTTCAGTGTTAGCTTTCAAAATTGTGTCCACAATCCATGCACTCCCAACATGAAGTTACTGTCCAGAGTTAGCACCTGAAAAGAAAGTAAGGCTTGAGCTACACTAGCCCAGTAGAAAGCTCTAATCCAACAATGTATGCATATGAAATGTAGGAACAATATCAAGAGGAACAACAGCAACTGAGACCAATGGAATGGAGCAACAACAGTAATCCAATTTCAATCTTTCATTTCCAAAATCAATCATATTTTTTCAACGTATAAACTTTGAAAGCATCGTGGATCAAAATGTATCTCGTACGTGTGTCATGAGCCGAAGCTCGTACTGGGCCAATTAAAGGACCCCAATGTCCTCTGCCAGGCTCTTTACCCATTCGGGATGTCCTGATAGGAGCATATAGCTCATGCCGGGCCATTTATAGGACCCCGATGTCCTCCGCCAGGCTCTTTACCCATTCGGGATGTCTTGATATATTTTCGTCGTGTCCGTGAAGTTTCAAAATCCTTTTCCAATCAATCCGTACCGTTCAAATCCAACTTGGTTTAGAAAAAGATTTTCATAAAATCATGTTCGAATGAGAGCTAAGGTCATAAATACGTTCAACAAATCATTTAATACAAGTAATCAAGTTACGGGATCATTCGGGAGGTAGTAGAACAGGTTGGAAGTGATTGGGAACCAAAACGATGAAGTTCGAAGCAAAACAGCAAAAGCTGGAGATAAGCAACAGGTATCGATACCAATAAAATGGTATCGATACCATTTGGTCAGAAATGATTCCAGACACAAGGGTATCGATAACAATGACCAAGGGTATCGATAACGAACGATTTTCTGGGCTTTGGAACACAAAGGTATCGATAACGATAGGTTAAGGTATCGATAACAAATGATTTTTCTGGGCTTTGGGACGAGGTGTTATCGATAACAAGGGAAAATGTTATCGATAACAATGGCCTACGAGCATATTTTTGACAGATTCACATGGGTTTTACAGCAGCAACAACTTCAACAACAAAAACAACGATCACGAACGAGAATCAAGGTACAAGAATCAAGCCATAAACATATATTGAAAGTTAGAACTCCCTACCTCAAGATCAAAGAACGAAATCAAAGGAATCCTCCAAGCCCTAGCCTCAAATCTTGGAACCGGATGAGATACGCTTCCACCGAGCTCAAACCAACGAGAAGCGAACTCCACCACGCGAAGGAATGATAGATTGAAGGGTGTTTTGTGGTGGTTTGGGTGATAGTAGGTGAGAGTGTGAGTGAGAGAGTGAGAGCCGAGAGAGGGAGAGAGGAACGGGAGAGTGAGAGAGTGAGAGAACTGGGGAATTTTTATTCCCTGCACTAATACATATATATTATACACACTATACCTAAATCACACACTCACCCCTCAAGCATAGCACTTTAACACTTTAACCCCAAGTCTCGAAGTTCTAAATCAATTTCCTCTTTTTTATTCCTTATAAAACATTTAAATCAATTATACGAATTTATGGGTCTTTACACCCTACCCTCCTCAAAAGAATTTCGTCCTCGAAATTAAAATAACCATACTCAACTAAATCACACACCACATAAATATGCAACAAGTCAAATAGTATAAACTTCGATATTAAACACTCACGTCGATTTATTCCGGAAATAGGTGCGGATATTTCTCCCTAATCTCATCTTCTCGTTCCCACGTCGACTCCTCGCCACCCTGACCCTTCCACAATACTCGCACTAGTGGTATCGTCTTACCCCTCAACACTTGGTCACGTGTATCCAGGATACGTATCGGTTCTTCCCCATAGGACGTGTCGGCTTCCAATTCGAGTTCGGACCATTCCAACACATGTGACGGATCCGGTTCGTACTTCCTCAACATAGATACGTGAAACACATCATGCACATTCGATAATCTCGGTGGTAAAGCTAAACGATACGCAACCTCCCCAATTTTCTCGATACTGTCAAACGGACCGATATAACGCGGTGAAAGCTTTCCCTTCTTCCCAAAACGTGACAAGCCTCGGCGTGGCGATACTTTGAGAAACACATGGTCCCCCACTTCGAATGATAATGGGCGACGACGACGATCGGCATAGCTCTTTTGTCGGCTTTGAGCAGTTAATAACCTTTGGCGTATCAACTTGACTTGTTCGGTTGTTCTCTTTTGAGCCTCTAAAAGTCTTTGGCGAATCGTTCTCATACTCTCGGTAGTCTCTTTGATCATGTCCGGTCCTACCATCGTAGCCTCCCCCAATTCGGTCCAACACACAGGTGATCGACACGGTCTCCCATACAGGGCTTCATACGGTGCCATCTCGATACTCGATTGATAACTATTGTTGTACGCGAATTCAACTAACGGTAGGTGGTCTTCCCAATTACCCCGGAAATCCATAACACAAGCCCGAAGCATATCTTCCAAAATCTGAATTGTTCGCTCGGATTGACCATCGGTTTGTGGGTGATAAGCGGTGCTAAACAAGAGATTCGTGCCTAAAGCGGCCTGCAAACTTTGCCAAAAACGTGCGGTGAATCTTGGATCTCGGTCGGACACAATTGATACGGGAATCCCGTGAAGTCGGATAATCTCCCGAATATACAAACGGCTAAGCGTTTCCACAGAATCGGTAACCTGGATAGGCAGAAAGTGGGCAGTTTTGGTAAAACGGTCCACAATAACCCAAATGGCATCATGCCCCCTCGGCGACTTCGGTAAACCCGTAACAAAATCCATCGTCACATTTTCCCATTTCCACTCGGCCACTGGTAACGGTTGCAGTTCTCCCGCAGGTCGTTGATGTTCGGCTTTCACTTGCTGACATGTAAGGCATTTGGACACAAAGATCACAACATCTCTCTTCATTCCCGGCCACCAAAATTGCCTACGTAAATCGTGATACATCTTCGTTCCTCCTGGATGAACGGCTAATGGTGAATGGTGAAACTCTCGTAGGATTTCTTCCCGACACGCAACGGGTACGAACACCTTCCCTTGATAACGTAAACTTTGATCGGCGTGAATCATCCATCCATCCCGAACTTTACCGTTAAGGAAATTGGTACGAAGTTCCTCCGCTTCTTCATCGTGTTGTTGAGCCTCAATTACTCGAGTCGATAAGGCTGATTGCACGGTTAAGTTACACAACGTGACCCCTTCCTGAGTCTCCTCGAAATATGAAGCATAGTGGCCTAAATCGTTCACCATCTTCCACTCACGTATAGCTAAGCTCGCTAAGAGTATCGGTTTTCTACTCAACGCATCCGCCACAACGTTCGCCTTTCCCGGGTGGTAATGCAACTCAAAATCGTAATCTTCTAAGTGTTCCATCCAACGACGTTGACGTAAGTTAAAATCCTTTTGAGAAAAGAGATACTTTAAACTCTTATGGTCGGAAAAGACTTCAAATTTCTCACCATAGAGGTAGTGACGCCAACTCTTTAAAGCAAAAACGACAGCTGCAAGTTCCAAGTCATGGGTAGGATAGTTCCGCTCGTGAGTTTTCAATTGCCTCGAACCATACGCTACCACTCGCCCCGCTTGCATCACTACACACCCCAACCCTTCCTTAGACGCATCACAATATACGGAGTAGCCAACTCCACGTTCGGGTACGATCAAAACTGGTGCGGTAGTCAACCTTTTCTTTAGTTCTTCGAAAGCCGTCTCACATGAGTCACTCCAAACAAAACGAGTCCCTTTACGCGTTAGCCTAGTCATCGGAGCAGCTAGACGAGAGAAGTCAAGAACAAAACGACGGTAATACCCAGCCAACCCCAAAAAGCTTCGAATCTCAAACACGTTCTTCGGTCGTTGCCAATTCATAATGGACTCAATCTTCCCCGGATCGACGGATACTCCTCCTTTCGAAACCACATGACCTAGGAATTTGACTTCAGGTAACCAAAACTCGCACTTACTAAGTTTAGCGTATAAACGGTGTTCCCTCAAGAGTTCAAGAACGATGGCAAGATGAGTTTGGTGTTCCTCCTCCGTGAATGAATAGATAAGAATGTCATCGACGAATACAACTATAAAGTGATCAAGATACGTACGAAAGATACGGTTCATAAGATCCATAAAAGTAGCTGGAGCATTGGTCAAACCGAATGGCATCACAACAAATTCGTAATGACCATAACGAGTACGGAAGGCGGTTTTGGGAATATCCTCTCTACGAACTCTTAATTGATGATAACCAGATCTCAAATCGATTTTGGAAAAGCAAGTGGCACCTCGGAGTTGATCAAATAAGTCATCGATTCTCGGCATGGGATATTTGTTCTTAATGGTCACACGGTTGAGTTTACGATAATCGATACACAAACGAAGTGAACCATCCTTCTTTTGGGCAAACAAAGCCGGTGCTCCCCACGGTGATGTACTAGGACGAATAAACCCCAAATTTTCTAACTCTTGCAGTTGAACTTTCAACTCTCTAAGTTCGGCGGGTGCAAAACGATATGGTGGAATCGAGATAGGAGCGGTGCCTGGAAGCAAGTCTATCGTGAACTCTATCTCTCTCTCAGGTGGCAAACCGGGCAACTCTTCTGGGAACACATCGGGAAACTCACAAACTACCAAGGGTAACTCCCCACGCATAGACATATCCTCATCTAACGTCAAGCTTGCCAACAAAGCGTAAATCGACTCTCTTTCCCGAGACCCACACAAATACGGTTCCAATGGTTCTCGACGCTCCCCATGGAATTCAAAACAAACACCTTCAGGAGGACATATGCGAACACGACGCTTGAAACAATCAATTGTGGCGTGGAACGTAGACAACCAATTCATTCCCAAAATGAGATCGAACCCCGACATATCAAGAACAATAAAGTCAAAAATGAAGCGATGATCACAAATAACGAGCTCGCAATCCCTACAGATACGACTTAGAGATGACCTTCCGCCTAATGGTGTCTCGACAAACAACGGTGAATCAAGATTCTCGGTATCCAATTCCAATGCACACACAAATGAAGCAGCAATGAAAGAATGCGATGCTCCAGAATCAAAGAGTACTCTAGCAAAAGAGTTGAATAGAAGAAAAGTACCCCTTACAACAGATGTCTCTGGAGCCTGAGAAACAGAAGGTGAAGCATTTGTGTTGATGTTGAAAACACGCCCCTGAGTACCCTGACCCTGTACAAAACCTCCTCCTTGACCGGAACCTTGAGAAGGTGCGGATGAACTCGCTCCCCGGTCAACCCCAGAACTCTGAGCTGATGATGCCTGACGGAAATGAGGTTGTTGCTGCCTATGAGCACCTCTGAAAGATTGCTGACCAACACCACGCCCTGCTCCTGACTGCTGTACCGAACCCGACTCACTACGCGCTCCCGCCCCTTGAGGGCAGTTCCAAGCAAGATGGTCTGTCTTACCACAATTAAAACACGCTTTAGAAAGCTGAGGACACTGAGTACGGACGTGCCCAGGTTGGTTACACTTGTAACACACGATTGGAGATCTAGATAAGGCACCCCTAGATCCCGAAGAAGTAGGCATCTTAAAGTTGGATCGATTAGATGGTTGTTGCGACTGTTCTCGTTGTCTTTTTCGTCCTTGACTTCCGAAGCTGCCGGAAGAAGAACTCAAACTTCCCACTGGTTGCCTTGGCTCCCAAGCCCTTGTATTGCGTTGAGCTTCCTTCGGTATCTCAATGCTTCTCGCGCACTCCACCACTTCAGAAAACTTCATCTTATGTTGGGCTATCACCATTCTCCTCACAGTGTTATGTAACCCCTTCTCAAACCGTCGACACTTCCTCTCCTCCGTCGCCACCAACTCCGGAGCGAAACGAGATAAGGATTGAAATTTCTGTACGTACTCCGAAACGGTCATATTGCCCTGCTCCAGTTTCTCAAATTCATCTCTCAAATTCTCTCGCGAAGTTTCCGGAAAGTACTGCTCTTCAAAGAGCATCTCAAACTCCGCCCATGTCAAATTCTCAACGTCTGGTTCGTTCACTTGAGCTGCGGTCCTTGCCGCCCTCCTTGCATCTTTCCTACTTTCCAAGATAAATTCCCACCATTCGCCGGCCTCCCCAACTAGCTGGACGGCCACAATACCCACTCTAATGTTGTCTTCGATGATGTTGAGAGCCCTGAAGAGTTTGCGAATCTGAGCTAGCCAGTGATCGGCTACCAACGGGTCACTACTAGTTCCGTCAAACACCGGAGGGTTCCTACGACTAAACTCCCTCATTGCTACCATAGCGCGATCCTCGACATTCTCCCTAGGAGCTTGGTTGATAAGATTTGCAGCTGTGAGTGCCGCAACGAGATCCCTAGCAAACTGAGTCTGGTTAGGAGGTACCCCTGCACCTCGACCGACCCCGGCCCCCGGATTCCCACCAGGATTCTCCCCAAGCTGACTAACCTCATCCTCTAGTGGCACCCCACGGCCTCGACCACGGCCTCTACCACCACGAGTTCCAGCCCCACTTCGTCTAACGCGCGTCTTCGGAGGCATCTTACTACACGGTATAAGAAATGGAGACTATTAGTCACAACACTATCACTATGAGGTCAAGCCCCAACTTCTCAAAACGAGCTAATAATAACTCTACACCACTCTACTATATTAAGAATGCAATGCCAATTAGCCACGTAGATGTTAATCACACAAGCATGCATGAATTATGTTAGAAGGCATGATATTTTGAACCCATGAGACGAAACGTCTCCCCACGGTCTCTAGGTGTTCTAAACCTATGCTTTGATACCAATTTGTCACACCCTCGATTTTCAACATAATTATAAAGGAATTTTCATAAATAAAATCTCACTTAATACGCATAATTCTCCAAAAGAGAGAGTTGACATTTCCATTTCCATCAATTTCGCTCTAACGCCCAAATTTTCACAAAAGTACATCTTTGGCTCGATGGCCCCAAATCGTCAAAAGTATTGAATATCAAAGAAATTAAAAGCTTACAATATTCTTTAATCAAAAGATTTACAATTAGAGTTACAAATACATCTTTCAAAAATAGATTACAAAGATGCCTTAATAACTCTTCAGTGTTAGCTTTCAAAATTGTGTCCACAATCCATGCACTCCCAACATGAAGTTACTGTCCAGAGTTAGCACCTGAAAAGAAAGTAAGGCTTGAGCTACACTAGCCCAGTAGAAAGCTCTAATCCAACAATGTATGCATATGAAATGTAGGAACAATATCAAGAGGAACAACAGCAACTGAGACCAATGGAATGGAGCAACAACAGTAATCCAATTTCAATCTTTCATTTCCAAAATCAATCATATTTTTTCAACGTATAAACTTTGAAAGCATCGTGGATCAAAATGTATCTCGTACGTGTGTCATGAGCCGAAGCTCGTACTGGGCCAATTAAAGGACCCCAATGTCCTCTGCCAGGCTCTTTACCCATTCGGGATGTCCTGATAGGAGCATATAGCTCATGCCGGGCCATTTATAGGACCCCGATGTCCTCCGCCAGGCTCTTTACCCATTCGGGATGTCTTGATATATTTTCGTCGTGTCCGTGAAGTTTCAAAATCCTTTTCCAATCAATCCGTACCGTTCAAATCCAACTTGGTTTAGAAAAAGATTTTCATAAAATCATGTTCGAATGAGAGCTAAGGTCATAAATACGTTCAACAAATCATTTAATACAAGTAATCAAGTTACGGGATCATTCGGGAGGTAGTAGAACAGGTTGGAAGTGATTGGGAACCAAAACGATGAAGTTCGAAGCAAAACAGCAAAAGCTGGAGATAAGCAACAGGTATCGATACCAATAAAATGGTATCGATACCATTTGGTCAGAAATGATTCCAGACACAAGGGTATCGATAACAATGACCAAGGGTATCGATAACGAACGATTTTCTGGGCTTTGGAACACAAAGGTATCGATAACGATAGGTTAAGGTATCGATAACAAATGATTTTTCTGGGCTTTGGGACGAGGTGTTATCGATAACAAGGGAAAATGTTATCGATAACAATGGCCTACGAGCATATTTTTGACAGATTCACATGGGTTTTACAGCAGCAACAACTTCAACAACAAAAACAACGATCACGAACGAGAATCAAGGTACAAGAATCAAGCCATAAACATATATTGAAAGTTAGAACTCCCTACCTCAAGATCAAAGAACGAAATCAAAGGAATCCTCCAAGCCCTAGCCTCAAATCTTGGAACCGGATGAGATACGCTTCCACCGAGCTCAAACCAACGAGAAGCGAACTCCACCACGCGAAGGAATGATAGATTGAAGGGTGTTTTGTGGTGGTTTGGGTGATAGTAAGTGAGAGTGTGAGTGAGAGAGTGAGAGCCGAGAGAGGGAGAGAGGAACGGGAGAGTGAGAGAGTGAGAGAACTGGGGAATTTTTATTCCCTGCACTAATACATATATATTATACACACTATACCTAAATCACACACTCACCCCTCAAGCATAGCACTTTAACACTTTAACCCCAAGTCTCGAAGTTCTAAATCAATTTCCTCTTTTTTATTCCTTATAAAACATTTAAATCAATTATACGAATTTACGGGTCTTTACACCAAATGTAAAACCGTTATGTTTGTGTTGGAACCTTTTTTTTTATTTATTTTGTTCCGCTACAAACAATGACGATTTGTAGAATCGACAGACAGTCGATGACATGGAATAATGAAGGTATGAAGCCTTGAAAGGCAGGACCAACTGTTTTGCTAATAATTTTGATCATTTGTATTGAACATATGGTTGTTCATGATTTGCAGTCATGATTGACTTGAACTCACACTCTATGTGTAAGTTTTCACCATTCGTAACCCGTATAGATGGAGTAGAGGGGTTATTTTCTATTTCGACCATTCATGGTCTAAATTGAAAAACTCTAGTCGATCGATTAGTTTTATGATTCGACTTGCTTTGAGTTTCAAACATTCGAGCCACTTAAAGATAAGTTTGCCCCCCATGCAAACTCCATATCAAAAAGAAAGCTAATTCTCATTTCATAATTTCGCCAAATATGTTCTCATTTCTTGTAAAACAGGCCAAACATGTACAAAATATTCCAAAATCGAGAAAAAGCAATTATAATAGCCTTGTATAGATGTTTGACATACATGGCCAAATGGAGTTTTATAATTCAAAAAATGGACCAAATCCATTTGTATCTGAAAAGCATTCAAAGCCCTTATGATCAAGGCCTTCGGCTTCCACATGTATTTGTGAAGCCAACACGTTTCGTTCATGGCCAAATAGTCACAGATTACTCCATTCATGGTCAATCTTTGTGATCAGGCTCTGTTATCATAAATGAAATCTTGAAAGGCACCAAAATGGATCTCTATACTAGATCCAACAATTGGCCAACGAATGGCCTAGTTTGAACAAATAAAATGTTGAAGCCTTTCTCGGCTTTCATTTCTCATTATACTGGCTCCTCATTCTGTCGAAATTTGTTTTCCTTTTTCCAGAATGATTCCAAAGTTGGCCATTAAATGGCCAATATTCCATTGCTGCAAAATGTTCAAGCCTTATATGAAAGGCTTTCATTTTCACAGTCGATCACTACCATTACTTCCAATTTAGTAATGATGCCCTCCTTCTAGCGCCAAAATTGTTTACCAATTTTTCCCTCAATCGAAATCGACAGAGATTTCGGGAAACAATGCCAACAACAGAAATAAGGGCGAATGCGGCTATGTCTCCACAAGACGGATCCGTGGTTCCACGCCGTATTTCAGGACTTCACCGGAAGAGAAATGGCGGTCGTGTCAAATGTGAGATTAAGAACGAAATTGAAGACGAATGGAAGAGACTTCCATTAATCTTCAACGATTGATCTATCGCCGTGAGCGACACATCAAAGATCCTAAGTTAAGCTTAGAATATGAAATTCTACTCCTACTCCTAGTTATAACCCGAATGGGTTAGTAGTGCCAAAAATTAAGACAAATAAAGATAGACTTTGATTTGTTGGAGAGGAATTACAATGAAGTCTTAAAAGACTATTTATAGAAAATAACAAACGTAGGAAATAACTTCCTAACTTCTCCACTAGTCTTCATTCAATCTTTTGCTTCCACTTGTCAAAATAACTTCCCACTTTCTTTCAAATGTGTAGGAGTATGACAAGTGTCCTTTTAACTTCCATATGTGTAGGAGCAAGCCAAGTGTCCTGCATGCAAATAACAATAATAAAAGAAATACTAATACTAGTTCTAATATTAATACGAATACTTAATAATAATAAAATAGGAAGCATTCTCATAATTGACACCTTTCGGTCGATCATCAACAGACGGTGAAATATGGTGTAAACACCATGATAACAGATCAACCTTTTTGGTTTGAGAATAATTCTGGAACACCCATTGCAACTACCTTGTCGACAGGAAAAAATATTCTTTTCTTGTGCAGATAGATAACCATCCCGCGATTATGGCTTTTCGCTATCGTTCTTTTTCGTTACAGCTGTCCTGTCATGCTTTCTATAGTGTTCTAATTTCTTGTTTTATACATTTCCTTAGTGAAATGATGAGATACTTCACCTGGGTTTACTTATCACCATTACTTGCTTAACTACAGCTGCTGAATCTGAATTCCACGTTTTTTGTGAGGATATTGAATATTTGGAACTTCCTTTTCTTGCACTTGCGTAGTTTCCTCGATGCAAAATCTCAGTTTATTGGATATCGTACTTCTAAAAAAGAGGCGACTAATCCTCATCAACACACTTTCAAAAAAAAAAATCCTCATCAACAAATCTTCTCGTGAAATATAATGGTTCAAATCACGTTCTTCTTTGTATCTGTTTTGCTTACGTTATCGGGGGCAATTTTTGTTGGTTGAGGCAACAACAGAACAAAGAAAATAATTATGGTCTCATTTTCAGTTGGATGTTCACTTTTGGCTCTTCATTTGTTTTCCTCTAAATACGCTAGGCTTGTATTACTTCACCCTCGGAAAGGGAACCGTGCAAAGGAGATCTTGATGAGGGAACCAGAAACTTGCATGACAGGACAGCTGTAGAACCAGAAACTTGCATTATGGAGCTAGGACGCATGGTCCTTGGCCTCTGTGTCCTTGGGGGAGACTTCCTCGGGAAGACCGATTGCCCAAGGGGACTACAAAAATGAAGCTTGGTTTCACTTGACAAAAAATGTATCGAATGAGGGGGTAGTTGGCATATTGAGGAGTATACTAATGTGTCACGATCACTTAGGGTTTTCACTTTTGATAGGTACGTTGTTTCGTTTCTTACTTTTTTTGCTTTCTTATCTTTACCTGAATTTATCTGCATCCAAGAGCCGAAGTAGTTCTTATGTTATGACTTATTATGAGGGATTCTCGAGACAAGAAAGATGTAAATTTTGGAACAATGATATTGTGATGTACATTAGCATGATTGTATTCAAGGGATATGTTTTATTCTAAACTAATCGAGGATTTTGTCATTAACTGTTTAGCGGACGTTCTATTTCATCCTATTATGTAAAGGAGGAATGTTCAACACAATGTATGTGAGTATTCATTTGATCGGTTCTCCTCGGGTGTTCATGATTTCGGTATACCTTACATTTACGTAAGGAAATGTTTAGTGCTTATCGGTCTATATCTTATGGTAGTCGTCCTTTTGAGAACTTATTCTTCTGTTTTAAAAGAAGCTAGACATTTTAGGAGGGATCTTGCTCCTCTCTAGTTTGGTTTTCAACTGGATGAACATTTTGTTGGGCCGCTACTGGTCTCATTTTGATGATCTGAACTGTTTGATTGTATTAAGTTATTAACTTGGTGCATAATTGGAACCATTGCCCATTCTATTGACAACCTTTTTGGACTAGATTTGATCTTCAACTTGACTCTTTGCGATCAAAACCTGACCAAATCCAAGACTAGGGAAAATCGGATTAAACTTTGCACTGAACTCTCTTTTACGGCCCCAATCATCTCGGCTACACTTTGCATATTCTTCAAATCAATTTCTTTTACAAATGAATCTTTCTGTTTTGCAGCAGGGATCTCCACCAGGATCTTTCCATGACCATAAGTAGGGATGTCCACGGGTCGGGCGGGTTGGTTTTGACCCGAAACCCGAACCAAACCGACCATGTCGAGTAATAATATTTCAGCCCGCAAACCGAGGTGGTAAGAACCGTCCGCGAGCCTGATTCTTTACTTCATGTTGGGTCGGGTCCGACCCCACGGGTAAGAAACGCACCAATCTGAACCACATGTTCGACCCCGCCAGAGACCCTTCGGGTCAGGTTGGGTCCGCGGGATTTTTACACTCCCCTAACTATAAGTATTTTTGGTTCTACATTTGTAATTCATATCTAGCATTGTTGGTTTTTTTTTTTTCTTTTCTGAAACATGCTGAAGCTTTGCTCTCAAAACCTTTGCAGGCACTGATAATCGATGATCGAATTCGAAAGCAAGTAACATATGTTGGAATCGAACAGATTATGTTACTACAATGATGCTTTCAACTTATCTTACCAGTTTAGGCTTGCCTTTGATTTATTTTGATGGGTTAAGACGGTAATTAGCTCAAAAGTGATCTGGAAAAATGGCCACCATGTGGGTTATTATTTGACAAATAGTCAATGGGAGCCTACAATCATGATACCGTTCAGTAGAACCCGAAGAGAAGAATATGTCTTCAGAAAATTATTTTGACCGGGACAAAGGTAGATGCGTAAACAAGTTGTTTTTTAGACGCGTTTTGAATGACTGTTTATATTGTATCACCACTGACTGCCTTCCCTAGATGGCGTGGCTGTGGACTTTGAATATGTGCAAAAAATTATTGAGTTGGATTACGTATTGTACCCCACTACACATTATTTAAACTGAGACTTGGGCTGAGATGACTCAGTCATTTGATCACAATTATAAAGAAGGGTAGACTCTGGCTTGACTCGGTGTTTTTGGGTTAAAGAATCAGTACAAAAAAAAAAAAAGGACAGATGACTCTGGCTTGACTCGGTGTTTTTGGGGTTAAAGAATCAGTATGGCCATCTTTAATTGCAGAACTTGACTTTAAGATTATGTGAAACATGACACCCGTGTTGGCGTTGCTTACTCCCATCGTTTCTTTTCTCATCACAGTTTTCATTTCCATAATCCTTGCAATTGCTTGTTTTTGTTGTTGTAAGACCAAAAAAATCCAACCTGAGGCAAGAGCAACGAGCAATGGGGATTTTTGTTCCATATGGAATTACGATGGGAGGATTGCATATGAAGACATCATCAAAGCAACCAACGACTTCGACATCAAGTACTGTGTCGGAACTGGTGGATATGGAAGAGTGTGTTGGAAAAATTGGCCGCTGCAATATTTGAATTGTTGACAAAATCTCCACCAAACCTGTAATACGCTTCGAGTCACGACGATGTCGCTTTCCTAAAGACAGTATTTGCCCCCACCAGTTGGTATGCAAAGGGTTACGGCAAATCTGCCTTCAAGATAAATCAGAGCCCGAACTCGAAGTTCTTTCCGTTTTCGTTTGCACTAACGAAACGGACAGAATACCTGCTTGAACACGAAAATAAGAACCGAGAACCACTGTGTTCTGTTTTCTGCAGCAAAACAGAACGCAGAATGAATGCTAGAAAAACATAGAGAGAGATGTGGGAGAATTTCGGATTATATGTGTGTGTAACCTTGGATTCTGACAAGTAGTGGTCTATTTATAGGCCACTACGCACCCATTGAGAATAGGTACGCACCCGATCTAATTTGACCGTGCTAAGTGCAAAGTGCACCGCTAAAGCGCCACAATGCACCACAGCCCACGCCACACTGCCCACGCCACGCGCGCGCGTGTGTGCGTGTGCGTACCGGCTTTGCAGGTATGGGAAGCACCATAGGGCTGCACCACACTAGATCATTGTTTATTCATATTAGGAATGTTTCTTAATATATACCACTCCAACATCTCTCAACTATCCAATGTGGGACAAAGCACACAAAGAGGAAAAACAAGAATTCTAAGGAAACAAGGAAATTTTCGAAAACCAAAAACGACGACACTTTATTTTGAAAATCTCTAACAATCCCCCACCATTTTCGAAATACAGATGAAATATTCTCGGTTCTTACTACAAGGTTTATGCAGACATAAATAGTGTCTTGCGACTTCAACTACTCACTTAGTGAAAACATATCAAAGCTAGTCAGGGCAGTATAGTAGACGTGTCTTTGAACTAGTTGTCCTCTGTCGACCAACCGGACGTGTTTCACACATAAACCTCCAAATAATGCAGATATCCTAATCGGTTGACCCGTGAACTGACCTTGGGTCTTTATCTTGAATTCATGAACGCTCTAAGGTCTAGCCCCTGTGACCTATAGGAAGCGGCACCACCTCCACATTCACATAGGTAGATCGCTATCCGTGCTCCTATAACACAGCACAAACAATCTATTAAGAACTAAGTAGTTCATCCTCCTTTGTATTCACATTATAGGTACAAAACACTTTACCTTGGAATATATAAAATAACTTTAAAGTGTTTCCAATCACGACATGTGGTGTAGTTTCTCATTGAACTCAAGAGATTGAGAGTATCAACCGGTTGAGTTGAGTTTCCACCAGGAGTGATTAAACTAATTGGGCAAAAGTCCCATTCCCCTTGATGTTTTCAACACCAAATCCCTTGCAAGGCCTTTCGTAAAAGGATCCGCCAAGTTTTGACTTGACTTAACAAAATCAATGGTTATCACCCCATCAACAATCAATTGTCTCACATAGCTATGCCTTAGTCCTATATGCCTGGACTTCCCATTATACACTTGGTTATACGCTCGTGACAACGTAGCTTGACTATCACAATGCAGCGATACAGGTGGCATAGGCTTAGGCCACACTGGAATTTCCAGCAACAGATTTCTTAGCCATTCTGCCTCTTTACTACCAGAAGGTAATGCTACAAACTCGGCTGCCATGGTCGAGTCTGTTATCAACGTTTGCTTCTTAGATCCCCAGGAGATTGACCCTTCTCCAAGTGTAAAAACCCAACCACTCGTTGACGAGTGATCATTCCGCTCAGTAATCCAACTAGCGTTAGTGTATCCTTCTAGAACCGAAGGATACCCACTATAGACTATTCCATAATCTATAGTACCTCTGAGGTATCGCAGTACTCTATGTACTGCGTGCCAATGTACATGCCCAGGATTATTAGTATACCTACTAAGCCTCCCCACCGCATATGCAATATCCGGTCTCGTGCTTGTCATGGCGTACATTAAACTGCCAATCACTCTAGAATACTCTAGTTGTGATACCGCTCTCCCCTCATTATGATCCAATGGCGATTGAGAGTCATACGGAGTAGACACAGGTTTGCTTTCAAAGTGATTAAACTTCTTTAAAATTTTCTCAATGTAATGTTCCTGGGATAGAATTAAATTACCACCATTCCTTTTAATTCTTATACCCAATATTACATCAGCAACACCCATATCTTTCATACTAAAGTTAGCAGAAAGAAAATCTTTTGTACTCTGAACGCTTTCTTGGTCTGTACCAAAAATGAGCATATCGTCTACGTACAAACAGATAACAACTCCTCGTTTGCCATTAAACTTACTATACACGCATTTATTAGCTTGGTGTATTGTAAAACCATTTGACACAATCACTTTGTCAAACTTCTCGTGCCATTGCTTAGGCGCTTGCTTAAGTCCGTAAAGAGACTTTATAAGCTTGCAAACTTTGTGCTCATAACCTTGCACAACGTACCCCTCTGGTTGCTGCATATAGATTTCCTCATCTAACTCACCATTAAGGAATGCAGTCTTGACATCCATTTGGTGTATCTCAAACTTGTATATAGAAGCAAGAGCAATTAAAACTCTAATTGTTGAGATTCTAGCAACCGGGGCATAGGTATCAAAGTAATCAATACCCTCTTTCTGGGTAAAACCTTTGGCTACGAGTCTGGCTTTGAACTTATCAATAGTTCCATCAATTTTCATTTTCTTTTTGAAAATCCATTTACAAGCAATTGGTTTAGAACCAAGTGGTAAATCCGCCAAAACCCATGTATTATTACCCATAATAGACTCCATCTCATCTTGGATAGCCTCTTTCCAGAAAGCCACGTCTTGCGATTTCATTGCTTCCTCAAATGTCAAAGGATCATTTTCCACGTGAAGTGAAAATACATTGTGAGCACATGAAGTCTCTCTAGTGCCTTCAACTAGAAAAACTATGAAATCAGGACCAAACGTTTTCTCTGTCCGAACTCGTTTGCTCCTCCTCAATTCAACTTGTTCCTCAGGTTCATTTCCTTCAACTGGAACCTCAAAAGGCGCATTGTCCTCTTCGGACACTAAAGGAAACTCTTCCGAATCTTTGTTAGATTCCAAATCCTTACTGGATTTTAACCTTGGAATTCTGTCAAATCTGTTTTCATAAAACACTGCATCTCGAGATTCAATGATGGTGTTGATAGACACAACATCATTATGCTCAGCCACTAGAAACCTATATGCTTTACTATGCAAAGCATATCCAAGGAATACACACTCGATTCCTTTTGGACCTAATTTCTTCCTTTTAGGTCCAGGCAATCTCACAATCGCCCTACACTCCCAAGTCTTAAAATAACTTAGGTTTGGTTTCCTTTTTGACCAGAGCTCATATGAAGTAATGTTAGACTTTTTGAGAGGTACTCGATTCAAGATATAAGCAGCGGTAAGTATGGCTTCGCCCCACAAACCTTTACTTAATCCTACATTGCTTAACATAGCAACCACCATCTCACACAAAGTTCTATTCTTCCTTTCGGCCATTCCATTCTGTTGTGGTGTATAAGGTGCAGTTACTTCATGAATTATCCCTACTGATTCACAATAATCAGGGAAGTGGTATTCACCACCCCTGTCAGACCTAAGACGTTTTATTTTCAAACCACATTGATTTCCAACTTCAGTCTTATATGCAACAAATTTATCAAGCACTTCATCTTTGGAATGAAGCAAATAGACATAGAAAAATTTCGAATAATCATCTATGAACGTTGCCATATAAAGTTTTCCGCCTCTAGTTGGAGTGCTATGAAAATCACATACATCACTATGAATCAATTCAAGTAATGAAGAAGTCCGCTCGATTTTAGGAAAAGGCAATCTGGTTATCTTAGATTCTAAACAAATCTTACATTTATCAACCAAATCATTATCAGAATTAGGAATTAGTCCAGATTTAATCATGCAATCCATTTTCCTTGTACTGATATGCCCTAAACGAGTATGCCATAAAGAAAAAGAATCAAGCATATAAGCAGAAATAACTGTGTTATTGATATTAAGCTTAAACATCCCTTCGGTTACATAGCCTTTGCCAACAAACACACCACCCTTGGATACAACAACTTTGCCAGACTCAAATACAACTTTAAAGCCATACTTATTAAGTAGACTTGCAGACACGAGATTCTTCCTAACTTCCGGAACATGATAGACATCAGTAAGAGTCAGCGTCTTGCCAGAAGTGAACTCCAAATCCACTTTGCCCTTACCCTTAACGGGTGCAGTTGATGCATTTCCCATGAACAGAACGGTACCATCTGCAACTGGTTTATACTCTGTAAAAAACCTTTTGTCATTGTAGACATGCTTTGTCGCACCAGAATCAAACCACCAATCTCCAGCATCTTCGAGGATATTCACCTCGGAAACAACAGCAATGAATTTGGAATTCTTTGCCCCAGATGCTCCTGGATTTCCACCAGAGTTCTTCCTTTTCAAGGATTTGCAATCTTTCTTAAGATGCCCAGGTTTGCCGCAATGCCAGCAACCAGTATCGGTAGGATCCAATTTCTGTTTCTTCCATTTACCAGAAGACTTGTCACCGCCCTTGTTCTTGCGTTTCTTGTTGGAACTTTCTTCCACCACATGAACCTTAGAAGTAGAATTATCCTTACCCTCCTTACCCTCTTGACGCCTTGTCTCTTCCTCCACCCGAAGGTGTTGGGCCAATTGATCAAGGGTATATTCCTCGGTCTTGTGTTTGAGTTCCTTTTTATAGTCTTTCCAAGATGCAGGCAGTTTGTCAATAACAGAAGAGACAATAATAGATTCATCCATATGCATATTCTTAACCTTAAACTGACTGAGGATATACTGAATCTCATGCAACTGATCAATCACCGGCTTAGTATCAACCATGCGATAATTCATAAACTGACTAACAAGAAACTTCTTACTTGTAGCGTCATCAGAAAGATACTTATCATTGAGTGCATCCCAAAGTTCCTTTGCTGTCATTGAATTCTGATAGACATCGAAAAGTGCATCCGACAGTGCATTGAGAATGTGTCCTCTACAGATGTAGTCATCATTCTCCCATTTGCCCCTTTCACGGGCCTGTTCCATAGTTTCATCATCCGGATTCTCCGGTATCTCCGGACTCGGAGTGGTCAGAACATAAACCACCTTCAAAGTAGTCAACAAGAAGTGCATCTTCTTCTGCCAACGCCTGAAATTTCCGCCTTCAAACCGCTCCAATTTCAGAAAGTCCTGCGTCATCTTTTGTAGAGACATCGCCATTGCAAAATACTGTCTTTAGATTGTTGGAAAAATTGGCCGCTGCAATATCTGAATTGTTGACGAAATCTCCACCAAACCTGTAATACGCTTCGAGTCACGACGATGTCGCTTTCCTAAAGACAGTATTTGCCCCCACCAGTTGGTATGCAAAGGGTTACAGCAAATCTGCCTTCAAGATAAATCGGAGCCCGAACTCGAAGTTCTTTCCGTTTTCGTTTGCACTAACGAAACGGACAGAATACCTGCTTGAACACGAAAATAAGAACCGAGAACCACTATGTTCTGTTTTCTGCAGCAAAACAGAACGCAGAATGAATGCTAGAAAAACATAGAGAGAGATGTGGGAGAATTTCGGATTATATGTGTGTGTAACCTTGGATTCTGACAAGTAGTGGTCTATTTATAGGCCACTACGCACGCATTGAGAATAGGTACACACCCGATCTAATCTGACCGTTGGATCAGATCCTATGGTCTAGATCGACCAGTCACACCCAGTCACACCGAATAGGTGTACTGCTTCGCTCACACCCAATCGGATTTGATCCAATCCGTTGGATCGTGCCCGTTCGCGATCGACGGCTGAGATCGCAACTCTACGAACCAACGCACCCGTAGGCTCGAGTTGCACCCGATCGGAACCGCTCCGTGTGACTCACCTGCCACGTGTGCGACACGCGGCATGCCACGTCAGCGCCACCTTACTGCCAACTCGCAATTGAGAATAGGTACGCACCCGATCTAATCTGACCGTTGGATCAGATCCTATGGTCTAGATCGACCGGTCACACCCAGTCACACCGAATAGGTGTACTGTTTCGCTCACACCCAATCGGATTTGATCCAATCCGTTGGATCGTGCCCGTTCGCGATCGATGGCTGAGATCGCAACTCTACGAACCAACGCACCCGTAGGCTCGAGTTGCACCCGATCGGAACCGCTCCGTGTGACTCACCTGCCACGTGTGCGACACGCGGCATGCCACGTCAGCGCCACCTTACTGCCAACTCGCAATAAGAAATGGCGCCTACAAGGCGCCTAGCGCTGA
Source organism: Rhododendron mucronatum var. ripense (assembly GCA_019656295.1). NCBI lineage: Eukaryota > Viridiplantae > Streptophyta > Magnoliopsida > Ericales > Ericaceae > Rhododendron > Rhododendron mucronatum. The sequence goes on along the minus strand of BPLT01000014.1, from coordinate 1,882,899 downwards.
CGTGCAAAGTGCGCCGCTAAAGCGCCACAATGCACCACAGCCCACGCCACACTGCCCACGCCACGCGCGCGCGCGTGTGCGTACCGGCTTTGCCGGTATGCGAAGCACCGTAGGGCTGCACCACACTAGATCATTGTTTATTCATATTATGAATGTTTCCTAATATATACCACTCCAACATCTCTCAACTATCCAATGTGGGACAAAGCACACAAAGAGGAAAAACAAGCATTCTAAGGAAACAAGGAAATTTTCCAAAACCAAATCTCTAACAGAGTGTACAAAGCCCAGTTGCCAAGTGGGAAAGTTGTCACCTTGAAGAAACTTCATCGTTTGGAAGCAGAGGAGCCAGCTTTCGACAAGTCTTTCAGGAATGAGATCCAAATGTTAACTAATGTACGACATAGGAACATTGTGAAGCTTTACGGGTTTTGTGTGCACAACAGGTGCATGTTCCTGGTGTATGAGTACATGAAAAGGGGAAACTTATTACGTGTCCTCAAAAGTAACGCCAGAGCTGTTGAAATAGGATGGATTCATAGGGCAAACATTGTTGAAGCAATAGCACATGCTTTATCCTACTTGCATCATGATTGCGCACTACCTATTGTTCACCGAGACATATCGAGCAAAAATATTTTGTTGAACTCTCGGTTGGAGGCTTTTGTCTCTGACTTTGGCATTGCTAGGCTATTGCATCCTCACTCATCAAATCAGACCGTTATTGCAGGAACTTACGGATATATTGCACCAGGTAGCAATAATACTTTTGCAATTGAAGTAACGTCTGTTGTTATTTATTTATCTTAAGTTCTCTTTTTGTTTTCTTCAGAACTTGCCTATACAACAATTGTGATAGAAAAGTGCGATGTTTATAGCTTTGGAGTGGTGGCGCTCGAAACAATCATGGGAAGGCATCCGGGGGACCTCATAACATCCTTGGGGTCACCTCCAATTGAAAACATGATGATAAGCGATGTCTTAGATCCGCGCCTTCCACCTCCAACAAATCCAATGGCTGCTGGGAACATTGTTCTAGTTGCTACGATGACATTTGCATGTTTACATCCTGAGCCCAGGTCTAGACCAACGATGCTACGCTTGTCTCAAGAGTTTCTTTCTTGTCGGAAGGCTCTAGATGCACCCCTTCATACAGTATCACTTTTGCAGCTATGGAATCAGAAAATGAACTTTGTTAGACAATCAAATGAAGTGGTTAGTGCTCAAGTTTGAAAAGATCAGTGTCACATCCTTGTCTACCTTTAGGTTACAACCATTATGAACAGATCCTGGCCTATTTATATTCAATCCACTCTAGAAAATAAAATTGGTTTGTTTAATAAGAATGTATGCAACCTCCGTCTAGGGAGCAAAGAATTGAGTTCCCCTTTGTTTGCCATCTTTCCATATCCCTCCAAACCATGTAATTTTGGCCTTATGCTCCACCTCAGGCCCGCCACAATGATCAGAATAATTTACCTTAAACTGTTACGTACCTAACATCCCATAGTAATTATTAACTCTCCTTTGACTCCGTTATCACTGTTCAATTTGTATTGCCTTGTTTTTTTAATATTATATATTTGGAAGCATGATTAATCCAACTTCCATAAGAAAAAGAAAAGAAACCAAAATATATCACTGTTGAGTGTTGACATTGAAAGCAGAAGACATGTAATGTTGATGGGTTAAAATTTAGAGCAGTAGTTCGCTTCAAAGTGACTTGGAAAAATGACCACCATGTTGTTCTATTTGACTGATAGTGTGCATTTTGATTACGAGTCTAACTTTGAGCCGACAATCATAATCCAAACAGTTCATCTCATTCAATTCACAAAAGAATTATAATTCTTTAAGAAATCAATTTGATTGGATATCACAAGTTGTGAGATCAAATTGCATTTCTTTGCGCAATCTGAAGGACAGTTTTGTTTTATAACTAACGGTCACCTTGATTCATGTGTCGCTACATCCGTTCTTGCTTGTTCTTCTAACTCCTCTCGCAAACAGATTTCATGAGTCATATTTATTTTTGGTCTCTTCATGTGAATAGATATTTGAAGATTTGGATCCACAAGATTGGTAATACCTAGGAGCATATTTGATAACCGTCATAGTTATGAGGGAATCGGTAATGAGATAAGATCTGAATTAAGATTCGTAATGAGTGGATTAGTGAGGAAGAGATACGTTCTACTATTATCGTTACAGTCAAATGTCCTCCAAATGGACCAAAACCATACCTGTTGTCAAGTCAGGTCTTTGGCGCCAAAGTCAACTCAACCCCTGCAACACGCACACCACCAGTTCACCACCGGACCACCACCAATACCTAGGAGCATATTTTATAAATGTATTTTGCAAAATGTTACCGTGAAAGAGACTTGGAACTAGTCAAGTCATTTGATGACAAATACAAAGAAGGGTAGATGGAAAATTCATTGCACTTACTTCAGAGGAAAGACCCAATGACTCAGGTTGACTCACTAATTTTTGGGTTAAACGATCAGTGCATAGCCGATATCTTGGAAGCCTTTTGATCTTCTATTGCAGAATTTCACAGTAGAATTATGTGAAACAAGACACCCATGTTTCAGTTACCTATGTAGTCATGTATTCTTTGGTAGAATGACTCATGCTTTCACATCATCAGCTCATTAGAATTCATGTATTGATCACTCGAATGGGAGGAGCTGTAGTGCAACCGTGGCACTACACGGTGTAGCTATTGTGGACGATCTAGCCGCCTATCTCAATAAATCCGAGCTGCTACAAATCCGAGCCGTCCTTTGTTCAGATTAAAATCCGAGCTATCCATTACCGAGATGGACGAATCATGGGAATATTTACAAAATATATACAAGAAAACCGCATTCATGTTCCCACTTTTGAACAACTTCCATGTCCTGTGTTTGTATCCACCTCCATTTTTTGTGCTTTGTAGGCTCAAAATCACCGTACGTCTTGAAGAATTGTCCAAAATGTTGATGACTGGCACAAAGACTCAAACTTACCCTATACCGGTCAAAGTAAAATGGAATCAGCTAGTGTTAACTGTGAAGAGACAGGGTGAACAAAGTACCAAAGCTGACTTGTGGGCTAAAACAGAATCAGCAACATCTTTTGCACTCCATGTGCTGTTGTCCTTCAATTTCAAAAACTCTGCATTTGAAATTGAAGGACAACAGCACATAAGTGCCACACCTGGTAATACCTAGGACCTATCTGAACCAAGGGTTGGAAATCAACAAATCTCACAAAAAAAGAAGACAAAAACACACACATAAGTGCCACACCTGGTACGTGTATTGTGACAATGGAGTTACCGTAACTGAAATGATGAGATTATCAATAATATCCACACGCTCAGATACAATGCGTAGACGTGCATCAGCTGTTACACATTGGAAGCAATTTCTAGTAAGTCTTCTGTACCAAGCAATTTCTAGTGTGGCAAGGGTGACGAATCATGGGAATATTTGCTCCATATGGAATTTTGATGGAAGAATTGCCAATGAAGACATCATCAAAGCAACAAACGGCTTCGACAATAGATATTGCATTGGAATAGGCAGATATGGCAGTGTCTACAGAGCTCAGTTGCCAAGCGGAAAAGTAGTTGCCTTGAAAAAACTTCATCGGTTGGAACCAGAGGACCCTGCTTTTGACGATTGTTTCACGAATGAGGTCCAAATGTTGAGTAATGTATGACACAAAAACATCGTCAAGCTTTACGGATTTTGTTTTCACAATAGATGCAAGTTCTTGGTGTATGAGTACTGATAGGTGCGTAAATACACCTATTTATACCCCCTTAACTTAGGCTTGTTATGTCCATTTAGTTCGCTACTTGGGATTCATACTTTTTAATTGCGTTTCAGAATTCTCGGAGCCGATGGTTAACATTTGGAGCTAAAAGCACAAAATCATATTTAACGCAAAGACGATGCCGATCCAATTGATTTAGAGACGACCAAATTTATATTGGATGACGAGAAGTACCCAATAAATTCCAACGTAATGGAAATTCGGAGCAATATACTGCTGTGGATTTGCATGTGATGCAAGTGAAAAGGCAATTGAATAATTTAAAATCAAGAAGTGTGTGAAGTGTGACATGGACCAGCCAATGACCTTTGGGTTTGCACCGGCCCAGCAGTTGACAAATTAGGCCTCACCTTTCTCATGTTTCTCGGCACTTATAAAAGAGAGAAAAAAAGGGTTCGGCGGGGATCTTTTTCTCCCACGCATAAACCGAGAACGAGGGGGCTGCCATCAGATTCTTTTTCCCACTGCAGGAAGAGAACGGGGGCTGCGATCAGAAAACTGGTTTCACGCACGAGCAAAGAGCTACAGCAACTCGACTCAGATCAGGACCGAACCAGTCAGCAGCTTTGGGTTTTTTTCTTTTGCTTTTCATTCGAAAGCTTTAAGTTACCAATGGAGCTTTATTCTTGCATGTTTATTTGTTCTCACTCCATGAGTGGCTAAACTATTTGGCTAGGGTAACGAGGATGTCTCTCCAAATAGTGTAGTTGTCAGACTTTTAGGGTTTTATATTCAACTTGATTGTGTGACTTGATCGATTCATAACTTTTTATGAAGTTCTATATTTTTTCAATATTCGAATGTGTTTGTATCCATGATTTCAAGCACTGTCATACAATGATTTTGAATGTTTCGAGATAGGCTTTGAGATAGATTATACGACGTGAGACAGATCGTGCCGTGGTTAAATCCAATGAGACGATCTGTGCCGTGTTGAGATAACCTATACGGAGTACGAATCTTGATTATCTTTTTGGGAATTATCGATAGGAATTGCTATCCTCTGATAGTCTGGTTGAATGTTGAATATGAACCCTAGGTTTCGAAATAATTGCGTTACAAGGGGAGACTGAATCGGAAACCCTAGTCCCTTCTCCAATTAGTTTACAAATCCTTTAATCTGCTCTCTAGTTTAGTTTTAGTTTAATCAAATCCAAATCAAAATCCAACTTCTCCTTTCCGAATTAAATTAGAAATTAATTGAAACTACTGCAACTCAACTTTTTACTCCTTGCGGACGATTCTGGACTTAACCACTGTTCTTCGGAATACTAGTTAATTCCTTGGTTTTATAAATTATATTTTTGGTACAAAAACGACAGACCAAGTACATGGAAAAAGGAAGCTTGTTTTGTGCCCTGAGATTTGATGTCAAAGCATCTGGAATTGGATGGACCCAAAGGGTAAAAATTGTTGAGGGAATAGCACAAGCGTTATCCTACTTGCATTATGATTGCACCTCGCCTATTGTTCATCAAGACATATCGAGCAAAAACATTCTACTGAACTCTCAAACGGAGGCTTTTGTCTCTGACTTTGGAACTGCCCGACTGCTACATTCCGATTCATCCAACCGAACCCAAATTGCAGGCACTTACGGGTATATTGCACCAGGTACGGTTACTAAATTTGTTTTATTGAAGCTAACTCCTATGGTTATTTTTAAAATTGATCTTGTGTTTTTGTAGAACTTGCATGTACAATGGTTGTGACTGAAAAATGCGATGTTTATAGCTTTGGAGTGGTGGCACTAGAAACGATTATGGGAAGGCATCCAGGAGACTTCCTATTGTCCTTTACGTTGCTTCCTAGCAAAAACATGATGATAACCGATTTCCTAGATCCTCACCTTCCTCCTCCAACCAATCCAATAGTTGCGGGGAACATTGTTCGAGTTGCTACATTGGCATTCGCATGTTTACATCCTGAGCCGAGGTCTCGACCATCGATGCTATGCATGTCTCAAGAGTTTCTTTCTTGTAGGATGGCTTTAGCTGCACCCCTTTGTACAGTATCACTGTGGCATCTGTGGAATCGGAAAATGGACTTTGTCCACCAATCAAATGAGCAAGTAATCAGTGCTTATGTTTGAAAAGAGTTTCACATCCTTTTGATCGAGGCCTTAGTGGTTATGATCATTATGAATGTATTTTAAGAGAAGGGCCAGTCCTCCCCTCGTTCGTGTCAGTGTACGAAACATTGCCTAATGGTTTATGGTGTTGTTAAAATGTGAACTGTGGAGATGAGAATACACACACTCATGCATAACTACATGCCACCTGTTTGTACCATATTTCACCACCTGTCGATAATCAACCGAAAGGTGACAATTATGAGAATGCTTCCTATTTTATTATTTCGTATTAATAATATATTTAGTTTTTACTTCTTTTATTTGTTTGTATTTTAATAAAGTGCATGACACTTAGCATGCTCCTACACATTTGGAAGTTAAAAAGACACTTGTCATTGTCCTACACACTTTGAAATTGAAGGGAAGTTATTTGGACCATTGGAAGCAAATTAGAAGAAAGAAGAGTAGTGGAAAGTTAGGAAGTTATTTCCTACATATTTGTTGTTTCCTATAAATAGCCTCTTTTGGCTTCATTGTAATCTCCCCAACAAATCAAAGTCTTAACTTTGTTCTTAATTTCTGTCTTCCTAGGAGTAGGATTAACTTAACTTTCTTACTTTCAATGGGGATCCGTCCTTTTTGATTATAAATCTATCTTGAAAAAATAACAAAGTCCATTTGTTATTTTTCTTCCGCTCCACCCCACTTCACTAAACCATCAATCCACTCCGCCCAATCGATGGGTCGATTCCGTTCTTTAAGATTGGCGGGTGACCGTCTTCTTTTATGAGTCAATTCATCACCACCAAAAAATAGCATTTGAATCATTCGCCATTTCTTTTCCGGTGAAGTCCTGAAATAGGGCAAGGAACCTGAAATCCATTTGTGGAGACAAGCCATATTTCGCCCTTATTTTTGTTGTTGGCATTGTTTCCCGAAATCTCCGCCGATTTCGATTGAGGGAAAAATTGGTAAACACCACCCTAGGCAAAACCGTGTGTTTGTGTGGTTGCAGTTAAGTAGCAGCTATGTAGGTAAACCTTCAATTTGTTCGAATATAATCTTGTGTGAAAGCCATGGCAGTTAGTAAGCGCTAGTCCATCCATCCTATTATTTGTTTTTTTTTTTTTTTGACCAGCATCCTATTATTTGTTAATTGAATGGCTTTTGATACGTAGTTGTTATGGCTTTTGTCGTCTTTTGTGTGTATCTCTAAGTTTTCATAACTGCGATCTGAAGATTTTGAAGCTTCCTTTCCACTTCTCTAATTTGCGGTAAGTGCAGGTTTATTTGACCTGGTTGTGAGACAATGTATCATTGTTGCAATGTTGTTCCATAACAATGCTCAAACCAATATGTTGAGCTGCTACTGCATCGTTTACTAAGTTTCCGTGACACTGTCACCATCTATTTCTCCCTTTTCTTTGCGATTAATTTTCTTTCTTATGCGTTGATGGGTTCCATGTTTCTACAGGATGGTCATGCATACAATATCCCATGGTCATTTCTATGCGTCAGAATGGAATTGATTGGGAGATTTGGAGAAATTTGATGAATGCTTTGCTGTATTGGGACCAGTTGCTATATGTGTGACTCTACCACTGTCCTAAACCATTCATCTTTGTGCTCATGTTTGAACTACTTTTGCCAGGCCTAATTGTGGTCTTGCTAGTGTTCAAAAAATTGATTGGAGAATTCCTAATTGTCTTCTTGCTCATGTTTAACCTAATTATTTTAGTGCCATTTGGTTGATTGGATTGACTATAAGTTCAGCATATTTCGGGTGGAGAACAAATGGGAGTGAATTTTGAGTGAAGACACCCTTTCGTCGACAAAACATGTTTTATTATTGATCCGGTAGTTGATTTGACTGAAGATCAAACGTGTCCTTGGGCGAGACTTGTACGGGAAGATTGATTGCCCAAGACTAGAGGACTCGCAAAAGGAAGCCTGATTTTACACTTGACAAATTGATCGAATGATGGCATACTCAACATGGGGTTCAGAGATGGAAGTAGTGGTTTACCGAGGCAGACTTAGGAGCATGCTTTTGTGTCACGACCACGGAGGGTTTTCACTTTTCATCTTCTTACTATTTTCTTACGTTTTTGCTTTCTTTTCTTTTTCTGAATTTATCTGTATCCAACGAACCGAAGCAGTTCTGATATTATGACTCATGAGGCATTCCCAAGGCAGCAAAGATGGAATGTCGAGAACAAGGATCATATTATATGTGCATTAGCATGTTTGTATTCAAGGGACGTGTCTTCTTCTAAACTGAACGAGGATTTTATCATTAACTGTTTAGCCGATGTTCATTTGCATCGGAAGTTGTCCTTTCTGACACTTACTCTGTTTTTGTCTCAGAAGCTAGACTTCCCCGGAGGGATCTGCCTTCTCTCTATGCTTGTTGTTGGACTTGGATGAACATTTTGTCGGGCCACTACGCGTCTCATTGAATCAAAAATGTGTTTTTTAATTATGAATCAAAATTGTTCAACTTCAGTAACTTGGTTGTAGCAGTCCGAGCTCAACTGTGGTTCCACAGTTGACCACCACCACTCCTTTGCCATTTTTGGCCTCCGTAGAGGTGGATGGCCCGCGCCACTCATGCTCGGCCTGAGCCGAGGCCTTCCGGTCATCGGCTTCGCTTTTATCTCGCGTCCGGCGACGGGAAAGCTCTACATCTATGCTCGGCCACATCCCGCGGATTGGCTCCACTGGCGACACTCACTTAGCCCGATTCCATCCGGGCTTGGCCTCTCCTCTGTGTTCGGCTCACCTCTTCATCTACTGGGCTCGGCCACCGTCGGTTGGCGATGCCGTAGACAACCCCTGCCCGGGTCGCGCGCCCTTGGCCTCGTCCACCCTCGTGCTCGGCATTCCCCATTACCTGACATGCTTGGCCACCCTTGCGGTCACGCGCCCACCCACGTGCGGGGACGGTTACACCTGATAATCATGAGCGCACATGGGTCATGCCAGCTCAACCCCCCAAAAGCGGTTACCAGATCTGGACGGTGACGTCACGATGATGCCGCTTAGCCCGCGCAAGGCACGTGCTCGTGCTTGGAGAGCAAGTCGAGGGAACTCTATAAATACCAAAGGATAACGCCTCTGGGAGGTACGCACTCATAAACGCGCTTACTCAAAACCCTAGTCACTCCCCTCTCTCTCAGCACATACTCATCCTCACGCCGGAGGGCCTTGCCGGGCAATCCCCGGCCAGGTCTTAGTCATGTGTTCACTGTGCAGGCTAGGCGGAGAAGGCTAGGCAACCACCACACCAGCGGAGGTGGGAAGCGGAACGAGGATCACGGGCCACACAATTGGTGAACCCGACGTGAAACACAGACGGCTCAGACCCTCCTCCAAACCACCTTCCTCTCCCAAAGACAGACGACAAACTCAACCGCGATGGGCGGAGATCCACAAGACGTTACCGTCTCGGGGGCCAAAGACGCCAGCGGGAACGTGATTCTCCCACCGTTTTCGGAGAGGCACATGTCCATCTCGCTTCCCCCCAGCTCCGGGCTGTCTCCAGCCACGGAGGACGTAACGGCGGCCTACATCCGCCTTCTGCAACGAAGGGACGATGAAAGGGATAATGAACTGGCGGCGTTGAGAGCGGAGGTGGCCCAGATGAAACAGCATCTGCAGGTTGCGTCGCCGGCAGCATCTGGATCCACCGGAGGTGGAAGGCGGAGACGAAGAAACTCTTCTCACCCGCCCCCTCCACCCCCTCCCCCACCACTACGCGAGCAACTTAACGACACGGGCCACCGCGTCTCCGCGAAGGACCGCCTTGGACCTACTCCAGAGGCGGGCGACGCCAGAGAGCTAATCCTCTACAAACGACCCACCACATCTGGCACGCATCGCTCGAAGGCCCACCGCGAGCGAACCCACACAAGGGACACTGAGTCTTTCACGAGTACGTACTCGACTGGTCGCGCGGAGTTCTCTCGCACAACGGCCTCGCGCCGTAGCCGAGATTCCGTCGAGACCCGGCGCCACGTGTCTGAACGACTTGGGGAGATCCCACCAGAAAATTTGGAAACTGAAAACCGCGTTCGGCGGAACGGGAAGGGTGTACGAATTGATGGGGCAGAGAACGAAAACAAAGCCTGCGGCGACGGAGAAAAATCGGTGGGCCACCCCCATCGAGCACATACAGATCTACGGGACAAGCTACGCAGCCGAGTCCGTGAGAAAACCTCGGAAAGGGAAAAGGACACGAAGCGGACGCGGACGGACGAGCCCGGCAAACCGCCACGTCCAGGCTTCGAGCGACAACTGAAAGACCTTGGCATCTCCCCTTTCACTCCCCACATCGTCAACACAGTCGCCGAGCCCAACTTCCATCTACCTAAGTTCACAAAGTTCGACCCGGCCACCTGCGAGGCATACACCCACCTGATTCACTTTCGCCAAACAATCGAGTTGTGCACCACCAAAGACGAAATCAAGTGTAAGGCGTTCCCGTCCAGCCTCGGCTCCCTTGGGCTCCAGTGGTTCAACAAGCTGCCCGCTGGATCCATACGGAACCTGGCCGACCTCGAACGCGCCTTTAACACCCGCTTCATCACCAGCAACCGAACAGCAAAAGAGCCTGAGTCCTTGTCCCAAATGAGGAAGCTCCCAAATGAAACACTGAGGCAATACGCCGAGCGGTACTGGCAACTCTTCAATGAAATTCCTGGGATAGACGAGTATTGGGCCGCGCGAACCTTCAAAAATGGGTTGGAGTCCGGCAGCAAAATTCTCGACGAATTGGCTATTCGGCCACCGCACGGCATGGGAGAGTTGATGCGTGTGGTCGAACGTTTTTGCGCACTTGAAGAGTTCTACGCGGACAGAGCCGCTCAAGGAATTCCAAATTCAACGACATTCCAGCCGACGACGGCCCCTCAACTACCAACCGCAACTCAACAACACCATCAAAAGAAGCAAGTCCACAACATCAAAGAGGGGAAGAAGCGCCAGCCGAAAGAACATGATTATGTGGCCGAAACCACCCACTTCAAAGAGCCTATCTGGTCTTTCCTGAAAGAGATCATGCGGCAACCGTGGTTCGAATGGCCGCAGGGCAAGCTCGGCACGGATAATGGGCAGGCAGATCAAAACCCAAGGAAAAAGTGCTCGTATCATAACGAGCTCGGCCACTACACGACGGCGTGCGCTCCGTACAAGGCACTGTTGGAACGGCTGGCAGCCCAAGGCCATCTCGACCAATACATCGACCGCACAAAAACGCCGGCCCGTCCACCTGCTGGAAATTCCAACCCCAACGAACCAAGGCCGATGATACACGTCATACACGGCCCGGTGACGAAGGAATCAGAAACACACCTTCGGCAGGACATCGATCGCGCCTCCACCTCTAAACATGTGCTCACCCTGGGGCCTGGTTCTAAACGCCCGCGCCCAGAAGAGCTGTCCAAATGGACCATAACATTCACCGAGCGCGATCTTGAATTCGTTCAAACCCCACATGCCGATGCTCTGGTCGTCACCGTGCAAATTGGTACCCACGACGTCAGACGGGTCCTTATTGATCAAGGCAGCTCCGCGGAGGTCATGTATTATGATTTGTTCAAAAAGCTCGAACTCCCAGAGTCGGCCCTACAGCCCGCCGAGGTCCCCCTCGTCGGATTCAACGGGGCACCCGTATGGCCCCTCGGTCGAATATTCCTGCCAGTCATTGTCGGGTCACGCACGGTGAGCGTCGAATTCATTATCGTCACCGCGCCGAGCCCGTACAACGCCATTCTCGGCCGTACCTAGCTACATAGCATGCAAGCGATTGCATCGACTTACCACCAGGTCGTCCGATTCATCGGAGCCAACGGCCGACAGGAGGACCTGCGCGGCGACCAGGTAGCATCTAAGAAGTGCTATGTTTCTGCCGTCCACAATTCCATGAAAGCGAAACAAGTACAATGGGTTGAAGTCCCGGACATGGCAGTGATCGACGACGTCGGACAAAGAGCTGAGGACAAAGCCGAAGAGGAGCTCATCCCCATGGCCATCAATGAGGATGGCTCCCGTTTCTTCTTGCTCAGTTCCTCCCTCAGCGACGCCGACCGAACAGAAATGTTCGAGTATCTGAAGGAAAACATGGAAGTCTTTGCGTGGACGCCCAACGAAATGCCAGGGGTCGACCCTAACTTCATTTGCCACTCACTCAACGTCAAGAAGGATGCAAAGCCTGTGGTCCAGAAAGCGCGGCGATCGGCCACGGAACATGCCGACGCTGTCATTGAAGAAGTGAAACGGCTGCTGGAAGCTAATGCCATCCAAGAGGTTCAATACCCAACCTGGCTGTCCAACACGGTGGTCGTCAAGAAGAAGAATGGCAAGTGGTGAGTCTGCGTGGACTACACCAATCTCAATGACGCCTGTCCAAAGGATTGGTTCCCACTGCCGAAAATTGACCAACTGGTCGACGCAACGGCGGGGCACGCTCGGCTTAGCTTCCTCGATGCTTATCGTGGCTATCACCAGATAGCCATGGACCCAGCCGACATGGAGAAAACAGCCTTCATCACCCCCTATGGTATTTTCTGTTACCGCGTGATGCCATTCGGCCTCAAAAACTCCGGCGCCACGTTCAATCGCGCCATATTCAAGATGCTGAGCGAACAAATCGGTCACACGGTGGAAGCTTACATTGACGACCTCGTCGTCAAAAGCCAGCAAGCGTCCAACCACCTTCGGGAGTTGAAGGAAGTGTTCGACATTCTCAAACTCCACAAGCTCCGCCTGAACCCCGAAAAGTGTGCGTTTGGCGTGAGCGCAGGGAAATTTCTCGGACACTTAGTCACGCGGCGAGGCATTGAAGCCGACCCCACCCAAATCAAGGCAGTCCACGACCTTCGGCCACCACGAACAATTAAGGAAGTGCAACGGCTCACAGGGATGGCAGCCGCTCTCAACCGCTTCATCAGCAAATCATCCGACAAATGCCATGCATTTTTCCATGCTCTGAAGGGCAAGAGCCGACGCAGTTTTGAATGGACTCCAGATTGCGACATTGCTTTGGCCGACCTCAAATCGTACTTAAGCTCGGCTCCGCTGCTCGTGAAACCAAAAGAGTTCGAGACCCTTTACTTGTACCTTACTGTCTCCTCTCATGCCGTCAGCTCGGCGCTTGTTCGGCGAGAGGCGGCCAGCGACTTACCCATTTACTTCACCAGCAAAACACTTCTTCCCGCTCAAACACGTTATCTTCCCCTGGAGAAACTCGCTCTAGCCTTGGTCTCAGCGGCTCGAAAACTGTTGCCATATTTCCAGGCCCATACGATTACTGTGCTAACCGAGCACCCTCTCAAAGCTCTCTTCCGTAAGGCAGATCTCTCCAACCGTGTCTGCAAGTGGGCCGTCGAATTGGCGAATTTTGACATACGCTTTGAGCCACGGACGGCAGTAAAGGGACAAGTTTTGGCTGACTTCATCGCGGAACTCACACCAGAAGATACGGCGGTCCTCAACGCACCGCCACCCGCTTTGGCCGAGCACAATTCTGCGGAGGCACCCTGGAACCTTTTTCAAGGCGAGACTTGGGGCCTGAACGTCGACGGGGCTTCCAACAGCAACGGCGCCGGCGCAAGGGTAGTCTTAGTTTCTCCTTGTGGGGCACTTCATGAAAGCTCGATCACCATCGACTTCCCCGCTACCAACAATGAAGCCGAGTATGAAGCACTCCTCGCCGGCCTACGCTCCGCCATTGCGATGAAGGCTACCAGCCTTATTGTCCTTTGTGATTCCCAACTCATCGTCAATCAAGTACTCGCTGACTACGAAGCTCGGGACCCTCGCATGTCAAAGTACCAAGCAGCCGCCGCCGAGCTCATCTCCCAATTCCGTCAATTCAGTATCGAACAGATTAACCGCGAGCACAACGCCCACGCTGACGCACTGGCTGGGCTCGGCTCGGCATCCAAAGCCTCGGAGTTCCGAACCATCAACTTCGGCAGCATCTCCCAGCCGTCTTTCGAGCCTGCCCCGGTGATCCTCAATATTGAACTCGGCCCCAGCTGGATGGATGAAATCGTCGCGTTCCTCAGGCACGACGTCCTGCCCGAAGACAAGAAGGAGGCTTTCCGTGTGCGAAACAAGGCCGCCTACTACTGGCTTTCTGAGAGCGGCCAACTCTACAGGAAATCCATCTCTGGACCCTATCTTCTCGTCGTCCATCCCACTCAAGTACCCGAAATTGTTGCCGAACTCCACTCCGGCAGCTGCGGCTGCCACTCTGGCGGCCGCTCCCTTTGCCAACGCGCCATAAGCCAAGGCTACTTCTGGAAGAACATGAAGAAAGATTGCGAAGAGGTCGTCCGCCGATGCCGACCGTGTCAACTCTTTTCCCCAATCCCGAAACAGCCGGCCCAGAATCTCTCTCCCATCACCAGTCCCTGGCCCTTCGCCCAATGGGGGCTCGATATTGTGGGCAAGCTACCGACGGCTCCCGGGGGCTTCAAGTTTCTAATCACCGCAACAGATTACTTCTCCAAATGGGTTGAGGCCGAACCTCTCGTCACGACAACTGAAGCAGACGTCCGCCGATTCGTCTGGCGCAACATTGTCACCAGGTTCGGTGTACCTTATGCCATCGTCTCTGACAACGACACTCAGTTCGTCGGAAAGGATCTCACCAGCCTCTGTGCAGAGTTCGGCATACGCTTTTTCAACTCCACACCCGCATATCCCCAAGGCAACGGCCAGGCCGAAGCCACGAATAAGACTATTTGCGCCGGGATCAAGCGTCGGTTGAATTCCAAACGAGGGAAATGGGCTGAAGAGTTGCCCCGCATCCTATGGGCCTACCGTTCCACGCCAAGGCGTTCCACCGGTCAGACACCATTCTCAATGGCATTCGGCATGGAAGCCGTGATCCCATTGGAATCCAAGTTCCCCACTCTCAGGACAAGAAACATTTGAACCAGCCACAAATGATGCTGCTGTAGCACAAGAGCTGATCTTGGCCGAAGAAAAGCGCGATGACGCTCACCTGAAGCTCGCCGAGTACCAGCAACAGGTGGCCAGGGGGTACAACCAGAGCGTGAGAATCAAGAAGTTCAAGCCAGACGATCTGGTCTGGCGCAAAGTTGTGCAAGCTAGCAAGAAAACGAAATTCAAACCCAATTGGGAGGGGCCTTTTCGTATTGTCAAAGTTGCTGGTGAAGGTGCCTACGTACTTGAAGACATGAATGGCAAGGTTCTCACGAACCCGTGGAATGCACAGAACCTCAAGAAGGCGTACATGTAGAGGACCCCGACAGTGTGCCTCATGTTCGGCGTCGGCCACTGCCTATCTTATTTTCTTTATGGGCTCCGGCCTCAGTTTTTTCCCTTTCCACTTGTACCTCATGTTCGTTGAATGGAAGGAAAACTATTTATTTGGCACCTCAATCTTACTTTCATTTTACTCCGGCTAACTTGGCCAACCACAAACGTTGACCTCGGTCACAACCACAAACGGCTCTCATGCCACCCGCTTCGGCCACCAATACCGCCCAAAGAAGCAACATGGACGTCAGGTCCACCGAGCCCAGAGAAACACAATTTGGCTGGACTTTGGGCTCGGGTTCGGCTTGGCAAGACAGTAAGGTCGGCCACAGCCCGGTTACACTCACATTTTGGTGAGCAAGCCACCCACACACACATCACCTAAATCTCGCCAGAGGGCTGACATTTTGCCGAGCACATGTTACAGTCCCAAGAAGTAACCAACTCCAGGCCCATCAGTACGCTCGGCATGTCACCCCTACTTTTCCTACTTTGGTCAAGGCTCAGCCACGTCTCAACTACATAGCCGAACCTAGACCAAAGTGGGGGCTACGGATATCTACTTCAAACAATAACAAGCAATAGGTCAGGCTCGGCCAGGCAATGAAATGTTGCAAAACAACGAACACTAAAGAAGAATGCAAAAATATAGCCATCCATCAAGAAGAAAAAGCATCATTCAAGTTCGGCAAAAAAGTTTACATCCAACATTATTTACATCTGGTACGGCAAAATCCGAGCTCGGATCCGTCCAGTCCATAAGAACGAAAATCAAAACAAGTACGAACTAAGGGCTGTTAACTACGGTAACCGGTCACCCAAGAACCGGTACCTGCAAAGCGTGCCCCTCAGACTTGAGCAGACCCATCAACATTAGCGCCAGCTTCGGCCAAATTTGCGTCAACTTGTGGAGCACTGGCATTGGCCTCGGCTTCGGCGTCCTTATCAACATTCATCGGATCGCCGTCGGCCTGAGCAGAACTGGGGTCGGCAACTTCAGCAGTCTTGTCAACGACTTTGCCACCACCAGCATCGTCGTCGGCAACAGCTAGAGTGAGGTCCTCAACCTCGTCCTCACTCTCAGGAAACTCCTCCGGAGGGAGAGGCGCGCACTCCTCCTCGGTATACGGGAGGACGAGCTCGGGAGTTTCCGGTGCTGGTATCGACTTCATTAAGTCAGCTTCGGCCCCCGGCTGCACCACACAGTAAACGGCCCTGACGCCGTCCTTGTACCCCGTCCTGTAGGCGATGGGGACCCTCATCAGTATGGCGTCATTGACCATAGACCGAGCGTCGCGTATATACTCGGCGCCCGCTCGGTCAAAACCAGCTTGATAGGCCGCCCCATCAACCTCCTTCATTTTCCTCTTCTCCCTCCTCAGCACCTTGGCCACCTCCTGCTCGGCCCTCTTCAGCTTGTTTTCCATCTCGTCCCTCTCCTTTTCAAGCTCGGCTATCTGCGCCTTGGCCATCTTCAAGCTACCTCTGTAGCTCCTTACCTTCTCCCGCTCCACCCTCAGGTCCTCTTGGAAGCGAGCACGCTCGGCCACAACGAGCTCGGCATCTTTAGAGGAGCGCAGCAAAGCCTGGCCAGCCTATCAAGCAGAGGGAGCATCATCATGTAATTGTGGAAAAAACTGATCAAGGGAAGAACATTTGAGAGGACGGACCGTACCTGAACAAGGTGAGCAGCAGCGTGGATCAGGCTCGGCTGCAGCCCCTCGGGGATCTTCTGCATATCCTTCGGCAAGGCGAGGCCCTGGAGCATTGCAGCGGCCAGCTGAGGCTCGACCTTGACAGAATCCTCGATGGTGACAACCCTGGCATCGGTAAGGGCAAAAGAAGGAGAGAACTCCTGAGCAGCGACGGCGTCAGCTGGACCCAAGGACAGGGGGGCAGGTCTGGAGCCACCAGCGGCCGACGATTCAGTCCGCTCAAGTGGCCCCGAGCGCGTCGTCGGCGGCCTCGTCGGGAATAGGTCGTGAGTGACCTTCTGCCTCTTCTCAGCAGGCATGGCCAATACCGACTCTTTTTGGACGACTTTCCCGTCACGGATGTTGACCCGAACGACGTTGCGTCGGCCCATGTCGCTGGTGTGCTCGGGAACGAGTGTCTGTTGGGGAAGGTTAGCTTCGGGGCGCTCGGTCAGATCACCCTCTCCGAACCAGAACTCGGCGGGTTTCCGGAAGGTTGGCAGCTTCACCCTCGGCGGTTTACTTCCTCCAGTAGTCACCCTCTTCCCTCGCCCTTGCCCCTCCGTGCTCGGCAAAGCCTCCTTCCCTCTTCTCCTCAACTTGCCCTTGTAGGACGGCTCGTAACCGAGCAAGGTCGGCGCGTCTCTGCAGGATTGAGAAAGAAGAACGTCGACGTGTGCTTCGACAGACAGGGATTGTTGGGTCTTGGTAATGGCTCGGTGATCTACGAAAGAAAAAACATAAAATACAACGTTAGAAAACATCATGCAAATTCACTATGCTCGGCATGGAACAAAGTTGACAAGCTACCTCGGAAATCCTTTATTTTCGGCACGCTGAATCTACGGTTTGACTGATTGCCGAACTCAAAATTACCACTAACTTCGACATAAAAGTTGGCCCACTTGTCGGTGTCGGGCAGGCCGTCTACCAGCGGTTGCTTCTTGCCGCGCGTCGACAAGTATCTACGCTCGGTCTGGCCGTGCCTAGACATAATGTACGTATGAAAGAGATCGGCGACGGTGAACTCCAAGTCATGGAGCTCCTTCAGCTTTATCACAGACATCACTATCCTATAGCTGTTGACGGCAAAGTAGTGAGGAACGATGCTGAACCGGGCAAGGACTTCCCTCAAGAATGGATGGAGGGGGAACCTTAACCCAGCCTCACATATCGCCATCAGGGGTACGGTGATATGCTCGGGATGGTGCTCCCTCCTGTCCTTTATTCTGTTGCTAGCTACTTGACTGACAACGACGTCGTCGGGAATATCATAGTCTCTGCAAAATTTCTGGTACTCCAGAGGGTCTCCACTGAAGTAGTGGGTGTGTGGGCAAAACTGTCCCTTCTCATAAAGGTCAGCGACCTCATTGTTCTCGGATTGAGCCTCACTGTGCTCGGCGGAAACACCAGCGGCAGGAGGATGCAACCTAGATTCGGCCTCCGGCCCAAATTGGGGCTCGGCGTCAGAATGGGTCGACGGCGTCAGGGAGATTTCAGGCTCGGTGATGAAGTCGTCGTCCCCGTATTCGAAGACGCGCTCGGCGTTCGAGTCACTGGTGTCGGACATGTTTGAAGCAATGGAAGAGTCCTGGTGTCGGCTTCTGTATCTCTCCACGCACTCGCGGATCAGAGAGGCTGCAGAATCGTCCCCTGAGCTTTCAGAGTCGGATGAGATGACTATAATCGGGTGAGCCAGACCTATCAAACACAAACAAAAAAATGAGAAACCTTATCGTCGGCGACGGATGAGGATCTCCTACGCTCGGCTACTCTACTGGCCCACCGTATCTACATCCTACATAGACTCAAGCTCGGGAGAAGCCTAAGACTCTACCTACCGGGTTCGGCGTCGGCCAAACCCTACCAGCTGGCAGGGTCGTGCTCGGCTGTGACATGCTCGGTACGTCCCGGCACCTTCCAAGCCAACCAGCGTCTTTGCTGGGGCTCGGAAGAACAGGTTGAAGACGAAGATGAACAGTCGTCCATCTCCTTCGTACTGTTCACTCAGAACAGGAAAACCCCCTAAACCTAGGAAAAACGACGAAAAAAGGCGTAAAAATCGCAGAAAAGCAAAGAGAAGCAAGATTCGAGCGTTTACCTGGAAGTTTTGACGAGATTCGATGCTGATTCCGCTGAAAATCGAGAGCAGAAGGCGAACGGGCGTGAAGCAGAGCTCTGGTTATGGCGTTCTAGAGAGAGAGAGTCTGTAACTTCTCTCTCTCCCCTCGTCGCCCTTTAAATAGGACTAGGGTTTGGGGGGAGTTTCCCGCCCAAATCATTACACCGCCGAACAGGCGGCCAATAAAAGCTCGACACGTAGTAGTAGCGGGATAGGCTTGCAGGCTCGTACGCGTGCCAGCCTTCGCTCTGACAGCCGTACGCAGCCAGAGGAACACCTGGCGCGTCGCCATTGGATTTCTATGACGGTTTGTTGAAAACGCTGGGGCTCGGCAGGATCCTACCTATCGACCGAATTTCATGTCCGGCGTTGAAAGTGTTCGGCGAAGTTTTGTTCAACGGCTGTGGTTCACGTTCGGCGTTCAGAATATTTGGCCAAAATTCATCCAAGCAATCAGACGTATGTTCGGCATGTGGTACGCTCGGCCAATGCTTAACATCAATATCAGCCGTGCACGCGGCGACGGCAGAAATTGAGGGGCTATTGTAGCAGTCCGAGCTCAACTGTGGTTCCACAGTTGACCACCACCACTCCTTTGCCATTTTCGGCCTCCGTAGAGGTGGATGGCCCGCGCCACTCATGCTCGGCCTGAGCCGAGGCCTTCCGGTCATCGGCTTCGCTTTTATCTCGCGTCCGGCGACGGGAAAGCTCTACATCTATGCTCGGCCACATCCCGCGGATTGGCTCCACTGGCGACACTCACTTAGCCCGATTCCATCCGGGCTTGGCCTCTCCTCTGTGTTCGGCTCACCTCTTCATCTACTGGGCTCGGCCACCGTCGGTTGGCGATGCCGTAGACAACCCCTGCCCGGGTCGCGCGCCCTTGGCCTCGTCCACCCTCGTGCTCGGCATTCCCCATTACCTGACATGCTTGGCCACCCTTGCGGTCACGCGCCCACCCACGTGCGGGGACGGTTACACCTGATAATCATGAGCGCACATGGGTCATGCCAGCTCACCCCCCAAAAGCGGTTACCAGATCTGGACGGTGACGTCACGATGATGCCGCTTAGCCCGCGCAAGGCACGTGCTCGTGCTTGGAGAGCAAGTCGAGGGAACTCTATAAATACCAAAGGATAACGCCTCTGGGAGGTACGCACTCATAAACGCGCTTACTCAAAACCCTAGTCACTCCCCTCTCTCTCAGCACATACTCATCCTCACGCCGGAGGGCCTTGCCGGGCAATCCCCGGCCAGGTCTTAGTCGTGTGTTCACTGTGCAGGCTAGGCGGAGAAGGCTAGGCAACCACCACACCAGCGGAGGTGGGAAGCGGAACGAGGATCACGGGCCACACATTGGTGCATAAGTGAAACCAATCCTCTTTCTTCTCTGCTATCGAAATCCAAAATATGGGAAATTTTTTTTTTTGATTATATCTTGAATCTCTCCTGCAATGAACTCTCTGGCACCATCCCCAATCGCATTGACTTGAAGCACTTTCTCTTCCAAGTAAAGAACCTTTCTGCTTCACAGCAGGAATTTTCGAACAGGACCTCTCCCTAACGATATGAGCATTTTTTCTGCGCACATCTGAATCGACTCTAGGTGTTTTTGTTTCTTCATGCATATATGTAATTCATGTCTAGAATTTGTTGCTTTTATTTTTTGAAACACTTCAAAGCTTTACTCTTAAAACCTTTGCGAGCACTGATAATCGATGATGCGTGCAATTTGGGGAGCGTATAACATGTGATCATGATGTTGTCATTTGACTGATAATAGTGTATTACGCTTAACAATTGAGGGTTTGTTCCACATTTCCTTCTTAAAAAATAAGTACTTATTCCTGTTATTCCCGCTTCCCAAGACATGTCACTCTCTCTCAATACATCATTTTAATTCAAAAAATAAGTACTTACGGAGTATTTCTTAAAGTGGAACACACCCTGAGCAACTCTGAGTCCTCAATCATCGTCCTCCAACCCTGCATGACCGCTATAGGTGTGTGAACAAGTTGCGTTCCGTAGTAGTGTTTTGAATGACTGTTTACTGTATAGATCCATTGTGAGGCACACTACGGGTCTCACTCAGATGATCCAATCCGTTCATTAATTGTAAAATATTTTTTCAAAGGCCCCCGCAAAAAATCAGCTCAATCCGATATCTATAGGTGTTCGATTTGATCATCTAACTTTTCATTCAGATTTTAGGATAATGAAAAGTTAGATGATTGGATTAAGCACTTATAGGTGTCGGCTTGAGCTGATTTAACAACAGATGCATGTTCTTGGTGTACGAGTACATGGAAAAAGGAAGGCTTGTTTTGCGCCCTGAGATTTGATGCCAAAGCTTCTGAAATTGGATGGACTCAAACGGTAAACATCATTGAAGGAATGACAAATGCTTTATCCTACTTGCATCATGATTGCACCCCGCCTATTGTTCATCGAGGCATATCGAGCAACAACATTCTTTTGAACTCTCAACAGGAGGCTTCTGTTGCTGACTTTGGAACTGCGAGATTGTTGAATCCCAATTCATCCAACCAAACCGTAATTGCTAGCACTTATGGATATATTGTATCAGGTGCATCTACTAAATTTGTTTTATTGAAGCCAACGCCTATGGTTATTTGTAAAATTTATCTTTGTGTCTTTGCAGAACTTGTTTATATAATGGTTGTGACTGAAAAGTGCGATGTTTATAGCTTTGGAGTGGTGGCACTAGAAACTATCATGGGAAGGCATCCAAGAGACCTCATATCGTCGTTGACGTCTCCTCCTAGCGAAAGCATGATGATAACCGATGTCCTAGATTCGTGCCTTCTGCCTCCAACTAATCCAATAGTTTCAGGGAACATTGTTCTAGTTGCTACAATGACATTCGCATGTTTAAATCCTGAGCCCAGGTCTCGACCAATGATGCAACACCTGTCTCATTTGTTGCTGACTTTGGAACTGCGAGACTGTTGAATCCCAATTCATCCAACCAAACTGTAACTGGCACTAACGGATATATTGTACCAGGTGCATCTACTAAATTTGTTTTATTGAAGCCAACGCCTGTGGTTATTTGTAAAATTTATCTTTGTGTCTTTCCAGAACTTGTCTATACAATGGTTGTGACTGAAAAGTACGATGTTTGTAGCTTTGGAGTGGTGTCACTAGAAACGATCATGGGAGGGCATCCGGGAGACCTCGTATTGTCCTTGACGTCGCCTCCCAGCAAAAACATGATGATAACCGATGTCCTAGATCCACGCCTTCTGCCTCCAACTAATCCAATAGTTTCAGGGAAGATTGTTCTAGTTGCTACAATGGCATTCGCATGTTTAAATCCTTAGCCCAAGTCACGACAAACGATGCAACGCCTGTCTCAAGAGTTCTTTTCTCGTAGGAAGGCTTTAGCTGTACCCCTTCGTACAGTATCACTATGGCACTTGTGGAATCGGAAAATGGAATTTGTCGACCAATCAAATGAGCAAGTGATCGGTGCCCAAGTTTGAAAAGAGTTTCACATCCTTTTCGGTCCTTAGTTGTTGTGATCGTTATAAATGTATTTTGCAAAATGTTACTGCCAAAGAGACTTGGAACTAGTCAAGTCATTTCATAACAAATTCAGAGAAGGGTAGAGGGAAAATTCATTGCACTTACTTCATAGGAAAGACCCAATGACTCAGGGTTGACTTAGTATTTTTTTGGTTAAACAATCAGTGCATGGCCGATATCTTGGAAGCCTTTTGATCTTCTATTGCAGAATTTCACAGTGGAATTACGTGAAACATGACACCGAAATTTCAGTTACCTATGCAGTAATGTATGTCTTTGGTAGAATGACTCATGCTTTCACATCGTCTGCTCATTAGAATTCATGTATTGATCACCGGAATGGGAGTGGTTGTAGTGCACGACGATCCGGCCGTCTATCTCGGCATGAACGGTTCAGATTTAATCTGAACTTTTACAAATCCAAGCCATCCAGTGTTCGGATTAAAATCCGAGTTGTCCATAGCTGATACGGACGGCCAGATTAGCCACATTACACGAGTAGTGCAGGTTACACTACAACACCCCCAGGTCTCCACCTACATTTAGCAAGTCATTACTCAAGTCAAGTCAACTTGAGGCCTCGATCAGTTGAACCAAGAGAATGTGAAAGAATGAGAAAATCAACTTTTTAGTAACTTTTTGTGTATTTTATTTTATTATGAAAAAAATTTGGGACTCACAACTTCATCCCACAGATGAGCACCTTTCTTCAGAATATATAGATCATTTCAAATGAAAGAACTTTTCCTGTGTGTCAAGGGAACACATAGAAAATAAATTTTATTTTTCTTTCCTTGACCTCACTCAGGGGTGGAGCCAGGATTCAGACGCGGGGTGGCACCGTAAATGAAAATCTAGTTACACATTATACCAAAAAATATGAAAAGAAAAATTAGTGTGAAATCCTATAATATGTTGTGGGCTTCTTTTACCGTATTTGTATCAGTATTAACTTTTTTTTTATACCCGTAAATATCTAATCGAACCACATTAGTCTACAAACAAAATTATGTGTTCAAATGGTCATGAAAAAATTTAAGAATTCGTGCAACAAATGAGAGAGAGAGAGAGAGAGAGAGAGAGAGAGAGAGAGAGAGTGTGTTACTGGAAAAAGGAAAAAATATAGGGTACAAAGGGTTTCAAACCCTGGCACAGGGAAAACGGCGTGGGGGCCTGTTGCAATACCGAAACAAAGAAAACGCATTGATTTATGTTGCACAACCATTGTTGATCTGATTCTTAAAATTTCAATCTTACATGCTTTGTAGTAGGTCTTTTTTTGAATGATTATTGATTAATCACCATTGAGGGTGACAACTAGTATGTGCAAAGTTCACATATATAGGATAACTATAAGAACTTTTGTAAACTGGAGTAATCTTTCTCACTGAATTGATTATCGATGTTACAAGCTTACAATACAACCAAGCCCTAGGTCCGTATTTATACTAATCCAGAACCATTAGCTCAGACTAAACAGCATTTACCTACTAACAGAAAATCCTAACAGAAACGCACTAACGCAAACTAAGTGGGATGAGCTGGCCACTAAGCTGAGGTCAGCTTACATCATCATCAATTCATCATCCGTTGAGGTTGTTACAGCAGTTGAAGTACAAGAAGATAATTCCTTTAACACACCCCCGCAAACTAATGTTGGAAGAGTTGATAGCATTAGTTTGGTCTTGAGAAATTGAAATCTGGCAATAGTCAGAGGTTTGGTAAGAATGTCTGCAACTTAATACTGAGAAGGAACATATTTGATAACCAACTGATGATGAAGAACTTCCTACGGCACTAAAAGTTGATGGCATTTTTGTAATAAATTTGAAAGTGCATGGGTACATTCTTAAAAGTAGAAGAATACACATCAGCAATTAGATCATTCAATCCTAGCTATTGCAACAACTTATCTTTTGGGGGCCCTACACCATACCCTTTTGTTTTATATTATAGATGACATTTTTGTAATAAATTTGAAAGAGCGTGGTACATTCTTAAAAGTAGAAGAATATACATCAACCATTGGATCAATTCAATCTTAGCCATTACAACAACTTATCTTTTGAGGACCCTATACCCTTTTGTTTTAGATTATAGAAAAGACCACAGTCTACACTACCCATTATTAATTAGAATAGAGAGACTTTAAAATTTGAAAAGTCTTGGGTCATTTGGTGACTAGATTATAGGAAGGACCACAGTCCACACTACCCATTATTAATTATATAAGAGATAGACTTTAAAATTTGAAAAGTCTTGGGTCATTTAATTGGTGACAATTGCATAGCTGGGTAGAATGAAAATTCGTACCACTTGCTTTGGAGGAAAGAACCAATGACCCCGGCATTTTTTGTTTTTTGTTTATGCAGACAATGACCCTGGCTTGACTCACTGTTCTTTGGTAAAGAATCGGTGGCGAATATTTTGAAAGCCCTTTGAAATTTTATTGGAGTTCTATGTTAAAATTTTGTGAAACATGACACCAATGTGTGTGAGTAATGTTTTGCGTTTAGGGAATGAATAATTATGCACAATTTGCTGAAATTGCTTACACCCAAGTGTGTGATTAGTTTTCAGTTGCATATGCTTTGTTGTAGGTGCGTGTTTGAGTGATTGTTGATTTTTTCCTTTCTTCTTTTTTGATCTTCAAAAACTTCTTACAAGACATTACCATTGGAGTGAGTGTTGATTGATCACCATTTTGTTTGTCCCCAACTTTTTGTTGGATTGGGAAATCTGGTAGTGCAAGGCCCCGTAGGGCTCACACAGACCATCGATCTTGACAATAAATGGTTGAGATATAATTTTTAATTACGACCGGTAAAACTCATTTATTACCGGTCATAATTGATTTTTAATGTGGACCATTAATTGATAAGATTGACGTCTGTGTGCCACCCTACATGTGCACTACACGGGGTGCACTATAGCACCCCTGGAGCCTTTTTTGTTGTCTATGTCCATTTTACAAGAGAAATGATTTTGTCTCTCCCTTTTTTGTTAACTCCACACCCCTACAAGTGTATTTTTGCACCAAAAATATACTTGCAGGGAAGTGGCGTTAACAAAAAAGTGAATGCCAAAATCAGCAGCCTTTTACAAAATCAAAGTACAAATTTCTTTGAGTTTCCTCTTCTACCCTTCTTTCAAAAATAAAAAGGACGGGTCCAATTTGAATAGGACATTTATAGAAAAGTTTGAAATTTTGAAGTGCAATTATTATATTTCCTTATTGAGTTGGATTTTTAAAAAATGGACCAAAAAATTAGAGCTGTGCTACGTGCACAGCACGCTGTGCACAGCGGCTGTGCACAAATTCCGTTTTCTCTCGCCTCGGGTCGCAAAAAGATGATCGGAGCGCCTAAATTCTGAAGTGATTTTGGGTGTTTTGTTAACGCCTCTAACGATATCGAACGAAGCTCATTTTTTACAGAGACCTTAAACGACATATTTTGAACAAAATGAGCGGCTCCGATCATCTTTTTGCGACCCGAGATGAGAGAAAACGGAATCTGTGCACAACCGCTGTGCACAGCGTGCTGTGCACGTAGAGTTTCTGAAAAAATTTTGACGGAAGTCAAAAGTCATTAGCCATCCAGTCACTCACACCACCACCCATCTTCCTATCCCCCTTGACCCCTTCTTTCCTCCGTTCCTCTTGGATGCGGAACACCGACTGTTGATCTCATTAACTGACGGTTGCGTTGTGTTTTTAAATTATTACAGGTAATAAATATCTTTTACCGGCAGTAGATTAATTTTAATCTGAACCGTTGATTGATTAGATCGACGGTTGTGTGCCGTCTTACACATGGGTGCGCTACAGTAACCCGAAATAGTTTGCCTTTCGTCACATGCTAGAAGAAAATTTCATTTAACCCCAACCCAACCCATTATCACGAAGGTATCCGCGTTCTATTCATAGGAGTCGGATCCACAACCTCACTGCACTTTAATGCATCTACACAACTATAAGACCAACTGCTAGTGTTAAAACTTTATACTTTCAGGAGTCTCTGCACCCACAACCCAAAAATGAGAAGGTATGTGCACTTCACTTCTCTCTGGTTACTCCTCTTCTTCTTGTTCCATTTGGTAGTCTCTGAAATTCCTTCAAACCAGAGAAACACCATGATCAACCTCCATAATCTCCTCCAAAACAACACGGGTCAATCTCCATGGAATTCCGCTAGAGACCCGTGTTCATGGGGGGGAGGTACATGCGATTCCGACAACTCCTCTATCACCCGATTCTCTCTCCAATTCTTCTCTCTCTCTAACCCTGATTTCCTCCTTGTTCTTTGCCAAATCGATACACTGGATTCAATCGACCTCTCCAACAATAACTTGAGCTCAATCCCAAGTGGGTTCATGATTGGTTGCGGGAATCTTAGCGGGTTGAGAGAATTGGATTTCAGTACGAACAGATTGTCTGGTTCTTTACCTAATTTTGATGGGTTCTTGAAATTGGAAGTTTTGGACTTGTCTCATAATTCTTTGAGTGGAACAATTAGTTTACAGATGGATGGGTTGGTTAGTTTGAAACTTTTGAGTCTTGGATACAATCAATTTGTGGGTAAAATTCCCGAATATATTGCGAATTATTCAAATTTGATTAAGATTGATCTTAGTTATAATAATCTTTCTGGGTCTATCCCTGATAGATTCAGAGAGCTTCCCAATCTGCAAGTTTTAAATCTATCTTCAAATAGTTTGAGTGGTGAAATCCCAAAATTCCTTTCAAATATCCAAACACTGTCAATAAGTTATAATCAGCTAAATGGGTCCATTCCTAGCAACCTTTTGTCCCAACCAAATTTGCGGACTGTGGATTTGTCTGATAATTCGCTAGAAGGGTCAGTGCCCGAAAATATATCATCAAGTTTGGTAAGACTCAGATTGAGAAACAACCGTTTGAATGGAACAATCCCATCTTCATCCTTGGGAGCCTTCAAAACTTGACCTATTTGGAATTGGACAACAATAGTTTGGGAGGTCCAATACCCCGTGAATTGGGTTTCTGTAAGAGCTTAGCACTGCTGAATCTTGCTAAGAATCAGCTCACTGGTCTTTTGCCTGTTGAATTGGGTAATCTCACCAAACTTGAGGAACTGAAACTCGAAGCCAACAATTTGGTTGGGGAAATCCCTAGTGAAATTACACAATTGCAATTGTTGGGGAAGTTGAATATCAGCTGGAATTCGCTCAACAGTTCGATTCCTTCTTCGGTTTCAAGGCTCCAGAACCTTAATCACTTAGATTTAAGGGCAAACAATCTCAGTGGTTCGATACCTGAATCCATTGGTAATTTGAATTCTCTCATACAACTCCAACTGGGGAGTAACGAATTGGGCGGTAGAATTCCTTCGATGCCACTGAGTTTGCAGATAGCTCTAAATTTAAGCAGCAATCTATTTGAAGGCGTAATACCAGAAAATCTCTCGCAATTGGAACGCTTGGAAGTGCTGGATCTATCCAACAACAGACTTACAGGGATCATTCCGGATTCTTTCAGGGGAATGGGAAGCTTGACAGAATTGGTGCTTTCCAATAACCTGCTCTCTGGATCGATTCCAGATTTCCCTCCACGTGTTTCGGTTGACACAACCGGAAACCTGGATCTTGTGAACGCCACAGAACCGAGCCTAACGCAAATGAGCCCAACGGAAAAGACGGAAAAAACTCTCTCCCCCCTTCTTGTTGTAGTCATTGGTGCTGGTAGCACTATTGTTATTTCCATAGTAGCCTTCGTTGTTCTATGGATTTACAAGAAGGCTACGCAGATCCAATCCGAGGAACACTTTACTCAGCCTCAGGTCACAACGGAAAATATTTTGAGCTCAAATGATGTTCACAGATCCAACATCAATGGTAAGTACGGGAATTTTTTCTACATTATCTCTTTTAGGCGCATGGTTAGTCTTTATTTCATGTTGGGTAGGTAATGAAGACTTTTTTTTTGGTAAACCAGGAACATAACATAAAAATTAAGAGACATACAATAGTCTAGGGTACTCGACCCCATTTCGGTCATCGCAAAGATGCGAAATAATATAATCTGGAGCAACATCAAAAATATGAAAGTCTAAGCCATCATTGAAATCCATATTAGCTAATAAGTCTGCACACTTGTTTCCTTCGTGGCAACGAAGACTTAAAAATGTTATATGGTACTAGAGATCTGATGATCATTTGGGTCGTGTGTCTGACTAAGTATTGGAAGAGGATATGGTGGAGTGAAAATAGATTGTCAATTTTGCATTATTGGGAGACAAAATTTATGAAGTTAGATGTGTTTTCAATTTGCAAAATAAGTTGGAAAAGTACTTTTAATTTATATATATACACATATAAATAATATATACGTGTATATATATATATACACACACTCCTCTCTCTTGGGTACAAAAAGAGGAGAACGTAGACAATAAAAAAGACTTCTCTAAGGGAATAGAAAAAGGATTAACAACACAAAGGTAGGGAAAAAAAATGACAACAAATTCAAGAAGCATTAGAATTTTTTTTTCTTATCTCTACCATTAACCATGTCTAAAAAAGCTCCAATTATGGTAAATGTAAAGCCCTATTCAAATAATGTTCGATTTCACTTTCTTGTATTTCTTTTATCTTAGGGTCCGCTTGATTAGAGAGAAAAATATAAAGGAAAGTATTGAAAAGGATAGAAATTGATGTAAAAGAAAAGAAATAGGAATTTTTTTTTTCTCACACCCATTTGATTCGGATGAAAGTGTTGCAAGAACATAGGAGGCGGGAAGAAAATAAATATTAGAGGGACTAACGTTACCCAAATTATGTAGACGAGAAAATGTGGAGGGAAGAGGGTAAATAAGGAAGTCAGAGTACTTTTTGTTGAATCACACAAGAAAATAAAAATTTTCTGCACATTTTATATGAAAAAGTAAAGCAAGTTCTCTAGCTTTCGAGGGTTATACAAGAAAGTTAGTTTACTTTTAACCACTTCATGAGACATTCTTACAAAGTAAATAGCATTATCTCGCTAATCAAAAGACCGCCCATAGTGATTTAACGACTAAGCTCCTCTTGTTCTCCATGGTCAATAAAGTAAAGAGAACAATGATAATTACTCTTTTGTTGCTCTCCTTAGCACAGTTTTGCTTTTCTTGATAGGGCTAAGTGAGGTAAGGGCAGCAAACCATGGGGATATTTTCGCCATATGGAATTACGATGGAAGAATTGCATATGAAGACATCATCAAAGCTGACTTCGACATCACATATTGCATTGAAACAGGCGGATATGACAGCGTTTATAGAGCCCAATTGCCAAGTGGCAAAGTAGTTGCCTTGAAGAAACTTCATCGGTTGGAAGTAGAAGACCCTGCTTTCGACCATTGTTTCAAGAATGAGGTCCAAGTGTTGACTAATGTACGACATAGAAATGACGCAGCGGAATTCACAAGAGATTAGTTAGCGTACTAATCCAAACGAGATAAACAACCCGTCGCAACGAGCAATTCTTGCGCACAAGAATGAAAGAGAAATTCTCTGCAATATTATTAATCAAAAAGCTGCCTAAACCCTAAGTTACAAACCCTTTTATAAGCAAAAACCCTAGAAACCCTAAAAATAAACTTGGAAAATAAAAAGTCCCATAATTTGGGGCTTTTCCTAAAATTGAAAACGGGAAAGAAAAACAAGATTTTCCCAAAAAGAATCAACTGAAAAGGAATTACGATCTAGGAGTTATTAACGAAACAAATCTTTCCTAAAACGGCAAAATAACGCAATTGAAAGCCTAAACGAAGGAATTAGGCCGAAAAACACTGTTCATCATCAACCTTTAGGGTAATGAGTATGGACCGGAGCGCGAAAATAAGTCAGCCCACCAAGTTTGGGCCTATTCCGAGCTCGTCCGAATTTAACCAAATTGGGTAATCTGAAATTAAACATCGTTTGGATTTCCGGGGCTTGGCTCGGTCCAGCTGATCATAGAATTGGGCCTCCACGTGTTCTACATCAAGAAACATCGTGAAGCTTTATGGATTTTATTTGCATAACAGATGCATGCTCTTGGTGTACGAGTACATGGAAAAAGGAAGCTTATTTTGTGCCCTGAGATTCGATGTCGAAGCTTCTAAAATTGGATGGACTCAAAGGGTAAAAATCGTTGAAGGAATGGCACATGCTTTATCCTACTTGCATCATGATTGCACCCCACCAATTGTTCACCAAGACATATCGAGCAACAACATTCTATTGAACTCTCAACTTGAGGCTTTTATCACTGACTTTGGAATTGTCAGACTGTTGCATCCCGATTCATCCAACCAAACCGTTATTGTAGGCACTTACGGATATATTGCACCAGGTATAGGTATTGCCTTTGTTTTAATGAAGTAAACATCTATGGTTATTTTTAAAATTCATATATTTTTTGTGTTTGTGTAGAACGTGCCTATACCATGGTTGTGACTGAAAAGTGTGATGTTTATAGCTTTGG
The DNA here is from genome assembly GCA_019656295.1 of Rhododendron mucronatum var. ripense. Lineage (NCBI taxonomy): Eukaryota > Viridiplantae > Streptophyta > Magnoliopsida > Ericales > Ericaceae > Rhododendron > Rhododendron mucronatum. The sequence goes on along the minus strand of BPLT01000014.1, from coordinate 1,851,857 downwards.
AGTCGTGGCACTAGAAACGATCATGGGGAGGCATCCGGGAGACATCCTATCATCCTTGACATCGCCCCCTAGCAAGAACATGATGATAACGGATGTCCTAGATGCACGCCTTCTGCCTCCAACTAATCCAATAGTTGCAGGGGATATCGTTCTAGTCGCTACAATGGCATTTGCATGTTTACATCCTCAGCCCAAGTCTCGACCATCGATGTTACGCATATCTCAAGAGTTTCTTTCTCGTTGGAAGGCTCTAGCTGCACCCCTTCATACAGTATCATTGTGGAATCTGTGGAATCAGAAAATGGACTTTGTCCACCAATCAAATGGGCAAGCGATCAATAGTGCCCAAGTTTGAAAAGATTCACATCCTTTTCAGGCCTTAGTTGTTATGACAAGTATGAATGTATTTTTAAGAAAAGGACCAGTTTACTCCAGGTTTGTGTAAGTGAACCAAACACTACCTTGTGGTTTATGGTGTTGTAAAATTGTGGTCTATGGATATGAGAATACGTGCACACATACATAACTACACTCCTTTGTGAGGTAATTTAATAACCCTAAGCAACACTGTATGTAGGTATTATGTTTAGTTTTTTCAAATATGATCATGTATGAATTAATGACATGGCAGTTGGCAGTTGGCACTGAGCACTTGTCCAGCCTTCCTCTTATTTGCGAAGTGAATGCACAAATCATGCATGTCCTCACCAGCTTTGACTCTTGCATGAAGCGCTGCAAAGATAGTTGTTCCTTGATTCTGGCCTTGTTGTAATTGTATATCTTTTGCGTCTATCTGTAAGTTTTTATAACCGCGCTCTGAATATTTTGAAGTATTTGTTGTTTTCTTTCCACTTCTCAAATTTGCGGTAAGTCCATGTTTATTTTCAGTTTTTGTGAGACAATGTATCATTGTTGCAATGTTGTTCCACAACAATGCTCAAACCATAATGTTGAGCCGTTACTGCATGGTTTACGAATTTTCCGTGACACTGTCAACATCTGGTTCTCCCTCTTCTTTGTGAATAGTTTTCTGTCCTACACATATAAAATTACATGTAAGAACCTCTTTCTGTGGATGGGTTCCATGTTTCGACGGAATGGTCACTTCTATGAGCCAGAATGAAATCGATTGGCTGCCCTCTGTTAGCTATATTCCAGGTTTTGAGATAGTTATTTGCATTTGCATTTCTACTACCATGTCAACAGGGAAACAGTTCTTTTTCCCCATGTCGATAGATATCCGTCCTGCCGCTTAGGTATTTGCCTATTTCTTCTTGTTTCAGTTACAGGCAGCTGTTACGCTTTCTACACCATTTTTATTTCCAGAAAATTGGGCAACAGTCCAAGAGAAGTGGCCAAATAGGGCACTTAGCCCAGGCTAAGTTGTCACAAGGTGTGAGTCCATTAATGAAATTGTTTTAAAGTCTAAGGTGCTTGTATTGACAAAATGCCTTGCAGCACGCGTCTCTCGTTTGAAAAACAGACTGCGCACAAACACGAAGCAAACAAATTTCGACAACTTGCCAACGCAGAGGGTGTTCTACATTTGGTGGCGACACCAAGGCCAACGAGTTCAAGTTCAAGCAGATGGTGGCGGAGCCACTCGTCATGTCCGATGAGTTCAAGCAGATGATTATCTCCTCCGCCGGCGAACAATGGCCCGAATATGAAAATCCTTAATTCTTATAGAATTTTACAGAAAAGATGAAATTACGAAAGAAATATGAACATCTCAAGAACCCTAGAAAAGCTGCTACAAAAGAATTTCTCCCTCATTCGTTTCTCCATGACCATTACAGAGTGAATCAGAGGATTATATACCTCACTTTACAACTGACGTCACAAAGGAGTCAAGTCCCACTCAAGGAGTCAAGCCCACTACTAACAAACTCTCTATTAACAGAAGCCAGCTCAGCTAACCCTCATTAACAAACTAATTAACATTGTTAACAAACTAACACTTGTTACATCACTGAACAACAGAATTAAACATCAACTGAACAACAGAATTAATGTGTTTTACTAACAGCCCCCCTCAAACACATGGGAGTGACCACTACCATGAGTTTGTTCTTCAAAGCTTGAAAACGATCAACCACTACAACAAATAAGGCATATTATAGCATTTGTTTATAGCGTTTTCCAGACTGCGCTATAGTAGGTGGCTTCCGTTTCTCTGCTTTTGACTTCCATAGCGTTTCATTAAAACCTTCCTCATCTATAGCGTTTTCTTCCCCGTACCATAGCGTTCCAGAATGCGAAAAGGAAGGCGCTAACACGTTTTTGCACTCCCGCTCTGATATTTCCCCAAATGTTTCTAATTTTCCCTTCTCATCTGCGGAACAGAGTTGCGTAGAATCACTTCTCCCAATTTCCCTTCTCATCTGCGTACTCAGGTAAGAGAAAACCCAATCGCTTTTTCTAATTGTTCCACGAAAATCATAGGCGCCAGATCTGTTGATAGTTTTGTGCGATTGGTTCTAGGGATCTCAAGCTGTGCGAGCTGCTGTTGCTAGCGTGTGGATCGATTTTGGGGATTCTTGGGTTTCACTCGTGAGCACCAGGTTTGTTACTCTCTCTCCCTCTCTCTCTCTCTCTCTCCATCAAACAGCAGATTGAACCTTCACGTTTTATGAAAAGAAAATGAAGAAAAATCACAAACAAGTTTGAGAGTGAGAAGCTTTCGACATGCACAACCCTAGCCACTTCGAAAATGAAATTTTTGAATATTTGATGACATATATGTACGATTAAGCATTTTGAAGGTTTGATTTTTAGGGTTTGTGATTCTGCATTGTTTATTGGAAATTAGGGCTTTTTTTGTATTTAACTTTCATGGTTGAAAGGTAATAGGATTACGGCCTCAGGTTCTGGATGATTGGATGGGTAGATGTGGACAACAGGAGAGTATCGGTGGGAAGAATTGAGTGGCGTAGTGGTCCTTGACCTAGTTATGGCAAATTGGCAATTAGGTATTTTCCTGAAGGTCGACTGAATGGAATGCCAATGCCATGCCTTTGGTTCATATTCCTAAAACTAGTGCACCAGATTCAGTAAAGGATTTCAGGCCCATTGCTTGGTGCAATGTCTCTAACAAGTGTGTGAGAAAGATTCTAGCAAACTAAGAAGCAGGGATATGGGATACGGATACAATACATTGCACCAGTAGAAGCGAACAATCCATTTGGAAAGTTCTCACTAGGTTTGAATTGATTTTTGCGTTTCATTCTTGCCCAAATATAAGGCTTGGGCTTTATCGGTCTTCATTCGGAAAAGACATTTGGGCCTTAACTACAACAAATAATACATTTTATAGCATTATATTACAGCATTTTTTAAAGAATGCTATAGAAAACTCTCGGTGTAAATTTTCATAGCGTTCATGGGATTGGGCGCCAACTGTCCGTGAATAGTTTGAACGTGGGAAAATTCTGAAGCTCACTTTATCACTATTCCCCCGACTTTCCCAACCCCAACTTTCCCAACTTTCCAGAGGCATGTCGGGGCTTCATAGGAAGGGATAGATTGAATGTGGTTATGGCGTCAAAAAGGCTTTAAGTGCATGGAAGAAGAAGAGCAGTAATAACACTTTAAAAGCTCGAAAAATCCTCTAAACTCTTTGTAAAAGATAATCAAGAGGTATATACCCTGATCTCTAGGGAGAAAACTTTGAAACCAGGGTTCCCTTCTTTTTAATTTCCTTCCTTCCGTTTGTGTCGGTGGGTGGGTGTGGGGACAAATTTGCTATCATGCAGAATTAAGCACGAAAGATGCGTTTTCGCTGTCTCCAGTGGAAGAACTCATGGGGAATAATGTGGAAACTTGAACTATGTACATATTTTTTGTAATGGGAGGTTTCTAAAAAATGCCCGGAACTGTTCCTGAAAAGGCTCCGATATCTCTTGTCAATCGTGTTAATTACTCTATTGGCTCCTCCTACTATCCCAAAACCAACCCAAGCTTCTAACGTGGGACTCAACAAAACGAAGTGAGTCTTACAAGCATCCCACTTTATTCTGTTGCCTCCTCATGAAGGGTCCAAATTCAAGTAGAACACTGTCATCATCTTCTGGTGAACTCAAAAAATAGTGACCCTACACTTCAGTGCCTCCAAGCCCAAGGCTCGTGCACAGGTAGGCTCAAATACCATAGTTCATAAGTAGAACAGCAGCACCCAAAGGGCTAGCCAAGGGATAACAATTGAATTAATTTGCTCCCATGTTTGTAACCTAGGAAAGATTGTTTCCATCTTGCATGTTTGATTGAGCTAAATAGGGAGTAGGTAGGAATTGGGAGATGGTATGGCTCTGCTTGACAGTATACAACTGTGCTCTCGACTTGATTTGCCTATTGCTTCCTCACAAGAGGTACTCGATGATTCGTGTTGAAGTTTGCAATTTCCACCTGTTTAGTTTATGAGAAAATGCAGGAAGGTTACAGAAATTAAGAAACTGAAAGCAGCCTGTGTCGATACTTTGCGTACTTTGGTGTTTCCTCTTATTTTTGGTCTAATTTGAACACGTGCATCTTTTGTTTTCTTGCTTGTTTAATCTGTTTGTGCAGTTGATGGAGCGTTTGTTGAATCACGAGGACATGACCGAAGAGGAGGCTGAAGCTTCTCTCAACTTCCTGCTTAGTGATAGCAGGGAAACGTTAATTAGTGCTTTTCTTGTCCATTAAGAGCCATAGGAGAAACTTATGAAGTATGTATGCATACACATATACATACACATTCATATTCACCCACTTGAAAAATGCATGCCAAATTGTGTAGTGGAAAATTCTGCTCTTTGAGAATTTTGATAAAGATTCAACTTGAGTGATGTAGTGGTGGCGTTCTTACAATTGAAAGACATCTTGATGGGAAAGAGATGTCGTTGCTTAAACTAAGTAGTCTTTTTCTTTCTAGTTTATTTAGCATAGAGTCAAGGGAGTGTAAACCTATCCTTATCAATTTCTTGGCATGATAGAAAGTTTTTGTGTTCAGAGCGGTGTATAGGCTCTGTTTATTGATTGATCTCTTTTGGTGCTGTGCACGTTTTTTCTTTTGTTCTTTGCTTTATTTTGAACATGGGCGGCATTCCCGTGATGCCTTTGATGGGTTATGTGTATTAGAGTGACAGGCCCACAACATAGCCACATTTTGTATTCCTGATTTCTATTGCCTATGGAACTGGTATGTCTACAAGGACAGAGGCATAAACATCATGTAAGGTGGTAGTTCACGATTACCTTTCTTGTGATATACTGTAGATTGTAGGACTAGCAAGGGCAATGTTCAAATGCTGTAGGAAGGGTGAAAAGATACATAATGCGGTTGACATTGTTGGGACGGGTGGTGATGGGGCCAACACAGTAAATATTTCGACAGGAGCAGCTATTCTTGCTGCAGCCTGTGGGGCAATAGTTGCAAAGGTATAATCTGTTTTCGCAGTTGTGGAGTTCATTTAGAGTGATACTGGTCAAGTTAGAATTGGCAATAGCATCTTTATTGCAGCAAGGAAACCGGTCAAGTTCTTCTGCTTGTGGAAGTGCAGATGTTTTGGAAGCCTTGGGGGTGGTCATTGACTTGGAACCTGAGGTTAGTGCGTCAAAACTTGAACAAGGTTGAGGAGCTTGTTATTTACAGAAATTTCGGAAGTACTAATTAACATGTTAAATGCTTAATATTGAATATTTGCAAATTGATGACGGCTCGTGAGCTTAATTGGGGTGTTACTGCTAAGTTAGAGTTACAGTGAACATACAATGATTAATTTTTTGTGCATCATTTGATCAGGGGGTGAAGAAGTGTGTGCAAGAAGTGGGAATTGGTTTTATGATGTCTCCGAAATACCATCCAGCAATGAAAATTGTTGCATCAGTGAGGAGAGTGCTAAGAGTGAAGACCGTATTTAATATCTTGGGTCCCATGCTAAATCCAGCGTGGGTGCCCTTTGCTGTTGTTGGTGTTTACAAGGAAGATATGGTATATTGTTTTCATCTTATCTGCTTTAGATTTTGTCTTTCTGACTTATAACCTAGGATTGGCCATTGTGTGGGGCAACCTTGTAGGCATGGCCGCATAGGCTGTCAATCATAAGGACATGTGTCCGAGTCTAAGAGCAACCACTTTGTGCGGGAAAAAAATAAATGACTAAACCTCTATTACTGTCACTGAACCACTATTTTTTTTTGGGTAGTGTTGTGAAATTTCGCAAGTGCACGAAATCGTAACAAGTAATATAGTGATAAAGAAAGATGTCGAACCCACGAGGACTACTTACCTATTAACTATTGAAATTGTTCTAGTTCTGAATTATTTGGAATCAATAAAAGTGATGGATTTTGGAATTGGAAAATAAAAAAAAAACAACTAAAAGAAATTCAACAATTGAAGATTTAACCGAACACTCAAGAGAAAAAGCAAGCTTTCACTCAGGAAGAAAAAAACTAAGGCATCCGACTCACCTAACCAATCCAATCCCAAATCCTAACCATGCGATCAATCAATTATAGTCCTATTGACAGCGAGAAATTCAAACTTTTCTAAGACCCTCTCTCGAGTAGAATTAGAACTACCCAACATACAATAATCCGTGATATGTCTATACGAATTTAAGAGCATTTGAGCCCATTAAGATTAACAATATTTCTCATATAAGCTGCACAAATCACGTTGGCACATTCCTGTCTTTCGTTCAATTCATGGCATACATCATACGAAGCTAAACTGCATGCATCATCTCTCGAATTAGCATACACAATACATCACTCAAATATTGGCCAAATAATTGAGAGCACTAAACACAATGATGTAAACTCAAAAGGACTGATAAAATTATGATCACATAAAAATAGGATTCGGAATTGTCATGGAGAGGCTACATCTTAGCCTCAGCAATAGATATTAGTTCATAATAGAATAAAAACAGTCCATAATATTTCTGCTGTTCATAATGAAAATTGTACGAAAAGAAGGTGAAGAGTCTAGAAGGAAACTGTATGTAGATTGAAAATCTGTCGACAAACTCCAATTCGGCCTTTGTCTTCTTCTTCCTTTTCCCAAACTTCTAATTCTTCTCCAATGGTGGAGAAAATTCTTTTCTCCAAGCTCTGGTCGTGCCCCAACTGCTCTTCTATCTTCCTTATAAACACATCTCTTTGTTTCCCAAAACAGGATTCTTAGTTAGGCAATTTTCGTCCTCTGAATTGATCCCCAATTTTCGCCATTTTATTCTTCAATTTTTGGAAAGTCTTCAACACGAAAGTTGTAGGATTCTCTCTTAGCTTTCCGTAGACACCAAGATCGCCCTTATTGGATTTCTCTAGCCAAAGATATGCTCCGATTACGGAAGGGAACTTCAGGAAATCCGAGAAAGAATCAATTGTTTCCTATTCTTTTGATGAGGGGAATCTTTGTTCATTCAAAAAGGAAGGTTTCCTCCTCAATTTCCATCAAGCCTTCGATATTTTTATTCCTAGACAAAAAAATAAATAAAGTAAATAAAAACTCTAATAAATAAGACAATTAAACACAGACTAACATAAAATTAAAAGTAAAAGTATGCTGAAACTTGCATAGAAATTAAGCACATCAAATACCCCCAAACATAAGATTTGCTAGTCCTCGAGCAAAAAGAAATAATAGAACAAATAATTAAAATATATATATATATATATCCTTTTTCGGAGGAGTCCGATTGCATTTAGCGTATGCAACAAGCCTTTAAACCCCTAAGTTGCCCTAGTGGACGAGTTGTAGTCTCGTGAGGGTTTACCGTGAATATACCCACAAATTCCTAGTAAATAGACACTTGATTAGAACCCCCAAACATACTCAATGGCATCTCAAAGTAACTAGTGAGAGCATAACTCAAGATAGAAGCAAGATACTTCATTCATTAACAAAGTTAAACAAATGAACATTCTACTCTAAATTAGCACAAAATCAATTCCTCTCACATATATTTAGATAGAAAGAAATCACAAGGCATGCGTGTAAACTTAAAAACCACACAAAGATATTCAATAACCTCAAAAACAATGCACGCACCTTCAATGCCTCAATATTCATCACAATGCTCAAATAAAGTTATAGCCCCATACCTTATTCCAATACACTTTTTTTTTTTTTTCGTGCAATGCCGTGGTCCCTTAAGCTTTCTAATTGACCCTTGTAGCGAGCTTTAGGCCAGTGACACCCAAACCAGATGGCTTTAGGGCACTAGATGTAGAGAACACCCCAACGGACTTAATTACTCGAGTCAAAAAGGCTACGAACCCTAACTAACCACACATGACAATCTCGGAACTCTCCACCGTTTGACACGAACACTCACTGCTTACTGAGGCAAGAGGCCCGGTTACTAAGTGAAAAGCCCGAAAAAGCATGCATTTATTCTTTTCTTTTCTTCTTCTTCTTTTTTTTTTTTTTTTTGGGGATTTTTTTTTTTGTTTGATATGGGCATTTAGCATTCTATTAAGACATCAGACTCATACTGAGACATCAAAAATATATGTACGATCCTCGAGGCTAATTTCATCTCTAAGTGTGATGGTGCTCGTATGAAGGCATGTACCAAAGTGATTAGTTACTATCCAAGCATAGGTGATACAAACCAATTAAGTGCCTCTCATCAATACATATGTTCACGAGTTTAATTCTATCAATAAAATCATATCAAGACTCCAACTTGAGTAACAATCAAACTAGCACCAATTAAGAACCAACAACCACGTCAGAGGTCCAAATCAAGCATCCAAAACTGTTTATTTTTTTATTTTTTATTTTTTATTTTTTGCGGTCAAATAAATAAATGCTCTGAAATAAGCCAAATTAAACAACCCAAATTAAATAACCCCTACCCCCAAACTTAAAGAACACATTGTCCCCAATGTAAAGAATTAAAAAGATGAAAAGTAAACTTCCCTGAAAAGGTTGCATGAGTGCAATGGTCTTTAAGCTTGACGCATTCTTTGAATCATCGATCTTGAAAATCAATGGAGATTTTGTGCTTGTTGAAATCTCCTTCGAAGTAGGGCTTTAGACGTTGACCGTTTACTTTGAACGTACTATTTGAGTCATTAGAAACCTCAACGGCACCATACGGGAAAACTCTTGTGACTGTGAATGGTCCGGACCATCGGGATCTTAATTTTCCGGGAAAGAGGCGGAGTCTGGAATTATAAAGTAGAACTTTTTGGCCAACCTCAAAGTTCCTGTTGAGAATGTGTTTATCATGCCATTTCTTGGTTCTCTCCTTGTATATACGAGCATTCTCATAGGCTGCATGCCGAAACTCATCCATCTCGTTGAGTTGTAATATCCTCTTCTCACCCGCTGCTTTCATGTCAAAATTAAGAATCTTGATAGCCCAATAGGCTTTGTGTTCCAACTCCACCGGTAAGTGACATGCTTTCCCGAAAACTAGACGATAGGGGGACATACCAATTGGAGTTTTGAAGGCTGTCCGGTATGCCCATAGTGCATCGTCTAATTTTTGGGACCAATCTTTCCTTGAAGTGCTCACGGTTTTCTCCAATATCCGTTTCAGCTCTCGATTGGAAATTTCTACTTGTCCACTAGTTTGAGGGTGATATGCAAGTGCAACCTTGTGTGTAACACCATATTTGCTCAAGAGTGCCTCAAATTGCCGGTTGCAAAAATGTTTTCCCCCATCGCTAATTATTGCCCTTGGAGTTCCAAACCTAGTGAATATCTGCTTTCTCAAAAAATTCACCACAACTTTAGCATCATTTGTAGGGAGGGCCACGGCCTCTGCCCATTTGGAAACATAATCAACAGCTACTAAAATGTATTGATTAGAGAAAGATGGAGGGAATGGCCCCATAAAATCTATTCCCCAAATGTCAAATAGCTCAACAACAAGTATATTATTCAATGGCATTTCATTTTTCCAGGAAATATTACCACTCCTTTGACATTTATCACAAGAAGAAACAAAAGCATGAGCGTCTTTAAAAATAGTGGGCCAGTAAAAACCTGATTGTAGCACTTTAGCTACCGTTCTGTTCACTCCATGGTGCCCGCCAACCTCTAACGAATGGCAATGTCTTAGGATCGACTCTATCTCCTCCTCGGGTACACATCTCCTTATCATTTGATCACTACAATGCTTGTAGAGAAAAGGTTCCTCCCAATAGTAGTGCTTGACCTCAGAAAAGAATTTCTTTTTTTGTTGGTATGTAAAATCCGGATTGATCACATTGCTTACCAAGTAGTTTACATAATCTGCATACCAAGGAACTTGTGTTAGAGACAAAGCAAAAAGTTGTTCATCAGGAAATACCTCATTTATTGGAGAAAGTGGGGCTGCCTCCACAGTTGTGTGCTCTAGTCTAGAGAGATGATCGGCCACTTGATTCTCAGTTCCCTTTTTGTCTTTGATCTCCAAATCAAATTCTTGTAAGAGTAAAATCCACCTAAGTAACCTTGGTTTAGCTTCCTTTTTAGCTAACAAGTATTTAAGAGCAGAATGATCAGTGTAAACAATTACTTTTGACCCAATTAAATATGGTCGAAATTTATCAAAAGCAAACACAACTGCTAACAGTTCTTTTTCCGTAGTTGCATAATTCAGTTGGGCATCCGTCAAGGTACGACTCCCATAGTATATAACATGGAGAACCTTGTTCTTCCTTTGTCCTAGCACAGCTCCAATAGCGTAATCACTCGCATCACACATCAATTCAAATGGAAGTGCCCAATCTGGTGCACATATTATTGGGGCTGAACTTAGCTTCTTCTTCAAAAGTTCAAATGCATGCCAACATTCACTGGAAAACTTAAATGGAGTATCTTTAACCAAAAGAGAACAAAGGGGTTTAGTAATTTTAGAAAAATCTTGAATAAAGCGACGATAAAATCCCGCATGTCCCAAGAAACTTCTCACGCCCTTGACGGTGCTAGGTGGAGGTAATTTTTCGATGACCTCTACTTTGGCTTGATCTACCTCAATGCCCTTGGCAGAAACTTTGTGCCCAAGTACGATTCCTTCCTGCACCATAAAATGACATTTTTCCCAATTAAGTACAAGATTAGTTTCTTCACATCTTTGTAGAACTACAGATAAGTTATTCAAACAATTATCAAATGAAGAACCAAAGACAGAAAAATCATCCATAAAAATTTCAATAAATTTTTCCACCATATCCGAAAAAATGGCCATCATGCATCGTTGAAATGTGGCCGGTGCATTGCACAAACCAAAGGGCATCCTCCGATAGGCAAATGTTCCATACGGGCAAGTGAAAGTGGTTTTTTCTTGATCCTCTGGTGAAATTGGGATTTGATTGTACCCCGAGTATCCATCTAGAAAACAATAATAAGCATGACCAGCGAGCCGTTCCAACATTTGATCAATGAAAGGAAGCGGAAAGTGATCTTTCCGTGTGGCATCATTGAGCTTGCGGTAGTCTATGCACACTCTCCAACCCGTGACCGTTCTTGTTGGAATGAGTTCATTATTTTTATTCTCTACAACCGTCACTCCTCCCTTCTTGGGCACTACTTGCACTGGACTTACCCATGGGCTGTCAGAAATAGGGTAAATAATTCCAGCATCCAACAATTTGAGAACTTCTTTTTTTACAACTTCTTGCAAGTTCGGATTAAGTCTCCTTTGTGGCTGCACTGTAGGCTTATAGCTCTCTTCCATTAAAATCTTGTGCATGCAAAGTGAAGGGCTTATTCCCTTAACATCGGCTATTGTCCATCCTAAAGCTTTCTTGTGTGCTCTTAAAACTCGAAGTAACTTCTCTTCTTCAAGACCTGTCAAAGATGAGGAAATTATTACGGGTAAAGAAGAATCATGTAAATAAGCATATTTAAGATGAGAGGGAAGAGGTTTCAGTTCTAAAGAAGGGGTCTCAGTAATGGATGACTTTTGTGGCATAGTGCTTTTGCCCAATGTTAAGTATTCCTGCTTCCCTTTTGGCAAGTAAGGCGGAGATGCTTCCAAGTAGTGTGCACAATTGCTTATTTTGGAATTGTCGGAATTGGTAGTGCTGGATTGAACAAGACATGCCTCAAGTGGTTCGTTAGGATAATTCTCTTCAAAATTTTCTACCACAAGTTCATCGATCACGTCTATGTTGAAACATGTATCAGTTGCTGACGGATATTTCATTGCTTCAAACACATCAAATGTAACTTGTTCATCTTGCACCCGTAGTATTAGTTTCCCTTGTTGCACATCAATTAGAGTTCTTCCTGTGGCTAAGAACGGTCGACCAAGAAGAAGTGGGATTTCTCGATCTTCCTCCATATCTAAAACAATAAAATCTGCAGGAAAAATAAATTTGTCCACTTTAACAAGAACATCCTCTACTATGCCTCTTGGTCGTTTAATGGACCGGTCCGCCAATTGAAGTGAAACGGTAGTGTCCTTGATCTCTCCTATCCCCAATTGCCTGAAAATAGAAAAAGGCATCAGATTTATGCTAGCACCTAAATCACATAAAGCTTTTCCAAAATAGGAATTTCCAATGGTGCATGGAATAGTAAAACTCCCTGGATCTTTAAGCTTTGGTGGCAATTTATTTTGTAAAATAGCAGTGCACTCTTCAGTTAACATCACGGTCTCATGCTCTTCTAATTTCTTCTTTTTCGATAGAATCTCCTTCAGGAATTTCGCATAGCTAGGCATTTGTTCCAAAGCATCTGCAAAAGGAATATTAATATGCAACTTTTTAAAAACATCCAGGAATTTAGAAAATTGCTTGTCTAGCTTATTTTTTTGAAGTCTTTGAGGAAAAGGTACAGGAGGAACATAAGGAGAAATATGAGAAGAAGAAACGGGAGAATTTCCCGAGCTTTTCACTATTTGGCTCGGATCAGGTGGCGGCATAGCAGACTTGGGTGTGGGTGTTGCGGCCTCAATGCCTCGGCCTTCTTTTTCAGAATTTTTCTCTTTCTCTTGTAAATTAAACTCCTTTCCACTTCTTAAAGTAATGGCCTTTACTTGCTCTTTCGGGTTCTTTTCTGTGGTGCTTGGAAGTGATCCTTGAGACCTTTCAGACATTAATGTTGCCAATTGACCAACTGTCCTTTCAATGCTCCGCATAGTGTTCTGATTGTTCTTCAGGGCAATGTCATGATCTTGAAACCTAGCATCCACTTTGGCCATAAATTGTACCATTACCTCCTCCATATTCAACTTCTTCTCTTCTTGTTGATTTTGAAAACCCGGTGGAGGCTTGGAAATATTTTGGGAGTTACTCCATGAAAAATTTGGGTGGTTCCGCCATCCTGGATTGTAAGTGTTGGAATAAGGATTGTTTTGGCGTTGATAATTCGACACAAAGTTTGCTTGCTCTGAACCATTGTTGGCAAATGGATTTCCCCACTTGACAGTCTACCCCCATATGATTTCCTGCACAAAATTCACAAATTGCATTAGTAGTTTGAATGGCACTCACATTGATATTGTCTAATTTTTTAGATAAAGTTGCAACTTGAGCAGCTAAAGCAGAAAAAGAATCAATTTCGTGAACTCCCTGGATTTTTTTAGATGTCACTCGATCTGCTGGCCATTGGTAATTGTTGGTTGCCATTTCCTCTACCAACTCATATGCGTCCTCGGGTGATTTCTTCATCAAAGTCCCTCCTGCTGCAGCATCAATTGTTGTACGCGTTGTAGGCTGCAACCCATTGTAGAAGGTTTGCACTTGAATCCAAAGAGGAAGTCCATGATGCGGGCACTTTCTAAGCAATTCTTTATACCTCTCCCAAGCTTCGTACAGTGACTCCATATCAATTTGGACAAAAGTGGTGATATCGTTTCGCATCTTCACGGTTTTGGCTGGGGGAAAGAACTTTGCTAGAAACTTTTTGGCCAAATCATCCCATGTAGTTATGGTTAACGGTGGAAGTGAGTGTAACCATGCCTTTGCTTTGTCTCGAAGGGAGAATGGGAAGAGCCTTAATCTAATAGCATCATCAGAAACTCCGTTATGTTTAAAAGTGTCACATAACTCCAGGAAATTAGCTATGTGAGCATTTGGATCATCATTGGGCATGCCGCTGAATTGCACCGTTCCGGCCACCATTTGAATAATTGCTGGTTTTATCTCAAAGTTATTGGCTTGAATGGCAGGCCGTCTAATGCTAGACGTAGCTCCGGTGACCAAGGGAACAGCATAATCTCCCAAAGTCCTGTTTTCAAGTTGATCTCCCATTGTTTCGTTCTCGGTTGTGGAATCCTTCTTCTTCTCCTTGTTCAAACGATGAAAGGTGCGTTCAATTTCAGGGTCAAAAGGTACTAAATCCAAGCTTCGAGAACGTCTCATGCACAAGTTGGGAAATCTGAAAAGATAAATAGAAACACGAAAAAAAAAAAATAAATAAATAAATAAAAAATTCTGACTACAATAAAGAAAATTCAAATTAACTTAGAACTAGTTGGTATCAAAAGTAATAGAGAGTAAATAGTCCCCGGCAACGGCGCCAAAAACTTGTTGTGAAATTTCGCAAGTGCACGAAATCGTAACAAGTAATATAGTGATAAAGAAAGATGTCGAACCCACGAGGACTACTTACCTATTAACTATTGAAATTGTTCTAGTTCTGAATTATTTGGAATCAATAAAAGTGATGGATTTTGGAATTGGAAAATAAAAAAAAAAACAACTAAAAGAAATTCAACAATTGAAGATTTAACCGAACACTCAAGAGAAAAAGCAAGCTTTCACTCAGGAAGAAAAAAACTAAGGCATCCGACTCACCTAACCAATCCAATCCCAAATCCTAACCATGCGATCAATCAATTATAGTCCTATTGACAGCGAGAAATTCAAACTTTTCTAAGACCCTCTCTCGAGTAGAATTAGAACTACCCAACATACAATAATCCGTGATATGTCTATACGAATTTAAGAGCATTTGAGCCCATTAAGATTAACAATATTTCTCATATAAGCTGCACAAATCACGTTGGCACATTCCTGTCTTTCGTTCAATTCATGGCATACATCATACGAAGCTAAACTGCATGCATCATCTCTCGAATTAGCATACACAATACATCACTCAAATATTGGCCAAATAATTGAGAGCACTAAACACAATGATGTAAACTCAAAAGGACTGATAAAATTATGATCACATAAAAATAGGATTCGGAATTGTCATGGAGAGGCTACATCTTAGCCTCAGCAATAGATATTAGTTCATAATAGAATAAAAACAGTCCATAATATTTCTGCTGTTCATAATGAAAATTGTACGAAAAGAAGGTGAAGAGTCTAGAAGGAAACTGTATGTAGATTGAAAATCTGTCGACAAACTCCAATTCGGCCTTTGTCTTCTTCTTCCTTTTCCCAAACTTCTAATTCTTCTCCAATGGTGGAGAAAATTCTTTTCTCCAAGCTCTGGTCGTGCCCCAACTGCTCTTCTATCTTCCTTATAAACACATCTCTTTGTTTCCCAAAACAGGATTCTTAGTTAGGCAATTTTCGTCCTCTGAATTGATCCCCAATTTTCGCCATTTTATTCTTCAATTTTTGGAAAGTCTTCAACACGAAAGTTGTAGGATTCTCTCTTAGCTTTCCGTAGACACCAAGATCGCCCTTATTGGATTTCTCTAGCCAAAGATATGCTCCGATTACGGAAGGGAACTTCAGGAAATCCGAGAAAGAATCAATTGTTTCCTATTCTTTTGATGAGGGGAATCTTTGTTCATTCAAAAAGGAAGGTTTCCTCCTCAATTTCCATCAAGCCTTCGATATTTTTATTCCTAGACAAAAAAATAAATAAAGTAAATAAAAACTCTAATAAATAAGACAATTAAACACAGACTAACATAAAATTAAAAGTAAAAGTATGCTGAAACTTGCATAGAAATTAAGCACATCAGGTAGTATAGTAGGTTTATATCTCCCGCTCTTGACATTGCACAATGTATCGGTCTTAGAACATCTCTCTCTCTCTCTCTCTCTCTCTCTCTCTCTCTCTCTCTCTCTCTCTCTCTCTCTCCAGTGAATTCATAAGTTCTACAACAATGAAAACGCTAATAAATTAATGATGCTCCAATTTATCTTTCAGCACGATTGTCTTCCGATTATCTATGTTCGAAATTTCCCCATAATGTCGGCTTAACAGGTAATATTTAGTATAAGTTGTTTGTGCCAGTAACTAAGGCTGGTTCTATGCTAATTCAACCCTTCCAGCACCCTGCCTTGGCAGGGCCAGCTCTTTGTAATGGCTTTGAAAGTTTTTGCTACCAGATTATGAAGCTTCTGACTTTATAATCATTCAGCATTTTTGGTTGTTTTTTTCAATTATTGCCGTCAAAAGGAGTAGATATCACAGTTTGGAATGGCCAACTTAGGTTACTTTCTGGAGGTTTGCATTGACAATTGATCGATACTTCTTGCACTCTCTAGAGGTTTTCTTTTTGTTATTTTTTCTATGTACTCTTGGCTCAGAAAAGCATTGCATCACTACGTACGAAGAGTACATTAGAACGAGTGAAGCTGTACAAAATTTCTTCTTAGGTACGACCATTTCATGAAGTCAGCACGAGGGTGCTTATGAATGATAAATGTGGGAATTATACTTATGACAGCGTAGAGTTATAGCGTGCATTTGAAAATGCTATCTATTGTGGTGAATATATAGCGTTTGGCTTTGCAGTTAATCGTATTTCTAGTATGTTGTGTTCCTTTCAATAATTTTATATTTATAGGTATGTGGATGGCTTTGGGAGCAGAAAGGGTACAAGCTCAGCAAAGAAGTACGCTTCAGTAAAGAAAATCTGCAGCATGAGATTATTGGCCTAGTACATTATTACATTTTCAGGAAGGAGGAATTAGATTTTTTTTTTTTTTCAATGAGTCTAATTAGTTAGACTCTTTTATGTAGTTTGTGTTGGAAAATTATTTTTCCAAGCTAATGTAATGAACTTGTATTCAATATTGTACATTGACGTTTGGGTATAGTTGGTGTTGAATGGATTAAATCAGTTTTATTTCTTAAATGAAATTATCATGATCTTATTTGAAAATGCTAGTATATTGGTATTTATGGAATTTTAAAATAAATTGCAAAAATTGGTTAATATAGCGTTCTTAAAACGCTGTAGAAACTTTACATTCTATAGCGTTCTTAAAACGCTGTAGAAAATTCACATTCTATAGCGTTTTAAAAACGCTGTAGAAACTTTACATTCTATAGCGTTCTTAAAACGCTGTAGAAAGTCCACATTCTATAGCGTTTGAAAAACGCTGTCTAAAGTCTAATACTTTTAACAACATTGGCTAATACAGCGTTTGGAAAAACGCTGTCTATATCATTTAATAGCGTTTTTCAAACGCTGTTAAATGCGATTTTTCTTGTAGTGAACAGAAAGAGCTTTAGTAAAAATATCAGCTGCCTGAGCTTGAGTACCAATATGCTGGACAGAAATCTGTTTGCTAAGAACCTTTTCGCGGATGAAATGATAATCGACTTCGACATGTTTTGTGCGTGCATGAAATATAGGATTAGAAGCCAATGCAATTGCAGACTGATTGTCACACCAAACAACATGAGGTAAAACTGGAGTAACACCTAAATCAATTAGAAGCTGATGAATCCAAGTCACATCCGCTGCTGTTTGAGCAAGAGCTCTGTACTCTGCTTCCGTAGAGGAACGAGCCACAGTTGGCTGCTTCTTGGCACACCATGAGATCAGATTAGGTCCTAAATAAACATAGAATCCAGTAGCAGACCTCCTATCTGTGGAGTCCCCAGCCCAATCAGCATCTGCGTATGCTGTTAAATTTAAAGGACCAGGTACAAAATATAATCCTTGATGAAGACTCCCTTTAAGATACCTGAGAATCCTCTTGACAGCAATAAAATGACTATGCCTGGGATCATGCATGTGTTGACAGGTCACATTTATAGCAAAAGCTATCTCAGGTCTGGTTAGGGTTAGATATTGTAAAGATCCCACAATTTTTTTGTACCAATGAGGATCAGGTATAGGTAAGTCAGGTTCCACCATAGCTAGTTTGACAGAAGAAGGAGATAAGCTTGGTTTGCAGTCTTGCATACCAGCTTTTATCAACAAATCTTGAGCATACTTGGTTTGAGATAAGAGTAAATTCTGACCATGGGAAAGAACCTCAATTCCAAGAAAGTAACTAAGATTGCCCAAGTCTTTCATCACAAATCTTCTACTAAGAACACTGATAAGATCCTGAATATATTCTTGATTACTTCCAGTGATAATTATATCATCAACATAGACAAGAATTAGAGTAATGCCCTGATCTATGGTAGAAATAAAGAGAGACGAATCTGCCTTGCTAGCGTGAAAGCCTTGAGTCAGAAGAAAACTAGAAAAGGTGGAAAACCAGGCTCTGGGAGCTTGTCTCAGTCCATACAGGGCTTTATTCAACTTACAAACAAAATTAGGATGCACTGAGTCCTTATAACCAAGTGGCTGTTTCATATCGACTTCCTCGTCAATGACACCATGTAGAAAAGCATTAGAGACATCTAGTTGTCTTATGAACCATTGATGATGAACAGCCAAGGATAGAACAACCCTTATAGTGGGTTGTTTGATGACAGGGCTAAAAGTCTCAGAAAAATCAATACCTTCATATTGCTGATTGCCATTGGCTACAAGCCGAGCCTTATACCTTGCTACACTCCCATCGAAATGACATTTGATCTTGTAGATCCACTGGCATCCAATAATATTGGCATGTGATGGAGGGGAAACAAGAGTCCAAGTCCCTTGTTTGACCAAAGCTGCAAATTCTTCTGCCATAGCATGCTGCCAAACAGAATGCTTAACAGCCTCTGAAAAATGAAATGGCTCCACAGTGGGATCAGTTACAAGAGTATCAGGAGATTCAGGTATGTTAACTGCAGTAAAACCATAATATGTTTGTGGTTTAGTAATGCCATTTTATGATCTTGTCACCATTCGAGGAGGAGGAGTTGAAAGTAGAGGTGCAGTAGAAGAAGAAATAACAGAAACTCTACTTGCAGGTACAGAAGATGCAGAAACAGGAGGTGAAAAAGAAGAATGAGAATGACTTGAAGAAACTGCAGGGGATAAAGAAGAACTATGAGTAGATGATTCAGGGTGAGAAGAAATAGGATTAATAGGTGAACATAATGAAGGATCAGGATTAGATGAAGAAAGATTAGGAGAAGGAATAGAAACAGTGATGGAAATATCACAAAAGTCTGTGAGAGGGATTTGAAAAGATGTAGGTAAGATGTCTGTTGATGTGGAAGAATGCTGAGAAACAAGAGTGGAATAAGGAAAGTGATGTTCAATGAACTTAACATGTCTAGAAGTATACACCTTGGAGGAAATAGGATCAAGACATCTAAAACCTTTTGTAGCAGGATAGTATCCCAGAAAAATACAGTGAGTAGACTTAGGAGTTAATTTGTTGGGGGTATAGGGCTTCAACTATGGAAAACAACTGCAGCCAAATGGTTTGAGAATACTATAATCAGGGGAGGTCTTGAACAAGAGACAGTAAGGAACTTGAAACTTTAAAGCTGAATGGGGCAATCTATTGGCTAAGTATACAGTAGTAGTAAGAGCCTCAAGCCAAAACTTAGTAGGTAGGCCAGACTGAATTAGCAAAGCTATTGTGGTTTCAATAAGATGTCGATGTTTTCTCTCAACAACACCATTTTGTTCTGGCGTATGTGGACATGTTGTTTGATGTATAACTCCATTGTTCAGAAATAATGCCAAAAGAAAATGATTCACAAACTCTCCCCCATTATCACTCCTAACAGTCTTGATAGTAGTATGAAATTGAGTACAAACATAATTTTTGAACTGTGCTATAGTGTGCTTGACTTCTGATTTGTAATGTAAAGGAAATAACCAAGAATATCGAGTAAAGTCATCGATGATAAGCAAGTAATATCGAAAACCTCGATGTGAGGGGATGGGAGAAGGACCCCACGCATCCATATGTACAAGTTCAAAAGGAAAAGAAGAGTGAGTTTCAGATAAAGGAAAGGGAAGCTTATGACTCTTGGCCATATGACAAGCAGTACAATTTACATCTCCAAGTTGAGAAACTGGTAAATGAAATTGTTTTATTAGAGATTGAAACAAAGCAAGACTTGGATGACCAAGTTTATTATGCCAAAGCATAGGAGAATCTGTAGTGCTTACTAAAGCTGTAGGAGACGAAGCAGTGGACGAATGCTTAGAGAAGTTCAGAAGTGGATACAGCCCCTTGCTGCATGGACCCTGATAGAGAAGCTGATTGGATTCCTTGTCCTGAATGACAAGACCATTAGAATCAAAGATGAGAAGACAATTATTATCTTTAGAAAATTGTTGAACAGAAAGAAGATTATGAGTAATGAAAAGAGTATGAAGAATATGGGACAATCTAAAATGAGCATTAGGTGTAGCCAACACACCTGAACCAGAATGAGTCACTTGTAACTGAGTGCCATTACCAACTTGAACACCACCATACACAGGGGAAAGTTGTGGATACTCAATATTCTGCAAGTTGTTAGTAATGTGTGAAGTTGCCCCACTATCGAAGTACCATGGATGCCCTGATGTTCCAGTAGCTGATAACCCAAAGTCTTGATAACCATTGTACATTGGTTGAGCAGAAAAGCCAGTAGGTAATGCAGAAGTACTTACAGCATTAGGATCAATAGCAGGAAAAATACCCCCTGAATATCCAGCAAAGTTGGCCTGAGCATAGTTTGATGGACCATGAAACTGAGCATAATGGGATATAGGTCCGGAGGAATTATGGAACTGAGATGCTGAATGAGAGGGTCTGAAGGATTGAAAATTTCCAGGTGGACCATGTGGTGGCATCCCATGTGATGGCATTCCTTTAGGGTTAAAAACTGAAGAATAGGATGTAGATAGCATTGGATTGAAAGAAGCATTACGCCACTGATTCTGAGCATATGTTGGTGAAAAAGTCTGATCAAAAAATAGATATTGACCCTGATAATAGCAATACTGAGTAATATGATTTGTTTTTCCACAAATGGCACAAGGATCCCTTGGATATCTGGGACCTCTTCCCCCTCGGCCTCTGTTCAAGGGCCGAACTGACGATGGATAGAACTGAGAGGGAGAAAAGTACTGTGATGAAGAAGGATACTGGGAGGTGATAGGAGATATGTGTGGTAAGATAGGAGATATTGATGATGGTGATATCGGTGGTATGGGAGAAGTAAACGGTTGTGATACAGAAGGGAATGACATAGGAGTTGCTTATGATATAGGAGGTAGGACAGAAGTAGAGGGATCTGTGTTTGGATTAGGATGAGTTGCAATCAAGGCAGAATTGGTATCAACAGATGCAGATGGATCTTGTGTCATTTGAATGTCCTCACCACTCAACATTGTGACCAATTCATCAAATGTAAGATCTGTGTGACCACTAGTTCTGATTCCAGTTTTAAATCCATTGAACACAGGAGGAAGTCCATGTAAGGTGTGAAACACAAGATCTGCATCAGAAAGAGGATTACCAGCAGCTGCTAATCTTTGTGCATAAGTTTTCACGGAATCAATGTAAGACTCCATGGTCGAAGTCTTTGTGAGACTATAGAGTTTACTCCTCAACTCATGAATATGTGTGCGAGATAACGAATTGTACCGATTGTTCAAGGAATGCCAAACTTCATTACTATGATGAAACCCTAACACATATGGTAATGTAGTTTGAGAGAGCGAGGCAGTTAAACACGCCAATAGATGTGAATCTATAAGTGTCCAGAGAACAAAAGCAGAGTTCATTACCATTTCTTCATCAAAATTTTGGATCTGTGATGGTGGACAGGCAATAGATCCATGCCCAGAAATCCGTTGGCATTGAGAACATTTTCAACTTGTGTTTTCCAAAGCAGAAAATTGGAGCCGTCAAGCTTGATGTTCACGAGCGAGTGAAAATTGGAGACCAAAAACGCCAAAGCAGGTGGAATGGTAACAGTAGAAGTCGCCATGGTCAAGATCAAAGAAGAAATGAAGCACGATAAAACAGAATCGGAGAGATTTGAGAGAAGAAAAATGCGACTTTCATCTTGTTGGGCTCTGATACCATATAGAATTTTACAGAAAATTAAAGATGAAATTACGAGAGAAATATGAACATCTCAAGAACCCTAGAAAAGCTGCTACAAAAGAATTTCTCTCTCATTCGTTTCTCCATGACCATTACAGAGTGAATCAGAGGATTATATACCTCACTTTACAACTGACGTCACAAAGGAGTCAAGTCCCACTCAAGGAGTCAAGCCCACTACTAACAAACTCTCTATTAACAGAAGCCAGCTCAGCTAACCCTCATTAACAAACTAATTAACATTGTTAACAAACTAACACTTGTTACATCAACTGAACAACAGAATTAAACATCAACTGAACAACAGAATTAATGTGTTTTACTAACAATTCTCTTTCAAAGCTCACTTACACAGTCGAATTCGCCAATAAATTCTCTGATTGCGAATTTTTTTACAGAATACTTCATCGGAGACAAAATCCGATCGTTGCCACAGTGTGGCCATGGCAAATTCTCCAATTGTTAAGTAATTTGCATTGTTTTGTCCGTTGCTACTTGATGGCCAAGGAGGTCATGTGGTTTTCCAATCGAGGGAGACACCCAACTGTGGCTGCTCAATCGGGAAGATGTGACGACAGTGAAGAAGACATTGGGATAGCACCAGAGGTAGTGTTGGTGGTAGGATCATTTCTTAATTGAAGATAAATGACTGGGTAGAAAAGAAGAGATGTAATTCAGAGATGAGACTATGAGGGGAGAGAAGGAAAAAAAATGGAAAGTAGAGAGAGGGAAGGGAACAAGAGATGAGATAGTTGGCACTCCTATGAATCAGCCGGCAAGGTTAAAGTAGTATAGTTACCACTGTAACTTTTTAGCTGGAAAAATAATTCCACCAAGAGAGATGCGAGGGACACATCTCTTTGCCACATTTCTACCACACTCCTCTCACATACATGATACATATAGGTCTCATTTCAATGGAACCCACTTATATGTGAGAGGTGTTATTGGGGTGTGGCAAAGTGACGTGCCACTTGTATTTTGGTTCCAGCAAAGGTGTGAACCGGTCCTCATTCGGTTAAAGTTGTCTGCACTTGTCTTTTAATGGAACTCACCTGTATGTGAGAGAGGTGTTAGTGGAGTGTGGCAAATTGATGTGTCACTAGTATTTTGATTCCAACAAAGGTGTGAACCGGTCCTCATTCAGTTAAAGTTGTCTCCACTTGTCTGCAAAGGTGTCACTAGTATTTTGATATTTCCAGAAAAGAATAGATTGACACTGATGACATTATCTTTTTTTTTATTTTGAAAACAAAAAAACGAATATATTGTAACAGATAATATTATTTTTGTTTTTTACAAGATACAAAGAATAAATTAACACAGTTAACATTATCTATCTGGGAGTTTGGCACCTTTTTATGTTTTTTTTTATTTTATTCTCATAATAAAGCGAAAATTCGAGCAGGGACTCTCCACTTCAGTGCAAGCCAACGATTAACATCATTCTTATTGATTCCTCGAAGCGAGTCCGAGCGACACAAAAACAAGCCCTTACCTCCTTCTCAATTTGGGATGACAAACCCCTAGCATCTCTCCTTTGGTTCTGAGAAATACGAAAGTTACGCTCAATCTCTCCAAAATTTGTGAGGATATTAACATGTTTTGGTGCTTCCTTTCTTATGCTTGCATAGTTTTTTCAAACAGCGATCTCCATAAATTCAATTGTGTACTTAGAAGAAGCCGCCATTAATCCTTGTAAGCGGTTCTTTTCAATCTCTGCTTTGTATGTGTGTTGTGCTTATGTTTTTATTAGTATCAGGGATTTGATCAGATTCTTGGTTTTAAATCGCGGGTCGTGGTTGGTGTAACAGTCACGGTCGAAGGTAACATGTATCGGAAGTATCGGTCAATGTCTAATGGGAATCGGAGACCGCAGTCATGAATTTTTTTAAAGCACTAACAAGTGATAAAAAAAAAAAAAAAAAAACATTGTACACATGTTCAAAACTTATTTTTGAAAAATTGAATGTTTTTATCGTTATATGACCAATATTTGACCTTAGGAAGTAATTTTGTGAGTAAGATAGGATCAAAAGTCGCGTTTTGAGGCAATAAATACTGAAATTTTAATTTCGATCGTAAGGCTTCAGTGTCTAATAAACTAGGATTGTTACCATCATAGATGATTTATATGGATACCTGTATGGATTATTCATACAAGTAAATATAATTAGCTTTTAAAAATATCACCACTTATTTAGGTTTTATTTATTTCAAAAACAAATATTAAATATAGTAGAAGGTAAGATGTGTTTTTATGGCCCACTAGTTAAGGAAAAAGCCTTTATAACCCAATAGTTGAGAAATGCAATAGGAAGTGGAAGTGGAAGTGGAAAGATGTTGCCCCAACAAGCTCACAAGTGGCCCAAACCAAAAATAGACTAAAACCCTAAAAGCAAAAGTTCTCGTCTAAATTGACCACTGATTCTTTACTCCAAAAACAGTGAGTCAAGCCAAAGTCGTGGGCTGTCTTCCCTGAAGTGCAACGAATTTAGCCTTCTTTGTAATACTAGTGATCAATTGACCCCTACAGTCATCTCAAGTTAGTTAAGTCTCTCTTTAAAGAGAAGTGCTACAATACACACCCTTTATTTGGGTGTGTATCATATGCACCCTCATTAATTACCATTGGATGTTTGAGAAATGATCTGGACCCTTTAAAATGTTACGATAGGTTACTAACAAATAACTTGTTACCAGTGCAACAGGTAAACCTATGAATTAACCAAAATGGAAAGAAAATCCCCTCAAGTCTCTCACTCTCTTCTCAACTAGCATATATCTTTCTTTTCCTTTGAAAAATTAGGCCCAATTTTATTTTTGATAACTAATTTATGTTAAAAATAATAATTTTATTTTTTAAAAATTTGAAGCTAAAATTATTTCAAGTGAAAATAATTTACTTCTTTAAAATACGTTGTTCTCGATAATTATTAAAGAAAAAAGACACTATCATTATTATAATGTAACAAAAAGTCAAGTTAAGGCTTCTTCTTTTTTCTTTTTGCAGGATTTTTGAAGGCCAATGATTTTGGCACTCCTCATTTTGTTAATGACACTCCCAAGTAAGGGTGTAGACAGGAATTTTGGTTGGTGTGGTAAAAAATTAGATTCATATGCACTTAAAACAAGTTGGGGCAATTTAGAGATTTTTGTGGAGTCAAAATAGCTAAATTATACCTATTCCTATGAAAATTTGGAGTCAAATTAGTAAAAATGGGGTAAAAATTATACCTATCTCTAGGAAAATTCGACAACAAGGGGGGTCGGTTGCCCTCCCTTGTACCCATGTGCCTTCGCCCCTGCTCCCAAGGAAAGTGCCAAAATCAACACCCTTTTTAAAGTGTTTCATATATGTAGCCATTTTTTTTTATAGAATT
This sequence comes from Rhododendron mucronatum var. ripense, assembly GCA_019656295.1. Lineage (NCBI taxonomy): Eukaryota > Viridiplantae > Streptophyta > Magnoliopsida > Ericales > Ericaceae > Rhododendron > Rhododendron mucronatum. The sequence continues at coordinate 1,826,394 of BPLT01000014.1, read as the reverse complement.
TTTTGAAATATTATGATGTTTAACATTTTTCACAATACCTTCAATTGCATAGTGAACTTTCACATGCATATCAAAAAAAAAATATTTCACACAAATAGTCCAATTAAAAGGAATAGCGAAGTCGATCATCCGTATTAATCAAGTAGGAAACACTAACAAAGTTAATGGGTGATCAAGAGAGTGATGGTGACGAGATAAATTTATCAATACATTTTAGAGTTATGTGTAAAAGACAACAAAATTTAAGACGTGCTATTTATTTTTTGGTCAATAGATATACTACTAGAGTTTTGTAAATTAATGCTCACATCTGAATTACAAATAACTAATACTCATATTTGATAATGTAATCGATTACAAGTGTTATCGATACCAATCAATTACGCAATTGAAACCATAGAGAAAAATATAATCTATCATGTAATCAATTATTTGTGTTATTCAGAACAATTGATTTTTAAATCTATTGCAATGTTGTTTTTAACTTATTTTGCAATTGATTAGAGGATTTACTGAGGCCCATCAATTAGCAAATCGATTGAGTAATCGACTTCACATTGTTATCCAACAGTACTCAATTCAATTACAAAATCGATTATATTGTCTAATCAATTACATAATTGAACATAATAAAATTGATTACATATTCAATTATGATGTCTAACTGAATATGTAATCAATTGCAAAATCAATTACTATATATTTGATTATAATGTCTAATCAATTTAAAAATCAATTTTAAAGTTTAATCGATTATGGAATTGAACATTCACATAATAGATTACATATTTGATTAGCTACTGTTAAAAAAAAATTGATTAAGTAATCGATTGCACAATTGATTATAGAAAAGTTATGAAATGGACTAAAATGTTTCGATTCCATAGTGAAAATGTTACGAATTGAAAATGTTACGTTTTTTTTATAAAGTTGTGAAACAGACCAAAATGTTATGATTCTAAAATTGTTATGAATCTGTTGCTAAAAAGTTACGATTCATTCGTAAAAGTTACGATATGCACTAAAAAGTTATGATTTGTGAGAAAAATGTTATGAATCAAAAGTTACGAATTTTTGGTATAAAAGTTACGATAGACCTAAAATGTTATGAATGACCTATTTAGCAGGTAATTTTTAATGAAGTGGCACTATATGGACCGCACAATAGGTGCATATGATATGCACCTTAAAGGGGTGTGTATTGAAAGATTTCTCCCTCTTTAAAAACTCACTTTCCCTTTATAACTTTCTGCGCACATTCGCAGTCCACACACACGACATCAAGAGAGCGCAATCAATGGTGGTACACAACAGTTATTCGAAACGAGCCTACCAAGTGCGACTTGTTCGCACCTGTCTCAATCAAACTAATTTTTGACGAAGATATTCTTCTTTGCAAGTTTTACGAGACGAGAAGGCGGGGGCTGTGATGTGCAGTCTGTTGCGCACCATCTGGACTGTCTGTTTCAGTAATCAATGGTCCGGATTAAAATGAAAATTTTCCGGGTAAGAGTTAACTCTTCCCTGGAAAAGTTTTTAAAATCTGGACCATTCATAACATTTTTTGACGGTTGAGATCGCACAGCACCGTGCTACACGCTAGGTGCGCAGCACCCCACCCCCCCCCCCCCCCCCCCCCCCCCCCCCCCCCCGAGACGAAGGGCTCAAGGATCATGATCGTGGACGATGATCATTTTAATTTCCAGATGACTTTGAAGTAAACTAGTGTTTTAGCCTCATGAATACAGCATTATTTGTTCGATTCCATCATCTGTCACATACTTTTTGAATTCCATTAACGATTTGCAGTGTTTGCAAAGGTTTCGAGAGTAATAGTTCCTGTTTTGGATCAAGAAGTTACGTAACTTTTTTTGCATCTTTATTCAATTCTTATTTTTTATTTGTTTGTTTTGCGTCAAATTTTTATGACTTAATGATTCGTCTCAATGAGAGAAATCAAAAAAGTTAAAAAAATTGGCGGGTTAGTGTTCGCCGGATGTCAGCGGGTTAGGGTCTTTGTAATAGTCGTACATCAAAGGTTGGAGATGAAGATGGAAGGGAGTTAGAGGGAATGTGCATTGAAGTAGTTGGAGAGAATCAGAGAAATAGTTTGGGGGAGCCGTTTGTCCTACTCCTCTTAAATAAGAAGCACTTTGGTGATGTCATCGCTTGGCACTTTGGATGGACAATTTTGGCCCTCAATTGCAGGGCTTGTGAATTGTCTCTGCTGTCCAGAATTGTAATTTGGGTCTACCCACGTGGCGCGAAGAGGCGCCTCTCTCACACGTACAGCATTTCTGCATCTCCCCACCACGCATAACACACCCATCCTCTCTCTCCTGAACTGTCTCAAAACACACCCGCTCTCTCTCTCTCTCTCTCTCTCTCTCTCTCTCTCTCTCTCTCTCTCTCTCTCCACTGCCCATCCACGGCCAAACGCCCCTGCTGCTCGCCACCGTCCGATTCGCTCGTCGTAACTGCGAGGCCCAGAGTTTCGATTTCCAAACGGGATCAAAGGACCGGCTTCTGGAACCATTCCTAGGTCTAGCCGATTCGACATCGACGCTCTATCTAGACCTCTCCTTCGACCGCCTACTCGAGTCCAGGCCTTGTGATTCGGACTCGAACGATATGATCGAGTGAGCGATGAAGATGGGATCCGTGCCACAATGCACAACACCGTCGTTTGGGCCCTGCCGAGATCTCACTACCAAAATTCGTATGGATTGATTTATTTTTTTTGGGGTAAGTGGATTTTTTTTTTTTTTTTTTGGAATTGGAAAGATTTGCGTGTTGCATGTGGGGTTTTGAGTTGATTCAGATTAGGGAAATTTACAGAAAGAAGAATATCTCTGTGTTGTAATGGGATCAAACTTCTCTGCGTTTTAGGTGCTTTGGATTTTGTGCCCTGAGCACGCATGTCTCTCTTATCCCTAATTATTGAACTATTTCTTGTTCGTTGATTTTAGGGTTTGGGTTTCGGTTATTTGTTCGGTTGGAGTGCTCAAAACTCTTTGACGGTTTACCTGTAACACTGGATATGGAGTCTACTATTGTGATCAAGGTTTGATCTTCCACAGTTCTAATTTATTCTGTTTCTTTTTGTTATGATTCGCAGCTTCGATTTTTAGTTTCCCATGTATTTTTTGCATGCGATTTGTCGTGCATGTGTGATTTTGTTTTTATATATTTGATTTGTATGTCTTTGTTAGTGCTAATTTCTTTGGGTTGCATGTATATATCTGTGATTTCCGTTTGGAATTTGTCTTTGACTAAACTTCGTATTTTTTCTGGTTGTTTTCCGGAGTTCTTTCTAAATGTTACTTGCCAGAATGCATAAATTCTCAGCTGGCTCAATGACAGAGTTTACATGGGCTATCCTCAATTTCCCATAATCCCATTGATTTGTATTTTGTGCCTTACTGATAGCTGACTGCACACCTCTATTTTGATTAAGGCAGGAGGAACTACAGACAATCTTGAATAAAGTTGTGCAAAGTATGCTACTTGAGCCTTGCCCGTCAAATTGATAGTTGCTTAGAAGGCTGGAATGATATTTCAACTGCATTAAAATAGCTGTGTGTTTTGGCATTTTATAAACGAGTTTTTGTTAATCTCTTTCTATCTATTAATTGCAGCCTTGTGTTAGCTAGAATGAAGGAGTATCGTTCAATGTTCAATGGAAAGATCAGAGTAAGTTCGTAAATTCATTTTCTGATTCTTAGAGTACATTATGACATATCCAGAGAAGAGCGCTTTTCAAAAAAAAAAAAAAAAGGCTTTTCAAAAAAATATCCAAAGAAGAGCTGCAGCCTAAAGTGTGTACATCACATCCCATAAAAGGACAACCTCTACGATTACGCCCATCCAAGATGAAATTTATGTTTTTTTAGCTATAGATTCTGCTATTTCTTTTACATTCCTGCTTCCCATCCAAGATGAAATTTATGTTGTTTTAGCTATGGACTCTGCTATTTCTTTTACATTTCTGCTTCGGGCCCTTCCCTCTGAATCTTTGTATTTTCTATCATCAGGACAAAAAAATGAAGAAGTTGTATCTACCTCTTGCTGCTGCTCCTCTTCCTGTTGGAGTAATTACCCAACATGAAACTACTCTGCTATTTCTGTTACATTTCTTCTTCGGGCCCTTCCCTCTAAATCTTTGTATTTTCTATCATCAGGACAAAATAGTGAAGAAGTTGTATCTTCTTCTTGCTGCTGCTGCTGCTCCTCCTCCTGATGGAGTAATTACCCAAGCTATCCGACGTGTCAATATGGCTCCAAGAATTCTTTCGGAAGGTAACCAGCTCTGTTAACCCACATGTTCATTTTAAACATTTTACTAAGTTGGGTTAGTGGCTAGAGTATGTCTATTGGTACTACCATGCTGCAATGGATGAATGGTATGACCTGGACAGATGTGGTCATTTTTTTGTGTATTCGTAGACTTGATTGAATTAAAAGAGCTTAATTGCATTTTGCTAACTTGCGAGATATAAGAGATTAGGAGATAGTATGATAATTGGAACAATAATAATTGGCTAGATAAATACATGGTTTCATCATAATAAGAAGCCACTATCCTTTGAATTTGGTTTCTAAAATAACGAACTTGCCGATGCCTAGACAACGATAACTTTAAACCCTGTCTGGAAAAAGGTATATGATTTTTCCATTGCATTCAGCTTCATTTTACTTAATGTATTTAGTAAGAAATCAAACTCATTAAACCTGCAGGGCTATTGAAACAATGTACATAATCTTTGATTCTCAAGATTCCTCAGTTTGTTATTGCACTGATTTCTCTAATGTGTGTTAACTGTTAAGTTTTCCCCTTACCTGAACTGAACAGTTCAAAATTTTCTTATTTGCAAGAAAATTTTCTTATTTGCAGGATTGATATTCAGGATACCATTGTGAATGGCAACTTCATCATATGATGTTTTCAGGTTCTACCTTAGCTATGGGATACAGAAACCATATGTGGGCACACGCCCCGAAAATCGCCCGATTTTGGTTTGGAATAGATATTTGCTCGGGGGGCGGCCCATTTGGAAAACAGCGCGGCGAAACGCTTCGATTCAGAGTCGCCACTCGGGTTTTAGCGGAAGAACACCCAAGGAACCGAACTCGAGAACGTTTGCTACGTTTTGCTTTGATTTAAAAAGTGTTTGATTTGATTTGAAAAGGCGTAGACTGGTCCGTCTTCACCTTCGATATCTGAGGTTCGGGAGCCAGGTTACGAGAGGGGAAGGGTTTTATGGCACCCCTCTCGCCCAATCCGGAGATCAGTCTCTACTCAGGCATTTTATCAAAACATTTGCATTTTTCTCTCATTTAATCATTTTTAGCCAATTAGGGCGGGGGAACAATTAATAGGGATTAAAGCTGTAACAAGTTGCAGTTTATATGACAAAATGTTTATGGATGATGATTTGCTTGCTTGAATTGAATTAAATGTAAGAACATAGATTGAGAACAAGCGCTGCCAGAAGCTTGACAGGATGATGTACGCTGCCCGTCGGGTGCGTGAGCAGGCGACATGCTGGCACGCCATGGCAAAGCCACGGCACGCCACCACACCCTGCGCACGCCACCTTCAAGCTGGCGTACACTACCACATCAATTTCTTACAGCTCCTACTCTCAATCCTCTGGGCTCTGGAAGGGACCAGTGCACACCCAGGGCAAACCACGCAGTCTATAATATGAATTATTCACACGTACAGACATAAGGGATGGCCAGTAGCCAGGGAATAGCAAAGCAAACCCCATAAACAGAGTGGGGAGGAATAAGAGGCCAAGATTGAGCTAGGATGTAAGGGCCAGGCGCTGGTCTTCAAGAAACATGCCGTACGCCACGTTTTGGGATTCGTACGCCAGGTTAGTATGTGGACCAGTGCTTGGCTTTACATCATCTGGGTTCTGGAACATGACCAGACATACCCCAGAGGCCTTGATAATAAGGAAAACACAAGTATTTGAAAGATACGCGTGAACAGTTCTAAAATACAGAAAGCAGTAGACTGGCTTTTAGCATGCTATAAGGTGATGACGTAAAGAAAATGAGCAGTAAATGAGCCCTACATGATCCCCACGCCAGCTGTGCACGTACAGCCAAAGGTGGCGTACGGCTAAGGTAAGATGGCGTGCGCCATGTATTGACTTCTTACGACTGATTTATTTTACCAGAAAGGGACCTGGACTAGTATCAGTTACTAGCCAGAACCCCTCTGGTTCCCCTCAGGAGTTGAAAACAGAACGCAACACAAAGGTGGTATACCTTTGGTGCAAGAGAGAAAGGATGGTGATGAGCTTGTGGTTGAAGATGGAGGCTGTGTTATCACTGATCAGTAGAGAAAGGGGGTATGGAACTGCTTTGTCTCTCACTCTTACAACAAGAGAGTAAGAACAAGAGAGAAGAGAGGGAGTGGGCTTGGAGAGTAATGTGGTTAACCCCTTGCAAATGAATGCAAGGGGGGGTATTTATGGTGGAGAGAGAGGCTGGAAACCAGGGGTAATCAGCTGGGTTGAGGGCTGGTTAGGGCTGGTTGGGTTGAGTGAGTAGCCTCCCATGCATTAAATGCATGGGACTAGGTGTAGGAGAGAGTGAGGGACGGTCCAGCAAGAGATAATCATTGGGAGCACTGTTCCCTGTACTTTGGAACCGTAAAAGCTTCGGTCGCGTGCTGTAAAAGCGGTGATTTGACCGGTCAATACCCTCCGTACGCCACCTTAGACCTACCGTGCGCCAGGTCAAACTCAGTCAACGGTCGATGATCGACACGTGTCAAGTACATGGCGCACGCCAATTAGAAGGTGGCGTAAGCAAGGTCTGGCTTTGCTGAGGCTTATTGGGCTCGAGATTTGAAGGGTTTGAAGTGGGCTTTGAAGGTGGGCTTGAAACGGCTTGAGAAAGGAGGGTCCAACACCCAAAGCTCATATCCTTCCATCGACTCTGAACTGTTCCCGACCGTTTTATCATCATTGGGTCAATAAAGAAAGTAAAAGGGCTAATCTGGACAGTCCAGAATGGGGTGTCTACAGAAGCCCCCCTTTGACGGCACTTGGAGCACCATTTGTTTGAGTGGAGACAAGTAACGTCAAAGGTTGTCTAGACACCCTACTCTCGACTATCCTGAGCAAGATAAAGAAGGCATGAACTTTAAAGAACCTGATCGGTGAGTTCAGCCCGACAGATTATTTGAGAAAGACTGCTGCTCGCAGAGGGCAAAGATTGGACGGGTGGACCGTCGTTGATTTGAAATTGGACGGGTGGACCGTCGTTGATTTGAGATTGGACGGGTGGACCGTCGTTGATTTGAGATTGGACGGGTGGACCGTCATTGATTTGAAATTGGACGGGTGGACCGTCGTTGATTTGAAATTGGACGGGTGGACCGTCGTTGATTTGAAATTGGACGGGTGGACCGTCGTTGATTTGAAATTGGACGGGTGGACCGTCGTTGATTTGAAATTGGATGGGTCTCTGCTTGGGGGGAAGCCCGCCAGAGGCACAAATAACGTTTTGGGACCATTTGGGCCCCCATTTGAAGAGGAAAAACCTGATCCGTGGCGTTTGGGCCCACGGCCCAACAACACATGGCGTACGGTATATACAACCTGGCGTACGCCAGGAATCTTTTATTGCCCGGTCCAGACCCAAGCCCAGACCCGGCCCAGTTCGCCCCATGTCGTATAACTTCTGCAGAAACGCTCGGGAACCGCCATCTTGCGGTTTTTGAAGTCCAAAAGCTCTCAAACTCCTCTCTACTCTCATTCTTTGAACAAAACTCTCACCCCCATAGAACCCATGGCCGAAATCAGAGGCGGCAGCGGTGATGCAGGCGGCAATGGTGGTGCAGGCGGTAATGGTGACAGTGGAGGAAGAGGGAACCAAGAAAGGGGCGAAATCGAGACCTTGGCGTCTCAAATCGGTGATCAGAGGGCTCCTGAAGCGCCGTCGACTGCTGGTACTGAGGTTAGAGGCGACGGCGATGGCGACGATGGCCATGCAGCGGGGTCGGACGGCGGCGACGGGCGGCGTACGCCAGGTACGGCCGACCGTACGCCATCTGCGACCGAGGCAGGGGGTCCACGAGTGAGTCGGTTGGACTTCCATAGTGGTGTAGAGGGCTTGATCGTGACTGGCATGGGCTCAGTCGGGGCCGGCAGAGGCGGTGGTGATGTTGGTGAGGGCGGCGGTCGGCCGGAGACGCCGAGGAGAGATCCGGCGCGGGGCAAGGATATTGTGGTGGAGGAGGCTCCCATTGGGGGACCCACAGGAGCAGCGGAGTTCAGACCAGCGGCGGGGTCCTCAGCGCATGTTCCCATTACGCGCGGGGACTTCGCGGAGTTTGTGGCGGAGGAGGTGCTTAACCGGCTATTGCGCGAGAACCCAATGGTGGTGGAAGCGGTGATGTCAGCCCGGGAGGAGAGGCTGAGACAGATTGCGCAGGCTCAGGAGGAGGAGCGCCTGCGGGTTGAGGCCGAGAGGGCCAAGGCAGCGGAGGACGCTTTTGTACAGGAGACTGAGGTGGTCGAGCAGGCCCAGGAGGAGGGTGGCCTAGCTCGTGAGCGAGCGGTGGCGCGGGCAGAGGCGATGCGGGCTGCAGGCCGCCCGGCTTTTGAGGCAGGGGCCTATGTTCCCCCGGAGCCACATTTGTTCATACCGTCCGGGTTTGAGAGTTACATCCCCCGATGCGATGATTATGATGCAGAGCTCGTGCTGAGAGACCCGGAGTGGCACTTGTCGGTGGACTGGGCGCAGGTATTCTTTTGGACTCGACTTTTGATTCTGTTGTAGCCCTTTATTATTGTGCTTGTACTTAGCTTACTTGTGCATGACGTTTGATAGCATAGTGACACATGCATGCCTGATGGCCGGACTTGGTAGATAGAACTTTGGGTAGAACATGCTTGAACTTGATTGCAGACTTGCTAGTACCTCGATAAGAATCACATGATAACAAACTTGAATCGACTGTAGGTTGCCTCGACTTGTTAACATTGTAGAACTCGAATTCGACTGATGAAATGCCCTGCTCTTGATTCGACTAAATACTTGTCTCTTTTGGGAAGAGGATCGACTGAAAATAGGATACTTTATGCCTTTGACTCGACTGAGTAGAATGCCTTGCGTGCATAGAATATCACGCTTTCGAAATAACCTGCTTCGACTTCATAGTAGACACAGACCTTGAATTGAACATAGAATGTTGAATGCCCTTTTGAACTGAACCTTGATTCGACTGCTTGTTATAGTATGCATGCTAATGGGAACTCTTGTTCATTTGCTTTTATGGTGTGCAGAGGACGAGAGGTGGCACAAGAGGGCATGGCGGTCCTGCTAGTTCCCTTGAGCTGTACAGAGGGCTGCCCGAGCGGGTTAGGTCCTTGGTTGATGCTGCAGGGTTCAGGCCGTTCATCTTGACACAGACGGCCACGCTCAGCGACCACGCCCTGCTCACGGCGCTGGCGGAGAGGTGGTGGGATGCCTCCAACACTTTCCACCTTCCGATCGGGGAGATGACTGTGACTCCAGCGGATTTTGCTGCTTTGACAGGCTTGAGAGTAGGAGGGGAGCCTATCCCATTTGACACGGGGATCCACAGAGACCCGGAGGCGTTGCAGTGGTTCTTGGGCTTTGTGCCCGTGGGCATCTCAGAGACATTCACCCACGACCAGTTCCATTGGCGCTTGAAGGACAGGGTCCCGGACTCGGAGCAGGAGGAGGAGCAGATGGCGAGGGCCTACTTGTTGTACCTGTTTGGGGCGTCGCTGTTCCCTAACAAGAGGTCCACGGTGCACTTGGCCTACTTGCCGGCCTTGTTTGACTTGCGCACGGCGGCCAGATACGATTGGGGAGGTGCTGCTCTGGGGACATGCTACGGCTTCATGGGAGAGTTCTCTCGGCGGAAGAAGGCGATTGCTGGCCTTTGGAGGGTGTGGGAGGTAAGAAAAACAGACTTGTAACATTTACTTTGCTGAGTATTTTCCTTTCATTTGAAATTCAACTGCTGTACTGATGCTTTGATTGTTTGAACTTGCAGCTATGGGCATACGAGGTGCTGAAGATGTACCCTCCGGAGAACTCATGCCCGAACTTGAAGATGCTCCCCCGTGCTTTGATATGGGGGCCACAGTACCGAGGCAAGAAGGCAGCGAGAGGTAGCCTCCAGGCCTTCCGGGCGTACCTTGACGAGCTGTCGAGCACCCAGGTAGAACTCGACCCTTTTATTGCCTATTTTTGCCTTTGAATTGCTTCAATGCTGTCGCTGATCGACTGTTTGTTGCTTGATTGTTGAATGCTTGCAGGTGGAGTGGGACCCTTGGAGGACCACAGAGGCTGAGCCGGAGTACCTTTCCCGGAGCAGGGTGGTAGCCGCGAGCCGCGTGCTGCTGGAGTCTATCTTTGGGTGGCAGTGGTACTTAGGGGATCGAGTGACACGGCAGTCACTTGAGGCTTCAGAGTTCGTGGTGCCGGGTCCACTTCCGCCTCGTGCTTCACACACGGACCAGTACACGCTGGCTGAGCTGCAGCGCTTCACTGTCCCGGCAGGCCTTAGTGCTTTCTTGAGGCCCGAGCGTGACTATGCTGTCTATCAGAGGCAGTACTTGGCGGGGCCACTTGGGGTTGTTGAGCACGGAGCTGTGGAGGCTGAGGCTAGAGCAGCGGGAGAGGAGAGGCGCGGGCAAGGCAGGATTGCCCGCTCGAGGGAGAGGAGTGAGCCTGCTAGGGCGACGGGTCTTCCTCGGCTTTCTTGGACGCTGGCTGTATGAGATGCTCAGGGAGAGGAGGCTACCGTTCAGCTCGAGCCTGCTAGGAGAGAGCCCGAGGAGATCACAGGACCGGTACGATACCATAGCATCCCTTGTATTTCCCTTGTTTATCTTGATTTGCATATGTACACTTGTCTTGCAAACTGACTTGACCACTGATTGTAACACAGGCCCCGATGGAGTGGGTGAGAGAGGCGGTGCGCCTGATGAAGGCCATGGAGAAGGAGTTTCACAGAATTGCTAGCGGCGCCCAGTTGCGACTGCACTATCCACCTCCAGCTCCAGTTCCTACTGTGCGGCCTCAGGTATAACTTTAAAGCTTTGATAGATAATGTCCTGCTTTCACATTTCAATATATATATATGCAATATGTATACAAATGTTTAACAAGCTGAATGCAATGCAGGGGCAGGCTAGGGCGGCTCCTAGGAGGAAGAGCGTGAGGCCACCGCCTCAAAAGAAGATAGCACCGAGTTCATCCCGGCCAGCAGCGAGCACTCAGAGAGGAGTACACATTGCGGCTGCTAGCGAGGATCTCCCATTCCGCCGGGAGCTGAGGAAGAGGTCTGCAGAGAAGAGGCCTGCTGAGGGGCCTATGCAGAAGAAGAGGAGAGAAGAAGAGGAAGCAGAAACAGAGGAGGAGAGCACATCTCTCAGCAGCGACTCTGACTCCGTGGAGGACCCTCGATTCCGGATAGACCCGCGTGAGCTGGTAGAGAGCGAGGAGGAGGAGGACGACGAGGACTTGTTCGACGACTGAGGGCTATCACTGAGCCTTAGTCTATTTTGCTGTTTTTGCCTTTGATACACTGATACTTTGATACTTTGGATTTTGGATATGAGGCCTGCGCGCCTGTTGACTTTCGGGCAAGTGTGCCCTGGTACATTTTGAATTTGCTCGGGTCGATGTGCCGCTTGATACATTCCCACCTTTTGCTTTTTAGGACTTTGACATGGCATATATGGTAGAAGTAATATCTGCATTTTCTGTTTGTTGATTCCTTTAGTTATTGGATTTCGTGTTTCAAAGAACGGACAAACCATCCCCTAACACCTAACATGCATTGATGATAGTTCTGAATCGACACAGGCGCTTGCATGCGTGCCAAAATGGGTCTAGCTCGAAGAAAAAGGTATAGAAAAGCCCCAGGATACGAGATATACCCCAGACACGCGGAGGATACGAGAAAATTGGTATTAACAGACCAAATTCTTTATTTCTCCAAAACAGAACGAACTGACACTTTGAATAGACTATAGAGGTGTACAATGACCTATACAAACCATTGAAACCGGTAGAAACGCCCCGATATAAGGAAAAATACCGTAAAAAGGCTAAAAATGTCGCAAAAATGGACATAAGACGCAAAAGACGACTCGATATGGTCCCGGACTGAAACCGACACCCCCGTGCAGTCACACGAGTCCTATGTGACATGTACGGTGTAACAAAACTTGGCAAAACCCTACAAAACGAAATTTGACCCTCCGTATCCTCGATTTTAGTCCGACACTGGCCTTCGGAGGCTCAAAATCTTCGATGGGTGCGGCCTTTAGGCTCCGATGCTTTGCTGCAGTCCCAAATGATGTTTGAAACTTGTAGAAATCAAGAAATAGCCAAAACAAGCCTTGGATTTGAAAACGACCATGCGACGGCAGCTGCTGTTGGAAACTGGTTTTCTGGTGCACAGACATACCGTACGCCAGGTTTTAGAGCCCGTACGCCAGGATGGCAAAAACCATGTGTACGCCAGGTTCCGGTCGGCGTACGCCAAGTTCCCGTGAGTCAGGTCCACTTGACTGACCAACTGTCCTTTTTCAGGGGGCATTTTGTTTTCATCCCCACACGGTTTCCCCACGGCTTCTGAGAGTTCAGGGAGGCAGGGTACTTGACATAATGCTCTCTTGGAGGCTAGCTACTTGGTTCCATGCTCCAAGCATTCTACAACGGTTACTTTGAAGGCCTATAAAGCCGGGGTGCCTTCTTCAGGGCATTCTCAGCACCAATTACTCCCCTTTTCTTTTCCAGCGTTTGCTTGTGTCCATGGATAATCCCCTCCCAACACTGCTCAAGCCTTGGCTAGTGTCCTTTTTGGGCGTTGATTGGCTCAACTTCCAATACCACGGGCTTTCTTCTTTTCGCTTTCTTCGACATGTGCCGATCCGCCCGGCGCTGCTGTGGGCCGCCCTGAGGTTTTGGGACCCGGACGTCCATGTCTTCCGTTTCGGTGATGATGAGATGTGCCCGACCGTGGAGGAATTTCAGGCGAACCTCCGCACTTACGCATCCCCGACGCTCGTTGTTCCTCCCTATCAAGTGAGCATGCCAAAGCTGCTGGCCAGCTCGCTTGGCATTTCCCGGGGTCTAGCGAACACAATCCTGGACGGTAGCCAGGTGAACATTATCCGGCTGGTTGAAATGTACAGCCCAGATGTTGACTTGAACAGCCCAAATAGCGACGAAGCTCAAGCACGTCGGCGCTTCGCCCTGGTTATCTGCCTGCTTGCGGCTTATTTGTTCGTTCCTGCTGATGGGCGGGTCAGCTCGTCCTTGGTGAGCGTAGCCGCTCAAATGGGGGATCGGAAGAATGTGATTCCCATGGTCCTGGCTGAGACACTCTTGGGTTTGGATTTAGTGAGTACGGGCCAATCGGCCGTTTTCAGTGGGAGCCCACTTTTGCTTCAGGTAAACTCACTCAGCTCACCTTTTTCTGGTTTTTCGCACATTCTTGTTTTACCTCGACACTCGGCTTAGGCTGCTTCCTAGTTCCTTACTTGTCTTTTCGCTCAGGCTTTATCTGACTCCTTACTTGTTTTATCACTCATGCAGCTGTGGTTGTCGGACAAGCTGAGCCTTTTGCATCCACCGGCGGCGGGCTGGAACCTGTTTCCAAAACGGGTTCATCAGAGGGAAATGCGGTATCCCGACTTGGATGTGGAGGGCTGGTATGAGTTCATGCGGGAAATGCAGCCCGATGAAATTGCTTGGAGGTGTCCGTGGCTAGACCTTGCAGACATGACCCTCCACTCTGACGGCTTCGACAGGGTGGTCATTGCGGGGCTGACCAGCTTCACCTTCTACATCCCTGGGCGGATCCTTCGCCAACTGGGCGCTTCACAGGAGAACACCCGCATCAGTACCGGGGGCTTCCGTCTTCCTAACTTCAATGCTCAGACGCTGGGCGGTTATCAGAGGCGCTGGGGCCTGAGGATTCTCCAGGCGGAGATGCCGGATTTCAACCCTCGGCTAAAGAATCGCTACAGACAGTGGCTGAGAGCAGATGTGCATGCAAGAACAAACATGGGCTGACTCCAAACCACTTTGCTGTACTTAGAATAAGCTGTGAGCCGTTAGGCTTCTCAAGCATTTTGTTCTGTTTTTCATGCTTCATTTCTTTTAAGGCTTTTATGCTCAGCTTGTGTATTAAAAATAATAATTTTGCAAAATAAAGCTAAAAGATGAGGGGTTCCCCCCCTTTTGAATTCCCCAACGTAACTCCAGCCCGCCTTTTGAGTCTTTGAACTATCTTAGCCTTGGTGCAAACCCAGAATGACAGACCGTGGATCAGCTCGATAGGGTATGACCGGGTCTCATTGAGAGACTGCCTACGTATCCCTTTGCAGGGAATCAGGTCAGAACGTAGTTCAGGCAAGGGTTCGCTCGTGTATTTTACCTCTCCTTTTACGCTCTAACTTTTGCCTAGAACCGCCTTAACAGGTTTTCGGTCTAGCGAGCTTTTTGACTTTGCCTATTTACTTTTGCCTAGACCGCCTCCTTAGGTTTTCGGTCTAGCAGGCTGCTCTAACTTTTGCTTGGAGTCGCCCACCCTTGTGGTTTTCGATCCAACGAGCATCTCTCAGGGATAGTAGCGCTTGAGCTGATCCAGGTTGACCAAAGTACTGAATTCATTGCCGTCGAGGTCGATGAGCTTGGCAGCACCCCCAGATAGGATGGTCTTGATGATGTACGGCCCAGAACGCTTTGGCCGGAATTTCCCACGAGGATCGAACACTGGAGCCCGGATCTCCTTCGTAACAATATCCCCTTCGACCAGACCTCTCGACTTCACTTTCTTATTGAATGCCCGGGCGATTCGACACTGATACCCTTGAACATGATACAGAGCATGGAGCCTTCTCTCATCAAACAACATGAGCTCGACAAACCTTCCACTCAACCATTCAGCTTCCTCGAGCCCACTTTCAGCCATGACTCTCAGAGACGGAATCTCAAGCTCAATGGGGAGTACAGCTTCCATTCCATAGACTAAGGAGTATGGAGTTGCGCCCGTGGAAGTACGAATCGAAGTGCGGTACCCCCAGAGGGCCAACGGTAGCAGCTCGTGCCAATCCCTTGCAGACTCGGCAATCTTCTTGATGATCATTTCGACGTTCTTATTTGCAGCCTCGACGGCCCCGTTCGTCTGCGGCCGGTAGGCTGTTGAATGATGGATCTTGATTCCGAATTCCTCGAATAGCTCCAAAACCCTACCCTTGAAGTGGCTTCCGTTGTCTGATACAAAGGCCTGAGGTACGCCGTACCGGTAGATGATGTTCTTCCGAATGAACTGTGCAACTTGAAAGGTCGTCAGGGTCTTGTAAGATTCAGCCTCGACCCATTTGGTGAAGTAGTCGATGGCTACTAATATGAACTTGTGGCCATTCGAAGCAGAGGGGTTGATCATCCCGATGACGTCGATTCCCCACACTGAGAAAGGCCAAGGCGAGGTCATACCAAAAAGTTCAGTTGGAGGAACATGCTGCAGATTGGCATGGATTTGACACTTATAGCAGCGCCGCACATAGTCAATGCATTGAGATTCCATGGTAGACCAATAATAACCCTGTCTGAGGATTTTTCTTGCGAGCATGACGCCGCTCATGTGAGGACCACAGACTCCTTCGTGAATCTCCTCCATTATCCGTGTTGCTTCGGTACCATTCACACACAGCTTGTGCATCCCGCAGTGAGACCTTCGATACAACTTTCCCCCTCAGATAATGTACTGAGCAGCCAAACGTTGCAGGGCGATTCGATCTTTCCTTGTAGCCCCAGCGGGAAATTCCCCGCGCTCCACAAAATTCCAGATGTCATGGTACCAGGGTAGGCCATCATCGACATCATCGATGGCGTTGACGTATTCATAAGCGGGCAGGTCCCTTTGTTCGATCACGATTGGCCGCATTTTGACCCCTGTCGGGAGTTCGATCATTGAAGCCAAGGTCGCCAAGGCATCGGCGAACTGATTCCTCAAGCGAGGGACGTGGGTGAAAGTCACTTTATTGAAGCAAGGAATCAGTTCCTCCAAGTCTTGGTGATAAGGCTTCAGCTTTTCCTCGCGAACCTTCCAATCTCCGTTGGCTTGGGACACCACCAAGTTCGAATCTTCGATAACCTCGAGCTTCTCCACTCCCAGTGCAATTGCTGCCTCCATGCCGACGATGCAGGCCTCATATTCAGCTTGATTGTTAGTAACATCGAAATTCAGTTTGAATGCGAGCGGAATATGAGCACCGGCGGGCGTGATCAGTAGCACCCCGATTCCGAACCCTTTCTGATTAGCAGCCCCGTCGAAATACAGTGTCCATACCTCTTCTGTTACGGTCAGTACATCCTCGTCTGGGAAGTTGAAATTCACATCCTCTGGCCCCTCAACTGGGTGATCTGCCAAGAATTCTGCCACGACGCGGCCTTTCACTGACTTCCTCGTGACATGCTGGAGATCGAACTCAGCCAGCAGAAGCAACCAACGTGCTAGCTTATGGGTGAGCGCTGGTTTCTCGAACAGGTATTTGATGGGGTCCATTCGAGAAATCAGTTTCACCGAATAGGCTAGCATGTAGTGTCTAAGCTTTTTGGTAGCCCAAACTAGCGCCCAGCATGTCTTCTCCAAAGGGGTATATCGCTCCTCACTTCCCACCATTTTCTTGCTCAGATAGTAGATGGCCTTCTCGACTCTGTTTTCCCCTTCCTGTGCTAGCAGACACCCCATTGCCGTTGGTGTTACAGACAAGTACAGAATCAGAGGCTGTCCTGGCGTGGGCGGCATTAATACCGGAGGGTTCTGCAGATATTTCTGAATTGACTCAAAAGCAGCTTGACACCTGTCTGTCCACTCGAACGGGACATTCTTTTTGAGTAGGCGGAACAGCGGTTCGCAAGTCGGAGTCAGTTTGGCGATGAACCGGCTGATAAATTGAACCTTTCCCAGAAAACTCCGCACTCCCTTCTCAGATTGCGGGGGCTCCATTTCGAGAATTGCTTTGATCTTAGATGGGTCGACCTCGATTCCTCTCTTGGTGATTAGAAACCCCAACATTTTGCCTGCTGTAACCCCGAATGTGCACTTCTGTGGGTTGAGACGTACATTGTACTTCCGGAGCCTTTCGAGAAACTGCCTGAGCGAAGGGATATAGTCCTTTTCCTCCTTTGCCTTTACGATCATGTCATCGACGTACACCTCGACTGTCTTGTGGATGAAGTCATGGAACAGAGTTGTTTGGGCCCTTTGGAAAGTGCACCCGGCATTCTTGAGTCCAAAAGGCATTTTCACGTAACAGTAGGTTCCCCATTCCGTGACGAACGTTGTCTTCTCCTGATCCTCTGGGGCCATGAAGATCTGATTGTAACCTGCGAACCCGTCGACAAAGGAGAGCAAGGCATGCCCCGCCGTGTTGTCCACAAGCACATCAATGTGAGGCAAGGGAAAACTATCTTTTGGGCTTGCCTTGTTCAAATCCCTAAAATCGACACAAACCCGGATCCTTCCATCCTTTTTGGGTACGGGTACGATGTTGGCGACCCATTGGGGGTATTCAGCAACCCTCAGAAATCCTGCGTCAATTTGCTTGGTGACCTCTTCTTTGATCTTTTGAACCCAATCCGGCCTCATTCTGCGGAGCTTCTGCTTGACAGGAACTGCCCCTGGCATTTACGGAATGCGGTGCTGTACTATTTCGGGATCGATGCCAGGCATGTCGGCGTGAGACCAGGCGAAAACTTCGAAGTATTCTTTGAGCGCCTCGATGGTACCAGCGTGATTTTCCGGGGATAAGTTTGAACCGATTTGTATCATACGGGGGTCATCCTCATCTTTCAGATTTATTGAAATTACTTCTTCTTTTAGAGGCTGAGCATGCCTTTCGTCTTCCCTTTCGATGAGGGAACGCAACTCGGCCGGGATGTTCCCGTCAAAGTCGATTCCTTCATCGTCGGGGTCGACACAGTTTATGTAAAAGTCAGCAAAGTAGTCAGAAGCATGGTCATTCATTTCACAAAACCCAGAGGGGTTGCCAAGTACAGTCAACTCAAACTCGAAGTAAAAGCTATGACGTGGAGGGCCGAGAGGCACAAACTCCGACTCAGAGCTAGACTTGGACTCGACGGACTCTGTGTCAGATTCAGATAGATTGTCAATGCATGTTAGACAGGGAGTGAAAATGCAGTTATTGAGACTACCCTTTGCTTCGACGATGAGGGACGTTGGATCGCTGAGAAGATCTGGAGAGTCGGGCCCAAGCATCAGCACTTCAGCCTCATCTTCCTTGCCAACCAAACCCACTTGGGAGAACAGTTCCTCTAGACCCCCTTGATCAAAAGCAACCAGCCAGTCAGCCCTTTCCTTGATTGCGACCAACCGCTTTTTGAACTCCTTTGCAGCCAGTTCTTCCTTCGCCATTTCCTCTTCGTCATCAGACCAGGTGTCAGCAGCGAAGATCTCAAAACCCGGAAGCCAAGTTTTAGTCACTTGATCCCAAAACGGTTCTGGCTGTCCCAGGTAAGCAACGCCTCCTCCTTCACGGACGAAATAGCTGTCGGGGTTACCATAAAGGGTCCGAGGTTTTCCCGTGTCTTTCCCTAATTTGGCCTTTTTGGTAGGGGGAGTGTATCCCAGGCCAAAGCGGCCTTCGGTAAAGGGAAAGACAGGGAACTCAACGATCCCCTGCTGGTTGATCCCGAGCCCTAAGCCAGGCATGAACGACATCTTCCTCATGATTTCGAGGGCAGTAGAGCTGATTATGAAGTCGTCATCCATGACAATGGACAGGACTGAGCCGGAGGTGTCAAAAGCAAATCCTCCAAAGTCTGAGTCTTCTTCCCCGTGCATGATCCCCAAAACAGGCGTCCCATCGTCCTTGAGCGGGCGGATCCCAGAGTCTCCGCAGATGGTTAGAGTCCCGGTAGGTAGCCCCAACATGACCTTTTGGTGGAGAGTTGATGGTACAGCCATGATGTCTGCTCTGTGCAGCCACGGCCTTCCCAACAGCAGGTTGAAGGTGGCAGGGATGTCAACCACATGGAATTCCACGTCCATTTCGAAACCCTCGGCATCCAGTTTCAGCATGAGAGTCCCCTCGACTACGCGGCGCGTGTTGTCATAGGCCTTGACTGCCAGATTGGAAGGCGTGAGGTCAGCCTTAGTAAGCCCCAGACGGTAAGCAACCCTCATTGGACAGACGTTGATCGCAGATCCATTATCGATCAACACGGTTGGAACCCAATGTCCCCTGCACTTGAGAGTAATGTGCAACGGGCGGTTGTGAGCAGTCCCATCGACAGGCAGATCTTTTTCGGTGAAAGTGACGGAATGCTTGGCGAGCAATGGTAAGACGAGGGCAACCATGGCTTCCGCGGTGATGTCCGTTGGTACAGTAAGACGAGCCAGCGCTGCAGACAGCCTTTCTCGATGCTCCTTTGACGACGATATCAGACCCCAAACAGAGACGGCGGCAGGAATCCTCTCTAGCTGTTTCAGAATAGCATCCTCTTCGGGTGCCCCGCTAGGAATGGCCGGAGCGTTCTTTTGCGCAGAGGGAGCAGTAGGTCTTTGATCGCTACCGGGATTGGATGAGCTTCCAGCCGAAAGATTAGGTGGTTGGAAGACTCGGCCGCTCCTAGTGACATTAGCGACCTCCCACCAAGGCGATGTGTCCACAAAATCCCAGAAATCAGCAGGCACTTCCTCTAGCTTGCGCTTCCCCTTGTCGATCGAGGCAACCTGGTCCGAAGCCATAACCCATTCCAGATCATTCATGACTTGTCCTTCCCAAGGGGCCGGATCCTGTGCGGCAGCTTCCTCGAATGGTATCCCTGGATTAGTGACAAAGGGTACATCCCAAAGGCCTCCGTCCACTAAAGCGGTATCGACGGTCCAGATTTCATTCCCGACCTGAATATCGACCACTTTATCGACGTCCCAGAAATCAGCAGGCAGCGGGCTAAGGTCGACAATCTCATCAACATCCCACAGGTTATCGGGCGGTGCATTCAATACCATAATAGAGCAATCATCCCTAGGATGCACTAACGGACGCGGCATTCCTACAGGCACAATGTCGACGGTCGGGTCGCCTGCATGTACAGCATTGGAGATGGAGTCGAATAGTGGCCATGCTTCCCCCAGTTGTCGACGCACATCGGGGATGATCTCTCCCTGGCTGTAGCAATCTAGGTACTGCTCGCCTAAATTCTGATCATCGTCCTCCTTTTCCATGTGGAAGTTCTGGTTCCAGGCTAACGCCCCGAAAATCGCCCGATTTTGGTTTGGAATAGATATTTGCTCGGGGGGCGGCCCATTTGGAAAACAGCGCGGCGAAACGCTTCGATTCAGAGTCGCCACTCGGGTTTTAGCGGAAGAACACCCAAGGAACCGAACTCGAGAACGTTTGCTACGTTTTGCTTTGATTTAAAAAGTGTTTGATTTGATTTGAAAAGGCGTAGACTGGTCCGTCGTCACCTTCGATATCTGAGGTTCGGGAGCCAGGTTACGAGAGGGGAAGGGTTTTATGGCACCCCTCTCGCCCAATCCGGAGATCGGTCTCTACTCAGGCATTTTATCAAAACATTTCTATTTTTCTCTCATTTAATCATTTTTAGCCAATTAGGGCGGGGGAACAATTAATAGGGATTAAAGCTGTAACAAGTTGCAGTTTATATGACAAAATGTTTATGGATGATGATTTGCTTGCTTGAATTGAATTAAATGTAAGAACATAGATTGAGAACAAGCGCTGCCAGAAGCTTGACGGGATGATGTACGCTGCCCGTCGGGTGCGTGAGCAGGCGACATGCTGGCACGCCATGGCAAAGCCACGGCACGCCACCACACCCTGCGCACGCCACCTTCAAGCTGGCGTACACTACCACATCAATTTCTTACAGCTCCTACTCTCAATCCTCTGGGCTCTGGAAGGGACCAGTGCACACCCAGGGCAAACCACGCAGTCTATAATATGAATTATTCACACGTACAGACATAAGGGATGGCCAGTAGCCAGGGAATAGCAAAGCAAACCCCATAAACAGAGTGGGGAGGAATAAGAGGCCAGGATTGAGCTAGGATGTAAGGGCCAGGCGCTGGTCTTCAAGAAACATGCCGTACGCCACGTTTTTGGATTCGTACGCCAGGTTAGTATGTGGACCAGTGCTTGGCTTTACATCATCTGGGTTCTGGAACATGACCAGACATACCCCAGAGGCCTTGATAATAAAGAAAACACAAGTATTTGAAAGATACGCGTGAACAGTTCTAAAATACAGAAAGCAGTAGACTGGTTTTTAGCATGCTGTAAGGTGATGACGTAAAGAAAATGAGCAGTAAATGAGCCCTACATGATCCCCACGCCAGCTGTGCACGTACAGCCAAAGGTGGCGTACGGCTAAGGTAAGATGGCGTGCGCCATGTATTGACTTCTTACGACTGATTTATTTTACCAGAAAGGGACCTGGACTAGTATCAGTTACTAGCCAGAACCCCTCTGGTTCCCCTCAGGAGTTGAAAACAGAACGCAACACAAAGGTGGTATACCTTTGGTGCAAGAGAGAAAGGATGGTGATGAGCTTGTGGTTGAAGATGGAGGCTGTGTTATCACTGATCAGTAGAGAAAGGGGGTATGGAACTGCTTTGTCTCTCACTCTTACAACAAGAGAGTAAGAACAAGAGAGAAGAGAGGGAGTGGGCTTGGAGAGTAATGTGGTTAACCCCTTGCAAATGAATGCAAGGGGGGGTATTTATGGTGGAGAGAGAGGCTGGAAACCAGGGGTAATCAGCTGGGTTGAGGGCTGGTTAGGGCTGGTTGGGTTGAGTGAGTAGCCTCCCATGCATTAAATGCATGGGACTAGGTGTAGGAGAGAGTGAGGGACGGTCCAGCAAGAGATAATCATTGGGAGCACTGTTCCCTGTACTTTGGAGCCGTAAAAGCTTCGGTCGCGTGCTGTAAAAGCGGTGATTTGACCGGTCAATACCCTCCGTACGCCACCTTAGACCTACCGTGCGCCAGGTCAAACTCAGTCAACGGTCGATGATCGACACGTGTCAAGTACATGGCGCACGCCAATTAGAAGGTGGCGTAAGCAAGGTCTGGCTTTGCTGAGGCTTATTGGGCTCGAGATTTGAAGGGTTTGAAGTGGGCTTTGAAGGTGGGCTTGAAACGGCTTGAGAAAGGAGGGTCCAACACCCAAAGCTCATATCCTTCCATCGACTCTGAACTGTTCCCGACAGTTTTATCATCATTGGGTCAATAAAGAAAGTAAAAGGGCTAATCTGGACAGTCCAGAATGGGGTGTCTACACCATACAAACATTTAAGGTCTGAGTGTACAATATTGACTGTAGTTTGTTCAGATTTTGTTAGTGTTGAAGTGGTTCTCCCCTATTTGTGCTTCATTTTCTTATTTCTGATGATTTACAACTTTTTCTACGCCCATTCACATTTATAACCTACTGTGGATAGGCCTTTTGCAAGCATAAATATAACCTACTTATATACAGAAAACTATACATCAAACTAAAATATCCTATATTCTAACGAAATTAAAAACCGATCCAATTCAACGGGCATGGCACACGTGCCTTGCACGTTGCAAAGTACCTAGTTTGTAGAACACAAACATCTTTCGCATTTACATGCCGCCGCTTCAGGTGCAGCATTTCGCTAGGAGGAAACGGCCCGTGGGCCGCCACTTTCCAATAGCGGGAAACTCTTATAGTTGCAAGTGCTAGGTTGTATTGTGTCGGTTGGAAAGAGGTGTAGGACAGGACTGGTCGTCTTCTAAAATAAACAAGGATTACCTTGTATAACTACCAACTGCTCAGCCCATGTTCCCTTTCTTCCTTTTAAGGGAAAGGAGTGATGGTGTATTAATTTGCTGTTCTGTAACAGGGCTAATATTGAAGTGGCAATACTTTTCTGTCTTAGCTTCTAGCTTGTGTTCTATTGTATTGACAAGGAAATGTGAAAATGTGTTCAAGATGTGGAAATCTCGAGGCATTACTCAACGGATAGGAACACATAAACATGGGGGTACTTAGGAGCTGGAGCCAGTCGCGGCAAATGCGTAGAAGCTTGAGAACCCACACTTCACAAAAGAAAAAGCATTATCATAGATTCTATAACGAGGCTTTCAATTCATGAATTCATTGCTCAAGTCGACCCAGAGAGGAAGACTAAAGACTGGAAAAGTGAGAGACACTCTTGGCTTGGTTGACTCCTAGTGCCGAGGTCAACAAGTTGACCCAAAAATCTTTTTAAAAACCCCTCTTGAGCATTGTTCTCTGCATCCATTGCTCAATATTTTGCTGCTACAAAAACCACACATTAAATAATGGGCACCAATACCATATCCTCTTCTATTTATTCTGTTATGCTCCTAGCAATCAGCATGGCAGCTTGTGTTAGCACATTTGCAGTTCCATCATCTGCAAAATCATCATCGTCGTCGTTTTCATTTTCAGCAGAGGCGGTAGCTCTGCTGAATATTGGTCGGTGGGAAAACGTTCCTTTGACAAACTTTTCTTTGACAAATCATTGCTACTTGAAAGGCATCACTTGCAATAGAGCAGGAAGTGTCGTTCGGATGGAAGTTCATTTCTATTATTCATACGGAAGGCTTTCAAACATGAGTTGGTCTTCCTTGTCAAATCTTGAATATCTTGATCTCAGCGACTCTGGCTTAATTGGGGGAATTCTGGGTGAAATTGGTACTCTCTCCAAGCTCACCCACCTTGACCTTTCCATCAATTTTGGACTTCAAGGTGTTATGCCTCCGGACCTAGGAAACCTCACCCAATTTGTCCACCTCGACATATCGGGGACTGATATTGGAGGTCCTATCCCCTCAACTATTGGTAATTTGAGTGCTCTGGCCCATTTGTCTCTTTATTTAACTCAACTCAGCAGCTCCATCCCTCCAGAAATAGGAAACCTAAAGAATTTGGTCGTGATGTAGTTGGATTCCAACAACCTTCGAGGTCCAATCCCTTCATCAATTGGCCATTTATCTAATCTAACCTATTTGTATCTTAGTTCAAATCAACTCAGCGGCTCTATCCCTTCATCTATTGGCCATTTATCTAATCTGACCTATTTGTATCTAAGTACAAATCAACTCAACAGCTCTATCCCCTCATCTATTGGCCATTTATCTAATCTGACCTATTTGGATCTCAATTCAAATCGACTCTGCGGCTCAATCCTTCTAGAAATAGGGAACCTAAAGAATTTAGAGCATATGGATATGGGTTCCAATATCCTTAATGGTTCAATCCCCTCATCTATTGGCCATTTATCCAATCTGACGTATTTGTTTCTCAGTTCAAATCGACTAGACGGTCCCATCCCTTGTGAAATAGGTAAGCTACAGAATTTGGATAAGGTGGATATGAGCCATAACAACCTTCATGGCCCAATTCCTCGAGAAATAGGGAATTTGTCTGGTTTGACTTATTTAGCGTTAGATAGAAATGACTTCGTTGGAACCATTCCCAATGAACTTGCATATTTGCCTCTAAAGTACTTAAATCTCTCCCAGAATAATCTCTCTGGAACTTGCAAATTTGCTTCTAAGCTTAGGTTCGTAACTGTGGGCACACGCCCCGAAAATCGCCCGATTTTGGTTTTGATGAATATTGTTTGGGGGGCGGCCCTTTTGGAAAATAGCGCGGCGAAACGCTTCGATTCAAAGTCGCCACTCGGGTTTTAGCGGAAGAACACCAAAGGAACCGAACTCGAGAACGTTTGCTACGTTTTGCTTTGATTTGAAAAAGGTTTGACTTGATTTGAAAAGGCGTAGACTGGTCCGTCGTCACCTTCGATATCTGAGGTTCGGGAGCCAGGTTACGAGAGGGGAAGGGTTTTATGGCACCCCTCTCGCCCAATCCGGAGATCGGTCTCTACTCGGGCATTTTATTAAAACATTTGCATTTTTCTCGCATTTGATCATTTTTGGCCAGTTAGGGCAGGGGAACAGTTAATAGGGATTAAAACTGTAACACATTGCAGTTTGTACGACAAAAATGTTTATGGATGATGATTTGCTTGCTTGAATTGAATTAAATGTAAGAACATAGATTGAGAACAAGCACTGCCAGAAGTTCAACGGGATGATGTACGTTGCCCGTCGGGTGCGTGAGCAGGCGACATGCTGGCACGCAATGGCCAGGCCACTGCACGCCAGCACACCCTGCGCACGCCACCTTCAGACTAGCGTACACTACCACACTGATTTCTTACAGCTCCTGCTCTCAATCCTCTGGGCTCTGGAAGGGACCAGTGCACACCCAGGGCAAACCGCGCAGTTCATAATATGGATTATGTACATGTGCAGACATAAGGAATGGCCAGTAGCCAGGAAATAGCAAAGCAAAACCCCATAAACAGAGTGGGGAGGAATAGGGGCCAAAATGGGACTGTGATGTAAGGGCCACACACTGGTCTGTATCAAACATGCCGTACGCCACCCTTTGGGAGTCGTACGCCAGGTCTGCATGTGAACCAGTGTTTGGCTTTACATCATCTGGGTTCTGGAACATGACCAGACATACCCCAGAGGCCTTGAGAATAAAAATGGATACAAGTATTGAAAACTACATTTGAACAATTCTAAAATACAGAAAGCAATAGACTGGTTATTAGCATGCTAGAAGGTGATGACATAAAGGAAATGAGCAATAAATGAGCCCTTCATGATCCCCACGCCAGCTGTACACGTACAGCCAAAGGTGGCGTACGGCTAAAAGGAGCTGGCGTGCGCCATGGCTTGGCTCCTACGACTGATTTATTTTACCAGAAAGGGGCCTGGACTAGTATCAGTTACTAGCCAGAACCCTTCTGGTTCCCTTAGGGGTTGAAAACAGAACGCAACACAAAGGTGGTATACCTTTGGTGCAAGAGAGAGGAAGGATGGTGGTGAGCTTTTGTTGAAGATGGAGGCTGTATAACTACTAATCAGTAGAGAGAGGGGGGGGGGGGCGTGAAGCTTCTCTATCTCTCACTCTTACAATGGGAGAGCAAGAACAAGAGAGAAGAGAGGGAGTGGACTTAGAGAGTAATGTGGTTAACCCCTTGCAAATGAATGCAAGGGGGGTATTTATGGTGGAGATAGGAGCTGAAAACCAGGGTTGATCAGCTGGGGTTAGGGTGGTTAGGGCTGGTTAGGGTTGAGTGAGGAGCTTCCCATGCATTAAATGCATGGGACTAGGTGGTGGGTAGTGTAGGAGAGAGAGAGGGACGAGCCAGACGAATATAATCATCAGGGGCACTGTTCCCTGTACTTTGGAGCCGCAAAAGTCTCGGTCGCGTGTTATAAAAACGGTGATTTGACTGGTCTTGACCCTCCGTACGCCACTTACGACCTGCCGTGCGCCAGGTCAAACTCAGTCAACGGTCGATGGCCGACACGTGGCAAAGTCCTGGCGCACGCCAAGGAGGAGGTGGCGTAAGCAAGGTATGGTTTTGCTGAGGCTCATTTGGCTCTGGATTTGAGAGGTTTGAAGAGGCTTGAAATGGTTTGAAAGAGGAGGGTCCAACGCCCAAAGCTCAAATCCTTCCATCGACTCTGAACTGTTCTCGACCGTTTATCATCATCAGGTCAACAAAGGAAGTAAAAGGACTAATCTGGACAGTCCAGAATGGGGTGTCTACAGTACCAGTTGTTCTCAACTTGTCATACAATCTTCTCGACTGTCAAATCCCAAATAGATCTCCAAATGGGTGTCCAAATGAGGTTTGCCGTACAGACTTTAATTCCTCCTGTTGTTTTTCCTCCGTGGCCAATAAAGGAACGAAACTTCGTCTTGTCATTTCTCTCCCGATCATAGTATCCCTTTCTTTACTTGTGTTTGTTGTGTGCTTTCGTTACCGTAAGAGCCAAAAAAACGAAGGTCAATAAAAAACAATGCAACATGGGGATATTTTCTCCAAATGGAATTACGATGGAAGTATTGCATATGAAGACATCATCAAAGCAACAAATGACTTTGACATCAAATATTGCATTGGAACAGGTGGATATGGCAGCGTCTATAGAGCTCAATTGCCAAGCGGCAAAGTAGTTGCCTTGAAGAAACTTTCATCGGCAGGAAGCAGAGCACCTGCTTTTGACCATTGCTTTAGGAATGAGATCCAAATGTTGACTAATGTACGACATAAAAAATCGTCAAGCTTTACGGATTTTGTTTGCACAACAGATGCATGTTCTTGGTGTTCGAGTACATGGAAAAAGGAAGCTTGTTTTGTGCTCTAAGATTCGATGTTGAAGCTTCTGAAATTGGATGGGCCCAAAGGGTAAATATCATTGAAGGAATGACACATGCTTTATCCTACTTGCAGCATGATTGCACCCCACCAATTGTTCACCGAGACATATCTAGCAATAACATTCTGTTGAACTCTCAGCAGGAGGCTTTTCTCGCCGACTTCGGAACTGCGAGACTGCTGAATCCTGATTCATCCAACATCGAACTGTAATTGCTGACACTTATGGATATATTGCACCAGGTACATGTACTGAATTTTTTTTTATTGAAGCCAACGCCTATGGTTATTTTAAAATTGATCTTCGTGTTTGTGCAAAACTTGCCTATACCATGGTTGTGACCAAAAAGAGCAATGTTTATAGCTTGGAGTGGTGGCACTAGAAACAATCATGGGAAAGCATCCGGGAGACCTCCTATCGTCCTTGACATCGCCTCCTAGCGAAAACATGATGATAACTGATGTCCTAGATGCGCGCCTTCTGCCTCCAACTAATCCAATAGTTGTGGGGGAGATCGTTCTAGCTAGTTGCTACAATGGCATTTGCATGTTTACATCCTCAGCCCAAGTCCCGACCATCGATGCTACGCCTGTCTAAAGAGTTTCTTCCTCGTCAAAAGGCTCTAGCTGCAACCCTTTGTACAGTATCATTGTAGAATCTGTGGAATTGGAAAATAGACTTTGTCCACCAATCAAATGAGCAATTGATCAGTGCCCAAGTTTGAAAATAGATTTTTTCGTCCTTCGCAGGTGTTAGTTGTTATGATCATTATGAATGCATGTCTGTTCTATCCCAAAGGAGCAATGTTGTACTGTTAGTTTTAATATTGAAGTGGCAATACATTTTTGTGTTCTCTAGCCTAGCTTGTGTTCGTTGTATTGACATGCTAATACGATTAGGCTTTTCTTATTCAAAAGGCAAAGGACTGAATCCACCATAGTCGTGTTGGCACCATATGCTATGTAGTGTTCATAGCCCTATGTATCGATGTATTCCTAGCCGAAGATATGCAAATCTCGAGGCATTCCTCGAGGGCTAGAAACACATAAAAGCGGGGGTACGGAGGACCTGGTGCCCGTCGCACCCAATGCGTGGAACTGGAAGACTCGGAACCCACACTACTGCCTAAGAGAATACCACACTTTACAAGAGAATATAGAAGCAACATCTTAGATTCTATAACAAGGCTTTCAATTCATCGATTCATTCCTACTCTATCTTTGATATTTGAGAAAAGCCTTTAGTTTCTCAAAAAGTGATCTTTCTAACGATTTACCACCTACTACAACAGTTCAAAATTGGCCGGATAAAATAGGATCTGTGTCGCTTATGTAAACATCTAAAAAGATATTCCCATGTCTAAAAGCACAACACAACAATATAAAAACCCAACGTAAGTGGAAATATTCCTCTCTGGTACCAATTTATCATTCCCGTCGATGCAACACCCAATTTTCGGAGTCGTGCCTTTAGGCACGAAGGGAGTAGGAATACGCAACAAAGAAAACACGTTGATTGATGTTGCAACCAGTGGTGCAATCAGGAGCTTTTTTAGCTATTACTTGATAAAACGGTAGTTCACTTCAAAGTGATCTGTAAAAACAATCGCCACATTGTTGTGATTTTAATTAGTAATTGTGTATTACGATTTAGAATTGAATAATACACAATTAATTAAATCGGATTGTTAAAACTTTCAGTCGTAGGCGCTTCGTCGTTGGCACATTTTTTGAATGATTGTTGATTGATCACCATTGAGTGATTTCTCTTAAGTGTGTGTGAACCGCGAATATGTGGAAAGTTTTTGGGGGAGAGGTGGTTTGCGATTAGGACCACACTACACATTATTCATGACAATTACATTTGAACGTACAAGGAAAATTCGTGCATTTGTGAGTTCTCTCTAAGATGTGAAAACGATTGCCGCATTGTTGTGATTTAATCGATTGCGTTTACATGTATAATGTATTGTGAAAATACTAGATAAAGAGCAGTGCTGTATTAACGCTTCATCTATTGGCCATTTATCTAGTTTGACCTATTTGCACCTCCATTCAAATAACTTCAGTGGTCCAATTCCTCGAGCTAGGGAATTTGACATATTTGACTAACTTGTGCCTCAATAATAATCTCCTCACAGTCACACGTCATATTCCAAATAGTATTTGCAAATTGAAGAACCTGACGTTTTTGGACCTCTCTGATAATTTGCTTAGTGGGCATATACCAAGGCAGCTAGGAAGACTCTGTAATTTGGAGCATCTAGGGTTAGGAAGAAATGTCTTAATTGGAACAATACCCAACGGACTTGCATTTTTGACACAAATAATCTTGTCTTTGTTCGGTAATATTTCTCAACGTGTCATAAAATTTGTTGAAGGAATGGCACATGCTTTATCCTACTTGCATAACGATTGCACCCCGCCAATTGTTCATCGGGACATATTGAGCAACAACATTCTGTTGAACTCTCAACTAGAGGCTTTTGTTTCTGATTTCGGGACCGCTTGACTGTTACATCCCGATTCATCCAATCAAACCATTATTGCAAGGGCTTACGGATATATTGCACCAGGTACGTACGGGTATCACCTTTGTTTTATCTAAGTAAATGTTTGTGGTTATTTTTAAATCCATCTTTGTGTTTTTGCAGAACTTGTTTTGCAGAACTTGTTTATACCATGGCATCCGGGAGACCTCCTATCGTCCATAACATAGCCTCCTAACAAAAACATGATGATAACCGATGTCCTAGATCCACACCTTCCGATGTCCTAGATCCACACCTTCCGCCTCCAACTAATCCAATAGTTGCGGAGAACATTGTTCGAGTTGCTACAATGGCATTTGCATGTTTACATCCTGAACCCAGATCTCGACCAACGATGCTACGCATGTCTCCAAGTTTGCTGCCCTCAGTACAATGTTTCCTCACATCAGACATGTCATAATGGTCGAACAATCTTCAGCCATGCCATGGTGGGTTTTCCGTCTAAAGATTATTTGCTTATTCATGAGGATGATATCATGTTCAGTCAAATTGTGATACTCGAACATTAATCAGATTGTTCGTGCTATATTGACTCATAGATGTTCTCTGCAGTTCCTTGTCATTCATTTATGACTTGGGTAAGGCAGTTGGATATGTTTTTGACGTGGTGACACCCGCATCCATTCAACCTCAGATTTTAAACATACAGGTGTAGTCTACCTAACACATGAAGTAGATTTGAGGCCTTTCTTTTTTGTTAACAACAGTCCAGTAATTTAACTTAAGGTGCAGCCTGGTGGATCAAAAAATCGTCTCTGCAAGGCAAATGAGAAAATAAAGGGAAGGAGATCGAGCTATTGTTTTTCCATTCTCTGCTGTCTAACTTTACCTTCTTGTATTCCTCATAAAATCTGATATTTGCAGCGTTCATGCAAGATATGGAATTCATAGCGGGCCCTCCATTTTGATTGTGAACTGAATGGTCAAGACTCGGTATCGTGGTTCAAAGAATCTTTCGTCCTCTGTACAGTTCTAGAACTACAGGTAGTGCCTCTGTAGTTTGTATATCAAAAGAGAAGGAAAGCAAACGGTAACCGCAGGTTCTTTGCATTCTTTTTTTCTCGAGTCAGCTAGCGTCCTTTTTCCAGTCACTCATTTAATGCTATCTTTGGGGCTTGTTTTATTTTCTTTGTAAAAGTGGATCTTGGTTTCATTGAGGGAGTAGAGAAGGAAAGCAAAATATATGAAAGGTTCTCATTCTTCGTTATTTAGGGAAAAAAGATATTGTCATGAAAGTCTGATTTTCTGTCTAATTTCCTAAAAGCAATTTCATATGCAAATGAAAATAGGATGAAATAAGATGTGTGCCTCTTCACCCTTTGAATTCGCTGGGAGAGGTGTCTCTTCACCCTTGATTTTCTACAGTTCTAAAGTGGCCGGATGAAATAGGATGTGTGTTGCCTATGTAAACATCCAAATAGATATTTCCGTGCCTAAAAGTACAACGCAACAATATATATATATATATATGGTAAATACAACTCAACAATATTTATACTCAATGTCAGTGGAAATATTCCTCTCTGGCACCAATTTATCATTCCCGTTCACGAAACACCCAATTTTTCTAGTCTTGCCCTAAGGGAGTAGGAATACGCAACAAAGAAAACATGTTGATTGATGTTGCAACCAATAGTGCAACCAGGAGTCAGTTTAGCTATTAGTTGATAAACCTGTAGTCCACTTCAAAGTTCAAAGTGATCTTTAAAAACGATCGACACATCAAAAAACAACGATAAAAAAAAATGATGTGGCGATCATTTTTTTTTTTTGCCAATCAAAAAAAAACAACGATCGTCACATCGTTGTGATTTATTCGATTGTATATTGCGGTTAAGAATTGAATAAGAATCAGGTTCTTAAACTTTCAGTCGTACTTGCTTTGTCGTAGGCACGGTTTTTGAATGATTGTTGATTGATCACCATTGAGTGAGTTCTCTTAAGGGCGTGCGGATCGCTAATATGTGGAAATTTTTTGAGGGAGAGGTGGTTTGTGTGTAGGACCATACTACACATTATGAAAAGAGAAAGACTACTAAACTTGAAATGTCTTAAGTCAATTGATGACAATTACATTTGAAGGTACAAGGAAAATTCGTGCATTTGTGAGTTCTCTCTAAGATGTGAAAATGATCGCCGCATTGTCATGATTTAATCGATTGTGTTTACATGTATTTCTAGCCGTCAGATCGTGTGAGAATACTAGATAAAGGCGCAATGCTGTATTAATTTTCTATTCCTAGCACGGCCAATACCGAGGTGGCAATACTTTTCTGTGTTTTCTAAACTAGCTGGTGTTCTATCATATTGACAAGAGAATACGATTGGGCCTTTTCCTATTCAAAAGGCCAAGGATGACTGAATCCACACTAGTCGTGCTGGCACCACATGCCACGTAATGTAAATATATCTATGTTTGGATGTATATCTACCCGTCGGATCATGTGAAAGTACGAAGATATGGAAATCTCTGAGGCATGCATGAGGAACGAAGGTGATTGATTCGGTTTGGACTGGATTTGTGGTTTGACGATTATTATGCTCACCTCTACACCCAATGCATGGAAGACTGAGAGCAAGCACTTGTGCCTAAGGGAAGACCACAATTCATAAAAGAATAAGCGTCATCTTAGATTCTGCAAAGAGGCTTTTCAATTCATCAAGTCATTCTATGCTATTGATGTTCGAGACAAGCCTTTGTTTTTTCAACAAGTGATCTTTGTGCCCCCAAAAGAAAACGCATCCATATTGTTGTGATTTACATAATTGATAGTGTCATCGGATTTAGAATTGAATAAAAATCCGATTCTTGAACTTTCAGCCGTACATATATATTTGTTGGAAATTGACTAGGATTCGTATTCCTATTCGGTTTAGGTTTATTTAGTGCTTTCTTATAAATAGGAACCTTGAGGGTTCCTAGGGTTATGGTCTTTTGTTCAAAGGCTTAGATATTAGGGCTTTGTTCATCTTTTAGGGTTCCACCAAGGGTTTGTGTCTACCTTTTGGGTTCCACCAGAGATTTGTCTCTAGATATCTGTTTAGTGCTTCAAGTAAAGTTACGGGTATAGCCGGTTCTTTGTTTCTCTCCCCTTTTATAGTGAATCCTCTTGCTCTTTTTCCCATGGAGTACGTTCTTACTTTGTGCTTGAATGGAACCATGAATATCCTTGTGTTCTTGTTTATTGCTTGTTGATTTGTTATATTCTCAATTTCGTGTTCGGCACAACAAATTGGTATCAGAGCTCCGGATTTTCAATCAGAGGCTTTCGTTTTCCACTGCGTATTGTGCAATTGGTGATCGTTTCAATGGTGACTCGTTTCAAAATTGTGAAGTTCGATGGGCAGAGCACTAGCTTCAGTTTATGGCATATTAAGATGAAGGCTTTGCTTGTTCAACAAGGATTACACAAGACTTTATTGGGAAAATCGAAGAAGTCTGCTGATATGCAAGATAATGTGTTTGAGGATCTCAATGCGAAGGCGCTCAGTTCAATTCAGTTGTGTTTAGCCGATGATGTGCTTCGCGAGGTCGGGGAGGAGGATATAACCGCCGGTATTTGGTTGAAGTTGGAAAGCATCTATCTGACGAAGTCTCTTACCAACCGGTTGTATTTGAAGCAGCGCCTTTATACGTTTCGTATGAGGGAAGGTACGCCCGTAAAAGACCATCTAGATGAGTTAAATTGAATTATTATGGATTTAAAAAGTATTGATGATGAAGATCAAGCCCTTATTGTGTTATGTTTTTTGCCTGCGTCTTATGAGCATTTTGTTACTACCCTACTTTACGGGAGAGATACGATTTCCACGGAGGATGTTAAATCTAGTTTATATTCAAAGGAATTAAAGAAAAAAAGTATCTGGTGAAAGTGAGGTTTATGCTGATGGTTTGGTGGCACAAGGAAGATCTTTTGAGAGGGATAATGACAGTAAAGGAGTTTCTGGCTCTTATTCCACAAATCAGGAAGTAAAGTGTTTTTACTATTGGAAATACGGGCACATGGTGAGAAATTGTCCTAGGTTGAAAAATAAGGACAATTTTGAAGAGAAGGTTGTTGCTGGTATTGTTGAAGAGGATTCCGACGATTCACTTAGGGTTCTTTCTGTGAGTGTCGGTGATGTCTGTTCGAATACCGAATGGATTCTGGACTCCGGATGTTCTTACCACATGTGTCTGAATAAGAATTGGTTCGATAC
Source organism: Rhododendron mucronatum var. ripense (assembly GCA_019656295.1). NCBI lineage: Eukaryota > Viridiplantae > Streptophyta > Magnoliopsida > Ericales > Ericaceae > Rhododendron > Rhododendron mucronatum. The sequence goes on along the minus strand of BPLT01000014.1, from coordinate 1,792,329 downwards.
TTATGAATCGGTCAGCTGTGGTATAGTTCTTATGGGGAATAATATGCCCTGTAGAATTGTTGGGATTGGAACAATTAAAGTCAGAATGCATGATGGGTTTGTGAGAACGTTGTTTAGTGTTCGACATATACCAGATTTGAAGATGAACCTTATCTCTTTGGGTATTTTTGGCTCTTTGAGTTGGAAGCATACCGCTGAAGGTGGAGTCTTGAGAGTTTTGAAGGGTGCTCGTGTTTTAATGAAGGGTCGGAAATCGAATAACCTTTATGTGTTTGATGGCAGTATGATTGTGGGTGCTAAATCTTTGGGTTCTTCATCGGTGAATTCGAGGTTGACCCAGTGTTAGGTTTTTAACTCTGTGGTGGAGTCGGTAATTAACTCCGTGTGGAGTTTGAGCAGATCTTCGTGTGTATCTGGAAGGGATGCGTTGGATGGGAGGTGCCCATTGGAAGATAGAGGCTCAATTTGGAGGCATGTGCGGCTGGGTTTCCTGAGTTGCATTTACAAGATCAAGCAGGTGTGCTTGAGCCTTGCTCGTTTATGTCGTTGGTGACTGCCCCGTGGGGGGTTTTGGGGGGGGATGAGCGATTGAAGGAAAGGATTGCCAATAGTGTCGAGTTCGATTGAATTCAAGTCAAGGTGGAGATTTGTTGGAAATTGACTAGAATTCCTAAATTGACTAGGATTCGTGTTCCTATTCGGTTTAGGTTTATTTAGTGCTGTCTTATAAATAGGAACCTTGAGGGTTCCTAGTGTTATGGTCTTTTGTTCAAGGGCTTAGATATTAGGATTTTGTTCATTTCTTAGGGTTCCACCTAGGGTTTGTGTCTCCCTTTTGGGTTCCACCAGAGATTTGTCCCTAGATATCTGTTTGGTACTTCAAATAGAGTTACGGGTATAGCCGGCTCTTTGTTTCTCTCCCCATTTATAGTGAATCCTCTTGCTTTTTTTCCCGTGGAGTACGTTCTTGCTTTGTGCTTGAACGGAACCGCGTATATCCTTATGTTCTTATTTATCGCTTGTTGATTTGTTATATTCTCAATTTCGTGTTTGGCACAACACATATATACATCGAAAGTTAGAATGCATTTGTTATCCTTAATTAGCAAAACTTTTGAACAGAGATGAGATTTTTTTCGATGAGCTAACTAGAAGCTTAGAGGAGAGTGCTAGCGTGCACACTTCCGTTGATGTGCTTCACGGATCGATGGAATCTTTTTGACATTGATTAGTCGGACCAAGACCAATGCTACTCATTCATACCCAAATAGAGCCATTTAGGCGATGGAATCCTTTATCACGTGTCTTTGCCTATCTGACATGACTAAGGTTGGCGTGTTTTCGAATGATTGTTGATTGATAACCATCGAGTGTGTTCTCTTAAGGGCGTGTGTACCACGAATATGTGCAAAGCTGTCGGGGCAGAGGTCATTTACGTATAGGACCACACTACACATTACTAGAAGAGGAAGAGTACTTTAAAACTTGAAAAGTCTGGGTCATTTGATGAAAACGATATTGAAGGGTAGAAGGAAAATCGTACCCTGGCTGGCTGGCTTGACCCGTTGCCATCCCTAGCGACACGGGCTACTTGAGAGAGTCATCGGTAACACGTCTCTCTCTCTCTCTCTCTCTCTCTCTCTCTCTCTCTCTCTCATACACACACAGACTCACACATCTGGGCCGTATCAAGTCATCGCCCAAGTCAATACTCCAAGAGGAAGACCGAAGTGATCAGACAGGGAAAGTAAGTGAGACTCTGGCTTGCTTGACTTCATAGTGCCGGGGTAAACAGGTCGACCCAAAAAGATTTAATAACGAGGCTTTCAATTCATTAATTCATTCCCACTCTACACTTGAGACAACCCTTAGGAATTGAAGAGGAAAACGATCTCCACATTGTTGTGATTTTAATCTTTTTTGTATTATGATTTAGAATTGAAGAAGAATAAAATTCTTGAAACTTTCCACAGTTGTATATATATGCTTTTGTTGTTGGCGTGTTTTTGAATAATTGTGGATTAATCAACATTGAAAGAGAAAAAAAATTTAAATTTGAAAAGTCTAAGGTATGACAGTTACACTAGAAGGGCAGAAGGAAAATTCGTGCCGTGACAATTGCTTCAGCAGGTATAATGGGATGCCACTTTCCAAATAGTTTCGTAGACCCGATTGAACTTCCTTTGCTTCCTCTGAAGTCTTCAGTTCTCTCTCTCTCTCTCTCTCTCTCTCTCTCTCTCTCTCTCTCTCTCTCTCTCGTATGAGAGGAAGACTAAAGACTGGAACTTGAGCATTGTTCTCTGCATCCAATGCTCAATATTTTGCTGCTACAAAAACCACTCATACTTTAAATTATGAGTTATAATACAATATCCTATTCTGATTATTTTGTTATATGCTCCTAGCAATAAGCATCGCAGCTTGTGTTATCCAATCATAGCTTGTTTCATAGGATTCAACTCTGGTCCATTCATTTCTCTAATTGTATATTTCGATCTGTTTGTACTTGTACTCACAACTGTGGACCTTGACCGTAGCGGTATCCAAAACCATGGCTTATTTCAGAGGACTCACCTGCGATTTATTCCTTGCATTCGTGTTTTGTTGCGCTGTTGTTTCTCCAGTCTTCTCCGAAGACGACTTGGCGTGCCTGCAGGGCGTGAAGAAAGCCGTGGCGAATCCGTCAGCCCTCAACTCGTGGTCCTTCTCCAACAGCACCGTCGGATTCATTTGCAGCTTCGTGGGTGCAACGTGTTGGAACGATCGCGAAAACCGCCTCATCAGCCTTGATCTCGGCGAGATGTCCCTCGGCGGCCAGGTCCCCTCGGCCCTGCGGTACTGTTACAGTCTGCAAAACCTCGATCTATCCGGTAACAATCTAAGCGGTCCGGTCCCTCCCGCTATATGTGATTGGTTGCCTTATTTAGTAACCCTAGATTTGTCTAATAATCAGCTCACCGGACCGATCCCTGATGATTTGGCTAACTGTACGTTTCTGAATAAATTGGTATTATCGGATAATATGTTGTCCGGTGGTATACCGAAGCAGTTAGCTAGTTTGGATCGACTTAAAGCGATTTCTGTTGCTAATAATGAGCTTAATGGCACGATCCCGTCGAGTCTGAGTTCGTATGATTCGTCCAGTTTTGAGGGGAATAGTGGACTCTGTGGGGCGCCGCTGGGAAAGTGTGGTGGTTTGAGCAAGAAGAGTCTCACGATTATTATCGCCGCAGGGGTGTTCGGTGCAGCAGCATCGTTGTTGGGGCTTGCTGTGTGCTTTCGTTTCCGTAAGATCCAAAAAATCCAAAGTGAGGTAAGGGCAACGAACCATGGGGATATTTTCTCCATATGGAATTACGATGGAAGAATTGCATACGAAGACATCATCAAAGCAACAAATGACTTCGACATCAAATATTGCATTGGAATAGGTGGCTATGGCAGCGTCTACAAAGCTCAGTTGCCAAGTGGCAAAGTAGTTGCCTTGAAGAAACTTCATCGGGTGGAAGCGGCGGACCCTATGTTTGACCATTCTTTCAAGAATGAGATCCAAATGTTGACTAATGTACGACACAAAAACATTGTGAAGCTCTACGGATTTTGTTTGCACAATAGATGCATGTTCTTGGCGTACGAGTACATGGAAAAAGGAAGCTTATTTTGCACCCTAGGATTTGATTTTGAAGCTTCTAAAATGGGATGGACTCAAAGGGTAAAAATCGTTGAAGCAATGGCACATGCTTTATCCTACTTGCATCACGATTGCACCCCACCAATTGTTCATCGGGACATATCAAGCAACAACATTCTGTTGAACTCTCAACTTGAGGCTTTTGTCGCCGACTTCGGAACTGCCAGATTGTTGCATTCCGATTCATCCAATCGAACCGTTATTGCAGGCACTTGCGGATATATTGCACCAGGTACAAGTACTACCTTTGTTTTATCAAAGTACACGTCTATGGTTATTTTTCAAATCCATATATCTTTGCGTTTGTGCAGAACTTGCCTATACCATGGTTGTGACTGAAAAGTGCGATGTTTATAGTTTTGGAGTCGTGGCACTAGAAACGATCATGGGGAGGCATCCGAGAGACCTCCTATCGTCCCTAATGTCGCCTCCAAGCAAAAACATGATGATAACCGATGTCCTAGATTCACGCCTTTTGCCTCCAACTAATCCAATAGTTGCGGGGGACATTGTTCGAGTTGCTACAATCGCATTTGCATGTTTACATCCTCAGCCCAAATCCCGACCGTCGATGCTACGCCTATCTCAAGAGTTTCTTTCTCGTCGGAAGGCTCTAACTACACCCCTTCGTACAATATCATTGTGGAATCTGTGGAATCGGAAAATGGACTTTGTCCACCAATCAAATGAGCAAGTGATCAGCGCCCAAGTTTGAAAAGAGATTTTTACATCCTTTTTCTGACCTTTTTTGTTATGATTATTGTGAATTTATTTTAAGAGAAGTTATCAGGACCAGATCGTTCTTGGCTTGTGTCAAGGAACCAAACACCTTATGGTTTATGAAGAGAAGATATAAGGACCAGACCGTTTCTGGTTTGTGTCAGTGAACCAAACACCTTATGGTTTATGGTTCATGCTTTGTTGTAGGTGCGTTTTTAAATGATTGTTGATGGATCACCATAGAGTGTGTTCTCTTAAAGGCATGTGAACACGGGTCCTTGTACAGGGACCGACGAGGTACCGATCAATTGTGGGATTTAGTTTGGGGTCCAACACAATTGATCCAAACCGTAAATTATTTTTTTAATTTTTTTGCTTATCCCTATAAAATTTTAGATCAATTGTATAAATTTAAGTGCATAATCCACATGTCAAATGTTTCTTTCAAAATTCAGGCCCCTAAACTGTGAAACAAAAATTGAACATTGGATTGAGCACTTATAATTATCCCATTGATCTGAAATTGTACATGCTTATTGAAGAAATATTCAAAAATAATCAATGATTTGGATCATTTGCACGGGACCCCGAAGTGGAGCCATGCAAATTGGTCAGTCCCCCATATAAGACTACTATACCCATTATTGAAAGAGATACTTTACAACTTGAAATTGAAAAGTCTTTGTTTGGAAGTTAAAGGAACCTAAGAGAAAAGAAGAAAAAGGAAAATCGGAAAAAATGAGAGGAAAATTGTACTATCCACAATTCTATATTTTTCTATTTTCTCTCTTCTTTCTCTCTAAACCAAACAATGGGAGAGATTTTTTTATTTTTTTTTAAGTTTCCCTTCCTTTCTCTTGACAATTACATTAGAAGGGTAGAAGGAAAATTTGTACCATGAATGACAATTATTTCTGAGGAAAGAGCCAATTACTTCATGTGTGTTTACCCATTAATTTTTACAAGGAATCATGCATAGGAGGGCCGGTTTCAAATTTATATAAGAATTATAGTAGTTTAATTTTATATACCCAATATTATTTTGAACATTCTAATACCCGCCCAACCTAAGAATTTGCAAAAAGTAAAGCTATTTTTAGCGACACTTAGATTGATTGTAATATTAATTTGCTTTTTAAAATGGATAAGGATGCACATGTCTGAATTTACAATTATATTATATATATGACAAGATATTAGTAGTTGAATAGGTTGATTAAAAATATATATATGATAATCTTTTTAAACTTGTTTTCACAATTTTTATTGGAAAGGCAAAAGTACACAAGCACCCCCTCAACTATCACTTTTTCTCATGAAGACCCCCTCATGTTTAAAAACGCCCAGACAGACCCCCTTAACTAATGAAAATGAAAAAAATGCTAACTCCGTTAACAGAATGAAGAAAATGACTAAGATACCCTTTTTTTTATAAGGCAAAAGTACATAAACACCCCTCAACGATCACGTTGTTCCACGAAGACCCCCTAACATTTTATGTTATACCCTCATTCTATCGGTCATTCTTTTTGTTTTATACAATTTCTTTTTTCCTTACATCATTTATTTTAAAGAGAACCTTCTGTATATAATAAATTAATAATAAAAAATAGCGCGAAAACCTTGGCGCGACGACGGCAGGTGTCACAGTGGTTCTTTTGCTGATAAGAAATGAGAAGGGAAGAAGACAAAGGAAAGGAGAGATATGTGGGAGAAGAGAAGTCGAGGAGAATGGTGGTGGTAGTCGATGGCAGCTACTACGTTACTTTTTACATCTCTATTTTTTTTACTTTTCTTTAGAGAAAGAGTGTGCATGTATTGGCGGAGAGAGAAAAAAGGGCACCGGAACCAATGGTTAGTCGGTTAGGGTATAGAGAGAGAATATTTTAGATGGAGAGGGAGAGATTATCTATGATTGAGGGGGGAGGAGAATACAGTTCTTTTAAGTTTTAATCCAATCGTTGATTTTAATGGTTGAGATGAAGTGTTTTTTTTTTTTTAAATTGTGTGGGTGGAACTGGATATATATGTGTGTGTGTGTGTGTGTGTGTGTATATATATATATATATATATATATATATATATATATATATATATAAAAACCAAAGTTTCAAATCTATTTGCTAATTTTAGGTTTTGATTATAGGCTATTTGTAGAGGAAAGAAAGAGAAAGGTTAGAGGGAGTGTATGTATGTAATGCAACAAGGGTATTTTTGTCCAATTTATGAATGAGGGGGTTCATCACAAACGGTTTAGAGACGGAAGGGTTTCACTTGGGTAACGGAGATTAGTTGAGGGGGTCTGTATGGGAGCTTTTAAATGTGAGGGGGTCTTCGTGAGAAAAAGTGACAGTTAATGGGGTGTTTATGTACTTTTGCCTATTGGAAAATTTGATATCACCTTTCATATTTTACAAAACTTTTTTCAATGTTTGTCCACCCAATTTTGAAATCCTGCATCCATCCGTAGAAATTCAAAGTTTTACTCTCAAGAACTTTGGAGCACAGACAATCGATGGTGGAAATTCAAAAGTACAAATGTTGCAAAAGATTATGGAATCGAGCAATGCTGAATTAATTTGCTATTCCGTAACATGGCTAATTTTGATTTCTCTGTGCCTTGTACTGTAGTTTTTTTTTTTTTTTTTGGTCTCATTGCCAAGATTATGGAAATGAGCGATGCTGATTCACTGATAGCAAGCCCCTCTCCCTCTCATCTGTGCCTTTGCAAGTCATCGTTCAAGTCAATGACTACAACATTTTGGAAGTGAAGAATACTCAGAGAGAAAGACTAAAGACTGGAAAATAAGTTGGCAATGAACTCTCTGGTAACCATACCCCATCAACTTGTTTCTTGTCCAATTAAAAAATCTTTCTGGTTTTTTTTTTTTTTTTTTTTTACAGCTGAAATTTTCCAACTGAGGATCTTTTTCTAACGATAAGCATTGTGTGCAGAAATCCAGGTTAGAACATCTCAAGAAATAGGTGCACTTCCGAACCAATTCTTGGTATATTTGTTTCTGCATATGTAATTAATTCATGTCTAGAATTTGTTTTTATTTTTTGAAACACTTCGAAGTTTTAATCTTAAAACCTTTGTGAGCACTGATAATCGATGATGGAATACGGAAAGCGTGTAACGTGTATAATGGAAACGAACAAATAATGCCATGTCAATGAGGCTAAGACAATAGTAATTGACTGATAGTGTATTTTGATTAACAGATGAGTAACTCAGAGTTCACAATCATGATCCTCAAACCCTTCATGACAATGATAGGTGTGAGAACAAATTGTGTTCCGTAGGCGTGTTTTAAATGACTGTTTACAAACGGTATCTGAAAGAGAGAGACTTGGAACTACTCAGGTCATTTGATGACTTCTGCAAAGAATGGTAGAGAAGAAAAATTCACAGAAGTTACTTCAGAATTTTACATCACAGTTATGTGAAACATGACTGAAGATAAATCAACCTCGAGACAAGTTGTTGCTCTCTCTCTCTCTCTCTCTCTCTCTCTCTCCATTTTGCGACTTAGCAAGTCATCACTCAAGTCAAGGACTACTACACTTAGCAAGTGGAACACGGCACCATGGTTTATTACTTTCCAAACACTCCGGAGAGGAAGATTGAGACTGGATATAGTGGACCTCTTGAGAACAAAAAATATTTTAAAAGGCCTCTTGAGTATTGTTCTCTCATAATTTTATACAGTATACTCCATCCGTTTCAAATTGAGAGTCCCTCTTGGAAATTCCAACTATTTTAGGGGACAAGTAATGATTAGACCTATATTACCTATTATTTCCACCATTACCCCTATATTTTACTTACTTTATAACACTTATATTCAATTGTGATGGACACTTTTGGAAAATCACCAAAATTTTCCTTCCATTTTTGGAAAAAGACCATCATTTTGGAACAACCCAAAAAAAATAATGGACTCTCAATTTGAAACGGAGGGAGTACTATATATACAGCTAGTATAGTATAGTGTGTGTGTATATATATGTCACACCCTCGATTTTCAACATAATTATAAAGGAATTTTCATAGATAAAATCTCACTTAATACGCACAATTCCCCAAAAGAAAGTTGACATTTCCATTTCCATCAATTTCGCTCTAACGCCCAAATTTTCACAAAAGTACATCTTTGGCTTCATGGCCCCAAATCGTCAAAAGTATTGAATATCAAAGAAATTAAAAGCTTACAATATTCTTTAATCAAAAGATTTACAATTAGAGTTACAAATACATCTTTCAAAAATAAATTACAACGATGCCTTAATAACTCTTCAGTATTAGCTTTCAAAATCGTGTCCACAATCCATGCACTCCCAACATGAAGTTACTGCCCAGAGTTAGCACCTGAAAAGAAAGTAAGGTTTGAGCTACACTAGCCCAGTAGAAAACTCTAATCCAACAATGTATGCATATGAAATGTAAGAACGATAACAAAAGGAACAACAGCAACTGAGACCCATGGAATGGAGCAACAACAGTAATCCAACTTCAATCTTTCATTTCCAAAATCAATCATATTTTTCAACGTATAAACTTTGAAAGCATCGTGAATCAAAATGTATCTCGCACGTGTGTCATGAGCCGAAGCTCGTATTGGGCCAATTAAAGGACCCCAATGTCCTCTGTCAGGCTCTTTACCCATTCGGGATGTCCTGATAGGAGCATATAGCTCATGCCGGGCCATTTATAGGACCCCGATGTCCTCTACCAGGCTCTTTACCCATTCGGGATGTCCTGATATATTTTCGTTGTGTCCGTAAAGTTTCAAAATCCTCTTCCAATCAGTCCGTACCGTTCATATCCATCTTTGGTCTTTAAATAAATTTTTTTTTTCATTGTACAATCATGTTCAAATGAGCATTAAGATCATGGATACGTGAAATGAAGACATTAGATATGAGTACTCAAGTTAAAGGATCATTCGGGAAGTTTTTGGAGTGATTCAGAAGTGAACGGAACCCAAAACAATAAAGGATGGATCAAGTCAGCAAAATTATCCAGACAGAACGTGTTATCGATAACCTTTACGAGTGTTATCGATAACAATAAGTTGAGGTCAATTAAAACGCAACGTTATCGATACCATGAAGGGAGGTATCGATAACAAATGGGTTAATATCGTTCCAGACGCGAGGGTATCGATAACAATGGCAAATGTTAGGGATAACAATGCAATGTTAGGGATAACAATGACAAATGTTAGGGATAACAATGCAATGGTAGGGATAACAATGACAAATGTTATGGATAACAATGCAATGTTAGGGATAACAATGGATTTCTGGGTTTGGAACGTAACGTTATCGATAACAGTGGAAATGTTATCGATAACAAAAGGGTTTCGGGCAGATTTTTGACAGAACCACGTGGGTTTTCAACAACAAACAACAACAACAACTACCACAACAATCAATGGCACGAATCAAGGCAATAGAAACAAGTCATAAACATATATTGCAAGTTAGAACTCCCTACCTCAAGATCAAAGAACGAAATCAAAGGAATCCTCCAAGCCCTAGCCTCAAATCTTGGAACCGGATGAGATACGCTTCCACTGAGCTCAAACCAACGCAATACGGACTGCAATACGCGAGGGAAAAAGGTTTTGAGGTTGGGTTTTGGGTGATTTTGGTTGAAATTTGGTAAGGGTGAGTGAGAGAGAGGAAGACCAAGAGAGAGAAGAGAACGGGAGAGTGAGGAAATTATTTCCCTGCCTCTCACCCCACACACATATATGCACACAACACACAAATCACACTTTCACCCCTCTAAATGCAACACTTTATCACTTTAGCCCCAATTCTCAAAGTTCTAAATCGATTTCCTCTTCTTTTTTTTTTTCCATTTAAAACATATAAATAAATTTTACGAATTTACGGGTCTCTACAATATATATATATATATATATATAGATAGATATAAAGAATAGCGGTTGGTGGGAATACTTCCTTTCAGTAAATCACAATACAAGAAATTTGGTCTTTGGAGACGAATGAAAATCATCACACATTATATGTTTTTTTGTCACAAATAGTATTGGCTATGAATTTTTTTTGTTGACTAAAGGTTGTCACAGGATTCCCACCTAGTGACGAAAAACAGTTTTTGTCACCTATGGTACCTTTTGATGACGGAATATTTCATCACCAAAAAGTGAATAATTGATGACGAAATTTCTTCCTCACTTATTGGATTTTTCGACGACGAATTTTTTTGTTACCAATTATTCTTTTTGGCAACGAAAAATTTCGTCACTGTGACAAAAAAAATCATCACAGAAGACGTTTTCATATGGGAAAAAAATTCTACTTTCTTACCCCTCCGGATTTCAAACCCAAGTCCTTAGATTTCTTGCCTAAGTTTCAACAAACTGTCCCACGCACACTTTTTTACTCTCTCCGTCTATTTTTAAGTGTCTTGTTTTATAACTCCAACATATTAAGAAGATATCATCATTACACATTTCACATCAACTTTTATCTTCATTTTTCCTACTTATGCTCTATGAAGATATCATCATTACACTTTTACTCACTAACTTTTCAAAATGGAATATACTTTTAGGGGTAAAATGAAAAATACACCAATTTTTACCCACTAACTTTACAAAATGGATATTTATTAAGAGACAATCCAAAATAAAATACTAAACTCTAAAAAATGAACGGAGAGAGTAGTATGTATTTAAAATATCTAATACTCACTCCGTCCCATTTTCATCGTCCAATCTCGGAATACTATAAATTTAAGGAAACATCATGATTACCTTTTCAAAACTTCACATTTTCAATAATACCCTTGACTTGTTTTTCTGGCCTCAATTTGAATTTCCCACTCAAGCACTTACAGTTGGAGTCAGAAAATTTCGATGGTATCAATCCCAAAATTATGGCAGGTTGTACCAAGTTTGGGCAAGTGTAGAAGGCATACGGTACAAAATTTAAATTTCAAACTTTTCTCTTCCAAATTTGAGAGAATGGTAAAATGGAAAAACTAAAGAATTTTGTGTCTTTGTCTTGTCGAATGGACAATCTTTTTGGGACACAAAAAAGGGGAATTTTGGACAAAGAAAATGGGACGGAGGGAGTATATAACAAATACGGTTGACATTATAATATATTTCGAACATCATTTGAACCTTCAAACATTAAAATTAGCAATTTTGAAAAACATGAAATTAAGTTGTAGCCCTTCGTGTTATTGTTCAAACCTAATTTGAATTATCTTAATCAGAGTTCTGAATAAAGAGTTATACCCAAAATACATTTGGTCACAAAGCGCAATTCATAAATTTCGTCACCAAAGGTACTTATTTGGCAAAAAAAATGTGATGAAATTATTTTTAGTCACTAAAAACAATCATTTAGTGACGAAAAAAATATTTTGTCGCCAAATGGGACCAATTCGGTGACGAGAAATGTATTTCGTCTCCAAATGGTTACCTTTGGTTACGAATATATTTTTTTCATCACTAAATATGTATAATTGTTGACGAAATAATTTCGTCACCAAATATACTCATTTACACTTTTTCGTCACCGAATATGTTTTTTCTTGTGGTGTCACCGCGGGTTGATAGGCGTCACTTGCAATGCGGAAGGAAGCTAGTGTCACTGCGATCGACAGGAGGTGTCATCTTTCTGCACTCGTCGGTAAAAAACTCGAAGACATGAATTGGCCTTCCTTTCCAAAACTCCTCCACCGGCCTTGACCTCTCGTACTACTATAATCTTGCAGGTTCATTACCACCATGGGAAAATTCGTACCACTTGCTTCGGAGGAAAGAACCAATGTCCCAGCAAGCTGCTGTCTTTCACGGGCAGCAGTCCCCTGCGTCCTAGAGATTTCTGTTGATACAACCAATGACCCTGACTTTACTCACTGTTCTTTAGTAAAGAATCAATGGCCAATATTACAGACATTACAAAAAAGAAAATGGGAAAATGACGGGTCAGTGGTGTTGACCAGGAATAATTATAAAACCATGGTCTGGAGTCTTCAATTTACCATTTGCATGACAGGAGGAAAAATATTGACAAATACATGGTGTGCGCACTTGAAATGTCTATTTGACCCTCTTTGACATCAGAGATCGTCGAACTCTATTTGACTTGGTCTATTTGAATAAATGTAATGGTCTTTTGAAATATATCATAAAGTCTTTTTGATTTTGTGACGTGCTCTTTTTTTGGCCAAAGAAGGTTCGTTCAAATTGATTCGGAGATGACATTCGTCGAACTCTATATGACTTGGTCTATTTCAATAAGTGTAATGGTCTTTTTCAATATAACATAAAATCTGTTTCATTTTTTGACTTGCCCTTTTTTTGCTCAAAGAAGGTTAGTTCAGTTTGAATGGGAGATGATATTTACTGAACAAGATATCACTTGGTCTTTATCAACAAAAGTAATGGTCTATTTCAATATAATAAAAAAGTCTTTTTCATGAATTGACTTACCCCTTTTTGGCTTAGGAAAGGTTGAATTGATTAGATTTATCAAACTCTATATGACTTGGTCTTTTTCAATTAGCGTGATGGTCATTTTGAATATAACATAAAGTCTGTTTCATATTTTGACGTGCTCTTTTTTTGCTGAAAGAAGGGCAATGGTTTTGATGTTACGACGCCATTTTATATAAAGGGCAAAATTGTCTCTACTGTTTCACCAGTGTTATGGTTACCATGTTTTGGTAATTAAAACAGATGATACCATGTATTGGTGGTTTCAAAACTATGGACCATGGAAGTGGTAAATAACCGGTTGGTCCTCCACTGACCCGTCATTTTCCCAAAGAAAATTGAGCGATACTGACAAAACAGTTGTCACTGAGCTCTCACAAAAAGTGTGTCGCTCAAATTTTTTTGTAGTAGGAAACCCTTCGAAATTTTATGGGAGTTTTATATTAAAATTTTGTGAAACATGCATGACAGCAATGTGTGTGAGTAATGTTTTACGTTTAGGGACGCATAGTTATGCACAATTCATTGATATTGCTTACACCCATGTGTGTGATTAATTTTCAGTTGTATATATATGCTTTGTTGTAGGCGCGTTTTTTAGTGATTGCATGTTGATTGATCACCATTTTGTTTGTCCCCAACTTTTTAATGTCCCAAATTGTTTGCCCATTTTACAAAATCAAAGTACAAATTTCTATGAGTTTCCTCTTCTACCCTTCTTTTTTCCAAAGCAAAAAGGGGAGCCCAAATTTTATTTTATTTTATTGATCACAAGGGGAAGTCCAATTTGAGTAGGACATGTCTAGGAAAGTTCAAAATTTGGAAGTGCAATGACTATATTTCTTTATTAAAAATGGATTTTTCAAAATGGACCAAAAAAATTACGACAGAAGTCAAAAGTCAAGAGCCAACAATGCCTTCTTAAACAAAAATGCTAAGGACACATACATCACCAAGTCAAATATTTGGCGCTGAAAAACTGAGTCGAGTCACGCACATCACCAGCCATCTTCCTACCCCCCTTCTTTCCTCAGTTCCTCTTTAATCTCTTCCGGACCGATCCCGAGATTCTGTAGTGCACCCAGCAAAGCTACACTATAAGGTTTTTGGTTCCGTCTCTGCCTTCCTCCTCTGTCTTTATTTAAACAATTGAACCTAATAGAGTACTTAACGTAGTTCTTCATTGGCCAATTGCTACAAGAAATTACATTAATCCCAACCCAACCCAACCCATTATCAACATTTTGTTCATGGGAGTTGGACCCACAATAATCTCACTGCGCTCTAATGCATCTAGACAACAATAAGTATGAAAATTCCAATTTCAAAAACCCATCAAAATTAGGTGATTAAAGAACTAGAAAAGGTTTCCAGCATAGGTGGAAAGAATTTTATCTCCATATAAAATACAAAGGTTGCTGCAAGTTCAGGATTCTCTGCACCCACAACCCAAAATGAGAAGATATTTAACTCCTTCTTTCCAGTTACTCCTCTTCTTCATGTTCCATTTGGTATTCTCCGAAATTCCTTCAAGCCAGAGAAACACAATGATCAACCTCTATAATCTCCTCCAAAACAACTCGGGTCAATCTCCTTTTCCTTGGAATTCAACCAGAGACCCGTGTTCATGGAAAGGAGTTACATGCAATTCCAAGAACTCCTCCATCACCCAATTCTTCTCTCTCTCGACCCCTAATTTCCTCCTTGTTCTTTGCCTAATCGATACACTAGAGTCTATCGACCTCTCCAACAATCGGTTGAGCTCAATCCCAAGTGGGTTCATGACTGGTTGCGGAAATCTTAGCGGGTTGAGAGGGTTAAATTTCAGTAGGAACATATTGTCTGGTTCTATACTTAATTTTGATGGGTTTTCCAAATTGGAATTTTTGGACTTGTCTCATAATTCTTTGAGTGGAACGATTAGTTTACAGATGGATGGGTTGGTTAGTTTGAAAATTTTGAGTCTTGGAGACAACCAATTCACTGGTTCTGCTCCAACTGGGATTACAACATTTCTCAGGAATCTGGACCTTAGTCATAACCAGTTAAATGGTTCCATTCCTAGTGACCCTTTGTCCCACTCAAATTTGCTGACTGTTGATTTGTCTGATAATTCACTTAGAGGGTCAATACCGAAAGCATATCATCAAGTTTGGTGAGACTTAGATTAGGAAACAACCGTTTGAATGGAACAATCCCATTCTCATCCTTTGTTAGACTTCAAAGGTTGATCTATTTGGAATTGGACAACAATATTTCTGTAAGAATTTAGCAATGTTGAATCTTGCTAAGAATCAACTCACCGGTGTTTTGCCAGTTGAATTGGGTAACATCAGCAACCTTCACGAATTGAAACTTCAAGCGATCAGTTTGGTTAGGGAAATCCCAATTGAAATTGTTGAGGAAATTTAATATAAAAAATTGGTGGGAGATCCACTGTAGCATAGCATATTTGTAACCCATCAAATCCATCTCCCAAGTTTGTAACTCATTAGGTCCACTCTGACAAGGATCTTGTTTGGCTTAGAAAAAAAATGTATTGTTATTCTTCTTATTTTTTCGTGTTAGTCAAACTGAGCCCTTGTCAAGTTAAAAAGGAATTAATACAAGACAAAATTGCCCTTGCTAGCTTTTTTTTTCATTTTTTTTTTCGTTTTTTAGAATTTTGACAGCTCTCTCTAAATTCTGGATCTCACCCGCTCCGCCTTTCATTTTTTTTTCGTTTTTTAGAATTTTGACAGCTCTCTCTAAATTCCGGATCTCACCCGCTCCGCCACTGCACATATAACATTATATGTATTTTTGTTCACATACTACTTATATGTTGATTTCAAAAAAAAAAATTTGGTCTAAGGTCCATTATATGTTGTTATATTCATTATCTGTTGATATTAGTGGCAAAACAACGAATCCGAATTTCATATAGAGAACATAATTTCACTGATATCATAATTTGTTGATGTTACTCGCAGAACGAAGAGACCAAAATTTCAAAGATCCATATTTGTCTATTTTTTGTTTGAAACATTCAGATAACAGAATTGGACAGATAACCATATTTGTTGATGTTAAAGTAATTCCAAAGCCAACAAACACCGATACAGGAATATAATTACATCTATCAAAAAATATATATATTGAAATATAACAAAATTTGCTCGTTGTAGTCGATTCTTATATAGTACATCGTCCAATAAAAAATATATAAAATTTGTCCCAGGACACCATCTCAGTCCTTCTCTACCACCGGTCATCTCACCATTTCATCCGTGTTGGAGGGTCAATTCTTACTATTAGCCGGGCAATATATGCTCGTTCTACAAGTACCAACTTTTTACCTTTCTATTTTGGTTTTGTCATTCCTGCAAAAATACACAGAGTTAAACATATGCAAACATATATCATTATATGGTTATCTATAAACAATTGGATGCTATTAAAAAGCAAGTCAGTGAGGCCGCTACGCAAACAAGTTCAATAAAGTAAAATATATAATATTATATGTGAGTTTCTGTGCTAAAAAATTCCAAAAAAAAAAAATGTGAGAGCGGCGAAGCGGTGGTGGTCGTAACCATAATCATATATAACTACGACAACTTTATATAAATTGGTCCGTGCAACGGCTTAATAGGCCTACGCCTTGGTCAAAGCCCTGAACACATAACCTTATATGTTACTCAACAACAGCTAAAAAAAGGTACAAAAAATATGATTAAAACCATAGATTCAAGAATCATGAATAACCTAAATACTAGTATTTAAATATTAGTATATAATCATCCACTATGGTTATATATAGTTATATAAATGATAGAAAATCACATCTATCAAAATAATAAAGCATGTTTAAACTTGAATATATATATATATATATATATGTATGTATATATATACATGTATATATAAAATCATAACTACATATAACCATATATGTTACCATAACCATATATAATAGCTGACAACTTTATATGAATTGGTCCGCGCAACGGCCTAGCAGACCTGAACATATAACCTTATATATTACTCAACAACAGCTAAAAAAAAGTACAAAAAACATGATTATAACCATAAATTCAAGAATCATGTATAACCTAAATACTAGCATTCAAATATTATTATATAATCATCGGTTATGGTTATATAAATGAAAGAAAATCACATTTATCAAAATAATAAAGCGTGTTGAAGCTCGGACATATAACTTTATATACAATACTAAAACATGATCATACTTGGATATATAACCCTATAAAAGAATAATAAAGCATGTTCAAACTTGAACATATATATCATAAACATATAATCATAACCACATATAACCATATATGTTATCATAATCATATATAACAATAGACAACATTATATGAATTGATCCGCACAGATGCCTAATAGACCTGAATATATAACCTTATATGTTACTCAACAACATATTAAAAAAAAGTACAAAAATATTCCAAAGCCATCAAATTTCAGTGTAATTTGGACTACCGTTACTGAAATAGGAAGTCATTAATAAAGCACCTAACTCCACTTCAAACGACTCCGGTCATTCTATAGTTATATATGGTTATATAAATGAAATAACCATATATGTTCAACCCCAAACTAAAAGTTAAATATGTAGTGAAGTTATCTGTTTTTGTTGAAAATAAAGAAAGAAAACGAAGGCAACGGAGGGAAAGACGGAGGGAAAAACGATGGGACGAATGAAATCGACGGCAAAAAATGAAAACGAAGGCGACTGAAGAATAAACGACGACAGCGAAGAATAAAAGTCATCCAAACAAAATGGGCAGCGGATAAAAAAAAAAACAAAATGGGCACACGTATTCCAGCTTCAAATCATCGTTCAATGTCCTCTTAATTCCACCATTTTGGGTGAATTTTTAGTGATATTTCATTGATCCTCCGGCAAAGCCAACACAAATTAACAATTAACAATTTACCATTCTCTTTTTTAGTTTTTCTTCTATTGTGAACCAAATAAAGACAATAAGCAAAGAAAAATGGGGTTGAAGGGTAGTTTATGACCTTTGAGATTGAGAGCCTCGGATGCAACGCCGCCCAACACCATGGCACCGAGTCGGCCGTTGCCGATCGTAATGGCATCGGTCGAGTTCTTGGCTGGCCCGCATTTGAAATCTGTGAATCAAGTGTGGTTAGTTCAGAGGAGTCCTCTGGGGGTGCTGTACCAGAACCCATTCACCAGCTTCCATTGGACTCCCGGAGTTGGGAGGTGTTGCCGAGAAGGAGTGCACCGGCGAGCACTTTAGAGAGAGAGAGAGGGGCTGCTCCAGATCTAGAAATTTCTAGGGTTTTTCTCTTTATGAGTTGTTATATAATATGGATATTTTTGTCATAAGAATTGTGTTATTAAATTAGTGAACTAGAGGGGTTATGAAATTTAGAAGTGCACTAGATGGGTTTGAGAAATGCTATAGTAGACTTGTGAAAAATTCTCCCAATTTAATATCAGCTGAAATTCTCTCAACGGTTCGATTCCTTCTTCGACTTTCAAGGCTTGAGAATATTAATAATTTGGATTTAAGTGGAAACTATCTCAGTGGTTCAATACCAGCGTCCGTTGGTAATTTGAGCTCTCTGGTAGAACTCCACTTGGGGAGTAACGAATTGGGCCGGAAAATTCCTTTGATGCCTCAGAGTTTGCAGATAGCTCTAAATTTGAATAGCAATCAATTTGAAGGCCTAATACCAGAAACTCTGTCGCGATTGAACGGATTGGAATTGCTGGATCTATCCACCAACAGCTTTACCGGCCAAATTCCAGACTCTTTTGTTACTATGGAAAGCTTGACACAGTTGGTGCTTTTCAATAATCGGCTCTTTGGATTGATTTCAGATTTCCATCCATACGTTTCAGTTTAGGCAACCGGCAACACGTGTCTTATAGGACCCACAAGGCCGATCCCAACTTGAAAGAGGAAGAAGGCCGACAATACTAAAACTCTTTTCCTATCGTCCTTGACGCCGCCTTCTAGCGAAAATGTGATGATAACTAATGTCGTAGATTCGCGCCTTCTGCCTCCAACTAATCCTATAGTTTTGGGGGACATCATTCTAGTTGCTACAATGGCATTTGCATGTTTACCCAAGTCGCGACCATCGATGCTCCGCCTGTCTCAAGAGCTTCTTTCTTGTCGGAAGGCTCTAGCTGCATCCCTTCGTATAGTATCATTGTGCAATCTGTGGAATCGAAAAATGCACTTTGTCCACCAATCAAATGAGCAAGTGATCAGTGCCCAAGTTTGAAAGCATATCACATCCTTTTCTGGCCCTTAGTTGTTATTGTTATTGTAAATTTATTTTAGGCTTATCTATTTATTTGGTCCTTAAAAAATACACGAAGTTTCAATTTTGTCCTTATAAAATTTTACATGTTCATTTCAGCCTCTTACTTTCTAACAAACCTCAATGTTACCCTTCCGTTAGCTTCACGCTTCACGATGGAAATTGCTTATGTGGCTTACGGTTAATGTGAAAATGACTAAAAACACCCCCCTAGTGTTTGAAAAAAGAAGAAGATGAATTTACTATCTCAGTAAAAGTCATAAAATGATGACTACATCAAGAGCTAATCTATAAATTACAAATTTTAACCCCAATAATCCCCTTCTCCCCATATATAATATCCATCAGCCACAACCACGGCAACCTCTATCCACCACAACTACCTCTCTAAAGCAATTGCAATTTTACCAATCCCAAATCTTAGTATTTTCATCTCACTTCCTCCTTCCACATATGGTGGCCTACGTTCTCCCTCTCTAAAGTCAAAGTCAAAGATCAAAAGGAAATAAAACAAACAAAACCAATTTCAAAGAAATGAGAGGAAGGTTTAGTTCAATTCAACTCAATGTATTTCTCATCTCACCCTATCTAAACTAAAAATTTTCACACAAATAACAAATAAAGGCCAAATTCCATGACCTATAATTGAACCATTGACCAATATCAATCAGCCACCAGTAGTGCTGTACCCTACGGCCACCACTATCTCTCCACCTGTTCCCTAATAAAGGTGGTTTTATGATTGGTAGCAATGGTTGGAGTTTAGAATTCAAGCTCAATTGAGAAAAAAAACATAAAAATATGCTTTGTGGATTAACAAACCTGACAGGGTTTAATCTCTCTCTCTCTCTCCAATAAACACTTCGCAAACCCACCGTAATTACCCTAAATATATATCCATTTTGATTCTCTCTCTAGAATAAATATGAAATTGAATATTTTATTTCTTCATGAACAGGGGAAGGAAAAAAGAGTGAGTATCCATACCCACCTTTACGATATGATAGGACTTAGGTCTAATTCTTTGAACAGAAAGATGGAGGGAGGAAGAAATGTTTCTAAGTAATGGGTGGTGTGATTGGGTCTACGTATTGGGTGTGTGCGACAGAGAGAGGGAAATGGAAGGAGAAAAAGAAACAGGGTGTGGGCTCTCCGTGCCGGCGCGCCCGAAGAAGAGTCGCTGTCCGGATTTTTGAGATGGATGATCTGAGAAACCGAGAGCTTGAATTGGAAAGAAAGGCTTTTGATCTAACGAAAACGTTGAGATTTTGGGTTTGGGAGCCACATTACGAACGGGGAAGGTTTTGTTGGAAAAGCATCCTGCTCACCCGGTAAAAACCGGTCTCTACTTAGCATTTTAAATGGGGGATTTAATATCATTTGAAAAACTTAACTTTGATTAAAACACGTACGGGAAATGGACATGAGAAGATATATCACATTGACGTGTGCGTAGTGCGTAGTGCTTTCTGTACAGAAATGATAAAAATGATGCAATGATAAAAAAAAAAAAGGAAAAGTTACATTAACAAACTGTCTAGACCACAACCAGCTCCTACACGGCATACTGTAATGCCGCGCGCAGCTTTATATTATGCCATGTGGGGGGCCTTTCTTGTTATCAGACTGTCGTCAGCATTCAGAACATCACCCGACCTCGGGACAGTACCATTCCTTCAAGCCATGAACACAAAACAACTTTTGTTACATTAATTTGATCACCCGAGATGCTATAAGAAACCTTATTTATGAAATAAAACATGGCTTGTAGATATGGTCTTGTTCCGAAAATACTGATGTCAGCATCTTAACAACAAAAACAGACCTGATAAATAATGGCCATGATCCAGACAGCTCAGACAAGAAAACAATTGGTAATGGAACACCACGCGCTTAAACACCTTATGCCGTGCGACACACTAAAGCGCGTGTGGTATTGTGTGTCCAGTACAGTGACTGTTTTAGTTTGTGAAAATGGTTTTTAAGTCAGCCTTTAACTAAAAGGGGTTAAATCTGACTATAGAAAAGTCCCCTCAGGGCCAGGACAGGGTCTAGCCTAAGGAAACTTGATTTATGCCTTTTGATCGAAGTTTGGATGTGCTTTAAGATGGAGGAATGAAAGTTGATTTGGACTTGAAATACTTGAATGAGGATTGAAGGATGAGAGGTTGTGTAGATACTTTGAGATGGATGTTGATTTGGATTGAGTTTGGAGAGACTTGTGAGCAAATGAGTATGGAGAGAGAGAGAGAGTGTGTGTGAATGCAAGAGCCCAACTTGTGGGTTGATGTAGAGAGAAAAAAGATGTATATTGCAATGGGTGTAAGAGGTTGTAGAGAGAGAATCGATCAAGAGGGGTCCATTTTCTCTAAGAAGATGAGTGTATTTATAGGCAAAAATGTGCTTGGAGTGCACCCAAAGGAAAAAAACGTGCTCAAAACAGTCTGCAAATGAATCTGTCAGACGCTCCTCCTGTCAGTATTTCAAATTTCAAAATGCCGGGCGGCGTATTGAAATCCCGCATGGTAGAATGATTTTTTGAATTTTTCTGAAATGCCGTGTTGCGTTTCGAAAATGCCGTGCTGCGTTTTAAAATGCCACGCGGTTTTTCGTGACAGTTCAGCACGCTGAACTTTGCGGGGGTGCCCCGGACACTCCCGAACTCGGATTTGGGAGTTTTTTGAAGTGTTGGAAAGCTTGTCGAGTCCTCTTTCTAACCCAATTGGTTTCACTCAAAGATGTTTTATACATTGAAATGTGTGCCCATTTTACCATTGGTGTGTCATAAAAAAATGTTATTTTTGACCAAGCAAGCATGTTTTCCTCTTTGCAATTGAACCGGGGGCCTACATGTTTTGGAAGGGGTTTTCTTGAGGTTTAGAGAAGGAGTAGTAAAGGAGTAACAATCCAAGCCTTGAAGGTATATTTTTTCTTATTTCATCATCGGGAAACTTAAAAATTATTTGGAGGTCCAGATTGGGTTGTCAACACATGGGTAACGGTGGACTTTAGTTTTCCATTCACTGCCACGCCAGTCAACTGTTCGACATGCTAGTGGTTGTCGTTAATGAG
Source organism: Rhododendron mucronatum var. ripense (assembly GCA_019656295.1). NCBI lineage: Eukaryota > Viridiplantae > Streptophyta > Magnoliopsida > Ericales > Ericaceae > Rhododendron > Rhododendron mucronatum. Next base: position 1,770,048 of record BPLT01000014.1, on the reverse strand, counting down.
TTAACGGAAAGGTTAAGATTGAAGTTCCTTAGGCAATACAAGGACAAAATTGACACGTAATATTTTATAAGGACGAAATTGAAACTTCGTTTATTTTATAAGGACAAAAAAAGTAAATAAGCCTTTATTTTAAGAGAAGCTATAAGGGCCTGACCATTTGCTGGTTTGTGTCAGTGAACCAAACAGGGAAAAACGAGAAATTCTTCAGTGTCGAGTGGGCACTGGACAGCTGGTGCTGAGAGCGCATCTCGGCCGTCCAAATGTGTTTTGGACAGCCCAGATCTGTTTGGGTAATTTTTAATTGTAAAATTACCAAAACACTCTCCCAAGCCCAAACAGATCTACGGCCGAGATGCGTGCTCGGCACCAGCTGTCTGTGCCTGCTGGACGCTGAAGAATTTCACGGCAAACACGTACTGCCTTATGGTTTATGGTTCTTTCGTCTTTTTATGTGTACTAGTGAGGGGCACGTTCAATGCACGTGGTTTGTTTTGCCCACATAAACGCAATAGACAATTGTGAATTCACCAATGATTATAATCAACGATCATAATTGTTTGTAATTTATTATAAATCGAAATACATGATTGTTGAAGTCCGTGCTTGATGTTTGAAAGACTTGGCTTAAATTTTTGTTTTTATCCCAAAAAAAAAAAAAAAAAACCTTGCTTTTGTCAACTTTATGTAAATTATTGGTTCGTCTTCACGACATAAATCGAAAAAGTAAAAAAATTAAACTTAGGTAATATTTTTTTTATCTTTATTCACAAGATTTTAAATTGGGTTCTTAATTTTACTTTTTTGATTCCTATCATCAAGACAAATGCAAGTTTGTTTCTTTTTACATTAATCTGACAAATGCAAGTTTGTTTTTTTTTTTTTTGATTTTGACTTATTAAGCCAAAACTAGCCTAGAGAGGTAGACTAGAGACTCGAAAAGTGAGAGAGACTCTACTCTGGCTTGCTTGACTCCAAGTGCCCGGGTCAACAAGTCGATCCAAAAACTATTTTATAAAAGCCTCTTGAGCATAGGTCTCTGCATTCATTGCTCAATATTTTTGCTGCTACTAAAACAACACATACTTCAAAATATGTGGAATAATACCATATCCTCTTCTGTTTATTCTGTCATGCTCCTAGCAATAAGCATGACAGCTATAGTTTTACTTTCATCATCCCGCAGAATCATCATCGCCGTTGATTTCATCTTCAGCAGAGGCAAAAGCTCTGCTTAATAGCGGTTGGTGGGGTACCGGTTGGTGGGGAAACTTTTCTTCAAGAAATCATTGCGACTTGGCAGGCAACAATTGCAATGGCGCAAGAAGTGTCATTCGGATGGGAGGTTGTTTCTTCCGAAAAAGTAAAAATTGGCCTAGGAATAGCGAGTGGTGCAGTTCTAGGCCTGATGCGGGCGTGCCAGGACTGGATTGCAGTCCAAATTCGTATCAAGGCCTGGATGCCTCAATCTGACTTCTAACAGACCATTGCGTACGACCTAAGGGGTGAGGCCGTATATGGTTCGTGGTTTGCCTTTGCGGGCTAAGGACTTAAAATTTTCTAATCGTGTAAAAAATGGAAAGAAAGGTAGAGCAATGCCTAAAACAGAAATAAAAGGACTTTATTAACGGTTTAATAAAGTCTGACTACAAGGAAATGAGATAAAATCTAGGCTTGGCTAGATTGAACAGGATATTAAAGATAATTGAAAAATAAAATTGCATAAGCCGGGGGCTTGATTGGTTGGGGACCCTGGCCAAGGCCTCCAAAACTGGGATTTATATGAGTCACAGGCCTTGAGCTGCTTCAAAATGCACCAATGCATGGTTGCCATGTGGCCTTCTAGCAAAGGTCTAGGCTTTGAGCAGCTTCGAAATGGTCCAATGAGGGGTGTTCTCTGAGCAAAACGTGTCTTTTACTCTAAGGAAATAGTAAAGGCCTGAAAGGCCCTTCTTTTCTGCATAAAACTTTGTAAAAGAGTAAAAGGAACTTCTGCATCCAGGCCTTTGAGCTGCTTGTGAGCAGCTTGCTTAGGTCTGGATGAATCACTAATCAACAGCTCCAAGGGGCTGCATGTACGCCACCTGTCCTTGGCCTTGCTTTATGCTGAAGGATGGGGTCCACTCAGACCTTGAGCTGCTTGTAAGCAGCATACCCAGGTCTGCCCAGCAAGAACATTCTAGGCCTTTGAGCTGCTTGTGCAGGCCTAAGCTGCTTGGGACGTCTTCATGCATGGCTGCCATGTGTCCTTGGCCTTGCTTTATGCTGAAGGAAGGGGTCCACTCAGACCTTGAGCTGCTTGTAAGCAGCTTACCCAAGTCTGCCCAGCAAGAACATTCTAGGCCTTTGAGCTGCTTGTGCAGGCCTAAGCTGCTTGTGAGCTACTTGGGACGTCTTCATGCATGGCTGCCATGTGTCCTTGGTCTACTTGTGCTGCTTACATGCATGGATGCTTGTAAGAAAGATATATTTGGGCCCACCAAGGCCAAAAACGCATGCCTTGTTGAGCTGCTTGTGAGCAGCTTGGCCTTTGAGCTGCTTGAGCAGCTTACTAGGGAGAAGCTTCTAGGCCTTTGAGCTGGTTGTGAGCAGCTTGTCCAGACCTATCTAGTAAGAACATTCTAGGCCTTTGAGCTGCTTGTGAGCAGCTTGAGGCCTTTTCCTGCCAATTAAAGGCCATATGTGACTTTTTTATGGAATTAGGCCCATCCATCAATTGGGCCCAAACTCAAGGTGAATTATGGGCCTCGAATTTCTTTGGGCTTTAACTGATTTAGGCCCACTTAGAAGGCCTTATTATTTTTAAGAACTAGCTTAGACCTGGATAAAACACTCAGATCTAGTGGGTCAACCCAAGTCTTTGGCCAATCTTGGGCTTGGGTTTGGGATAACGAAATCTTAGACATAATTTGGCCCAGGCCTTTGAAAACTTAACTCGATCAGTGGCGTTCAAATCGGTCCGATTTCGTGGATGACCTATCATGAGGCTTTTCAAGGCCTAAGACCATCATTCAAGGCCTTCTTCTAACCAACAAATTGGTTTTATGAATTTTGGCCAAAAATGGGTGTAAACAGAGGTATTCATAGATATTATGGAAATCTTGTAGACATGAATTGGTCTTCCTTACCAAATCTTGAATATCTTGATCTCAGTAACTTTGCCATAATTGGGGGAATTCCGGATGAATTTGGAACTCTTTCCAAGCTCACCCACCTTGCCCTTTCTGACAACTTTTACTATCTTCAAGGTGTTCTACCGCCTACCCTGGGAAACCTCACCCGATTAGTCCACCTCGACTTATCTCAAAATAAAATAAGAGGTTCAATCCCTTCATCTATTGGGAATTTGAGTGCTCTATCTTGTTTGAATCTTTCATCAAATCAACTCAGCGGCTCCATCCCTCCAAAAATAGGGAACCTAAAGGGCTTGCTGGTGATGGATATGAGTTCCAACTTCCTTAATAGTTTAATCCCCTCATCTATTGATCATTTATCCAATTTGACCTATTTGTCTCGCCGTTCAAATCAACTCTGTGGCTCAATCCCTCTAGAAATAGGGAACCTAAAGAATTTAGAGGGGATTCATATGAGTTTTAACATCCTTAATGGTTCAATCCCTTCAAAAATAGGGAACCTAAAGAGTTTGATGGTGATGAATATGAGTGTTAACATCTTTAATGGTTCAATCCCTTCATCTCTTGGCCATTTATCCAATCTAACCTATTTGTCTCTCGATTCAAATCAACTTTGTGGCTCAATCCCTCCAGAAATAGGGAACCTAAAGAGTTTGATGGTGATGAATATGAGTGTTGACATCTTTGATGGTTCAATCCCTTCATCTATTGGCCAGTTATCTAGTTTGGTTGTGGTTGATATGAGCCATAACAACCTTCATGGCCTAATTCCTCGAGAAATAGGGAATTTGCCACGTTTGACTAATTTGGCGTTGGGTAGAAATGACTTAGTTGGAACCATTCCCAATGAACTTGCAGATTTGCATCTACTGGATTACTTAAATCTCTCCCAAAATAATCTCTCTGGAAAAATCCCGTATCATCTTAAGTTCATACCAACTCTCAAACTGTCGTACAATCGTTTCGACTGTCAAATCCCAAATCCCGTATCATTTTATTCCGATAATTGTTATTCCTCCGTGGCCAATAAAGGAAAGAGAATAACAAAACTTGGTCTTGTCATTTCTCTCCCAATCATAGTCTGCCTTGCTTTACTTGTGTTTGTTGTGTGCATTTATTTCAGTAAGACCCAAAAATTCGAAGGTGAAGCAAAAACAACGAAACATGGGGATATTTTCTCTGTATGGAATTATGATGGAAGCATTGCATATGAAGATATCATCAAAGCAACGAATGACTTCGACATCAAATTTTGCATTGGAACAGGCGGATATGGCAGCGCCTTCAGAGCTCAATTGCCAAGCGGTAAAGTAGTTGCCTTGAAGAAACTTTATCAGCTGGAAGCAGAGCACCCTGCTTTTGACCATTGTTTTAGGAATGAGGTCCAAATGTTGACTAATGTCCGACATAGAAACATCGTGAAGCTTTATGGATTTTGTTTGCACAACAGATGCATGTTCTTGGTGTACGAGTACATGGAAAAAGGAAGCTTGTTTTGTTCTCTTAGATTCGATGTCGAAGCTTGTGAAATTGGATGGACCCAAAGGGTAAACATTGTTGAAGGACTAGCACATGCTTTATCCTACTTGCATATGATTGTTCCCCACCAATCGCTCAACGAGACATATCCAGCAACAACATTCTATTGAATTCTCAACTCGAGGCTTTTGTTGCTGATTTCGGTACTGCGAGACTGCTGAATCCCGATTCGTCGAACCAAACTGTAATTGCTGGCACTTATGGATATATTGCACCAGGTACGTGTACTAAATATGTATATTGAAGCAAACTCATGCAGTTATTTTTAAATTTGATCTTTGTGTTTGTGCAGAACTTGCATATACCATGATTGTGACTGAAAAGTGAGATGTTTATAGCTTTGGAGTTGTGGCACTAGAAGCAATCATGGGGAGGCATCCTGGAGAGCTCTTATCGTTCTTGACATCGCCTCCTAAAGAAAACGTGATGATAACTGATGTCCTAGATTCACGCCTTCTGCCTCCAACTAATCCAATAGTTGCGGGGGACATCGTTCTAGTTGCTACAATGGCATTTGCATGTTTAGATCCTAAGCCCAAGTCGCGACCATCGATGCTACGCCTGTCTCAAAAGTTTCTTTATCATCGGAAGGCTCTAGTTGTACCCCTTCGTACAGTATCATTGTGGAATCGGAAAATTGACTTTGTCCAACAATCAAATGAGCAAGTGATCAGTGCCCAAGTTTGACCAAAAGTGTATCACATCCTTTTCTTGCCCTTAGTTGTTATGATTATTGTGAATTTATTTTAAGAGAAGCTATCTGGATTAGACCATTCCTGGTTTGTGTCAGTGAACCAAATAGCTTATGGTGTATGGTTCATGCTTCGTTGTAGGAGCGTTTTTAAGTTATTGTTGATTGATCATCATAGAATGTGTTTTCTTAATTAAGGGTGTGTGACACGGGTTTTTCTATAGGGACCGACGGGTACCGATCAATTGTGGGTTCCAATTTGGGGTCGCACACAATTGATCCAAACTGTTGATTAGTTTTTAAATATTTTTTAGTATTCCAGGAAAATTTTAGATCGATTGTGTAAGTGTAAGTGCATGATCCACATATATATCGAATGTTTCATTCAGAATTTAAGATCCTAAACTCTGAAACAAAAATAGAACCTTGCATGGATCGAGCACTTATAGTTATCCGATTGACCTACATTTTGCAGGCTTATTCAAAGAAATATTTAAAAATAATCAACAGTTTAAATCATTTGCACTAGGACCTGAAGTGGGCCCCGAAAATGGTCAGTCCCCCATATAAGACTACTCTACCCATTACTGAATGAGAGAAACTTTAAAACTTGAAAAGTCTTTGTTTGGAAGTTAAGGAACCTGAGAGAAAAGAAAAATGAAAATCGGAGAAAAATGAGAGGAAAATTGTGCTATTTACAATTCTATATATATTTTTATTTTCTCCTCTTCCTCTCCAAACCAAATAAAATGGGAGAGATATTTTTTTAATTTTCCCTTCCATTCTCTTGAGATACATTAGAAGGAAGGAAAATTTGTACTACGCATGACAATTATTTACGAGGAAAGAGCCAATTACTTCATGTGTGTTACCCGTTAATTTTTACAGGGAATAATGTCGAAAAGGGCCGATTTCGAATTTGTATAAGAATTGTAGTAGTTTTTATATAAGTTTGTCCACCCAATATCGTTTTAAACATTCTAATGCCCGCCCAACCTAAAGAGATTACAAAAAGTGAAGCTATTTTTAGCGAAACTTAAATTGATTGTAATATTATTTTGCTTTTTTTAAATGGATAGGGATGCAATACAAGCATCATCTTAGATTCTATAACGAGACTTTCAATACATCTTACCTTGTTTCCCAAAACTTGTTAACTCCTTCCACTTCTAGTATTTTGTTTATAATTTTTATTGGGTTGCCTTTAAATTATTTGGATGTATTATTCAATTCGACCTAAACTAATATAAATTCCTAGCTAGTCTATCTTTGATACTTGAGACAAGCGTTTTTTTTTCTTCACTAAGTGATCTTTCTTCTCCAAGATTTTCCTAATGTATGACAATATTGGAGAGTTTCTATATTTTATTTCTATTGTTTTAGAATAAGATTTTACTAGGAATATTTTCTTTTAGGTTAGAATTATTACCTTTCCGTATTCGGTTTGATTTTAATTTTCAACTTTATTAGGATTCTTGGTCTATAAGAATTAGAATTTTGTTTTAATTAATTAGGAATTATCTTTTCTTTAATGCCACTTGTTTTGGCGTTATTTAGAATTTGTTTTTCAGTAGGATTTCTAGGGTTAGGGTCATATAAAAAAGGAGGTAATTAACCTATTCAATCTTTTACAATAATAAAATTCTTTCTCTCTTATTTTCCTTGTACGCAAGGTGCATGTGCTTGTGGATTCGAGTGTTTATTGGTTTAGAACACAACTATTCTCTTCATGAATTCCGCTGTGTCATTTCCACTAACTTCAACAGCTCTGAATTGGCCGCGTGAAATGGTACACTCCTAACTGGCTCCCTATAAGAGACACCCAAAAAGAAGGCTGAGTTGTTGCAACAAAGATAAGACATTGATTAATGTTGCAACTACGAGTTTTTTTTTTAATTTGCTATTACTTGATAAAACTGCAGTTCGCTTCAGATTGATACAGAAAATTTGATCTACACATTTTTGTGATTTAATCAATCACGTATTATGATTAAGAACTGTACAAGGATTTGATTCTTAAACTTTCAGCCGTACATGCTTTGCCATAGGCGGGGTTATGTATGATTTTTGAATGATCACCATAGAGTGAGTTCTCTCCGGGGTGTGTGGACCCACTATTATGGAAAGTTATGGGGGTTTACAAAGTACTCAAACAAAAAGACTTGAAAAGTCTTTGGTCGTTTGATGACAATTACATTGAATGGTACGAGGAAAATTCGTAGCATGCATGACAATTACTTCAGAGAAAAGTGCCAATGACCCTGGCTTGATTTTTTCTGCTATATATGAATCAATACGTGGCCAGACCGTTTCTGGTTTGTGTCTGTGAACCTAACACCATATGGTTTATGGTGCATGCTTTGTTGCAGGCGCGTTTTTAAATGATTGTTGATGGATCACCATAGAGTGTGTTCTCTTAAGGGCATGTGAACACAGGTCCTTGTACAGGGACCGAGGGGTGCCAACCAATTGTGGGATCCAGTTTGGGGTCCCACACAATGGATCCAAACCGTAGATTATTTTTTTTAAATTTTTTTTGAGTATCCCTGTAATATTTTTGATCAATTGTATAAATGTAAGCGCATAATCCACATGTCAAATATTTCTTTCAAAATTTAGGATCCCAAACTGTGAAACAAAAATTGAACATTGGATCAAGCACTTATAGTTAGCCGTTTGATATGATGTTTTACATGCTTATTGAAGAAATATTTAAAAATAATCAATGGTTTGAATCATTTGCACGGGACCCCGAAATGGGGCTATGCAAATTGGTAAGTCCCCCATATAAGACTACTCTACCCATTATTGAAAGGAATATTTAAATATCCATCCTTTTTATTCATGCCAAATAAAAATTCATCTCACCCTTTTTTTATGTTTATGTTTTCATCCTCTTAGTGTTTGAATTATCTTTCTTACCCTTTTCACTATGATATACATGTATTGTATTATATTGCTTTCTTAATTTAGTGGGATTGGATTAGATTGTTTTTCAATTTAATGGGATTGAATTGGATTATTTTCCTAATTTAGTGGGATTTGGTAAATTTAAATATAATTGATTACTTTTATTTATTTTTATCATGGACTGTATTTGTGGAATCAATTTTTTTTAGGAATATAAAATGATAAGTTGACCATATCTTTGAATATTTTCTTCAATCGTCGAGTTGGCTGACCAAACAACAAAAAGTCATATTTTCCATTGATATTATTACACGAAACATGGCTAAATTACCATTAAAAAAAAAAAGAATGACATGACATAGTCAAACCGTTACATGGTTAAATTACCATGACATTACATGGTTAAAGTACCATGACGATTACAATGTGGACACGATAAATATCCCATGATGATTACAACATGGATATGATACATATCCAATGATTCGAACAAATATTTCATGATAAACGGTTCGAATAATTTATCAAAAAATAAAAATAATAGAGAAACATAAGAAATGATAAATGATACAAATAATTTACCACCACTGCACACACCTGACACCACCATGGCCATAACCGTCACACGACCACACCCCCACCATGCACACAAATCAACATCGGCAGCCTCAATCCGACAATCCCAGTTCCTATCAAGGTCAATTAGGTACCGCTCTGCCAAGCACAAAACTCCCCACTGCCACGCATAAGACACATGAACCCTCTGCCCAAACAATCCCCTAAATTGAATTGCAAAACTCTAATTACCACCCATTAGCCGTAAATGTTTAATGGTGATAATGGAGACGGTGACAATGGGAAAGTGGTGATCGATGGAGGGTGGAAAGAAGCCGGCTTCGGCCAAGGCGAGGGTAAGCGCAGCGGAGATGAGAATGGGACTACAGATAATGAAGAGCAGGGTGGTGAGGCCTGAGGGTGAGGCTGGCGAGGAGGCCAGAAAGGGTGGTTTGATCGGGTGGATATGGTGATAAATAGGAAGTGCTATAATGTGGGGATTTAATCAGTATATATATATATATATATATATATATATATATATATATATATATATATATATATTGAATGGAAAGCGTAGATTAAGAGATTTGATATCTCCTAATAACAGATAGGACCATAAATTTTAAGATTTCATCCAAAAAATCTTTTATATATATATATAAGGGTAGTTCTGGGATTATTTTAAAATGGGGATGAAATCATAATTGTTCAAAAAATACCGGATGGATACTTAAATTGGATGAGATTTGAGAATGGATTTTTAAGTCTCCCGATTTTTTTTTTTTTTGAATTTTCCCTTCCTTTCTCTTGACAATTACATTAGAAGGGTAGAAGGGAAATTCGTACCATGAATGACAATTATTTCTGAGGAAAGAGCCTTATTTCATATGTGTTTACCCATTAATTTTTACAGGAAATCACGCAGAGGTGGGCCGGTTTCAAATTTATATAAGAATTATTGGAAAAATTTTACAATTTTTGTTGGAAAATTTGATATCACCTTTCATATGTTACAAAACTTTTGTCAATGTTTGTTCACCCAATTTTAAAATCCTGCATCCGTCCCTAGAAATATCGAAGTTTTACTCTCAAAAACTTTGGAGCGCTGGATAATGGAAATTCAATAGTACAAATGTCGTAAAAGATTATGCAATCGAGCAATGCTGAATTAATTTGCTATTCCGTAATAGGCTAATTTTGATTTCTCTGTGCCTTGTAGTTTGTATTTTTGTCTCATTGCCAATATTATGGAATCGAACGATGTTGAATCACTGATAGCAACTCTCTCTCTCTCTCATCTGTTCCTTGGCAAGTCATCGCTCAAGTCAATGACTACAACATTTTGGAAGTGAAGAATACTCAGAGAGGAAGACTAAAGACTGGAAAACAAGTTGGCAATGAACTCTCTGGTCCCCCATCAACTTGGCAACAAGTTGCATTCTCTTCCAATTAAAAAGGGAAAATGACGGTCAATGACGTGTTTGATAATTAATATCTGCCATAGAGATGGCAAACGGGCGGGTCTGGGCGGATTTGGGCGGGTTGAAACGGGTCGTGGGTCAAATATGGGTCAAAAAGTAAACGGGTTAAAACGGGTCGGGTCGAATATGGGTCAAACCAAACCCAAACCCGCCCGACCCGACCCGTTTCCCTTTCCCCCCCTCCCGTCCCCTCTCTTCTCTCGCCTTCTCTGATTTGTCGAGGTCACCGTTGTACTGCAGAAAAAAGTACAAGAGTTACCAGTTGCATAACATTAAGCATCCAATACAGACTCACAATCACCATGATTATGATCATAGAGGAGAGGCTGCTACGTTTTAACGGATAAGCTGAAAATCAAGGGCTCAAAAAATGCATAAAGAAGGGCCAGCTCTTCAGGAAGATTAGTCAATGACTCTAAACTATCCTATCCTGGAAATGTAACAAGTAGATCTCACCACTACCAATAAGCAGAAGTTGTAATTTAACACGCTTTAGCTCTATATTCCTCCAACTCCTACTCCAATAATGTTCAATACTTCAATGGCTGCATACTCGAGAGTAGCTGAACATCGTAACGCACATATGGCAATGATTGCACCGATTGTACAGTTTCGATCTTCGTTGCGTTCGTCGAAGCCATCGCTTATGTTTGGATTAAAAAGTCAAGTGACTTTTTTTTTTTGTTTCTATTCAAATTTTTTTGTATTTGTTTGTTTTGCGATAAACTTTTTATCCCTATTAGTTCGTCTCGAGGAGAGAATCGAAAAAGTAATTTTTTACTTTTATGATTGGAGCAAATCAAAAATTGTAAAATACTTGTCGCAAAACGATAAAAGCGAAAAAGTTGAATAAAAACAAAAAAAAAATCCAAAAGAGGAAGAGGAACTCAAAAGATTGGTCTTGTAATTATATTATTTTTGTCTTTTTGTTGCTGAGAGAGAGAGAGAGAGAGAGAGAGAGATGGGTGAATAATTGGATTGATTGTTGTGACTAATGCTTTGAAAAGTCGGGAAAAACAGTGCGGCTGTGCGGCAAAGGGAGAAAAAGGGATGTTGATCATTTTTAATTTTAACCCATATTAAACCCACTCTCAACCCATCTAAACCCATAAAAATATGGGTTGACATGGGTTGAACCCATATCAACCCATTATACAATATGGGCGGGTTGGGTTGGGTTACAAGTGGGCGGATTTGGGCGGGTTAAGAAATATGGGTTAGAATTGCCACCTCTAATCTGCCAAGAATATATTAAGAATATTTGTTAATGCTAAAAATGACCTTGGCGGGTATTAATATCAAAATACGTCCTAAACCGTCATTTTTCCATTAAAAATTCTTCCTGTTTTGTTTTGCAGTTGGAATTTTCCAACTGAGGATCTTTTCCTAACGATAAGCATTGAGTGCAGAAATCAAGGGTTGGAGCATCTCAAGAAATAGGCGCACTTTCAAGAACCGATTCTAGGTATTTTTGTTTCTGCATATTAATTCATGTCTAGAATTTGTTGTTTTATTTTTAAAAAACACTTGGAAGTTTTAATCTTAAAACCTTTGTGAGCACTGATAGTCGATGATGGAATACCAGAAGCGTGTAATGTATGATGGAATCGAACAAATATGCAGCGTTAATGAGGCTAAGACAGTAGTTGGCTGATAGTGTATTCTGATTAACAGATGAGTAACTCTCAGTCCACAATCATGATCCTGAAACCCTTCATGACAATGATAGGTGTGAGAATAAGTTATGTTCCGTAGGCGTGTTTTGAATAACTGTTTACAAACGATATCTGAAAGAGAGACTTGGAACTACTCAGATCATTTGATGACTATTACAAAGAATGGTAGAGAGGGAAAATTCATAGAAGTTACTTCAGAATTTCACATCACAGTTATGTGAAACATGACTCAAGACAAATCAACCTCAAGACAAGTTATTGCGCTCTCTCTCTCTCTCTCCCTCTCTCCCTTTCTCTCTCTCTATTTTGCGCCTTAATTAGCAATCATCACTCAAGTCAAGGACTATACTACGCTTACCAAGTAGAACACGGCTCCATGGTTAATTACTCACCAAAACTATTTACACCCATTTTTGACCAAATTTTTAAAAAAGGATTTATTGAAGAATTAATGGCCAAAATATTTTTTTTTGGGCCTTAGTTACATTTATGGTGGACCTCAATTGGGCCAAATTGGATTTGGAAGGTTGATTGGGATTAATGAGCCACATTAATATTTGTAGCATGGCCTAATTAGTCGAGGCCCAAATTAGTTTTCAAATCTGGGCCTAATCTTTAGCTTATTCAACTCAATTGAGTTAAAGCCCAAATTAGGTTCAGGCCTTGGCCCAATTAATTAAAGCCCATACTAGTTTTTCAGGCCTATTTAGCCCAATTAGGCCAAGATTCACTTTCAGGTTTGGGCCCATGCATTTAGCCCAATTGGTTAAATCCCAAGATTCATTTTCAGGTTTGGGCCTAGTTTTCGGATTTACTCGGGCCTTAAAATGAAGAGGTCCAAATGAATATAGTGGGGTGAAGAGTATGGAATAAACTACCTTAGGCCTGGGGACCCACCACCTAGGATCAAAAGCCAAGAAGGATGGTCGTCAAACTAAAGAAGAAGGCCATAAGTTGCTTAGTCATGCTTGGAGGAGCAGCTCAAGGCCTATGTAGCTTAATCAGGCCTGCACAAGTAGCTCACAAGCAGCTCAAGGGTAACCAAGTCAAGAATGCCATAAGCTGCTTAGTCATGCCTGCAAAAGCAGCTCAAGGCTTGGATAACCATATCCTTCAACATGAAGGAAGGTTTGAGACACATGGTAGCCATGTATGGAGATAGCCCAAGCAGCTCAAGCCTGCACAAGTAGTTGCAAGCAGCTCAAAAGTCTAGAAGGTTCTCCCTAACAACTTACAAGCATCTTACTTAGACTTGCTTGGTGTTTTATTACAAGAAAAAAGGGCACAAATTTCGAAAATTCCTTTGTCTTGAGTCTTCTTGCATAAGGAGCCAATTTATAATCATAAAGGGCCCCCCAGGGGATGAAAAGTGGCTAAAAAGTCTTGCTTTTTACAAAAAGATTTCAGCCTTTAGTCCCATGATTCCCCTTTTGGCAAATATTCATGCAAAAAATAGATAATTAAGGCTTGAAATAATTGCTTTCAGGCCTGAAGAAAGGTATGTAGCTGAAGTTTTGGAGCATTGAACAAGGTATAGGGACACGTGGCACTCATGCATTGATCTAGCCCAAGCAGCTCAGCCCTGAAATAGGACACATGACATTCATGCAGCTTATGTAGCTTAAGCAGCTCAGGCCTCCACAAGCAACTGCAAACAACTCAAGGCCTGAGACTTATGCCTATAATTACTACAATTGAAGGTCTTAGCAAGGGTCTCCAACCAATGAAGCAAAAGGCTTATCCAATCCAAATTTCAATTATCTTTATATTTTTAGCAAATGTCTTTATCTTTCATTACACAAGCCATGACTAGTTGATGTTTTATTTCCTTGTACGAACTTCGTTAAATTGTTATTGAAGTTCTTTTAATTTCATCGTACCTTGTTTCTTTTTCTTTCTAACGGTTGAGAAATTTTAAGTCCTTTTTCGTTAAAGGCAAACCATGAACCATATACGGCCTTACCCCTTAGATCGTACGCAATTGTTTTATAGAAGTCAAATCTGAGGCATTTAGGCCCTAGCACGAATTTGGACTGCAATCTAATCCCGGCATGCCCGCAACAAGGAGAAGACCAAATTGCACAACCCACTCTCGGTCCTTTGTGTGGTTTCGCTCATTTTTTGAGAAAAACAAAAACACTCTGGAGAGGAAGATTGAGACTGGAAATTAAATAGTACAGTGGACCTATTGAGAACAAAAAACATTTTAAAAGGCCTCTTGAGCATTGTTCTCTCATTTTTTTTTATGTACTATATATATACATAAGAGCAGCTAGTGGTATTATATTTCTAGTTGCAGCATCCGCAAAATCATCATCCCTGTCGTGGTTTTCATCATTGGTAGAGGTAAGAGCTCTGCTGAACAGCGGTTGGTGGGAATACTTCCATTCAGTACGTAAATCACAATACAAGAAATTTGGTCTTTGGAGACGAATGAAAATCGTCACACAAAAAAAAAATTCCTGACTAAGGGTCGTCACGGATTCCCACCTAGTGACAAAATTTGCTTTTCGTCACCTATAGTGCCGACAGTCAACAGGTCGTCCAAGACTCCGAGTCGAACTTCAGAACTTCAAACTTTATTTTAGTAGTAACAAGCAAACAACACGCTGGTGCATAGAAACTTTGTGATCGAGTCTAATCAGACCGAGCACCAATTTAAGGAATTAAGTCTAATCGGAATCTTTATTTTGGTGCATAGATAACAAAAAAACTTATGCACTTAAACATATCATTGAATAAAAATTGGTGTTTTATTAAACAAAAGTTACACAATTTTTTTCAGTAAACAACTCAAGAGAATGAAACCACTTGGTAAAGATGGTTTAATGAATTCCATTAGTCATTTGGATGGAAGGGAGCGTTTTGATGAATGGAAGATAACGTTGTGAGTAAAATTGATTTTTTTTAAAGTTTGGGAGTCTAATTGAAATTTAGAGTAAAGGATGTTGGGGGTATTTTGAATTTTTCCTTTATTATTATATTAAGTCTTAATATTTTTATAAATGACATAACATAACCACTCAAAGGCATAACACTTTTTAAAAATGAAATAATAAGTGTTATGTCATTACAAAAATGGTCTAACATAACCACTCGAAGGCATAATATTAAACCTTTGGGAGGCATAACAGTGTCCTTTTTCAGGTGGGGGACACCGTTTTTCCCACGTTTTGGGAATGACTTCGAAGTCCCCGATCATTTTAGGGACAGCGTAACTTTTGACATAACAAAACCATTATGAGTATAACCAAAACGTATCATGAGCATGACCAAAACCATTATGAGCATAACAGAACCATAGTAAGGTATAACTTGTTTGTTATGCATTGGTTGAGTTTGGTTATGTTTTGGTTGGTTTTTTAGATATTCCTTGGTTATGCCTCGTTTGGGTTCGGTTATGCTTGTAATGGATTTTAGTTATGCTCATAATGCTTTTGTTATACAAAAAGTTACAGTGTCCCCAAAATAACCGGGGACACCATAGCATCATCCAATTTTTTCCTGAACAAAAATCCAAGAACACATCTCTAAAACACGAGAAATTTTTCAGTGCCGAGCGGGTAACATGTGGTACCTGCTCAGTGCATCCGGGCCGTCCATTTTGGTTTTGGATGGCTCGGATTTGGAGAGAGACAAAGGATAGAGAAAGAGGAGAAAGAGTGAGGGGGTGAGAGGAGAGAGAGTGTTTCAATCTGGGCCATCCAATACACTTTTGGACAGCTCGGCCACGTCAACTGGGTGATGAGGAACCCACCCGATATTAAAAATTTCTCCTAAAAGACACCTCCGGATATAATAATTATGTCTGTAATCGTTTGATGCATGTATCTATGTGTGTTAATGGTTCCGTAATCGAGGTATCCACCCAGCACTGAAAAATTTATTTAGAATTCTCATAGGTTTTCTCATAAACTTAAAAAATTATGTAAGTTTGGCCCCGCCCAAGATCGTTTTAATAATCCACCGCGGCACCGCCTGCCGAACCAAGAGTTTTGGGAAAAAATAAAAAAATTGTTGGTGATATTGCAAAAGTTTACACCAAAAATAAACCTTTCAATGGACAAATTAACAGGCTGAGTCGCGGAAATCTCGCTCTCTTTAAGGAGATTCAAGCCCTCTACGGTAACAAACAAGTGCAGTAGCGAATCTCTGACTTGTCCCCTCCAGAATATAACAGCCCGATAATTTATCCTATGGTTCGGACCTACTCTGCACAAGTAGGAGAACCCAAAACTCCACAATAAAATCACTACAAGAAATCTGGGATCTGCCAGCGTTTTTTCTACCAGCGCTTGCAAAAAGCGCTACAATAGGAGGTCTACGTACACCAGCGCTTTTTCTAACCGCTGCTAGAATGAGGCTTTCCCAGCGCCCAAAGCAAAAGCGCTGGAATAGATCGACCAATTCCTAGCGCACAAGCAAAAGCGCAGGAATAGACCTCTCATTTACTAGCGCCTACTAAAAGCACTGGCATAGATACCCCCTTTGCCAGCAACCCAAAAGAAGCGCTGGAATAGACTCCATGAATAAACAAAACTATATCTAATACTAATATTACTACACCGGATCAAAAAATAAAAATAAAAATAAAAACAATATTATTACATGTTATACATTTTTAATACTCTTCGATACAATTATTTAGCAGATCTCAATAAAACAAAACTATTTTAATAGTCGAGGCCGTTGATCATCGTTTTGCTTATTGATTAAATCATTATCATAAAAATTTGGTTCAATCGGGTTTAGAAAGCTCATTTATTGGGATGCAATTTATTTTTTGGATGATAGTTATCGTCCGATTAAATGTGTAAAAATACCTGATCGACTTAATTCTTGGTACAAATGATAAATTCAAATATATGCAAAAGATAGATGGTCCAGATCCAAATATAAAAACTTTGGTGGGGTCGGGTCTTACAATTTAATAATTTAATGCCTTAGGATGCATCAAATGTTGTAAGATCAGATGGTCGCCGAAATCCGATGATCTCCGTTTTTGGTGACAATGATGAAATTAGTGAGACGTGAAATCCTAATGGATCAGATTGACCACAATAAAAATTGAGTTGGAAATTGCGTTTACATTCTATATGTTCAATATAATTGTTAACAAATTAAATCTTGTGTTATACTTGAACGTACTGTAGTCATTCACTTGCAACACAATCACGACGATCCAAACCGTTGCTTTTGTTTTTCTTGTTTATTATAGCATTCTCGTTAAAAATTGTGTCGATCGGATTTAAAAAACTTCTTCATCGAGACACAATTTCGTTAAAAAAAGGAGTTTGTATGGCCAATTAAGTGTGTAACGATACTCGATTAACTTTATTTTTTATACAAATGATGTACTCCAAGATATGTAAAATATGGACGGTTTCGATCGATAAAAAAAGACTCAAATGAGGGCGGGTATTGCAATCCAATACTTTAATGCTTTGGGATGTATCAAATATTGCCCGATCAGACGGTCACTGATATCCGATGATCTTTGATTTTGGTGATAATGTAGGAATCACTAAGACATGAAATTCTAATGGTTCAGATCGATCACTATTAAAATATAATTGACTTATTAAGTTTGAAATTTATTTGTATTGTTCGATACGGCGTTTAATTTTTTTGGCCCTAATTCACCAAAATACAATTTTCTGGCGCGCATGGTGAAAGAAATCCCCAAATACTTTTTTTTTGAACCGGAAATCCCCAAATACTTGAAATCCCTAAAAATCGTTCGCGCCTCTCTCAAAAGGGCGCTGAAGAGAAATCCCCAAATTAATCCCGCTTCTCTCTCACTCTCGCTCTCTCCTGCCTACAGCTCCTTCCTTCGTCTCTCTCAACGGCCTCCATCCCCACCACTCCGTGCGTCACAGTCCGCCAAGCCTTCCCTCGTCCGTTCCCAACGGTTAGTCATATCTCTCCCTCAAGCATACAAGCACCCACCGGCCGATTGGAACTGAAAGTTCCAGAACAGGCGGCTGGTATACCACCATAATGAAACTGCCTTTTTTTTTGTTTGTTTGGATAGGATTTATGTTGGCTTCGTTGTGAGGCTCGCGTGGTTTGTTACGTCGCAAACCACGCCGTGTTCGGCCAGCGCTCTTGAAACCCAGCACCCCTATTTTAGTTTTCTAGTTTATTCGTTGATTTAATTTTTTCCCTATTGACATCATAGTATAGTTCAATCAACATTAATAGGTACAACGTAGTGCTTTAGGTGGGTTTTCGGCTCTGCATGTACAAATCTTGTTTCATCTTTGTTCCAAATGACCAAGTTTTTTGTTCTATAGATAGAGATTTCTTGTATTGGCGTGTGTATGTATATATAGCCAGAGATTTATTGGGTTTTTTGATTATTGGGCTGCTATTTGATTGTTGAAATCATTCTAAAAATAATTCAAAGCGAAGTCGGCTGATTCAGCAAAACGCACATGAGTAGATCACAGGTCAACAGTAGGTGTGTGACACAGTTCAATAACCTATGTGACAGAGCATGGATATATATTGCACCATAAGCATCAGATAGATATGTTCAGGAACTGTATCAAGATAAGTTCGGTGAATTTCCAACTTAATGTACAACAGAAATTTTCTCTGAGGTGTTCATTGACACACGACATTGACTAGAACTCTAACCATTTTTCACCGAACTAAGCCCCATTCTCTCGCGCCATCCCTCTATTCTCTTGGCTCTCTCTCTCTCTCTCGCTTGAGCTTTCACCCACTCTCTCACTAAAATCTTGCTCACACACCTCAAACCCTTGAAGATCCTTCACATATCCTTCACCAATGGTTGATTTCTAGTCATTGAGGTTATCAATCTTGCTTGGAGGTTTATTGGAAGACTTGAAGCTAGGGTTTGGGTTTGAAGCTTTGGGTTTGCTCTCAAGCTTGAGGTAGGGAAATCTAACTACTTTTATGTGTTTTCAAGTTAGTGTGATGTGTGGATATTGTGGTTGATCTTACTCTTGTTGATTGTTTGAAGCTTGGCCTCGAAAATCCCTTATTTTTGTCACTTTTCTGCACCTAGCCGGACTGGTTCAAGTTGTTTTTACAGATCTTGCAGAAATTCCCTAGGACTCTACAAAGCTCCGTTTTGGTTGATTCTTGCGCCAAAAGTTCCGTGTTTGAGTCTACTATCTAGGAAAAATATGAACAGAAATTCATACTCATAAATTATGCCCAGAAACGTCCATGATCCAATCTGTATTCCAGATCTGGATGTCCTGTTTTTGTTCCCAGACAGCAGTTCGTATTTTGGGCATAACTCTTACATGCGATGTCCGTTAGACTCGATTCAAATTGTGTTGGACAGCTGATTCGATCCTCTACAACTTTGTTTGAATACTTGCTTTCGGATTCTGAGGTCTGGTGGACCAAAATGGGCTTGAAATCAGTCTGAGAAACTCGAAACACTTGGTTTTTGTGCAATTCGTTAAATTGATAGCATTTGCGAACTTGTATTCTGTGAACTAGTAACACTTTATGAATGACTAATCCAAAATGCATCAAAATGTTTGACCTTGCTGGTAAAAGAACTAGAGCAAGGAGCCATGCCTACATAATCAAGACAGTTAGCTGAGTATGAGTTTGCTACATGAAGTTTGCTTATGCCCTCTTATGCATTAATGGCCATTATTGTTTATTATTCTACTGTTTGTTTGAATAGGCATGGCAAAGAAAAGACGATTTACTACTTGCGAAATAGAGCAACATTCACAACCTAGTCTCTCACATGGATCTCCAAATCGTGCCCAATCATGTGGGGCTTCACAACCCACTCAGCCACATGGATCTTCGCAGACTACCCATTTGCCTAGAACTTCACAGCCACACCATTTGCCTAGAACTTCACGGTCTTGCAACTCATATCCCTCGTCGCAGCCTCACGAGGCAAAGGAGGACTTGGATGTACAAGCAAATGAACTATTTCGAGGTATTTTTCACAAGGATTAATTTAATTCTAGCTAGTTTAATAATATGGTAAAGTGATTGAGTAATTCTGAATGAATTGTTCCACGTGTTTCTTAGGTTGTTGTACGCCATTGAATTAGATAAAAGCAACCATCATGTTCTGCGTGCCTTGATACCCAAAATAGTAGGCTAAGATGATTAATTGATATTCATATTGATAATTCATTCGCTTTTTTACTTGGATGTCTTTTTTACTACATTGTTTTAGTTAATGCTAAACCAATGGATAAGACTTGGATGATGAAAAATAGATCGTCAAGAGCTATATGCAAGGGATTATGGACTTTTTGCACTTTGCTTCTCTCAATGCGTCAAAGGAGGGCACAATCTTATGTCCATGTGTGAAATGTGCAAATTCATTCATGCTCAGCCTCAATGAGAGACAAACAAACTATATGTGAACTAGAAGATAAGGTGCAATCTCAAGTGGCTGAAATGAGCACTTTAAAAGAACAAATGGCTATCGTGATGAGGCATGGTGGATTACAGGTTATTACATTTGTTTCACTTATGCAATGGCTCCCTAGATCAGATTTCTCCACAAGCACATCAACGATCATCGCACGCAAATCATGACATCAAATATTCTAATTGAGGTACATTCTTACATTGTATAGGAATTGAAATCATAGCGCCCTTGTAAGTCTATAGTTGAATCTTTTATAAGAAATGACGGTTGCACTTGTTGGAAATGTTGTTTAGAGGCATAAATTAATCACCCTTGTAGATGTTGAAATTGAACTCTAATGGTTGAAAACTGATCTGATTTGCCTAGAATATATATGGTTGCAAGAATTGGGATTCGAGTTCATATTGTTGGAAACTGAAAATTAGTTGATAGCATGTCCAATATGTATTTGGGCGTGTCCCCATGTCCAATACGTGGACACGGCGCCCTTTTGGTTGCTGCTGCTCTTCATTGCTATTTCTATTGATTGTTTTATGGTTATGCTCCTGTTGTCCAATTCGTAGCTGCTTGATATGGCTGCCTGCTATTCCCATGTCTGCTATATAAGATGTTTTGCTGTTGCTGCTGTTGTTTTGATTATACGGCCTGTCTACAGTTTTGATTCTAACTGCCAATCAGTCGTTTTATTGCAAGTGGAGTTCAAATCAAGTGGTGCATTTCTGTTGTTACATTTGTTCATATCAAAGTGGTGTATCTTCTTGTTGATTGCTACTGCTGTTGTTCACTGCACCTGTTCAGCAATTAGCTGCTGCTAGAGTTTTCTATGTTTATTGTGTTTTGTGCATCATGTAGGTGAAGCTATAAGAAGCCCAAAAGCTGCTACCTGTTGCGAAGCTCATTCCTTGATTGTTGTGTCCAGTTCATTGGCTTGTTTCATTTTGAAGCTTCAATTATTTGTGGTTATCAAACATTTTTACTTGATTGAATTGTCATGGGAGCTAAAAGATAAACTTGATTCTTATTCTTCGTCATTTGCATTGCAGGTAATCAGGCGTTATAGCAAAAATCATGATTTCAACTTGTCATTTTGAAAGCTCTCTTGGGAAGATCTTGTTAAGGATGGCATTGTCGACTTTTGATTAATTATCTATTCCATGTAGTTTCTGCAATGTAGTTGGATTATAATATTTTGGCATGTTTAATCTACTTTTGAATGTTGACAATGTTATGGACATACTTTTGACATTTTATATATGGAGTATTAGTTTCTCCTATGAAAAAAGAATTATTTTGGTTTTTGAGTTATTTGGAAAAAGTTAGTGAACCGATATGTGGTGGGTCGGGAAAGTGGCTAGTATAATTTGTTATAGTTAGGATGTAGTTGAAATTGGAGTAGTAATTCTTTATTTATAGAAAAAAATTTGAACCTATAGTAACGCTTTTAGGCGCTGGTAAAAGTGTGGAGGTGGCCAAGTGCATTTAGGTCTACACCAGCGCTTGCAACCGCTGGGGAACATAGTGTTGGTAAAAATTATGTTATACTAGAGCTAAAAACCGCTGGGAAAGTAAGCGTTGGTAAAAATAAATTTATACCAGCGCCTACAAAAAGCGCTGGCATAGAACAATAGTAGCGCCTCTACGCCAGCGCATTGCCCAAGCGTTGGTATAGGTTGTGTTGGGCTATACCAGCGCTTTGCAGAGCATTCCACAATGCTTTTGGCCGCTGGCATAGCCCGACTTTCTTGTAGTGAATACCCTTACACTTTGCCCAAGACTCTCACTCTCATATTAAATTTACAAGCTATTGTTTAGAAAATAAAGATGGACAAGGATGGAGGAAGATACTAACAAGGATGGAGGAAGATACTAAGTGTTTTAGGAGAAGTTGGCTTATGGCTTGCCTCTTGAATACAAAGCCATCCAAGCAAGCCTTATATAGGCAAAGAAAGAATCCATATCATATCTTTCATTAATGACTAGATTTCATAGGATAGATATGAATCTAAATCATATCTTCTCCATTAATGATAAAATCTTATAGGATAGATATGAATCTAACTATATCTTTTTCATTAAATACCAAATCTTACTAGGATATGGATAGATTTATTAGAGATATGGATAAACATGAAAGATATCCAAATAATCGCTAAGATAAGAGCCTTTCACGTAGATATACACGTGACTTGTAAAAGTCTAGCACCAGAAGATGTACAGAAATTTAATATTAAAATACTAAATTTCCAACAAAAAGCAATGTTATTTTTAGCAACACGCGCGTTTACTGTTTGAAGTGTTATTTTGCTTTTTAAAATGATACCTTGGGATGTACATGTGTGCATTCATAATTATATCTGATCAAATTTTACTACGTTGTGTTCATGTTCGTATGTTTCCATGTACTTATAGCCATCGGATCATGTGTAAGTACTAAGATATAAAATGTCAGTCGTGCCAAATGCGTCGAAAATTGAGAACCCACACTTGTGCCTGAGAAAACCACATTGGACAAAAGAATAACCATAATCTACGATTCTATAACGAGGCTTTCAATTCATCTTACCTTGTATCCCGAAGCTTGTTAATTCCTTTCATCTCTAGTTTTATTTTTTATCGGGTTTTCTTTAATTTATTTTGGTGCTTTATTTAATTCAACCTCTCCTAATATAAATTCCTACTCTATCTTTGATCGATCCTTGAGACAGGCCTTTAGTGTTTCAATAAGTGATCTTTCTTCTCCCAAGATTTACCACCAACCTCTACAGCTTTGAACTGGCCGGATGAAATAGCATGTGTGTTGCGTATAGAAGGCACCCGAAACAAAGAAAATGAGTTGATTGATGTTGCACAACCGGCAACGATTGCCACATTGTTTTGATTGAGTTGATAGTGTCTCATGATTTAGAATTGACAAGAATCTGTGTCTTAAAATTTCAGTCTTGAATGCTTTGCTGTGGGCATGTTTTTGAAGGATGGTTGATTGATCACCATTGAGGGTGACAACTAGTATGTGCAAAGTTATTGGGGGAGAATAGAACCACACTACCCATTATTTTGAAATAGAGAGACTTAAAATTTGAAAAGTCTTGTGTCATTTGGTGACAATTAGATAACAGGGTAAAAGGAAAAATTATTCCACATTTTTTTTTGATAATCAAAAATTGTTCGACTTGCTTCAGAGGAAAGACCAACGACCCTGGCATTTTTGTTTTTTTGTTGATACAGACAATGACCCTGGGTTGACTCACTGTTCTTTGGTAAAGAATCAGTGGCGAATATTACGGAAGCCCTTAGAAATTTTATTGCAGATTTCATATGATTTTGTGAAACATGACACCAATGTGTGTGAGCAACATTTTACGTTTAGGGAACGAATAGTCATGCACAATTCACTGATGTTGCTTACAACCATGTGCGGGAGTAATGCTTTAGTTGTACATATGCTTTGTCGTAGGCAGGGACGGATCCAATGTGTGAGTGATTGTTGATTGATCACCATTTTGTTTGTCCCCAACTTTTTGATGTCATAAATTGTTTGTCCATCATTTTAGAAAATTTGAGTAAAAATTTCTTTGAGTTTCCTCTTCTACCCTTCTTTCAGAAATAGAAATGACATGTCCAATTTTGAATGGATGGACATTTCTAGGAAAGTTTGAAACTTTGAAGTGTAATGATAACGTTTCGTTATTAAGTTGGATTTCTCAAAGTGAACAAACAAATTAGGACAGAAGTCAAGAGTGTCCAAAATCATACCGGTTGTTAATTAAGTCAGGTCTTGGGCTCTGAAAATTCGAGTCCAGTCACGCAGTCTACCTCCAATCTGCCTCCCTAGTTTTCCATCTCCACCATCTTCTATCCCCTAGCTTCTTTCCTCAGTTTCTCTTTAGTCTTTGCATCCCTCCTCTGTGTCTTTATTTAAACAATTGAACCTAATACGAACACACTTTTTCTTTGGCCACATTGTAGAAGAAATTACGTTAACCCCAACCCATTATCACGAAGGTATCAACATTCTTTTCATAGGAGTTGAACCCACAATTTTACTGCACTCAAAGTCTCAAATGCATCAACACAACTATAAGACCAACTGCCCCGGTTAAATTCTAATACACTCCCTCTTATAGTTTTATAATTTGGCTGCCATCATACCAAATACCAAGATTGCTGCGAGTACAGGATTCTCTGCACCCACAACCCAAAATGAGAAGGTATGTACACATCACTTCTCTCCTGTTACTCGTCTTCTTCATGTTCCATTTGGTAGTCGCTGAAATTCCTTCAAACCAGAGAAACACCATGATCAACCTCTATAATCTCCTCCAAAACAACACGGGCCAATCTCCTTTTCCATGGAATTCCACTAGAGATCCATGTTCATGGAAGGGAGTTACATGCAATGTCCACAATTCCACCATCACCCAATTCTCTCTCCAATTCCCCTCTCTCTCAAACCCTGATTTCCTCCCTGTTCTTTGCCAGATTGTTACACTAGAGTCTGTTGACGTCTCCAACAATTGCTTGAGCGCAATCCCAAGTGGGTTCATGACTGGTTGGGGAAATGTTAGTGGTTTGAGAGCATTGGATTTCAGAAGGAACAGATTGTCTGGTTCTTTACCTAATTTTGATGGGTTCTTGAAATTGGAATTTTTGGACTTGTCTAATAATTCTTTGAGTGGAACGATTAGTTTACAGATGGATGGGTTGGTTAGTCTGAAAATTTTGAGTCTTGGGTACAACCAATTCACTGGTTCTGTTCCTACCCACTTGGGAAAATCCATGATTTTGGAACAACTTGGGCTTTGTGGCAATCAATTTGTAGGTAAAATCCCAGAAGAAATCGCGGATTATTCAAAATTGACTGTGATTGATCTTAGTGTTAATGGTCTCTTTGGATCTATCCCTCATAGATTCAGAGAGCTTCCCAATCTGCAAGTTTTAATTCTATCTTCCAATAGTTTGAGTGGTGGAATCCCACAATTCCTTTCAAGTTTCCATACACTATGGCAATTTGCAGCGAACCAGAATTCATTTTCTGGTGCAATTCCACTAGGGCTAACAAAATTTCTCAGGGTTCTAGACCTTAGTTATAATCAGTTAAATGGGTCAATTCCTAGTGACCTTTTGTCCCAATCAAATTTGCATACCTTGGATTTGTCTGCTAATTCACTAGAAGGGTCAGTACCTGAAAACATATCATCAAGTTTGGTAAGACTCAGATTGGGAAACAACCGTTTTAAATGGGACTATACCATCTTCATCCTTTGGGACCCTTCAAAAGTTGACCCATTTGGAATTGGACAACAATAGTTTGGGAGGTTCAATGCCTCCTGAATTGGGTTTCTGTAAGAATTTAGCACTGTTGAATCTTGCTAAGAATCAACTCACTGGTGTTTTGCCAATTGAATTGGGTAATCTCACCAAATTTCAGGAACTGAAACTTCACCCCACAAAACAGAGCCCAACTCAAAAGTCGAAAAAGACTCTCGATGTTTTCCTGATTGTACTTATGGTGGCTATCGGCTGTTCTGCTCCTGCCGCTGTTGGGAATTTTTTGATTCCTTATGTCGATGAGTGATCCAACTTTCATGGTAAGTATGGTACTATTTATATGTATAACTCTTTTACGCAATTAGTCTTTATTTTATATTACTTTTATCTGATGTTAAAGAAATATAGTCTCACATTGCTTGTGAGTGGAATGTATGATCACTTAATATAATGTTGAAACACTCATTGCCAATTATTTTTGAGTTGGATATAAAGTTTCCACATCCCATATTTTGTAAAAAAAAAAATTGCAATCCACACCCCACAATGACAGACTAGTAAAAAAGCTACACATGGCAAACCTTAAATACGGCGGTACGTGAGGGAGATGTTAAGAATATAGTCATACATTGCTTGGAATTGGAAGACCAATTAATATAATATTGCCCAAGTCAATCACTGGTCGATCTTACTTTCTTGTATTTATTTTATTTTGTGATAGAAGTTTAATGCGATGATTGCACAATTCTTAGTTCATAATGTGAAGCCCAAGTCAATTACAATTCTTAGTTCATACTTTCTTTTATTTTATTTTCCTCATACGTGATCTCGTTAGGCAAGTTTGTAATAGGCTGCACATACTACGCTCTGATTGTCATCTCTAATGATTTGTCCGGTCTGTGGATGTCCATTTGTCCCCATGAAGTTCCTCTCTGTTGTGTAGGCTTTCACATAACAGTTGAATACAACTTTTCACATTTACCAAAAAATAAAAAAGTATATTTATACAAATCTACCCAACGTCCCCATCCCTCATGAAATAGGTAAGCTAAAGAATTTGGCTGAGTTGAATTTGTATCGCCACACCCTTGATGATCCAATCTCTCCGTCTATTGAAAATTGAAGTGCCCTTACCCATTTGTCTCTCCATTCAAATCAACTCAAAGGTTCCATCCCTCCATCTATTATAACTTCAACTGGTCTTGCTTATTTGTCTCTTCATTCCAAATAAACCCAGTGGCTGCATCTCTCCAAAAATAGTGAACCCATTTATGTAATTTGATTTCTTTCGCTTTTTGTTTTTCCATTTTGTGTGACTCTATCTCTTGCGTGGGACTCTCTCATCCCTTGTGGGTGTTGGATGTCGTTTCTCCTCAGGGATTTCTTCTACCATTTCTTAGACCGGTCTCTATTCCTCCATTCTATGGAGGGTTTGATGTGGTCGAGGTGGATTTTGTGAAGAGGAGTGGCTTTTATAGGTCATGGGAGTTTAGTCCTCTTTGTGGCTTCTATCTCCTCTCCATGGGGATGGATGCCCATTCTGATGTTTTTCATTGCTATTATTTATATAATCTGCAGGGCCGGCCAGGGGGTAAGCCCTGCAAGCTGACCGGCTCGGGCAACCTCCGGCAAGGGGCAACAAAAATAAAATAAAATTGTATGTATACAAAAAAAATTGGAAATCCAACAAAAAAATATATTTAGGGGTAACCAAGCGGAAGGTTAGGCTTGGGCAACTCAAATATTGGGGCCGGCACTGATAATCTGATCCTATTGTTTGATTTTAAAAGAAAAAATTAAAAAGGGGAAAAACTCAATGGCCCATTCCCTCGTGAAATAGGTAAGCTAAAGAATATGGTTGAGGTGGATGTGATGGGGGCCATACCAACCTTCGTGGTTTCCTCGAGAGTCAAGAAAAAGTGAATTTGGCATGTTTGACTAACTTGGACCTTAATAATTTCTTCTTTTTGTATCCCATGTATAGTACTTGCGAATGGAAGAACTTGAAGTTGGATTACTCTACAATTTGGGGTTGGTTGGAAATCACTCAATTTGAACCATACACAGCAGACTTCCATATTTGCCACAAACTGAAATACTTAGATCTCTCCAACAATAATCTGTTTGGGAAAGTCCCAAATTGTCTTTCTTTACTTGCAACTCTCAACTTCACATACAACAATCATCATGAGGGTCAGATCCGACATAGATCTCGAATGAGTGCTATGAGGTTTGCTATCAAGCCAAATATTGCACTTGTAGTTTTCCCTCCGTGGACAATAAAGGAAAGGGAACAATGATATTTACTCTTGTAGTTTCTATGCTAAGCACAGTTTTCCTTTCCTTCCTAGGGTTTGTTGCGAGCTTTTGTTTCCGTCAGAACCAAAATATCCAAAGTGAGGCAAGAGCAATGAATCATGGCAACATTTGCTCCATATGGAATTACGATGGAAGAATTGCATGTGAGGACATTATCAAAGCAACAAATGACTTCGACATTAGATATTGCATTGGCAAAGGTGGATATGGCAGCATGTACAGAGCTTAGTTGCCAAGCGGCAAAGTAGTTGCCTTGAAGAAACTTCATCAGTTGGAAGCAGAGGACCCTGCATTCGACCATTCTTTCAGGAATGAGGTCCAAATGTTGACTAATGTACGACACAAGAACATCGTGAAGCTTTACGGATTTTGTTTGCACAAGAGATGCATGTTCTTGGTGTACGAGTACATGGAAAAAGGAAACTTATTTTGCGCCCTGAGATTCGATGCCAAAGCTTCTGAAATTGGATGGACTCAAAGGGTAAACATAGTTGGAGATATGGCACATGCTTTATTCTATTTACATCATGATTGCACACTGCCAATTGTTCATCGAGACATATAGCAACAACATTCTATTGAACTCTAAACTGCAGGCTTTTGTCTCTGATTTCGGAACTGCAAGATTGTTGCATCCCGATTCATCCAATCAAACCGTTATTGCAGGGACTTACGGATATATTGCACCAGGTACAGATTGTCACCTTTGTTTTATCGAAGCAAATGTCTGGTTATTTTTAAATCCATCTTTGTATATGTGTAGAACTAGCCTATACCATGGTTGTGACTGAAAAGTGCGATGTTTATAGCTTTGGAGTGGTGGCACTAGAAACAATAATGGGAAGGCATCCGGGAGAACTCCTATGGTCCTTGACATCGCCTCCTAGCGAAAACATGATGATAATTGATGTCTTGGATCCACGCCTTCCGGTACCTACGAACCCTATGATTGCCGGGGACATTGTTCTAATTGCAACAATGGCACTTGCATGTATACGTCCTGAGCCCAATCTCGGCCAACAATGCTATGCCTGTCTCAAGAGTTTCTTTCTCATAGGAAGGCCCTAGCTTCACCCCTTCGTACAGTTTCACTACTACAGCTTTGGAATCGGAACATGAACTACGTCCAACTATTGAATGAAGCGATCAGTGCCCAAGTTTGAAAAGAGTCTCGATTCCTTTTGAGGCCTTGGTTGTTATGACTGTTAATTATGTATCTTATTCTTTTGCACCATTGATTGAATAGAATAACACTCTCAGTTTGTATTTGTAAGGCGCTTAAATCAAAATCATTAAGGCACATGCATCGGTCCGAAAATGGGCCAACCTGGTTCAGTGACCACAGTCAGAAATATCAAAATCATTAAGTGTGTCATTTGCCTCAACTTGTTGTTTAAACATGTTTCCTTTCCATTTCTATTATCTGCGGTAAGTGTATGTTGAGGCAAATATATGAGAACTGATTGTCATATAAACTTTGTAAACCATGATAACAGATCAACCTCTTTGGTTTGAGAATTATTATGGAACACCCATTGCAACTACCTTGTCGACAGGAAAACGTATACTTTTCTTGTGTAGATAGATAACCATCCCGCGATTATGGCTTTTTGCAATCGTTCTTTTTCGTTACAGCTGTCCTGTCATGCTTTCAATAGTGTTCTGATTTCTTGTTTTATACATTTCCTTAGTGAAATGATGAGATGCTTCACTTGGGTTTACTTATCACCATTACTTGCCTAACTGCAGCTGCTGAATCTGAATTCCACGTAATTTGTGAGGATATTGAATATTTGGAACTTCCTTTTCTTGCACTTGCGGAGTTTCCTCAATACAAAATCTCAGTTTATTGGATATTGTACTTCTAAAAAAGAGGCGATTAATCCTCATCAACAAATCTTCTCATGAAATATAATGGTTCAAATCACGTTCTTCTTTTTATCTGTTTTGCTTACGTTATCGGGGGCACTTTTTGTTCATCGAGGCAACAACAGAACAAAGAAAATAATTATGGTCTCATTTTCAGTTGGATGTTCACTTTTGGCTCTTCATTTGTTTTCCTCTAAATACTCTAGGCTTGTATTACTTCACCCTCGGAAAGGGAACCGTGCAAAGGAGATCTTGATGAGGGAACCTTATTTAGTTTTCTCTGCACTATTGCTCTTCTTAAAGGTGTCCCTTCCTTTCTTCCCAGGGATAATGTCTAATTTAATTGCTTTGTGCTTGGCTTTCGTCCCACATTCATCTAAATGTGGGAGTCCTCGCAGAGTTGAGCCATCTTTTGTGGCGAGTTCTCCATGTGATTGATTCTCAGAGGGTTTGGAGCAAGCTGAAGCGGTGTAAAACCAGAAACTTGCATTATGGAGCTAGGACGCATGGTCCTTGGCCTCTGCGTCCTTGGGGGAGACTTCCTCTGGAAGACCGATTGCCCAAAGGTACTACAAAAATGAAGCTTGGTTTCATTTGACAAAAAAGATGTCGAATGAGGACGTACTTGACATATTGAGGAGTATACTTTTGTGTCATGATCATGTAGGGTTTCGCACTTTTGATAGGTACGTTGTTTCGTTTCTTACTTTTTTTGCTTTCTTATCTTTAGCGGACGTTCCATTTCATCCTATTATGTAAAGGAGGGATGTTGAACACAATGTATGTGAGCATTCATCTGATCGATTCTCCTCGGGTATGATGGTATACCTTACATTTACGTAAGGAAATGTTTAGTGCTTATCGATCGGTCTATATCTTATGGTAGTCGTCCTTTTGAGAACTTATTCTTCTGTTTTAAAAGAAGCTAGACATTTTAGGAGGGATATTGCTCTTCTCTAGTTTGGTTTTCGGATGAACATTTTGTGGGGCCGCTACTGGTCTCATTTCGATGATCTGAACTGTTTGATTGTATTAAGTTATTAACCTGGTGCATAATTGGAACCATTGCCCATTCTATTGACAACCTTTTTGGTCTAGATTTGATCTTCAACTTGACTCTTTCCGATCAAAACCTGACCAAATCCAAGACTAGGGAAAATCGGATTAAACTTTGCACTGAACTCTCTGGTACGGGCCCAATCATCTCGGCTACACATAGCATATTCTTCAAATCAATTTCTTTTACAAATGAATCTTTCTGTTTTGCAGCGGGGATCTCCACCAGGATCTTTCCATGACTATAATTAGGGATGTGCATGGGTCGGGAGGGTTGGTTTTGACCTGAAACCCGAACCGAACCGACCATGTCAGGTAATAATATTTAGGCCTGCAAACCGAACCGCACAGGTGGTAAGAACCGTCTGCGAGCCTGATTCTTTACTTCAGGTCGGGTCTGGTCCGATCCCAAGGGGAAGGAACGCACCAATCCGAACCATGAACCGAAATCTGATTTTTAATAGAAAGTAAACCCGCACCAGTCCAAACCACATGTTCGACCCCGCCCGAGACCCTTCGGGTCAGGTCAGGTCCGTGGGATTTTTGCACACCCCTGTTTGGGCTGAATTAGCTCAAATCAATCGACAAATAATTGTGTGCGGGCGTGCCAGAAAAGAAATAACTTCAAAGAAGAAATTACTCTTTTCAAATGATTTGAAACAAACAATTTCAATCAGGCAATTGTGTTATCTGTCCGATTACCTCAACTAAGAGGATTTTTCCTTAAGGTATCAACCAAATAAAAGATTGACGCGCTTCGAAATCAGAAAAGATGATTGAACACAAACAAACCTGAATCTAATCAAAGGTAAGTTTGTATACAAACACTCTTAAGATTTTATCAAGAATAATAAAGAAATGCAAGCACACTGAATTTAATCGAAAGTGGACTTGCAAACAACTATTCTTTGGTAAGAAAAAACTTAAAGGAAATAAGAGAACTTGAATTTAATCGAAAGTAATCTTACATGCAAATAAGCCTTCAACTTACAAAAAAGACCCTATTCTAAACTAAAACAAATCTAAGATAGATCTCTGAGCAATCATTTTGTATGAATTGTCAGATGATATGGATTTTTTGTGTGTCTCTTCTTCAATTGCTTCTTCTATTTATAGACGCTGAACTTGCCTTCGACCCCCACGTCTTCGATTGATATCCACGTTGGCCACATAAAACGGTTGAGGGGGGTCTTCGAACAGTTACCCTGATATTTCCAGAATTCCTTCTTCCCCTGCTTGCTTCGATCATGGTGTTCATGGCCACCTCCTGGATCGTGGTTCCTATTTTCAAGCAACATGAATCAATGCAACGTGTTTGCCTTCCAAAATGATTCCCTGCAATTGCATCTAATTTCAATTACAAAACAGGGCAGTGAGGACACCGCTCGATGATCGTAAAGTCCAAATTAATGGTTAGATCCAATAACCTCCCAAACCATCGTTTAATTACTACTCAAACGACATCGGTTCACTCTAAAACGACACCGTTTGTCATAAAACAGTGCCCTTTTTAACTCCCGCAATCCTCTGTAATTGGTACTCGACTGGGACAGGTTTTATGCAACCGCCGTACCGTTCGGGACCACGTGGAATTTTTTCATTGGGTGGCACTTTTTAGGATGTAAACACACCCCCCGCATTAACATTTTATTTATGCTAAATAGATGTTAATGGCACACGTTCTCTGCCCATATCCCTTTAACTTCGGATGCACGAAGCATGACAGGATTTCATTCCCATGCACGTCTATTGAACTTCCCAGAGATAGCTACAATAATTTCCCTATAAATGGCAGTTAATGATAGGGTTTAACGAATCACATCACCCCTCACAAACCCCTTCGAATTCGAGTTTTCCTTTGTTAAGAAATCTTGCGTTTATGGACTCTCTTCCAGAAATCAATCTTATTTTAGACAATCTCAATTGCCAAACCCCTTTTCCTCAAATGTCTCCTCCAAACTCTCCTCAAATGTTGGCAAGCAAAATCCTTTCGGATCGAACATTCCACACCCCCAACCCATCTCCCACAGGTTGGGACTCCTCTTTAACCCGTTCGAATTCGTTCGATGGGTCCAACTGGGGCTCATGGGAAGAAAACCCTACTAATACCAACACTGGCACCATTCTGGTCCGGTTCGATCAGCCTGATCCTACACCTCATAAATTTCATCACTTTCGAACTCTGTTCGCAAGCCAATTCCTACCCCTGAGCGGTAACGACACCGTTCACATGGGTATGCTCGAATCCATTTACTCCTCTCTCAAATTTTCCCCTTTCTTGAAACAAGAGGAAAATTACCTGGGGCCCGCTCCTTACTGCGACTTCAAACGCATGGCTCAAACCCAACAGTCCCTCTGGCTCACAGAGGTGCAAACCCCACATTATCCAGCTGACTTCGAGGAAACCAACAAGCTGGTTCCTTTTCCTGAAGAGCCCGACTGGTTCGATGAGGTGAATAACCTTGCCATCAATACCCCTCATTTCCAATGGCAATATGGTTATTCCATCTACCCTGCTGACAAGAGTAAAGCTCTACAACTCCTGGCAGCCTTCTCTTTCCTAGATATTTCTATCCTGGAAAAACAAGTTCCACTAACTAATTTTAAGTGGGCTTGTGAGACACTGGTGCTGTGTTCCATCCCCTCCACGGTTTCCTACCAAATCCACTGCTTCCTGGACTTCTTACCAGTGATCAAATCATGGCTCGAAGCCAATACCGCTGCGTATTGCTTCGATCAAACCCTTCAAGATTATGCTCTTGCTAAGGAAAGGATTGAGAAGCTGCATGACCAAATCCATAACTTCACTGCTGAGTCCTTCGAAGTGGTGCCTGGTCATGCTGACAAAAAGCTTCGAAGGCGCTTCAAAAGGCAACAAATGAAGCGTCCAACAAAAGAGGCTCGGCTTCGAAGGAAAGCCAAAGCTTTGGTGCTCTGCTTTAGGCCCTTGCTGGAGAAAAAATTGGAGTCAGACTCCAAAGAAGACATGAGGAAAATGGAGCTGAAATTCCTCCAGTTTGCATGGAACAAGTTCCATAGTCTTGTTACTTGGTCCTTTCCTCATTACTTTGAGAATAAAAAAGCAACCTCTCAGCACCCAGGCCCTTTGAAGGCCTAATTTGTATTTCTTTTCATAGGAACTAGGATTTCCCTTGTTTTGCCCCTTTTTTTTTTGTAAATAAGCAAATTTCAATTTTGTAATCCAGTAGGTTTGTTCAATGAAATTTTCCCCTTTTTTTATCAACACACTGGACTTGGGTTTATTGTTAAAATAGAAATTCTAACAATAATAACTCTACTAAAGAGAAAAAACCAACCCCAGCGGACCCCGGGGTACGGGCCCACTACAGGCCTGGCCCACCTGCAGGAGTATAAAAGCGGAATTAATTCAAAACCACCCCTTACACTCTACGCGTTCAAGCTTTCTCAAACTCAAAACTCTCAAGAACAGAACCCTCTCTCCTTTTCCTCTTCAACAACGCTAAACCCAAACTGAATCAATGGCCTCTCCCAGCAATCCAGCAGCCCGAGAACATGTTACTCCCTCTTTGGCCTTGAGACGGTTCGTGTCAGGACAAACACCAGGACCGACCGAAGAGCCCTATCTTGATACCAGGGTCTTCATTCCAAACCCTAGTGAAGAAGGTACTTATATTTTGGGTCCTCAATTTATAGGAGAAATTCCTGCTTCCCTTTCTCTTTATTACCCTCGATTGGGAGATGCTGAAATTCGAGCTTGTTCAGACCATGATTGGCAAAATTTTCCAAAGAAATCCTTCCCTTGCTGGCCCACATTGGACAAGAATTGGAAGATATGGACCACTCGTATGTTGGCTGCGAAGTCGGACGACTTAGAGAAGGTGGGTTTAAAAAGAATTATTACCCTCCTTCGAAGGGGGATCCCACAAAATCCTTCTCTGATTCAGGCCGCCTTGGCCTTTTGGGACCCATCTTTCAACTTCTTTCGCTTTAACTGTGGCATGATGGCACCCACAGTTCTGGATGCTACCCAAATGCTGGGGCTTATTCCGTATGGCCCCCAATTCGACCCTACCAAGGAGTTCCATCCTCCCGAGGGATTTACTCGTTTGACTGCCACCAACGGGGCTTTTTCCCAGTAAATCCTGCAATGGATGTGCTGGTTGGAATCAATTTTGCTTTTCCTTTTCCTAACTTTTTCAAAGTTTGGAAAGGCAAAATGTTCACCGCAGCCCCATTATCCACCAAGATTCTGTTAAGTGGGACTCCATCAAAGTGTGCAGTGATATACAATGGACGCAAATGTTGTCTCATTGCATTAGTAGGTAGTTTAAATGGATATGAAATTTCCACATAATTTAAATCTATTACCAAGGGGTATTCGACGTCGGACATGGAATCTGAGACGAAACAAGCACTTTCTTTTGAGCTTACCTCCAAACTTTCTTGATTCTGCTCAATTTCACGTACCAAGTTCTTACCCATTTCGATCTGAGATACTTCTTTCAAGTCACAGTCGTTGCATATGATATTTAACTCCTTATCACTCAGAGTTTCTTCAGAATTCTCTGGCTCGCTCAAGTTCGACCAAGCAGTATCTTGATCTTTGAACGTCTGACCATTTGAGAAGAAATCCATAGAGCTTGGATAAACCATATTAACTTGTACTTCTGGCTGATCTCCAAATTGGATTGTAGCCACTTCTTTGATTGTTCAATTGCTTCGATCTCCTCAGCACCCTTCTTTTCGAATTCTTGTGTAGATACCTCCATAGGGGAAAAGGTTCCTTCTATCCCTTGTTGTTCCACCACCATGGCCTCGAGCAAACC
Organism: Rhododendron mucronatum var. ripense; assembly: GCA_019656295.1. NCBI lineage: Eukaryota > Viridiplantae > Streptophyta > Magnoliopsida > Ericales > Ericaceae > Rhododendron > Rhododendron mucronatum. The sequence continues at coordinate 1,734,353 of BPLT01000014.1, read as the reverse complement.
AGACTGATAACTAGCCAGCGAGTTAGGGGAAGGTGGATCAAGATCCTCTTCGAGCATAGCAGAGGCAACCTTTTCCAAAGTCTCCCTCTCGTGATACTGGGTTCGAAATTCCTCTGGGTCCCTTTCGACCCTGTCGAACCTTGGATTAGGTTTTGCTCGTCTGCCTGATTCTTCCCCCGTTGAAGATTCTCCTGACTGGAAGAGCGTATACTTCCTCTGGAGCTTTCTCTTTTGAGTTCTTGAGAGCAATGGAACCATCTGTGGTAATTGAGATTTGGGATCCCTAATCAACACCCAGTTTCCAGAGTTCGAAATTGGTGGCTTGAAAGTTCTGCCCGCATTCCTGTTTGAACCTTTGTATCCTTGGAACAAATCAGGTTTAACTTGCTTCAGAAACCAGTCAGGAACACCTTTCACCAAGGTGAATTCCTCTTGTTTGGCCTCTTCTTGCGCCTTCGATGTCTGGCCAATATTGGCCTTCTTCGAAGGTGGCAGCTCCCTTCTGTGAATAGCTGGAACAGGGCTAGTAGGCATGTCCCTTTTTGGTGCCAACCAAGACTTGCTGTCACTTGGCTTTGCTTGAACTGGGGCCATTCTTTTCATCCCCATTTCTTTTGGGAAAAAACTCACGCCCTTTCTATCCAAGTCCTTGAAAACCAAATAGTTGGCCCTGCATCCTACACACAGGCACTCCAAAAATGAGGCTTCTAGCATAGGCAGGTGATTATTACCTGAGAATTTCTGCAAAGAAAAACCATCATTGGCTCGCCTATAGGAACTTGGCCTCACTCCCATGCCTCGAGGGTGGCCATCGTATGGCTTGCCCCTTCCATATTGAACAGTATTCATGTTCACTGGTGCTTCTTTGTCCTGCCAATATTTCTTAACAGTTCGAGCCAGTGAGGAGGGCACACTGGTGTTGACCTCTTCTACCTTTGGAAAAGGCACTGCATCTATCCCCATAGTCTTTTCAGGGAATTTGATCCTTCCTTTCTTGATTTGTTCCTGAATCCTGTCACGAAAAACATTACAAGATTTAGTTGAATGAGACCAAGAATCATGCCATTTGCAATAGGTCTTTCCATTCCTTTCTTCCACTGTGGGCAGTTTCATATTCAAAGGCAGCTTAATGATTTTCTTTCTTAACAAGAAGTCAAAGATCTCATCAGCTTTAGATATATCAAAAGAATATACTTTAGTAATTTCCTTTTGTTTGAACTTCTGCCCAAGAGAGACATTCTTTTGAATTAAGGGCTCACAAACACAAGGTTCGTGCTCTATAATTTCCGCAGCATCTATTTCATAATTAGGATCCCTATAGTATGTTGGGTAAGAGGAATTATGCCTATCCATATCTTCCTCTAGCAGTAATTCATATCTAGCCACTTTATAGGTTAAATCTGCAAAGTCCCTGAACTCTGTAGAATCAAACCTCTTTCGAAGCTCCCTTTCTAAACCATCTTGTGCTAATCTCACAAACTCTGCCTCTGGCAGATGGAGTTTGCACTTGGTCTTAGCCCTTTTGAACCTAGATATGAAATCTGCTACCTTTTCATCCGGTTTCTGCTTTAGCCTAGCCAAATCTGCCATAGAGACTTCAGGCTCAGCATTAAAGAATTGTGCATGAAATGCCTCTTCCATTTGAAACCAACTTGTTATCGATTCTGCAGGCAAATTTGTGTACCATGCAAAAGCTGGCCCAGACAAAGAATTTGGGAACAATTTCAACTTCATGAAACCATTCTGAGCCAAGTTCTTACATTGGGCAGAAAACCTAGCAATATGTTCTATAGAAGATTGTCTCTCATCCCCATAAAACAAAGTAAAGTCTGGGATTTTAAATTCTCTAGGGATCTGAAATGTTGTGTCAATCCATTCTGGATATGGTTTTCTATAGATTTGAGGTTGTACCCCCCGAGTTCGAGGCCCACAAACTTCTTGTATGAGATCCATAACTTGGTCTCTTAGTATTGGGTTGCCTACAAGGAAATTTTGTTCTTGATTTCCTACTGGTGGATCTGGTTCTACCAAGTCATCTCTATGCATTCCCCTTATAGTGTTAAAATCCCCTTGGTTTTCTCTGGGAAGCCTCTCATACCAGGGTTGCTGCATTGGGTCGACTGTAGTGTTCACCCGAGCAGGCCTATGGCTTCCATAAACCGCTGTGGTGGGATTTTTAGTATTTGGAAGACTTTGACGAGAAGGCTGTGTGTTATCCCTTGTTTTCTCAGGTCTATAACCTCGTTCTAACTCTACATCATCCTCCCATCCCCCAAGTGTGGGTTCGAAAAGAGGATTAACGCTTTGCCTGTCTCTGGCATTTCTTGGAATCCCAATAGGAATTCCATGAGATTGGTCTGGGATTTCGAAGACAGGCTTTGTGGGCTTCAAAGGCTCATACCAAGATTGTGGTATTTCCTCTGGATACATTTTTTCCTTACCCTTTCTAGACCTTGTCTTACCCTGACCAACATCCTCTCCAAGCCTTCCTTTGAAGGGATTTTGGTGAGTAGTTGAATTAGCATGATCATCTAGCCCAATATTCCCTGGACTGTTTCTCATTACCTCTAAGTTGGGTAACCTACTTCTTATGCTTTTGATCATGGCTCTTTGGGTTTGAGCCATCTCTCGAAAAGCTATCATCATTTCTCTGAACATTTCCTCCTTATCATGGTCTTTATCACTGGCTTGTCCCTTTTGGAAATTTGGAGGCCCTTCATAAGGAGGTACTTCATAAGAAGGCTCCTCATAAAGAAGCTCTCCCATTTCGGGAGCCAATTGGGGAAACTCATGATTCATAGGCGTTCCCTGTTCCGTGGCCTGTTCTGGCACAGCTTGTTCCTCTGGCACTTGACCACCAACAGGTGTCCCTATCTGTTTTCGAAGCCTTGGCATTCTGGCACCTTCGAGGTCCCACCGGGCGTGCCAAAAATTGTTTGGGCTGAATTAGCTCAAATCAATCGACAAATAATTGTGTGCGGGCGTGCCAGAAAAGAAATAACTTCAAAGAAGAAATTACTCTTTTCAAATGATTTGAAACAAACAATTTCAATCAGGCAATTGTGTTATCTGTCCGATTACCTCAACTAAGAGGATTTTTCCTTAAGGTATCAACCAAATAAAAGATTGACGCGCTTCGAAATTAGAAAAGATGATTGAACACAAACAAACCTGAATCTAATCAAAGGTAAGTTTGTATACAAACACTCTTAAGATTTTATCAAGAATAATAAAGAAATGCAAGCACACTGAATTTAATCGAAAGTGGACTTGCAAACAACTATTCTTTGGTAAGAAAAAACTTAAAGGAAATAAGAGAACTTGAATTTAATCGAAAGTAATCTTACATGCAAATAAGCCTTCAACTTACAAAAAAGACCCTATTCTAAACTAAAACTAATCTAAGATAGATCTCTGAGCAATCATTTTGTATGAATTGTCAGATGATATGGATTTTTTGTGTGTCTCTTCTTTAATTGCTTCTTCTATTTATAGACGCTGAACTTGCCTTCGACCCCCACGTCTTCGATTGATATCCACGTTGGCCACATAAAACGGTTGAGGGGGGTCTTCGAACGGTTACCCTGATATTTCCAGAATTTCTTCTTCCCCTGCTTGCTTCGATCATGGTGTTCATGGCCACCTCCTGGATCGTGGTTCCTATTTTCAAGCAACGTGAATCAATGCAACGTGTTTGCCTTCCAAAATGATTCCCTGCAATTGCATCTAATTTCAATTACAAAACAGGGTAGTGAGGACACCGCTCGATGATCGTAAAGTCCAAATTAATGGTTAGATCCAATAACCTCCCAAACCATCGTTTAATTACTACTCAAACGACATCGGTTCACTCTAAAACGACACCGTTTGTCATAACACAGTGCCCTTTTTAACTCCCGCAATCCTCTGTAATTGGTACTCGACTGGGACAGGTTTTATGCAACCGCCGTACCGTTCGGGACCACGTGGAATTTTTTCATTGGGTGGCACTTTTTAGGATGTAAACAACCCCTAACTATAAGTACTTTTGGTTCTGCATTTGTAATTCATATCTAGCATTGTTGGTTTTTTTTTTCTTTTCTGAAACATGCTGAAGTTTTGCTCTCAAAAACCTTTGCGAGCACTGATAATCGATAATGGAATTCGAAAGTGGGTAACATATGTTGGAATCGAACAGATTATGTTACTACAATGACGCTTTCAACTTATCTTAACCAGTTTAGGCTTGTCTTTGATTTATTTTGATGGGTTAAGTCGGTAATTAGCTCAAAAGTGATCTGGAAAAATGGCCACCATGTGGTTATTATTTGACAAATAGTCAATGGGAGCCTACAATCATGATACCGTTAAGTAGAACCCGAAGAGAAGACTATGTCTTCAGAAAATTATTTTGACCGGGACAAAGGTAGATGCGTAAACAAGTTGTTTTTGTAGACGCGTTTTGAATGACTGTTTATTGTATCACCACTGACTGCCTTCCCTAGATGGCAATTAAACAGAGACTTGACTGAGATGACTCAGTCATTTGATCACAATTATAAAGAAGGGTAGACTCTGGCTTGACTTGGTGTTTTTGGGTTAAAGAATCAGCAAAAAAAAAAAAGAAGACCGATGACTCTGGCTTGACTCGGTGTTTTGGGGGTTAAAGAATCAGTATGGCCATCTTTAATAGCAGAACTTGACTTTAAGATTATGTGAAACATGACACCCGTGTTGGCGTTGCTTACTCCCATCGTTTCTTTTCTCATCACAGTTTTCATTTCCATAATCCTTGCAATTGCATGTTTTTGTTATTGTAAGACCAAAAAAATCCAACCTGAGGCAAGAGCAACGAGCAATGGGGATTTTTGTTCCATATGGAATTACGATGGGAGAATTGCATATGAAGACATCATCAAAGCAACCAACGACTTCGACATCAAGTACTGTGTCGGAACTGGTGGATACGGAAGATTGTACAAAGCCCAGTTGCCAAGTGGGAGAGTTGTCGCCTTGAAGAAACTTCATCGTTTGGAAGCAGAGGAGCCGGCTTTTGACAAGTCTTTCAGGAATGAGATCCAAATGTTAACTAATGTACGACATAGGAACATTGTGAAGCTTTATGGGTTTTGTGTGCACAACAGGTGCATGTTCTTGGTGTACGAGTACATGAAAAGGGGAAACTTATTTCGTGCCCTCAAAAGTAATGCCAGAGCTGTTGAAATAGGATGGATTCATAGGGCAAACATCGTTGAAGCAATAGCACATGCTCTATCCTACTTGCATCATGATTGCACACTACCTATTGTTCACCGAGACATATCGAGCAAAAATATTTTGTTGAACTCTCGGTTGGAGGCTTCTGTCTCTGACTTTGGCATTGCTAGATTGTTGCATCCTCACTCATCAAATCAGACCGTTATTGCAGGAACTTACGGATATATTGCACCAGGTAGCAATACTAGTTTGGCAATTGAAGCAACGTCTGTTGTTATTTAATTATTTACCTTAACTCCTCTATTTGTTTTTTCAGAACTTGCCTATACAACGGTTGTGACAGAAAAGTGCGATGTTTATAGTTTTGGAGTGGTGGCACTCGAAACAATCATGGGAAGGCATCCGAGCGACGTCATATCATACTTGGGATCACCTCCAATCGAAAACATGATGATAACTGATGTCTTAGATCCACGCCTTCCACCTCCAACAAATCCAACGGCTGCCGGGAACATTGTTCTAGTTGCTACGATGGCATTCGCATGTTTACATCCTGAGCCCAGGTCTAGACCAACGATGCTACGCTTGTCTCATGAGTTTCTTTCTCGTCGGAAGGCTCTAGATACACCCCTTCATACAGTATCACTTTTGCAGCTATGGAATCAGAAAATGAACTTTGTCCCACGTACAATCAAATGAAGTGGTTAGTGCCCAAGTTTGAAAGGAGTATCACATCCTTGTCTACCTTTAGGTTACAACCATTATGAACAGATCCTATTTATATTTAACCCACTCTAGAATATAAAATGGTTTGTTTAATTAGAATGTATGCTACCTCCGTCTAGGGAGCAAAGAATTGAGTTCCCCTCTGTTTCTCATCTTTCCATATCCCTCCAAACCATGTTCTAGCCTAATGCTCCACCTCAGGTCCGCCACAATGATCCGAACCATTTAGCTTAAATTGTTACATACCTAGTATCCCATAATAATTAGTAATCCTCCTTTCACTCCGTTATCACTGTTCAATTTGTATTGGCTTGTTTTTTTTATTATATATTTGGAAGCATGATTAATCCAACTTCCATAAGAAAATGAAAAGAAATATCACTGCTGAGTGTTGACATTGAAAGCAGAAGACATGTAATGTTGATGGGTTAAAATTTAGAGCAGTAAGTGACTTGGAAAAATGACCACCATGTTTTATTTGAGTGATAGAGTGTATTTTGATTACGAGACTAACTCTAATCTGACAATCATGATTCAAACAGTTCATCTCGTACAATTCACAAAAGAATAATACTTCATTGAGAAATTAGTTTGATTGGATATCACAAGTTGTGTGAACCAGTTGCATTTCTTTCTGCGATCTAAAGGACAATTTTGTTGTATAACCAACGGTCACCTTGATTCATGTGTCGCTACATCCGTTCTTGCTTGTCCTTCTCAAACAGATTTCACAAGTCATATTTATTTTTGGTCTCTTTAAGATTCTAATGAGTGGATTAGTAAGAAAGAGCCCCTGCAACCACCAGTCCACCACCGGACCACACCAATCTACTCTCTCTAAAAAGCCACCCAAGTTCTCTCTCTTCTCTCCAACATCTTCCTATCCTCCTTCGGCATCAAAGGAATTCTTCTATACTCTCTCACAATATTTTATATACTCCTGTTGCCATCATATAAAATACTTAGATTTCCTGCAGGTTCTGGATCGATTCGCTGCACCCACAGCCCAAAATGAGAAGTTATGCACACACCACTTCTCACCTGTTACTCCTCTTCTTCATGTTCCATTTGGTAGTCTCTGAAATTCATTCGAACCAGAGAAACACCATGATCAACCTCCATAATTTCCTCCAAAACAACACGGGTCAATCTCCATGGAATTCAACTAGAGACCCATGTTCATGGAGGGGAGTTACATGCGATTCCGACGACTCCTCCATCACCCGATTCTCTCTCCAATTCTTCTCTCTCTAACCCTGATTTCCTCCCTGTTCTTTGCCAGATCGATACACTAGAGTCTATTGACCTCTCCAACAATCGGTTGAGCTCAATCCCAAGTGGGTTCATGACTGGTTGTGGAAATGTTAGTGGGTTGAGAGGATTGGATTTGAGTTGGAACAGATTGTCTGGTTCTTTACCTAATTGTGATGGGTTTTTGAAATTAGAATTATTGAACTTGTCTCATAATTCTTTGAGTGGAATGATTAGTTTACAGATGGATGGGTGGTTGGTTAGTTTGAAAATTTTGAATCTTGGATGCAACCAATGTTGGTGCAAAAGTCATCGTAGTCGATGAAAGTGGATAAATAGAGATACTTCAAGTCACGTTACTAAGTAGTTGTCCTTAAGACGATATTTGCCCCCACCAATTTGAGAGAATTTGGTGTGCACTGCGTTACAGCGAAACCGCCTCCAAGATAAAATGAAGCTCAGTCTCCAACTGTTGTCTAACTGCGTTATACACAAAAAGAGACCTAAATACCTTTGAATTTTGCGAGCCCCTTAAGTATAATCATAGGACAATTAGAATTGTTCTGATTCTCTTCATCCTCGAATTGGTAGAACCCTTTGCCTATTTATAGGCATAGATCGTGACCGTTGTCCAAAGATTACACCTCTTCGACTAAATGCAATAGTCATGTCTATGTATAATAGTCATGTCTATTCATTCCACCCCAATGGTCGCACCTTTGATCTGGTAATGTCTATTCATTTAACCTGAATAGACACACCTTTTGTACTTAAATCCAATGGGGCTGGATCCAGAGACAAAAATTTTGACACAACTTTTGACACTTCATCTCAACCCTTGAAACCAACGGCTCAGATTAGAACAAGAGAATTGTACCCACCCCCAAGACCACCAAATAATATTTCCTCTCTCCCGTCAGTTTCTCTCTCTTTTCACATGTACCCAGAAAAATACTCCCTTCTCTCTCTCTCTCTCTCTCTGTACGATTAAGAAATCAAAGAAAAAAAATTAGACCCACAAAAACGTAAAATCACTACTGATGTAAAGTGCATCGTCTTCCTCCTCTCGCTATGATGTAAAATCAGATCCCCAATTTGTCCTATATTCTTGAATGGTGTGATAAACCCAACAGTTGGCAGAGGGAAAATTCAGAGCGGAAAGAAATGAGAAGTTGGCTGGGAATGGTTGCACATCTCTAGATTTATCATCTACAAGTTCATTAGTCATTGCGTTATCTTTAGATTTTCGTGGGATAAATTAATTGAAGAGGAAAAATTTTAAAAAAAAAACTGATTTTTTTCTGTGCGTTTTTAAGATTGTTAATATCCACACTGAAATCAATACTTTAATCAATCGAATTTCTGGAGAGTAGAGAGAGAGAAATGGATGGAAGAGAGGGTTTGGAGAGAGAGAGAGAGAGAGAGAGAGAGAGAGAACGTAAGGGGGGAAGGGGAGAGAGAACGATGAGAAAGAGGGGAAGAGAGATCAGGAAAGATCGAGAAAGAAGTGATGGAGTGTACAACTTTAGGAAATATTATTTGGTGGTCTTGGGGGAGAGTACAATTCTCTTGTTCTAATCTAAGCCGTTGGTTTCAAGGGTTGAGATGAAGTGTCAAAACTTGTGTCAAAATTTTTGTCTCTGGATCCAGCCCCAAATCCAATATTTACATCTATTCATTTAACCTGAATAGTCACATCTCTTGGATTAAAACCACTCACCAATATTTACATTAATATCCATTAAATATTTTGGAAATGTTCCAACAACCAATTCACTGGTTTTGTTCCTACCCACTTGGGAAAATCTATGGTTTTGGAAAAACTTGATCTTCATTCCAATCAATTCGTGGGTAAAATCCCCAAAGATATTGCGAATTATTCGAATTTGATTGCAATTGATCTTAGTTATAATAATCTTTCTGGCTCTATCCCTAATAGATTCAGAGAGCTTCTCAATCTGCAAGTTTTAATTCTATCTTCAAATAGTTTGAGCGGTGGAGTCCCAAAATTCCTTTCAATTATCCAAACTGTCACAATTCGCTGCATGCGAACCAGAATTCCTTTTCTGGTGCAATTCCACCGTGGCAAACAAAATTTCTCAGGCTTCTATACCTTAGTTATAATCAGTTAAATGGGTCAATTCCTAGTTGTCTTTTGTACCAACCAAATTTGCAGAAAGTGGATTTGTCTTATAATTCACTAGTAGGGTCAGTACCCGAAAACATATCATCAAGTTTGGAGAGACTCAGATTGGGAAACAATCGTTTGAATGGGACGATCCCATTTTCATCCTTTGGGAGCCCTCAAAACTTGGCCTATTTGGAATTGGACAACAATAGTTTGAGAGGTCCAATACCCCCTGAATTGGGCTTTGCAAGAGTTTGGCACTGTTGAATCAACTCACTGGTCTTTTGCCAGTTGAATTGGGCAATCTCAGCTACCTTCGGGAACTGAAACTTCAAGCCAACAATTTGGATGGCGTAATACCAGAAGCTCTGTCACAATTGGCCAGATTGGAAGTGCTGGATATATCCAACAACAGCTTTACCGGAAAAATTCCAGACTCTCTCGGTTTTTTGGGAAGGTTGACCAAGCTGGTGCTTTCCAATAACCTCCTCTCTGGATCGATTCCACGTTTCCCTCCTCGTGTTTCAGTTGACACAACCGGAAACACGGACCTGGTGCACCCCACAAAGCCGAGCCCAACAGTGGACCCTACAAAACCGAGCCCAACTCAAAAGACGAAAAAGACTCTCACTGGCCTTCTTGTTGCAGTCATTGGTGCCGGTAGCCTTTTTGTTATTTCCATAGGAGCCTTTGCTGTTCTATCGATTTACAAGAAGGATGCACAGGTCCAATCCGAGGAACACATTTCTCAGCCTCAGGTCGCTCCGGGAAATATTTTGACCCCAAATGGCATTCAAAGATCCAACATTGATGGTAAGTATGGGAATTTTTTCTACATTACTCTTTTAGGCACATGGTTATTCTTTATTTTGTGTTGCTATTTCTGCAACCCTTATCTAAACTCTGCAATGGCGGGAGCTCCATGCACTAGGTTTGGCCAATCGTAATTTATATGTGTTGGTTAGGTAACGAAGACTTAAACATGTTATAGTCGAGATCTAATGATTATTTGGGGTCGTGTGTTTGACCAAGTATTGGAGTGCATGAAAATAAATTGTCAACTATCGGGAGACAAATTATGAATTAATTGTTAGATGTGTTTTCAATTGGCAAAATAAGTTGGAAAAGTACTTATATATACTACTTTCTCTTGGGTAAGAAAATCGGAGAATGTAGACGAGAAAAGAAGACTTCTCTTAGGGAATAGAAAAAAGGAGAAGAAATTCAAGAAGCAGCAGAAGTTTTTTTTTTCTCATCTCTACCATTTTGGCTAAATGTGAAGCCCTAGTCAAATAATGTTCGATCTAACTTTCTTGTATTTCTTTTATCTTAGGGTATGTTTGATTAGCGAGAAAAATATAATAATAGGAGAAAATGATAGAAAGTGATGTAAAAGACAAATAAAGGAAATGTATTTTTTTTTCTCGCACCTGTTTGATTAGGATGAAAGTTTTGTAAGGGCATCCACATCTCCTTCGCTATTCTTCTTCTACAGCTACAATAGTGAGCAAATTACTCAAAACTTTGTTGCACCAGTCTCATGGGCCACCTCGCTGCTTTACAGAATTTTAGTTTTGCTACAGTTCCTTGTTATAAGAAGAGAGGAACTATTGACAAGCTACTTAATATTTTATTATTTTATTTGTGTTCTCCTCACGTTTCTTTCTTTCATTATTATGTTATTGGAATCCTGTAGAGCAAAAACTTGATTATGAGAGCTTTAGAGATAAAAATTAATTATGACTCTTTAAGATAAAATGATCAAAAAAATAAGATCTTTACACTGGTTCAAACAGATTGAAAATTAGAACACTTAATTTTTTATCCTTATTTTTTATATAAACAATAATTCCTCCGTAGCCGAGGAATTCCGTCGCCGCCGGTGAACACAATTCGTCCTGGGAATTCCGTGTGCTTGTTTGGGTGAGTTTGAATATTTTAATTGAGAAGAGAGCAAAAATAAAGAGTCTAATGCAGTAGATATTTTAAAAGTATGTAGCTAAAGTAATAAAGTGACTTTTTGAGGTGTAAATTGATCCAAAATTTAAAGAGTTTGGTGCGGATGCTCTAAGAAAATAGAAGAGAAAATAGGAGGCGGGAAGAAAATAAAAATCAGAGGGAACAAAGTTACCCAAAATAGTTGAGAACATGTGGAGGAAAGAGGGTAAATCAGAAAGTCAGAGTAATTTTTGTTGAATTTCACAAGAAAATAAAATTTCCGTGCACATTTTATAAGAAAAAATAAGTCAATCTCTCTAGCTTTATAGTGTTGTACAGGAAAATTATATTCTTTTTCTTTTTCTTGCATTTTCTACCATTATCTTACTAATCAAACAGACCCTAAGTAATTAATCTAACAACTAAGCTCCTCTTGTTTTTCCTCCCTGGTAAATAAAGTAAAGAGAACCATGATAATTACTCTCATCATTGCTCTCTTTAGCTCATATTTCCTTTCCTTGCTAGGGCTTGTTTTGTGCTTTTGTTTCCGTAAGACCCAAAAAATCCAAAGTGAGGCAAGGGCAACGAACCATGGGAATATTTTCTCCATATGGAATTATGATGGAAGAATTGCATATTAAAACATCATCAAAGCAACAAATGACTTCGACATCAGATATTGCATTGGAACAGGCGGATATGGCAGCGCCTAGAGAGCTCAATTGCCAAGTGGCAAAGTAGTTGCCTTGAAGAAACTTCATCGGTTGGAAGCAGAAGACCCTGCTTTCGACCATTGTTTCGGGAATGAGGTCCAAGTGTTGACTAATGTACGTATGACACAGAAACATCTTGAAGCTTTACGGAATTTGTTTGCACAACAGATGCATGTTCTTGGTGTACGAGTAGATGGAAAAGGAAGCTTATTTTGTGCATTGAGATTTGATGTCGAAGCTTCTGAAATTGGATGGACTCATTGGGTAAAAATCGTTGAAGCAATAGCACATGCTTTATCCTACTTGCATCACGATTGCACCCCGCCAATTGTTCATCGGGACATATTGAGCAACAACATTCTATTGAACTCTCAACGAGAGGCTTTTGTCGCTGACTTCGGAACTGCTCGGCTGTTGCATTCCAATTCATCAAACCGAACCATTATTGCAGGCACTTGCGGATATATTGCACCAGGTACAAGTACTGCTTTTGTTTTATCAAAGCAAAAATCTATGGTTATTTTTGAAATCCATCTTTGTGTTTGTGCAGAACTTTCCTATACCATGGTTGTAACTAAAAAGTGCGATGCTTATAGCTTTGGAATCGTGGCACTCGAAACAATTAAGGGAAGGCATCCGGGAGACCTACTGTCCTACTTGATGTCGCCTCCTAGCAAAACCATGATCATAACCGATGTTCTAGATCCGCGCCTTCTACCTCCAACCAATTCAATAGTTGCGGGGAACATTGTTCTAGTTGCTACAATGGCATTCGCATGTTTACATCCTGAGCCCATGTTTCAACCATCAATGCTGCGAGTGTCTCAAGAGTTTATTTCTCGTAGGAAGGCTCTAGCTGCACCCATTCGTACAGTATCGCTGTGGGATCTTTGGAATCGGAAAATGGACTTTGTCCACCAACCAAATGAGCAAGTGACCAGTTTTGACAAGAGTTTCACATCCTTTTTAGGCATTAGTTATTATGACCGTTATGAATGTATATTAAGAGAAGGACCAGTCCATTCCTGGTTCGTTGCAGTGAACCAAACACTGCCTTGTGGTTTATGGTGTTGTTAAAATGTGGACTATGGAGATGAGAACACACACACATACGTAAGCACACGCCTTGTGCGGTAATTTAATAACCCTAAGCGACACTGTGTTTTTGTATGTTTGCATTTAAATAGCAGCTATGTAGGTAAACGCTTAATTTGTTTGAATATGATCTTGTGTGAAAACCATGGCAAATGGTAAGCACTTCGCCATGGACGCGGATCATCTGTCCTAGTCCCCCTGTCCTACTTCCGTGTCCTAGGGCTAGGGCTAGAAAGATGACACCTGTCCACAACACCAAAAACGCAAAGACTAAGCTACACCGAATCCCCCCTTCTCATCCCCTACCTTCGACCAATTGGTTCACACGTCGGAAAAGGTTAACGGAGCGACCACCACTCAGATTCACTAATTTCCTAACATCGACCCTCATTTCACCTACCTTCGACGTCCACCGTTAACGTTCACCTACTACCATCAACGCCGACCACCGCCAAATTTGATATCAAAATGGGTGCAATCTACTACAAAATTTGGTATTGGGCGAAATCGACGTTGGAAATATAGCCGCCAACGAGCACCAAAAGAAATTTTGTTTGTAACTATGTTCTTCGTATTCACTTGTTTTCTAGGTTAGATTGTTCTATTAAATTTCTGCCTTAAATACTCAATTGACAGTTCGTTCTCTATTTCTGGAGAGTTTGGCTGTTAGGATTATGTTTTCAATTTCTTGATTAGGGTTCTTTTCTCCAACTGTGGTTTGGGTTGATAAGAGAAAGGACGTGGTGGTGGTGGTAGAGGAACAGAGGAAAGGACGGAAATGGGGAATTAAGCAGGGAGGTGGAGAATTTTGGGGAGAGAAAAACAGGAATTCATTTGGCAGAGAGAGAGAGAACAGAGGAGAGATTCAATGTAGCTTAGTCTATGCATTTTTTGTGTTGTGGACAGGTGTCAACTTTCTAGCACTATAACAGGGAAATAGGATGGGGGGACTAGGACAGAGGATCCGCATCCCTTGGCCATCCATCCTCTTATTTGTGAAGTGAATGTCCTTGGCAGTTGTATCGCTAGGGTGATGCAGACATTATGTCCTCACCTTCTTTGACTCATGCATTTCCTTTGCACATTGAGCAATTAATAGTGGATTTCATTCAAGCCTGCAGCCTTGCTATGGAAGGTCAATTCTGAAGGTACGTAAATATCTGAAAGCTCTTGAAAACAATTTTTCATGTGTTCATAGTTCTTCCCTTTCCCTTTGGAACCGCTATATCTTATTTCCTATCCAACTCTTGTCGTCTTTTGCGTGTATCTCTAAGTTTTCATTATCAGTGCAGCTAATTAAAGCATTGCAAATTAGAAGATCAAGCTCTCTTCTTCGTTTTTTATAGCATTAGTATAATGGATTTGAGATTCGTTAATGAACTACTTGACCAAGATGAAAACATGCAGATTATTGGACTTTTGATTTGCGGCCACCGAGTGTTTGATAGATTGACTAAATGACAATATTAGTTAAGTATAAATAAGGGGCAAAAATTGGATTCCGTTTAATTGTTTTATACTTCACACTGACTGAGTTAAGATTTGTGAAAAACTAAGATGCGAATATCACCATTAGTTTCCATTTTGAGATTTGGAAGAAATTTGATGAATGCTTTACTGTATTGGCACCGGTTGCGATATACGTGACTCTACCGCCATCATTAACCATTATCTTGGTGCTCATGTTTAAACTACTTATGCCAGGCCTAATTGTGCTTTTGCTTGTGTATATGATTAGAGAATTCCTAATTGTCTTCTTGCACATGTTTAGCCTAGTTATCCTAGTACCATTTTGAGTGAAGACGCACCTTCTTCTTTTTTATCCTTCTCAATAACATTATGGTTCTTTGATTAGCGTTTTTGTTTTTCATAGGCCGTTGACTTTACCAATATCCATAGGGGCGAAACTATGTAGTTGACTTACCAATATCCGTTAGAACTGATTTTTACAGAGCCCCATAAAATATTATTTTAAAATTTTTGGGCATTTTTCTGTATTTTTGTAGAATCTTGGGTGGGCCAGACAAAAGATGTAGTAGATGGTGTAGTGGTTTGGTGTAGTGTACCTAGACCTTTCGCACTACATACCAGGTTGTATTCCTATCCCTATGTTTCAATGTATTTCTAGCCATTGGATCATGTGAGAGCACTAAGAAAATGGAAATCTCGAGTCATGACTCAATGGCTTGACTCACTATTCTTAGGAAAAGAATTAGTGGCCAATATTATGGAAGCCTTTTGAAATTTTATTGGAGTTTTATATTAAAATTTTGTGAAACATGACACCCATGTTTTACGTGTAGGGATTGAATAGTTATGTATAATTCAATGATATTGCTTACACCCATGTGTGTGATGAAAGTTTCAGTTGTCTACGCTTTGTTGTAGGCACGCTTTTTGAGTGATTGTTGATTGATCATCATTTTGTTTTATTGAATGGCGACAAAGAAATTTATTAATCCCCATTTTGTTTGTCCCCATTTTTTTGATGTCCCAAATTGTTTGCCCATTTTGCTAAATCAAATAAGTACAAATTTCTATGAGTTCCTCTTCTACCCTTCTTTTAAAAATACAAAGGGGAAGTCCAATATGAGGACATTTCTAGGAAAGTTTGAAATTTGGACGTGCAATGATTTTGTTCTTCATTAAATTGGGTTTTTCAAAATGGATACCAAGTCAGATCTTTGGCGCTGAAAAAGTGAGTCCAGTCACGCACACCACCACCCATCTTCGTACTTCTTTCCTCAGTTCCTCATTCAACATACTTTCTTACCGACACAAGAAAAAGACCTGCAACATACTTTATCCGGGCTGGGGCTCTGCTTAAAATACTGTAAATACGAGAGCTTCCTAAGCCAAAAAATGTGATCTAAACCACTCATTATATAGAGCTTGATGAGTAAAATAAATCCGAAAAAAAATTAACTCGATCGGATATCGATAACTCAAAGAACGAATCATATTTTACGGCAGCTATAAATGTCAGAAAAATAATACCAACTACTTTCAAATGTGATTTGTTCATTTAGTTTTCAGACAATTAAAACTGTCCAAAAATATGATTCATTCACTTGGTTACCGATATTCCAACAATTGAATTTTTACAAATTTGTTCTACACGTCAAACTCTTTATACTGAACAATTCGGCTCATATTTTTACAACAATGCTACTCACACAACAATTCGGCAAAGTTTACACTACCCATTATTGAAAGAGAGAGACTTTAAATTCGTACCACTTGTTCAGAGGAAAGAACTAATGACCCTGGCATTTTTTGTTTTTTGTTGATACAGCCAATGACCCAGGCTTGACTCTATTCTTTGGTAAAGAATTAGTGGCCAATATTATGGAAGCCCTTCGAAATTTTATTGGAGTTTTATATTAAAATTTTGTGAAACATGACACCAATGTTTTACGTTTAGGGAATGAATAGTTATGTAGAATTCACTGATATTGCTTACACCCATGTGTGTGATGAATGTTTCAGTTGTGCATGCTTTATCACAGACACATTTTTTGAGTGATTGTTGATCGATCACCATTTTGTTTGTTCCCAACTTTTTGATGTCCCAATTGTTTGTCCATTTTACAAAATCAAATAAGTACAAATTTCTATGAGTTTCCTCTTCTACCCTTCTTTCAAAAATAAAAAGGGGAAGTCCAATTTGAGTTGGACATTTCTAGGAAAGTTTAAAATTTAGAAGTGCAATGATTATGTTTCTCTATTAGATTGGATTTTTCAATATGGATCCAAAAAAATTACTACGGAAGTCAAAATCCAAGAGCGAAGAGCCAACAATGCCTTCCTTGGGGACGAAAACAATACCTGTTACCAAGTCAGATCTGTGGCGCTGAAAAACTGAGTCCAGTCACGCACACCACCTCCCATCTTCCTACTTCTTTCCTCAAGTTCCTCTTTAGTCTCTGCCGGACTGGACCCGGGAATCCTGCAGGGCAGATTTAACTTTTTCCCAAAAAAAGTTTCATTTGAATCAGAACAGTTGAAAACACTCACAGACAGCAGTGATACGCCTTGCAGGACATCCTACACTACAGGGTTTCCGATTCCGTCTCTGCCTCCCTCCTCTTTGTCTTTATTTAAACAATTGAACCTAATGGAGTACTTAATAGAGTTTTAATTTCATTGGGCACGTGCTCGTGTCCTTAAAGGTATACTCCTTGTAATTTTATAACTTGGTTGCCATCATATAAAATACAAAGATTGCTGCAAGTTCAGGATTCTCTGCACCCACAATCCAAAATGAGAAGGTATTTACACTTCTTTTCTATCCAGTTACTCCTCTTCTTCATGTTCCATTTGGTTGTCTCTGAGATTTCGTCAAGGCAGAGAAACACAATGATCAACATCTATAATCTCCTCCAAAACAACACGGGTCAATCTCCTTTTCCTTGGAATTCAACTGGAGACCCGTGTTCATGGGAGGGAGTTACGTGTAGTTTCAACAACTCTTCCATCACCCAATTCTCTTTCCAATTCTTCTCTCTCTCTACCCTTGATTTCCTCACTGTTCTTTGCCAGATCGATACACTGGAGTCTATCGACCTCTCCAACAATGACTTGAGCTCAATCCCAAGTGGGTTCATGACTGGTTGTGGAAATCTTAGCGGATTGAGAAGGTTGAATTTCAGTAGGAACAGATTGTCTGGTTCTTTACCTAATTTTGATGGATTTCTGAAATTGGAATTTTTGGACTTGTCTCATAATATGTTGAATGGAACGATTAGCTTACAGATGGATGGGTTGATTAGTCTGAAAAATTTGAGTCTTGGATACAACCAATTCACTGGTTCTGTTCCTACCCACTTGGGGAAATCCATGGTTTTGGAAAAACTTTGGCTTTATGGCAATCAATTTGCAGGTAAAATCCCTGAAGAAATCGCGAATTATTCAAATTTGACTTCGATTGATCTTAGCATTAATTATCTCTCTGGGTCTATCCCTGATAGATTCAAAGAGCTTCCCAATCTGCAAGTTTTAATTCTATCTTCTAATAGTTTGAGTGGTGGAATCCCACAATTCCTTTCAAGTGTCCATACACTATGGCGATTTGCTGCGAACCAGAATTCCTTTTCTGGTGCAATTCCTACAGGGATTACAAATTTTGTCAAGAATCTAGACCTTAGTTATAATCAGTTAAATGGGTCAATTCCTAGTGACCTTTTGTCCCAACCAAATTTGCAGACTGTGGATTTGTCTTATAATTCACTAGTAGGGTCAGTACCCGAAAACATATCATCAAGTTTGGTGACACTGAGGTTAGGAAACAACCATTTGAACGGGACAATCCCTTCTTCAGCCTTTGGAAGCCTTCAAAAAATGACCTATTTGGAATTGGACAACAATAGTTTGGGAGGTTCAATACCTCCTGAATTGGGTTTCTGTGAGAATTTAGCATTGTTGAATCTTGCTAAGAATCAACTCACTGGTGTTTTGCCGGTTGAATTGGGTAATCTCACAGGACTTCAGGCGCTGAAACTTCAAGCGAACAGTTTGGTTGGGGAAATCCCAATTGAAATTACCCAATTCCAATTGTTGAGGAAGTTGGATATCAGCTGGAATTCTCTCAACGGTTCGATTCCTTCTTCGATTTCAGGGCTCCAGAATCTTAATAACTTGGATTTGAGAGG
The DNA here is from genome assembly GCA_019656295.1 of Rhododendron mucronatum var. ripense. Lineage (NCBI taxonomy): Eukaryota > Viridiplantae > Streptophyta > Magnoliopsida > Ericales > Ericaceae > Rhododendron > Rhododendron mucronatum. Next base: position 1,715,655 of record BPLT01000014.1, on the reverse strand, counting down.
GAACAATCTAGGTGGTTCAATACCGGAGTCCATTGGCAATTTGAATTCTCTCCTAGAACTCCAATTGGGGAGTAATGAATTGGGCGGGAAAATTCCTTTGATGCCTCCCAGTTTGCAGATTGCTCTAAATTTAAGCAGCAATCAATTTGAAGGCCTATTACCGAAGACTCTGTCAGTATTGAACGGATTGGAAGTGCTGGATCTATCCAACAACAGATTTAACGGGAAAATTCCAGACTCTTTCGCTACAATGGGAAGCTTGACACAGTTGGTGCTTTCCAATAATCTGCTCTCTGGATTGATTCCGCTTTTCCCTCCATATGTTTCGGTTGAGATAACCGGAAACACGGATCTTATAAAGCCCACAAACCCGAGCCCAACTCAAGAGACGAAAAAGACTCTCACTCTTGGCCTTCTTGTTGCAGTCTCTCCTGCTCTTATTGTTATTTTCACAGGAACAATAGTTGTTCAATCTGTTTCTAGATGGATTTACAATAACAGTGATGAGCAGATCCAATCCGAGGAACATTTTTCTCAGCCTCAGGTCACTATGGGAGATGTTTTGACCCCAAATGCCGTTCACAGGTCCAATATCGATGGTAAGTACGGAATAATTTATTTATCTATATTACTCTTTTAGGTGCATTGCTAATCTTTATTTTAATTATAGTATTAGTATTTCTGAATTAATTATAAGTTATTTGTGTCTAGAAGGTAATGAAGACTTGAACTGTTAAACATGTTCCGTTTGTTAACCCTCTTAACCCTTAAGATTGGACTACCAATTCCAAGGGACTATCAATACTTTGTTTGGTAACCCAAAATAAGTTTGGACTATGAATCCAATGGACTAGTACGCTGGGGGTTAGGGGGTATTAGGAATACCTTGGGGCAGATGGTATTGATAGTCCAAACCAACACATTCTCATTACTAATCTCTTGTCATTACCAATTCCTTCTATCAATCCAATTTTATCGTTTAATCTTATCTCAAACAAACATGATATTAATAATCTCATCATTCAATCACATCCCAAACAAACATACTCATTACTAATCCCTTCTTATTACCAATCTCTTCTCATTATCAATCTCAATCATAATCTCATCTCCTTATAAATCTCATTCATCTATCACTGTTATTAAACGGGGCTTAGAAGTAGTAGAGATCTAATGATCATGTGGGGTCTTGGGTTTGACCAAATGAGATAATTAATAGAGGAGTGAAAATGAATTGTTAGCAAGTGGAGTGGAGTGCAATGGTGCCTCTCTTATACTCTCATGCACATGGGCAATGTTCGATTTCCGTAAATACCAATCCTCCTCCTCAAGTCCCCTAGGATAGAGAAGATTATGTTTTAGAATAGAGTAAATTATGTTTAACGAATGGAAAAACAAAAAAACAAAAAGGATTGTCAAATTTTATAAAAATTGGGAGACAATTTACAAATTGTTGGGAAAATACATTGGAAAACTAATTAGAGTGTGTTTGGACTAAATTAATTTTTGTTAAAGACAATCAGTATTATTTAACTTGTTGATACTTTTTTTTAATTATTTTTTTTGTCGTAATTTTTACATTACATCGATCTTCTCAAAGTGAACAAGTGTAAAAATATAGATTAAAAAGTTGAAAAAAAGGGTCATGAAAGATCATGCTAAAAATACTAAAAGGCTTTCTTTTTCGTCTTTCCTGAAGTTTTTTCGTATTCAATGGACTTTTTGCAACGTTGGTTTATATTTTAGTTACTTTTCCAATAGCTTCTTGAAATAAAACCTTGGTCAAAAAGACCAAAAAAAAAAAAAAATTAGCCCCAAGGGACTCTTAGTGTAGTATACCTAGACTTATTGCTGTATATATTATGGATCGTGCTATTGTACCGCCCAAGCCATTTTCACTTAATGAAGTACACGTGCCACTATCCTGCCATTCTTTCATTATCTCTAACCATTTCTATAGTAAAATACTCCCTCCGTCTCGGTTGTTTGTCTCCTTTATGATTTTTTGAGAGCGATTGACCTTTCAAAAAATTGTTTATAATTTTCAATTCGTAATATTTTTAATATGTAATATGAATCTTGTTTGATAAATCTCAATTAATTTTATTATGCAAATTCTTTAAAATCATAAAAAATATTATAAAATGTAATATATAAATATATTTTTAAATGACACAAATTTCAATAATTGAACAAATAAACTGAAACGGGGAGTAACTACTTCATCATGTACTCCTGCTTTAAGAAGAAGGTCCAGGAAAAATCTGTCCCATCCTCTCTCTCTTCTATGCAACAGTGGCAACAAAAGTTGTTCAAACTTCGAACTCTCAACCGCCGGAATGAGTTTTTTTAACAAAAGAAAAAAAGAGTCCTAAGATTTGTACCGATGGGTTGAGCATCAATGAGGTACCAACGGGGCTCACTTTGGTTTATGTATGAATGATTCAAGTCGTTTAATATTTAATTTTAAAAAAATCGAGTGGGCTCATGAAAAATCAGCTCAATCCGATACGTGTAGGTGTTCAATCTAATCTCCCATTTTTTTATTCAGATTTTAGGATTTTGTAATCTGAATGAAAAATCAAAATATAGGATCGAACACCTATACATATGAGATTGAGCTAATTTTTCACAAGTCTGGTCATTCTTTTTTTAATTATTGAAAGATTCAGATCATCTGTGCGAAACCCGAAGTGTGCCCACGTGGCTGTCAATACCCCATCAATACTCTCAGCATTTTCCAAAGAAAAATGTCAGATCGACTATGGCTACATATGGAAAGTACCGATAGTATACAGTACAGACAGCCTGTGCGGCTTATTTACTGGATTGGAAGTGTTGGATCTATCCAACAAATAGGGGCGGATCCAGAATTTAGTTGCAGTAGGATCAAATATCTACAACACATGTAATTTCGTGAGATATTCAGGGTAAGAATATTATCTTTTGGAGCAAAATTATAAAATACTTATCAAAACTATACCAACTCTAGAGATATTTAGGAACTCAGTGGGGTCAAGTGACCCTACTTGCCCTATACTGGGTCCACCCATGCCAACAATAGATTTACGGGGAGAATTCCAAAACTCTTTAGGCAAAATGGAAAGCTTGAAAAAGTTGGTGCTCTCCAACAATCTGCTCTTTGGATTGATTCCCGAGTTTCCCGAACATGTTTCAGTTGACACAATCGGAAACACGGATCTTATATACCCCACAAAACCTAGCCCAACTCACAAGATGATGAAGACTCTCTCTGTTGGCCTTCTTGTCGCAGTCGCTAGTGCTGTTAGCACTTTTGTTACGTTCATAGGACCAGCAGTTTTCCTATCGTTGTACGAGAATGCTGCGCAGGTCCAATCCGAGGAACACTTTTCTCAGCTTCAGGTCACTTAGGGAAACTCTTTTACCCCAAATGGTGTTCACAGATCCAACATCCACGGTCAGTGTGGGGTAATTTTCCCACATTACTCTTGTCGAAGCATTGTTAGTCTTTCTGATAGCAATTGCTCTGGCTTGTTTCTTTTTTTTTTGGGTAAAATATTGCTAGGGCTTGTTGTGTGCTTTTGTGTGGGATGATTTAATACTTACTCTTGTTATTTCTCTCCTTAGCATAGTTTTTCTTTCCTTGCTAGGGCTTGTTGGGTACTTTTGTTTAAAAACCCGAAGTGAGGTAAGGGCAAGGAATCATGGGGATATTTGCTCCATATGGAATTACGATGGCGGAATTGCATATGAAGACATCATCAAAGCAACAAATGACTTCGACATTAGATATTGCATTGGCACAGGTGGATATGGCAGCGTCTACAGAGCTCAATTGCCAAGTGGAAAAGTAGTTGCCTTGAAGAAACTTCATCGGTTGGAAGCAGAGGACCCTGCTTTCGATCATTGTTTCAGGAATGAAGTCAAAATGTTGACTAGTGTGCAACACAAAAACATCGTGAAGCTTTACGGATTTTGTTTGCACAACAGATGCATGTTCTTGGTGTATGAGTATATGGAAAAAGGCAGCTTATTTTGTGCCCTAAGATTCGATGTCGAAGCTTCAGAAATTGGATGGACTCAAAGGGTAAAAATTGTTGAAGCAATGGCTCATGCTTTACCTTACTTGCATCACGATTGCACCCCGCCAATTGTTCATCGGGACATATCGAGCAACAACATTCTGTTGAACTCTCAACAAGAGGCTTTTGTAGCTGACTTTGGAACTGCCAAACTGTTGCATACCGAATCATCCAACCGAAGCGTTATTGCTGGCACTTACGGATATATTGCCCCAGGTAGGGTAGTACCTTCGTTTTGTCAAAGTAAACATTTATGGTTATTTTTAAAATCCATATATCTTTGTATTTGTGCAGAACTCTCCTATACCATGGTTGTAACTGAAAAGTGCGATGTTTATAGCTTTGGAGTCGTGGCACTAGAAACGATCATGGGGAGGCATCTGGGAGACCTCCTATCGTCCTTGACATCGCCTCCTAGAGAAAACATGATGATAACTGATGTCCTAGATTCGCGCCTTCTGCCTCCAACTAATCCAATAGTTGCGGGGGACATTGTTCTAGTTGCTACAATGGCATTTGCATGTTTACATCCTAAGCCCAAGTCCCGACCATCAATGCTACGCTTGTCTCAAGAGTTTCTTTCCCGTCGGAAGGCTCTATCTGCACCCCTTTGTACGATATCATTGTGGAATCGGAAAATGGACTTTGTCAACCAATCGAATGAGCAAGTGATCAGTGCCCATGTTTGAAAGCGTATCACATCCTTTTCTGGCCCTTAACTGTTATTATTATTGTGAATTTATTTTTAGAGAAGCTATAAGGACCTGACGATTTGGTGGTTCGTGTCAGTGAACCAAACACGTACAGCCTTATGCTTTATGGTTCATTCATCTTTGTATGTGTATTTTTGCACTCTGGGGGTGTGTTGTCTTCTAAAATAAATGAGGATTACCCTGTATAGTTACTACTCAGCCAGCATTCCATTTCATCCTATTAGGTGAAGGAAAAACGGTGTATTAATTTGCTATTTCGTAACAGGGCTAATATTGAAGTGACAATACTTTTCTGTCTTCTAGTTAATTTGTGTTCTATCATATTGACAAGGTAATATGTGGAAATTAATGTGTTCAAGATGTTGAAATCTCGAGGCATTACTCGATGGATAGAAACTCAGAAAAACGGGAGTACTAAGGACCTGGTGGTAGTCGCGGCAAATGCGTAGAAGCTTGAGAACCCACACTTGTGCCTACAAGAACACCACACTTTACAAAAGAAAATAAGCATTGGTGAATATACTTAGAACTTGAGACAAGTCTTTTAGTGTATTACGTAGTATGATTTAGAATTGAAGAAGAATCCAATTAATTTTTAGAACTTTTCAGTCGTATATGCTTTCTCGTAGGCACGCTTTTGAATAATTGTAGATTGATCACCATTGAGTGTGTTCTCTTTAAGGGCATGTGTTTACTAATATTGGAAGGGGACTTTAAAAATTGAAAAGTCTTGGGGTCATTTAATGACAATTACATTAGAAGGGTAGAAGGAAAATTCAGGCCTTGACCGTTACTACAGAGGAAAGAGCCAATGACCTTGGTTTTCTTTTCCTTTTTTCTTTCTTGCCAATCTATACTATGTAGTATAGCAAGAGGACATTTCGTGACAAGGTCTGTGAATGCGACAAGTGGCGAAACATTACAATTACTAGAATTTTAATAATTTTCTCCTCCATAAAAAACATTCAATGGCCAGTAATAACTTAAATGGACATTTATGTGGATATCTCTCACGATTTATGGGTACCTATTTTCAAAATTAATGAAATCAAAATCAATATGAGTTGTATGTGATGTCATTAGCGCCCATTTTGTTTCCACGGAAGCTCCATTTCATTATTATTTTTATTTATTATCTTAACACTTTAATTGTTTATTTTGGCAAAATTTCATTTATTGTGGTAATAACTTAAAAGTCTTTTTCCTTTCTATAATATTAAATGGAAAACTGATTTTCGCACTCCACTTTTTATTGATAATTCTCCAATTTTAACGTGAAGTTACTAGTAACTTCATTAACAAAGTGGAGCGCTATAATAAAAGGTGGAGTGCGAATATCAATTTCGTATTAAATGTACTCATTTTTAATCACATCATATTTTTTCAGCTCATAGAAGTCAATTATAAAAAGCTTTTTTTCGACTCATGTAGCCTTATAGCAAAGTGACTTTTCATGAGAAGGGCTTCGTATTTGCAAAGTCCCTTTATTATTTGTAAGAGTATCCACAATGCTATAATCAAAAGTAAAGGTTTTTAAAATTAACAATATTGGTGCAAATAATGCTATAATCAAATTTAACAATTCTTTAGAATAATCAAATTTTGGGCTTTGGATAACCAAAACTAGTAACCTTTTGAGAATAACCAAATTTAATTGATCTACATATTCTCAATCAAATACATCAATCATTATACAAAAACATTTTATCTCTTTTTCTTTTTGAACAATATTTTTGAAAAAATATTATTTTACTAAATATTATTTTTTTAGAAAACAGTTTTTAAAAATAATTTTTTTTTCCAAAAAATGTTTCAAAAACTATTTTCTATTCCTAGTAAATAGTTTTTATTAGTTTCAAGACTATTTTTAGAAAAACTATTTTCTACTATTCACAGTTTTTAGTTTTTTGTAGTTTGAAGAAATGATGTGACAAATTTTGGTTATCTAATTTTGATTATGCCATTATAGACATCTATATTACTAACCTTTACAATCTCTAAAATGAATAATCAAAAACTGATATAGCAACTTTTGATTTTCAATTTTTGATTATATCATTCTGGATACCCTAAATTTTATGTTTATTTGAATTTTCTAAATTCCATACTGTATCTTAATGGTATCTTTTTACAAGAGGTATGATTTCTTGAGTGATTAATTTCTAATTCCTTTTATCATGGAAGTAGTACATTTACTTAAAATCAGCATGGATCAAGGAAAACCATTATGACAGTTGTGGAGATTGCAATTAACTGGTCGTTTGGACAATTAAGGAATTAATGAAGATTTGCAAATTTTAGATTCAATAGCCCTCAAGACGTTTAATTCACATTCTTAGTGCGACCAACTGCATCTCTCGATTTCCAACATTATCGTTCCAGTCAAATGTCCTCAAAATGGACCACAACCATACCTGTTGCCAAGTCAGGTCTTCGGCACTAAAGTCCTGTCAACTCAGCTCCTGCAACACGCACACCACCAGTCCACCACCGGACCACCACCAATCTACTCTCTCTCTCTCTCTCTCTCTCTCTCTCTCTCTTTCTCTCTCTACTCTCCACCATCTTCCTATCCTCCTGCCGCATCAAAGGAATTCTTATATACTCTCTCACATAATTTTATACTCCTGTTGCCATCATCTAAGATTGCTGCAGGGCTAGGATTCTCCGCACCGACAACCCAAAATGAGAAGGTATGCGCACACCACTTCTCTCATGTTACTCCTCTTCTTCATGTTCCATTTGGTAGTCTCTGAAATTCCATCAAACCAGAGAAACACCATGATCAACCTCTATAATCTCCTCCAAAACAACACGGGCCAACCTCCTCTTCCTTGGAATATCAACAGAGACCCATGTTCATGGAAGGGAGTTGCATGCAATTCCGACAACTCCTCCATCACCCGATTCTCTATCCAATTCTTCTCTTTATCTAACCTTGATTTTCTCCCTGTTCTTTGCCAGATCAATAGTTTGGAGTCTGTTGATCTATCCGACAACCACTTGAGCTCTATCCCAAGTGGGTTCATGACTGCTTGTGGAAATCTCAGAGGGTTGAGAGAGTTGAATTTCAGTAGGAATAAATTGTCTGGTTCTTTACCTAATTTTGATGGGTTTTTGAAATTGGAATCTTTGGACTTGTCTCATAATTCATTGAGTGGAACTATTAGTTTACAGCTTGATGGTTTGATTAGTCTGAAAATTTTGAGCCTTGGGTACAACTACTTAGTAGGTAAAATACCCGAGGAAATCGCGAATTATTCGAATTTGACTTTTATTGATCTTAGCGTTAACAATCTCTCTGGATCTATCCCTGATAGGTTCAGAGAGCTTCTCAATCTGCAAGTTTTAATTCTATCTTCCAATAGTTTGAGTGGTAGAATTCCACAATTCCTTTCAAGTATCCAAACTCTAGACCTCAGTTATAATCAGTTAAATGGGTCAATTCCTAGTGACCTTTTGTCCCAACCAAATTTGGAGATCGTGGATTTGTCTGATAATTCACTTGGAGGGTCGATACCCGAAAACATATCATCAAGTTTGGTGAGACTTAGATTAGGAAACAACCGTTTGAATGGGACTATACCATCTTCATCCTTTGTGAGCCTTCAAATGCTGACCTATTTGGAATGGGACAACAACAGTTTGGGAGGTTCAATACCTCCTGAATTGGGTTTCTGTGAGAGATTAGCACTGTTGAATCTTGCTAATAATCAGCTCACTGGTGTTTTGCCAGTTGAATTGGGTAATCTCACCAAACTTCAGGAACTGAAATTTCAATCGAACAGTTTGGTTGGGGAAATCCCAATTGAAATTACCCAATTGCAACGGTTGAGGAAGTTGAATATTAGCTGGAATTCGCTCAACGGCCCGATTCCTCCTTCGATTTCAAGTCTTCAGAATCTTAATAACTTGGATTTAAGAAGAAACAATCTCAGTGGTTCAATACCGGCGTCCATTGATAATTTGACTTCTCTGATAGAACTCCAATTGGGGAGTAACGAATTGAGCGGGAAAATTCCTTTGATGCCACAGAGTTTGCAGATAGCTCTAAATTTAAGTAGCAATCAATTTGAAGGCCTATTACCAGAAAATCTGTCGCGATTGACCGGATTGGAAATGCTGGATCTATCCAACAACAGATTTACCGGGAAAATTCCAGACTCTTTCGCTCAAATGGAAAGCTTGACACAGTTGGTGCTTTCCAATAATCGGCTCTCTGGATTGATTCCAGTTTTCAGTCCATATGTTTTAGTTGAGGCATCTGGAAACCCGGATCTTATAGAGCCAACAAGACCGAATGGTGGTGGCGACAATACTAGAACTCTTTTCCTTGTTGTTGCAGTCCCTATTGGTGGTGGCGTTTTTGCTATCTTCATAGCAACAATGCTAGTTCTATGGATTTCCAGTCGGCCTAACAAGAATAATGATGAGCAGATCGAATCCGAGGAACACAGATCCAACATCAGCGGTAAGTACGGATATTCTTTTAGGCAAATTGTTAATCTTAATTACGTGTCATAACTATATATATAGTATTTGCAAATCAGAAAAACTTCTTTACGCAAATCAGAAAACTTCTTTACGGAGTTTTCCGTAAAGAAAGATTTACGGACCCAATCGTGTGCATCCAAAGTATTTTTGAACGGTCCTGATTGAAAAACAATTATGAGCAGTAACAATTAATTGTGACCGGTCATAATTAAAAATAAATATAAACCATATATTGATTGCGCGAATGAACGGATGTGATTGTGCCGCTCTGTAAACAACCTGTTCACGTAGCTTTTGTAAATAAGTTTATCTCTTTCCAAATTGAAGAACCTGACAGCTTGGACCTCTCTGAAAATATGCTTAAGTGGGGATATAATGTGGCAGTAAATCTCTGCGATTTGGTGTGTGTGGAGTTCAGGCAAAATGACTTCATTGGAACCATACTATAGCACTAAGATCTCTAGCTCCCAGAATATAAAATCTCTTCGGGAAAATCTCAACTTGTCATACGATCGTCTGGACGGTCAAATCGAAAATAGATCTCCAAGTGAGTGTTCCTATAAGGTTAATTTGCTATGAAGACAAATATTCCTCTTGTTTTTACTTCAAGGTGAATAAAGAAAAGAGAACAATGATACATACTCTTATTATTTCTCTACTAATTAGCACGGTTTTCCTTTCCTTCTTAGGATTTGTAGGGCACTTTTGTTTCCGTAAGACACAAAAGATTCAAAGTGAGGCAAGGACGATGAACCATGGCGACATTTTCTCCATATGGAATTACGATGGAAGAATTGCATATGAAGATATCATCAAAGCAACAAATGACTTCGACATCAGATATTGCATTGGAACAGGTGGCAGCGTGTACAAAGCACAGTTGCCAAACGAAAAAGTAGTTGCCTTGAAGAAACTTCATCGGTTGGAAGCAGAGAACCCTGTGTTTGGCTATTCTTTCAGGAATGAGGTCCAAATGTTGACTAATGTACGACACAGAAATATCGTGAAACTTTATGGATTTTGTTTGCACAAAAGATGCATGTTCTTGGTGTACGAGTACATGGAAAAAGGAAGTTTATTTTGTGCCTTGAGATTCGATGTTGAAGCTTCTGAAATTGGATGGACCCAAAGGGTAAACATCGTTGAAGGAATGGCACATGCTTTATCCTACTTGCACCATGATTGCACCCCACCTATCGTTCATCGAGACATATCAAGCAACAATATTCTTTTGAACTCTCAACAGGAGGCTTTTGTCGCTGACTTTGGAACTGCGAGACTATTGAATCCCGATTCATCCAATCGAACTATAATTGCTGGCACTTACGGATATATTGCACCAGGTGCGTCTATTATTATTTTTTTAATTGAAGCCAACGCCTGTGGTTATTTCTAAAATTTTTTTTGTCTATGCAGAACTTGCCTATACAATGGTTGTGACTGAAAAGTGCGATGTTTATAGCTTTGGAGTGGTGGCACTAGAAACGATCATGGGAAGGCATCCAAGAGACCTCGTATCGTCCTTGACATCGCCTCCTCGTGAAAACATGATGATAACCGATGTCCTAGATCCGCGCCTTCCGCCTCCAACTAATCCAATAGTTGCAGGAGACATTGTTCTAGTTGCTACAATGGCATTCGCATGTTTAAATCCTGAGCCGAGGTCTCGACCAACGATGCAACGCCTGTCTCAGGAGTTCCTTTCTCGTAGGAAGGCTTTAGCTACACCCCTTCGTACAGTATCACTATGGCAATTGTGGAGTCGGAAAATGGACTTTGTCCACCAGTCAAATGAGCAAGTGATCAGCGCCCAAGTTTGAAATAGTTTCACATCTTTTTCAGGCCTTAGTTGTTAATTATGATCATTATAAATGTATTTCGCAAAAAGTTATTGCGAAAGAGACTAACTTGGAACTAGTCAAGTCATTTGATGACAAATATACAAAGAAGGGTAGAGGGAAAATTCATTGCACTTACTTCAGAGGAAAAACCCAATGACTTAGGTTGACTCACTATTTTTTGGGTTAAACAATTAGTGCATGGCCGATATCTGGAAGCCTTTTAATATTCTATTGCAGAATTTCACAGCAGAATTATGTGAAACATGACACCCATATTTCAGGGGCCAAACTATAAGCAGCCACGTATTTTTTCCCACAGCCCGTTAAAAATTTTCAATTAGACTCGACAGCTAGTTACCGAAATTAAGATACATTTTCAACATCAACTTACCGAAATATGATATTTTTTTCAACAGCTATTTACCGAAAATGCATGTTTGGCAGTTGTCTACCGAAAGTTGAATATATTTTCGACATGTAGTTACCGAAATATAATCTTATTTTCAACAGCTATTTACCGAAATGTTTTTTATGATTTTCAACAACCACTTACCGAAATAGAGTGGGCTATGGGAGAAAATACGTGGCTGCGAATAGCCCGGCCCTATTTCAGTTACCGATGAAGTAATGTATGTCTTTGGTAGAATGACATGCTTCACATCGTCTGCTCATTAGAATTCATGTACTAACCACCGCAATGGGAGGGGCTGTAGTGCACGTACGATGATCCGGCTGTCTATCTCGGTATGAATGATTCGGATTTAATCTAAGCTCTTACAAATCCGAGCCGTCCATTGTTCAGATTAAAATCCGATCTGTCCATAGTTGAAATGGACGGCCAGATCGACCACACTACACGTGTAGTGTAGGTTGTACTACAGCACCCCCCAGGTCCCCTCCTACATTTAGCAAGTCATTACTCAAGTCAAGTCAACTTGAGGTCTCGCTCAGTTGCACAAAAAGAATGTGAAAGGATGAGAAAATCAACTTTCTAGTAACTTTTTGTGTATTTTATTATAAAAAAAATTTTTTGGGACTCACAACTTCATCCCACTGATAAGCACTTTTCTTCAGAATAGATCATGTCAAGTGAAAGAAATTTTCCTATGTGTCAAGAAAACACATAGGAAAATAAATTTTATTTTTCTTTACTTGATATATCTCATTCCGGGGTTGAGCCAGGATTCGGATGTAGGGTGGCACCGTTAATGAAAATCTATTTACACGTTATACGAAAAAATATGAAAATAAAAGTGTGAAATCATATATTGTGGACTTTTTTTTACAGCATTACTATAAAGTATTTAGTAGTTTTTTTTTATACGTAAATATCTAGTCAAACCACATTAGCCTACAAACGAAATTATGTGTTCAAATGGTCATGAAAAATTAAGAACTCGTGCAACAAGTGGGAGAGAGTGTGTTACTGAAAAAGGAAAAAATATAGGTTACAAAGGGTTTCAAACCCTGGCACAAGGAACCATACAACAAAGCACGTTGCCAATCTACCAAGAATATACGAGTAGAATTCTTCAAGTTTTTATATTTAACTATTTTATGTGTAATAATTTTTTTATTTTCAAAACCGGGAATGGCATGTGCCACCTCCCACCACATACTAGATCTGCCCCTGACCTCACTCCACTTCTTTCGAGAATTCATTTTTTATGCAATATTCCCGACAATTGTCTGGATCAGAGCATGAGGGTTCCTCTCCCACAAACCACCCAACCCAACCCAACCCCCCCCCCCCCCCCCTTCCTGCATTTTGCGAAAGTCATCACTTAAGTCTAGGACTACAACATTTAGCAAGTGCAACACGGCGGTTTATTACGTTGCAAACACTCTGGAGAGGAAGACACAGACTGGAAATAGTGAACCAATAAGAGCTAGTCGTTCCTTGATTTTCCTTTTGAGAAGCTTGATCCGAGGACCTACGCATATTAGATCAAGCTGATGTTCCACGATACCCTCTTAATTTTTTTTTTATAAATTGTTGAACGGTTCGGATCATCCGTGCGGGGCCCGGAGTGGGCCTCACATGGTGTGCGGCGGCCGTATACTTTCTGTTTCTTTTGGAAATGTTAGGCGTGCAAACTCATACTATAATTGTTTTGATTTTAATAACAATTAATCTAGCTAATAGAATTCCAAATATATTTTGAAACTTGCGTTGAACAGTCACCCTGATTCATATGTCACTCCATCCGTTTTTGCATGTCTGTCCTCTCACACACAGATTTCACGAGTCATTTTTTTTTTCTGTTAAAAAATAAAAATAAAAATATATATATTGGTCTGATCTTTATGTGAATAGATATTGAAGACTTGGCCGGAATGGTAATACCGAGGTGCATACGCAGCTACGCTCACGGCTAAAGATGGGTTTTATTGAGTTTGTGCGCTACCTTCTGTCACTTTTAAAATTTTCCAAATCTAAACATAAACACATTTTTTTATGTCCATGTTTTGTTTTTGGTCTATTTCCTCCCTCGCAAAATTGCGATGAAATTTGTTCATAGTCAATCTTAGATGATTTTTGAGATTTGAAACAATATCGGATTCCACTAAGATAAATTGTGGATGAATTAATCTTGAAAAATGTGTTTTGCATTTTATTTGACTATGGAATGCAATGATATTGATAGTTATTTTTTTTATTTTACTTATTTGTTCAGTAAAAAATAGAAAGATAATTGAGATTAAAAAAATTTCCGCTAGGACTGGCCTCCCGGCCGGAATGGAAATTCTAGATCTGCCACCAATAATAAGAAAAAATCTGAATTAAGATTCGTAATGAGATGAAGAGATATGATATACTAGAGATTGCCTTTGTAACAGCCCTGATTTTTGGTAAATAAAAATTTCGTTAAATATTTAAATTTTATTTAAATTACTTGGTTTTGCTTTTAAAATTCCTTTTTAACTTTAATAATCTGTCATAATTAGATTTGAGATCTATAAAATTATATCTTTTCACGCCGGACAAATTAGTCATTTTCTAAAGACAAGTATATTTATAGAAGGACTTGTATATTTTTCTAGTGTATAAAATAAAGTTTTAAATTATATTTCTTGGCTAGAAATTTTACTGGGTTAGTATAGCTTGCTTCTAACCAATTAGTTGGAGAAACCAAACTACCAATTCACCTAGTTACTTTCTCCTAATCCTTGATGAACCTTTACCCTTTGGACAATAAAAGTTAGAGAAACTTTTATCATTGGATAATAGAAAACCTAAATTTTCTATTAAAGATATTCATTGCTAGATATGGTCAAGTACTCTTATATAGTTAAATATAGATTCTTATAATGCTTAAAAGGACATTTTGGATTTTTCACATTACCTTTTTCCTTTTATCCATTGGTCAATACATGCTAGGGTAATTATTATCCATTGGGTAATAGAGTAAATCCCCCAATATAAGTACTAGGATTTTATTTAAAATCATTTCCTAAGATTTTCCATGGGATAAAATATTTATATATATATATATATATATATATATGTGTGTGTGTATGTTCCTTATGTAGTTAATACCCAGATTTCCTAGGTACACTAGTACAATATTATAATAAGAGCATGAGCCTATAAAGGTTATTAGTTTAATAAGGATTTTTGGCTAGGAAATCTACATAGATTACATAGTACTTGGACTAATAAAAATATTACTAGTACACATGTGCCTAATAGAATTCTTTATTAGAAAATCTTGGCCTTGAAAAATCTTATTAGATCACATAGTACCTATGTACTTTTAACTTGGTCATACTCATACTTATATAAATATCATACAAAATGCAAGAGAGAGAGAGAGAGAGAGAGAGATGGCCGAGAGGGAGAGAGAGTGATGTGTGTGCATGTGTTGCTCACTCAATCTAGTCAACTTCTTTTGGCCAACTTCTCACACAATCATGGTACAACCAAATCTAGATTTTCTTTACCCTTTCATATATAAACAAGTCTTCTAAGTACTAGACAAGACTAAGAACCTCTTAGAATAACCCAAACTTGTCGTAGAACAGAAGAAAAAGAAGCAAAAATCTATCTTCCAATGTCCATTTATGTTCTTTAATCACCAAATCTTGTACAAATCCTCCTTTCTCCACCAATCTTTCCATAATCCAATCCAAAGTACTAAACCTAGCTATGCAAGCCTAGAACTAGGTAGAAAAGTGCAAGCAAACCCTTGATCTTTCAAAAGAAAGCATGACAAGTTCAATAAAAAAAAAAGAGATATGGAGAGAGAGAGAGAGAGAGATAGAGAGAGAGAGAGAGAGAATTCGGATGGGAGAGAGAGGAGGGAGGAACCTTAGCCTATAAATAGCAAGCTCACTTCAAGCTTCAACTCACACCTTCACTCCTTTGCTCTCACTTCTCTCCAGAAACCATTTTCATTTTCCAGACAGCCTACTGCCCTTCACAAATCTTCATTTTTCTCCTTCTTAAAGTAGTTCTTAGAACTAACTCCCTTCGGGAAAGTTGTAGAGCACTTCGAGACCTTCAAGTTAGACCCAAGAACCACCCCAATCGGTGAAGAAATGACAAAAATATTGACACCCGAAGTTCAGTAAAAATATCGGATTTCCAGTTCCAGACAGCATACTGTCTCTTCCTTTATCACCATTTTTTTCCTACCTAAAGTAGTTTCTAGGATCAATTTCCTTCACAAAAGTTGTAGAGAACTTCTAGAGCTTCGATTTCAACCCAAGAACGATCATATTTGGCCAAATATTGACCGAGTTACTGCCATCCAAAATTTGGTCCAAATTTGCGAGTTTCACCGCCCGTAGAAATTTTCCAACTACCTTATTCGGCCCCGACTGGTTTTGGATCAAGGTAGATAAATCTCTACTCATTCTCCCTAGTATAACTTTAGTTATTTTTGTTTATGATAAGGTATGTTAAAGTATTAGAAATAATTAGCAAGTCCGTTTTACTAAAATGTTGAAATGCATGATAGTTAATAAATTTGCTTTGATAAAAGTAGTAAGAGCATGTTAAATGATTGATTTATGTTTACGTATGTGAAATGTCCTACCGCGGAGTCTTGCATGAAAATGTGACACCCAAAAATAGAAAAAGTTAGAAACATGGCACTTAGGGTGTGGTCGACAAGATAAATGTGTTTTCGAGGAAGGAAATATTTTGAAACTACATAATGACCAGTTTGGGTGGCATTATGAGATGTGTGTGTGTGTGTGTGTGTGCCAATAGAGACCCGGGACGGCGGAACCATTGTGAGAATACTCGGAAACCCGGAACGGCGGAACCGAGGTTGAGTGTGTAGCTTGGTTATCCGCGGAGAGGAGCCAAAGCAAAGTTTTGTGTGCCAATGGGAATTCGGGACGGCGGAACCATTGTGAGGATACTCGGAAACCCGGAACGGCGGAACCGAGGTTGGATGTGTTAAAAATGATTTTTGAAATGTTGATTTGGTAAAGAAAAAGGAAAATGGTGACACGGTCTACGATAAGTCGCGTAGGAGAAACAAAGAGAACCATAGACACAAACGATAATGAATAGCAAATTTGTATGTGTTATTGTTAACTGTTTGGCTAAATTCACATGTATTGCTTGTAAGTTCAGGGTTAGTGGGTAGGGTTTATTCTATTGGGTTTTTGTAACTCATGGTGTAACCTTTGGTGACCTTGACATATTATATCGGTGGTGACGCTGATATAATGTGTCAGAATTCATAGATGAACAGGGTGAAGCTTTATACCTTGGAAGCCTTTGGAGCTGAAGAGCTAGCCGGGATGGAGGAAGAAGCGGAGTAGTAGATAGGAATCCTAATTCCCTCTCTTATTTAAATAAAAGTACTTTTGTAAGGTTGATGATGTAATATTGAGCCAGACTTTATCTAAATTTTCGATAAAATTGTTTATTTAACGTACCCAAAATTTTCGGCGTTACAGCCTTTTTCACGGAGGCTTCGTAAACAGAGTCTCTGTGCCGCCTCATTTCACATTTCGTCTCGTCAATAGACGGTTCGGATTTTAAAGAAAATATTCTCGCAAATAGTTTAACTGTTTAAATTATTCGCAATAATAGTTTTTTTAAAATTCGGACTGTCCAACAAACATTTGAACGGCTGAGATTGATCCGCTCCACAAACACACAAATCACCATGAATTAGATTTTCTCGATCTACTATCATTACAATCAAATGTCTTCCAAATAGGACTGCAAACGAACCGAGCTGCTCGAGAGCGACTCGAGGCTCGGCTCGATTATGGCTCGCTCAAACTCGAATCAATTGATAAACGAACGAGCTTGAGCCCAAGTTTTGAGCTCATTAAATAAACGAGCCGAACTTGAGTTGTCATAAGCTCGGCTCGATTGAGCTCGCGAGCTCAGACTTATATACATACATCTACATAATAAGGGAAAACGATTTTTAAATTTTATCTCTCTATAAATCCTAACCATTGATTTACTCCATAAATTCTATGGCTCTCCCTCTCTCTTAAACAATATTAATTGCACAATTGCCACTAACTAGATCTCACGTTGCGCCGTGTCTTTAAGCACGGACAAAGCCTAGTACTCCTACAATACAGATATAGGAGTATGTAGTATATAAGCAATCTTTTATATATTATAATTATTATTTTATTTCTATTTCTATTACTACTACTCTATTAGAGCATCTTCATTGTAATAAACAAATAAATGTGAACAGCAAACTTAACAATAATATTCAAAAAATACCTCACATTGTAAGCAAAATTACAAGCCTTTTAACAAATAACCAAATTTCACCCATTCAATAACCAAACTTAACAACTTTTATCAATAACCAAAACTCAATAACCAAACTTAAAACTCAAAAACTCAAAAACACCCCACATTGAAATTGTCTCATCGAGACGAATAATTTGGTGTGGTCGGGTGCGTGATTGAAACTCGTTTGCGATTGGACATAGGTCCATTGTGTATTGTGTGATTTTGTTTGGTTAAGGATGCAAAAATAACCAATGTAGAAGTAGAGGTTGTTAAGTTTGATTATGAACTAAATGGATAATCAAATACTGACGTGACACATTTTGGTTATTGATTTTGATTATTCCCATTGCGGATGCTCTTAGTAGTTACTGTGGTTGACAAGTTTACCGCATGCATCTGCCAAGTGGTCAATATTAGTGGCGAGCCGAACTTGAGCCAAGCTCTAGCTAGTAGCTTGTTTTGAGCTTGAGCCAAGTTCAAGTTGAACATAATTCTTGCGAACCGAGCTCGAGCATATGAAAATTTGGCTCGACTCGACTCGATTGCAACCCTGCCTCCAAATGAACCAAAACCATACCAGTCGTCGAGTCAGTTCTTTGGCGCCAAAGTCCAGTCAACTCACCCCCTCTCCTACAACACGCACGCGGCACACCACCAGTCTACCACCAATCTACTCTCTCTCTAAAAAGCCACCCAAGTTCTCTCTCTTCTCTCCACCATCTTCCTATCCTCCTTCTGCCCTTACTTCCTCAGTTCCTCTCTAGTCTCTGCCTCCCTCTCCTGCCTTTATTTAACCGATTGAACCAAATATACCAATATATTCTCTCACATAATTTTAATTATATACTCCTGTTGCCATCATATATCTAAAATACTAAGATTGCTGCATGCAGGCTCAAGATTCTCAGCACCCACAACCCAAAATGAGAAGGTACGCACACACCACTTCTCTCCTGTTACTCCTCTTCTTCATGTTCCGTTTGGTAGTCTCTGAAATTCCTTCAAACCGAAAAAACACCATGATCAACCTCTATTATCTCCTCCAAAACAACACGGGCCAACCTCCTCTTCCTTGGAATATCAACAGAGACACATGTTCATGGAAGGGAGTTGCATGCAATTCCGACAACTCCTCCGTCACCCGATTCTCTATCCAATTCTTCTCTCTATCTAACCCGGATTTTCTCCCTGTTCTTTGCCAGATCAATAGTTTGGAGTCTATTGATCTATCCGACAACCACTTGAGCTCTATGCCACGTGGGTTCATGACTGCTTGTGAAAATCTCAGAGGGTTGAGAGAGTTGATTTTCAGTAGGAACAGATTGTCTGGTTCTTTACCTAATTTTGATGGGTTTTTGAAATTGGAATCTTTGGACTTGTCTCATAATTCATTGAGTGGAACTATTAGTTTACAACTTGATGCTTTGGTTAGTCTGAAAATTTTGAGCCTTGAGTACAACCAATTCGTTGGTTCTGTTCCTACCCACTTGGGGAAAGACATGGTTTTGGAAAAACTTGGGCTTTGTGGCAATCACTTCGTAGGTAAAATACCTGAGGAAATCGCGAATTATTCGAATTTGAATTTAATTGATCTTAGTGTTAATAATATTTTTTGGTCTGTTCCTGATAGATTCAGACAGCTTCAAAATCTGCAAATTTTGATTCTCTATTCCAATAGTTTGAGTGGTGGAATCCCACAATCCCTTTCAAGTGTCAAAACACTATGGCGATTCGCTGCGACTCAGAATTCCTTTTCTGGTGAAATTCCACTTGGGATTACGAAGTTTATGGGGAATCTAGACCTTAGTTATAATCAGTTAAATGGGTCAATTCCTAGTGACCTTTTGTCCCAACCAAATTTGCAGACTGTGGATTTGTTTGATAATTCACTAGGAGGGTCGATACCGAAAGCATATCATCAAATTTGGTGAGACTGAGGTTAGGAAACAACCGTTTAAATGCGACAATCCCATCTTCAGCCTTTGGAAGCCTTCTAGATTTGACGTATTTGGATTGAAGAAAAATAGTTTGGGAGGTACAATACCTCCTGAATTGGGTTTCTGTCAGAATTTAGAAATGTTGAATTTTGCTTTTAATCAATTCACTGGTGCTTTGCCAGCTGAATTGGGTATTCTCACCAGACTTCAGGAACTGAAACTTCAAGCAAACAATTGTTGGGAAAATTTCGGCATAACGCATAATTCTAGAGAACAATTTTATTGATACAGTAACAATTACATAATCGAAACAAAACACAAATACAAAACAAAATTACAATGAACAAGATATGAACAGAATTTTGTAGAATCAAACCAAGTCCTGTGTGATACCACAGTCTCCTTAAGAAAGATTCGCCGCCTTCTGTCGGTGTTATAGGTTCTTGTTCGGCGTCTTCCTCCTATGATTGGCTTCGGCTAAATCGCAAATCGTCGGAACAACGCCTCGACCGCCTTGGCGAACTGACTACCGCCTGCCTCTCTCTCTCAATAACAAATTTCAGAGAATGCTGAAATATTGTGAGTTTGCTTGTGGCTTCTCCAAAACGTGAGCCTTCTTTTATAGGGTGAAGGAGAGGTGTAATGCTGCAATTAACATGCCAATGAATTCTGCCAATGAATAGGAAGGTTACGAGAGTAATGCACCCTCATGAGGAGGGTTACGGGAGTTACAGATTTTCACAATTCAATACGTCTATTGGTTGTGATGCGTCCAAGTTCAACGAACCCGGAACGAGCACGGTTGCCTCAAGAGACCCTCCGGTAGTCCCGATTTCATTCATCTGAAATTTTGTAAAATTTCGAACAACAATTTGGTTGGGGAAATCCCAATTGAAATTAGCCAGGTGCAATGCTTGAGGAAGTTGAATATCAGCTGGAATTCGCTCAACGGCCCGATTCCTTCTTCGATTTCAAGGCTCCACAATCTTAATTATTTGGATTTAAGTGGAAACAATTTCAGTGGTTCAATACCGGCGTCCATTGGTAATTTGACTTCTCTCATAGAACCCCAATTGGGGAGTAACGAATTGGGTGGGAAAATTCTTTTGATGCCGCAGAGTTTGCAGATTGTTCTAAATTTAAGCAGCAATCAATTTGAAGGCCTAATACCAGAGACTCTGTCGCAATTGAACGGGTTGGAATTGCTGG
Organism: Rhododendron mucronatum var. ripense; assembly: GCA_019656295.1. Classification (NCBI taxonomy): domain Eukaryota; kingdom Viridiplantae; phylum Streptophyta; class Magnoliopsida; order Ericales; family Ericaceae; genus Rhododendron; species Rhododendron mucronatum. The sequence continues at coordinate 1,694,667 of BPLT01000014.1, read as the reverse complement.
ATCTATCCAACAACTGCTTTACCGGCCAAATTCCAGACTCTTTTGTTACTATGGAAAGCTTGACACAGTTGGAGCTTTCCAATAATCGGCTCTTTGGATTGATTCCAAAATTCCGTTCATATGTTTCAGCTGACACAACCGGTAACACGGGTCTTATAGAGCCCACAAATTGGAGCCCAACTCAAAAGAAGAAAATGACTCTCTCTGGCCTTCTTGTTGCAGTCATTGGTGCTGGTACCACTTTTATTATTTCCATAGGAGCCTTCGTTGTTCTATGGATTTACAATAAGGATGCCCAGATCCAATCCGAGGAACACTTTGGAAATGACGTTCACAGATCCAACATCGATGGCAAGTATGGGATTTTTTCTACGTTACTTTTTAACTAAGCTCCAATTAGTTGGAAAAGTACTTATATATACTATTCTCTAATCTCTCTTGGGTACAAAGAGGAGAATGTAGACAAGAAACTAGACTTCTCTAAGGGAATAGAAAAAAGGATTAAAATTCAAGAAGAAGCTGAAGTTTTGTTCCTTATCTCTACCATTAGCCATGTCTAACTAACCTCCAATTAGGCTAAATATGAAGCCCCAGTCAAATAATGTCCGATTTCACTTTCTTGTATTTCTTGTATCATAGTATCCGTTTGATCAGCGAGAAAAATATAATGAAAAGTGAAAATGATAAAAAGTTATATAAAAGAAAAAGAAAAGGAAAATGTACTATACCAAAAAAGTACTTTACTATATTTTTTTTTCCTTTCTTTTATTTTTTACTATTATCTCGCTAATAAACAAACCCTTAGCTAGTGATTTAAAGACTAAGCTCCTCTTGTTTTTCCTCCATGGTCAGTAAAGTAAACAGAACAATGATGATTACTCTTGTCATTGCTCTCCTTAGCATAGTTTTCCTTTCCTTGCTAGGGCTTGTTGCGTGCTTTTGTTTCCGTAAGACCCCAAAAATCCTCTCCTTAGCATAGTTTTCCTTTCCTTGCTAGGGCTTGTTGCGTGCTTTTGTTTCCGTAAGACCCCAAAAATCCAAAGTGAGGTAAGGGCAATGAACCATGGGGATATTTTCTCCATATGGAATTACGATGGAAGAATTGCATATGAAGACATCATCAAAGCAACAAATAACTTCGACATCAAATATTGCATTGGAACAGGTAGATATGGTAGCGTCTACAGAGCTTAGTTGCCAAGTGGCAAAGTAGTTGCCTTGAAGAAACTTCATTGGTTGGAAGCAGAAGACCCTGCTTTTGACCATTGTTTCAGGAATGAGGTCCAAGTATTGACTAATGTACGACACAGAAACATTGTAAATCTTTACGGATTTTGTTTGCACAACAGATGCATGTTCTTGGTGTATGAGTACATGGAAAAATGAAGCTTATTTTGTGCATTGAGATTTGATGTCAAAGCTTCTGAAATTGGATGGACTCAAAGGGTAAAAATCGTTGAAGCAATGGCACATGCTTTACCCTACTTACATCACGATTGCACCCCACCAATTATTCATCGGGACATATCGAGCAACAACTGTCATGCCTCGCCCCGGAACGACACCCAAAGTGGGCCCGAACCGACACGGCCACGTGGCATTCCACACAAAAGACCAAGCCACACCTCAAAACCTATCAGAATAAATACCCAGCGGAAGACTTCTCACAAAAAAAACAGAAATAAATGAGTCAACGCACCGACCAACCAATCATAGGCCTGCACAACTAAGAACCACAACCACTACTACAAACTTAATAAGTTCTATACTTCAACATATTCATCCACGACTTGATTACAACTTATAAAAATCGCTTCCTTCAACAACTACATACAACAAGCTCGACCACCGACGTCTCCTAAAGCTAACGCTCGAGTACACCTCAACACGTTGACCAGTAGTGGACCCACTCTAAGCAACCTGCTACCTGGCAGACCAAAAAGGAAAGCCAGAGTGTGTGAGATATAGAAGTGCTCAACATAATACCACAATACCTGAAGGAATATCAACATGAGTACACATCACCAAAGTAACTGAAATACTAGAAAGTATACAACAGTTATAACCCACATATCCACCCAACTAAGCAATAAGATCAATGCACAACAATATGAATGTAATCACATCACATGCAGTGGCACGTCTGCCACATCCCATGTACCCAAGGTATTGTGTCCCGCACACCATATTCCCATTCACCGTTATTTAGACGGCACGGCCCACGACATGGTGTGACTCACTCCACAATCCTTAAAAGGGTACAATCAACACACCACAACATGCATATCAATAACTAAACCTCGGTTAGCATGATATACAACCTCCAAGCATACATATCATCATGCATGCATATCAACAGCTAAATCATCTATTAGCATGATATACACCTACCACCATAATAGTATTTCATAAAAGATAACCATATCGAAAGCTAATTACGATTAGCAAGACATACACTCACCACAACAACAATATTATATTGAGGAGAACCATATCAAACACACTCACCTTCGATTCGACTGTAGTATGCCAACTTACAGTTACGACACCTCCCATTAAACCAGCTCGCTACCTAGTCACAGGCTAACTCATATTAGCATACTTCTCCATTGGAATGATCAAACAAATGTATGATAACACTTCAAAACATTTCACCAAGCTAACACATGCCTAAAGGTTAACAAGGTCACCAAACGTCCCCTAATCCATTTTACAACCATCTAATATCAAATTATAGAGCTAACAATGTATTACATGGTATCCAACAAACTTAAACATAACATCTCAAAGACCTCTAAGTGTCCCCAAGCAAACATAGCGCTTAACATAACATATTCCCAAAATCGGTAAAGAATCCAATGACTACTCCACTGTATTCTGACCTTAACTTCTTTTACGATTAGAATTAGGTCATCGAACCACCACCGTTAAAAAGTACATTTTTAGTACATCAATTTCGATATATAATTTGCCCAAAAAGGAGTCCAGATGAAAAAGATATGATCGTCCGAAGTTTTACAACAGTTACTTAAAATTACCCGAGAGGTACAGGTACCACAAAAACTCGGTACAGGTACCCACACAAAAACGATACAAATGTTTCAGTTCTGCCCTGCCGGTACAGGTACCACCAAAAAGTGGTACAGGTACCAACTGGGTCTTTCAGCGAAAATTCAGCTTTTTCATTCTCCGATCCCCAACCTTTTCTCAACCCAAATATCATCTAAAACTCAACAAAACATCACAAAATCATGCTCACACTCTTAGAACTCAAGGGCTACTCCAAGAACATCAAACCCCATGAATTAAAGCAAGTTCTAAACACCAAATTCAAGAGATTTAAGACTAGGTTCTTAATTTCTCCAAAAACTCCAACCCACATCTAAATTAACCTCAACCCATGTATTCTAGGCACAAATTCAACTTCCAAACATATGAACTCAACATAATAAACATGAAATCAAATACAAGAAAGCGTGAATTACCATGTTAGGACTTCAATTTTAGGAAAGAATGATCATCCCCAAGCAAATCCCCTTCTCTTCTCTTCTTCTCTTTTCTGTCCTCTCTCTCTCTCTCTCTCTCTCTCTCTCTCTCTCTCTCTCTCTCTCTCTCTCCGTAAAATGATAAGAGTGAGGGAGAAAATACCTCCCTAGATATTTATTTGGTTCAAAGGAAAATTATCGTATGCAAACGAAACCATGTACAGCTTATACTCCAACTCGCAAATCACATACAAAGCCCTCGAGGTTCTACTACATACAGTTCAACCTCATAAACATCTAATTCCATTCAAAATATGAGTTTAAAATACAAAATATTCGGGGCGGGTATTACAACAACATTCTATTGAACTCTCAACAAGAGGCTTTTGTCGCTGACTTCGGAACTGTCCCACTCCTGTAGCCCGATTTATCAAACTGAACTGTTGTTGCAGGCACTTACGGATATATTGCACCAGGTACTGGTACTGCCTTGTTTTATCTAGAGAGGGTCTATGGTTGTTTTTTAAATCCATCTTTGTGTATGTGCAGAACTTGCCTGTACCATGGTTGTGACTGAAAAATGTGATGTTTATAGTTTTGGAGTTGTGGCACTAGAAACAATCATGGGAAATGATAGGTGCGTAAATATGCCTATTTACGCCCCCTAACTTAGGCTTGTTATGTCCGTTTAGTGCGCTACTTGGAGTTTGATACTTGTTAGTTATGTTTCAGGACTCTTTGAGCCGATGGATAACATTTGGAGTTAAATCGCAAAGTCGGATTTTATATCGTGTCAAAACAAAATCGGTTGTCAAAATTAATTAAAGCTCGAGGTGGCAATTGATGAGTATATGGCATGAAATGATCTTATACGGGTTAAAAAACTCATGGTGTCCAATTCATGATTGACTGGAAATTGGACAATTATAAAGGGGCCCACTGATTACAATTTGGAAGGAATTGATATACTCTTAGAAGCCAAAATCTCAGCTGATTACAGGTGGATTGGTCCACTATATAAGGAAGGAAGAAAAAGGGTTTTGGGTGATTGTTGTTCCGGCATAAACCGAGAACTGGAGCGGCCATCATATCTTATTCCCACGAGAGAACAAAGGGGCTGCTGCCATCATCTTTATTCCCACGCAGAAACCGAGAACAGTGGCTACCATCAGGAGACTTGGTTCACGCACAAGCAAAGAGCTACGGCGCTTCGACACAGATCGCACCGGACCAGTCAGAAGCTTTGGGTTTTATTCCTTTGTTTTTCATTCGAAAGCTTTAAGTTACCAATGGAGTTTTATTCTTGCATGCTTATTTGTTCTCACTCCATGAGTGGCTAAACTATTTTGCTAGGGTAATGAGGAGGTCTCTTCAAGTAGCGTAGTTATTAGATTTCTAGGGTTTTATATTCAACTTGATTGTGTGACTTGATCTATTCATAACTTTTTATGAAGTTTTATATTTTTCCAATATTCAAATGTGTTTGTATCCATTGTTTCAAGCACTGTCATACAATGGTTTTGAATGTTCCGAGATAGGCTTTGAGATAGACTATACGACGTGAGACGGGTCGTGCCGTGGTTAAATCCAATGAGACGATCCGTGCCGTGTTGAGATAGCCTATACGGAGTACGAATCTTGATTGTATTTTTTGGAAACTATCGATAGGAATTGCTACCCTACGGTGGTCTGGTTGAATGTTGAATGTGAACCCTAGGTTTCGAAATAATTATGTTACAAGGGGAGACTGAATCGGAAACTCTAGTCCCTTCTCTCATCAGTTTACAACTCATTTAATTTGCTTTCTAGTTTAATTTTAGTTTAATCAAAATCCAACTTCTCTTTACTTTCCGAATTAAATTAGAAATTAATTGAAACTACTGCAACTCAGCTTTTTACTCCCTGCGGACGATCCTGGACTTAACCACTATTCTTCGGAATACTAGTTAATTCCTTGATTTTATAAATTATATTTTTGGTACGAAAACGACAAACCAAATTTTGGCGCCGTTGCCGGGGAGTTAAAACACAGTTGCGTATTTTCAATTTATTTTTAATTTGATTCTTAGGTTATTTTTGTAAGAGTACTGTTTTTTTTTCCTTTTGTATTAGTTTTCTTTTTGCAGGCTCCTTAACTTTGTGCAGGGCAAATTTAAAGCTAGCAACTGCTTGGTGTTAGAGTAAGTCTGGTGCGGTAATTGATTTTACGCCTAGCACTGTGAGTTTTGTTTTCTTGTCTCAATATAGTAGCTTGCATTAAGAGTTTTTTTTTCCACATTAAAAAAAAAAACCAAAAAGAAAAAAAAAACAGAATGGCTCGGAACTGCTTGGGACCTGAGATGATAAAATTGCTTCCCAATTTTTATGGGTTTTCAGCTGAAAACCCATACTTGCATATTCAGCAATTTGAAGAGCTTTGTGCCACTTTGTCCAACCTAGACATTGAAGGGGTTAAGATTCAATTTTTCGAGCATTCTTTGCAATATGAGGCTGCGGGTTGGTTTTTCAATTTGAAGTCATCATCTAAAACAAAATGGCAAGAGGTGAAAAAGTTATTTTTGGAAAAGTTCTCCTCAGTGCATGAGATGGCGCATAAGATTTTTCTTCGAAAACAAGAAATTGTACATTTTACTCAAACCGAAGAAGAGTCTTATTTGCATTATTGGGAAAGATATAACGATTTGCTATCCTCTTTTCCATGCAATGGCTTTGAATTTTGGCGCATTATTGAATATTTTTATGAGGGCATGAATTGTAAAACGCGTCAGTTTGTAGACATGATGTGCCATGGTGAATTTTTGGATAGAGCTGATGAAAAGGGTTGGGCTTATTATAATCAACTTGCTAAAATTAATGCAGAGTTTTGGGATTGCAATAAGAACATTGGTGATGTAAATTCTCATATTATGAAAGAAGAGCCAATCGTCGCTAGTGAAGGAGATGACTTGGGTTTGGAGGAAGTCTTAGAGAGTGACTTGAACAGTGAGCTTAAAACCCAAAGTTTTCCTCAAGAGAATTTTACTTGCCCATCTGATACACTGTTTCATTCAAAAACTCTTGAGGAGTCAATCCCGATAGTTGTTGAAAGTCCAATTGAACTTGAAAATCAAGCCCACATAGTGCTAGATGATGCCACCCCTCCTTTTAAGCCTCCACCATTGCCAAATAGTCATAAAGTAGAACTAATTGATTTTCTTGGGGTTGATGATTATTCTTCGGTTTTTCCTCCATGTTTAATGGACATTGTCAATAATCTGAAAATCAATTTGGTTCAAATTGCATGCTTGGTGGAACTAAAATTTCTTAAACAACTTAAGCAATTGCGATACTCAAAGTATTTGATCATATGGCACGGTCGCATTCAGTTTTTAGAAGAGTGCTCGAAGAGGGGTGAGGTGTTTATATTCATAACTCTTCAAGGTTTGGGGGAAGCCCAAAATCCAAGTGAGCATGGTACACTTTCCATTAAAAAAATTGTTTTTTTTTCTTTCATATATTTGTTTTTTTTCCCTTTTTAGGTAGTTTTTTTTTTCCTTAATTCTTTTTTTTTTTTTTTGGTTCTATTATATTTTGTGTTGTGGGACTAATGAAGCGCAGGTTTACACTACAAGTTGGGGGATGACTCCCACCTTTTCTTTTGCCTTGCTCTTTGTTGCTCCTATGTGAGGTGATTATCTCTCCTTTCTTTCTCTGGCTTGTCTTTTAATTTTCTATGGCTCAGCCGTCACTGAGGGCAGTGCCATTATAAGTTGGGGGATGGATCACTTTGTTTTTATGTTTATAGAGTTTTAAAATCCAAAAAAAATTGAAAATTGAAAAGTTTAAAAATACTTGTTGGATCCTTTTTACTTGAGACTTGGAGAATGTGATGTTTACTTGTTGGTGGCTTGTGCTGAGAATCTGTGGGCATTACTTGGATATTTATGTTGCATGATAGTTCTCTTTGCTAGCTTGACAATAGGAATTTATCTTGGCATAGGCTCTTAGCATATTTGCACTGCACGTTTCTTGGACCTTGCCTACTTGTGAGTTATGACTTGAGTGCTTTCAATGGCTAGATTAGTGGAGACTTATGCCCATGTGAGCTTTAGTGCCTTACTTTTCTTTGGAGCGGTGTCACATAAACTCTTTGTTTGTCATAAAAAAAAAAAAAAAAACTTATTCGTTGTTGATCTCATTATCTTTGTCGTCAAGTATTGAGACTTAATGCATGGCTATTATTTCATCTTTTGGGAATGGAAAGTTACATGGTTGTTGTAGAGACCCGTATTTTACGAAAATAGTTTAAAGGTTTTATAAATGTTAAAGTAGTGCATAAATGAGAAATTTGAGATTTTATTTGATTTGGGGTTTAAATGATAGGGTCGTTAGTTGAGGGAGTGCAAGTGCGATTTGTGTGTGAGGTAGTATAAATATGTGGGTGTGTGTGTAGGGGATCAAAATCCCAAATCCTCTCTCTCTCTACTCACCCGGCCTCTCTCCCTCTCTTTCGGCCTCATCTCTCTCTCTTGCTCTCCTACCTCAAATCGCCACCAAAACTCGAAACCCAAAGAACCCAACCCTCTCTCTCTCTTCCTCAAGTGCCACTGTGTTCGTAACTTGTCCGGTTTGGCTCGGAGAGACGTATTTTGGGCGTAGTTCAAGTTTGAGTTCAAAGGTTCGCGTGACCCGATCTCTTTGCGTGTTTGCTCTCCGACTTCGAGGTAGGAATTCTTGCTCTTGTTATGTGTTTATGAGTTGATTTCATGTAGCAATCGCACCTTAGATCGTCGGTTGTTTTGTTGTATTTGCCTTTGAGTTTTCTGCACAAAATCGCCGTTCGTAATGTCCCCGTATCGATACGATTTCTTGCGTATCGATACGCTGAAAGGATCTGCATTCCAGTAGCTTCAGAAATCTATCGTAGTGTTTCCGTATCGATACAGTTATTGGAGTATCGATACTCCAGAGTCTGGAGTATCGATACGGTTATTTTGGTATCGATACTCCGGGGCTTTCTGGGCAGTTTTGCCCAAGTTGCTCCGATTTGATTATTTTGAACCTCGGACACTTCTAGTACCTTTTTAACACCTCCTAACCTTTCTCAAGCGTGTTCAATTGACTTCCCTTGATTAGTTGATGTTATCCCCTTTCCGTTGGTTTTCCGTTGTTAGGGAAAGCGTAGTGTCTTACTAGAAAAAGACTTAATCGAAATGTATTCATGGGATTGATGGCACTTGGGAGTCAATGTGGTATGAGGTGATGTACGCTATAGGTATGTTGGGTGCTATGACTTGACGTGGTGAACAATAGGATGAAGGAGTGTATCGTAGAAAGGTTGTCGGGTATAGTAGAATGTAAATTATGGCATAGGCCGCGTGATCGGTCAATAGGGGTTTGCCTAGTGGTTCGAAAGAGAATAGGGTAACTCGTACCTTCGTGTTTTATCTCAATTGATCATCCTAGATTCCTTTGGTACTCGTTCTTTAATATTCTCGTTTAGAAACTAGCTAGTGAGGTGTCGTGGAATCGTTGTGGGTCCGGTACGTGGCATAGGGCGATGTAATAGATTTAGAGAATAACGTGAGCTTAAAGTATTTCTCAAAGTGCAATGGGGTGTGCTTATGAGTTTGTATGCTTTGTTAATGATGTAAGAACGAATGTGACTTGGGAAGTGATGTCTGCATATATATGATTTGATAAAGCTTTTATGTCTACGTGAATTGTAAATCTTGAATTGAGGGTCCTGCAACGCAAGGTGTGGTAATGCAGAGACTCTAGAGGGCCCGCAACGCAAGGTGTGGTAATGCGGAAACCCAGGTGGAGAGAATTCAATGTGACGCAAGGGGTGGAAACAGTTGAATGTCTCGCTTGATGAAGAGAATTATGGTTGACTGTAGAAGTTTATGTTGACGTTTGGTTTGTTGGTTGACTAAGATTGTGGCTTTTGAAAAAGAGAATGAAAGGTTGATTCTATTGAGTTTTATTTAAAGAAAGAAATTTTGTTTTGAAAAGAGGATTTTTGATAAAAATCCTCCGGTATTCTTGAGCGAATCAACGGATCCGGTATTTGGGCACAAATCAACGGACTCCGGCATTCAAGCTCGAATCAACGGAGTTTGACCCGAGGTGGTCTTGAGTTTTCCCTAAAACTGTTTTGGAAATCAAAAATTAAAGCTTTGTGAAATAAAGACGCATGGTGAATGGTATAAGTTGTGGAAATTGACGTGGCGTTCGTCCGAATGGTTATTAGATGGTTGAACAGTTATTGTAGTCCATGAGATCAATATGAGTTTAAATATCACTTCTAGTTGACGTTTAAATGGTTTGTGAGATGTCCAGGATCTTCCTGTCTTAGTTCGTCTATTTATAGTGGTAACTCTTGTATCCTACGTTCGTTTGTTGAAATTCAATCACTCTAGTTGCATGTTTCATCGCATTTGCATATAGCTCGAGTATAGATTTCCTACTGGGCTAGTGTAGCTCAACAAAATCCTTCTTTTCAGGTTTTAATGTCAGGCAGTGGCTTACATTGCATCGTATGCTCAGTGTGGAAGACAACTTTGGAAGCCAATGAAGACTAGTTATTTAATCATCTTCGTAAATCACATACTTTTGTTATAAATGATTTTGTAACAATCCATCTTGATTTCTTTTGGTTAAACCGTTTGTAACTTAATAGCTTGTGGTAGCTGTATTCAGGTTAATTTGGGCCGTGGTGCCAAGGTTGTATTTCATTAAACTTGGGGACTTCGTTTGAAAATTTATCGGGCGGGAATTTTTTTGGGGTAATATGTATAACATGCAAGGCTCTTTTATTAAAATGTATTACTTAATTATGTTGAAAATCGAGGGCGTGACAAATTGGTATCAGAGCATCTAGGTTTGAATACTTTGAGACCGTGGGGAGACTTTTAGTCTCATGGGTTCAAAATGTCACGTCTTCTTGCATGTCATAGATGTGTTTGTGTGAATTGACATTATATGGCTTATGTGACAATTGCGTCTATGTCTATATGGATGGTGGAATGTTGGTGACCCATATTTTGGAAAATGGAAGTTTGGCCTTACTGTAGTGGGTGGGGTGCGACAGCTGCTGTTGTTTTTGATGCTATTAGTAATCTTATTTTTGAATCATATGTGGTAAGATGTCTTCTATACATGATGTAGGACGGGGTAGATCTGAAATCATGATGGTTGTAGTGGTTGGGCGTAGTGGCAATGCCGAGGTGTGAAAGATGAAAGTTGTTAGCATATAATGGAAGTGTTAGAGTGTTAGTAAGATTTTGTGAGCTAAGTAATTGATGTGTTTTATTTGAACTGTGCAGATTATGTGCTAAATTTCAAATATTTTTAGAAATTTTTATGTGATGTGAGACGTGACTGGAATCATAAGTTGTTCAGAAAGTGAATGTGGTGTATCGTAGCTAGAGGTTTAAACTAGTGAGTGCCTTGAATGTGTTTAAAGTGATGGTGTCTTGTTGTGGTAATGATTGTGGTTTATCATTGTTATGGTAGTCATTGAGATAGTGATTTTAAGTATGGGTAAGACAAGTTGAGCCTTTGTAGAGAATTGTAAATATCCGAGACTGACCTAGGAAGATGAAAGTTATAGGTGGGGTGTCTAGATACAGTATGTGTCTTCTGGACACCCAGGCGACTACCGATGAGATCCAGTTGGAAGAGGCGCTTGATCACCGCTCCTTCTAGATGGAAGTCTCGGAAAGTCAATTGGACACTAGGATTGTGTATAGGGGGCTAGATCTCTAAGTTGGAAAGTTGAGATAGATGGCTGTATATGGGGACCTTGTAAGGGGGACAACAAGACTTGAGGTGATCTCCATCGATGTGACTTGAGTCGAGTGATTGATGTGAGTGTGTGTGGTAAGAAACTTGTTTGGTGTGAGGGCGATACGAACGTGAACTGTTGGGGTTGGCAATGAGGCGAAGTATAATTGGTGCCCTGAATGGGAATGGTAGGAACCTTGAAGTGATAGGTGTGTAGAGAAATAGAATGTCGTGAATGAAGGATCGGAGTGTAGAGATTGTATATGGTGTGCAGTCAGGAATGTAGACTAGACTAATGACAATGCAAGACATGGTGAGGTATGCCATTGAGATGTTGAGTTTGTTTAAGAAGGATTAAGATATAGTAGCGATAATGGTGGTGATAGCAGGGATAGTGGTGGTAATGGAAGTTATCATTCTTGAGGTTGGGTGTAGATGTGGCTAGTGCCTTTGAGGGATATTGAGGTTGACATGATTACTTGGTTGAGAGAAAATTATGAGCTGTGAGACTCATGGTGAGCGGAACTGTTAGAGGACGTTGGTGCGAGTGAGATCGATTCTTAAGTGACGAAGTGGTTGGAGTCCTAGAAGATAACGAGAAGTATAGATATGTTATTAGGTTGTAAAGTTATGGAAATAGCGGAATGATTAGAATTGATAATACGTGTATTTGTGATGTTTAAGAATGTGAACATGAGAAATACGTCATTTGACTTGACTAATGAATGAGAATGCTCTAGATTAGTAAAATGAATAGACGTCATGTGAGGCATTATGAGATTGAAAGGAACAAGATAGTTGTTGGGCTTCCTTAAAGCCATGAATTGGGAAGTTTTGGATACTTCATGAATCCATGAATACTTGGTGAGTCCGTTGGACACTCAGAGAGTTCGTAGGATTCCTTGTGAGTCCCTTGGATATTGAGTGAGTTTGTTAACGTGTGAATATGTTTGATATTTTGTGAGCTATTAGAGTGTACGGTTGGTTTGTTGAGATGTTTTGTGTATGAACTTGGTTGCTATTTGGCTTACACTTACATGTTTGACTTGTTATGTAGTCCCAATGCGTGGAGTTTACTTTTAGTATACTATGTAGAATAAACAATGAAGAATATGTGGGTATTTGCTTTGAGGAATTGGTTTTGTAATTGGAATGTGGTGTATGTCTTTTCTTGAGTAACAAATAGTGTTACGCGGGGAACTAAGTTTAAGGAAAATGGTAGATTTGAGAGTTTGCATGAGTGGTCACAATATTGTGTTGCGTTGAGTTATGTAGAAGGGACACACTACCATAGGAGTGAGTTTGGATTTCTCGAGAAGGAGTTGGTAGGGATGCTGAGTGGGATGAGAGATGTGGAAAAGCCTTAGAATCTTGGTTGTGTTTGAATGCTCGAAGTACGAAAAGATGTTTGTGGTTTGTGTAGAGTTAATAGGAAAAAGTTATGTGGGTAGATGGAGGTGTGAGTTGGAAATATGGACTAGCGGTTTGTCTTATGTGTGTTTGGTGTCGATGTTTATTCATAGTATTATCAATAAAGTTGAATCAATTGGGAGATGTATTACCCTTACAGATGAAGAGACTGTCAATAGCTTTGAGATATAAGAAGTGTAACCATGGTGAGTTGGTGTTCTTAACTGAGCAAGGGGTGATGATTACAAGGAAGTCTAATCATTGGATTTTGGGTTCATGACTTTATTACCGTAGAGATTATTCAGGGTTTTCTGGATTGATAGTTAGTATTGATTGAGAAAGGAGAACGTGAAAATTCAGAGTTTGGACAACGAGAGAGTATAAGGTGTTGAATCGTGGAGTGAATGATAGAATTTGAGTGTCTGTAAAGGTTGATATCTTAGAAGAATGATTAGAGGTGGGTGTAGTTCTTGAGGAGAAACCGGTGAGCATCCTAGGCGTACGAGATTGACTGTCGAGTGGTAGGAGCATACCGTTAGACTGTGGAAATGTGGCACTGGGTTATGTATTGCGATTGGTGACACAGTTGGGCCAGGCTTAGCGAATTTCGAGGACGAAATTTCTTTAAGGAGGATAGAATGTAGAGACCCGTATTTTACGAAAATAGTTTAAAGGTTTTATAAATGTTAAAGTAGTGCATAAATGAGAAATTTGAGATTTTATTTGATTTGGGGTTTAAATGATAGGGTCGTTAGTTGAGGGAGTGCAAGTGCGATTTGTGTGTGAGGTAGTATAAATATGTGGGTGTGTGTGTAGGGGATCAAAATCCCAAATCCTCTCTCTCTCTACTCACCCGGCCTCTCTCCCTCTCTTTCGGCCTCATCTCTCTCTCTTGCTCTCCTACCTCAAATCGCCACCAAAACTCGAAACCCAAAGAACCCAACCCTCTCTCTCTCTTCCTCAAGTGCCACTGTGTTCGTAACTTGTCCGGTTTGGCTCGGAGAGACGTATTTTGGGCGTAGTTCAAGTTTGAGTTCAAAGGTTCGCGTGACCCGATCTCTTTGCGTGTTTGCTCTCCGACTTCGAGGTAGGAATTCTTGCTCTTGTTATGTGTTTATGAGTTGATTTCATGTAGCAATCGCACCTTAGATCGTCGGTTGTTTTGTTGTATTTGCCTTTGAGTTTTCTGCACAAAATCGCCGTTCGTAATGTCCCCGTATCGATACGATTTCTTGCGTATCGATACGCTGAAAGGATCTGCATTCCAGTAGCTTCAGAAATCTATCGTAGTGTTTCCGTATCGATACAGTTATTGGAGTATCGATACTCCAGAGTCTGGAGTATCGATACGGTTATTTTGGTATCGATACTCCGGGGCTTTCTGGGCAGTTTTGCCCAAGTTGCTCCGATTTGATTATTTTGAACCTCGGACACTTCTAGTACCTTTTTAACACCTCCTAACCTTTCTCAAGCGTGTTCAATTGACTTCCCTTGATTAGTTGATGTTATCCCCTTTCCGTTGGTTTTCCGTTGTTAGGGAAAGCGTAGTGTCTTACTAGAAAAAGACTTAATCGAAATGTATTCATGGGATTGATGGCACTTGGGAGTCAATGTGGTATGAGGTGATGTACGCTATAGGTATGTTGGGTGCTATGACTTGACGTGGTGAACAATAGGATGAAGGAGTGTATCGTAGAAAGGTTGTCGGGTATAGTAGAATGTAAATTATGGCATAGGCCGCGTGATCGGTCAATAGGGGTTTGCCTAGTGGTTCGAAAGAGAATATGTGACATCCCACTTTTTCAGTTTAAAAAAAATAGTATTTTGACGCTAATAATTAAATCTTTCATTTTTCTATTTCAAACTTCTTTCTAATAAATAAAAAAATGTCGGTCGTTATTTACTTCATGTATTTTGAAAATTTATCTAAACTCAAATAGCTTATGTTGAAATTCTAAGTTGGGTTATAATTAGGTATTATTTTTCCCGACAAGTGATTATTGAATGTGAAAGAGAAATTTCGGGCTGAACGTGTAATTAGAATAGAAAGATTAGGTTTGTACGTGGCCAGTTATATAGGGAAGGCAAGTGGTAGGGTTTATTTTTGATACAGCACGTTTGAGAGAGAGAGAGAGAGAGAGAGAGAGAGAGAGAGAGAGAGAGAGAGGCGGAGGAGACTTTTTTGCATCTTAATTTTGTTTGAGTTGCATGGTGCTAGCGGTCGGTTGCTATTCGGTGCTGTAGAGAATTTGCGTTCTGTGGATTAAGGGAGAAAGAGATCAAAGGTATGTGCGAGGTGTGCAATTGGAAATAAGGATTTTCGTTACTTAGTATTATAATAGATACTTTAATTGGTCGAGGCAATACCATTATGTATACTACGGTCTGGGAATAGATAAGGGAGTAAATGGTAGTAAATAATATATAGTAGTATTCTTCGTAATCAGATTAGTAGTTTTTCCAATTAAATTGATTCCTGTTATGTGCATTTTTAAAAATACAGATTAGCAAAGTACTTGAGCAATATTGCATTTCGCGATTTATCCATCCAATCGAGGTGAGTGGTTAAGCATGTGATCCCTTTCTTGGAATCCTCTTGAGCCAATCTATTATTGACAATTCATTATTTGTTGTGATCCGATCGATAAACGATACTCTTATTCGTTGCTCTCATATTTATACACGATTGATGTACCCTTTGGCATACAAGGTTCACCGATAATAATTCTGATTGATTGATTCCCTTATCTTGTTGATGTCTATTTCGTTGACTCCATATTATTATTGTGACCCTGCAACGACACGGGGAATAGTCCTGGCCGGTCAGGTGACTCCGGTTCGCCGTTGTTCTTATGTGTCTGGGACCATGGATTATGTTTATATTTATTAAAGTCCAAGGGAAAGACCCGTGAAATATCGTGGTGACTTTGGCCGCTAGAGAAAAGACTTGTGAAATACCCTGTGACTCTAGTGCTCAACGGATAGGGAAAAGACTTGTGAAATACCCTGTGACCCTATTCCGGATCGGTTTAGGGAAAAGGTCCCAGGCGCCATCCTGTGGTGACTCTAAATACGGTGTTGGATCCAACGGGCTAAGCCTTGAGAAAATATTTGGCTTTTGGTACATTCTAAGTTGGGTTATAATTAGGTATTATTTTTCCCGACAAGTGATTATTGAATGTGAAAGAGAAATTTCGGGCTGAACGTGTAATTAGAATAGAAAGATTAGGTTTGTACGTGGCCAGTTATATAGGGAAGGCAAGTGGTAGGGTTTATTTTTGATACAGCACGTTTGAGAGAGAGAGAGAGAGAGAGAGAGAGAGAGAGAGAGAGAGAGAGGCGGAGGAGACTTTTTTGCATCTTAATTTTGTTTGAGTTGCATGGTGCTAGCGGTCGGTTGCTATTCGGTGCTGTAGAGAATTTGCGTTCTGTGGATTAAGGGAGAAAGAGATCAAAGGTATGTGCGAGGTGTGCAATTGGAAATAAGGATTTTCGTTACTTAGTATTATAATAGATACTTTAATTGGTCGAGGCAATACCATTATGTATACTACGGTCTGGGAATAGATAAGGGAGTAAATGGTAGTAAATAATATATAGTAGTATTCTTCGTAATCAGATTAGTAGTTTTTCCAATTAAATTGATTCCTGTTATGTGCATTTTTAAAAATACAGATTAGCAAAGTACTTGAGCAATATTGCATTTCGCGATTTATCCATCCAATCGAGGTGAGTGGTTAAGCATGTGATCCCTTTCTTGGAATCCTCTTGAGCCAATCTATTATTGACAATTCATTATTTGTTGTGATCCGATCGATAAACGATACTCTTATTCGTTGCTCTCATATTTATACACGATTGATGTACCCTTTGGCATACAAGGTTCACCGATAATAATTCTGATTGATTGATTCCCTTATCTTGTTGATGTCTATTTCGTTGACTCCATATTATTATTGTGACCCTGCAACGACACGGGGAATAGTCCTGGCCGGTCAGGTGACTCCGGTTCGCCGTTGTTCTTATGTGTCTGGGACCATGGATTATGTTTATATTTATTAAAGTCCAAGGGAAAGACCCGTGAAATATCGTGGTGACTTTGGCCGCTAGAGAAAAGACTTGTGAAATACCCTGTGACTCTAGTGCTCAACGGATAGGGAAAAGACTTGTGAAATACCCTGTGACCCTATTCCGGATCGGTTTAGGGAAAAGGTCCCAGGCGCCATCCTGTGGTGACTCTAAATACGGTGTTGGATCCAACGGGCTAAGCCTTGAGAAAATATTTGGCTTTTGGTACTTGGTAATTGGTGATTATGGTTCCCTCAATTGGTTTGAATTTCCATATAATTGTTGTTGGTCGTTCTTAATATCATCTGGCAAACTGTTTGATGCAAATGCTTATTAGTGCGATTCGATTATTGATCCTGATATTCGTTAATCAGTTGTTGAGGCCATTGATACTACTTGTTGGGCCGTTCATCTTGTCTTTTCTTATTTAGTTGTTGCTATTCGTTGACCCATCGATCATTACTATTGAAAACCATTTCTTTGGAGCACTCGTTACCGTTCATTTATCCGTATGCCACTTAGTATTACCCTTAGCATGCTTAACTACTCACTGAGCTCGTCAGCTGACGGATTTATTCCACATTATTTTTCAGGTTAGTTCATGGAGCATTATAGTGGACTCTGTGGCATTGTCGGGACCTTGTGTTTGGACCTCTAGGGCGTCTGCATTTTTATTTCTTTTCTATTGTCAAACAGCTTCCGCACTTTAATTATTAGCTTTCGCACTTTTATTTATTGACAGTTCATTATGGAAGTTGGAGTTGGAGAATATGAGATATTGTGTCATTTGCTTAAGGAAAATATTGGTTTAAGTTGCGCATTTTTTTTGTAATAAGATATCCAATTTTCCTGTATTGATTGCGAGTTGATAAAATATTATTTTTAATTAGGCTTCGTGTCCCATGATTGCTTCATGGTACACGGCCGGTCATGCTCCCGGATTTGGGGCGTGACAGAATAGGGTAACTCGTACCTTCGTGTTTTATCTCAATTGATCATCCTAGATTCCTTTGGTACTCGTTCTTTAATATTCTCGTTTAGAAACTAGCTAGTGAGGTGTCGTGGAATCGTTGTGGGTCCGGTACGTGGCATAGGGCGATGTAATAGATTTAGAGAATAACGTGAGCTTAAAGTATTTCTCAAAGTGCAATGGGGTGTGCTTATGAGTTTGTATGCTTTGTTAATGATGTAAGAACGAATGTGACTTGGGAAGTGATGTCTGCATATATATGATTTGATAAAGCTTTTATGTCTACGTGAATTGTAAATCTTGAATTGAGGGTCCTGCAACGCAAGGTGTGGTAATGCAGAGACTCTAGAGGGCCCGCAACGCAAGGTGTGGTAATGCGGAAACCCAGGTGGAGAGAATTCAATGTGACGCAAGGGGTGGAAACAGTTGAATGTCTCGCTTGATGAAGAGAATTATGGTTGACTGTAGAAGTTTATGTTGACGTTTGGTTTGTTGGTTGACTAAGATTGTGGCTTTTGAAAAAGAGAATGAAAGGTTGATTCTATTGAGTTTTATTTAAAGAAAGAAATTTTGTTTTGAAAAGAGGATTTTTGATAAAAATCCTCCGGTATTCTTGAGCGAATCAACGGATCCGGTATTTGGGCACAAATCAACGGACTCCGGCATTCAAGCTCGAATCAACGGAGTTTGACCCGAGGTGGTCTTGAGTTTTCCCTAAAACTGTTTTGGAAATCAAAAATTAAAGCTTTGTGAAATAAAGACGCATGGTGAATGGTATAAGTTGTGGAAATTGACGTGGCGTTCGTCCGAATGGTTATTAGATGGTTGAACAGTTATTGTAGTCCATGAGATCAATATGAGTTTAAATATCACTTCTAGTTGACGTTTAAATGGTTTGTGAGATGTCCAGGATCTTCCTGTCTTAGTTCGTCTATTTATAGTGGTAACTCTTGTATCCTACGTTCGTTTGTTGAAATTCAATCACTCTAGTTGCATGTTTCATCGCATTTGCATATAGCTCGAGTATAGATTTCCTACTGGGCTAGTGTAGCTCAACAAAATCCTTCTTTTCAGGTTTTAATGTCAGGCAGTGGCTTACATTGCATCGTATGCTCAGTGTGGAAGACAACTTTGGAAGCCAATGAAGACTAGTTATTTAATCATCTTCGTAAATCACATACTTTTGTTATAAATGATTTTGTAACAATCCATCTTGATTTCTTTTGGTTAAACCGTTTGTAACTTAATAGCTTGTGGTAGCTGTATTCAGGTTAATTTGGGCCGTGGTGCCAAGGTTGTATTTCATTAAACTTGGGGACTTCGTTTGAAAATTTATCGGGCGGGAATTTTTTTGGGGTAATATGTATAACATGCAAGGCTCTTTTATTAAAATGTATTACTTAATTATGTTGAAAATCGAGGGCGTGACAGTTGTATTGCCCCCTAGGAGATGATAGTAGGCCATTTTTTGTGCTTTGAGCCAATTCGTTTCTTTCTACAGGCTTACCCCTTTTTAGCCATATTGAGCCTCCTACATGAGTTTTTTTTTTTTCTTGTCAAGCTTCACTATCTATATTGTGTCTTGAGAATGGCAAATATGTGAGAATTAGTCTTTGGAGAAGGGAGTGAGCGAATATTTGAGAAAGAAGTGCTTTAATTGTGGTATGTTCTTCCCCATGGCTAAAAAGAAAAAAAAATTGAGAAAATTGCAAAAGAAAAAAAAATATAACTTGAATGAAAAAAGGGAAGACACCTATGCATTTGTTTGAAGAAAGAAACATGTGAACTTCATGGTGGAATTGTGTGAATGGTGAATAATCGGCGAAGTTGAAAAGCATGATGAGAGGGGACACATTATTACTTGCCCTATGTTGTTTTGGCCTATTCTCGGACATTTGCTTATGATTTATCCTAACTTTTGAAACACTTTTCCTTTCCCAACATGATAACCGAATAAAAGTCCTATTTGATCTTAGGGGCAATGGGTTGTGGATTGATGGATAGGAATAGTTTTCAATGCTTGACATTCCTTTCATGAGATCTTGTGTCCACTTTAAAAAGCTTTCTTTCGCGTCTACGTGTGCGGGATACTTTGGTTATTTATTGCATAGCTTCCATCCGCACACATTGAGAGTTTATTACATGCACCCTATTTCGAGTGTTTTCTTTTGTTGAGTGCATGACACAGTGAGAATTGAAGTCAAGACTCGGTCCAGAGAGAGTACTTGGTTGTGGTTCACTTGTGGTCAAGATCTTTGCTCACACACGCTAAGCTTGGGTGCCATGATTTATTTCTATGTTTTGATAGCCTCTAGAACTATTTTTGCATATGCTATATTCTTGGCATTGGCGTATCAATGAGTTGCATTGCAGGTTTTTGGGTTCCAAGTAAAGGAATCCGCGGTGTTTTGTGGGTGATCACTGCTGAAAACCCTCACGAGACTCCACTCGTCCTACCGGGGTCACCTGGGGGTTTAAAAGATCTATCCCTTAGTTAGTTGCTTTATTTTATTTATTATTCCTTTCTTTGCTAGAGACTAGCAAAGTGTAAGTTGGGGGATGTGATAGGTGCGTAAATAAGCCTATTTACGCCCCCTAACTTAGGCTTGTTATGTCCGTTTAGTGCGCTACTTGGAGTTTGATACTTGTTAGTTATGTTTCAGGACTCTTTGAGCCGATGGATAACATTTGGAGTTAAATCGCAAAGTCGGATTTTATATCGTGTCAAAACAAAATCGGTTGTCAAAATTAATTCAAGCTCGAGGTGGCAATTGATGAGTATATGGCATGAAATGATCTTATACGGGTCAAAAAACTCATGGTGTCCAATTCATGATTGACTGGAAATTGGACAATTATAAAGGGGCCCACTGATTACAATTTGGAAGGAATTGATATACTCTTATAAGCCAAAATCTCGGCTGATTACAGGTGGATTGGTCCACTATATAAGGAAGGAAGAAAAAGGGTTTTGGGTGATTGTTGTTCCGGCATAAACCGAGAACTGGAGCGGCCATCATATCTTATTCCCACGAGAGAACAAAGGGGCTGCTGCCATCATCTTTATTCCCACGCAGAAACCGAGAACAGTGGCTACCATCAGGAGACTTGGTTCACGCACAAGCAAAGAGCTACGGCGCTTCAACGCAGATCGCACCGGACCAGTCAGCAGCTTTGGGTTTTATTCCTTTGTTTTTCATTCGAAAGCTTTAAGTTACCAATGGAGTTTTATTCTTGCATGCTTATTTGTTCTCACTCCATGAGTGGCTAAACTATTTTGCTAGGGTAATGAGGAGGTCTCTCCAAGTAGCGTAGTTATTAGATTTCTAGGGTTTTATATTCAACTTGATTGTGTGACTTGATCTATTCATAACTTTTTATGAAGTTTTATATTTTTCCAATATTCAAATGTGTTTGTATCCATTGTTTCAAGCACTGTCATACAATGGTTTTGAATGTTCCGAGATAGGCTTTGAGATAGACTATACGACGTGAGACGGGTCGTGCCGTGGTTAAATCCAATGAGACGATCCGTGCCGTGTTGAGATAGCCTATACGGAGTACGAATCTTGATTGTATTTTTTGGAAACTATCGATAGGAATTGCTACCCTACGGTGGTCTGGTTGAATGTTGAATGTGAACCCTAGGTTTCGAAATAATTATGTTACAAGGGGAGACTGAATCGGAAACTCTAGTCCCTTCTCTCATCAGTTTACAACTCATTTAATTTGCTTTCTAGTTTAATTTTAGTTTAATCAAAATCCAACTTCTCTTTACTTTCCGAATTAAATTAGAAATTAATTGAAACTACTGCAACTCAGCTTTTTACTCCCTGCGGACGATCCTGGACTTAACCACTATTCTTCGGAATACTAGTTAATTCCTTGGTTTTATAAATTATATTTTTGGTACGAAAACGACAGACCAGGAAGGCATCCGGGAGACCTCCTATCATCCTTTGTGTCGCCTCCTAGTGAAAACATGATGATAGTCGATGTCTTAGATCCTCGCCTTCCACTTCGTACAAATCCAATAGTTGCCGAGAACATTGTTCTAGTTGCTACAATGGCATTCGCATGCTTACGTCCTCAGCCCAGGTCTCGACCAACGATGCTTCAACTATCTCAAGAGTTCCTTTCTCGTAGGAAGGCCCTTGCTGAACCCCTGCGTACAGTTTCACTATTGCAGCTATGGAATCGGAAAATGGACTTTGTCCAACCATCGAATGCAGTGATCAGTGCCCAAGTTTGAAAGAGTATCGCATCCATTTCAGTCCTTTGCTATTTTGATTTATGACAATTAATATGTGTGTATCTTATTTTTATGCGCCAACGAATTAAAAAACACTCTCAGTTTTTATTATGTAAGTAGCTTGAAGTAAAATCAGCAAGGCACATGCATGAGTTCAAATATATATATATGGGTCTGCAGGTTGGTTCAGTGACCACAGTCAGAAGCTTATACAGATATTGATCAGCCTTGATATGCCATTATCTCACCCCTAGCCCAATGTAGATTAAATCATGTAAGATTTGAGTTGCCACGAGGTAGGAGGAGTTGCAGGTTAGCGCGCGGGAGCAGTAGGATGTTTTAGAACTCGTTAATTGATCATGTGATGGTTAGCGCGCGGGAGCAGTAGGATGTTGTAGAAACGAGATTTTAACAATTAGAGTTCGATGGTAATGACGACCATGCTGAGAGCAAATTTGTTGATAACGGTGGTAGGATGCTGTATGAGTATGATGTTGATCATTTCCCTTTGCAAGCATCTCATTTGTGCTCGGACTCAGTCATTAGGATCATTAAAACTCTTAAGTTAATTAGCTTTTGATTCTCTCCCGGTGACATTTTATTTTGAAATGTTTAACTGTTGATGACAAGAAAATCATAATGCGTTTATAGTAGGCGGGCGCGCTTTCTCTTTTTCTCTGTAAATCATTTCTTTCCATTGGTATTTCATATCTTTATGTTTTTTTTAGCTTGAGTGGCACTTGTCACTGTGTCGCAGAGGACCTATTGCCAGTCGTGCCAAATGCTTGGAAGATTGAGAACCCACACTCGTGCCTAAAAGAATACCACACTTTACAAAAGAATAACCATCGTCTTCGATTCTATAACAAGGCTGAAATTCATCTTACCCTGTATCCCAAATCTTCTTGTTAACAACTCCTTTCACTTCTACGTTTTATTTATTACTAGTGTAAATCCGTGCTTATGGCACTACGTATTCCGGTTGAAAGGGGATGGTAGTTGTGTGATTTAGGTGAAAATCATGGCACTTAACCGAGAAGTGGGAGGATGCACTACAGCTTTTGGATCAAATTATAAATCTAAGCCGTTCCAACAACTTGTCCCCACATCCTTTTGTTTTATAATCGAGATTGGGTTGTCTTCAATCTATTTGGATGCATTATTTAATTCAACCTACCTGTCCTAATATAAATTACTATACTCTACCTTCGATCTTTCTTTCCCCGGCCAAGATTTACCACCATCCTCAATAGCTTTAAACTGGCCGGATGAAATAGCATGTGTGTTGCAGCACTCAGAAAGAAAATCGCGTGGGGGTTGCAATACCGAAACAAAGAAAACGCATTGATTTATGTTGCACAGCCGTTGTTGATCTGATTCTTAAAATTTCAGTCTTACATGCTTTGTCATGGGCGTTTTTTTGAATGATTGTTGATTGATCACTATTGAGAGTGACAACTAGTATGTGCAAAGTTCACATATATAGGATGATAGGACCACACTACCCATTATTAATTAGAAGAGAGAGACTTTAAAATTTGAAAAGTCTTGGGTCGTTTGGTGACAATTGCATAGCTGGGTAGAATGAGAATTCGTACCACTTGCTTCAGAGGAAAAAACCAATGACCCCGGCATTTTTTGTTTTTTGTTTATACAGCCAATGACCCTGGCTTGATTCACTGTTCTTAGGTAAAGAATCAGTGGCCAATATTATGAAATTCCCTTGAAATTTTATTGGAGTTTTATGTTCAAATTTTGTGAAACATGACACCAATGTGTGTGAGTAATGTTTTCGCTGAAATTGCTTACACCCATATGTGTGATTAATTTTTAGTTGTATATGCTTTGTCGTAGGTGCATGTTTGAGTGATTGACTGATTGTTTATTTTTTCCTTTTTTCTTTTTTGATCTTCAAAAAACTTCTTACAAGTTATTATTATTGGAGTGAGTGTTGATTGATCACCATTTTGTTTGTCCCCAACTTTTTGTTGGATTGGAAAATCTTGTAATGCAAGGCCCTGTAGAGTGTACACGGGCTATCGATCTTGATAATGAATGATTGAGATATGATTTTTAATTATGACCGGTAAAACTTATTTATTACCGGTCATAATTGATTTTTAAAGTGAACCGTTGATTGATGAGATCGACGGCTGTGTGCAACCCTACACGTGCACTACAGCACCGCCGGATCCCTTTTTGTTGTCCCAAATTGTTTGTCCATTTTACAAAATCAAAGTACAAATTTCTTTGAGTTTCCTCTTCTACCCTTCTTTCAAAAATAAAAAGGACGGGTCCAATTTGAATAGGACATTTATAGAAAAGTTTGAAATTTACTAGTGCAATTATTATATTTCCTTATTAAGTTAGATTTTTCAAAAACGGACAAAAAAATTACTCTGTATGAAGGAAGTCAAAAGTCAAGGGCCAAGAGCCAAGTCAGGTACTCCATCTGGCGCTGATTGAGTCCAGTCACGCACACCACCACCCATCCACCTATCCCCCTTGACCCCTTCTTTCCTCAGTTCCTCTTGGGTGCGGAACACCGACCATCAATCTCATCATCTAACAGTTGCAACGTATTTTTAAATTATTACAGGTAATAAATATCTTTTATTTGTAGTAGATTTTTTTTTTAATTTGAACTGTTAATTAATGAGATCGAAGATTATGTGTCGCATACACGCACACCACAAGGGTGCACTACAACAGTCCTGGATAATTTTTCTTTGGTCACATGCTAGAAGAAATTATATTTAACCACAACCCAACCCAACCCATTATCACGAAGTATCTGTATTCTGTTCATAGGAGTCGGATCCACAACCTCGCTGCACTCGAAATGCATCTACACAACTATAAGACCAGCTGCTCGTGTTAAAACTATTATACTTTCTCTTGTAGTTTTATACTAATTTGGTTGCCATCGTGTAAAATACAAAGAATGCTGCAAGTTCAAGAGTCTCTGCACCCACAACCCAAAAATGAGAAGGTATGTGCACTTCACTTCTCTCTGGTTACTCCTCTTCTTCTTGTTCCATTTGGTAGCCTCTAAAATTCCTTCAAACCAGAGAAACACCATGATCAACCTCTATAATCTCCTCCAAAACAACACGGTTCAATCTCCTTTTCCTTGGAATTCAACTAGAGACCCGTGCTCATGGAAGGGAGTTGCATGCAATTCCGAGAACTCCTTCATCACCCAATTCTCTCTCCAATTCTTTTCTCTCTCTACCCCTGATTTCCTCCCTGTTCTTTGCCAGATCGATACACTAGAGTCTATCGACCTCTCTAACAATCACTTGAGCTCAATCCCAAGTGGGTTCATGGCTGATTGTGGGAATCTTAGCGGGTTGAGAGAATTGAATTTCAGTACGAACAGATTGTCTGGTTCTTTACCTAATTTTGATGGGTTCTTGAAATTGGAAGATTTGGATTTGTCTCATAATTCTTTGAGTGGAACGATTAGTTTACAGATGGATGGGTTGGTTAGTCTGAAACTTTTGAGTCTTGGATACAACCAATTCACTGGTTCTGTTCCTATCCACTTGGGGAAATCTATGGTTTTGGAAAAACTAGGGCTTTATTCCAATCAATTTGTGGGTAAAATCCCCGAAGATATTGCAAATTATTCGAATTTGATTGTGATTGATCTTAGTTATAATAATCTTTTTGGGTCTATCCCAGATAGATTCAAAGAGTTTTCCAATCTGCAAGTTTTAATTCTATCTTCAAATAGTTTGAGCGGTGGAATCCCACAATTCCTTTCAAGTATCCAAACACTGTCACGGTTCGCTGCCAACCAGAATTCCTTTTCTAGTGTAATTCCAACTGGGATTACAACTTTTCTCAGGAATCTAGACCTTAGTTATAATCAGCTAAATGGGTCCATTCCTAGTGACCTTTTGTCCCAACCAAATTTGCGGGCCGTGGATTTGTCTGATAATTCGCTAGAAGGGTCAGTCCCTGAAAACATATCTTCAAGTTTAGTGAGACTCAGATTGGGAAACAACCGTTTGAATGGGACAATCCCATCTTCATCCTTCGGTTACCTTCAAAACTTGACCTATTTGGAATTGGACAACAATAGTTTGGGAGGTCCAATACCCCATGAATTGGGTTTCTGCAAGAGCTTAGCACTGCTGAATCTTGCTAAGAACCAACTCGCTGGCGTTTTGCCAGTTGAATTGGGTAACCTCAGCAACCTTCAGGAACTGAAACTTGAAGCCAACAAATTGGTTGGGGAAATCCCAATTGAAATTACTCAGTTACAAGGATTGTGGAAGTTGAATATCAGCTGGAATTCACTCAACGGTACGATTCCTTCACCAATTTCTAGGCTCCAGAGTCTTCATAGCTTGGATTTAAGAGGAAACAATCTCATTGGTCCGATACCAGAGTCCATTGGTAATTTAAGTTCTCTCATAGAACTCCAATTGGGGAGTAACGAATTGGGCGGTAGAATTCCTTCGATGCCACTGAGTTTGCAGATAGCTCTAAATTTAAGCTGCAATCTACTTGAAGGCGAAATACCAGAAACTCTCGGGCGATTGAAACGATTGGAAGTGCTGGATCTATCCAACAACAGACTTACAGGGATCATTCCACAATCTCTCTCTACAGGAAGCTTGACCACGCTGGTGCTTTCCAATAACCTGCTCTCTGGGTCGATTCCAAGTTTCCCTCCAGTTGTTTCGGTGGACACGGATCTTCCTTATGTTGACGTAACCAATAAAACGGATCTTGTGGACCCCACAGAACCGAGCCCAACTCAAAAGACGAAAAAGACTCTCTCCGCCCTTCTTGTTGCAGTCATTGCTGCTGGTAGCACTTTGGTTATTTCCATAGAAGCCTTCGTTATTCTGTGGATTTACAAGAAGGCTGCGCAGAACCAATCCCCAGATGACGTTGACAAATCCAACATCCGTGGTAAGTATGGGGTTTTTCCTAGTTTAGGTGCATGGTTAGTCTTTATTTTATGTTGCTATTTCTGCATTAATTGTACTTCATATGTGTTGGGTAGGTAACGAAGACTTAAACATGTTATATACTATATATAGAGGAGAGATACTTATTCACGGAGGAGCCGTGAATAAGTTGTTCATGAAAGCGACAAATCTCACCCATCTATTTTAGCAATCAACGGTCCGAATTTTAAAAGAACTTTTCCGGGGAAGAGTTAATGTTTAACTCTATCCCGATTTTTTTTTTTAAATCTAGATCATCCAAAACACTTTTGGACCCGTGCGATTCACCTCTGAAAATTTTTTTTACGGAAACCTCGGTAAGAAAGTTTTTCTCATACTAGAGATCTAATGATCATTGTCGTGTGTTTGACTTAAGTATTAATTGGAAGAAGATATATATGCAGCAGTGGAAATAGATTGTACAACTTTTTTTTTGATAAGTAATAGATTGTACAACTTTGCATTATTGGGGCGATCAAAATAAAGCTTTGAATTATTGGGAGACAAATTTATGAAGTTAGATGTGTTTTCAATTGGCAAAATAAGTTGGAAAAGTACTTATATATACTACTCTCTCTCTCTCTAGCTTGGATACAAAAAGAGGAGAATGTAGACAAGAAAAATAAGAAGCAGCAGAAGTTTTGTTCCTTATCTCTACCATTAACCATGTCTAACTAACCTCCAATTAGGCTAAATGTGAAGCCCTAGTCAAATAATATCCGATTTCACTTTCTTGTATTTCTTTAATCTTAGGGACTGTTTGATCAGCAAGAAAAATATAATGAAAAATGAAAATGATAGAAAGTTATATAAAAGAAAAGAAAAAGGAAATGTATCATACCAAAAAAGTACTTATACATTTTTTTTCTTTCTTTCATTTTCTACTATAATCTCGATAATAAACAGAGCCTGAGCTAGTGATTTAATGACTAAGGTCCTCTTGTTTTTCCTCCGTGGTCAATAAAGTAAAGAGAAGTGATAGTTACTCTTGTCGTTGCTCTCCTTACCATAGTTTTCCTTTCCTTGCTAGGGCTTTTTTCGTGCTTTTGTGGAAGCAAGACCCGAAAAATCCAAAGTGAGGTAAGGGCAACAAACCATGGGGATATTTTCCGCATATGGAATTACGATGGAGGAATTGCATATGAAGACATGATCAAAGCAACAAATGACTTCGACATCAGATATTGTATTGGAACAGGCGGATATGGCAGCGTCTACAGAGCCCAATTGCCAAGCGGAAAAGTAGTTGCCTTGAAGAAACTTCATCGGTTTGAAGGAGAGGACCCTATTTTCGACCAATGTTTCAAGAATGAGGTCCAAATGTTGACTAATGTAAGGCACAAAAGCATTGTGAAGCTTTACGGATTTTGTTTGCACAACAGATGCATGTTCTTGGTGTACGAGTACATGGAAAAAGGAAGCTTATTTTGCGCCTTGAGATTCGATGTCGAAGCTTTTGAAATTGGATGGATTCAAAGGGTAAAAATCATTGAAGCAATGGCACATGCTTTATCCTACTTGCATCACGATTGCACCCCGCCTATTGTTCATCGAGATATATCGAGCAACAACATTCTCTTAAACTCTCAACTGGAGGCTTTTGTCGCTGACTTTGGAACTGCCAGATTGTTGAATCCCAATTCATCCAACCAAATCATTTTTGCAGGCACTTACGGATATATTGCACCAGGTACGGATACTACCTTTGTTTTATAGAAGCAAACGGTGTTGTGGGTTTTTAAACAAAATCGATCTTTGTGTTAATGCAGAACTTGCTTATACCATGGTTGTGACTGAAAAGTGTGATGTCTATAGCTTTGGGGTGGTGGCACTAGAAACAATTATGGGAAGGCATCCACAAGACGTCCTAGCGACTTTGGCATCGCCTCCCAGCCAAAACATGATGATAACCGATATCTTAGATCCGCGTCTTCCGCCTCCAACAAACCCCATAATCACAGGGAACATTGTTCTAGTTGTTACAATGGCATTCTCATGTTTACATCAAAGGCCCAAGTCTCGACCAACAATGCGACGCCTATCTCTAGAGTTTCTTTCTCGCCGGAAGGCCCTAGCTTCACCCATCCATACAGTTTCACTGTTGCAACTGTGGAATCGAAGAATGGACTTTGTCCAACTACCGAATGAACCG
The DNA here is from genome assembly GCA_019656295.1 of Rhododendron mucronatum var. ripense. Lineage (NCBI taxonomy): Eukaryota > Viridiplantae > Streptophyta > Magnoliopsida > Ericales > Ericaceae > Rhododendron > Rhododendron mucronatum. Next base: position 1,665,596 of record BPLT01000014.1, on the reverse strand, counting down.
GTCAATCCCCAACTTTGAAAAGAGTGTCACGTCATTTTCGGGCATCGTTTGTTATTATCGTTGTGTTTGTTTCTTAAAAAGGTGTTATATACCTAGTTTACGAGGTTCCCGCAATGACAAGGTCGGGAAAAGGTTGGATGTACGTATACCATAGTCTTTGTATCTTATGTAAGTATAGTTTTATACCATTCAATAAATAAAACAAGTGTCGTTCCATTCGAATGCATTGCTTTGCCTGACTAGGGAGCGAAGAAGTGAAGTTAAAGAATTGGACTAATTTGGTCTAGTGCCCCTTCCTGTCCCACTGTCTAAGCCCATGTGCATTTTTTTTTTAACGGGCCTAAGCCCATGTGTATTGACCAGCCTTGCTATGTCATATGTCTCAGCCCCAGCCCAATCCATTTTTGGAAGGAAGACGCGTGGGTTCGTGATATGGTGTCCGATCTCCTCTCTTCCGAAAAACTCTGTGCCGAGGGACTTTTCGGCCTTTGAACTGTGCGAATTTTTTAATGTTTTAAATTCAACAGCCGAAAAACCCCTCTGCACATAGACACAGGGATTTTCGACATAGATGATACTGCGTCTACCCTCTTATGATATGGGTTTGAGGTATGAAAATGCTTTTTTTAAGAAACTTGACTCCTCTATAATTGGACTGCAGAGAAGCATTTTAGTCTCATCGCGTTCATTCATCGCAGTTATCAATGGTTCAGACCTAAAGAGACTATTGTTGGGAAGAAAGTATTTTTCTCGCTACGAGTCTTTTAACAAATTCTATTTATCATTAAAAAAAATGTTGGACGGTAGAGATTAACATGACACTTTAACCACACACAGTACTGCTATGGCATTTCTGGTTTGACTCACCGTAGTCTTCTATCCAAGACTATCAACAACTTTCTTAACCCTTGGAATAAGCATTTTTAAAGATCATTCTTACACCACCAAGCTACATGCTGGAAATTATTTCTTTCCGAATTCTTTAATAACTTTATATTTCTAAACTAAAAGCATCAATGAATATCCAAGTAGGGAATTAATAGGCTAAACCCGATTCTAATGAGTTGACTTGGTGGCCAATGCCTAGATCACAGGAGCTTCTTTCTACACTAAAGCCTTGTTTGATAGGAGGGATTAGAGGTAGCTAGGATTGGACTATTAGTCCCCCCGGACTAATAGTTCCGTGTTTGTGTAATTTTTAATCCCGGGACTAATAATTCCAACTGGACTATTAGTCATTTTTTTGAAGATAACAATCTAATCCTAGGGGGGAGGTGGGATAAATAGTCCAGGGATTAAGGGAGGTTGGGATTGAGGACAAAGTTACTAAAATACCCTCTTGTTTGCTTTGGAAGTTAAAGGGATTAAGTGTAACATCCCGTATTTTTCCTAAATGGTAATTTTACTTGAATTTTAAATTTAGACAATATAGGACTATAAAAAAAAAGAAGTAAAAGAGGGCATTCGGTTGTGGTGAGAGTAGCTTGTTGTGAGTGTCAAACTTGGAGGCAGACATGTGGCAATAAGGAAGCTTGGTGTACAAGTTGGAATGTGGCCAAGTGTACCATAATTGGGTCTTGTGATTAAATAAAAAGAAATGGGAGTCGTCAGCTTGTGTTTTATACATTCATGAATTAGTCTTACTTATAATTAGAGAGCACTAGTCACAATGGAATTTAAGACAATCAGACCCTTCTTCTCTAAGGTCAGGCAAAATGGCCGTGGAGTTCTTCTTGAGTTATTGAAGGCTTTTTATACACTTCAGACCTTGATGACTCGGATCAGAGAGAGAATAATTTTTAGGATGGTTCTCATATTGGCGAGGTGATATTCAGGCATAACTTGAGGTACCGGGTAGTGTGCAATACATTCCTAGCTAAATCTCTTTGCAAAGAGTGTTATTTGATTCTCTCATATTTGTACTCATTTGATATCTATGCTTATTGACTCGATTATTGTCACTTCTTGAATCGTGACATAGAAAGTATTTGGCTGAAAGCCATGGAACAGATTGGTACATGTTTAAGCCCACCGGATCATAGAATTATGAAAGATGTATGATGGACTGCCGCACGGGGCGTCCGGTACGTTTATGGGGCCCATGTGCCCGATACGGAGTTTTGACCTGGGTGGTGCTTGGCATGTTATCGAAATGAGCCGGGTACGAGGCTATAAATGAAAAGCGTTCAAAATGATCCTACTTGATTTGTTATCCTCGTTTATTGAGCATATTCTTATTGCTAGCCATGTTATTGTCCTCGTATTGCATATATACTACCCGGGCGTTTTATATTTTTCAGGTGCAGAGAAAGTTGTGGGGACCCGAGTTGAAGTATTTGAAGGTTTAAATTTTATAGAGATTGTTTAGAAAATCTTTTTTTTATTTTGGAGGTTTATAGGCCCACCATGTATATTTATCTTGAGGATTTGTAATTATTAGATATGTATTAATTTTGAGGCAATGTAAAAATTCGGGTCGTCACATTAAGGGCAAAGTTTTTTTTTTTTTTTAAATGCAAACATTTTGAAAACAAGCCTAATAATTTTGATATATAATTTCTTTTTTTGTGTTAGAAGCTTTACCAAATCAACTTTTGCAATTTTTTTTGTGTTCAAGCTTTACCAAATCAAATTTAAAGAGCAAATTATAGCAAGGCTATTCACGAAACAATGCCTATGACCGTGATAGAGACTTATGAGTTTCCTTCCTTCCAGATGATTATTTAAGGACCCCTTTGGCTAACTTTTCACCGACCTTTTCTCATCATCTTTTTTATTATTTTTCCCATAATATATTTTTGTTTGATTTTGGTGTAGTTTTCATGTCGCATTGTTTGCCTCAACAAGGAGAATTTAAAAAGTATAAAATACAAACCAAAATTGAAAAATGTCACAAATATACTAAAAGGCTGTAGTTGTGTTATTAGCGGCTTTTTGGTCTGTCTTAATTGAATTTTTTTCAACTTTCAACTATATTTTTATTCTTTTTCGGTCATCTCGTTGAGACCAACGTTGTTGCGTAAATCCTATGCCCAATTCTAATAGAGTTTAGAAATACAACAGGAAAAAAAATTTATAAAGGCGTGCCAAAAAAACTCCCCAAAGATTATGCACTTCAAAAAGTTTTTCAGATCCATCGATGGACTGAACCAGCTGAGGTGTAGACCCAAATATACAGAGAGAGAGATGATTTTGCTTAAAAAAACACCAGTGATCGATCCATTCAGACATTTGCTGAAAGATAGGAAGAGGGAAGAAGAGTTGGGCAGTGGGTCACATGCATGGATTCTTTTGTAAAAACCAACAGTCTGACACTTTTGCCCTTGTCAGCAGCTGCAGTGTAGGGTTACAAACGTCTCTTTCAAAAGTAAAATGACCCATTTCCAATGAGAATCGAGCTTCCCATCTTTTTGGCCTCTTCCCCTTCTTGGAATTAATTTCTTTCTTCAAAATTGTAACTACTTTCTTTCTTCTCAAACTCTCGTTCCTCGAAGTTCCAACAAATAGATTTCTCATTCAGTTTGGATAGCAGGAATCTTAAAAACTAATAAAAATACGATGTCTTATTTTCATTATTCCGATATTTGGAAGAAATAAGAACGAAAATATGATGTCATGATATTTCTATGATTCTGACGTTTGAAAGAGATAAGAGTATAATTTCTGATGACATATTAAATTAGGAATCACATTTCCGGACTAAGTGGGAATCAGATCTCTCCCTTATCCCATGGTAATCTACGATTTCTGGCTCAATCATTAATAATAATAAAAAGAAATGTTGACCTTGATAAATTTTTAAAATATCCTGCATAAAATTACTGAATCAATTCAAACACCAGAATGCAATTACTCAAGGTATAAAATTCCTAGAAATTTTATTCATAGTAATCATATTCATATTCATACTCAAGAACTTTCCTAGGAATTTAAATTTTAGTAATTATATTTTTATTTCTACTCAAGATTCTGATCATCCAAACATAACCTTAACTAAAATACCCCCAAGAACCCTCATCAACCTAACAAATTTATACGATTTTGGTAAGCAATCGTCTATTGGGTCATGTATTGCACTCGCATAGGATAGAAAATCTTTAATTTTTCATACAGATTTCATAAATACCAATACTCGGTCACATATATATATTTTAATATATATACTCTCTTCATCCTGCAAAGTTATACACATGCAATGAAAGATATTGTAAATTTTTTAATAAAAAATAGGTACTTTCGTGAATAATTCAGCATACTTCTTCCGTGTTCCTTTGTTGGTTCATTTTTTAATTTTTTACCGTTTCCAAAAAAAATTCCTCATGAAAAGTTTATTTTATCCTTTTTTTTTTCAAATTAATAATAGTAATGAAAACAATTCCAAAGTGTAACACTGGTGTTTCCTTTCATTCTCAAGATAATAAAGGGAAAGTCCAAATATACAAAACGTAGTATAAAAAATATCAAAATTCAAAACAGACCAACATGCCACTGAGAACGGAGGTAGTATTTTTTATGCACCGTCTAGTTGCCAAACCAATCGAGAACAAGGATTTTTTCGTCCTTAAAATTCCCTGTCCTCGTCTTTCAGGTCGATCGATCACTCTTAGCTGTTGCGCGATGTTTCGAAGAAAATCTAAAAAAAAACAAAACACAAATCCCAAGACATAGTCGGACGGATAGATTTGCTATTAAGGATCGCAGAACGAATTTCGAAGATCGAAAGAGCCCAAAAACAAACTGCACAGTGGGAATATGTGAAATTTTTGGAAATTAGGGTTGTGGTTCAAATTCAATCAATGGAGATGTTGCTGCTCTGGCCATGGCCAAAATCCGGACTGATCCCCTGCGATGCCGCCCATGAACATGTTGCACAAGCTTTCATCAGTGACCGTCTGATCGAATTTCTGGAACTGGATGTTTTCTGATGATGATCGCGATGTGTTTTGCGGGAGGTGGGTCCCATTCGATGAATGGAATATCTTGTGTTTATCACTTCCGTTGTTCCATGAACCCTCCGTTTCTTTTTTCAGGTTAATGGGTCCGTTTCCACTTGATTCTATCCCTTTTAGAGCCAATAACTGCAGTACAATTGGATCACGCAATTAATTTCCAAACTTTTCTCAAAAAATTAAAACAATGCCAACAAGTTCAGTAGTCCGGGAGCATCATCACGTGATACTCCGAACCATTTTAGAATCACATATTTAAATAGAATCCAAGCACTTAATCGTAGACTTCACGAAAATGTATGTGTAGAAAGATCCGTAGCACAACATGTCGGTGCTCCCCGATTGCTAAAGGGCTATTCAGTTATACTCGAAGCTTCGAAATCAATACGGTTATGTTGGGATCCGTGATTTATTGATGTTTTTTGTTTGTTTGAGAAAATGACTAGATATTCGTAGTATAACAAAAGTATTACTTAATAAAATATAGTCACCGATTGCAGCTATTAAAATAAAACCACAAGTATTACGGAATATAGAAATCCTAAAGTGCAACAACCCGCACTACAGGGGCTGTTAGGCGGCTGATCCGGCCATCTATTTTGACGGAGACAATATGAATTTAATCCGAGCCCCTATTAATCCGAGCCGACCATTGTCGAAATGGAAGACCAGTTTGGCAACCTTATAGGGCGGTGAGTAAAAATACAAATATATAAATGAACCACAAATTATGTTTCTAAATACACCAATGCAATAAGAAAATTCTTTTAGGTTGTTCGTAATTACATATAAATATGAATTTGTGGAAACATTAATTAACATGAGCAAATTAAAATAAACTTTGTCAAAGTAAATTTGAGTTGTTGTATCTCGATCTTAAGATTTTTATTGATAGATTTCAATTTTCATCTCTAATTCATATGAACTAAAATCTGTGTCTGCATGTCTAGTAGTTCTAATTTTAAGATGAGATTCCTCTTGAGACGAAGTAAAAACTCTTCACATCGAAAAAAATTCTAAACAAAAACTAAAGCCGATAATAAAGTACTACATCAAAAAATCTTGTGAATTCTTTTTTTCCAAAGTTTATTGCACAAATCAAATAGCTCAATCGAATCTTCTAATCCGTAAAATAAAATCTACAAAAAAAAATCGCAAAAATAAAGTTTTTTGAATGTAAGACTCAAATTTTCTCAAAAAGGTTAAAAAAAAAAAAACAAGGAGGACAGATGGTAAGAGGTCTTTTGCCCAATGGCATCAAGAAATGCACTGGTGCAAGGCGTAAGGAGGTCAGGAGTTCAACTTACACGCAGCAAAAGAAAAAGGAGAACAGAGTGATAGTTAAAAGGAAAATAAATTAACACAGACCAAATTCCAAATTGACCCAAGTAAATTTCTAAAAAAAACAATTTTTTTTTTTTAAAAATACCTCAGCATGAAGTTTGTTGTTATGGGCCAAAAGGGCATCATTGTCAGACTTGAGAGCCTCAAACTTCCTCTTCAACAGGTCATAGTCTCTCTCCAATTGCTTGGTCTTCCACCTAGCCCTCCTGTTCTGGAACCAGATGGCTACCTGCCTCGGCTGCAGCCCGAGAGCCCTGGCCAGCTGCACTTTCCTCTCCGGCTCGAGCTTGTTTCCCACCACCTCAAAGCTCTTCTCCAGGGCCTTCACCTGCTCCATGCTTAGCCTGATCTTCTTCCTCTCTCCTGCTATTTGTTCCGATCCCATGTCGTCCGAAATTATATCGTCTTCCACTTGCATTGCTTCTTCGCACCGGGTCGATCCAACCCCCGAAAACGACATGGATCTCCTCATTAGGTTGGCTGGAAAACCTGCACAATTGCTCAAGAACATTAAGAAAATATATATATATATAAGGGGCGGCTTTATGATTTTAGTACAAATATAATGGTACTGACAAAAACCTGTCAAATTTTTTGTGATGCATAATTAAAAGTTGTTACTTCTGTTGAAAATTTATTGGGCCTGTTTATTTTGTTACGTTGTGCTATACTACCTACTTACTTGAGTATTTAATTGAATTTTCGTTGATTTCGACTCCGTTAAAAAAGATTGACAATACTCAAGAAAAACCAAATTAACTTAAGGAAAAATATGAAATTTTGGAGCATTTTTTAAACCCTTTTTCAGAGTAGACTAGAGCCTCTCCTGAGAAATGGGAATCCTTTATTTCTTTTGATCAGCAGGAGAAAACTCCATTGATTGTAATAGAACAAAAGTATAGAATTGGCGGATTCAGTAAAATAGAAACAGAAATCATAAACTCCATCGATCTCCTGATTCTGTTCAAAAAACTTAGCATACTCAACTTCTAAATTTTATGAATCAGAAAAAAGAAAGAAAATAACTCTATAAAATATTAAAAAAAAAAACTAAAATTAGAAATCCCCATTTTGATTGATTGAGAGAGAGAGAGAGAGAGAGAGAGAACCTGGGAAGTGTTGAGGAGCTGGGCATGAAGGAAGGATGGAGTCATGAGGAGGGCGGATCTCTTCTTCATCATGGGGTGGAAAGATGAGCTGATCATTAGGTGAGAGAAAGGCCATACCACCACGAAACATGAAACAGTACTGATGGGTGTGAACAAAATACCTAAAAGTTGGGGAAGGCTGATGAAAATTGAAATGAAAGTCTGACACTTATGATGTGTTTTGTTTTCTTCTTTTTTCTTTTTAGAAGATGGGGTTCTAGACTGGAGGACAGCGGTGACTAACATGTGGAGAGAGAGAGAGAGAGAGAGAGAGAGAGAGAGGCCTAAACTATATTCCCACTATTCTATTTTAAGATGTTTTTAAAATTTTAGTTTTTTTAAAAATGACGAATGATAAAGTATTGAAGTATACGACAAACTGATCCTAATTAATAATTAAAAGTAATTCATAAAAGTAAAAAGTAAGAGGGAATGTTAAAAGTTCAGTACGTAAACTGTTTTTTAAAAACGGGAACTAATTAATTACATGTTGTTTTGAAAAGGTTGAGCTTCTTCGCAAAATCAGGATTCTAGGACAAAGTGAATACTTAGTTCGTGTAATGATTCATTTGCTTCATGTTTTTAAAGCCCAACGAAAGAACCGGGGGATGGTGCTGTGCAGGAGGTGCACAACACGATCTAAGCCGTTTCAGCATTTTTCCAATTCAATTTTTGCATCAATCATATAATTTTTCCTTCTGATTTCTCTTTTTTCTTTCTAATATGAACTTTTTTGTCGAAATACATATACGCAAAATTCTTGCTATTTGACATTCGATACAGCTATTTTCTGAAAGAGGTAACAATTAAAGCCAGAGAGGGGCATTTTCAAGGAAAATAGAATTTGAGGCAAGAATATTATTTTTCAATTTATTGTTGCCAAAAAAAGATTACGCCAAAAAGAAAATTGTGGCACACAATTTTTGGGGTAAATAAAAAATTAAAGTGATGAACTTTTAACAATAATTTGCCTCAACATGACTCCACCGCACCATGAACGAGAATGAATCTCTTTTGTCAATGATAAAAACACTTAAAATATTATAGCTTCATGTGAAGATTATTTGTTTATGGCTGGTGTAAAAAGAATGTTTAATTAGTCAGCTTAGATGATCAAACCAACTCAACGAGATTTTAAGAGGCGGTTATATATATTATTCAGTTAAATCTCATCGAGCCGAGTGCAACATATTATTTTACGAAAGAGGAAATATAAAGGGAAGTGTTTATTAATATAGTCAATCAATGGCGAATTCAGAAATTTTGCTGAAATTCCGCTAGGGCAAATTTTACTTAATGGCCTTGTAAAATGAATTTTTGGGATGAGTTTGTCATTTGGGATGAAAAAGTCATAACTTGATGAACAATCACCACTCTTGAGAGTGAAAATAGTGGTAGGTCTTTGATTGGTTACTTTTTAAGACAAATGGGAGTCATTGGCCAGTTAATTTCTTGATATTTAGGGGGCAAATAGTACAATTATATAAGGGGTTAAAATGGAAGCTATCCTAATATCGGGTACACATCTAGCATCAAAGAAATCCAGGGAGCACGTGACCCATGCGTCCCTACGTACATTTTATGAGTGATTGTAGCAGTTCTCTCTAATTAGAGATAAACGAGATACGATAGCAACAATTTGTTAAGCAAATTGGATTCAAATGATAACAAATCTTGCATCCAAATTACCTAGGCATCAGTGCCAACGTAAAACATATATATATATATATATATATATTAAAGAGATTTTAGAAAAGATCCAATCTTACTTTTCATTGATACAGAAGAAACCCTTTTATACAATGGGAACCGACTTACTTCATACAGCTGGCATCTAACTCCACTAACTAGTATTCCACTAACCAACTAATTACGCTAACTATTCCACTAACTATTATTCCACTAACCAACTGATTACATCTCCACTAACCAACTGATTTCATCAGAGATATACTCAGGTGTGAGCTAACCATATAGAATTACAGTGTGCACTGCTCAGGTAAACTCATACTCTTATTCTTTATTCTTATCATCCCCCCTCAAACGGATGGGTGATGGAAGCACCAGAAGTTTGCTTTTGAGATACTGGAAACGAGTAATAGGTAAAGCCTTGGTAAAGACATCCGCTAGCTGATCGGAAGTAGGAATGTAATGAAGAGATAAAGCACGAGCTGCAACACGATCACGAATATAATGACAATCAATTTCAATATGCTTCGACCGGGCGTGAAAAACAGGGTTAGCGGCCAATGCAATGGCTGAGGTGTTATCACACCAAAGGATAGGAGTAGGGCCAGGAGAAATATGCAAATCACGGAGAAGCATTTGAATCCAGCTTAGCTCGGCAGCAGCGTGAGCAAGAGAACGATACTCAGCCTCGGTGGAAGAACGAGAGACGGTGGTTTGTTTCTTGGCTGACCAAGAGATTAGGTTAGCACCAAGAAAAACACAGTAACCAGACGAGGACTTGCGATCAGTACAATCCCCTGCCCAATCAGAGTCAGAAAAGGCCTGAATCTCAAAAGAAGAAGGTTGGTAAATTAAACCATGATCCAGGGTACCCTTAAGATAGCGGAGTAACCGTTTGACCGCTGCAAAATCACCATTAGTGGGAGAATGCATGTGCTGACAAGCTTGATTGACAGTGAATGCAAGATCTGGTCGTGTAATGGTAAGGTACTGAAGTGCTCCGACAATGCTCCGAAAAAGAGCAGGAGAAGAAAATGGCAAGGAGGATTCAGTAGTGAATGTTGTCTTGAGTACAGAAGGAGAGATACAAGGCTTACAATCAGCCAAACCTGCCTTGTGTAAGATCTCCATGGCATATTTAGACTGTGACAGGAATAGACCTTGAGCACAAGGTTGTACAGAAATGCCCAGAAAATAAGACAGAGAACCAAGCTCCTTCATAGAGAATGCAGAGTGCATTTGAGCAATCAAATGATCAATATGTGAGGCAGAATTTCCAGTGAGAATGATATCATCAACATAGACTAATAGGATAGTCAGGACAGTAGCTGTCTTGTACACAAAAAGAGAGGAGTCACAATGACTATTGACAAATCCATGTTGGAGAAGGAAAGAAGAAAAAGTAGAGTACCATGCTCGAGGGGCTTGTTTAAGTCCATACAGGGCTTTATGTAGTTTACAGACATGGTTGGGTTGAGTTGAATCAACAAAGCCTGGCGGTTGACTCATATAGACCTCTTCTTCAAGTTTGCCATGGAGAAAGGCATTCGAAATGTCTAACTGTTTGAGTGGCCAGTTATAATGCAGGGCTAAACATAATAGAAGTTAGCCACAGGGCTGAAAGTTTCTTGAAAATCCACCCCTTCTTCCTGTAAATATCCCTTAGCAACCAATCGGGCTTTATGTCGAGCAATACTGCCATCAGAATTTTTCTTGAGCCTATAAACCCACTTGCAACCAATGACATGTTTACCAGATGGTAAGGGCACCAAGGACCAAGTCTGTTGGGTCTGTAGGGCCCGAAACTCATCATGCATAGCCTGAGTCCAAGCAGGAGTTTGAAAAGCTTCTTGGTAAGTAGATGGTTCAAGAAACTCAGAACAAGAAGTAGTAACGGCTAGACAGTGAGGATTGGTAATCTGATTTTTGGCTTTAGACCTAGTAAGCATAGGGTGAGGGAGAGATGGCCTTTTAGTTGGTGGAGGTAAAGATGGAAGATGAATGGCTAAGGACTGAATTGGTATAGCAGGAGAAGAGGAGTTGAAAGGTAAAGAATCAGGACAAGATATTGAAGAAGAAGTGGAAGAACTTTCAGAACTAGAAGAGTTAAGAGAGGAAGAAGCAAGTGTTGGAGTAGAAATATTAGAGGAAGATGGAAAATTAGCAGGAACAGACGATGTTGCTGGATGTGTGGCTGGTTGTAAATGAGTGTTGGACCAAAAGAAGGTCTGCAATTGGGAAAAAGAGGGAACAGGTGTGGGAGGTGAAGGACAAACAGAAGAAGCAAAAGGAAAAACAGTCTCATAGAAGAGCACATGTCTGGATATGTAAACTCTTCCTGTGGATACATCAAGACAACGATATCCCTTGTAGGAAGGATGGTAACCAATAAACACACATGGAATAGATCTTGGTTGAAGCTTGTGATTGGTATAAGGTTTAAGCCAAGGAAAACATTGACAGCCAAACACTTTTAAGATTGAATAGTCAGGAAGACAGTGAAATAAAACTTCAAAAGGAGTCTTATGATTAAGAGAAGAACTAGGAAGTCTGTTGATAAGAAAAATGGCAGTAGCCAAGGCATCAAACCAATATTGAAGTGAAAGAGATGACTGATGTAACAAAGCTATAGTAGTCTCAACGATATGCCTATGTTTCCTCTCGGCTACCCCATTCTGAGAAGGAGTATGAGGACATGATAACTGATGAACAATGCCATGCTGAGTTAAGTATTCAGCAAAAGGATTACTACAATATTCACCACCACCATCGGAGCGAAAAACTTGAAGAGCAGTACTAAATTGTTTTTCAGCATAGGCCTTAAAGGCAATGAATTTAGAAAACACCTCACTCTTGTGCTTCAAAGGAAAAATCCATGTGAAACGACTAAAATCATCAATGAATAGAACATAATAGGTATAACCAGCAGTGGACATATGAAATGGACCACACACATCACTATGTATAAGCGACAATGGTTTGTTAACAGTAGAATTTGATAGATGGAAAGGGAGTCTGTGACTCTTAGACACTGCACAGTGTGTACAATTGAGGGGAGTACACTTATTGATAGAAGACAACTTTAAAAGACTAGCAAGTTGTTGAAACTTGAGAGGAGAAGGATGACCAAGCCTGCTATGCCAAGTTGCAGTAGACACAGCAGTGGTGAGATGAGCTTGAGGTGAGACATGAGAATCTGAGGAAGAGAACTGATAAAGGCCATGATTGTTGTGACCTTTAGACAGAATTCTCTTCGTGCACTTGTCCTGAACAAGAAAGGAGGAGTCATCAAAAGTGATGGTACAATTGTTGTCTTGCGTAAGCTTTTGAACAGAAAGGAGATTATTCGTTAAAGTAGGTACATGAAGAACTTGATTAAGAGAAAAGGAGTGGGAAGGAGTAGGTAGTATACCATTACCAGAATGTTGAATAGGAAGAGTGGCCCCATTGCCCACCATAACCTGATCAGGCCCGTGATACGGTTGATAAAGATTCATATTGGACATGGTGTTGGTGAGGTGATGAGTTGCAGCCGAGTCGAGATACCAGTCAGTAGAAGGTGGAGAGGATGTAGAAGCAACAAAAGCTTTAGCAGAGGATGGTGAAGGATTTGGTGATGATTGAAATGTGGAATCCATTCTATACCAGCAAGTCTTTGCGGTATGATAAGGCTTGTTACAAATCTGGCACACAATAGGATCCGAACCAGTAGTGGAACCATTACCAGAAGAACCAGATGATCCAGAAAATGTAGAAGGTCTAGAATAAGATCGACCTCCTCCAAAAGCGCTAGATCCACCTCGAAAATTAGACCGATTGCCACGATAACCATTTCGAGATGAATAGCGGCCTCGAAAACTAGAATTTGTGCCACGAAATCCAGAAGGTGAACTAGTAACATTTGTAGAAAATGCCATAGTCAAATCACCAGAGGTACTAGAAGCCTTGGAATTAAAATCCATGTGGATAGATTCAGAACACAACAGAGAGGTCAATTCATCAATTGTAATTGATTCAGACCGAGTTCGAATTGAGGTTTTGAAAGCATCATAGACGGTAGGTAAGCCACGAAGAACATGAAAGACTAAGTCCTCGTCATGAATCGGGCAAGAGGCAATGGCCAATTGATCAGCAATTTCCTTGATTTGTTTGAGATAATCCTCCATAGATTTTGTACCTTTACTGAAAGTACTCAGACGATCTTTCAATTGGTGAATATGAGATCTAGATAGTGTAGTAAACCGTTTCTCAAGAGCAAGCCATACCTCTTTGCTAGTGGAAAGATCAAGAACAAGAGAGAAGACAGAAGTTGTAAGAGTTGCAGTCAGACAACTGAGAAGATGAGAATCAACGATCTTCCACTTCATAAATTCTGTATTCACAATATCTTTTCCATCCTGATCTTTGATGATAGGAGAGGGACATTCAGTAGAACCATCGAGATATCCGAACAGAAACGTAGCTTGAAGAAGATTCTGGATCTGCTTGCGCCAAATGATGAAGTTTGTGGAATCAAGCTTCACTGTGACGAGCGAACTCAAATTTGAAATTAAAAGCTTAAGATTCTCTGGTATAGTAACAGACGATGAAGAAGAAGAGGATGTATCGGCCATGATTGTAGAATTGAAGAGGATCAATTACTCGTGAGAGTTGTAAAGCTTTGATACCATAAAGAGATTTTAGAAAAGATCCAATCTTACTTTTCATTGATACAGAAGAAACCCTTTTATACAATGGGAACCGACTTACTTCATACAGCTGGCATCTAACTCCACTAACTAGTATTCCACTAACCAACTAATTACGCTAACTATTCCACTAACTATTATTCCACTAACCAACTGATTACATCTCCACTAACCAACTGATTTCATCAGAGATATACTCAGGTGTGAGCTAACCATATAGAATTACAGTGTGCACTGCTCAGGTAAACTCATACTCTTATTCTTTATTCTTATCATATATTATGTGTGTGTGTGTGTGGGAAAAAAATCTACATACCCATTAACATATTTATGGCAGCATTTCAACAAGGTACATGATAGTCTGCGGCTCTTTGGACGTTTCAAATTTAGCGAACCGAAACATCTGAGTCATATATAACATGGTTAATTTGCAGAGTCATATATATTAATATATAACATGGTTAATTTGCAGAGTTGTTATTAAAGTTTTGAAGGACAATGGACATTGGTACGTTGGGCGATGAATGAATGAGGAGTCTAGCTATAGGCTTTATATGAGCTACCGTCCAAACTAAGTTGACGCAGAATTAGAATGTGAAAAGGCTCATCTTTTGTGAAAGAAATCCCCCAAAACCACTTGCATGCATGTGCAACATTGAAAGGGATCTCTCTTTCAGTGTTTTGTTTTTTTTTAAATCAAAAGACACTGAGGCTTCGTAACTTTTATTTTTCGGTGATTGGCAATTGAAAAATATTTTTAAAAATCAACAAAATAGTGTAGAGAGGGGCGGAGGGGAGGTTTAAACGGTGGAGAGATCTGAGAATATTGAAATTGAATGTGAATCAGAACTGACGATTGAGGAAACTGAGCAGTGAGAATTGCAGTAGAAGACAGCGGGTTCATTTCGGAAACTAATTTACGGAAGATTAATGTGTAAGTAATTTTCATCCAATTAAAAGAAAATTCATCATTTTTTTTATACAACCAAATACCGTGGAATAGATAAAATATTTTACGGGAAAATATTTTGCATCCAAACAAATGGATCCTGAAAGGGAATCGAATGGACAAATTTTTTTCGGAAACTGATCTCCACACTGCACTCCATTTTTTGTCTTCATTCATATAGAATTAGTACAAAACTGTAGCTTATGCATTTTTTTTCTTTCACAAATAAAAATAATAATCATTTAATTTCACGTCACTTTCAATTCATTTATAGCTAGCCAAACCAATGGTGGGGGAAATGAACGGGACTTGGACCTACCTCACATAATCTTTTAGTAGAAATTTTGATTTTCTTTTTAATCCTCGCTCGAAACTTTCACTTTTCAATTTCTTCTGTCACAGATTTTAATAGTTTAGAATGTACTGAACGCACATTTTTACGTTCGCTTTAACTTTTTTTTTTTTTACAGCATTCGCATTTACACTTACACTTACGTACGTATGTTATGTGACTAAAGTCAGGAAGGTGGATCAGTTGAAGAAAAAGGAGGGTGGAGAGAGAGATGAGGCTGGAATCTACGGATGGGCCCACGTGGAGTACTTCCCTTCACAAGATTAATTTGGAAACTGGGTAATTACAAAATGGGGAAGGAGTGCATAATAAAAAGATTTAAATTGAAAATTTGTACATGCCACTGATGCCAGCAGGCCCCAGCACTAGATCTGCTTATGGAGCATTTCTCTCCACAATTTGCAGATGCCACTGATGAAATTTTTTTGTTCTAATTTTCTAAAACTGTAGTGCGAAAAAAGTAGATGATCCTCCTAATTAATCAATACTTTGAACATAAGAATTGTTGAAATATTAGTAGTTTTTGAAATAAAAGTAGATAATGATTAAAGCGAAAAGTGGGAAAATTTTGTGATAAAGATAAAAATAGGCTTCTAAACTCTTATACGATCTTTGGCCGGATAGGCAAGGAATGAGATTAAGAAGTTTGCTTCTTCTTAAGGTTTCCAGTTCGAAGCCTTGTAGGTGATATCAAGTCTTATGGGTCCAGTCTATAGGAGGAGGGACACCTGAGCTCTCAAAAAAGAAGTAGGAATGTACAATTTGAGTTTGTATTCATAGTAAAAGTATGTAACTAACATTGAAATGAAAATAATATTGCATTTTAATCTTCTCAAATTGAAATTGCCTTGGAGATGCTAGCTCTTAGTGTAGAAATTAGCAACAATATGTAGGGTGAAGAATATTCAATGTTGGAGCATTGCTTTAATTAGGGGCTCCTTTCACCACACAAATGAGAGTGTGATTATTCTACACGAATTTGTGCAAAAAACCTTTTGGAATGATGGGCCACCTCAACTTTCGAGTACAATAAGGCCTAATTTTTTATAATAAAAAAAAGTGTTAAAAGTACTAAATGAACTTTTTTCGTCAATAAAGGGGCTTTTTTCTCACATAAAATACAAAGGAACATTTTAGGATTTTTACTACTTTTGGGAAATTCACCCTAAGCTAGAAATCCAAAAGTGGAACCATAAAACAATCCTTTGTCCCCCTCTTATATCGAGTGCTTATTCATTGCTACTGAAGCATCATCACGTAGGACATTTACCACCATAGATGCAATATTCATGTGCGATTCATCCAGTGCTCGACGTAAATGTATGGTGGTAGTCTGGTAGATGCACTTAGAGCACCACGTCACGTCACTGTGCTCAAATAGCCAGGAATAATTTTCCTCTTATATCCCTCTGTCGCACTTTCACATGGGGTCATAGGATGGGCATATGGCATAAAATGCATGGGAATGGTACATTCGTGTCATTTTAATCTGAGATGATTGCGACATTCATTTGGATGCTTTCAAAATCAAGTGGTGGGTACATCTAAGGAAATTGATAAGGAATGGGAAATCCTCCAACGATGCACTGCAGAGCTACAGGGCGACTGATTCAATCTTCTATTTTGATGCCAACGGTTCAGGTTTAATTTAAACTTCTATTGATCTAAGTTGTCTACTGTTCGAATTAAAATCGGAGTCGTCTATTACCGAAATAGACGGCCAAATCGCCGCCTTACAGCCCTGCAGTGCGGGTTGCACAGCAAGAACCCACCCCCCAACCCCCTATTTCTCTATGGTAAGTAAGCTTTGGATGTTGGGTGTTGGGTGTGGGCCCTTGTACCTAAAATTAGTTTAGTCTGAGCCTGAAAATTGAGCCAAGCACATGGCATTTGTTAATTGGAAAGATGGGAAGTGAGAGGGAGTACCCCTGTAGGATATAGGTTGGATCCATGTTACTTCTCCTGTTGCTTATTTTTATTTCAAAAATTTTGATTTTGTGAGAGTTGAAGAGAGATATTTTGTATCTCTTCCACATGTGTCCTCATGTTCCCATGTGCCAATTCTTCTCTCTCTCTCTCTCTCTCTCATGTCAACTTGCTAGTTTAATTTCATCACCACCTACAACTCATTAACATAAGTTGCTCATTTTTTTTTGGTCTGAAAATAGTTTTGGCAGTGGCGGCTCCAGGATTTTGTAATAGGGTATTCAGAAATTACCTTAACTCTACTAATTGATCTCTTAACCAATAATATAAGTACAAAATGTCATATATTAGTATAAATAAAAAAAATTAACTACGAGGCGAAATGATAACTTAAAAATATGTACTTGAAAGTTGCGTAGTAGATAGTTTTTTGAGAATGGAGGAGGGTTTTTTTTACAGTTGTACTAGATGAGATCTCATATTTTGTGCCAACATTTAATCGGCGTATTAATCTAGTAAAACACTTTTGAAAAAAATTGTAGCGAATATGTTGAAAATGACCTTCTAAAAAATATGGTGTTCTTTAGGATAACATGATGAAATTTAATTTTCTATCGTAGTATGAAATTCAAAGGAATATTATTCAAGTTAATGGGGTTTGCAATGTAGTTGAATTTTTTTAAAGTTTTGTCCGTAATTCTATTAGCTAACAAGATAAAAACAAATAAAGTAGTTATAATTGTAATGAATGCGAAATTAACACATTTAGAACCATCGACAATAAAGGTGGAGAGATAACGCAGAGCATAATACTTACACCAATAGATTCTTCCTTTTTCAATTTCTTTATTATGATTATGAGTTTTATTTGAAGTAATTAATGTGAATACTGATGCTCTGGACTAACAATGAAGGAAGTTTGGTAATGTGCATATAAATTGATTTGGGTTTCTAGGCCGGCTCTCTCTGATGTCATTTGGCTTTGATTTGGGGCATGGTTCTACAAAAAAATGTCCCTGTAACTCCTCGGTTCTTGGAGGTTTAGGAAGACCATTGTTTCAATGGTATTCTGAGAGCAGCCACTTTTTGCATATATTGCCAAATGTTAGGTCTATCTCCAATCATCCCCTACCCATACCCCCAATGATTGGGGACTAGATGAGTTCCGTATGTTGTTGTTGTTATTGTATTTGAAGTAATTGATGTGTTAAATGTTCAACTATGAATTACGTGGATTGATGGGCCGTGATTGGGTTATGATTGAGTGTTCAACTAGTTTTGGGTTGGGTGTTCAATTCTTTTTGAGTCAAGTGTTCAAGACTATTAGAATTGAGTATTCATTGATATTTAAATTGGGTGTTCAAAAAAAGGCTAGTTCATAATTTTTACATGTATTCTAAGAAAAAAAAAAAAAAAAATTTTTGTTTGGGTGTTCAGTTGACAATGAAAGGCTCTATGTAGAGCCGCCTCTGAGTTTTGGGAAATTTGATTTAGAAAAAGTCTATACGCACTTTCATACACCAGCTTCCGCTTGCACACAAAGTTGTATGGGCGGAGGAATTCATATACACCACAGCGTGTGAAGTGCTTAATTGAGTCTGGGATAATTGTCTAGATTTTGGGGTGGTTTTTCTTTACGAGCTAAGATCTAGGTCACATTATACGCATGTGTGACCGTGAGTAGGAGCGGATACAGAGTATATTCCAAAATATATCGAATTACTAAAATTTCATAAAAGCGATCAAGGATTGAAAGAGTGAACATAGAGAAAGAATTGAGGTCGACAATAATTGGACATATTGGAGAGTTATACAACCTAATTAAGGTAAGATCGATCGGCAACGGATCTAGGTTGTGGTCCTTGTGGAGGGGGCGACCACTTCTTAAAGTTTGTCAAAATCCTTACAATTCACTTTTATAGAAGATCTGCAAAATTCTACTCCCTCCATCTCTTTTTTAAAGTCCAGCATTCCATTTTAGGCTGTCCCGTAATAAGTATCCATTTTGTAAAGTTAGTCGGTAAAAGTTGATACATTTTCTATTTTGTCCCTAAAAGTAAATTCCATTTTGAAAAGTTAGTGAGTAAAAGTATAATTATGATATTTACATAGAGGGTAAGTAGGGAAAGTGAAAGTAAAAGTTAATATGAAATATGTAATAATGATATTTTCTTAATAAGTTAGAGTTACAAAGCGAAACACTTAAAAAGAGACGGAGATAGTAAGTTAGAAGCTCCATGTTATCATTTGGGAGGTCTAAACTGGTAATTTCTTTCGCTTATTTATTTCACCCGTGGAATGAGCTGAATTAAGAATAAGTAAATTGTTTTACCTACCAATTATTTATTTCTTTATATATTCGTGGTGATTTTTCTTCAATACGCCATAAGCATTTTGACACTTGTCTTTAATTTCATGTGAACGAAAACAGTAAGTTTTTTCGGAGTGGCTTCTCCGTTTCTCTTAAGTCCGACATCTTGAGCACATCATTGGCTCTATAACTTAGCGCTCCTAAAGCAACGCTTCAGACAGGTTTTTTTTTTTTTAACTCAGGGTCATGAATCTCATACAAATATGTGGTGGAGAAATGCCTTGAGGCCTTAAGCATACCTCCAAAGCATTGAATAACCTCTCTTGTTTGACATCACAGGCCTCAAAAATGTTGGCCCTGTACTTCTGATCTGGACTCGGGCCCATATAGAAGCTGGGCTGGACTTTTGCACCTGCCTCAGATTTTGGGCCTTTCAGAGGTTGCCATTGATACCCTGCAGAGAATAATAAATTGGGCTTTATCTTGAGTCCAAGACGTAGGGCATTCATACGATACCATTTTTCTCAAGCCCACATACTTTGGGGCCGGTCCAATTTTCATTACATATTGGAGACTTGAATATTCAACAATTGTTGGACCTGGTGCACGGGACCAACCTGGTGCATCCACGTACCGCGAAAACATGCCGACCGACAAGTTCAAGTTTCGCTCCATAATCTGGGCAGCGTACAGGCGAGGTAATGGTGGTCGGTGACATCAACTCAGCTCGAGGACAGCACACGCTCCACCTTGGCCTGCAAGGCAAGACACTCCTATAAATATTACAGTGTACGTTAAATCCTGAGAGGGAGGACGACTACTATCAAAAGTTATGTGTCTCCTTTCTCTTGGACTCATGAGTGATTGACTTAAGCATCAGAGTGCCCACCAGCCTGCCTTCCACTGACGAGAGGCACAAACCGGTTGTTCTTTTGTGCAAAGCTAGATGAAGGGGGAAGCTAACTCAACCCGCTCAAGGGATCCGAGAGAGTTTGGAGGTCCAGATTGAATACCACTCCACAATTAATAATGGTATATATATAATGGAGTAGAACTTTTATGTATTTACAGGATGAACAGATAACTCCTGATGATGTCATGGAGTACAGGACTAGAACATAAATAGGCAAGAGTTGAATTTAAAATGGTTATTTAATTTTCCTGTTAATTAAGAACTTAAAACAGAGGTGTAGGATTATTTGTTATTTATGTAGAGAGGGATTAGTGGAGGCCATGAAAGCAGAAGAGAGAGGAACATTGGGCAGACAGAACATTCCATTAAAAAGGCCCCTAGCTAGTCTCCCCCTGACACCCATTTCCCCTCCATCTTAAGCTTAAATCTCTCTCTCTCTCTCTCTCTCTCTCTCTCTCTCTCTCTCTCTCTCTCTCTCATTGATGCATGTTTAAATATATTTTTGAATCAATGATTGTAGTATATATATTGTATATACCTTTTCCTGATATTCAGGCAATTGATGAGGGTTACTGTGGCATGCATGTTTTATGGATTATATTAGTAATTAATAAACATATATGTCCAATTCGGCTATGGTCAACGTGCAGCTTCAGCTTCTCATTTTAAAATAAGAAGTATTTCAAATCGACGAGGCAGAGTTCAATCTAGTTTTCCCTCACAGTTCACTAGTTTTGAATTCTGTATTGGTTTGTCTCAAGATATGAAAACAACCATTACGAGTGTAAACTTATGTGTGCAGATCCAGACATATATGCATCTCAAGATTTTCGATGCGGATAACCCGAGAACAATAAATTCCAAAAAAGGAAACAAGTAAAAGAGCAATATTAATTGTTACGTGTACGAGATTACGTGCAACAATTAGAATACATTTGTTTCGGAAGACATTCGCTGCACATGGATTTCACAAATTAAAAACTAGGGATTCTTGTGCATCTGTGATGATTTCGAGCACATTTCTACTCGAATCTGTGCACTTAAAATCTTAAATCTTTGTTGATAGACGGCTTGCATTTAACACAAATTAAAGAAGAATTAAACTAATGACAAACCAACTTAATTATTTTAGGAAGGTTTCTGGAACGGGGCCTAATATATGTATATCTTTTCTTTTCGTGTGAGCTGCTGCTTCTTTTTTTGGTTTTAATGGGGTGGGGTGAATAGTGTCACGTGACATCACGTGGATAGCCATGCCCTCTAATTACAGGAACGATGCAGCAATGATGAGGTGAAAGCAATCCCCAAAGTGATAATCCCACGTGTTCTCTCTGTATAAAAAGAACAACAAAATCAGCTGGCAATTCGTGCATTTATATGATGATGCCGACGGTGAGGACAACGGGCCCGACAAGAGCCGAGCCATTCCCGCAGTGCGCTTAGCGGTAATAAACGAGTCTAACTGGTTGCTAATCTACCTTGGTTTTATAACTTAACGAACTTCAAAATTATGTTTGAGTTTAGTTTGGTTATGAGATGAGCCGATCGAGTAGTTTGAATTTTTTTTAGAACATAATCAACCGAACGAGCCAATTAGTAGCTTGTTTAAGCTTTTTAAAGAGCTTTAAGAAAAATGTTCAAGCTTGATTTGATTATGTAACAAATCAATATTAAACAAGCTTTTATCGAACGAACACAAACTCAAACTCAAATAGCTTAGGTTATTAAGCAGGCCTAATAGCTCTAATGCACTGTGAAGAAGTAGTACATCTCGATATGCTGCATTGAGATTTTATCATCGTATACTGTTAATTAATTTTTTGTTATCCAAAAATTGTTAGCGTAAGTCCAAATGTGAAATTTACAACAAAACCAACTTATCATGTGATTTTCAACGTCTGATTAACTTGACTTTTAGTACGATGGTAATGTTAAGCAAACTATGAAAGTTAAAATGTTCAATCACAACGATAAAATCTTGATGGAGTGTATCTAAGCGCAATACACTTCATAATGAAGTCGCGTTACGTGAACCCCTTGTCCTGATAGCCGTTGGATAGATTGTGTCTTAGAATCATTTTGAAATGTTATGTTTTATTTAATTAATGGGAGCACCGAATAATTTGTCCATAACATAACCCACACTTTTGTGTTTGTCTACAGGGACGAGGATCCCGACTCGTCATTCAAGCAATATTTCCCGCATTCGCCGATCCTCACATCATCTCTCTCAAGTAATGTATTTCGTAGTTCTGGAGCACAATCACGCAATGCTGCAGATTATTTTAGCACCATACATTTATGTAGAGTTCAAATGCTTAATCGTGGACCGAGCATAAATATATGATATTTGAGTGTCCTGGAATACCATGTGGCTGTGCTCTAGGCATTAAGTAACTAGAATCCCCCAAATCAAAAATCATGCAGGACACTTCATATAGTACACTCTGTATGGCACAGTCTAGACCGTCTGCGAGTGTTTATAAAGATTCGGATTTAAAAATAAACTCTTCCATTTGATAGTTTATCTCTTCCCTTGAAGATTTTATTTTTAAATTCAGATCTTTGAAACACTCGTGGATGGTCTCGATTATACCTTGCAGAGTGCACCACAAAAAGTGCCATGCAAGATCTCTAAATCGCCCCCCCCCCCCCCCCCCCCTTTTTTTTCTCTCTCTCCACTTTATCATTACATCACACTCAATTCCTCGTTCCCGAGGAATTTTTGGTTGCCGGATGAGTACCCCGTGGTACCCGCTCCACATATTCGGATTATCTATTTTGGTTATGAACGGCTCGGATTTGGAGAGAGAAAGAGAGGAGAGATTGATGGGATAGGAGGAGAGAGAGACTTTTAATCTGAACCGTCCAACATACTTTTGGACGGTCGGAATAAACTGCTCGACTACCACACGAGCACAGCCATATGATACTCATCGGGTGCCCAAAAATTTCTCTTCATTCCCGTATACGGCCACTACACAACAAATTACTTTGACCCAAAAAGGTTTCTCTTTCGAATCATCATTTGATATTTTCATTTGTTTGAGAATCCTAGAGAGAGAGAACAAAGGCTGTGAGTGGAGGCAACCCGGTGAAATTCAATTGTCTTCTTCTCCTTCTTCTGAGCACTCATTCTTTGACTTGAAAATTTCTTCCTTCCCTTTCCCATTCGAATTTCCTGCCCCCTCCTTTCCTTTACCATCTTCTTCTTCTCTTTCTCGTATTTTCTCTCCCCTCTGTCTTCCACCACTCCACACGATTTTTCTTCTCTCATCAATTCAAAAACTCAAAACTTCTTTCCAAATCATATTTATCGAATCTTCCCATTTCTTGTCACCCATTTCTCTTCCCATTGAAACCATTCAATTTTTATTACTATTGAATTCACAAAAACCTGAATACCCAGTTCGTTTTCTCCTCGATCCGCCCGATTATTTCTATTATTTTCCCCCTAATTCTCTCCAATTCAGGCATAATTGACCTAATCCCCTTTTTTTTTTATAATCCCTATAGATATCGTATATCCAATCTGCGAATCTCTACCCATACACAGCTCATTCATTTGGGAATGTTCTTCTTCTAATCTAATCTTCTCTCTCAACTACTACAAAAACACACTTATCCCGTTCTTGCTAATTAATTGATTCGATAATTTTGTTCCGTCGTTTTTGAATTTTTGTTAGACTCACGTTATATTTTTTTCATTAATTATTCGTATCTGATATATCTTCACGAAGATATGGTTGTGGGTTCGCTCTGTTTCTTTCACCTTCCCTTCTTTATGAAGGCCAAATAAGATACTTTATAATCCAATCTTTCTCTCTCTGTTTCCGGCATGGGTTGCGCGACGTCGAAGCAACCCGTGTGCCGTAATTGCAAGGCAGCATGCTCGCCGCCTAGGCCGCGGAGAAGCTACTCAATGCACGGCAGCGGCGGCGGTAGCAACCACCACCTGCCGCCGCCGGACGTCAACCACGTGGTCGCCCTCACCTCCTCGACATTGGGTTCTCTAAGGATTGACGAAAGCAGAGACGCCGTTTTTTATCAGAAGAGGAAAGGGGGGACTTATGAGGAGGAATTCTCAATGGGTCTGATTGAGGCAAAGACGTGGTCCAACATGATTAACGAGAAAATTCCCAAGATTGCTCCGAAAACGCCCGTCCGGACGCCTCCGGGGGAGCCGGAGACTATCAATGCTTGGGAGCTAATGGAAGGATTGGAAGACACGAGCCCTTTTCGGTCTCCCAATCACTTCCGTAGCTTTTCGTTTCATGTCTCTCCGAATTCCGATAAAGTTGATTCTGTTAAAAGCGGATGTCAGAAGCCTATGTGGCTCGAGTTGGCAGATGATGAATCCACTTCCAGCTCGAATTCCAACTCCAATTCGGCCGCAACATCTGTCATTTCCGAGTTTGATCAGGATAAAGTTGATTCTGCGAAAAGCGAAAGCCAGAAGCCAATGTGGCTAGAGATGGTTGATAAGGAAACGAGTTTGTTTTCGAATTCGGATTCAAATGCGACATCTGTCATCTCTGAGTTTGATCCTGATGTCATATCTGCGTTCAGGAAAGCGCTCGAAGATCTCCCGCCGGCGAACCCGTTTCACCTAAAGCCGTTGGAGGGCAAAAAACAGGAGGCCATGCCATTGGATGCAACGGATGTGACGAAAGTCCATGCGGATTTCACAGCAAGAAACAGGGTATTATTGTACTTTACAAGCTTAAGGGGAGTAAGGAAGACATATGAGGATTGTTGCAATGTGAGAGTCATTCTGAAGGGACTCGGGGTTCGAGTCGACGAGAGAGACGTGTCGATGCATTCTGGGTTCAAGGAGGAGTTGAAGGAGCTATTGGGAGATGGGTTCAATGGCTTTTTGCCAAAGGTGTTTGTGGGGGAAAAGTATATTGGTGGGGCGGAGGAAATACAGCGGTTGCACGAAGAGGGGCAGCTTGAGAAGGTGTTAGAGGGTTGCCAAATGGTGGATGGCGGTGGCGGTGGAGTTTGTAAAGGGTGTGGGGATGTAAGGTTTGTGCCATGTGAGACTTGTTCAGGGAGTTGTAAGGTTTACTGTGAGGATGATTTTGATGAGGACTGCGATGAGAGTGAGTTCGGGTTTCAAAGATGCCCTGATTGCAATGAGAATGGGATTGTCAGATGCCCTATTTGTTGTGATCAATGAGAATGGTTTTTGTCAACTCTTTTTTGGTAAGTGGTATTGGCAACTTTTCCCCTTTTCCTTTGTTCTTGTTCAGTTTTGATTTTAGTTTTGGTGTTTGCCCCAGATCCAGCAATTGCCGGAGCCTCGTGCATTGTGTTTACCCTTTTTCGTTTCTAATTTTGTTTGATACGGAGAGATGCTTGTTGTATAGATAGGATTTTTGTAAGTTGAAGACATATAGGTCAAGTAAAGGTGAAGAAATTAGTCATACTTTCTTCATGTAGTATAATCAGCCCTGTACACTGTTTTGCTCAAAATGATTGATCAAGAAGCGTTATTCCATCTTTCATCTTCTATGACACACATGCATTCAGCAACTATGAATCAAAGGAACCTTGTGAAGTAATGCTGATAAGTTAAAAAATAGATGCATTCTCCATATTTGTTTGTGGTTGCGTTGGCGTTAGTTGCAGCCTAAATTTTTCGTAGTATCAACTTTATTTAGTTATCTGTAGCGAATCGGAAACTGCTTCCCACAAAGTTTTGCAGCTATCAAAAAAGTTTGAAAAGAAGCAGGCAAAAGTTGACATGAAAGTTTAAATGAACACCCATAAGTGTTGCTAGTAGGACTGCATACAAGCATCGTTGAATCCAGTCTTAAAATTTGATGAGCTCAGCTCCTTCAAAATTAGTGAAACTCGAATCTCGAGTTTAGCTTGGAGCTTGTTTAGTGTTTGTGAAATTCGAGTTCACCCTCATTTACGAACCGATCCTAAAATTATAGCTCAAAGCACATTGCACTAATTGCTAGGGAGGCTTGCAGGCAACTGCAACCTTCACACCCATTTCCAGTCAAAGAGTAAACCAATCTCAGGGCAAGGGGGTGGACCCTGTAATTTATTTGGTTGATTTCATTGGTCCTCTTTCAAGTTTCAACCATAAGATTGACCACTGCAGTAGCATTAATTTGGTACAATTTTAGTGCCGACTTTGCAACAGAAAATAAAAGGAAGAAAACAAAATAGGAAGTAGGAAAATCAGACCCGGGGATGCTGCCAAATGCCCTGCCGAGCGCATTCGGATCGTCCATCTCGGCAATTTGCGGTCCGAATAGAAAATAAACTCTCCCCCTAGAAGAGTTCATTTTTTTTATTCAAACCGCTGAAAACACTTTTGAACAGTTCGGATGCTCCCTACACCCGCTCGGCAGGGTGCTTGGCAGCGTCCCCGGACCCAAGAAAATCTAGTTTTTTAATAACAATTGTGCTTGTGACGGTGGGAATCAAAGACTTATTTCGAAAATAAATGGGTTGACATTGAATAATAAAGTTATCGAGAAACTAATAAGCCTGGTTGTTTTGTTTGTTGTATTAGTAACTTCTGAGCGTGAGTTGATTCAAAGAAAGAAGTAGAGGCCTATTAGGTAGTATAGTATTTTCTAAAGCAAATTAGGTGATGAAAGGTTCCGGTCAATGTAGGTTATGTGAGAAAACAAAAGGTGATTACGTTGATAAGGTCAAAAATCCCAGTTTCTCTGGACTCTTTGGAGTAAACAATGGGGTAAAGCTGCACTTAATTTCCTTCTAGATTTCAATATTCAACCAAAAGACTTCATTGACCCTCACTGTCTGTAATGGTACTCTTCTCAAATTATGTTTGAAGAATGATGATAGAAGAGGGTATATCGGAGTTTCCCTGCACAACAATACACATATAGGACCACAACTAAACGTTACCCACTCGGGGCGGGCTTTTAAAGTCTACCCATCATTTTAGTTGCAGCTTCCGAGTTAGAGAAGAGCATTCAATAGTGAACATAAATGTAAACAACCTACACTGAGGCATTTGGTTGACCCGACGTGACGTGACGATATGGACTCTGGTTGGTTTTTTGTTTTTTTTCCCTTCCTGAATTGACCTATGACCTCCTCAGCGATTCAAAACCTTAGCCAAAAGGGGGCAAAAGGAACAAAACAACCCTTTATTGGTTTCAAATTAGCATATTAAAAAGTAAAGTCAATGGATTCTCGAGCTATTCACTAGCATGTTTAGAGTTCCCTAATCTAAGCTAGGCGACACCATCAATTTGATGAATATACTGCCATTTATAAAGGGTGGTGCCACACTGCCACTAAACAACAATGATATGAAACAAGTGTTCTGAGCCATGGATTATGAATAGGTAGACCCCCTCAATTTTACCTGCTCATCTGCCTTAATTCAAAACATCATTGCATTCTTATCAATAAGCCGAGAACCGAGGGCCCTGTAGTGCAAGGGTGACATGTCCAATAAGTTTTCTCTTCAATTATTGCTCTCATTTCTCTATCTACTTATCTCTATCTTCACTCATTACCCAAAAACCTCTCTCAAAATTCAAACCAAAGAACCACTCCACAAAAACTACTTACACCAAGATAGTGGAAAAGCTATTCGAGATCGACCCTGATGGAATCGTCATTGTTGTTGCCAACATGATGAGGAAGAAAATTGTCTTGCCAGCCCACTTGAACATTTTTTTTATAACTCAGGTATTCGGGCCAGCTTACGCCAACCTTGAAATCTTTCTTGTTCTTGCTTTCTAAGACTAAATGATAAGTTGCGTCGAAATTGTGCCATGTAGTTAATAATTGCGTAAAAGGAGTCAAAGTAGTGGTTGATGGGCGAACCTGCTCAATCCCAAGTAGCAAACCATTCATTCTAGTACTTCGATATCTTTCTGCAGGATGATTATGAGCTTGAGGACGATGAAGAGTCGGATTTCTTTGCAAGTGAACCCATGCGCACTGTTCCAGCCATGAGATAGATCTTACAAAGCCAGGCCCGATATTCACTGAGAGGAGCTGATAGCTTGCTCCCTTTCAAACAAGAGTGAAAGGGTATACAAATGAAAAATTAATCTTATAAATTAACATGCAAAATGACAAAAAAGAAGTGTAATTATAGGAAAGGGAGTGGGAAAATCACTACTCTATGAAAAAATACCACCATTTTTTTTTTAACAAAAACAGAGAACGATGTATCATATCCCCGTATACCAAGTTGGCTAAAAAGTAAAAGGATACAAATGAGAGCTTTGATTTCCAAAAACTAAAAGTCTATAGTGTCCCACCAAACTGATTCAGTAAATCGCAAACATATAAGGAAACATATGATTACCAAACAAGATTTGAAGTTGCTACACAACATTGAGTCTCCAGATTTACATAGAAAACTTAACGTAAATATGTAATCAATATAAACATTCCTCTATCGCTATCGGATAACATGCGTCTATTGATGGAAAAACCTCACTTTCTAACACCCTGGGTACCCAAATCAGCTGCAGCCTTGGCTGCACGTTCGAGAGCGTCTGAAACCCAAAGAGCTCCTCTCGAAAAATAACTGCTGTTGACAACAGCAGTGGCAGCTGCTATGGCTGTTCTCCCAGTATAAGATGCAGCTGTCATGGTTGCTTCTGAAACGTGGTATTTTTGGTCCACAGATCTAGCAACCTCCATGCCCGCAAAAATCTTATCTGTGAGACCGATTCTATCACTGAGCTCTGCGACTTTGGCTGCTGCTGAGGATGAGACTTGGTAGGACTCGTCCAAAGCTTTGGCTTTTGTTAATGCATCTTTGGTCAATGTGTACCCCTTTGCTAGCATGGTTGTGACTACTTCTTGTGCCACAGTGACAGCTTCCCCCGGGGTAGAAACAAACTGGTTCGTATGAGTGGTCTGTCGGCATAAATCATAGGAATTTAGTAACGCGGTGCTGTCCCCACATAATGAGGCACATGAAAAAAAACAAAGAGAAGAAAAGGTTTTGTGGCAAACGAGTGTATAGACGGGTAACTTAAACTAATGCATGACAAAAAAAACTCAAGAAAATAGCTCTTTTCTATTGACTTCCAAGCAGCTCATTACAGAACAACTTCCAAATCTTGTATGCTCCCAACTACTGAATTTGTTCCACCATGTCATAAAGCAACAGAAGATACGAGTTTTCCCGAATGAGAAGGGAGTTTATGGCTAGGATCCTAGGAATACCAAGATGCAAAAAGGATGAATGGAAGTTATGAAAACTATCAAACAGAATATTTCTACATGAAGAGAACTTTAATTGGGGCCTTAGGTTGGAAGAAATCATCAAGCAGACTCCCTACTCCTATCCCCTAACTAAGAGAAACAAAATCAGGAAAAGTTTTTGTGCACTTGTCAGTGTGAGTTCAGTCGGCTCCTTCTAGAATCAGCATGAACAATAGTGGTACGACACAACAAGGGAATTAACCTACAAAGAGTGGAAAGAAAAAGTGCATACCGATGAACTATTTTCAGCTCTTGGATTCCATGACGGGTTGTTCCACGGATATGATTCATCATCATATGTCCCCCATCGTGTTATGCATACGCGTTGATCTCCAATTGTAGCTCCCTAAAACAACAGTAGGGCAAATAATCAGATCTCATATCAGGTATCATGCTAGATACAGCTCCAAGACACTCGGAAACTCTTCATAACAGCATGACATGAATACATGTTAATCTGAGGATGACGTGGATTGAAGTTATTTATATTCTGTTTCTAATGGTTGAAGGCACAAAACACAATCTTCAAAACAGGAGATAATGATGCTCGACACATCTGTTGATGCAGCAGAAATGATAGTGCCTCATTCCAATAACCACGTAAGAACGTTGATACACTCAAGTTTCATGCAGAACAAATGCTATATGATCATTTTCACGTGTCTGTAAGTCACATCCCATCAATATGGAAAATGAAATGATAAAATAAATTCATGGAAAAAGGGGGTCTGGAAGCATCAACTTACTTAAAGATGATGATTGAAGCCCAAATGATTTCTAAATTATGATTGAAACCCAAATCATTTCCAAATTATTTACAAATGTGAACTCATACAAGGATGACAAATGGGAAACTTGATAATGAGGGAGGAAAAGCAGCTAATGATACTGAGAAGGAAAAGCAGCTAATGCTCCAGTACAGGCAATAATCTCCAGAACAACAGCTTCTTGCTTACTAAGTTCTCTTGGTCATGTGCATTTGAGAATTTCGAACAATTCTATCAGAAAGCACAAAAACATTTTTAGTTGAAAGGAAACATTTTGGACCGACTTTGCAGATCTCTTCTTTAATCTAAAGTTCTGCATAGAAATAATAAGAGGCGAACATAGGATAGAATCATAATTCAATTATGTCTGTGCGCTGTTGTCATTTTAACTTTCTTACATACAAAACCCAGGATAGTCCCCCGGTGGTCAATACCATAAATTACATTCACGACACTCTGATACAAGGAAAAGTATAACAGAGCAAAAAGAGCAGATGAATAACTAACAAATAGAAACTGCTGAGGCAGACCAAACATCTTCGAAGTCAATTCCAACAAAAATGACCCTTATGCTGTGCTTGGATCTTGAAGTTATGGAAGGATTTGCGGAGGTAAAGGGAGTGAAGCTAATTTTCTCCCTTCTCTTTTCTTTCTATTCCTCAAAATCCCTTCACAAAACCAATATCCAAATTCCAAACAAAAACATCACTTCCCCTACTGGCAGGGTGGATGAAACTTACACTGAGCATGACAGCTGTTTCCAGAGCATAGGCATCTTTAAATGTCACATAGGCAGTACAAGCATATTCACCTGATCTGTATTGAGCAGTAATCCGATCAGATACATGGTACAACAAAATATATGAGCATATGGTTAAGCAAAAAAAGCAGCAGGTCACCTAGTCTCTGTGAGTGTTGGAATGGAAATGGTGCCATGTACAAGAATACCAAAATCTGTTTATCTTGGTCTTAAAAAAAAATCCTTTACTTTTAACCACAAAGAAAAAGGAAAGAGAAGGACAATTCAGTATCTAAAGCAAACACCGGCGGAGTTTCCCATCTCAATGAATTTTCAATAGGTCAGCCAAACGAATCAGTTCAAGATAAATATTTCAATTAGAAGTGCACTTATTTGTCTGGTCATAGTATAATTTTTACGTTTTGCAATCCTATTCACCATTTGGTGAAGAAATCCAACAGCTTTGATGCATCTATACCTTTTCCTGTCTGTAATCACAATGGAAAGGCAAAGACAGACTTTTCCTGCCCCATTTTATCCTATCATAGATCTTCTATTACAATTTGTGCGATGGATCACATCGCTAAAGTTGAGTCATAGTAGATTCATCCCCTAAGTTTTGCATCGGCGTTAAATTCCGCATGTATAAAAAAACTCTGATTTTTGACAAACATACACCACAAAGTACCGGTCAAAATCAAGCTTTCATGAAAGGGACAGGTTTCCAAAGAGGCAAGAGAGATTGAATAATGCACATGTAAAGAATACAGTAACAACTAAACAGCAGCCAGTTACCATAAACTGACAAATCGAAGACTACCTTATTATTTGCACATGTTCAATTTCACCGCAGTAAGCAAAAAATTCTTTGACATCCTTCTCTGTTGCTCTAGGAGATAGGGTAGTTACTTCTGCAGTATAGCCACCGGGGTACATTGTTTTGAAGTCCAACCAAGAATTATTGGCCTAAGTGTGGTCTGTTAGAAGCAACTGAAAAAATGTCAAAATCTCACGCACTGAAAGGTAATCATAATAGTTATAGAAACAACTTTCACCATTCATGACTTCCATGAATAAGACTACAAAATCTAATTTCTTAAGAACATGCCAGTTTTATAGGAAACAGCACAGATAAAGATACGACACAAATATAAAAAGCATCATCATCGTTGTGCAACCCTAAATGTCCTGATATTACGGTCCATGCCCAGATTGATCCCAGTCTCCCCATTGCCAATCTCAAGCCCCAATCTGAGCTATTCCATTTCAGGAGAAACTGCACAATCACCCTAATCGGACATAATTTGTATCTAGAATACATCATAATGCACAAGCCAAGACCCTGTCAATTTGGATCAGTACAGAAACTCGCCACACCAATTCAACGGTTCTAATCTCTAAGTAATGCCAATCTGATCTTCAGCGAAGAGCAACAACAGTAAAACCTTCTACCTTCATGTCACCGTGGTTCCCTCCCGAAACAATTGATACACAAACAAAGCACATGTGCATGGCCCTCAAGCTGCTGTAAATTGATGACTAATGCAAAATTTCCAATTAGACAATAACTTCTACTCTATGGGATATGAAAGTCAAACAAGGCAGCATTCAAAACAACTTTACCAAAAGCGCACCAGTTCCCTCATTCAAAAAGAGAGCCTTTTTGTATTCCTGGGATCTTTAACTCAAGGTCTTAATACAGTGTGGCAAACTAAATTCCTCCAATGCATTTGTACGTGGGAAAATTTTCCAGGTAAAATAAGAGGGGGGCCTTTTCCTATTCCTGGATCTTTAACTCAAGGTCTTAATACAGTGTGGCAAACTAAGTTCCTCCATTGCGTTTGTGCGTGCGATATTTTCCAGGTCAAATAGAAAGCAAGCCTTTTCATATTCCTGGATCTTTAACCAAGTGTCTTAATACAGCATGCCCAACTAGGTTCCTCGATTCTGTGAGTACGTAAGTATGATGAAACTACATATGCATACGTTAGTGCTCACAACAACTTGTACATCAGTACAAGTCTATTGCCAGCCTCCACTCCCAAAAAAACACAAATCTTTTGATTCATCCACTCCAAAATTCAAGAGAATAAAGATCTTTAACATACCATTTTCAATACGTATTATACTTGAAGAAATATTGAACTAATCTTCTGTTGAAACAAAAGAAGAAAAAACAATTTCAAGGAAACTAATAGAAACGAGCAATGATGGGAATACGACCTTAAAACACAACTTCAGACACAATTGTATCATGAACTGTTTGATGCCTGACTTAAGAACGGCTCCAGACAAAGTTGTGTCCAGATTTCGCGTTTTAAAGTTGTGTTCCTAGAGAAAACAAAAACACAAAGCGGCAACCACAAAACCCATTCAAGATTCCAGACATATACAACATCAATTCCACTCCCAAGATTGCAGAAACTCAAGTGAATTCACAAAGGTCAAGAAAAATCCAAGATACAGACGAAGAGTGAAAGAAATCTGAAAATTTAATCTCTGTAGTCTTCAAGATACGATTTGGGGATCAAAAGAGACAATTGAAATTACAGACCTAGTTTCAACTAACCAAGTCAATAAACATCAAAGCTAAGAAATTTCAACAAGATTAAAGGGCAGTGAAAAGCGTACGGAATTGCAGAACAATAACAAGAATCGTACCTGTTTCTGGTCAGAGCTTCGATCGATTCAAGAAGAGAGAGAGAGAGAGAGAGAGAGAGAGAGGGGCAATCAACTTCAACTGAACGTACTTACCCAAAAAAAAACTTCAACTGAACGTATAGATACACATGTACACACGTTTCGCAGGTGATTTCCAATATCTACACCTACTATTTACAGCAAAATATCCCAACGTACGGATTTAATAGTCTTGATTTAATAGTCCTTTGTTTAATTCTAATCAGATAAAAAATAAATTATCTTTCAACTTATACTTGTCCAGTTGTTTGTGCCTACAGTATTATGCATCCCGATTGAAATTGCTAGTGCCTATGACACTTGCTAGCTAGTAGCTCAAACACTAAATTAATTCATTAGTGTTTAGTATGTGATCATCTTCTTAATGGCACGAAAGAGAATTACTCATGTTTATGGCACTTCCCAACTAAACTTTTAAACTAGCTACAAAAACTATCAATTTGCTTATGAAATTCTAGTAAATACCAAGTAAAAAAGTTAAGAGCGAGGGAGAGAAAGGCGGAGGACCCAAACGATAGGAGCTGATATTGTTTTTAACGTCAACAACAACAGAAGCTGTGTACAAAAGAAGATATGGCATTTTTGTGAAATCTTTGAAAGATTGTGGGCACTTTTTTAAAAGAGTTCGAGGGCACACATCAACTCTTAGATCAAACAAATATGAGTCATTACAACAATTTGTCCCCACACCCTTGTGTTTTATAATAGAGACTAGTGTTTGCACATGCCTACAACATTACGCACCCCGATTGAAATTGTCTGTGGTTACGGCACTTGCTAGCTAGTGACTCAAACACTAAATCAATTCATTAGTGTGTAGTTAGCAAATATGTCTGATTTCGTACTACCCTAATATTTTCCCGGTGGGTTATACTCCTCAATCACTCCAAATCAAATAAAACACACCCAAGATCATTCCCCTTCTTTAGCTCGATGCCAAATATTAGTTGAAAAAGAACGAAATCAAACCCACCCCCAATCTATAGCTCGATGCCAAATAGGGAAGCCCTTTTCTGAATAGAATAAACTAGGGGTGTGCACAGGTTGGGCGGGTCAGGTATAGCCTGCAACCCGACCCCCGACCCGACCATATCGGGTACGAAAAATACAGGCCTGCAACCGAACCGATTGATGGCATAGACCCGTCCGCGAGCCCGATTTTTTCCATCAGGTTTGGTATGGTCGGGTTGATTGGTTTGTAGTTGGTCGGGTCGGGCTGGGTCCGACCCCCACGGGTTATAACCCAAAAAAAAAAGGCCCGAAATCCGAACCGAAACTCATTTTTTTAACAGAACCCAACCCGTACCCGACCGAAGCCTATGTTCGGAGCCATCCGAGACCCTTCGGGTCGGGTCGGGTTGCGGTTTTTTTCACACTCCTGGAATAAACGTTGAGAATAACATTTTTCTCTACATTTGAAGTGCCAAATATATATATATATATATATATATATACATACACACACACACACACATATGTGCCTTTTTTTTTTCAAAATTCAAATTCTGAAACAGAACACTTCCATAACAATAGTTAGCGACAAAAATTGAAAAATCAAACCTCAATGTTTTCAAGTTGGAGGTGGCATGGTGGTGAGACGAAGCCCCGGCATGCTGCTACAGAGGGGGGTGGAAGTCAACGGGGATGAAAGTCCAATTCTTGGTGGGGGGAACAACGTCGTTGGCATGAGAGAGAGAGAGAGAGACAGAGAGATGAAATGGTGCAATGGGTTTCAAAATTTGAAAGCATAGAAATATTTTGAAATGTGCAAAACGATGGCTGGTTAGGGCAAAAGTGATTCGATGGCAGCTTGGTAATATATG
Source organism: Rhododendron mucronatum var. ripense (assembly GCA_019656295.1). Lineage (NCBI taxonomy): Eukaryota > Viridiplantae > Streptophyta > Magnoliopsida > Ericales > Ericaceae > Rhododendron > Rhododendron mucronatum. The sequence continues at coordinate 1,630,067 of BPLT01000014.1, read as the reverse complement.
TAAGGCAAAAGTATATAAACACCCTATCACTTTTTTCCATGGAGACTCGGCCCTTCACATTTAAAAGCACACATACAGACCCCATCAACTACTGAAAACGAAAAAAATGCTAACTCCCGTTAACGGAAGGAAGGTGTAACGCCCCGCCTTTTCGGGAGTAAAATAAAATAATTTTCTTAAAAAAATTTGCTAAATAAATATAATTTTCTAAAATAAGGTTTAGATATTACAAACTCAAGATAGCTTTGGTGATTCGAATACATTAACTTCAGAGCCGACTCTAGGCTTGATACAATTTCCAAGCAAACTCGGTCTTCATTCCTGATATTCTATTCGCGTCGAACTGCACCATCATTGAATCCTCTCCATTGAATCCTGCGCCCTCTGGCAAATTGATCGCCGAAGCAAACGATTTGCCAGGATACAGACGTATCCGTGAGTGATAAATCACCCAGTAGAATAATCCAACCTAATCACCACTCTTACTTTACAGATAGCAAGCAGCAGCAGAATAATAGTAATGCGATAAAGTAAAACAGAGTTTGTTCCACATAAACCAGTTTATTACTGTCCATTTAACCTGACGTGAAATCTAAGATCTCCTCCGCGGAGTCTTTCCTCCCCAACCGCTAGCTATGCCCTGTCCCATGAGCTCACTTTCTTTTGTTGTCGCGGATTGCACCTCAGTTATGTACCTAGCGTGTATCCCTCTCATTACAACAAAAGGAAGCTTATCATGCCCGAATCATAACTAGGGTTCGCCTATCTTATGCACCACCACACAGTCATCACTGGGCTTACTTTGCCAGTTTCAATTCATCACTGGACTCTCGCCAGTATCAATTCATCACTGGACTCTCGCCAGTATCAATTCATCAATCACCACTGGGCTTACTTTGCCAGTTTCAAACCATCACATCCAACTCATCACATTCAAAATCTCGCATGCAGGCATTCTAAAAATAAAAACTTTCCATTTCATCCATTACCTAGTATCGTCTAATATGAACTCTATTCGCATACCACCCCATGTCTCTAGGGTCCAATCTAACATTCAAAATCAAATATCGATACAATATATAATTAAATCAATTAATGATTAAAACAATTAACAAGCAATAAAATCACACAACCTTTTATGAATGGGCCGTTGCCCTTATTCTTGTATGATCACAATGTCAATAATGAAGTAGAACTTTTATAGAAATTTTAACAAAATATTTTCTAGGCTCTTATTAATATTTACAAAATAATTAGATGAATTAAAAACTAATTAAATACATTAATTAGGTAAAAATATTGAAATAATGATCATGACCACGATGAGAGTCCTAAAGGTCCTACGCAACATGTTTGAGTGTCAAAAGTTGAGTTCGGAGGTTCGCGGGATTAATTTACATGAAAACGTTAATTAAAAAGACCGAAAGTGAAGTAAATAGACAATAAATAGTTAATTATAAAAATAAATGTTGAGACTGACATAATTTCATAATTGGACAGAGAGGAGTCTAAATAAAATTACTCGGGTATTAATAATAATGTTTATAAGGTCGTAAAGTAATTTTGATTGGAATTACTTTAAAAATAATAATAAATAGTGAATTAAATAAAAAAAATATTTAATTAGACAAGTTACTGTATTTGAGATTCAAAGAGTCTAAAAAAAATTAGTTGAAGTGTTAAAACGTTGATTGAAAGGTCGTAACTAATTTTCGTTTGTAAACGTTGAACGATAACTAATAAATAATTTAATAAATAGATAATTAAATAAAAAAAATATGACATTAACAAGTTATGATCTTTGAGGTGTGAAAAGTCTAGGAAAAATAGTTCGGGGGTCAAAAACGGTGTTCGGGAGGTCGCAAAATCGATTCGAACCAAAACTGTTCCTGCCGCAAGGTTTGACCGAGTCAACCCTGCGGCTAAGCTCTCTGCCGTGAACTTTTCTCTGGTTCTTGCGGCCCAAAGGTTACGGCTGCAAGGTTAGGAACAGATTTCATTTTTTTGTTTTTTTGGTTCGGTTTTGATGCATGGGATCGTTCGGGCTATTGGGTTAAGCATATAAATAATAAATATACTTAGAGAAGGAATTGGATCGAATTATAATACCTCGATTGGATCGAATTGGTCCACAAACCGAAACTTGAATTTTGGGGAAGAAGACTTCGGGTTCTTTGATCGGGAGACCTTGAGATCAAATTGGATGGTTCTTGGTGATGCTAGGAGTTGTAGGAAGAGTTTGGAACGATCGAATTGGATTTTGGTCGAGTCTAGGTACCAAACCCACTTTTCTCTCTCTCACTTTCTCTCTCTAAAACTCCATGGATTGGAGCTTCGTTCTCTCTGATTTTTCTCCCTTTTCTGGACTGGTGGGGCGTGGAAAATAATGTGGTATGCCCTAGGGTCGGAGTAATGGGGTATATAAAGGGGAATTTTAAAGAGGTTGATAAAATTGAGTTTAATCGGAACTCAAATTCTTAGGCTATTAGATGGACGAGAATACGGACGAGATTATGGCTAGGAAGGAAGTAGAGACTGATTAGGAGAAGGAGAGATGGTAGGGTTGCATGCATGTATGTAATTAAAAATAAATAAAAGTGAGATAATTAGTAATAGGATAATTGTATTAGTATATATCTATTAAGGAGATAATATTATTATTACGAATAATTCTTTTTAAATGATATTATTAATAAAAAATTACGGTCGTTACAAGTTGAATTAAAATTTTACTAAACTAATTTTTGTCACGAAAAATTAATCTAGGATTTTGGTTTAATCTAATCGCACTTTTAAAATAGTTAATCGGTTACTATAGACTATTTGATTAAAAATAATTTCTTTATTCAAAAAAAAAATTAGGGCAAAAATCCGAGTCGTTACAGAAGGAAATGACAAAGATACCCTTTTTTAATAAGGCGAAAGTACATAAACACCCCTCAACTATCACTTTGTTCCACAGAGATCCCCTAACATTTATATTATACCTTTATTCTATCAATCATTCTAATTGTTTTTTTGTTTTATATAATTCCTTTTTTCCTTACATCAATCATTTTAAAAAGAATCTTCTGTATATAACCATAAAAAATGGCGCTAAAACCGTGGAGCGATGGCAGCAGGTGCTGCGGTGGTTCTTTTACTGACAAGAAATGAGAAGGGAAGAAGACGAGGGAAAGAAGAGAGATGTGGGAGAAGAAAAGTATAGGAGAATTAATGGTGGTGGCAGTCGACAGCAGCTGCTGCGTTACTTTTTTCAGCTCTATTTTTTAACTTTTCTTTAGACAGTGTGTGTGTATTGGAGGAGAGAAAAAAAAAGGTCACCGGAACCAGTGGTTAGTCGGTTAGGGTATAGAGAGACTATGATTGAGAAGGGGGAGGAGAATACAGTCCTTTTAAGTTTTAATCCAACCATTGATTTTAATGGTTAAGATGAAGTTTTTTTTTTTTTGTTTTTAAATTGTGTGGGTGGAACCGGCATATGAGCCAAAGTTTTAGATCTGTTTTCTGATTTTGGGTTTTGATTGGAGGCTATTTGTAGAGGGAAGAAAGAGAAGGGTTAGAGTGGGTGTATTTATGTAATGCAATAAGGGTATTTTTGTTCGATTTATGGATGAGGAGATTCATCACAAACGGTTTAGAGGCGGAAGGGTGTCACTTAGGTAACAGAGATTAGTTGATGGGGTCTGTATGGATACTTTTAAATGTGAAGGGGTCTTCGTGAGAAAAAGCGATAGTTGAGGGAGATTGCATAGCCAACTTTTGGATCAAATGAATCTTAATCCTTCTTTCAACTTGTGTTTGTATGATCTCCACACCCTTATTTTTTTGTTAGGTAGATTAGTAATGAATTTTATATCTAATATTGATAGATCTTAATTAGTTAAGACAATATTTTCAAAATTACATAAAACATTATAAATTACAAGATATAATCGATCGAAAAGTGACACGAATTCCTAAAAAGAACTATTAAATCTGGACGGAGGGAGTATTGAATAAAATCCCGAGGCACGGTTGTCTGTGCCGAAAATCATGTGCCTCTGTGCCAAAGAGTTTTTCAGCTATTGGATTTAAAATACAAAAAAAAAATCATACAATCTAACAACCGAAAAATCCCTTGGCACAGAAGCACAAAAATTTTCGGGACAAAGGAGATCGAACCCCTAAAATCCCATGTGTTACATTCTAAACTCGACGAATATTAACACAAACAAATGAGAGGAGTTAATCCATACGAGACGATTTTTTCCTTATAAAAAGAGTCCACTGCACTATTTGGGGTATGCCAAATAGTGTGTGACTCATCTCAAGATCATACAAAAATGATTGAAGCCGTTCAATTTATTTAGAATAAAATCAATTCATTTGAACTCAGTAAGACTTTGATCGATTTTTGTCATTATTTTTAGGAACAAAAATTGAATAAATTGATCAAATAATTACCAATATTCGAACAAGCTGATTTTTTTTTTTTTTTTTTGCAAACACTCTCAAAACAATATTTTAAATAAAATGAACAACTCCGGTCATTAAGGTGAGACCCCAAAATGAATTCTACACAATCTAATTTACGGAATATTTAAAGATAAGTCATTTTCATCTAATTAATAAAAAATGTTTTACATATAAAATATTTTTCTCATTTTTTACACAACCAAATACCAGAAAATAGGTAAAACATTTTACTTTACCGGAAAACATTTTATTTCGTCCAAATAAACGGAGCCTTGGTGTACCAAGTAGCGTACGTATACCCATGGTTGAACTCGTTTTGTTTTGTGGATGTTTATGTATACAGGGAAGTTGTCATTATCTTAACTACCGTAATTAATCTTGTTTGTTGGATCTAACTTTGGGGGCCCACACCACCGAACACCACCGAACTACTATGTATTCCTAAGGCACAACTGTCTAATGATCTGGGTTAGCAGTTATTTTAAGATTAGTGGAGTATTTTTTTGTTTTTTTTTTGTAACTTAGGGTGTTCCGGTGCAATTTGAGCACATGTCGGACTAATACCACAACTCTTTCCATGGCCGTTTCACACAATTATGTGTATGGAAATGATGTGGGTTTGAGAGTTGCTGATAAAGATAATTAAAACTACGATTAGAAAGGATCTCCAAATTCTAAGCCTCAAGTCAAGATCACCGAGCCCTCTCAGTCCCGGGCTATGATTATATGTTGACTGTTTTGGCCATTCAAAAAAAAATATGGGGTGGTAATTTTGGGATGGCTCAATAGTCTGAACTACTTTATCGTTTTCAGTGGGTTACGGTGATTTTTAAGAATAAATTAACCTATAGACGAATTCAAATTTAATGAATTAAATCACAGAAGTGAACCCATCGTGGGCTTCACAGGAAAGAGTCCCTTTCCGAAGAATTTTTTTTTGCATGGCAAGAAGATTTTAATAATAAAAATTAAACGGATCATCGACACACTGATGGAAAAGTCACCTGAGAACCAAAGTCAAAAGAAGGCAAAATGCCAACTGAAACACCACAACAAAAAGCCACACACTGCTCACCTTTCAGAAGAAATATTCCATTTGTACCTAATAAATGGCCGATGCGTAAACCTAAACGTTTAAAAAGATGCATTTTTCCATAAAAAGAATCATGTTTTCATATATCAACAGATACTAATTAATGAGTTTTTTTAAGTCGTGATTTTTTTTTTTGAATCTTTTAACGAAAAAAATACATATTTTTAAAAGCCTAGATTTGCACGCCAAATATTTATTTAGAGACGGAGGGAGTATTGACTGGTTGATTATTGAAAATTACGGAAAGACAATAACTTACCTTTTCTCTTTAATGAACCCATTTTTTAACTTTAGCCGCGCGTATATATTGACTATCCATTAGGCTATGAAAAAGTGATTTTCGACTATTGACAAAATAATAATAATAATAATGTGACGTATTTTTTATTTTATTTAGGGTCTTTTTGGTCGTTTGTATGAATTACTATTTTCAACTTTGATCAATATGTTCTTATACTTTTTCGATTCCTTTTGTCGAGATGAAAAATATGATGTAAATATGTGACCCAAATGTAAAGAATAGAGAAAACAACTAAAAAGCCCGAACAAAAAAAATGTAGTAAAAAATAGAGAAAACAAGCAAAAACCCCGAGCCAAAAAGACCCTGAAAGTTAGTTAATGTGACCAATCATAACCATCGATTACCTGTTTATCTCCTGATCTTGGACTAAATTATTGGTAAATTTTTTCACTAGACAAGACAAAATTTGCTACATCACCTCATTCTTGTAAACTTAATTGTATTTTTTTCATTTTGTGTTTTTTTATTTTTTTCAATATTTTTTTTATATTCGATTGATATTTTTCGGATTAATAATTCGTCTCAACATGAAGAGTCTAAAAAGTATAAAATTATGACCGAAAATAAAAAAAAGTTTCACTAATTAAAGATGAAAAAAGTACTCCCCTCCGTCCCAAAAAGTTAATTATCATAAAAAGTACCGAAATAAATTTCAAACTTAAAAATTTACAAGAGCACAACTAATCCTGTCCTACTACCTATTATTAGAGTTGATTCAGTAGATAAATGCAGGCAGCGTGCCTACGAGGTACTGAAAGACACATTTCTTGACGGGACGTGTGACAAGCCTTTATAGCTCATATTCTCAAGCATATGTTCTTTTCAATGTTCCAAAAAAGATAATGTAGTACCATATGAAGACTTTTCAGCCTTGCACTATGCATCACAAAGTTTAGTAAAATCAAGTCCTTTCACGAGGGTACGTAGTGCAGTTGGTGATCGGTCAGGATGGAGGGGTTTATCATCCTGAGGGTCCCATGTTTGACTTCTCTGTACTGCGAAAAAACTCTTAGGGCCACCCATGCGTAAAAACCCTTTGGGTTATAGCAAAAACTGGTGGAGGCTGTAGAGATTTAATCTTGTTGTACGAGCAAGCTTGAGTGGGGACATAAAAAAAAAACAATTGGAGAAACAAAGATAGCAGCTGCGGCTCATAATGCATACATAATTATTGTTTTTGGTACCAACATGACCTAATTATTGTCCATATATACATACATATAACCTCTGCAGACAAACTCATGGTCGTAATTAATCCCAAGTTGGCATGGCCTTAGCTATATAGTACAGACCAAACCCTAGAAATTACAAGACGCAGCTATAGAACTAGCTTAGCCAGTTTTGGTTCGCTACCGGTTCATTACGTAATGATCAAACTTCTGATTATGGAAGCTTGTGGCGAATCAGAATCAATGGTAGCCAACAGCTGAGAGAGTCGCTCGCTTAGGTCGTCCACCTCTTTATGCAATTTCCTAACATAGTCGCAGGTCTCTTGTAGCACCTTTGAAGCCGATACCTGCGCGTGTAAGTAACTATATCAACTAACGACTCTATAACAATTATTTAAGGGTCTTTTTCTTAAAAAGTGACTTTTTTTTTTCCTTCTAATTTACTCTGCTTATAACTCCCTAGTCAATAGACCAGAGTGTCATGTACTCATGTGTAGCTGTAAAGTTATATATGTACCTTGATGTCTTGGTTAATTGACTTCAATACCCATAGTTACGTACGTAACACACGTTTCATGAATGGTGGTGCTACCTATCTTTCTAGCGCATTGCGTTATTTTAGCGTTACATGTACAAAAATGTACATATATATACATACAAGCACAAAACACATTTTATGAACATAGTTATGCACATGTAACAAACCTTGTTTAATTGCCTGTTACGAATCTCGGGAAGTAATTCCTGCAACTTGGACACAAGATCCATGATCTGATCATCGTTGATGCTAGAAGTGCCGGACGACTGCCTCGGCCTCCTGCTAGACATCCTTCTGCAAGAAATATAGCTCAAACTCCCAAAACAACCAGAGAATAAACACGGAGCAAGAAGGAAAACAAGTGAGAGAGAGAGAGAGAGAGAGAGAGAGAGAAGGTTCAATTCTCTAGAAAAAGGAGGAGGAGGAACTAGTGTTAGATATGGAAACATGAAAGCATGACAAGAGATATATAAAAAAGAGGAAGGACCACCACAAGGGAAGGAGAAAGGGAGAGTACATAACATAGGCAGTACTGATGTTGGAACATGAAGAAGACAACTGCATGGGAGAAACAAGTGCGCTTTTGATTTTTGATTTTTGAGAGAGAGAGAGAGAGAGAGAGAGAGAGAGAGAGAGAGAGAGATTAGGCCATTATACTTTTTTCCTGTGTGCTCCCAAATGGGGGTTTAGAATCAAGTGATTGTGTTGGCTCTTGTTTGAACAGAGTGGGCCTCTATAAGTGTGACTCAATGCACAAGACCATGTGATCTCCTTGTGTAGTGGACGTACGGTAGTCATATCGAGCTAATCATAGTATACACTATACAGATATTTTATTTTTTTTATAACATGCGTGTGCGGGTTAGTTTACGCACATTTTAACCAATCGTGGAATTCTAAAATTAACGGTTAGAAAAACTTTCACTGGCCTTGAGATCAATTTTTGCGGGCACATTTTAACGTACCTAAATTCTATGTTCAGTCACCGCATTTCTTCTTGATATGGATGTTTGTTGACGTGTTTTGCTTTTAATTTGCTCTATAGCGTGCATTAGGTCCCTTAATTTTCGTATATTAGTTGCACGCAATGAATTGTAATATCATCGTTGTTATTAATTTATTTCTTGCTCTTGCAAAAAATAATGCCAAACCATGAAACTCTTTCATAGATGTATTACCTCCTTGTTAGCTAGGGGCATAACCACGCGAGTGCCGATATTTTTCTTTCTTTGAGAAAATGATTGATCATATCATCGCAAGGTTAAAGTTTTTTTTTTTTTTTTTTATCAGCAAAGAAAGGTTATTTGGGAATGACTTCGGTGTCCCCGGTTATTTTGGGGACACCGTAACTTTTGGCATAACAAAACCATTATAAGCATAACTAAATCCATTACAAGCATAACCAAAACCATTATAAGCATAACCAAAATCATAATAAGGCATAACTTGGTTGGTTATGCCTTGGTTGATTTTTTGTTATGCCTTAATTGGTTTTTGGTTATGCCTTGGTTATGCCATGTTATGGTTCTATTATACTTGTGATGATTTTTGTTATGCTCCTAATGGTAAAGTTATGCCAAAAATTACGGTGTCCCCAAAATGACCGGGGACACCATTCAACAGGAAGACAATAATAATGCAGAGTACGAAGACAATAATAATGCAGAGGACGAGGAAAACCCACTTTTACAAGAAGTGGGGAAGGAATCACAAAACCAAAAGACAAACCAATAAGAATCCACAACTCCCAATCCGATGTAGCTGCTATGGTCAAATCATCACCAATACTATGAGTAAAATTATCCGTAAGCACGCCAATGGATTTATCTCAAACTAGGAATGCAGAAACAACGTGTCTACTTGATGAAACGAAAGCACCATCATAGATGAATCAACTAAAAGGACGTTTCGAAACATTACTATCCCCATAAAACACGACTATCTAATTAAAACTAAAAGAATCAACTGAAGGTAGAACATAAATCGAGAGAGAACCACCGGCCGAAACCCTCGAGTAGCACCGAACTAAATTCCAAATGCTCTTGTCGACCAACGACACGTGACCGACCCCACTAGGATGCATGTGATCAAGAGGGACCTTCTAGAGCATGAATTGTTACCTTCTTTGTACTTGTTACCAACTTTAAATCACCATGAGAAAATCTTTTTCACGGTTCTGCCGTAAATAATAAATAGTTATTTACGGCTCTAATCGCGATCATTTAAAAGTATTTTGGATAGTTCAAACTTTCTTTTCGGAAAAGTTTTATTAACATCCGGATCGTCTAGAATACTTTTGAACGGTCGCGAGTAGTTCCTACTGTAAAGTAAATTTTATCTCAATTACCATGCATATATATTGCTGGTTGAGTGCATACATATGGTGTCGAATCGTCTTAAATTCGTAATAATTACACCAAATTTTTAAACATTTATACATTATCTCATATTATATGTTATGAGCAAACTCGTATACGAATGTTGTGGCTTCTACACGGAAATTATGAATCCAGTACTATTTAGTGCTATGAAATAAACTATACTAGGAGTACTCTTTATTGAGAATCAATTTCGTAAAATACCTTTCGGTTAATCATTAGGTTGACGTTGGTTTTCGGAATCGTTTTTGTCCAGAAAGATTCATTTTGAAAAGGAAATTGAAGAGATGTTTGAAATTCTTGAAACTTTAGTTAATCACCAAAAAGATTAGAAAAAAGGAAAAAAGTTCAAAATTTTTAATGAACTCTCTCTCTCTCTCTCTCTCTCTCTCTCTCTCTCTCTCTCTCTCTCTCTCTCTCTCGAATTATACATGTGCTTAATATGGGTTCCGTTATGCTTTTCAGACGATGCTATTTTCATGATCAACATGTAGATGCTGAGTCCATGATTGGGAGTTTGCCTAGAAAGTACAAGAGGGACTCGATCTGATGATTTGATTATTGAGTATTGCCTAGGCTACAAGTGTCTTGTTTCCTTGAGAAGGGAAAAAAGGAGCCTAGCTACAAGTGAATTGGGGGATGGGGTTGGGACTTGATCCGATCTTTGATTGCCGAGATGAGATTCAAGCCGTCAGATGCACGATCCGATGGCTTGGAGGTGCGCATCATAGTGCTGTGCACAACACCAATCCGAAGTCCAGTTTGGTGGTGCCCAGTGCCCACTCTTCCATAAAGGGAATTTTTTTTTTGAACGGTGAATAAAATTAATTTTATTCAAGCAAAAAGATTTTAATTACTTAGTTCATGCATAAGCTTAGTGCTTAGTGCATGCGATGATTGGGAGCAAACGCATGACATTTTAAAGGATTATGTGACCAAGGCCAAGCCATAACGGACTGTACGTTTGAACTCTGGCATGACTTCTTGGGCCTGGTGTTTGGTTGGAGTGGGTTCCAGCAAAGTTTTACTCCTATTACTTTTTCATCAGTACAAAGGAAGCCACACAGAGCTAAAGTTCTTATTTGATACTACCTCTCTCCAAAAAAATATTATCCGGTCCGCAAAATGAGATCTTAGAATTTTATTTTTGTCGAAAAAATTCAAACGTTTTGCCGCTAGTTTCTAAATATCAATGAGTTCTTTAATTTATCAAAAAGGGTGAATTTTTCTTGGCAAAAATATTTTTTTAAATTCTCATTTTGCAAATCGAACAATGTTTTTGGGATGTAGTAACGAAATGTGAAACTTGTGGAAAAATCATGTCCGCAGAATAGGATTTTTGAAATCGAGTTTTAGGCCGTGATTATGGAATTCCATGCAATCCTACATTCCCACTGTTTCACCCAAGCCCAATCTCTTCACACTTGGGCTCTAGGCCTAAATATCTAGATTTGTGATTTCCTGTGGGCCCTAGATTGAATATTGAATTTCTGATATGTACGCTATTTCCCAAAACGAAATTCTGTATAGTTTGTGTGGGACCCATCTCTCACATGGGTGTGTGTTTGGGTTTGATGCTAGCAAATTTGATTTAAGATACTGATTGAGATCTTTTCTGCAGACAAAAATCAAAAAATTTATCATGAAAATACTTTATTTTATTGCTCTGAAAAGTTATACAAGACTGTGTTATCTTAAACCTTACCTGGACTGGAAGATGCTGCAAAGCGGCCGTTCATCTCGGCAATCGACGTCTAGAATCTTGACCGAACAATGGAATGTTCAGATCTGCATGCGCGTAGATTACCCCATACTAGTTGCCTCACTTCATAAGTCCCTATCCAATGATATCATTTTAGACAAATTTAGTAGTCCTTTTCTACTTTTCAAGTTGCAGCCACCACATTATCATGGGACTGTTGCTACATGTAACACGTTCATATAATTCAACAAAACTAGGCCCAATTCCATTCTTCGGAAAATGAAACGTGATGATCTTTAACCACGCACAAAATTCCATTAACGTGTCTCACCATTATTGAAAGTTTGGTTGGACTTCATTCGTAAAGACCTATCAATAAGATTATTGACGGTTGTTACTCTTTCGACTTCGGTTTTAAGGGTATGTTTCACTGACTTTCAAGGCATATTTTTAAGGGCATGTTTTCAAATAAGTACTCCCTTCGTCCCTTTTTAAATATTCTGTTTTGTAACTCCAACTTATTAAGAAAATATCATCATTACACCTTTCACATCAACTTATACCTCCATTTTCCCTATTTATCCTCTATGGAAATATCACCATTACACTTTTACTCACTAATTTTTCAAAATGGAATCTACTTTTAGGGGCAAAATGGAAAATGCACCAATTTTTATCCACTAACTTTACAAAATGAACACTTATTAAGAGACAATCCAAAATGGAATACTGGACTTTAAAAATACGACGGAGGGAGTACTTTTTTTTGGAATTTAAGCTGATGTATTATGAGGGAATGACTTGTCTCGTAAAATAGAAAAAGTACTTAAAAAATAAAAATCTGAGCCGAACGACGCCTAACTCTTCTTTCCATTCAAGTTTTGGTAGGTACATAATTGCATCCTGACCATATTGTTTCATTAAACGAATCTTTGTACATCTGTTGATGTTACAATCACGCCCGCATCTCTTCGAAAGATGCAAGTTTTCCATTTCGACTATCAAACCATGTTTGGTGAGAGAGTGCTGAATAAACATGACAATTTTCGAGTAGAATGACACATTTGATCCGGCACGTGAAGTTATAATCTCAGTAGAGTGTTGTCGCAATACTTGCACATACCCTTCACAATAACAGAAAGTCAGAAACAGTAGAGTACTGTTGTGAGGGTACGTAGATAGCTAGTGCAGAATGCCAGAATCTAACAGAGAGATATGGGCTGAGGGCCCTGATGGGGGCCACTTGTGTGGGAATAAAGCTTTAGCTGCAGCTACAAGCCCAATTCTGGGTCTGCCCAACAATTCTTTGGCTGTCTTAACCATGTGACTTGTCTCTGTCTAGCCTCAACTGTCAACCAGTTCAAGTGTGAACATGTTATGCCCCCAACTTTCCATGCAATAATTCTTGTGGCAGACAGATGTTGAAGAGTTCGAATTCTTTGAACTGAAGAGAGTTGTATAGTCCGTACAATCGTGGGAGTCCAAAACAATTTTTATTTGTTCAGATTTGTTAAAAAGCTTTCCGGGAAGAATAGATACTTAATGGAAAAAGTCTTTTAGCAAATGTGGACCATTAAATGCCAAGAAGGACGCAGTCCTCGTTGAACTATAGAGAAGCCGGAGCAATGTTGAAGTGCTAAAGGGTATTGCGTATTGCAGCAGTTTGACAGAGGTAAATAGGTAGACAGTTTAACTCTTGTTTTATAGAGAGAATGGTTCAGGAACTCGAGTCTAAGCTTGAAATGAGGCAAATAGCACTTGCCGTCATGCTAAGTTACAATCCCATAGAAAGTGGCATGATTTTTGAGTTGTTTCAAAGATGGCCAAACTCAAAAGAAGCTTAAAAAGGCTCATCCCTTTAAAAGTTCGAGTTTTAAGAACCAAGCGGATAGCCAGGTGGTCCAGGAATCCCTCAAATGGAATTGGAAGTTAGATACTGAGATCGGCATTTGATTTCACATGAATTGCTGCCTCTATATTCTTGAAGATAAGTTTTGGTTTCAAACTTATGCCATCCTAATGTTCCTTGAACATTTCTCAGTGACAAGCGATTTGCGGCTCATCTTGCCACATGTTCGAGCCTTTAAAATTCCAAACCCGCCTCTACCTTATAAAAACTACCCCAAGTTCGTCCCATTGGCATCGGGTAGACAGAAATCCATCGCGGTTCTGTGTATTCTTTTCTTTTTTTTTTTTCAAGCTGTTGAGAAATAGGTTAAAGGCTAGTCTAGAATTGTGTAGAATGATTAATCTCAAATTATGTGATGATCTGCTACACCTTTTGCAACATCCACTGCCTGAGTCATGTTACTCTCACTGAATGATATCACTGACATACTATGGGCTCTCATTATTGACTTACACAAACTAGTGCTGAGAAACAAAAGTAGATAGCTCAGTTTATATCTTTGCCACTTAAAAGATGCATGGACACAGATTCGGACACATGACATAATAATTTTAAATAAATAGGGATATAAACACGGTGGCTTCTATGTAGTTAGTAATATATTTGGACCTAATTCAAATCTATTACTATTGTTGTAAATCTTGTGGAGTATTTTATGTCATAATTTCCTGATTAGAAGAAGCTACCTTGGACCTAATTCAGTTGGTAGTACAAGTGAGTGCTGGAATCCTGCTGCAGTTAATGGTATTTTATTTCTGATAATATTTCTGCTAGTTGTGTCGGGGAAGATGTGAGTAGTTTGCACTGGAGATGCGAAAGGGAAGGGTTGATTCAGGGCAAAGGTGTATGTGGTTTATGCAGAAGATATGAAGGGAATGAAGGTTGATTCTGGGCAAAGCTAGTGAAGCCAATGATGCGGGTTTTCACACTGCTGGGGACGATGTGTTCTGTACTGTTCCGATTTTAGCAGATGTCCCCGAAGGGACAGCTGGGGATGATGTTTGGTGCTGCTCTGGCGCCGGTTTTTTCAGTGTTTGGCGGCAACTGAAGCGGTGACTATATGAAGTGGGTCCAAACATAAAATGGGCGTAAATTTGAACGCGGAAGTTGAATATTACTCGAATTGATGTGTTTTGAGTTCTTCGCAGTTTTCAGTTCTTATATATTTCCTCTGGTTGGCTCCTGCCAACTGTATGCAGTTAACTTTCCATTTCCTTTTTGGGTCCGGGGTATGATGTTTTATCTTCATCTTGATGCCCACGATGTGTTTTCATCGTTGTGATGCCGCCTTGCTTCCGACCCCTTCAATCTTCGTAAACATCATTCAAGGACCAATAAATTCCTTTGTTGACGTCCAATAAATGAATCTACAACAAAACTATCAACCTAATGATCATTCAAGAGGGAAATCAACAAAAGCCAAAAAAAAAAAAGCAGAGGTTAATGGGGCCTGAAACATAATTAACACCATCCAAAACAGCGGACTTTTGCTTTTTTGGGAACAATCAACAAAAACTTGATCAAATGTGGTGCAGCTGCAGCTGCAAGAGTCTGGAATAAGCCCCGTCGTGTCGGCTTACAAGTTCCGAATGGCTACCTTGTTCAACAATCCGCCCGTCCTGAATCACTGCAATTGTATCCACTCTCCTAATCGTTGACAACCGGTGGGCCACGAGCAAGGTGGTCCGACCCCTAATGAGCCTCTCGAGCGCCTCTTGTAACACACTCTCGGATTCTGCATCGAGCGCACTAGTGGCCTCGTCCAGTAAAAGTATTGCGGGGTCCTTTAGAACTGCCCGTGCAATGGCAATTCTCTGTTTTTGCCCTCCAGAGATCTGAACCCCTCTCTCACCAACCGGGGTTTTGTACCCCTCTGGTAATCCGCTAATGAAGGCATGCACATTTGCCACTCGCGCAGCTTCAATGACCTCTGCTTCAGTTGATCCGTCTTTCCCATAGGTAATGTTGTCGAAAATGGTTGCTGCGAATAGGGCTGGTTCTTGAGAAACCAATCCTATTTTAAGCCTGAGTGACTTTAAGTTCAACCGCTTGATGTCGTTTCCGTCTATCATAACTGTACCTGCCGAAGGGTCGTAGAATCGTTCTATTAATGCAATTACGGAACTTTTTCCGGACCCACTTTCTCCAACAAGGGCTTGGCTGTGGCCGGCTTGGATCCTAAGATTGAAGTCCTTGAAAACGAGAACGTCCGGGCGTGACGGGTATGAAAAGTCCACGTGGCAAAGCTCGATTTCACCATGGACTGAGTCAACAGGTTCAGCATCTGGATCATCCGCGTCAATCTTGGTTGAACGGTCAATGATGGAAAATATGGATCCGATGGTTTGACTGCTCCCAATTATCTCAGGGGCAAGACCAAGGGTTTCAGCAACCGAATTGGCTGCCATGACTAGGATGACAACCACCTTGACGACTTTTGAGACGGTTGAGAGGCCTTTTTCGATAAGGTGGACTCCGTACCAAAAGAATAGGGCTTGAGCAGAGTAAAGAGTGAGCTGAGAGAGGCCGAAGAGGACGCCAGCCGTTTGGCTGTGGCTGAGGCTTCGGAGCTGGGGTACACGGAGCTCGTGGCAAAAGAGGGAGAGGATCTTGTCTTGGGCATTGAAGGCAGCAACAGTTCGGATATTGCTCACTCCTTCCGCTGCTATCATGCTTGTCTTTGCATGGGCCTTGGCTGTGTCTCCCGCGAAGCCTTTGAGGGAGAGTTGCTGTGTATTGTGGAAAACAGAAAAAAAGAAAGAAAAAAAGAAAGAGAGAGAGTATGAATTTAGCTGTCAGGACATTGTTTCATTAGCCTAGAAATAAACAAAAAATGAAGTTTGATATTTCTGTAATCAACTCTTATCAAAGAAAACTAAAAATGATAGCATCTTACCAACTTATATTAGCAATTTTTTACCATAAATTGCCAAGATGTGCGGGCCGAGAATTGGAATGTCAAATCCAGTCCAAAATGAGGATTGGAGAGGATCTGAACCGTTTCTAAAATTACCATTTGATCTTTCAAATTTTTTCCATCAAATTGTAATACCGACAATTTGCTTTTATTTTTTGACATCAAACGGATGTTGGTCGGACGTCAAGCTACATCTTCTGATCTATGCTCGGTTGGCAGTACATTAGAAAATTGATCAAGCGGGTTCAGCAACTCGCTCAAGCGAGTTTGTGTCAATTGAGCGACTTTGGTGGATCACAGTACTGGGCACCAGAAGCTATGATGGCATATCCTCTACCTTCTATGTATCCTTTAGTTATGCTGAGGATATTAGACTTTCTCAGCTTTCAACAACCAATATGAGCGAAGCCTTTTGGAGGATTCCTAGGTCAGATCAAGTCTGTAGATGGATATCCAGAACGTAATTGGAAGGCTAGTGGATGTAAGGCGCAGCAATCATGCATCGGAGTGGTGAATGGGGTACAGTGCACTTACTTATATTAAACTTTTGCAGTATTGTACTGAGAAAGTAGTGAAGATAGATTCCAGGGAACCAAAATAAGACTGAAATCATACACTATGAACAACAACAAAAATGGAAAATACTTGGACTTTTGGGACAACCCACAAGAAAATTATAAAGGGTCTAGTCGTTTAGCAGTCTCTGTGCATACCTGACCAAAAAAGGCTAAGACAAGAAGAGGGAAGGTGGCTAATGTGAGAAGGGAAATCCTCCATTCCACCATGAAAGCAACTATGAATGAAGTGAGAAGGGAGGTCATATTTTGCAGTATAACTGAGATCCTCTCACAAATGGCAGATTTCACATCAGTAGCATCCGTGGCTAGGCGAGCTGCCACGAGACTTGAGTTGTGTTCCTCCTCGTCGTACCACCCGACTTCATTCCTCAGTATTGCTGACAAAAGAAAAAAACTTACCATAAAAAAGAATCCATAGTGCCTTACCTACATCACAGAAGACATGAAAAATGACATTTTGTACACAATCAGTATGCTGCTTATAATTGTGAAATTATCCCACACCACGAAAATTCATTTTCAATACCACTTTTGGTGACTAAGGTTGTGTTTAGTTACCGAAAGGTAACAAAACAGTTACTAAAGGCTATGTTAATTGCTATAGGTTTAATCTTCATTAACTAACGTGGTGGTCTCCCAATGGTTGGCAGTTGGCACCAATACTAATTTATGAGACACTACGCTGGAGATATATTTTGTTGTTGTTCATTTTCCTAAGTTACATGAATTGTAACGAATAGAGTACATTCATGAATGAATATACCTGCAAGCATCATCCTTCTCACTCTTGTAGCGAGATTCTCTCCCATAAGACTGAAGAAATAATGTTGTATGAAATAAGCCACCACCGCGTAAAGACCTGTGCCAAGGAAAATGATAACATACTCCTTTGTCTTCCTCTCCATGATTGCATGATTTCTGTAGTAGAATACCTCAAACATATTGCTCATTGCAATGGAGATTGTCGGGCAGATAAAACCACAAAGAATTGATCCAACTGCACCCATCATGGCACAAGGCCATTCCGGAGCATTTAGCTTGAGAAGCCGGAAGAAGTACCATTGTGGGGCTGAATTTTTCATTTTTGTTTTGACATTTGAGACCACCTCTATCTGACAATCAACTCCAGTGTTGTAAGAATCGCTTAAATTCCTCAACCTGCTAGAATGAAGGTTAGGAGATTTTGGGGATTGCGAATGGCCTAGTTGTGGTGAGCGCGTATGTCTGGTTGAAGGACTGGAGAAGTAGTGGTTTCCCGTCGTTTCTTGGAATCGGCATAATGAAGCGAAAGCCCCACCTTTTGAAATTAGTTCTTCGTGGGTTCCTGTCTCAACAACTTGGCCTTGCTGTATAACGGCAATTGAATTAACATTTCTAATGGTGGAGAAGCGATGGGCGACAACCACACTTGTCCTCCCAACCATGAGGTGGTCTAGAGCATCTTGAACAATGCTCTCGGAACCTGCATCGAGGGCACTTGTTGCTTCGTCAAGGAGAAGGATCTTTGGGTTTTTCATCATAGCTCTTGCTATTGCGATTCTCTGCTTTTGGCCACCAGAGAGTTGGACTCCTCTTTCTCCCACCTGGTTTGCAATTGAAAGGACTTGGTATTGATTTAGAAGCCTCAAACTTTTTTTTTCTTAACTTTATAGGAAATAGAAATTTAAAAAATACAGTTTAAATACAGAAAATGCAAGCCTGAGTCCAAAAGATAAATATCCTGCTCTGTACACTATTATTGTTATAACTGGTAGACTAGGGAATGTAAACCAACCTGGGTGTTATATCCATTAGGAAGCAATGTAATGAACTTATGTGCATTTGCAGCAGAAGCAGCTGCTTCTACTTCAATCATTGTTGCATCAGGATTTGCATACAGAATGTTCTCAGCTATGGTGGTAGCAAACAAAGCAGGTTCTTGATTCACCAGTCCAATTTGATCGCGCAACCATCTCAGCTGTAGTGTCTTTATATCCATGTTGTCAAGTAAAATTTGCCCTATTCAGCAAATACATACGTAATTAGTATAACATCGACTATTATGTCAATTCGATCAGCGTTCCATGATTTTCATCATCATAGAAGTATTGTAGTTACCGTCATTAGGATCGTAGAACCTTTCTATCAAGGAGACAATGGTACTTTTTCCTGATCCACTTCCACCAACAACAGCAATCGTCTTTCCGGCAGGAAAGAAAATTGAAAAATCCCTCAATATGATAACATCCGGTCGCGATGGGTAGCTGAAAGTTACATCTTTGAACTCTATGTTCCCACTGAACTCAGCTATGCAGTTACCGATGGAAGGATCTTGAATTATAGTCGGTCTCTGCTTGATTATCTCCATTAACCTGTACCCAGCAACTTTGCCTTTGCTAAATGCCCCAAGCTTTGAAAATGACTGACCTAAGCTCCTGTGTAAATCATTTTTTCTTAATCAGTATATTCTCCAGAGTAGGAGTTATTCAACTGAAAGTAGAGGTTTTAGGTTAAGATCTTACACGCCCCCAACAACGGAAGATAAGATAGCGGTGAATGCCTTCCCTCCATCTGTTTGCCCATTTCGGACAGAAACACCAGCGTACCAAAAGACTCCGGCCCATGACATCCATAGTATTCCATAAGTGCATCCCAGCCCTAGTCCTTTAGCCATGCCAGCCTTATATCCAAGCCTCAATGTGTGCTGTATTGCATCTGAATAGGAATTGAGGGCCTTGCTCTCGCCAACATACGAGTAGACGGTCCTAACTTGAGCGATGGCCTATTTAGACAATGTTAAATCATGCCAATTGTAGTACACTAAAATTAATACAGAGGCCAGTCACTAAACAAAAAATTTAGAGCTCCAATATTTTCGAGTCATTAATTCATTAACTTTATTGCCCATGTAAGATCATTGTTTGATCTGCCGAAAAAGGCCAACTATAGAACAGGAGAAAAGGTAAGTATTTTTTACTACTGTAGCGCATGTAAGATGTAATAGCATCATTTGAATAGGAAAAAACAACCTGCTCAGCGATGATACCAGCATCTGCATACAATTCACGGCCCTTGGACGTGAGACCTGTTAGAATATATGCAAACAATCCCCCGGCTAAGGCGATTCCTGGAATCACTGCCACACTGAGTAAAGCTAACCTCCATACTAATGCAAAACCAATCACCAGTCCGGCCACAAAAGTGGAGATATGATGGATGAAATTTCCCACCTAAAATTCCAATAATCATAATAAGGAAAATTATAGTTCAATAGTATTCAGTTTCCACAGAAACACAGATTTTCATCTTGCATATGGGAAAACTCGGGGTAAAATCTCCTCCATTGTTTATAGATCAGTTTAATTGCTTTCAGAATATGGTGTGTGGCTCTGCCAATATTATTGGTCCCTACCATAATACTCTAAACTGGATTCTGCATGTGAGGATGGGAATTGTGCAACCCAACTGTGGAACCTCACAGGGAGGATGACACAAATTAACTGAGATTTTGTTGTATGAAAGTGTTTGGCGATCCAATTGTTTTTTAGATTCTTGATTGTGAACTGTACATTACAAATTTTTGATTAAATTGAGAATCAGTCAAAGTATTTGAATGATACATGCCAAATAAAGTTTTTAAAGCATCATGAGAGTGTAAGTAAAAACCGAAGCTAAAAGCTTCTCCAAATATGAGTTTCCGATTATGCATTCTCTAGTTCTTTCTGACAGAATTCATTCCCTAATCAGCTCCCAAACACTCAAAATACAAAATGCAGAAAGGAGGCTGACAAACAGGATCTATGTGCCATCAGAAGTGATAAGAGACAGTTTGAGTATAAGATGTAAGCTTCAAAAAGTCGAGCTCATTTGTGTTGGCAATTTCATTGACGAAACACATATTTTGTTTCCCTTTTATCGAGTTGTATTTCGTTTATTTGTTCATTTTAAAGAGTCTGTTCAGGATTTATGTCGAAAGGAATCATTTCGAACATGTATTGAGTGTTTGAGTGCGGTAGCACAGTTGTCTTGTGATCCGGGGGATCAAGAAGATTGAAGTGAAATTGATCATGAAGAGCTGAGCATTGCATTTGCACAACATTCAGTTTTCCGGAAAGTGGCTTGAGACACTGTCCGGCCCATGTCTAGCCAACTGTACTGATTGGACGTTGGCTCGAGCCAGTTCTGTGGGATTTAGCAGCTATACAAAGAGAACAACTAGGTCAGAACAGTAACGAAGAAAAAACGAGCAGCCCCACTTTTATTTGATGCAAAGAAACTTTCAATAGGGAAACTTGCTTTGCATCTTGGAGTACATATGTGATCTATGGATCATTGACGGAAAAATCCATCTCTTGGAGATGTTTCAATGTCCTTTTTATCATATTTGAGAAAAGTCCTAAGGAGGATTCCTAGGCAATTCAAATTCAAAGTCTTTTGGTGGATTCCGGGAGATAAATGGAAGACTTGTGAATTCAAGGTAGCGGCGATCAAAGCACTGGGTGATTCAAATCGTAGGGTAAAACCCGAGGAACAGTCCTACAGCCAGGCCACTAAGTGGACCTGACTGTGCAACCCAAATCTCGGGGAGAACTAGTTACAGCACACCAACCGCGGCCCCTCACTTAAATATCATGGTACTCACCAAATGAAGAATCGAATCCCAGACCAAGGGGATTACTCCCTAAGTCTGGGACTCACCTTTACAATTGGGCCAACGATTGCTTGTAACTAAACATTTAGTATAGTGTTTTGATTCTTTCCCATTTAGGGTTTTTCATGTATAACGTATAGTGTTTTGACAAGTAATTTATTTTAGCATAAATTGAGATATACAAGTAGTATGTATGGATTTAGGGAGGGAGGTGAGGGAGGGAGGGAGCATACCTTCTCACTAATGGCATCTTGAACAAGAAGAGTATCCGTTGAGACACTGAAAACAATATCCCCAGTTCTGGCATCTGTATCAAAGAATCCAACGTCCTGCTTCAACACAGCCTCCAAATATTTCTTTCTCCAAGTACCCACTTGCCTCTCTCCAGTATAAATCCAACAAGCAATCTCTGTTGATACAAACCCATCAATTTTCCAATAAAACATATTTAACCCAACTAATAGTCAAAATAAGAAATCTCTGTGTTCTCATTTTATATTTAGATAATTACTCTAACTTTATAGAGTACGACCCAATTTGATTGAGACATAAAGCTCAATTTGATTTGATTTGATTTGATTTGCTTGTTCTTTTAAATAAGTCATTGGCTTTTCCGTAAAAAATAGCCAAACAAACCCAAAAAAAAACAAAAATAAGCCAATAAACCAATTGTTTCGTCTTTATTCCAAAAAAAATTGGATTTCGGTCAAAAAATTTTACTTTTTAGATTCCTCTCTTCACGAGGATGCAATAATTTCCAAAAAATTGACAATAAGCCAAGTGATACGAAAAAAATTTGAATAAGGATAAAAAATAAGCTACTTTGGATTATTTATCCGAACAACTAGTTTAGTTTGAATTTATCCAAAATATTTGTAATGAACATTTATAATTTCTGCTTTCAATCACAACTCCATTTTTTTTTTGTAAACGGCAAAGAAAATTTTACGGCACGACATCCTTAAGCAAAGCCTACAATGCCAATCCAAATTTCACAGGTGTTTTTGCTAGAACCTTCTCTAAAACTATTTAAAACACAAAAAAACACGAATTCTTTCTTCCATTGCTCTTTTTTTCCCTTGTTTTTTTTTTCTTTTTTGATTTATATGCTAAAATTCTAAGTAGGTAAATGATGCGGTTGCCATGGAAGAGGGCGAGTACTTTGGGCATTTTGGAATTTGGACCCGTTTGATAAACCTCCAAGGGGTTGGGATTGGATTACCAATCCCAACGGATTATTAATACTGTGTTTGATAACCAAAAATGAGTTGGGATTATTAGTCCTTACGACTAACAAGGTGGGTTATTAGAGGGTGTTGAGAATGGCATCTCCCACTTGGTATTAACAATCCAATCTCATCCCTGCCGATGCACAAATAAGAAAATAGTATTCACTAATCTCATCTCCTTATCAATCCTATCTCATGTGAAGGGCAAAAACGAAAATGTATACTATCAATCCAATCATATCCCATGTGAAACAAACATGATATTAATATTCCCATCATCTAATCTCATCTCAAACAAACATATTTATCACCAATCTCATCTCCTTACTAATCTCTTCTGATTGCCAATTCCAATCTTAATCTCATCTTCTTACGAATCACAACAATCTATCACTGTCATCAAACGGGACCTTTAAAAAGTCTAGAGTGACAAAATGTAAATACGTAACAGCATGACGGTTGAATTACGAGTCGGGCCTATGTGAGTTCGATTGAAAACGGCCCAACGGTCAGGACAAAGGCCATGTGCTGTGTGTTTTTTAGCCGCATGACACTGTTTAGGGCTCTGAAACGGCAATTTTGCCATTTTTGAAAATATTTGATTCGCTTGGATCTTTTCGTAGGGAATTCCATTTCAATCCATTCTTTTTTGAGAAGTCTTATTTTTCCCTATTTTTTGAATTTGGAATAATTTTGGATTTTTCTGAAGTTGGTATTTTTCTCGTTTTCTAGTTAGGGGCCTTAGGGCTAAACAATTTTTTTGATTATTATTGAAGGAAAAAGAGTAGAGAGCGTTTCTCTAACTTTTAGAGTTTGCCTTGGGGATGCCCAATTTTTTTTAGTATTTGGATTGGATAAGACTCTTTTTAGGAAAGATTTAGTCCAAGTTTTAGAGGCATTGCCCAATCTCTTGAGCATTGATACTGAGACAGTATGACTTTCTACTTATAAAAGATTCTTTTATCTTCATTGTTTCCTTCAACTAGCGATGTGGGACTATAGGTGGGAAGCTTTGTTTTGCAACTTGTTTGTCCCATATCTACAGAGCAAATGCTCAATTGGCAAAATACTCGCCTATAAAACCCTCTACTCACCTGTTCTACTTGCTCACAGAGTGGTTGCACATGAAAGTAACACATGGGTAGTAAGTATCGGAATTAAAATTAAAATTAAAATTATTTTAAGGGGAAATTTCAAATTTAAAATATATATATATATATATGTATGTATGTATGTATGTATTAGTCAACGGGATTTAATACTTTAGTTTTGGCTTTCTCTGACTGTTTATTTTTTTCTGTAAAAATTATCAAGCGTTTAAAGCATCATTTTTAGAACAGGCCTTAGGCACCTCAAATACCTTGAGCCGACCCTATTTAAGAGGATTTACATAAGTCTAAATCGGATCTAATTTGAGTTCTTTCAGGTTCAGATCTTCGGAAAAAATCCGATCCATTGTCACACCTATACAACACAAAAAAAAATAGAGTAGTGGATTATAGATTAGAAGTAAACCTGCATATGAGGATATACATACAATCAACCCGAGATAGACAAAATACAGGGAATACTGCATCAATAACAACCCAAAAAGAAATCAGATGTGAGAATGTTGTGCAATAAATAGAAAGCAGTAAAGCCTTTTTTTCAACAGTGAAGAAAAAAGATTTTATTGGTGACCAAGGAAAACGATACAAGGTACAAGGAGATACTACTGTCGAGCATCACCCTGCAAAGCGGTGTCAAGCGGTCGGTCCGGCCGTTCATCTCGGCTCGGATTGAATTTGAATGCATATAAATTTAAACCGTTCATTACTCGGTTAAAATTCGAACCGTCGATTATGAGATGACTGACCAGATCGACCACTCTGCACCCGCTTTGCAGGGATGCTCGGCAGCATCCCCATTTCGGTTAAAAGCAGGATCAAAACGGCATGGTAAAGCTTAGCTTGTGATAACTGTGCAAATAGAATATAATTTATGATTTTAGCTAGATTCTGCGTTAAAGATTAATATAGATTCGACGAGTGGAAGCATATAAACCTACAAACGTAAAACCACGATTAATCTACGACAAAAGTCGGTGATGTTTAGCTGAAAAAGAATTTTTTTAATTATTTAAAATTCAATAGTACTTGTCCGAAAAAAGTCCCAATTGAATTTCCTAAAATCATATTTAATCTATTTTTTCAGCTCATAGAAATTGATGGAATTTTACAAAAATCTATGAATCACGGCTCCCCCAAAATTCCAAATTCAATTGGAAAGTACGTGTACAGTATGCACCCGTTACATCGTCTTGAGTTTGTAACATTTTGCATAAAAATTTATAACATTTGCTTTAAAATTCATAACAACAATGGTATGGAAATCATGTTATTTTTATGAATAATTGATGTTATAAAATTTTAAGTAAACTATTCCGAAATGATAATTGAACTAGTCTACTGGCACAGCAATCTGTGCACAGATTGTGCAATGATTTTTATGTGGGGCCCACTACGGGTCCCACACAAGTGATCCGATCCGTTCATTATGTTTAAAACATTTTTTCAAGGGTCCCCGCGAAAAATCAGCTCAATCCAATACCTATAAGTGCTTGATTTAATCATCTAACTTTTCATTCAAGTTTTTAGAGAATGAAAAGTTAGACAATTAGATCATGTACTTATAGGTATCAGATTGAGCTGATTTTTCACAAGGGCCCTTGAAAAAATGTTTCAAACATAATGAACGGCTTGGTTCACTTGTGTGGGATCCGTAGTGGGCCCCACATAAAAATCTGTGCATAATCTGTGCAGCAATCTGCTGTGCCAGTAGACTTTTTAATGATAATTTTAGAGTACGTACATACATCACACGTCTAAAGAGAAATTCATAACAGATTTGTTAATATTATTGGTAACTATTTTTTACCCATAATTAAAGTGGGGCCCGTTGGATTTTAATCCAGGTTTAGTAAACAATAGAATTCATAACAGATTTATTAATAGTTTTAATAATTTGATGATGTGTCAATTGTTGATTGGATATGCTTAAATCCCTATTGTTACGCTGCATGCGTGTAGAATTAATCTTCCTATGTTTCGTGATTAAATTTTACATCTATGCAGCGTGAAAATATGAGTTTATATATGCATATCCGATTAACAATTGGCACATCATCAAATTTTTAAAAACAAATTAACAATTTCGTTATGAACTCCATTTTTTTAATACTAAATTTGGGTTAAAAAGAAATGGGCCCCCACTGTAACTATGGTTAAAATAATGGAGTAATTACCAAAAACCCTAAGGCTCTATTTGGAAAAGTTTTTATTTATAGTTTTTTATTTTTGTTTATGATATTTTTCAAAACAGGCACCATAAGCATGTTTGTATTACTGTTTTTGTTTACAAAATATATAATCAATTCTACTAGTTCACGGAAATTCTAGAAACACAAAAATTGCATTTTCATTTGCTTTGAAAACACTTTCAGCAGCCCAAAAAACAAATAAACAAAAACTATCAGGGTCACCAAACATGATTTTGTTTTTATTTTTAATAAATAAACAAAAACTCATTTCTTGTTTTTCATAAACGAAAAACAAAAAACTGACAATTTTACCAAAAAGGGTCTAAAACGTTTTGGAGGGGAAAACAGAAGCAAGAAGTATAGCCAGAACGAACTTCACAGAGGAAGAAGAACAAAAAATCATTTCTTGTCATGAAGAATGATGTTTCGTTCATGTTCAAAGGGTCTGTTCCTTTACTTAATTTTCATGTAGACGTAATTTTCCGTTCTTTTTTTTTTTAAACGGTGAAGAAATGTTCATAAATCATAAAAGATCAAATAATCAAAAGATGAAAACAATATAATAACAGAAGCGCTGCATATACATGATTTTCCGTTCTTTCTATACTTTTCTTGTTTCATTTTTTCTCCAGCCCGAATGTTTAACCTAATAATCTTTATTGGTAAAATTATTATCTTTACCAAGAATTGTAGTGGGGCCAATAATTTCATTTTAACCCAAGTTTAGTTAAAAATAGAATCCAGATCAAAATTGATAGTATTTTCAACTATTAGATGGCTGTCAATATGAGTAAACTCCCATGTTTATGCTGAATGCAGGCATATAGAATTAAAATTCATAAAAAAAATCACTCGCATTATTCACGCTTATCATGTGGACCGAAGTTGAAAAAATTCAAATAACTGTCTTCCTGAATTTTTTGCAGCATTAATAAACATTTTCGGAAGGTTTTAATCATAATTTTTAGTATTTCTTTAGATTTTGTTTTCCAACACAAATAATAAATCCAAAAATAATAATATGAATCTAAACAAAATCGGATAAATAGCAGTTGCAACAGTACCTAATTTTAGTTTTTTTTAAAAACCCACCCATGCATGGAGAGAGAGAGAGAGAGAGAGAGAGAGAGAGAGAGAGAGAGAGAGAGAGAGAGAGAGACCTTTGATACTTCATAAATCATGACGCTCAAATCATATTGGTTTTTGCCAAACCCATTAAGCATATCGCCTAACAAGACGAAGAACACTGGCATCGAAGAGCCGTTAACAATGGCTCCAACGGTCCCCAATATCATGAAAAACCAATCGTACTTGTCGGCGAATGAGAAGAGCTCATAAAACGGTAGACTGCGCTCCTTTTTCTCATCAGATTCCGGCATTGCTCTCGTTCTTGGCTCGGTGGTCACCGCCATTTTGGCTGTAGAAAACTAGCCCAATTCCAATCCCCAGATAGAGAGAAGAGAATCGATCTATGAATCAGAGATAGTTGTTTAATTTGTTTATAGAGGTGCTTTGTCATTGAATTAGAAGTTGTGGGAGATCGAGGGTACGTATTGCTAATCATTTTATTGACTAGTAAACATTGAGTAATTTGTCTTTACGATATGTTTTTTTTTTTTACAATCGTCATACATCAACGTAAGTTAGTGGGAGTGTTACGATATGTTTAGAACATAGTCAAACATGACGATCATATCAATGTTATTGGCCAATGTTTTCTTTAATTTAAGACCCAGCAAATTTAAAAAGCTTTTAATCTCCTTTTAATTAATACTTTTGTCAAAATATGAGAGAAGAAATGTTTTATTGAATTCGATATTGGAACCGTACGATGAGGCATTTATTTATACAAGAGAAAGGAACCTAACTATGGAAGGGAATCATCCCAATTATAATAAAATCGTAATCAATTACAATCAAATCACGGTCTCAATATCACGATATTATTTTGTAGATACATTTATTCTAGCAACTTTAATCCTTCATATCCCACCAAATCTCCTCTCTTTTTTTCATTTTTCCACCACCCGATACTACAATGACGATACAAACCATACACATGTCCTTTTAAATTAACCTTAACCATCTATTTTAAATAATTTGTTTCTATTTCTATCAATGTCCAATGAAGTTGATTTTATTATAGAGACGTTGTTTCTACAAAGATCTATGAGATGCAGTCCGATTGTCCATTTCGGAAGGTGCAATGAAGTGGGGTTTGGTGGCAAATAGATCGAGAACTTTATCCCCTCGAGATGAAACTGTATCAAACAAAGCTCTGGCTAACTGCTAGCAGTTTTATTTTTAAGTGAGCATGGGCACTAGGGCTGTAATCGAGCCGAGTTTTCGTTTGCTCGAGCTATGGGCACAAGCACCTTTCCATGCCATTGTCATATAAACTTTCATATCGCGTGTATGATTCCTTATCGGAACTAAGCATAGACATAAAACACAAGTATGAGAAGAAAAGAATCTTCCAAACTAGAAGAAAGTGAAGTATAGGCCTTGGTGAGGCCTAATTTGCAACATGTACAGAAATCAAATATGAAACATATACAGAGTATAAAGATACCAGACGGAGGGTTCTCTTAGAACCCGACCATCTAGCCGGAAAAGAAATAACCAAGATACCCCTTAAAACAAAGTGAGGCACGCGCGCATGCGAACTATTAACGCCCTTGAGGGTCCGAAAAATATCTATTACCTTTCCCACCCCGCCATTCCTGACCTACGGAGGGAATGGAGTTAAGGCGTGAAACTCTTAAACGGGAAAAGATAGACTACCCAACAAGAAAGGAACCTTCGCCCGAAGGAAACAGAATGGGAAAAACCTCAGTTTGTGTTCATGAAAAACTCTCTGTATTAAACCCTGGTTCTAGAAAAGGAGAGTTCAACGTTCATGCCTCAATTACAAGGCTTGAACTCGAGCATTGATAGGATTCATATGAAACAGAGGAAAAGATTCTGATGAGCTTTTTCCTAATCTTGATCCTCGACCTGATATTTAGCAACATAATCCGGAGCAGATTTTGTCTTAGACCATTACGGTAAAGATGCTTATGGAATTATTCGAAATCCCATAAGCATCTTAGTATATATGTCCAAACTTTACTAGTATTTTAAAAAAAACAAACGTAAAAACTTTTTGCCGATTAAAATAAAATAAAAATTACCGGGCCTTTCCGACTACCTTATTTTGTCAACAGGATGTTTTGGCAGATTTCTACTAATTTAACTGATTGGTTGAGCGGCAATGCTTAGAACACCTGAAAAGTGATATGTTAATTATTTGATCCATGACCTGACATAGTAAGTGCACCAGGGGCAAAGGTTGTAACGACAGCCATAAGAACGTTGATGCTAGATCAGCTAAAATAATACAATTACAAAAAGAAATTTCTTAATAACTTAAATAAGATGGTGTATTGACTGTTGAGTTGTTTGCAGTTGTTGGTTCTTGTATATTTTCTTTGATTGGCTTCTCGCCATCCGTTTTGTTTTTGGGTCCGGGGTCTTGTGGTTGTCAAGCGTAAGGATGCTGACATAGTCGGGATGTTTTTTCTTTATCGTTATGCCACATTACTCCCCATCCTCTTAATCTTTGTAAGCATCATTGAAAGACTAATAAATTCGTTTGTTACCATTCAAAAAAAGAATTGTACAACAAATCTGTGAGCATCATGATCCTTCAAAAGGGAAATCACCAAAAATAAAATAAATAAAAAATAAAAAGCAAGGGTTTTTTGTTTCTTTTGGAAGAATCATCAAACTTGATCAAATGTGGTGGAGCTGCAGCTGCAGGAGTCTAGAATAAGCCCCATCGTGCCGGCTAACTAGCTCTGAATGGCTACCTTGTTCCACAATCTGCCCGTCTTGGATCACTGCAATGCTATTTACTCCCCTGATCGTCGACAACCGGTGGGCCACGAGCACGGTGGTTCGGCCCCTCATTAGACTCTCAAGCGCCTCCTGTAAGACACACTCGGCTTCTGCATCGAGCGCACTAGTGGCCTCGTCCAGTAAAAGTATTGCGGGGTCCTTCAGAACTGCCCGTGCAATGGCAATTCTCTGTTTTTGCCCTCCAGAGATCTGAACCCCTCTCTCACCAACCGGGGTTTTGTACCCCTCCGGTAATCCGCTAATGAAGGCATGCACATTTGCCACTCGTGCAGCTTCAATGACCTCTGCTTCAGTTGCTCCGTCTTTACCATAGGCAATGTTGTCGAAAATGCTTGCTGCGAACAGGGCTGGTTCTTGAGAAACCAATCCTATTTTAAGCCTGAGTGACTTTAAGTTCAACCGTTTGATGTCTTTTCCGTCTATCATAACAGCACCTGCCAAAGGGTCGTAGAATCGTTCTATTAATGCAATTACAGAACTCTTTCCGGACCCACTTTCTCCAACAAGGGCTTGGCTCTGGCCCGCTTGGATCCTAAGATTGAAGTCCTTGAAAACAAGAACGTTTGGTCGCAGAGGATAAGAAAAATCCACATGGCAAAGCTCGATTTCACCGCGGACCGAGTCCACAGGTTCAGTGTCCGGATCATCTGCATCAATCTTGGTGGAGCGGTCGATGATGGAAAATATGGATCCGATGGCTTGACTGCCTCCAATTATCTCAGGGGCAAGAGCAAGGGTTTCGGCAAAAGAACTGGCTGCCATGACTAGGATTACAACAACCTTGACGATTTGTGAGAAAGTTGAGGTGCCTTTTTTGACAAGGTGGGCTCCATACCAAAAGAATAGCGCTTGAGAGCAGTACATAGAGAGCTGAGAGAGGCCAAAGAGGATGCCAGACGTTTGGCTGCGGCTGAGGCTTCGGAGCTGGGTGATGCGAAGCTCGTGGCGGAAGAGGGAGAGGGTCTTGTCTTGGGCATTGAAGGCAGCCACGGTTCGGATATTGCTCACTCCTTCCCCTGCTATCATGCTTGTCTTTGCATGTGCCTTGGCTGTGTCTCCGGCAAAGCCTTTGAATGAGAATTTCTGCGTATTGTGAGGGAAAAGAAAAAAAAAGGTATAAACTGTCAGAACCCAAAAACAAAAAATCAAAAATTAAGATAGGTATTTAAGTAATTCACTCATTAAAAAAATGATATTATTTTTTTTGAACAGCAAAGAAGTTTTTATAGATCAAGGATAAGGAGAAAAGGTACAAGGAAATGGGAACAAGAACAAAACCACATCACAAACGCAAGGGAGACATCCCAACTAGGTTGGCAACCAACCCCGTGACAATCATGTGCGATTCCCAAAGGAGGCTGATAATAGATCGACTGAATTAAAAGAAAATCAAAGCCCCAAAAGTGTCGGAGAAAATAGAATGGCAGTCATTGGGAATAAGTCTCATAGCCTAACAAAACACAAGAGCAGTAGCCTAATCAATGTTTCAACAAATGCAACAGATTAGCCACACGAAATGTGGCAGAGCATTCCCCTGTATGATATATAGCATCAGTGAAGATATTGAATTCCGCCATCTATATGTTTGAATTCAGCAGTCAACCAATCCGAAATTTGGTCCAGTCGTACAGCAGCACCAGTTGATTTCATCCAGCATACCTAGCCTTTTCAGAATTTGCTAACACAAGCGGCCAGTCCAAAATAAGGACCAGAGAATATTCGAACCCTTTCTAAAATTCCCATTTTACCTTGCAGATGTTTGCCATCAAATCGTAAATATGTGCATACTTTATGAAAGCACCGTACTGAGCATCAAAAGCTACAAAGGCATATCCTCTACCTTATATTAGAGTTTCTCATCTTTCAACGATTGATTTGTTTGATGTCCTGTGGCGGATTCCAACATAAGATCAAGTCCTTAGATGGATATTTGGGACGAAATTGGAACGCTTGTGTATGTAAGGTGGCAACAATCAAGCACAGGTGTGATGAACAGGTGCAATGCACCACTGGAGTGATTTATATTATCCTTCTACACTATTGCACTAACAAAGTAGTGATAATAGTCCAGAGATCCAGATGAGTGTAAAATCAAACACTATGAAGAAAGTAGTGAAGATTGATCCTAGAGATCCAACTAAGACTGTGAAATCAAACACTATGAAGAAAAAAGAAAATAATTGGACATACTCAGCATGCCCTTTTTGGACTTTTGGGACAATCCACAAGAGAATTATAAAGGGTATAATTGAGTGGCACTGTGGCAGTCTCTATGCATACCTGAGCACAAAAGGCTAAGACAAGAAGAGGGAAGGTGGCTGATGTCAGAAGGGAAAATCTCCAATCCACAATGAAAGCAACTATGAACGAAGTGAGGAGGGATGTAACATTCTGCAGTAAAACTGAGATTCTCTCAAAAATGGCGGATTTCACATCTGCAGCATCTGTGGCTAGACGAGCTGCCACGAGACTCGAGTTGTGCTCCTCCTCATCATACCACCCGACTTCATTCCTTAATATCGCTAACAAAATAAAAAACATACCATCAAAATAAATCCACGGTGCCTTAGCTACATCACTCATCAGTTGACACCAATCCATGGTGCATTAGCTGTGTCAGTCGGTATAATATGGAGATATGTTTTGTTATACATTTTCCCAACTTACACACTAATCTGAGCTTGTGATGTTGATTTATAATTACAATGAAAAAGAGGACACGACTTAATATACCTGCAAGCATCATCCTCCTCACTCTTGTAGCGAGATTCTCTCCCATAATACCGAATGAATAATATTGTACGAAATAAGCCACCACCGCATATAGACCTGTGCCAATGAATATCTTAACATACTCATTTGTCTTCCTCTCCATGACTGCATAATCTCTATAGTAGAACACCACAAAAATGTTGCTCATCGCAATGGAAACTGTCGGGCTGATAAAACCACAGAGAATTGATCCGACTACACCCATTATGGAATAAGGCCATTCCGGAGCATTAAGCTTGAGAAGCCGGCATAAGTACCCATATGCGGCTGGATTTTTTCTTTCTGTTTGGAGATTTGAGACCAGCCTACCATTAGCTTGATCGTCGTACAAATAGCTCGAATTCTTGAAACCCCTGGAGTGAGGGCTAAGAGATTTTGGGGACAGAGAATGGCTTAGTCGCGGTGAGCACGGATGTCTAGTTGAAGGATTTGAGAAGTCACTGTTTCCCATCATTTCTCTGAATCGACATAACGAAGCAAAGACCCCACCTTTCAAAATCAGTTCTTCATGGGTTCCTGTCTCAACGACTTGGCCTTTCTGTATGACTGCAACTGAATCAACATTTCTTATGGTAGAGAAGCGATGGGCAATAACCACACTTGTCCTCCCGACCATGAGGCGGTCTAGAGCTTTTTGAACAATGCTCTCAGAACCTGCATCGAGGGAACTTGTTGCTTCGT
Source organism: Rhododendron mucronatum var. ripense (assembly GCA_019656295.1). Taxonomy (NCBI): domain Eukaryota; kingdom Viridiplantae; phylum Streptophyta; class Magnoliopsida; order Ericales; family Ericaceae; genus Rhododendron; species Rhododendron mucronatum. The sequence continues at coordinate 1,596,514 of BPLT01000014.1, read as the reverse complement.
CAAGGAGAAGGATCGTTGGGTTTTTCAACATAGCTCTTGCTATTGCGATTCTCTGTTTTTGGCCACCAGAGAGCTGGACTCCTCTTTCTCCCACCTGGGTTTGCAATTGATAGACATGCAGATCTATCAAAAAGTTCATAAGCAAAACCAACTTAAGACGTATTCCTATTGTTGTTGGATTAGCTACCAGAATCAGGCTTTGGTTTGATTCAAAAACCTCAACAAGAAAAAAAATCTTGTAACCTTTTAGGACAGAGAAATTGAACAAAAATAACTTTTTAGCTTTGTACACTAATATTGTTATTACTAGTAGACTTGGGATGTTTGTCTTTTTTTTCTCTTTTCAACAGCAAAGAAAGATTTGTTATTAATCATATGTACAGATTGCAGGGATTAAAAGGATGAAGAGAAAAGGAACATTCTCAGCCTCAGAACTTGATGTGGGGCAAGGAGGCTTATCGTTTACCCATCTGCAGTTTGCTGATGATACTCTTATTTTATGTCAAGCAAATTTGGAGGAAATGATGGTGGTCAAGAGATTACTCAGGGGATTTGAATTGGAGGAAGTGAGAAGCTTTTCACAGATTCTGAGATGTCAATCACAAAAACTACCAATCAAATATCTGGGGGTATATTGAAGATCAAGTATTGTTTAGGTCAAAGCCAGACTAGCAAAATGGAAAAGAAGTTACATGTTGTTTGGGGGGAGAGTCATTCTCATCAAGCAAGCACTTGGCAGTCTTCCAATATACTCTATGCCTATTTTCAAACGGCCTTCGGGTGTGGAGAAAGCCATTGAATCCAATCAAGCAAGACTTTCATGGGGTGGTTCTGAGTTGAGAAGGAAATTACACATGCTCAAATGGGCAAAAATCACTCAAGACAATAGTTGTGGTGGTCTAGGTATTAGGAGTATTATGGAAATGAAGGAGTCACTAAGAATCAAATGGTGGTGGAGATTTCATACAGAGAATGAAGCTCTATGAAGGAAGGCCATCACTGCAAAGTACAAAATGGACGGTTCAAATCGGTTCCCAAGCTTGGAGGTACAAAGTAAAAGGTCCAATCTCTGGCAGACTTGGGAATGTAAACCAACCTGGGTGTTATATCCATCAGGAAGCAAGGTAATGAAGTTATGCGCATTAGCAGCAGAAGCAACTGCTTCTACTTCAATCATTGTTGCATCAGGATTTGCATAGAGAATGTTCTCAATTATGGTGGTAGCAAACAAAGCCGGTTCTTGATTCACCAGTCCAATTTGATCGCGCAACCATCTCAGCTGTAGTTTCTTTATATCCACATTGTCAAGTAAAATTTGCCCTATTTCAGACAATACATATAATTAGTGTAACATCACCTATCATGTCAACTTGAAAATGTTATACGATTTTAATCATCATAGAAGTCTTGTACTTACCCTGATTAGGATCATAGAACCTTTCTATCAAGGAGACAATGGTACTTTTTCCTGATCCACTTTCACCGACAACAGCAATTGTCTTCCCGGCAGGAAAGGAAATTGAGAAGTCCTTAAATATGATAACATCTGGTCGCGATGGGTAGCTGAAAGTTACATCTTTGAACTCTATGTTCCCACTGAACTCAGCTAAGCACTTCCCGACGGAAGGATCTTGAATTATGGTTGGTCTCTGCTTGATTATCTCCATTAACCTATACCCAGCAGCTTTGCCTTTGCTGAATGCCCCGAGGTGTGAAAACGACAGACCTAAGTTTCTATAAATCATTTCTCTTAATCAGTATGGGGAATAGGGGTTTTTGAACTGATTGTAGAGGTTTAAGTTTGATATCTTACATGCCCCCAACAACAGCACATATGATAGCGGTCAACGCCTTCCCTCCATTTGTTTGTCCAGTTCGAACTGAAAGACTGGCATACCAAAAGACTGGAGCCCATGACATCAATATGATTCCATGAGTGCATCCCAGTCCTAGTCCTTTAGCCATTCCAGCCTTATATCCAATCCTCATTATGTGCTGTATAGCGTCTGAATAGGAATTGAGGGCCTTGCTCTCACCAACGTACGAATAAACACTCCTAACTTGTGCAATGGCCTGTTTAGATAGTGTTAAACCATACCCATTGAAGCACACTAAACAAAGTTGATCATACCCATTGTAAAACACTAAACAAAGTTGATACAGAGGACAGTTACTAAACAAGAATTTGAGAGCTCGAATATTTTTCACTTGATCTGCCGAAAAACGAAAACTATAAAACAGAAGAAAAGATGAATCTCCAGTGCAACTGTAGCACATGTATGACGCATCATTTGATCCAGAAAGGATATTTTTTACTATATCCAATGATGACCACTCAAAAGTGTGTATTTGTTTTATTGCTTAGATTGTGATAATTCTCCTAATTTATGCTTAATTGTTAGTAATGGATTAATTTTTTCATCTTTGCAGGAAAATATGGTGATTAAGATTATTTTCAAGAAGTTGCTGTTTATTTTGACGGTGATTGGATGAAGTGTATGAGAAAACCAACCTGCTCAGCGATAATACTGGCATCTGCGTTTGATTCACGGCTCTTGGACATGAGACCTGTTAGAATATATGCATACATGCCCCCGACTAAGGCGATTCCTGGAATCACTGCCACACTAAGTAAAGCTAGCTTCCATGCTAATACAAAACCAACCGCAACTCCAGTCACAAAAGTGGAGACATAGTGGATGAAATTTCCCACCTGAAATTCCAATAATCCAGAATGAGGAAAATTATGGTTCAACGGTATTCAATTTCCACAGAAAACAGAGATTTTCATCATGCATTTTGGAAAATTTGCGATGAAATCTCCTCCATTGTTTAGAGACCAGTTTACTTCGTTTTAGAATGTGGTGATGTGTGTCTATCAATATTATGGTCCCTACAACGATACACTAAGGTAGCTTCTGCGCAATAAGACTTGTGATCCTAGTTGGATTAGAAATCGGGCTAGTGTCGTTGTCGCCCAATTGCTCGTACATTGGCTACATGCTCATGAAGTCCTATGTGAAAGACACGGTGGTGGGCACTGCCATCTTGTTTATTCTGAAGAAATCATCTATTCTAGTAGATAAAGGGAGAGGAGCTTTTAGTGTGAACACTTTTTCGAAGCTGTGTTACCCCTGTTGCAAAAAGTTTTTACTATCATCCGTGAGAATGTCATATGTAACTACCCGGGTAAAGTCGTAATCCCACATTACCTCAACTGCCATTGCCATAACCCCACTTCCCCTACAGTTTCATCTTTACACAAAATACTGCCCCCTTTCAAACCAATAACCTGCAAAATCTCCTCTTTCACGCAGGTACGTTGTCGTCTTCCTTTTTACTTTTGGTAAAATACTAGGAGTAATTCATTTTCTGTGTGTACAACCCACCAGTGTACGCAGGTGATATACAAAACAAAAGAACTACCTACTCCTTTAAGAGGTCTTTCACTTTTTGTGCATTTCTTTCTTTACGTGATGCTTGCTTTTTCTTTTTCCTCGACAGTTGTGGGTTGTTTATGGTTACATGTTCTGATATGGTACTTTACTTTTAGAATTGGAATTTCTGTTCTCATTTCTGCATTGTATATGGAAGTATGTATTCTAATTTATCGTGTTTCACTAATTTGCGCGTTTATCCATCTTTACTCCTTGGTTCAACCAAAAAATGAATCTGTTTTACTCCTTGATCAATAACTAGAGGCCGTTGCACACGCATTGCGTATACAAGTCAAATTTTGCGTATTTGGTAAGTCATATTATGCACGATAGCTTCCCGCTATTGTTTAATCCAACTTTGACAAAAATTTAATTTGCACACGCACCCGCGTGTCACGGTCTCTAGCTTTAGTAATGTGGAGATTGAGTCCTGACTCAGAAGCGGCTATTAATTTCATCAAACAAATGATTTTTGCAGTCGTGATAGACGGATGCAAAACAGATAATAGATTAATAGGAGAATGCACGCCGAAGGTAGCATTGGAACTCTTTAAACTGCTTTGAGTTCATTTTCTACCATTGAACACATAGGCCAAGAAGGCAAAATCAACACTCTTTTTTGCGTGTTTGTAACCCACTATAAATCCTGATTCAGAGATATGTATTGGGATGATGGGAAAAAGGCAGCAAAGATGCTTTGGTAATTCCAGTTCTCTGGGACATAGGAAACCAGGAACTGAGAAAGAGTGGGTCAAAAAAAAGGCTGTATTGTGTTCCTAAAGTCCCACATCGAAAGTGTAAGGAGTGAGTGAGACTAGGGAGGGGTATATAGTAAGGCAAGAGGGCAATGGATAACATACTTACCTGGACGGGGTCAATGGGCGATCAAGAAGGCCCATGGCCTAGGTTGGTGGCCTCCATTGCACTCCGGAGGGGTGCCCGCCTAAGGTCTACCCAAGTGGTGGAGCCTACGTCATAATTTGTTGCCGAGGGGGCCTGCGTTCGCGCGGCCCCTGCCCAATTTAGTTCAAAATCTTCATAAATGGCATTACTTCGATCTGTTCCAGGATTTGTTGCCTCTTATTACGTGCCTAATTCAAGGTTTTGCAATGTTTTATGGGTGGCTTGAAGGTTATGGTATAATTTGCTACAACAGCTAACCTCTAAACTGTTTGATAAAATGCCTCAGCTAGGTTTCAGATTATAGATTCTTCTGTAAAATGCCTGTTTGTCATGGACTTAGCTGTAGTTGAGGCATTTGAATGATGTTTTGATTTGGTTTATGTAGTCTCTAGTCAATAATAAAGGAGGTTCGCAGAGTTCATCGATGCCCTGAGGTCGGGTACGCTTTTCCTTGTTTAATCTAATGTTTGACTATACGAGACACTTATAATTTGATGCGAATATTCTTATAGACTATAGCTTTATATTAACCTAAACAAAGACAAAATTATATGTGTGGATTTAGATATAGAGAGGGAGGGAGCAGACCTTCTCACTAATCGCATCTTGAACGAGCCGGGTATCAGTTGAGATGCTGAAAACGATATCTCGAGTTCTAGCATCTGTATCGAAGAATCCAACGTCCTGCTTCAACGCAGCCTCCAAATACTTCTTTCTCAACGTACCCGCTTGCCTCTCCCCAGTATACATCCAAAAAGCAATCTCTGTTGACACAAACCCATCGATTTTTCAATCGAACAAAATTAACCCAACTGCAGAGTAACATTGATAAGTGCAAAGTTACAGTGATAGGAACTTATTCACTAGATAAGGTCATATTGATGAAGTTATCAATTTGGAAAGTGCTTAACCAAAGTGACTACATCAGTTGGGAAGATTCATTGCACCTCAATAAGGGGTCAGGGGTTCGATTCTTTCTTCCTGTTTGTAGACTTTGCGTTTAACAGTTGGGCTTATGCACTTAGAGTCGTTCAATATGTTCGAATTCACATGAATCATGTAAAACTGGACAGTTATAAACTTATGTATTTAGATTCGTACACAGTCATGTGTGCCTATAGCACTCCTCAATTTATTTCATTTTTTTCAAAAATTTCACAAGTGTAATAAAGCCTTAATTACGAGGATCAAAATGATGAATATGAGTACTGAAGCATGGATTAGAGGTAACCTGCATATGAGGATACAAAATCAATCAACCCGAGATAGACGAAGTACAAGGAATACTGCATTACCAACAACCAGAAAGAATCAGATCATCTGAGATTGTGCAATAAATAGAAGCAGTAATGCTTCTTTCTTTCTTTTTTTTGGGTTTAAAAAAAAATTCATAAGCGAAAATGAAGTGAAGAAGGTTCTTTATTTCTAGAAGAATCATAAGCGAATTTTTATTAGAAAAATCCGAATTAAGTATGGTTCAAGAATGACAATTCTTCAAGATGAAGATGAAAAGAACCAAGATAAAGAAATAAAGCCTGATCAGAGACGCTCTCAATGTGTGTTTGGCCTAGGTTATTTTATTTAAATTACGACAGTGGCCCGTGCAGAGACAGAACTGTATATGGGCATATGAGGGCCATGGCCCCCGCGTCGTTTTGGGGGGTTTTTTTTTTTTTCAAATTTCAATATTAATATTAGTTTTTTTTTTGGTTAAGAACACCTAAATATTGTATTTTGTGATGAACGTTATTTAGACATTTAAATGCTTTAAAAATATGTTCGTTTTGGGTCCCAAAACTCAATTTCTTTCTTTGCACACGGTCTGCCATAAGTTTTCTTTAAATTATTAATCTCATTTCTCTTTCTATCTTTCTCCACTCATTACTCAAAAAACCTCATTCAAAACCTAAACCAAACAAACTATTAGATTTTTGAACCTTAAAATTTCAAAAAAAATTTGTTCATAGTTCGGCCCCCGCGTTTATGAAATCCTGGTTCCGTCCCTGGGCCTATGGGTACGCTGTATTGATATTATGTTTAGTTATTTGTTATCTAACAAAAATTCAGAAAAAATAACCGTAAAAATATTAAGTTCAAAAAAATTAATGTGTATCTAAGTTCAGAAAAAATAACCGTGACAATTGCACATGTTTTTTTCCGAAACCCACCCTTAACATGTAAAGTTAGCCAGAGACAGAGAGAGACCTTTGATACTTCTTGAATCATGGTGTTAAAATCAGATTGATTTTTTCCAAACCCATTAAGCATGTCGCCTACCAAGACGAAGAAGACTGGCATCGAAGAGCCGTTAACAATGGCTCCGACGGTCCCCAATATCATGAGAAACCAATCGTACTTGTCGGCGAACGAGAATAGCTCATGAAACGGTACACTCTGCTCCTTTTGCTTATCAGATTCTGGCATTTCTTTCGTTTTTGGCTCGGTGGTATCATCCGCCATTTTGGCTGTAGAAACTGGACCATCTCCATCCCCCATATAGAGAGAAGCGAATCGATGACTAAGAGACAGTTGTTTTTAACTTATATATATTGGGTTTTCGGCATTCAATTAGGGGCCGTGCAGGGGAGCTCTTGCGCATTGCGCGCTAAACATTTTATTGAATTTTTCGAACATACTCGAACATGACGATCATATCAATCTTATTGGTGAATGCATGTCTTCTTCGTATCTGGCCGGTCGCGCAATTTTCGAACTTTGTCACTAATTCTTTCGTCAATATGTTCAAATCAAAATTGTGAGCCAATCGATTAAAGAAGTATCTTAAGATCTTTTTCATACCTTAGTCTTCCATATCCAACCAAATCTCAGTTTTTTTGTTTTTTGCCCAATTAAACTCAATATTACAATGACGAAATCAATCGCATGTCATTTTAAATCACAATATTGGCAATCTTAGCACTAACTTGAATCCTATTTTGTTGTGATTTTGAGTATGTAAGAATATATTTTTACGGTTTCTTATGGTCACGCTTACCGTATTGTACGGCAGTACATATACATCACTCTAAATGGCATTTTTTACCACTAACTGAGATCCTATTTGTCTGGTCCAGGACGTAGGAGATGGATGACAATGTTCATGAATAAAAAGGGAATAATATAGTAGTAATTAAATAATTTTTTTGGAAAAGTTTACAATACACACTCCTTAAAATGTTGTACCATATGTACCTATTTTGTAGTTCATTCATAACATTTTAGCATGTTTCGTAACTTTTGTTCTAGAATTCATAACTTTTCAGCAGTACAATTCGTAATATTTTCATTATGATTCATTACATTTTGGTGTATATCGTAACCTTTATACGATTCGTAACTTTTTAGCAATACTATTCGTAACATTTTCTCTATAATTCATAACATTTTGGGAGGTGCATATGATACACACCCAAATAAGGGGTGTGTATTGTAGTCTTTCCCAATTTTTTTTTGGTAACTGTAGCGATTAAATAATGGTATGAAGTCGTTCTTCGTTTCAAAAAAATACAAAAATAGGTTAAATCTATTCTCATCATCGGTACCATAAAGATGACCAGGTACGGCACACCTAAACTCAATACCTGACAAACTTGACTCCAAATACTCCCTCCGTCCCATTTTATTGTGTCTGTTTCCTTTTTTGGACGTCTCAAAGAATTGTCTATATCTCTTGATGTATGATCTTTTATATATTCAATATGGATCTTGTTTAATAGATCTCAATTAATTTTTTTAAACAAAGTTTTCAAAATTGTAAAAAACAAATGTTTACAGAGAAAATCTTGTTTAAAGAGTAGCTGTAAACAAATGTTTATGGAGTTCAATCTCAGCCGTCCAAAATTGTTTGGATAGTCCAAATTTTAAAAAACTATTCTCGTGAATAGTTTCCGGATTTTAAAAAACTATTTGCGCAAATAGTTTTTTTAAAATTAGGACCATTAATTGCCGAAACGGACGGTTGAAATTGCACGGCTCTGTAAATAGGTTGTTTGTAGCTGCTCCGAAAATATGTTCAATAAATTGTCTAAGAAATTGATCCAAGTGTAATCAAAGAAATGAAGAAAAAATCGACTAAATTAAGTGTGATCGCATTTATTGTGAAAGGATTCTAATCAAATGGATAGCAAAACAAACCTAAACGTAAAATTCAGTCCTAACGGTTAACTTACTTCGCGCAGTGCCATAGCGGAAGAAAATTAGATATCATTCTAGTCGACGAACAGATTACATATTGTTCTAATAGACGGCCTCTTGGATTCCCCTTCTCCTTTCCCGGCCCGCCTCCTACCCTCCTCCCCCGATACTGCCTCTATTCCACTCTTTCTTGAAGGATCTCTGCCCTCCTTTTGCAACTGGGCTACACCCAAAGGTCAAGAGTTGCTTTCTTAAAGATGGTACATTTTTTATATTCTTTTGACAGTTCCAACCGGTTAGAGTTATGTGGAAGTCAATGGCTCATAGTGGAAATATGGATCCGGTGGCCAGAAATGCATTGGGACATTTTTTTTTGTTTGAAGGAAACAGCGGTATGCATATATTGAAGAGGAAAGTCCACTTTCACCCCCTGTGATTATCGCCATGTGCGGATACCCCCCTTGTGGTTTAAAACTGATCACATAACCTACCTGTGGTTTTAAAAATGTGCGGATAGACCCCCTGCCGTCATCTTTTCCATCCATATTAACGGACACAACATTAAAAGACCGTTATACCCCCATCACGTCCCTTGATTCTTCTTATTTTTTAAATCTAACCACACCATCCTGTATACCAAAAATTGAATCCAAACCGTTAATATTGTAAATTTTGACGAATACTACGTCTATGCCAAAATTCAAGTCAATCAAAAAATGAAAAGCTCATAGTCAAATCGATTTTGTTATGAAATTAAAATTTCAAATTTGAATTTACTAAAAATTAGATCACTTGGTTATTGATGCCTGATCGAGATGATTTTTTACAGAGATACTCTATTCTTTATTTAATACATTATGAACGACTCAGATTACATTCTAGAGATGTGTGAGATACACCTCCGTTAATATGGATGGAAAAGATGACGGCAGGGGGTCTATCCGCACATTTTCAAAACCACAAGTAGGTTATGTGGTCAGTTTTAAACCACAAGGGGGTATCCGCACATGGCGATAACCACAGGGGGTGAAAGTGGACTTTCCTCTATATTGAATTCCGACAATTAAATCGTAACATGTGATACAACGGATATACCCTTTACACACCCACATAGGCTATGTTCAGTAGTTTGGAATGTTGTATAGGAAATAGATTCTCAGAAAAAGTGATGTGAACTAAGTAAAAGAAAATAAATTTTATTTTCTGGTGTGTATTCTCTTGAAAAAAAAGTCTTTTAGAAAAACTAAATTTCTTCTTTTTAGCAAGACCTATTTTACAGGAAAATATTTCGCAATGGAAAAGTTGAAGTTCCTACAGCTTTTCTGATAACTTAACACATAGAAAATTACACAAAAAAATTGGTGGAAATTTCATTTCTTGTCCTTTCCCATCCTTCCCTTATTACATTTCCACAAGAGGGGATGAAAACGACCCAGAAAAACAAAGTACAAAAGATTTTACATCCATGGCAACCATTCAGCTACCTTCTTCATGATGATGCCAAAATCTCCACCTGCAACACAGATCAGACAGTTGTGGCTCAAAGGTGGTCGCCCAGAGTACATTGATGCGGTAGATGGAGGCTGAACTAGTTATTTTTGGGAAAAACCTCAGTTTGTGCTCGTGAAAAATTCTCTGTATTTAAACCCTTTTGCAGGCATGCCTGGTTCTAGAAAAGGTGTGTTCAACCTTCATGCCTCGATTACAAGGCTTGAACCCGAGCCTCGATTACAAAGGCTTGAACTCAAGGCTCGAGCATTGATAGGATCCATATGAAACGGAGGAAAAGATTGTAATGAGCTTTTTTCCAATCTTGATCCTCGCCCGATATTTAGCAACATAATCTGGAGCAGATTTTATCTTGATATAAGCTACCGGGTCTTTTGGACTACCTTATTTGAATTGTCAGCAGGATATTTTGGCAGATGTCTACTAATTTAACTAAGTGATACATTTTTTATTTGATCCATGACCTGATAAAATAAGTGCACCAGGGGCAAAGGTTGTAACGACAGCCATAAAAACATTGATGCTGAGATCAGCTAAAATAAGACAACAGTAACAAAAAGGAATTACTTAATAACTTAAATAAGACGGTGTATTTTTTCTATTTTTTTTGTCATTCGTTAATCCGGTCCAATACTGTAAAAGGTTATGGAGAGAAAAGCTCAAAAGAGTATCTTATTTTTTTCTGTGTCATTAGCTAGGTCAATTGCCAGTTAAGCGACAGAGTAAACTTAGTGAGGCAAACGAGGATGGTTTAGGGTCATCTACTGAGGAGGGCCACGTTCTTTTAGATGGATTGTTGTTTGGCTTAATTTGTGCCTGTTTATTGGCCGGGGGTTAATTTAATTATGGGCACTTTTATTCTCGTCGTATTGTATACCTCCCGGCTATGTTTTATGTTTTTTCTAAGGGAGCTTCAAGAGCGAGAGTCGGAAGGGATTGCCATCTTTAGTTTACAACGGTACACAATATTTTCATTTAAATTGCATTTTTCTAAGTTGTAGTCATATTAACAAGATCCACTCTAATAAGCTCTATTATTTTTCAAGTGCTTTATCCTTTCTTTAGTTTACAACGGTGACGTTTAGAAAACAAAATCGAATATCTCTATTATGAAACAAAAGGATGTGGGGACAAGTTGCTGGAACAACTTAGATTCATTTGATTCAAAAGCTATAGTGCATTCTCTCACTTCCCGATTAAGTGCCCATAATTTTCACCTAAATCACACAACTGTCATTCCCTTCCAACCGAGATGTGTAGTGCCGTAGGCACGGGTTAGTACTAGTTAGTAATAAAGTATGACCAATAAGTGTAGGATTCTTGTGCCACTCTATATAAAGTTTGACAAAAAAGGCTCCTATATATAAAGCAGTGGGATCTCCTGGATGCTCGCAGAAATTCTGCGGGAAGAAGTAAAATTCTTACCATTATTGGTGATTGCCGACAAGAAGTTAGGTTTATCCAAGTGAGTCAGTTCTTTCAAATCTTGACCGTTGAATACTTAAATTTAATGGTGATCACTTGTCACACTTTCAAATCGGATTGGAGGATCCTCCATTTCTTTGAATATCGGAGAGGAGTTCAACTCAACGAATGCAGCCATCTTGGTTTCATTTAACCCTATTGTAGGAGTGTTTGGAAGCTGGATTACACATTTTGGGATTCTTGTGTTTGGGAGGAAATTGCAGAAGCATTTTGCTAGAATACCTTCATGGAATTAGAGATAGATGCACAATCTCAGAATCAGCTATTGTTTTTCTTATTTTGGATTCTCCTTTTGCATAGACCGAAAAGACTAACTTACCCCGACAAGTTTTTCAAAAAATTACTACCCTTGTAATTAGTACTTAGTAGTAAATCTTAGGCAATGGCAACATCATAAGAACGCACATCATATTAATCTATTCTCCAAATTCTACGTCCAAACACTACTCTGTCTGAAAATTTATTCTGCAAATATCATCCAAAGACTTCTACATATGCTTAGAGCAAGTCCACCTGTCGATGCCAAAATGGCATTACAAAAGCTATTTTTAGCTCATTACAGTGTCAAAAAAGTTTGTAAAAAAAAAGAAGAAGAAAAAAAAAACAATAGTAATGCACTGGTTTGGTGTTATTTTGGCACAATCTCAAAATCAGAGTATTGGATTAAACTCATCTCATTTTTTGATTCAAAATCAAGGGACATCGATAAGGCGGGTTGGTACGTATTCTAGTAGCAACAGGTAACATTAAGATCCAAGCGGGCCAGAGCCAAGCCCTTGTTGGAGAAAGTAGGTCTGGAAAGAGTTCCGTAATTGCATTAATAGAACGATTCTACAACCGTTCGGCAGGTACGTACAGTTTTGATAGAGGGAAAAGACATCAAACGGTTGAACTTAAAGTCACTCAGGCTTCAAATGAGATTGGTTTCTCAAGAACCAACACTCTTCGCAGCAAGTATTTTCGACAACTTTGCCTGTGGGAAAGACAGAGCAACTGAAGCAGAAGTCATTGAAGCTGCTCGAGTGGCAAATGTTCATGCCTTCATCATCGGATTACACTATTCATTTCTTCCGCCATATAGGAAAAACTTTATGCCTAAATTGCCATTTTTTAGAATGAGAGAGATATTGAAAGAAATATATAGCAAAACATCGGTGCAGCACCTTTGCTATTTTTTTTGCCAAGACGACACTATTCATTGCCCAAAAAATGAGAATGACAATGGAAAAATGGCATTCATGAGTATGGATGCTCTAAATTATTTGAGCTATTTTGCATGGATTTTTCAATGAAATAGAAGAAAAGAACAAGTGAACCACTCTTGTAGTTTAATGAATGCTATTGAGAGGCCATCTCTGCTGGTTATAAGAGATCAAAATACACGGCAAATTTAATCATCCATCCAGTCTATTTGTCTCCATCGATTCTACGATTCGTTCTACTGGTCGGTTGTATTATCAAAAAATGGCTACTTAGCTTGAAACGGTCGTGGTGCATGCGGTTGTTGGGAAAATTCTCGGCATAATACAAAATTCCAGAGAACGATTTCATTCACAATGTAACAATTACTAATACATAACAGAATTACAGAATGCAAATGGAAAAATACGAGATACAAACAGAAATCTTCGTAGGATGAACCGAGTCCCGTGTGGTACCACGGTCTCCTTAAGAAATATTCGCCGCCTACCGTGGGTGTTGTAGGTTGTGTCGGCGCCTTTCTCCCAGGGTTGGCTCGGCTAGACCGCAAGCCGCCGGAACACCGCCGTCGACTGCCTTGGCGAACTGACTACCGCCTGCCTACTCTCTCTCACAGAACGAATTTCAGAACTTAGAAAATTGCTGTGGTTTCTTGTGTCTTGTCCCCAAATCCGTGAGCCTCCTTTTATAGGGTGAAGGAGGCAGAGGAGGTTCAATGCTGCAATCAATAGGCCAATGAATTCTGCCATTGAATTGTGCCAATGAATTGGGAGGTTACGGCAGTAATGCACACCATCATGAGGAAGGTTACGGGAGTTATAGAATCCCACAATCAATACGTCTATTGATTGTGGTGCGTCCAGATTCAACGAACCCGGGACCGATTGCCTTGGGAGACCCTCCAAAATTCCAGTTTCATTCACCCGAAATTCCGTAAATTTCCAACAGCGGGCTCCCAATTTGTGCAAAAATGTGTGTTCCTAACATTATTGATCAAATTATCGCGGAAATGTTGGGGTACATCAGTTCCTGTCCAGCTAACAGACCAATTACACATGGTAACATCCTTCCATCGAAGGTAATTATCGATTCTCATTCATTGGTGAAACCCACCCAAACAGAGGAATCTGTTATGCCTATAATCAACAATAACTTGATCAAATATAGTGGCTCTGTAGCTCCAGGAGTCTATAATAAGCCCCCTTGTGCCGGCTAACTAGCTCCGAATGGCTACCTTGTTCCACAATCCGCCCGTCTTGGATCACTGCAATGCTGTCCACTCCCCTGATCGTCGACAATCGGTGGGCAATGAGAACTGTGGTTCGACCCCTCATGAGCCTCTCAAGCGCCTCTTGCAACACACTCTCGGATTCTGCATCGAGCGCACTAGTGGCCTCGTCCAGTAAAAGTATTGCGGGGTCCTTTAGAACTGCCCGTGCAATGGCAATTCTCTGTTTTTGTCCTCCAGAGATCTGAACCCCTCTCTCTCCGACCGGGGTTTTGTACCCCTCCGGTAATCCGCTAATGAAGGCATGCACATTTGCCACTCGAGCAGCTTCAATGACCTCTGCTTCAGTTGCCCCGTCTTTCCCATAGGCAATGTTGTCGAAAATGCTTGCCGCGAAGAGGGCTGGTTCTTGTGAAACCAATCCTATTTTAAGCCTGAGTGACTTTAAGTTCAACCGCTTGATGTCTTTTCCATCTATCATAACTGTACCTGCCGAAGGGTCATAGAATCGTTCTATTAATGCAATTACGGAACTCTTTCCAGACCCACTTTCTCCAACAAGGGCTTGGCTCTGGCCCGCTTGGATCTTAAGATTGAAGTCCTTTAAAACAAGAACGTCTGGTCGCGACGGGTACGAAAAGTCCACATGGCAAAGCTCAATCTCGCCGTGGACTGAGTCAACAGGTTCAGCATCCGGATCATCCGCATCAATCTTGGTTGAACGGTCCATGATGGAAAATATGGATCCCATGGCTTGACTGCCCCCAATTATCTTAGGGGCGAGACTAAGGGTGTCGGCTACCGTAGTGGCTGCCATGACTAGGATGACAATAACCTGGATGACATTTGAGAAAGTTGAGACTCCTTTTTGGATAAGCTGGGCTCCAAACCAAAAGGATAGGGCATTAGAGCAATAGAGAGTGAGCTGAGAGAGGCCGAAGAGGATGCCAGACATTTGGCTGCGGCTAAGGCTGCGGAGCTGGGGAACGCGGAGCTCATGGCAGAAGAGGGAGAGGATTTTGTCTTGGGCATTGAAGGCAGTGACGGTTCGGATGTTGCTCACTCCTTCCCCTGCTATCATGCTTGTCTTTGCATGTGTCTTGGCTATGTCTCCGGCGAAGCCTTTGAGAGAGAGTTGCTGTGTTTGGTGAATAAAAAATTAAAAAAAAAAAACTAACTTAACTGTCAAGACACTGTTTGATTGACCCAAAACAAAAAATCAACTTCAATGTAGCTGTAGTCCACTCTAATCAAAGAAAACGAAAACTGATAGTATCTTACCCACTATTTGAAAAATTTGTAACAATTGATTACTCAAACGAGCAGCCCGAGATTTGAATGATCCACTTCAATCCAAAATGAGGACTAGGGAAGATTCGATCACCACTTTGATCGTTCCAATTTTTGCCATCAAATTGTACTTCTGGCAACATTCCGTTATTGAAGTGACTTATATTAACCGTTTGCATTTTATACAAAGAAAGTAGTGAAGATAGATTCCAGAGATCCAAATAAGACTCTTAAATCGGACTCTATGAAGAACGAAGAAAATAAATTGAAATACCTAAAATACCCTACTTGGACTTTTGGGACAACCTACAAGAGAAAAATAAAGGGTGTGATCCGGTAGCCGTCGTCACAGTGCATACCTGAGCAAAGTAGGCTAAGACAAGAAGAGGGAAGGTGGCTAATGTGAGAAGGGAAACCCTCCATTCCACCACGAAAGCAACTATGAATGAAGTGAGAAGAGATGTCGTATTCTGCAGTATAAATGAAATCCTCTCAGAAATGGTGGATTTCACATCAGCAGCATCTGTGGCCAGGCAAGCTGCCACGATACTCGAGTTGTGTTCCTCCTCATCGTACCACCCAACTTCATTCATGAGTATCGCTGACAAAAAGAAAAACATACCGTCAAAAAGAATTTTTAGTGCCTTAACTACGTTACTCATGACATAAACGAAAAATGACATTGTGTACATGATCAGTATGATGCTTATCATTGCCAAATTGTCCCTACACGAAAATACATTTCCAGTGGCCACTTTTGGTGACCAAGGTTGTGTTTAGTCACCAAAAAGTACAAATCCAATTCTAAAGCTGTGTGAGACGTTGTTATTGATTTAATCTTCAGTAACTAACATACGCAGTGGTCTCTCATCCTAATTTTTATGTCACTGGGGGGTAATATACCATTACATAAGTCATGTATAGAGTAGAGTTCTGGAGTTATGTTTTGCATTGTCCATTTTCCTAACTTACACACTCAACTAAGCTTGCGATGATATTGAGATTAACAATGAAGATAGAACATGCCTTAATATACCTGCAAACATCATCCTCCTCACTCTTGTAGCAAGATTCTCTCCCATAATAGTGAAGAAATAATGTTGTATGAAATAAGCCACCACCGCATAAAGTCCTGTGCCAAGGAAAATGATGACGTACTCCTTCGTCTTCCTCTCCATGCTTGCATGATTTCTATAGTAGAACACCTCAATAAGACTGCTCAACGCAACGGAAATTATTGGATTGACAAAACCACAGAGAATTGATCCAACCGCACCCATTATAGAATAAGGCCATTCCGGAGCGTTTAGCTTGAGAAGCCGACAGAAGTACCCATGTGGGGCTGGATTTTTCCTTTCCGTTTTGACGTTTGAGACAATTGAGACCATCTCTATCCCACCAACAGCTCCACTGTCGTACGAATAGCTCAAACTGCTGGAGTGATGGCTAAGAGATTCTGTGGACGGTGAATGGCTTAGTTGTGGTGAGCACGTATGTCTCGTTGAAGGATTTGGGTAGTCGTGGTTTCCCATCGTTTCTTGGAATCGACATAATGAAGCGAATGCCCCACTTTTCGAAATCAGTTCGTCCTGTGTTCCTGTCTCAATGACTTGGCCTTGCTGTATAACTGCGATTGAATCAACGTTTCTTATAGTAGAGAAGCGATGGGCGACAACCAAACTTGTCCTCCCAACCATGAGGTGGTTTAGAGCTTCTTGAACAATGCTCTCGGAACCTGCATCAAGGGCACTTGTTGCTTCATCAAGGAGAAGAATCTTTGGGTTTTTCAACATAGCTCTTGCAATCGCGATTCTCTGTTTTTGGCCTCCAGAGAGTTGGACTCCTCTTTCTCCCACCTGGGTTTGCAATTGAAAGACATGAACTGTCAAAAACCAATTCAAGCAAAAACAACTTAAGATAACAGAGAATTAAACGTAATTCTATTGTTATTGGATTCCTGACCTAAACCAGGGCTTGGTTTTGATTTACAAAACTCAAAAAATAAAAAAAACCAATACATAATCCAAAACTTGAATATGGAGCTTTACACTCTATTATTGTTATTACTTAGAGTAAATCACACTAAGCCCCCCTCAACTAATCCGTATTTTTGCTTAACCTCCTCATACTACAAAACCCGACATCGTGCACCCTCTAACTATCCAAAGTTGACACTTAACACTCTTCTGTTTGGTCTCTGTCCATATTGCAAACGGAAAAAGGCAGTCAGCTTAAATTTCTGACAAAAATAGCCTTGACAACCATCTATACACTATAAGATACATATATACGTGTATATATAATATACGAGGCAATTCTAGGGACCCCAAAAAAAAAACCTCTAAAATTTTGATAATCTCGTAGTTTCCGATCAAATTTTAATAATCCGAACCGTTCAATGTGTTCAAAACGTGATTTTAAGGATGCCCAAAAGAAATTGGCAAAAAATATAACCGGGAATGGCTTGATTTGAGCAGTTTTCTATTGAACTGTTTGCAATATGGACGGAGACCTAACGGAAGAGTGTTGAGTGTCAACTTTGGATAATTAGAGGGTGCACGATGTCGGGTTTTGTAGTCGAAGGGGGTAAGTAAAAACGTGGGTTAGTTGAGGGGGGCTTAGTGTAATTTACTCTATTACTTATTACTGGTAGCTAGACATGGAAATTTAAACAAACCTGGGTGTTATATCCATTAGGAAGCAAAGTGATGAAGTTATGCGCATTAGCAGCAGAAGCAGCAGCTTCTACTTCAATCGTTCCAGCATCAGGATTTGCATATAGAATGTTCTCAATTATGGTGGTAGCAAACAAAGAAGGTTCTTGATTCACCAGTCCAATTTGATCGCGCAACCATCTCAGTTGTAGTGTCTTTATATCCACATTGTCAAGTAAAATTTGCCCTATTTAGCCAATGCAAATAATTAGAATAACATCGTCTATTATGCCAATCAGAATAACGTTTTACGATTTTCATCATCATAGGTGTCTTGTAGTTACCCTGATTAGGATCATAGAACCTTTCTATCAGGGAGACAATGGTACTTTTTCCTGATCCACTTCCACCAATAACAGCAGTTGTCTTTCCTGCAGGAAAGGAAATTGAGAAGTCCCTAAGTACGATAACGTCTGGTCGAGATGGGTAGCTGAAAGTTACATCTTTGAACTCTATCTTCCCACTGAACTCAGCTAAGCACTTCCCGTTGGAAGGATCTTGAATTATGGTTGGTCTCTGCTTGATCATCTTCATTAACTTGTATCCAGCAGCTTTGCCTTTACTAAATGCCCCAAGATTTGATAATGACTGAGCTAAGCTCCTATAATAATTTTTTTTAATCAGTATGTTATCAGGAATAGGAGTTATTCAATTTAAAGTAGAGGTTCCAGTCTGAGATCTTACATGCCCCCAATAACGGCAGATAAGATGGCGGTAAATGCCTTCCCTCCATCCGTTAGTCCCTCCCTGATGAAAAGACTGGCATACCAAAAGACTAGGGCCCATGATATGAATATCATTCCATGAGTGCATCCCAGTCCGAGTCCTTTAGCCATTCCAGCCTTATATCCAAGCCTCAATGTGTGTTGTATTGCTTCTGAATATGAATTGAGGGCCTTGCTCTCGCCAACATACGAGTAAACGGTCCTAATTTGTGCAATGGCCTATTTAAGGTAGTGTTAAATCATACTCATTAGCACACAAACAAAAAATTTGGATCCCAAATATAATTATCAGTTGTTCACTAAATTTGTTGTGCATGTACGCTCATCATTTGATCTGGCAAAAAGAACAACTATAGAACAGAAGAAAAGGTGAATCTCCTTACAACTGTAGCATATGAATGATATAGCATCATTTGATCCCCAAAAGGTTAAATCTAGTGGGTCCAATATGTTAATATGAAAAAGAAGGAAATCTACAAAAGAACCAAACAATGCAGGATTTGGGAAACAAGCAACAAAGTTTTTTTTTTTTTTTTTTTTTGATCTTCGAAAACATTGTTAGAATAGTTAGATTAGCACCTTAGAGGAGGAGTTCAACTCATGACGTCCTTTATCTTAGCACCCCCTGATGCCATTTGGCCAAAGGCCTCTTGGCACTAGTAACATAGTTGTAACTTGTAAGTTGCTCTAATATATACAGCAACAAAACTAAAATACTTGAATAGAGTTTGAAAAGACCAACCTGCTCAGCAATAATACTCGCACTTGCGTATGATTCACGGCTCTTGGATGTGAGACTTGTTAGAATATATGCATAAAAGCCCCCAGCTAAGGCGATTCCTGGAATCACTGCAACACTAAGTAAAGCTAGCCTCCATGCTAATACAAAACCAACCACCAGTCCGGCCACAAAAGTGGAGATATGATGGATGAAATTTCCCACCTAAAATTCCAATAATCAGAATAAAGAAAGTTATGGTTTCACAGTAATATGTTTCCACGTAAACACATATTTTCATCTTGCATTTGGGAAGATTCAGGTTGAAATCTCCTCCATTGTTCATAGACCAATTTAGTTTGTATAAGAATGTGGTGTGTGGGACTATCTATATTATGGCCCCTAATTCTCTGCAATGGATTCTGCATTTGAGGGTGGATTGTGTCACCCAACTGAGGAACTCACACAGAGGACGACACAAATTAACTTAGATTTTGCTATTATGATGGTATTTGGGAGCTATTATCATTTAGATTCTTGATTGTGAAGTGGACAATAAAACTTTGGTAGTATAATCAGAATCTGTAAGGGTACTTGGATGATATGTGCTGAATTGGATTTGTAAAGCAATTTGTGAGTGAAATTACAGTCAGACTCCAAAAGGCCTCCCCAAATGTGATTTTCAGATTTCACATTCTGCAGTTAATTTCTTCTGATGATACATTTTGACAGGATTCATTCCCATAATCGGCTCCCAAAATAGGATCTATATGAATCCACAAAACAATAGGACGCCATTACTGTGGATTAGGTATCTTGGGTAATATCAGTTGAGTTTCAGTTAAGTTTGAGATTTAATATCTATTTGCTTTAGCGTGAGATCAATCTCGAAGCCCAGGTATATAAGTTACAAAATGCTTATGCAGTCCTATGTTAGACATAGAGAAAGACTAGATGGAATGCATTGCCATCTTATTTGTTCTGAAGAAATTAATGGCCTGAAGTCGGGTACGATTTTCGTTATTTAATCCAATGCTTGACTATTTGAGGCAGTTTTAATTTGATGCTAATATTCTTAAACTTTAGCCTATATTAACATAAACATGTATATATATATATATATATATATATATATATATATGTGGATTTAGATAGGGAGGGAGGGCGCAGACCTTCTCACTAATAGCATCTTGAACAAGCACTGTATCCGCTGCAACGCTGAGAACAATATCTCCAGTTCTAGCATCTGTATCAAAGAATCCAACGTCCTGCTTCAACACAGCCTCCAAATACTTCTTTCTCCAAGTACCCACTTGCCTCTCCCCAGTATACATCCAACAAGCGATCTCTGTGGATAAAAACCCATCAATTGTTCAATCAAACAAATTTAACCCAACTGAATTATAACAATAACAAGTGCAACGCTACAGTGGTAGGGATTTATTTGTTAGATAAGCTCACATTGATAGAGCTATCAATTTGGAAAATGCTAGAAATAAAGTCGTCCGCTGTGTTCAAATTTCACATGCATGGGATGGTTCAGAGCCCAAAATAGTTCTCTCTAGCCCCATTTTCTTTATGGACCCATTAAAAAGATTAACCTGAACCCTAAAATACCCTCATCTTCAACCTAATGATAAACCTAATTGTGTGGCCCATGATCCTCGATCCACTTCCTTCCTCCGCTGGTCGAGTGGTTGCCTAACCTTCTCCGCCTAACCTGCACAATGAACGCACGACTAAGACCCGGCCGGGGGTTGCCCGGCAAGGCCCTCCGGCGAGAGGATGAGTATGTGCAGAGAGAGGGAAGAGACTAAGGTTTCGGGTGAGTATTCGCGTATGAGTGCGTACCTTCCCAGAGGCGTTATCCTTTGGTATTTATAGAGTCCCCTTGACTTGCTCTCCAAGCACGGGCACGTGCCTTGCGCGGGCTAAGCGAGTCATCGTGACGTCACCGTCCAGATCTAGTAACCGCTTTTGGGGGGTGAGCTGGCATGACCCATGTGCGCTCATGATTATCAGGCGTAACCGTCTTCGCACGTGGGTGGGCGCGTGACCGCACGGGTGGCCGCGAGGGTGGCCGAGCATGTCAAGTAATGGAGAATGCCGAGCATGAGGGTGGCCGAGGCCGAGGGCGCGCGGCTTGGGCGGGAGTTGTCTGCGGAATCGCCAACCGACGGGTGGCCGAGGCCGAGGGCGCGCGGCCCGGGCGGGAGTTGTCTGCGGAATCGCCAACCGACGGGTGGCCGAGGCCGAGGGTGCAAGGCTCGGGCGGGAGTTGTCTGCGGAATCGCCAACCGACGGGTGGCCGAGGCCGAGGGCGGGCGGCCCGGGCGGGAGTTGTCTGCGGAATCGCCAACCGACGAGTGGCCGAGGCCGAGGGCGCGCGGCCCGGGAGTTGTCTGCGGAATCGCCAATCGAGGGGTGGCCGAACATGACGTAATCTTTCCGTCGCCGTACGCGAGGCAAAGGCAGAGCCAACGACTGGTACGCCTTGGCTCAGGCCGAGCCCGGAAGACCATGGCGGTTGCCGAGCTTGAAGGGTAGCCGAGCCCGAAGGGAATTTGGGCTAGGCAAATATCGTCTACGGGGCCACCGCCAAATGGTGGCCAAGCACGACACAATCTTGTCCGTCGCCGGATGCGAGGCATAGGCAAAGCCGACGACTGGTATGCCTTGGCTCAGGCCGAGCCCCGGTGGAGTGGGTTTGCTGCCACATGCGACAGCTGGCGGTGGCGGTGGCGGTGGCAGTGGAGCAGAGGTGGCCCCCAGTTGAGTCATAGTTGTTCTCGGCCCGCTACACTAATCTTTGACTTAGCACACCATGCACCACCATCAGCCTCCCCGCCTCACTATAACTGACTCCATTGAGTTCGCCGCCAATTACTTGCTGACTACAAATTATTGAATGTACTAGTCTAATTAATTCACTTGGTTGAATACAATTCATCAATGAACGTAAGAATGTAATCCTTTAACAGATATAGCCTATCTTCGACTGTTGGAAGATTCAAAGTTTGATTAGGCGTAAAGGCCAAGTTGAAGAACGATTCTCTCCATCATAGTTCCCAAAGGACCCAGGGATGCCGTAGGGCAGCCCGCTCTACATCCCTGTAGTGTGGCTGATCAAGCCTTCTATTTCGGTAATGGAAGGCTCTGATTTTAATCTAAGCATTGGACGGTTCAGATCAATAGGAGCTCGGATTAAATCTAAGCCATACGTGCCGAAATGGACTGCCAATCGGCCGCACTCAAACCCTGTAATGCGCCCATTGGGGTTTCTGAATCTGGCCGACCATTTCGGCACGGACGTCTCAGATTTAATCTAAGCTCCTATTGATCTAAATCATCCATTGCTTGAATAAGAAATCCGAGCAGTCCATTGCCAAAAATGGAAGGTCGGATCGGCCGCACTACAAAATTATAGACTAGGCTGCCCGGCAGCATCCCCGGGTCCAACCCAAATCTGTTCCTCAAGGAAGAGGCGAAGAAGGAAAAGGTGTAAAGATTCCTAATGTAGGAAAGGTGAAGGATGGCGATAGTTGCAAGTCTGTCATCTCTGTTATAAAACAAAAGGGTGTGGAGATAAGTTATTGGAATTGCTAGAATTCATTTAATCCAAGACCTCATGTGTGCTTTTCAAAATGTGTTCTGCACTTTATAGAACCTGTTAATTTGCTGGCAAAGATTATATTCCGATGATGAGGGGTATCATGGACTTAGTTTCAATTATCAAATTGGGTGTAAGCAGAAATTTTGGGGTAGAGCGAATTTCTATGGGCTAGAGAGAATTTCAATCGAGATGCAACTTGAGCCGTCCATTACAAAGTATGGACGGTCCAGATCGGCCCAACACGCATGTTGTTGCCTTAGGGACATCAGGCACCCCAGTTGGCATCTCCTGGTTCTCCCCATGTGGGAGGCAATGGGTTCGAGCCCCGTCAACAACATTTGGGATTCAGGACTATGAATAACCTTTGAAGTCTCTTTGTCCCCGCTAACCCCTAATGTATACGATCTTGGGAAGAAAAAAAAAAATAGAATCACTCCTTGATTATGTGTTTAGATTTGTATTTAGCCGTGTGTGTCGACTGTCGAGCACTCCTCAATTTTTTATGTTTTAGTAATTTTTTTGAAAATTCCCAAGCACAATAAAGCCCTGTGAGGTTCAAAATGATACAAATGAGTGCAGAAGGATAGATTGGAGGTAACCTGCATATGAGGATATACATACAGTAACCCCGAGATAGACGAAGCGCAAGGCACACTGCATGAATGAACAAATCACCCAAAAAGAATCAGATCTTAGATTGTGAAAGCAACAAAGCTTTTGTTGATAATGAAGATAACTTATTGATATTTAGTAACTAGTGGTATAAAGTTTGAATTTTTTCAAAAAAATGAATTAATTTTAAATTTTCATTTTACAGATTGGACAATCTTTTTGGGACGAAATAGTATAATTTTGGATTCTACAAATATAGAGATAAACTTATTTACGGTTCCGCGCAATCTCACTCGTCCATTCGCGCAATCAATGGCTAAGATGTGTTTTCAATTTTGAACGGTAACAATTAATCCGGATAGTCCAAAACACTTTTGAACATGCGCAATTGAGCGCCATAAATTCTATTTACGGTAATAGCCGTAAAGAAATTTTTCCGTTTATGATGATTATATATTCGAATGGAAGTACATTGGGTGGGTTTGGAGCCTTTTTTTGGCTTTTTCAAGGACCCCTCAATTATCACATTTTGTCAACATTATCCCCTCAAGTAAAAAACCAATCAACATCACCACTTCAACTTTCATTTGCAATCAACTTCACCCCTCTGTCGAAATCTGTTAGCATCTGTTAACATTTTGGACGGAAAGTGGGTAAGTTGAACTGAAAATGAAATTCTAATCCTAAAATGCTCTTCACATTGGCTGGAGAATTAAGCCTTGGGTTATTTATACCCCTTACCAAAGCCTTTTTCTCTTTCTCTTTCTCTTTCTCTTTCTCTTTCTACCCAACCTTAATTTCTCTCATTCTCCCTCAACTCCATATCAGACCTATCCCTTCATTCTCAACTCCATACCTAGTTCTTCTTTCTCTCTCTCCTCTCCTCCCTCACATACTCAGTTCTTCTTTCTCTCATCTCATCTCCTCTCCTCTACTCCACACATTATACACCTAACCTCAACCCAAAAATTTGAATTCCCCTTCTCCATGCACCATGGATTTAGCCGTTTAGGGGTTTGATCAGTTGGGTTTAGGATTTTCGAACGAGTGCTCTGTCTATTGGAGATGGTCCGTTTCGATCAGTTGGATTTAGGGTTTCGATTGCTTGGGTTTAGGGTTTCCTCCATAGCAGCATGAGAGAGGGAGAGTGGGAGAGAGAGGTGATGATCAAAATGCCTAAGTGCAAAACCTAATTTTCCCATCCATTATATATACATAAGGGTATATTAGTCTTTTACCTCTTCTTTGTCCATAATATTAACATCTACTAACAGATTTGGACTGAGGGGGTGAAGTTGATTGTAAATGAAAGTTGAAAGGGTGATGTTGATTGATTTTTTACTTGAAGATAAAATGTGATAGTTGAGGGAAATTTCAAGAACTCTCCCTCAATTATCACATTTTGTCTTCAAGTATCAATTGATGTCTAGCTATTTGGGAGTGGATTTATTTTCCACAATCAAATCATAAAGCTGGATGATAGAACCACAATCCGAAAATCAATCTTAGAGGAGATTTTTGAATTCTGATTTTGCATCCTCGATCCAACCACCTTCAAACCAAAAGACAATAATTTACTCCTTATTATATGTCATTAAAGGACTGTACGTAAATCCTAGAAAAGGGGCAATATTGTCAAAAGCACATCATAATATACTTCATAATTTATATAGTTCACAATCCAACTCTAGAATCTAAAAAACATATACCTCCCATAACACCCTCATAAACCTACAAAAGTAAAATAATGATTAATCTACATTAAAAGTTGTTGAAAATTAATTTTTGAAGTTAAAAATCTAATCCAGAAACACCTCAAATTTTAGGGTTCCTAAAATCAATATTTAGTTCATTTTATTGGTCACAGATATTTCAAGATTATACGATATTCGATTGGTTTGAAAAAAATTGATTTTAGGAAACCGAAATTTGCAGCTTAGTTCGAAAAAATGACCTTTTTTCACAATTCTTTCGGCAAGATGAATAATGCATTTTAAAAAAATTTAATATGGATCGACTTAAATTCAAAAAATAACGTGACAATAGTACCTAATTTTTTTCAAAACCCACACACACACACACACACACAGAGAGAGAGAGAGAGAGAGAGAGAGAGAGAGAGAGAGAGAGAGAGAGACCTTTGATACTTCATGCATCATGGCGTTCAAATCAGATTGGTTTTTGCCAAACCCATTAATCATTTCGCCAAACAAGAAAAAGAAGACCGGCAATGAAGAGCCGTGAACAATGGCTCCCATGGTCCCCAATACCATGAGAAACCAATCGTGCTTGTCAGCGAACATGAATAGCTCATAAAACGTTACACTCTGCTCTTTTTTCTCATCAGTTTTAAGCATTTCTTTTGTTTTTGGCTCGGTGGTCTCCGCCATTGCGTTCGTAAAAACTAACCCAATCCCAACTTCCCAACCCCTAGAAGAGAATTGATGAATTTCAGATAATTGTTCAGTTTATATAATTATATATGTTGGGGCCGGTTTGAGCATTGAATTAAGATTCGTGGGAGCTAGAGCATATTGACTAATACATGTACACGTGAAAATGTATTTTTAATATTAACGCGATTATCATTTTGCTAACTTACTCAAACATGACGATCATATCAATATTATTGGTGAATGTTTACGTCGTATCCGGCAGGTCATGCTATTTCATTAATTGTGCAAAACGTTCTTTTCACTAATTCTCTAGTTGATATGTTCAAATCATGAAAACTGTGAGCCTATCACTTTTTTCTGAACGGCAAAGAAGAATATATTAATAAGAGAAGAAAGGAAGAACAAAGATAAAGAACAAGCAAAAACAACGGCATCACAATGCCAAGGATACGTCCCAACAAGCTAGGTTGACCGGCCTCTATCCCAGCGCCAATCAATGAATGCCGTTTTTAAGCTCTCATTTTCATACCTTAGTCCTCTATATTCACCCAAATCTCTTTTCTTTTCTTTTTTCTTTTTTTTACTTTTTGTACTCCAATCCCAATTCTACAATGACGTTGAAAAATCATTTAACGCGTAACCCTCGCAGATAAATCATCAATAGATATAAGAACATGTTATGTTTTGTTCTATTATATAGACAGTTATGTTTTGTTCTATTATATAGACAACGAACATCATTTTAAACCATGAATATTTATATTAGATGATTTGTTTATATTTCTATCATTGCCCAAGAATTTTATTTTATTTTATTAATATAACGATGTTCTTTTTTGCAAGAACCATGAGATGCAGTCTGATCAGCCATGCGAGGCCAGGCGAGCCCAACCCAACGAAGTGGGATTTGGTGGCCCATAAATAACTTTACCCACTCGAGATAAAACACTTATCAAATAAAGCTTGGCTAAGAGCATCTCCAATCCTTACCCATTTTATTACCCATACCAAAAATTTAAATAAAAAGCTTAAAAATCCATCTCCAATGTTATTCCTATTTGCCTACCTATTTTGAGTTCTACTCATTTTCCCACCCAAATTTGGGGGGACTCAAACCCATACCCATTTTTTTCAAAGCTTATTTTCACTCTCATTAATTACAAATGTGTCATTCAATAATAGATTTGGGTACAAATATGAGTTTAATATTGGATGTGCCTTATCTAAATCAAGCTTTTGACTCCAATTTCTACCCAAATTTAAGTGAAAAAAAGGGTAAGGATTGAAGATGCTCTAACTGCTAGTGCTAGCTATGAATTTTCACTACAAGTGAGCATTTGCACAAACACGTGACCATGTCATCGTAACAAGGTACACTCCACAAAAAGGAGTATATGAAAGGACTTTAATGTAATTAACCCTTCATTTCACTAAGTTGAAGTATTTTGTTTTTACGGGGCAAAAGTAACATTTTATTGAGGAAAAACTGGAAGTTGCTAAGTAACACCATTTAGTTATCGTCTTATTCTAGCCGATCTCAGTTTGAGTTGGGTGGATTGTAGATACAACCATTGCTCCCATTAGACTTCTTTTTTGAGGATATGGATCAAATAGAAGATATTCCTTTTTAGATGGTCTACGATGCTCAACCAATTAGTTAAATTAAATAGTCACCATGGCTTGCCATTAACAATCCTTGTCAATCCAATGGGGTTAGGCATTTGCGGTTGCTCTATGGTGGTGGTTGTGTAGCGCCTTGGTTGTGGGGGGTGCTTATGTAGGTGGCCGGGATTGTGTCCACGACAACAGTGATGGCGGCTCCAGTTTGATTCCGATGAGAGAGGGTCATTTAGTTTTAGCGTGATGTTGTTTTTGGTGGCGTAATCATGATATTAAGTGTTTGTGGCAGCTCTTGGAGTTGCTTGGCCACTTGAAGGGTAATAGGGAGTTTGCTGTCCGGGAGATCTGGGGTTGTCGATAGCTTTGACAACAATGCTTGACTCCAACGGCAAATATGGTAAAAATAAATTAACGGGCCGGAGTGGATTAGCAAATGCCACCTCCTTGGTCTCCTATAACTCCCATTTTAGAAATGTTTGAGAGTTGGATTTTTACATTTTGGGATTTTATATTGTGTGATCAAAAAACACATCATAGTATATTCTTTCGATTATACTCCCAAACAAAACTCTGTTGAAAAAATTAATTTTGCAGATATCATTCAAACACTATCGCATATTCATAATCATGGTGATTATAATCCAACATCTACAATTCAAAAAAACGAAGAAGGCTCCCAGTTTACAATTTACTTTAGTGTTTGTGCAGGTGCACATGCACACTGTGTTGCTGCTAACATTATTAATCAAATAATTGTCAAAAAGGTCAAGGTGGTGGTGTTCAATCTCCTGCTTGGGGACCTCAGTTTCTGCTATGGTGACAGACCAATTAGAGTACACATGGTAACATCCTTTCACCTAAGGCAATTAATTATTTCCCCATTCATTGGTGAAACCCACCAACTTTATGATCAGACAATAGGACCCCGTTCGGTATTTTGGATTTAGATTTGTAGATAATAAGTGTAGAGAGAAATAGATTAATGATTGAAAATAAGAGTAATGATTAGAGAGAAATAGAGAGAAAAATAAAAGTAATGATTGAAGAAAAATATGATACAGTAATGATTAGAATCCAAAATTCAAAACTCTTAAACGAACGGAGTCCAGGGGAAGGCCACTTCTAGATTGCACCCACGAGGGGTGGTCCTCTTACGTGGGTTTAGTGGGTCACAATCTCCATCTTACAACACATACACATGCATATGACCCGGGAATGTTGCCAAACGGCATCACTGCCAAGCGGTGCCAAGCGCCAATCCAGCTGTTCATCTCGACACAGACAGCTTATTCCCACCGAACAGCATCCTTGTCAAGTTATGTCAAGCGCCAATCCGATCATTCATCTCAACACGAACAGCTTGGATGGAATCTGAGCGGGATACAATTCTGAGCTGTCGATTGCTCGACAAAGATACATATATCAGTTTTCAAATACTGTAATGATTTATCCCTTCTTTTGCTTTCAAAAATTAATTGAAACCATATATGGCCCAAGAGAATGTGTCACCCAATTAATTAGAATGACAAAGGTACAGCCTTGTCGGCCTTAAGCCCAAAGCAAATACGCCCTTATCTTATCTAAGCTGCTGCAGACCACTTTAACAAACACATGCATGCATATACAGAAAGGAAGAGCAACCACCACCACCCACCACCCCCCACCCCACACCCCCCAAGCTGGAAAGTAAGTTTTCTAGGGTCTACTTTAGGAGTATTATAAAAACTTCACTCTCAAGAAAATGGAAAAGGCAGAGAGATAAACATGACTAATAATATAGCATATGCATCTCCTTTGGGAATGGAGTAGTACCTGGATATGGTCTTTCACATCCCCATTATCTACAAACAAAACTATCAGCATCAAGATCATTCAAAAGGGAAATCAATAAAAGGGAAAGAAAGAAAAAGAAAAAAAAAAGGTTAATGGGACCCAAACATAATTACCACCATCCCAGATAGAGGAATATTTTATGGCTACAATCAACAAAAAAAAAAAAAAACTTGATCAAATGTGGTGGAGCTGCAGCTGCAGGAGCCTGGAGTAAGCCCCCTCGTGCCGGCTGACTAGCTCCGAATGGCTACCTTGTTCCACAATCCGCCCGTCTTGGATCACCGCAATGCTATCTACCCCCCTGATCGTTGACAACCGGTGGGCCACAAGCACGGTGGTTCGACCCCTCATGAGCCTCTCGAGCGCCTCTTGCAAAACGCACTCGGATTCTGCATCGAGCGCGCTGGTGGCCTCGTCCAGTAAGAGTATCGCGGGGTCCTTTAGAACGGCGCGTGCGATAGCGATCCTTTGTTTCTGCCCTCCAGAGAGCTGAACCCCTCTCTCTCCGACCGGGGTTTTGTACCCTTCGGGTAGTCCGCTAATGAAGGCATGCACATTTGCCGCTCGAGCAGCTTCGATGACCTCTGCTTCAGTTGCTCCGTCTTTCCCGTAGGCTATGTTTTCGAAAATGCTTGCCGCAAAGAGGGCTGGTTCTTGCGAAACCAATCCTATTTTAAGCCTGAGTGACTTTAAGTTCAACCGTTTGATGTCTTTCCCGTCAATCATAACTTTTCCGGCACAAGGGTCGTAGAACCGTTCTATTAACACGATCACGGAACTCTTTCCGGACCCACTTGCTCCAACGAGGGCTTGGCTCTGGCCTGCTCGGATCCTAAGGTTGAAATCCTTGAAAACAAGAATATCCGGTCGTGACGGGTAGGAAAAGTCCACATGGCGAAGCTCGATTTCTCCGCGAACCGAGTCAACCGGGTCAGCATCTGGATCATCTGGGTCGATCTTGGTTGAACGATCAAGGATAGAGAACACGGATCCAACGGCGTCACCACCCCGGATTATTTCAGGGGCAAGACTGACTGTTTCAGCAACCGAATTCGCTGTGATGACTAGGACTACAAAAACCTTGATGACTTTTGAGAAGGTGGAGATGCCTTTTTGTACGAGGTTGGCTCCATACCAGAGGATTAAGGCTTCGGAGGCGTAGAGAGCGAGTTGAGAGAAACCGAAGAGACCACCGGAGGTCTGGCTGCGGCGGAGGCTGCGGAGCTGTGGGACACGGAGCTCGTGGCTGAAGAGGGAGAGGATCTTATCTTGGGCATTGAAGGCAGCAACGGTGCGGATGTTGCTCACTCCTTCCCCTGCTATCATGCTGGTCTTTGCGTGTGCCTTGGCAGTGTCTCCAGCAAAGCCTTTGAGAGAGAGTTGCTGTGCAATGTGAAAAAATAACCGAATTAACTATCAGGACAACGTTGTGCCAACTGGAAAAGGGAAAAAAAAAAAACAAGCAGGCACGGTATTTTCCTGTCACAAGTTTATGCAGCTGGTTTTCTCAAGCCATGGAAATTGTGAGCTATAAATTGGAAAGACACTTGTATATGACTACAATTCTATGCTTTAGATAATGTGGGATGATTTGAATTTTGAACCCAAATTAGGGTTTACTGCACCCATGCGATCACAGACGCAAAGAGAGAAGATTATGCTAGTAGTGACAGTAATAATGGTCGATAAGACGCTAGATGTATCGGTTCCATCATATCTTGACAATCAGCATTTCGCATATAGTTCATGTTGTCAATGTTACCACTCTCCTAAGTTCTTCTAGCAAGTTGCAGAGGCCAAAGTTGACAATAGGTTAACCTAACCATCTTATAATCTCATTTACTACAATGAACTAACGTGTTACGGAAAACACTAATCACCAGCCAATAACATTCTATAATCTACGTACACAGGTAAAATTCTTTTGTAATGTTCAGGGCTGCAAATGAGCCAAGCAGAACTTTGAACTGTTAGACCTCAGCTCACTCAAAATTAGTTGAGCCAAGGGTGTACTCGAGCTTGGCATTTCAAAGTTGTAATCTTGTGGGCATTATTTGCAACTTTAATCACAACCCAGGAGTGGTTTGTTAGCATGTCCCTCTTCTTTAGGGATACATTACATACATAATAAGCTAAGAAAACTAGTTGTCCTAGAATTTCCATCCATTTTAAAAAAAAAAAAAAAAGAATTTCCATCCCATCTTTCTTTCTTTTCTTGTCGACATTCCGGGACAAGGAAATTCACAAGAAACTACTTTCTAGCAGCCCGACCCCAAGAATCAAACCCCGGTCACTCGTGCGAGGAACAAACCAGTAGCGGTTGTTAGCTGTCCCTATCCTTGAGGAATACATCAGACATATATAATAAGTTAAGTAACTAGTTGTCCTGGAATATCAATCCCATCTTAAAGAGATGATTACTCAACCACAATGAAAAGGACTCATTGAGGACGTGAAAGAATTAATTGATTGAAGAAGGGGTGGTGGTAGGGCCCAATTAGCTCAAGTGTGGACAAGTTAGTGACAGTGAGGTTTTGAATATCTTCTGCTGGGGACTCTCTTCCCTCCTTTAGGCAATCAATCTATCCCCTTGTCTTGTAGCATGCGCAAGATGTTAGTACACTGTTGAGCCCAGGTGCAAGAACAGTGGTTTATAGAGACACTGCCTACTGAGCTGTTGCTGTTGTACCCCCAAAACAAGCCAGAGTACTGAAACCCATCTTTGAATTTTGCAGCGGCCCTACGCCCACCGCTCAACATCTCACCGCCCGTCTCAACAATCATTGCTCCCGATTTTAAAAAAAAAAAAAAGAGTTTACTCTTTCCGGACCGTCCAAAAGTAGAGCGGTAAAAGTTGAACGGGTGAACGTAGAGTTTCTATCGAACTCGAGCCTAAGGGCTCGTTTGTAAAATTCCAAAAACAAAACTGGCTCGTTTGTTTGTCTAGAGATAAACGGAAGGGATATAAAACGCATGAGAATATGTGCTGGACCGGGAATCGCTAGGGATATAGGAATGGTGGAGAGGAAAACAAATCCGGAGTACGTTTTGGTTGGGACTGTGGCATGCATTTCCTATTTTGTCCTCACACAAACGTCAACTTGCATATAGAGAAAGGGCAAAACAGTCTCGTCGATACTCATTTAATGGAGGGGTGCACGGTGCGCCTTACCACATCCTGCTTATTAGGTTCGACAAACACAACAGACCAAGTCTCGAATTGGCCGGTCGTTGTTTTCATTTACTGATCTTATTTTCTAGAGATCACATGAGAACACGACGAATGATACTTGATTCTTTTTTCTCAAATAATTTTTTCAGGAGCGTTTTTTTTTTTTGTGGATAAGCGTTTGCACAGCTATGGGTTAAATTCAAAATGGCAATCAAACAGGGCCTGAGAACTATAGAGCCATGCCCCCTGACTGTCTGACACCCTCCCGTGACCAACACAAATGACCACTGAAAGTCTGAAAAGAAGAGCTGGGGGCACTAAGAAAAAGAGAATAAGATAATAAGCAGAAGAATATATGAATATATAATAACAAAAAAAACTACGGGGTTACCCCATTTGCTATACACCAAATTTATACCGGATTGTTGAAAACATGTTTTTTGAGAGTCCCGGTAAAGAATCAGACGATTAGGATATCAATAATGCCTTAATCAATTTTCATTCCTAAATTTGCGGGGGGGGAAATTGAATTAATCAATCCATCCCTTGCCAATATCTAAATGAACTGAGTTTTTGCAGGGACCCTTAAAATAATATTTCAAAAAAATTAAACGGCTCCGATCATTAATATGAAATTCAAAGTGGCTCTCATGCAATCCGGTGTACACCTAACGGTGTACCATAGTTGGCTCAATAATGTGTAGGTGTTAACGGAACTGCTCAATAATGGCAGCAATCTGCATCATGTATAAATGATGATCACGGACCAAGACTCTCTCTCTCTCTCACTCTCTCTCTCTCTCACTCTCTCTCTCTCTCTTCATTCACAATTCTGACGCACACTGTGGGCTGTGCAGTGTCTAGGAGAGGTGAAAACAAAAAAAAAAAAGAGGACTACTAAAAGAGAAAGGAATGGTTAAAAAGGAGTACCAGAGAACCCAAGATTTGACTTCGGATGGAAAAAGTTAAAGTAACTGGAATAAGAAAACAAGGAACGCATTCCCAAAGACATTGAGGTTGATGGGTGATAAATGGAATCTTTTCTATTCTTTTCTTCACTTTTTTTATTTAATAATTTAAGTATTATGTGTGCTTATTATATTTGGGTCATATGTGGGATTTCGAAAAGTATTTGCACTGGAATTGGAGGAAGCACGTGCTGTGCAGCAGTGGAGTGATTGATTTTATCCTCTCTGTCGTTTTATACCAAGAAAGCAGTGAAAATAGATTCCAGAGATCCAACCAAGACCGTGAAATCTGACACTGCGGAAAAAACAAAAAGAAACATGGACAATTCTGATGTGCCCAAAATGCCCTCGTTGGGATTCTTGGGACTACCCAAAAGAGCATGCTAGGCTAGCATCTTGTGTGAGAAATTTTTTGCAAAGGGTTTGAGTCTGTTGTGCTTACCTGAGCAAAGTTGGCCAGGACGAGGAGAGGGAAGGTGGCTAGAATGAGAAGGGAGACCCTCCATTCCACTATGAAAGCAACTATGAAGGAGGTGAGAAGGGATGTCATGTTCTGCAGTATGACTGATATTCTCTCGGCGATGGCGGATTTCACGTCGGCAGCGTCCGTGGCTAGGCGAGCTGCCACGAGGCTCGAGTTGTGTTCCTCCTCGTCGTACCATCCAACTTCATTCCTCAGTATTGCTGACAAACAAAAACGCGCGATGAAGAAAAGAACCCGTAGTGGCTCAACTACAAAATCATGACAAACCAAAGCAAATTTTGTGCAAAATCTTCGTACAATGTGGTGTCTGTTTACACAAGTTAGGTATTGATTTATCATTTCTGTATGCAAATTATGTTGTACTAACAGCATCCGAATTTACTAATCATGGCTTGCAATGAAAATTATACCTGCAAGCATCATCCTCCTCACTCTAGTGGTGAGATTCTCCCCCATAATACTGAAGAAGTAATGCTGTATCAGATATGCCACGACAGCGTAAAGACCCGCGCCAATATAGATGAAAACGTACTCCTTTGTCTTCCTTTCCATGCTTGCAGGATCTGTATAGTAGAACACCTCAATCATATTGCTCATCACGATGGCAAATGTTGGACCGATAAAACCAGAGAGAATTGATCCCGCAGCACCCATTATAGAATAAGGCCATTCGGGAGCATTTAGCTTCAGAAGCCGGCAGAAGTACCCATGAGGTGCTGGGTTTTTTCTCTCCGTTTCAGCATTGGAGATCATCTCAATCCGACCATCCGCCCCAGTGCTATACGAGTAGCTCAAATTCCTCAAACTGCCCGAACGAAGGCTAAGAGATTTGGTAGAAAGGGAATGGCTTAGTCGTGATGAGCGTGAACGCCTGGTTGAAGGATTTGAGAAGTCACGGTTTCCCACCATTTCTTGGAATCGAATTAACGAGGCATACGCCGCGCCTTTCGAAATTAGTTCCTCGTGGGTTCCTGTCTCAACAACTTGCCCATGCTGTATAACAGCGATTGAATCGACATTTCTTATGGTGGAGAGGCGATGCGCAACAACTACAGTTGTCCTCCCGACTGTGAGTCGGTCTAGAGCTTCTTGAACGATGCTCTCTGAACCTGCATCAAGGGCACTTGTTGCTTCATCGAGGAGAAGGATTTTTGGGTTTTTCAACATGGCTCTTGCGATTGCAATTCTCTGTTTTTGACCACCAGAGAGTTGGACTCCTCTTTCTCCCACCTGGGTTTGCAACATAATCCATTAAACAGTTTTCCATGTACTCTATTATTCCAACGGAGTTGGGAATGTAAGCTACGGGTGTAACCGTTGTACTAATTAAAGGTAACAACTAGACATGGAAATGGATTCTGACCTGAGTGTTATACCCATTAGGAAGCAAGGTAATGAAACTATGTG
Source organism: Rhododendron mucronatum var. ripense (assembly GCA_019656295.1). NCBI lineage: Eukaryota > Viridiplantae > Streptophyta > Magnoliopsida > Ericales > Ericaceae > Rhododendron > Rhododendron mucronatum. The sequence continues at coordinate 1,561,066 of BPLT01000014.1, read as the reverse complement.
CATTCGCAGCAGAAGCAGCTGCTTCTACTTCAGTCATTGTTGCATCAGGCTTTGCATATAAAATGTTCTCAATTATAGTAGTAGCAAACAAAGCAGGCTCTTGATTCACCAGTCCCATTTGATCACGCAACCATCTCAACTGTAGTGTCTTTATATCCACATTGTCAAGTAAAATTTGCCCTATTTCAGCCAATTTCTAAGATTAGTAACATCAACTCTGTGAATTCGAACTTCTTAGATTTTAGAATGATAAGTGTCTTGTAATTACCTTGATTAGGATCATAAAACCTTTCTATCAAGGAGACAACAGTGCTTTTTCCTGACCCACTTCCACCGACGACTGCAACTGTCTTCCCGGCAGGGAAGAAAATAGAGAAATCCCGAAATATGACAACATCTGGCCGTGACGGGTAGCTGAAAGTTACATCTTTGAACTCAATGTTCCCGCTGACCTCAGCTAAGCACTTCCCATCTGAAGGATCTTGAATAATGGTTGGCCTCTGCTTGATAATCTCCATTAACTTGTATCCAGCAGCTTTGCCTTTGCTAAAAGCTCCAAGGTTCGAAAATGATTGACCTAAACTCCTGCAACAACCATATTTTTTTCTTCATCATTATGAAATCACCAATAAATATATTCCAATAGAAGTTTTAGTCTGAGATTTTACATGCCCCCAACAATTGCAGAAAAGATAGCGGTGAACGCCTTCCCTCCATCTGTTTGCCCGTTTCTGATGAAAACACCAGCGTACCAAAAAACTAGGGCCCATGACATGCATGCTATTCCATAGGTGCATCCCAGCCCTAGTCCTTTGGCCATCCCGGCCTTATAGCCCAGCTTCAATGTGTGTTGAATTGCATCTGAGTAGGAGTTTAGGGCTTTGGTCTCGCCAACATACGAGTAAACTGTCCTAACTTGGGCAATGGCCTATTTCAAACAGTGTAAAATCAAACCGCTAATAAGTTCCTTAACAAATGATATTCAACTGGTTATCTTAAAAAGATTCACAATCCCAAATATGTGTTAAGGTCTTTCAAAACTTGTTACTAATGATGTTAAGTTGTTACAGCACATGTAGTCGCATCACTTTATCTGGAAAAGAAAAAAAGAAGAGAAAGATAAACAAAAAAAGAAGCAAAAGGCAAAGGATCTTTATGAATTATGACTGTAACTGTAGCACATGGAAGAGCATGATTTGACCCACAAAGGATCACATAGTATTAAAATACAAGCATATAAAGTAAACCGAAAAAATCATGTGGTATAATGGAGCATGAGGCAAACTAGCAGGCCACCAAAGCAACACAAGTACATAAGTTGCTCTGTTTAGAATACTCCAACAAAATGCAATTCAAAGAAAATCGATAGAACTTCATAGAAGGCCAACCTGCTCAGCGATAATGCCAGCATTTGCGTATGATTCTCGGCTTTTGGATGTGAGACCAGTGAGAGTATATGCATACAAGCCCCCAGCAAAAGCGATGCCTGGAATCACTGCCACACTAAGCAACGCTAATCTCCATGCTGACACAAAACCAACCACCAATCCGGCCAGAAAAGTGGAGAGATAATGGATGAAATTTCCCACCTAAAATTCCACAAAAATGGAAAATCATGTTTTAACAGTATCCAAGTTCACAAAAACACAGATGTTCATCATGCGTGCGGGAAAATATGGGATGGATCTCCTCCCTCATTTATTGTCCCTACTAAATTTTTCTATAATAGATCGGGCTATGGGAGGGTCCAACGACTCCAACCCAAGTCACATAATTTGCGTGCGCATGAGTGGGTAAGAACGCGAGCATGGAAGTGTCTCAAGTATTAAAATACGGGATAACGAGAATTGAGAGTAGAACGAGAGGGCCCCACTGAAGGATTATGTGATTAAGGTCCAATTCCAGAAAATACTGAGACTGAGGATGCAAACCGTACAACCCAAATATGAAAACCTCACATGGAGGATGGTGCAAGTTAACAGAGATTTTGCTACTGTGTGCCATCAGATGTGAGAATTTAACCACTGGGACCCTGCATTAATGGATAACCAACCACCCTGAGCATCTTTCCGTTCTGCCTAATACTAGATTAGGCCATTGACGGTCCAGAAAATGCAGTAAATGGGTAGAGAGAGAGAGAGATACTTATGCCATGTGTAATATAGAGAGGGAGCAGACCTTCTCACTAATGGCATCTTGAACGAGTAGGGTATCCGTCGAAACACTGAAAACAATATCACCCGTTCTAGCATCTGTATCAAAGAATCCAACGTCCTGCTTCAACACTGCCTCCAAATACTTCTTTCTCAAAGTACCCACTTGTCTCTCCCCCGTATACATCCAACAAGCAATCTCTGCTCATAATACAAACCCATCAATTTTTTCATCGAAAAAAACATTAGCCCAGTTGAATTGTGACGGTAAAAAGTGCAAATCTACAGTGACAGCGATTTTTCTATTTTAGATAAGATGATAACAACAAAAGAAACAGCTATAAATTGTGCTCTTCTAGGAAATTGACAAGTGAAGAACTAAAGGTCAGAGGACCACGTGCAAACCCCACATGAACCGATCCAAGTAGTGAACTGGCTAAGAACTTGCAACTAATCAAACGTTTTTAAAATGTTTCCTCTTTGATTGTTATTACGAATTTGTCCAGGGATTCCTTCACGTATTTAATGTAATAATTAAATACTCAAAGATAGCAATGAGATTTGAACATGGAAATATTTAAAAGAGGAGTGGGCAACTGATCTAGCCCTTAGGTTAAGCCTAAGTTATTTTCAAGATTAACACCCTGTTTGGAACATGTAGAAAAAACAAATTATTGTGCTTAACACTTGATTTTGCTATTTTCCCTTAACTTCCCTATCAAATCAGACAACAGGAGAAATTTTTTTTTATTTTTTCTTCTCTTCTCTTCTTTTCTACAAGTTCCAAACAAACCGCAAAAAGAAATGGAGAAATGGAGAATACAAACAAGGAATGGTACGTGCACAACTCTGGACCACAACTCCGGACACAACAGCTGTCCGGAGCCGTTCAATCACATGCATCGAACGGCTCCGGATAGCAGTTGTGTCCGGAGTTGCAGTCGAGAGTTGTGTATGTAGACTTTAGGAAATACAATACAAGAACATAGATCAGAAGCTCACCAGCATAAGAGGAAACACACACAATCAACCCGAGGTAGACGAAATACAAGGCATACTGCATTCAAAAACAACCCAAATAAAAAATATAATCAGATCTCAGAATACACCATAAACAAAAAAAAAATTTTGCTTAATATGTACAAGTCTACAATAAGAATCTAAAATCAAGATCACGCCTTTGCATGAAGAATCAGGAGTATTCTTTTGGACCCGTCTGGTATTTTCTTTGTGCATAGTCCATTCCCTATCTTTTACTCCAATTGGTGTTCTAGTATGACACAACGTAATTTTCAACATTGCATTAATCTCCATTATCAGTAATGAAATTACTACTAAGAAAAACATATATAGAATGCTAAAAACAATCCTTTGGGCTTTGGGTTATCGTTAAGCTTTAAAAAGCATTTTGAAGTGTTAAAAAGTGTGAAAATGTATTGAAAAATGTTAAAAATACATTGGACTATTGGAGTATGTATTGTTTCAGTCTTTTTCTGAGCTTATCGACAGCCCATTGTGCTAGCAATTGAAGGGCATCAAAGAGAGAGGGAGAGATTCAGATTGTGAAACCTTTGAAACTTCCTGGGTCATGGTGGTCAAATCAGATTGGTTCTCCCCAAACCCATTAACCATTTCGCCGAACAAGAGGAAGAAGATGGGCATCGAGGAGCCGTGGATAACGGCTCCGACGCTCCCCAGTGTCATGAGAGCCCAGTCGTACTTATCGGCGAACGAGAACAGCTCGTAAAACGGCAGGCTCTGCTCCTTCTTCTTGTCAGATAACTCCGGCATTGCTTTCACCGGTTCTGTATTCTCCGCCATTTCAAAAACAGAGTGAACAGAAAATCGAAAAAACACCAGCTATTCAAAAAAGGGTGCGATCTTTTTTTGTTGGTTTTTCTTCATTGAATGGGAGCTTGAGCAGAAACTGAAAGTTTAGAGAGAGAGAGAGGGAGAGGGATCTGAGGGGAGAGCCGGAGAGGGAATTTGGGTAAGTGAATTTTCTTGATTTTTATTGTGCTAAAGAACTGACAATGTCGGTTGGGTTACGGGTCCGAGGAGAGAGTTTCAGAGAGCATTGGTAGCCGGGAAGAGGAAGATGGGAGGGGGATGAGAGAGAGAGAGAAAATGACAGTGGAAAAGAGGAGAGAGAGAATGACTGACCAAGTGGTCAAAGGAAGGGTGGAAGTGGGAGAGGAAAATGAGGAGACAACACGAGAGAGAGATGAGAGTGTGTGTACATATATAGAGCGGAGGAGGGCATTAACCATGGTTCGTTAAATTATGCCCTCTTTTCAGGTTAAAATGGAATCTATTTTCAACCAAGCAAGAGCTATGAACAATTTCGGACACAGATGTATTTAGGATTGCTCGTCGTTCGTGGGCTCACATTATTCGGATAGTTCCAAACACAATTATGTTCGAAAATTGTATTCCTAGATTTTTTTTGTTTTTAACCGTTGGTCGTTTTTTTATAAAAAAGTCTTAAGAGCACATTTTGAAACACAATTATACACATCAATTATTCTACAACAATAGTCATTTTACACACCTAATTATATATGCACTCACACAAGTGTTGAGACCCATACACGCTAGTGTTGCAGTGTGTGGGGTCCGAACACTTATGGGAGTGTGTGTGAATTTGAGTGTAGTTACAAAATTATTATATGCAAAGTCGTTCGATATATATGAGCTCGTATGTAATGAATGGATATGTTCATAGTTGTGTTATGAAAATTCTATTTCTCGTAGTGCTCGGGATTTTTTAACAGTGCTACGGACACAAATAGACATGCACATATCCAATTTCAATGTGTTTTGACGCATCCGATGAACGTAGGTCTCACGTGATAGATGCAAAAACTCATCGGATATTTTAGATATATCTATTTTTGAGTATGTGCATGTACATATGTGTCTATAACATTTTTATGTTTAGCATTTCAATAAACCTGACAATTCCAAACAAATCATGCACATACACTTTAATGCGACCCACCTCGGGTTTCACCAATATGATCCAAACCGTACATTTTTTAAAAAATAATTGTTTAAGAGTTTCTGTAAAAAAAAATCAACTCGATAGAGTATTAGTCAAGGCTTTTTTAGAAATCGCAGGGTAAATCAATCAGTTTGTTTTGCCCTGCTATTTCCAAAAAAAACCCTTTCCAATCTCCTATCGAATTGATTTTTTACAGGAACTCTTAAAAAATAATTTTAAAAATAATGAGTGGTTCGGATCATATTGGTGGAACTCAAGATAGACCCCATAAAAGTGTACGTGCAAGTAGCACGACTGTTAACATTTGAAGTAGTTCCTGTAAAGGAAAAGACTACAATAAACACCTCTTATTTGGATATGTATGATATACACTCCCAAAATGTTATGAATTATAGAGAAAATGTTTCGAATCATATAAAGGTTACGAAATACACTCAAATGTTATGAATCATAATAAAAATGTTACGAATCGTACTGCTGAAATGTTATGAATTCTATAACAAAAGTTACGAAACACGCTAAAATATTATGAATGAACCCTAAAATAGGAACATATGGTACACCGTTTTAAGAGATGTGTATTGTAGACTTTCCCACCCGTAAAATATCTTGAAGTTTCGTAATCGTCCTTTCGATCCTTAATCTTTGTTTGTTTGATTTGTAAAATATCTTGTAGTTTCGTAATCATCCTTTCGATTCTCTTTTTTTTGTTTGTTTGATTTCATCTCTGTAATTTGTCAACGATTTTTAATATTACCCTCTTGATCCATTTCAAACGGGAAATGTCTACGTTGACACCCGCAGGCTGGGTAAAAAAAGATAAAACAAAATTTCCCTTCCTCTGGTCATGTGCTATATAAGGATTGGGATTAAGGTGCACACGATCCAGATTGATTTGATTTTTTATAAAATCACTAATGGAACCATTTTTAACGGTTCTAAAAGATTGCAAACCATAACCTAATCAATATATATGTAAAACCTGATCAGAACCAACTACAAGCCCGGTCCAATTTGGTTGCGGTTCTTTTCAATTAGCATTCAAACACTTTTTCAAAACACATGAGAATCGTCGTAAAATAATTGAGAATTTAGAAATTAGGGGTTTGGATGTTTGGCACTGAACCGCAGAACCAGACCTAATAGAACGGTTTGGTCTAGATTGTTTAGCAGTTTTGTCGGTTTTTTTGAACACCCCTAATTGGTTTGGTCTAGATCAAAATGATTAGCAGTTTGGTTGATTTTTTGGAACACCCCTAATTGGAATCCACTAAAACAAAAGAGCCTCGGTAAATAAAAATAGAATGGATCATCCAATTATTCTTTTTGTGGACCCTTTTTGGATCCACCTTGATGATCCAAATTTTATTTCGTATTTTAGAATTTGTCGAAAATATTAATCACATTGAAAATCAAATTAATCGAGTACCGTTTTTCATGTGTTTCAAGAGAGAGTGATTTGATACTCTCTTCTGTTGTTGAAGTTCTGCATCTCACTGCAAAAAAAGACCCATTTTTCTCTCCTTTTTTTAGTTGACCCCAATTTTACTGTGGTGGAATTCGGCAGCAGCGATGGGCGACGGTGACGACAACTGCGGCGATTTCGCTCGATGCAGATGTAATTCTTCCAAAACTCAATCTTGAATCGACTCGTGAATTTTCCTCTACTCTGATTTTTTGTGCAACTTTTGTATCATGTTTTTCGGTTGTTTTCTCGGACCATTAAATTCTTTTGTATGTTTTTCATTAAATTCTTTTCGATCTGTTGTTCCTTCCCATCTCTCTTTTTACTTCGGAGGCCTTCATTTTAATTTGCTTTGAGGTTTTTTTTTTTTGCCAAAACGATAACAAATGATATTATAGATCCAAAAAACAATAGTATATCAAGAAAAAATTTCATCCATACAAAGGATCAAGAAACCAAATAGGAGGGGACTCAGTTCAAAGACTACCCAACTCCAACTAAACCCATCGCTCCAAACAGTCAAAGCATTGCATAAAACAACTAAAAACACCCACACATGGGTGATAGAAGACCCACAAACGGAGAGAGAGAAATTCCACACAGTGGACACTAAAGAAAGAACAAAAAAGAGAAAAATCGGCAACGAAACTGAACGGAGTCCACAATACCAGAGCAGACTTCATCCACCAACCTAAATCTCCCACTCCGGTAGGGAGGACGCTTTCGACAATCACGATCTGCAAGGCACTATCTCCAAAAGCCGTCGGACTGCACAACGGAAGAGATGGAGGAGGGCCGACGGATGATGATTTGGGGAGGAGGATGGGGTGAAAAGGAAGAAGAAAAAATATCCGAGATCTAAGATGGGGATGAAAAAACCCCAGGAGGGGAGAAATCCCTCCCCTCTCCCATAACCAATTGCTTAGAGTTCGAGACATGTTTGTCTGTTGAATGTTCATTTCTTAAACGGGCTTTTTTCTACACGGTTTTTTGGAATTTAAATTCTACACGGCTGCTCTGCGTATTTTGTGTTTTATGGTAGTTAGGAGTAAGTACTTTGGTTGCATTCTTCTAAATTTATAAGTCTAAAACTTATTTCAGTATTTTTAATTTTTCGTAATTTTTTGTTTAGTTTTTCGTTGTAATTTTTTAGATTGATCGTTTGTCTAGACGAGACAAATCAGAAAGGTATAAAAATATGGATCAATATTGAAAAAATTCAAATAAGACGGCACCTTAGACAAACAAGACTGTTGTTTGATACTTTTTTCGTCTTTAGTAAATTTTTATTGCTTTCGGTTATAATTTTGTGTTTTTTAGACTCCTATTGTTGAGATGAATAATTAATTTAAAAATTAACATTTGGCTCTAACAAAAATCCAGACAAAACACACAAAACAAAAAAAATAATTAAGTTAAGAAGAACGAGGCCTATCATTTTTGCGCTAAAAAGTGGTTATTTTTTAAAATACTTAGATAAAAGTGCCAAAATTTTACATTTTCGATTCCTCTCGTTGAGACGAATTAATAACCCACAAAAATTTGGCGCAAAATTAACAAATGCAAAAAAAATTCAAATAAAAACAAAATTTTCAGAATTAAGTTAAGTCCAAAAGAACGCAATGAAGAGTGAAAACTGTACAAACAAAACTTATCATAATTTAAGACATTTTTTGTCACAATGAATCTCTCTCTCTCTCTCTCTCTCTCTCTCTCTCTCTAAAGCTACGCGCGATTGCATAAGATGCCTCTTTTTTTTCTTTTTCTTTTTTTAAGAAACACAAATGTCTCTAAAATAGTGGGTTCCCTAAGATACACAAGTGTCTCTGAAGAACATACTACTGCATAAAAGTACGCATTATAAAAGTTTCAAATCACACATAACCAAATTTTTGTTATAACTGTTTCCGAATTACGCGAACATAAACTTCTAAAGTTATCAAGCAAGGTTCAGAATATCGTACTGGTTAGAGTATCGATTTTTTCACTGATACGATACGTACCGATACCGGTGAGATACCGGATACCATTTCGAATATATCGCTATTATTATAATCTGCAACAATAGAATGATATTTTTACTGGACGAATCTAGGAACATGAAAAAGTAAAGCCGTAACTCCTTCGGTTGGATCCAAGAGGAATGGCAACTTACACTGGTAGCTTTTACTCTGTGTCCTTTGTCTGGTCGTAGCTTTTACTAGTTCCTTTTTTTATCTCTGCAGTTTGCATTGTCTGGTTTTTACCCTTTCCTTTTGCTATTTTCCTCAATTTTCTTTACTTTTATTACCAAATTTTATCACCAGTTATGTCAAAAATTTTGAAGGCTTACCACGACTGTCGTCCGCAAAAACAAAATTATTTCCCTTTTCTTGCCAAATAAAATTATTTTTCTGTGTGTGCGCGCACCCGAAGAGCCCAAGAGCCAAACAAAATTTTGGGAAAAAAATATTTCAGACAAACGAGAGTGGGTTGAGCGTGAAAATGGTGAAACCCTCAAGTCAGGTAGAACTTGTACCACTTCAAGATTGCTTATTTTAGGAGGAAAAAGTGAGGTGGCACAAAATCTCTCTCTCTCTCTCTCTCTCTCTCTCTCTCTCTCTCTCTCTCTCTCTCTCATGTCGGAATGTGGATCCCATATCCCACAATGAGTGAGGTGAGGTGAGGTGAGGTGAGGTAAGCACATTTATGTATTTGTCCACAAATTAATTCAGGGTGTGTACCATGGAAGTTTCATGTGTTTCTCTAAATTTTGGTTTCTGCATTCTGGGGGAAATCATCCTACGCTTTTTCCAACCAATTTTCCATGATGCTTTGAGCTCTGAGCTACTCTTAGGCCGGTTTCCTATACCAGGACTTGTTGGGTTTGGACAAGAACCCGAGCGAGATCCAAAGCTCTTGCTCAACTAACCGTGACATTGTGTGAGCTCTGAGCTCTAAGTCGATGGAACAACGTTAGTCTGCCGTAGTAATCTAACTCTATTTATGTACTAAGGCCAAGTTTCACAAAACACAAAAAGCGATAAGCACGTTTAGTTCGGTAGGGAAACTCGGCCTAATATCCTATCGTCTCGCAAAAAAAAAGAAAGGCAAGAAACAAAGCCCAACTTATCAGTCCAGTCCACATTACAAATGAATTCCGGGCTCAGGTGGCCCTAACTAAATTTTAGAGGCTTCATTATGGGTTGGGCCACCTTGGATTCGTCTTGGGCCGGAAAGATGTGACTAATTCAAACATTTACAAATTTACCTATAAGATAAAATATTTTCAATATCAAATACTCATATTAAAATATCAACATCAAGTAAAATATTTCAACATCAAAATATTTTCATATTTTCAATTGTCTTTCTTTGGTAAAATATAAATATTTCAACATCAAAATATTTTCGTATTTTCAATTGTCTTTCTTTGGTAAAATATAAAATACTCCATCTACGTATAAGTTGAGGCCACTACAAAAACTGTCTGTATCTTTAAGATTTACAAAATTGCTGTTGTACATAATTTTTTCATTTTTCTTTTTGGCATCAATTTAAAGAACTAAATGCGGCCTTTAAATTTGTGCGGAAATAATCTGACCCCATCAACTTCGGCTTCAGTCTGCTGCTAAGTTAGATTTTCAGTCCCATTAGCTTTATGATTTTCATTGGAATCAACCGTAAAATATATTCTCCCTTTCTAATCAACTTTTTGCTTCGTTTCAAATCAATTCTTTCACTCCAATCGTTTCGAGCAATCAATTCTTTCGCTCCAATCGCTTTGAGCCACCCGTCTTTTTTTTTTTTAAAACAAAAACCAACCACTGCAATCATCTCATCTCATCTCATCATATTAAAAGGGCTGCTTCTAGTTCCTCTAATCATGACTTTAGTCACATAATCTTTCAAAATGTCATGCGTTCTAGCTGTCAATCTTGGCACTCCACTCACGCTTTCAATTGTAGCTCGATCTCACGGATTGAAAGACGTTTGGAATGTATTTCAAAGACATTTTTTTATGCTCGCGCGCGCTCGCACTCACACACGCGCACACGAATCATATAACTTGGATCGTTTACTTCACATCTTAATAAATGGGGGCCGGGCATGCATGTTTCGGGCAGACTAGCTATATTTAGCTCCCCACTTGCTTTGAAATCTAGGGTGGTCTTGGACCCCTTTGTCATGACTCATAAAAATCTCGAAATAATGTTGATTAATTAGTACAAAGTACTCGATATGATAATTAAAAGCAAACTAGTAGTAGTAGTATTAATTACTACCCTTTGCATATAATTAAGCTAATGCTCTAGGAATGGTCCAAAATGCCATTATATTAATTAGCAAGCCTGTCACTAAGCATCTCTCCTTGATCTGGACCGCCGTCTACCAAACCCATTATCTTTAAAACCACGACTTTTTCATCCAAATTTAAGCAAAAGCATCTTGTGCGCACGTCCTAATGATTCTGGTCTTTGTACCTTAAAAAACTCAAATTACTAGTAATGCTTTATTAATTTTCAATATAAAACTTTTAACAATTTTAAAAGATGGGGCGTTTGATAGCGCAAATTGCGTGTGTACCGCATAAATTTGATGCTCTGGTGAGATTGTTTATTAATTATGCGAATGTCACTGTACCCAAATTTTCGGATTATGGATTCCCATGCTCTCTTTATCCCGGAGGTTGTGTGTGGATGGGTGCCGTAATCTTGAGGATGGATGGTTATATGACTATTGAGAATCAAATTCCTTATAAATTCAATACTTGAAGTAATTTTGTTCTAATGTTTGGAATACTTAAGTAATCTTATTCAAGAAACATATCTGTTGAAAATTCCTTGGAGTTGACACATTTTTTTTAATGGATTGAGCTAGGAATCTAAAATTATCACAGGGTACGGAAGGGATCATGTTCCTCTCTTACTCTAACATCATTCCTGGTTGAATATATCGTCGGTAATCACATTCATATGCTTGTCAATTTCAAACGTTGGTATGATGAGGATATGACATCAACATAAGTAGATTCCTCACTTAGTCTGACATCATTAATTCTTGGTTGAATATATCATTAGTAATCACATTCTTAAGCTTATCAGTTTCAAATGTTGGTATCATGAGAAAATGACATCAACATAAGTAGCACATGTACTAGCAGACTCTACGACATATACAGCGAAAGCACATGCACCAACAACAATGTTGGGCATAGAGATAAAATTATTTGTATGAGATAAAATTCTGAAAATACTTTTGTGCTAAAATTAAGTTGGATGAAGGGTCGCAAAGGGGGTCCCGTGTAATGGTCTGCCAATAACTGGACACTGAATAGCACTTCTTTGTTCCTTAGCCTCACAAGCAGGGCTTCCAAAAAAGCAAAAAATGGTTGGGTTAATGGAAGTTAGTGAGAAGTAAACTATAAGAAAAACAGTCCAAATTATTTTAAGCCAGGTGTTTCGGATTATGGATTCCCATGCTCTCTTTATCCCGGAGGTTGTGTGTGGATGGGTGCCGTAATCTTGAGGATGGATGGTTATATGACTATTGAGAATCAAATTCCTTATAAATTCAATACTTGAAGTAATTTTGTTCTAATGTTTGGAATACTTAAGTAATCTTATTCAAGAAACATATCTGTTGAAAATTCCTTGGAGTTGACACATTTTTTTTAATGGATTGAGCTAGGAATCTAAAATTATCACAGGGTACGGAAGGGATCATGTTCCTCTCTTACTCTAACATCATTCCTGGTTGAATATATCGTCGGTAATCACATTCATATGCTTGTCAATTTCAAACGTTGGTATGATGAGGATATGACATCAACATAAGTAGATTCCTCACTTAGTCTGACATCATTAATTCTTGGTTGAATATATCATTAGTAATCACATTCTTAAGCTTATCAGTTTCAAATGTTGGTATCATGAGAAAATGACATCAACATAAGTAGCACATGTACTAGCAGACTCTACGACATATACAGCGAAAGCACATGCACCAACAACAATGTTGGGCATAGAGATAAAATTATTTGTATGAGATAAAATTCTGAAAATACTTTTGTGCTAAAATTAAGTTGGATGAAGGGTCGCAAAGGGGGTCCCGTGTAATGGTCTGCCAATAACTGGACACTGAATAGCACTTCTTTGTTCCTTAGCCTCACAAGCAGGGCTTCCAAAAAAGCAAAAAATGGTTGGGTTAATGGAAGTTAGTGAGAAGTAAACTATAAGAAAAACAGTCCAAATTATTTTAAGCCAGGTGTTTTATAAGTCAAAAATGCAGTGGCTTTGGTTATGCTGTAGTCACTTTTGGGGACAATAGATCCCTTTTGGAGAACCAATTATCTAGTTTTTAAGCCCTCAACTTTAACATTATGTTCAAGATTGGGCATGTGCAATGCTTTCTCCAGAATTTATTTGGATTCTGGGTATCCTATAAGGTCAAATGTTGTTGTCAAAGTTTTGTTTTCCATTTTCTGTAAACATAAAACATAGGCTGTCATTCGAAAACAGTATTCCATTTTCAGAACTTAAAAATTGTTCATTTTTTTCCGTACGAATTGAAAGATAATAGACAATTGAAAACATGACACGAATGCCGAAAATGGACCAATAAACACGGACGGAATATCTTCTATTAGTCCATATGTGATTTTTATGAAATTGCATGTGACCTGATAAGAGAAACTGCAATAGGGAGAGTTAAATCCCCTGGATTGAACTTGAAAGCTGACCTAGTTGGTCGGTTGTTTGTTCCAAGATCTCGTGTTCAAGACCTTGTGTCAACTAATTTAGTAACTGTTATTTTATGAGTCTCTTGTAAAAAGAAAAGAAAGTTCCCATTGGATTTCCCTACGGTTCTATTTGGCATCCAGGCGCTATCCAATGTTTTTGTCATTTTGTCAAACATTAAGCCAAATCAATGGGATTGGTCTCTCAAAATTGGTCGAAATGCACGCAAGTTGTTCTGGACACATGAATATTATAAAAAAAGAGAGAGAAAAGAAATTAAGCCAGATCCAACATGGTTTTTGGCAAAGGAGCAATTGCCTTCAATTTCGATCGACAGCAACTGCCCAAAACAAAAGTAACCGTTACGGTTTCAAAAATAGTTTCTGAGAGTTTATCATTTTTAAAAAACCATGTCTGATCCATTTGCTATGTAATAATATTACATTCAAGTTTGACATCCTGGCTGGAGAAGGACGATTTTGTGGGTGTTAAATTTAAAGATTGTTAAATTACCGCACCAACCTTAAAAAAAAAACACTAACATCTCCAACTTCAAAATTAAACCGAAGATATTCGCAAGCGGGGTGGTAGCCAAGCTAGTTGGCATGATATACCTCCGTGCACGAGACAAATGGTCAAACCTTGTTAACGATCGACAACTAACATTTCTTGCATGTTCACAATTAAAAAAACGAAGATGCTCTAAAAAATTATCTGTTTTCAAAAACAAGATGATATTTTGAAAAGGAAACAAAACGCGTTAAACATCATGGCCCGTGTTGGATTCAACCGATCAAATTTATATATTAATGCAGCTAATAATGGCTCTCGTGTGCAATATAAAAAGCACTAGTCAAGTAAAATATAGAAAGAGCAGATCAAATTCCAAAAAAAAAGAAGAAGAAGGAAGAATAGAGAAAGCAAAAAGCATGAGGAGGGGTTAAACTGCAAATTATATAATTGAAAAACCTATGCTAAAGCCGAAACCATAGTACCATACTAGCCCATTTTTTTAGGGCCGGGCTATTCGCACCCACAAATTTACTCCCATACCCCACTATATTTCGGCAAGCGGTTGTTGAAAATCATAAATAACATTTCGGTAAATAGTTGTTGAAAATAAGATTATATTTCGGTAACTACATGTCGAAAATATATTCAATTTTCGGTAGACAATTGCCAAACATGCATTTTCGGTAAACAGCTGTTGAAAAAAACATCATATTTCGGTAATTGGATGCTGAAAATGTATCTCAATTTCGGTAACTAACTGTCGAGTCTAATTGAAAATTTTTAACGGGGTATGGGAGTAAATTTGTGGGTGCGAATAGCCCGGGCCTCTTTTTATTGGGTAAATTGCACTGACAACCCCAGAAATTTATCTTAATAACGGATATACCCTCAGGCATGAGATTTAATAGTGAACGCAGTGTTGTTTTTATGTGCGTTCAATCGACACCCCCAATCGATGATTGTCTGTCTAAACACGTGATGAAATGAGTCGAAAGTAACTTATATTAAAAGGTAACAAAAAACCTATCAACTCTCACTTAGTTTGAATCAAAATGACTTCTTCTTTTTTTACCAATTGGAGAAGTTGTTTTGATAAAAAAGGGTTAATTAATCCATTAATAACTATTTATTTTTTTACTACTCGAAAGAACAATTTTATTATCTGAAATGACAAGTTTATTACTTTTAGGTCAAAAAATTGAGAATTGAAGCTTTTTATTATTAATTCCCTTATTAAAAAGGGAAAATTTCTCAATAATATAAGACACTTTTAGCTAATTCTACCATGTGTTTGCTCGAAAAATTGTTAGTTGAGTGTTGGTGAAATAAACATTGAAGCAACGGGGAGTTAATTTACAGTCTTTTCTCACACGTGAGCGGGTACGTATCTGTCATTAAGACAAACCTCATGAGGCGTCATTGAAATTTACCCTTTTTTATTTTTGGAAGAAAGGGAGGAGTAGCCGTTGATGCAACAGTAAATTAGTCATGTATGGACCACAATGTGGAGAGTACTTTTGGATAGCCTGGAGCTTGGTCTACTCTCTTTAATCAATCAATTTTGTATAGCGTGCACAGGAAATTGAATAAAGGGTAATTGATTCTGCTGAGCTTTTCTCACCTAATCAAATGATCATTCATGTGCTTGATAGGTATCATCAGTTTGATCATATGGAGAATCCCAGAGTTTTATCGATCTATGATTTTCATCTGGGTAGGTAACAACTTCAATGATGCCCATTGACTATCGCAATGATATTGAATCATTTCTATAACCTAAAATTTGATAATTTTAGGTTCCAGAATTAGTCGAGGTGCGCGCAAACTGGCCTGGACATCTGGTTATAAACAAAAAAAAAAAACGTAAAGTTTGGGTGTGTTTAGAATAGCCAAGATCATAATCTCTATTTTTGTCCATATTAGTGATTAGAGGTAGAGATTTGCTGATCTGTAGATGGGTTAAAGAACTCTTTACAGTTACGTACAATCGCAATTCTAGTTACTTCTTAATCTTTCAAGGGACAAAAAGTACCCAATTTTTAGTTATTTCATTTCTTTGTTTCCCTGCGCTTGAGAAATCCAATATTTGAATGGTGTCGAAAAGAAACACATTCTTTACAAATTCATTTAATTGTATTCGTGTACCAGTTTATTTTTTGCTATTGGTTCACATGAGAATTATAAAAGATAAAGAAATTCTCGCTTGATCCAATAATAATAATAATAAATCATTGAAACAAGGTACAAAGAGATCTGAGAAGAAAGGATTTGAACTAATTAAAAGAGGCCATTGTAAAGTGCATGGGGGCATAGATTAAGTTTAACGAATAACAAAAATAAAATAAAAAAGGAGGTCATTTTAAGTGGTCTAGCTATAGGATATCACCAATCACTACAAGAAATTACACAATTGCCGACTAACATTCCCGACTAAATAAACTTTAGTCGCCAATTGTCTAACCATTACCGACTAAACTTTTTTTAGTCGGCAAATGTAAATCAAAACACCGACTAATGAATTTTAATCGGTAAATGTTAATAAATACCGACTAAAACTATATTTAGTCGGGCAATATCAATTTTTTCCCGAAATTAAAAAATAAATAGATGAAATAAATATGCCGACTAAATATTTTAGTCGGTAGATGTTATTAAACGCCGACTAAAACAATATTTAGTCGGGGAATATCGATTTTCCCCGAAATTAAAAACCCAATAAATGAAATAAATATTCCGACTAAATATTTTAGTCGGTAAATGGTATTAAATGCCGACTAAAACTGTTTTTGGTCGGGGACTATCTATATGTTACTACATGTTATTAATAATATTACTACATGTTATTCATTTTTAATATCCTTCGATACGATTATTTAGTGGATCTCAATAAAACAAAACTATTTTAATGGTCGTGGCCATTGATTTCGTTGTGCTTATTGAATAAATCATTATCATAAAAATTCGATTCAATCAAGTTTAGAAAGCTCCTTAATTGGGACGCAATTTATTTTTTGGATGATAGTTACATCCGATAAAATATGTAAAGATATCCGATTAACTTAATTCTTGGTGCGAATGATAAATTCAAATATATGTAAAAGATAGACGGTTCGGATCAAAATATAAAGACTTTGGCGGGGTCAGGTCTTGCAATCTAATACTTTAATGCCTCGGGATGCATCAAATGTTGTCAGATCAGGCAGTCGTTGATATCCGATGTTCTCTATTTTTGGTGACTATGATGAAATCAGTGAGACGTGAAATCCTAACGGATCGGATCAACCACTGTAAAAATTGAGTTGGTAATTACCTTTAAATTCTATAAGTTCAATGTAATTGTTGACAAATTCAATCTTATGTTGTGCTTGAACATACAGTAGTCATTCGATCGTGACACGATTACGATGATCCAGACCGTTGCTTTTGTTTTCCTTGTTGATTATAGCATCCTCGTAAAAGATTGTCTCGATCGGGTTTAAAAAGCCTTTTTATCGAGACCCAATTTCGTAAACAAAATGAGTTTGTATGGCCGATCAAGTGTGTAGCGATACTCCATTAACTTCATTTTTGATACGACTGATGTACTCCATGATATGTAAAAGATGGACGGTTCCGATCAAGAAAAAAAGACTTAGGTAGGGGCGGGTATTGCAATCTAATACTTTAATGTCTTGGAATGTATCATATGTTGCCGATCAGGTGGTCACCGATATCCGATGAGCTTCAATTTTGGTGATAATAAAGGAATTATTAAGACGTGAAATTCTAATGGTTCAGATCAACCACTATTAAAATATAGTTGGCCTATTAAATTTGGAATTTGGTTCGTATTACTCGATACAAGAGTGTTTAATTATTTTGACCCTAATTCTCAAAATACTTGAAATCCCAATCTGTTCGCGCCCGCGCCGAAGGGAAATCCCCAAATATTTGAAAGGCCTAAAATCTGTTCGCGCCTCTCTCAAAACAGATGCGGCGCTGAAGGGAAATCCCAATCTGTTCGCGCTTCTCTCTCACTCTTGTTCTCTCCTGCCCGCAGCTCTTCCCAACGGTTAGTCCTCTCTCTCTCTCTCTCTCTCTCTCTCTCTTCATCTATTCGTTCTCTCCAAATTTGCATTTCCACCTGCAGCATATCATATGTGATAAGTAAAGTAGATGATAAAAGGGAAGTATTGTTTCATACATAAATGTGCATCCAATTCCGTTCACTGCTCCTCGAACTCTCGAGGTTTCACCACCTCTATCAAAAACCCAGCAACTCCACTTTGATCTCCAAAACCCATCTCTCACATGACCCATTTTATGAGACCAGAATCGTAAGATTCTACGCCATCAACCACGACCTTTTCTCCGCCCGTAACTTGTTCGACAAAACGCCCCACCGAAGCGTCTACCTCTGGAACTCCATAATCAGAGCATACGCCACAGCCCACAAGTTTACTGGTGCATTTAGCCTTTTTAAGCGGATGTTTTGCTCAGAAACAAAGCCTGATATTTTAGCATGAGAATGAATCCCTGCACACATTGTCATTACATCTACTATGAGGTTCACAACAGTTTCTATTGGTCTATTCTCTCAACTAAAAAAAAGAAGACGAGAAACAGTGGTTAGAACTCAGAACTTCAACCAACAAATGACAGCCCATAGTTCTTGTTGTGGGTTGTGATGAACTTCCCTACAAAGACAATTAGCTGTCATGGTTTCACATGGCGAGCAATTATTGAAGGAAAGCTATAGTTGTAGCCCCAAGTCCATGACATAATTATCTGATTTGCTTGAGTTGAAGACTTTGTATGGTAATTCATGCTCTTCTATATTTGAATCTATGATTTTATTGTTCAATTCCATACTTGACATGTAGCTAGCACTGAATTGAATCCATGAGAGATGGTTTTAGGGGTTGGAGTTGGGTTTAATTCCAGGAAATTCGCATATCTTATGAATATGCTGAACTATGTTTTTGAACAAGTTGAATCTGTCATTTATTTGAGGAATTTTTATCATTGATGTGCCAATCGTGTTATTTTTTGGTAATTTTAAAGAAGATGCCTCTATGTGTTTAGCATATGCTGTAAAAATTTCAGAATTTTATATGAAGCGAGGAAAAACATAAAAATCATGCACTGAACTGCTGTCAGATTCGTGTATGTGCAGACAGCACCAACACATCTTGAAGAAACGAACATATCTCCTAGCTCGGGTATCGGTTTAAACGCACCGTTTCTTGTTTCTGAAACTAGACTTACATACCTTTCTGAATATATAAGGTTTGTGCCTTAAATTCTTCTAGACAAAATCAGTTTTTGTTCTGAAGTTAATGGTTTGGTAATTCTGAAAATCTGGGCAGCTTTTGGAGCTATGTTTTTTCATCAATTGTATCATAGTTGAATGTGTTATTGACTATGGGTTCTCATGGGTCTTAAACCTTGATCAATTGGTGATGTTTTGGTGTTGGAATCATTGGAAAATATTGAGTATGTGATTTTTAATGAGCTTTTGAACACAAACCGTTCTGCTGAAAACTTTAAGTTCTGCTTTAAGAATTGAATGTAGGGAAAACCATGAGGTTCCACTCTACCTATATAATGGGCAAAAGAAGTTGTAACTTGTAACTTCTTATAGACCCCTCTCTCCTCCCCTGTTTCGTGCTGCCATTGTGGCTGTATTTGGGCAGCCAACAAGAGTGCCAATCTAGTTTAAAATTGAACCAGAAAGGGTGGTTTACCAAACCAAAAAATACCCATACAGGTTAAAATGACCGCTCTCTCCTCCCCTATTTCGGGGGTGCATATGTGTCCTGTAAAGACCCATAAAATTAATGTAAATTCCGAAAATCGTTTGTTGTGCATGAGAATAGTTTTATTATTAAAGTCGTGCATATGTTCGTGGGGTGTTTGGATATACGTATCCGATTGCGTGTCGGACTCTCGGAGAGTAGTAAAATGCAAGTTTTGATGTTATAATGTTGTTTGGAGGTGTTGGTATCAAGTTGGGTTCGTTTCGGAGTCCGTTGATCATTTTTCATTTTTCTGCCTAGCCGGTACCGGTACGGGTTTTTCCGCGTACCGGTACCCACTTTCCAGAGGTGTTCCAAATCGATATTCTTGAAGGCTCCGGTACCGGTACGGGGAAAAGCCTGTACCGGTACCCGCTGCGTTTTTTCTGCAATTTACAGCACGCTTTTTGGGCTTCTATAAATACCCCCTTATGTCATTTCTCACTCCCAAAACCCACGAAACACACTTGAAAACATCCCCTCTCACCTACCCAACCTCAATCTCACCCAAGATCCTTGATTTTAACCTCAAATCTTCAAGATCCAAAGGTTTCCAACCTCAAATTTACAAGATTCTTGCATTTGGTGAACCAATGGTGAGTTTTGTGTTCTTGCTCTCTCTTCTTGAAGCTCTACCACGTTTTTCTCTCTCTCTCCTCGATTATTTGTTGATCTTTGCTTGTTATTCTTGTTTTTGGGCTTTATTTGCTCTAGATCTTGTATCCAAGCTTGGGTGAAACTTGTCTTTGGAGGATTCGAGCTTATAGTTCTCGGTAGACTTAGGGTTTTGCTCAAAACCCATTTTGGTAGGGATTTCTCTCTTCTTCTACATGTCTTGCGGTGATTGTGCGTGATTTTAAGTATTTATTTGTCGTAAATGGTTGAATGGAATGTTTTATGACTCGAGGTTTGCGTACTCTTTGAAAGTAGTAGTGTGATTCATGAGTTATAAGTGATATATTTGATTGATTGATGTGAAGCGGGTGTGGAGAATATTGTGTCGCAAGGTGTGGGAAACACAATTACGCGAGGGGTGGAGAACATTGTGTCGCAAGGTGTGGGAAACACAATTTCGCAAGGGGTGGAGTATATTGTGTCGCAAGGTGTGGGAAACACAATGTCGTGAGGAGTGGAGTTTATTGTGTCGCTAGGTGTGGAAACACAATCTCGTAAAGGGTGGAGGACTGTTAGGAGGTGTGTGTGTGTGTGTGTGTGTGTGTGTGTGTGTGTATAGGTGTATGAGCATGTCATGATATTTTGTAAGTTGTGTTGACGTACATTCGTTTGGTGTTGATGTTAAATCTGGTTTGCTGCGTTCATGTTCATCATCTCACTACATATAGATTTTGTAGAGAATTTCCTACTGGGCTTGTATGGCTCAACAAAATCCTTCTTTTCAGGTTCAAACGCAGGGCAGTAGGTTGCATGACTTGGTGTTTTCGGAAACGAAGATTTTTGGAAGCTAACATGAATTAGTTACTCACCCATCTTTGTTTTGGTTTACTTTTGGATAGAGATGGTATTGTAACACATTTTCGTTATTTGATCTTTTGGCAACAGAATGTAATATCCTTAATACTTTGCACATGTACTAAACTTAATTTGGGCCGTGGTGCCAAAGCTGTAATTTCTTAAACTTGTGGACGTTGTTGTAATTAAGCAGGCGGGAAATCTCATTTTGGGTATTATTCATATTATGCGAGAACCTTTTTTAGATTGGTTATTTATTTATGTTGAAAATCGAGGGCGTGACATGTCCCTTCTTTAGATATACTTGAGCCCCTGCAAAAATTACTGACTCTTTCCTTCTAGTACACAAAAGTAGAGTATGAGGAATAATTGCTTTTGTTTCAGATTGCTTAGTGAAATGAACTCTAGACTTTGGGATATGGCATTATGTTGATTAGAAATAGTTTTCCCTTTAGTTAACTGTTTGTTGGATATCAATTAACTATCTTGATTTCCTCTCCGTGCCACAGCTTCCTGTAATTTTATTTTACCACCTTTTATGTTAGTTTTTTGTTCAATGTTTCCATCTCTTGATATCTTATTGCTGACATATTTGTCCTACAGTTCCATCAAAAAATTGAATTTTATGTTTCACTTGTGTGTTTTTTTTTGTTGTGAATGTGAATTGGGCTGGAAACCAAGTAAAGATTTGACATATATGTAGAAGCAATTACAACTTTTTGACCCAAGAATCGAGTTTTTTTGCACCAAGACTATGACTCTAGCTAAGGTACTGTGACACTGTCGTTCAGTTGAGGGACGAAATAGAGAGCACTACGAAGAATCACTATACTCATTTGTTTAAGTTCAATGCTTGGTATGAGTAGTGTGGAATAAAATTACAACCTCCTGCATAAGGGAAGGTATTAATTCTGATCGGTGGACAATGGTATAAGAAATTTTTAGCTTGGTGGGATGCTCTCTTGTTCCTATCCCTCCAGCTGACTTGAATGTATTGTTCTGGTCAGGTTCCAATGACAATGGGTTATTTAGTTTGCAAGAAAGTCTTAGGAGGGGTTGACTATTAGGTTAGCTTCAGCTCTAGTGCTCATAATTGGTCTTCAGCTCTTATTTCTATACATGTAGCATTAGATGAGTGGTGAAGAAAGAAAAATATTTTATCATGGCTTTGCTGGATGAAAATCCAGATTTAACTCTCTGATCTTCGATCAGACTCTTTCTGATAAAAAAAAAGAGTTAATAGTATTAGTACCCACTATTGCATCCTATACATTGCTTGCATGGTATATGTGATACCGGAGTCTCTCATTAATGTCCATACAAGAAGCTTATTTAAAGGTTTTCTTGAAGTTGTGATGAGAATTTGCATGGTTCTTTCTATGCAAGAGCATTGATTTGCAGTGAGGACAAGATCATTTTGAAACTTTATTGTCTTATTGATTTGCAGTGAGGACAATGGCATTCCTTTTCTCAATGTGTCATCAGCAATTTATATTATTGAACATTTTTCCTTGATTAGATTAGGTTTCTTTTCTTCCCTTGATGTACCATTGTCAAGTTTGTATCAATATCATGAGTTTCATTATTGTGTTTTGTTTTTTCCACAGATATTGGAGTATTTGGCATCTCGTTAAGAAGTACAAATGAAGAAGTTGAATTTTTGCCGTGAATTCTACCGTACTTTAGGTTTCTCGCTGTTGAACTTTTCTATTATTTTGCACTTTAGGGCTTGGATATGATATGTTTGATACTACGTACACTTTTCGTTATTTTGTACTCTGCGAATTCGGATACCGTTTGTTAAGTATTTGGTGAACACCCTTTATTTATGGAAGTTATAAATGATTTGTTTTTGAATTTCAATACTTGATTATAGTAGATTGGTGAATAAATGTTGCTCAATTTAATTTACTGTGAATCACCAAATAAAAAAAATCTAAGCAAATTTTAAAATTAGTTTTAAAAAATGTTTTTCAATTTAATTTATAGTGAATCATCAAATAAAAAAAATCTAAACAAATTTTAGAATTTGTTTTAAAATAAAAGATGCCAACTATTTAGTGGCTAATTCGTTTCACATTTACCGACTAATTATCAAATATTTTCAGTAATTAATTAAATAATTGCCGACTAAATAATTAGTCGGAAATTTATCAAATATTTTCATTAATTAATTAAATAATTGCCGACTAAATATTTAGTCGGGAATTTATCAAATATTTTCATTAATTAATTAAATAATTGCCGACTAAATAATTAGTCGGTAATTTATGAAATATTTTCATTAATTAATTAAATAATTGCCGACTAAATAATTAGTCGGTAATTTATTAAATTATTTCCGACTAAATTATTAGTCGGCAATTTATTAAACATTTACCGACTAAATAATTTTTCCGACTAAATCCTTTGTTGACAATAATTAAAATTACCCGACTAAATAATTAGTCGGGAAAAACCAAAATTTGCCGACTAAATGTATTTTAGTCGGTAATTACCTTTGTCGACCGCAATTCCCCGACTAAATTCATACCTTTTGCCGACTAAACTGTTAGTCGGGAATGGTGTAATTTCTTGTAGTGAATCTTAATTTATTTGGTATCTTTTCAGATAATTATAAATAAGAATGAGCATTACCGTTTTTCAGGAGAATAGCACTGGCAGTAACAGGCCCATTTGCAAACAAGAAAAGTGTCCTACCAAACAACACCTTACGGGGCCTCTAATCTAAGTACATTTTTATTAATACTAACTCACAGTTCTTTTTTTTTTTCCCTTTTAAAAGCTTTTGCATTTTCCTTTGGTGCATGATTATTCTAAGCACAAACTGATGATGATTAATTATTGATGCGCAAATTCGGGCTAGCTTTTGGTGTTAGGGACAACATCACTACAATAGTGGGAGTTCAATGAGTGGTTAATATGAGCTTGACAACCAAGTAACTGAAACTTTTTTCTCCTATATATATATATATATATATATATATATATATATATATATATATATATATATATAAAATTAATAAATACATAAAATTGATATGTACTTATATACTTTACAAAGTGTTTTCTATAGAAAAGCAGTTCTTAAAACAAGTACAAGCCTGCATGTTTCAGTTTGTTGACAAGGTGCCCCCAGGGTTTTTTTTTTGTCAGCGAAAGTTTAGAATAGTTTAATTAACACATCGGGGGAGGAGGTTGAACTACTAGCACTTAAGTGCATCTGCTTCGTATTGGGTTCCAAACATTAAAAAGTCATGCAACCCCCTTGCAAAATTTGAGCCATGCCTCTTTTGTGTGAAATTTGAGGCCAAAGAAGAGCGACGCCCATATCTGTCATTAACTTGTTGAGTATACTTTAGTTGTTTTTTCGGGACTGTTATGGAGTTATCAGTGTTTGTTTCGAGTGTTTTGCCTTGTATGTGGTTATTCTCATGTATCTCTGTAATTTGATCATCGGATCTTTTTTATAATGTTGATGGCAACGATCTTCTTCTCAAAAATAGAAGAATGATGCCTCTTTGGTCTGAGTATTTGGGAGTCAGATCCTGTCCAGTACCTCTTACCGTCCAGTCCTGTCCAGTTCAGCCTTTTGTGGGCCCTTTTCGGGCCCACAACAATGATCGGAACCGTTCACATTTTAGAGCTTGTCGAGACCAACGATCATACCAAAAATCACATTGATCGGATATAGTTTGGTATCATTTCAAAATGTATTAAGTTTTCGGAAAATGCGTTGAAGGGTTGTAATCCTGTGTTTCACACCTTTTTTTATACAACATTAATGCATTCCGAAATGACATCAAACGATATCCGATCAACGTAATTTTTGGTATGGTCATTGGTCTCGACAACCTCTAAAATGTGAACGGTTCCGATCATTGTTGTGGGCCCGGAAAGGGCCCACAAAAGGCTGAACTGGATGGGACTGGACGGTAAGAGGCACTGGACGGGATCTGAACCTGAGTATTTGGAAGTGTCAAATTGTTAGAAGCCCAAGAAAAAAAAAGCACTGGCATGTGTAATTTGTTTGGTTGCTCTCTCTGGCCTCGGCCCTTTGTGTTAATGATGGGTTCAGATAAGAACCTAATTACACTGTTCTGTTTCAAATTAATGAGTAAAACACAAAAAGCTAGACCCCAAGCCCACAACAAATTATGGACCAAAATCTGTCTTAGCCCATTTTTATTTACTGGACTTCTGTTCCAAGGGTTGGGAACTTGGGAAGTCCGATCCAAAAGTATGAAGAATGGGGAAATGAGGAGAAAGCCCAAAAATTGAATGGACAAATGGGTTAAACCCCCCCCCCCCCACCCCCCCCCCCTTCCTAACCTTTATCCTCCCAACCCCACCAAACTCACCTCTTTTTAGCTCCATCTAAGACTCAAAATAATGTCCCAACTGTTTATCTTGTAGCTCTTGCATTCTAAAATATTTACGCGTAAAATCATCTTGATTGAAGATTGATATCTAATAGACGATTCATTTAAAGTTGACTTCAGCTCAAAAACCATATTAGTTTTTCAACTGCAAACAATTTTTTTTTTTTCCATATATCTACCGATTTTCAATCATATTGATTTTTTATTCACATGTTTATGTATGCAACTCCTAAACACTACATCAGATTCAAAACACAATCATAATTCAAAAAGTCAATAAGTAAAATGCAAAAGTACAAGAATTGGGGGTTTGCATCTTGTACATGGAAATAGGACGCGGGGCCTCTGCTGCCCGGAGGGGGCAGTAGCGCCTACCAAGGCCCCAGAAACGGCGCCGTTTCATTTAAAAACAAAATTCAACCAACCAATTTACAATCCTACGGAGCAGAAACGTGATTATGAGAACCCTAAAGACAAAATTTGATTATGTCTCTTTAGAATAATATGATCAAAATAATAAGATCTTCACACCCGTTCAAACGGATTAAAAATTGGAGCACTTAATTTTTTAACTATATTTTTTAATAAAAAATGGTCTAAAAAAATTAAGTGCTCCAATTTTTAATCCGTTTGAATGGGTGTGAAGATCTTATTATTTTGATCGTATTATTCTAAAGAGACATAATCAAATTTTGTCTTTAGGACTCTCATAATCACGTTTCTGCTCCATAGGATTGCAAATTGGTTGGTTGAATTTTGTTTTTAAATGAAACGGCGCCGTTTCTTGGCCTTGGTAGGCGCTACTGCCTCCTCCGGGCAGCAGAGGCCCCGCGTCCATGGAAATAGGGATCTTGTAGTGTGACATTTTAGCTGTTCATTTCGGTAATCAATGATCTAAATCTCATCTCGGTAATAAATGACTCAAATTTGCAAAAGTTGAAATAAAATCTAGGTCATTGATTGCAAACGGATGACTCAAAAGATGCACTACAAGAATTACAATTCCCTTTTACATGGCCCGGGAATGAAACCAAAAATATTTGAGTTTGGGTTTGGGACTTGCGAGGAAAAGGGTACATAGGGAAATTTCAAATTTGGGAATTCCAAAATGCAACAAGCACTACTGGAATTGTAAAGTGATCGATCCGACCGTCTATTTTGACGCTCATTACTCGAATTTAATATAAACTTTATTCATCCAAACCGTTCATCGGTCAAATTAAAATTTGAACCCGGCCGGACAAACATCCATTTCTACTGCCAGAAGGCTACGGAGCACGTGCTACAGCAGGAAAAATTCAAAAATTTGAAAGTTTCAAAAAACTTCAAAATCTGACCAAAGTAGTAAACGAGAAAAAAGCCAACAAAGGAGTAATTTTTTTTGAACATTAAAAAGGAGAAAAACTTTCGAGCCATCCGATATACTTTTAGACTGCTTAGATTTGAAAAAAGAAAAAGAAGAAAGAGAAAGAGGAGGCGTGAGAGGAGAGAAAAAAATTTAATCTGAACCGTTTAAAAGTATATCGGATGACTTGAGGTGCCAAACGGACACCAAATGAGATATATATCTGCTCAGTACAGAAAAATTTCTCGCACCGTTGAAATGCTTGCTCTTGTCCGTTCAATTTAGAGGCCTTTTTTATCGGAGCAAGTGCTGTACCGCAAATTCAAAAAATTTTGAAATTTCGAAATTCAAATTTTGAACTTTTTCGAAACAGTTTCCAACGAGGTACAGTAACCGTTAGGATAAAGCCAGCATATAAAAAACCCCACCCTCGAATAACTCCTTTCATTCATCTCTCTCTCTCTCTCTCTCTCTCTCTCTCTGCATTACCAGTAACCAGAACCGAAACCCTGCAAAAATGAGAGAGTGCATTTCAATCCACATCGGCCAGGCCGGGATCCAAGTTGGAAACGCCTGCTGGGAGCTCTACTGCCTTGAACATGGCATTCAGGTAACCCATTTCCCCCAAAACCCAATTTTTTTCTTCTTTTTTTGAAGTTATTCTACAGCGGTTTTTATCAGTTTTGGGTTATCTTACTTATGATCTGGCTGTTTGTTTTTGCAGCCTGATGGACAAATGCCGAGTGACAAAACAGTTGGGGGCGGCGATGATGCCTTCAACACATTCTTCAGCGAAACCGGGGCTGGAAAACACGTCCCCCGTGCCATTTTCTTGGATCTGGAACCCACGGTGATCGATGAGGTGAGGACTGGAACCTACCGCCAGCTATTCCACCCGGAGCAACTCATTAGCGGCAAGGAAGACGCGGCCAACAACTTTGCCAGGGGACATTACACAAGTAAGGAATGTTTCTCTTCAAATCTGTTAGGCCCCGCTTTTGACTGATCAGACTAGTTAATGTGAATGAGATAAAGTTATAAGCTTTACCATCCCCTAATATTTTCACTTGCGCGTGCACACACGGGGAGGGTGTACCCCCAACCGGCAGTATTGTAGTAATGGGATTAATGATATCTGCCGGCAATGTTGTATCTAATTTGTAGCGGGATTTGTTATTCTATGCATTTGTAGTACCCCCACTTATTGTCGTAAAATATGCTAGACGCGTTCAATAAGGTAAAATTATTGTTGATATTAGGTCGTGCTACTTTTAAATCCGACCGCGTCTTTCATAGTAGTTCAAACAATTGACAATCACAAAATGAGAGTGGTAATTTCAATGCAAAACTCAATGTACTCAATTTTTGTAAAACACCATGTAATCAGTTTTTGTAGAGTACCAAACTCAAAGTGGAAATTTACCTGTTTTAGAACGAATGAAGGTATCGATACGTCGTAGATGTCTCTGAAGTTTAGTACTAAGAACGAAAAGAGAACAAACAAAGAGCTCTGTTTTTGAAACCCTCAAAAACAGCAGGAGACAAAGACAGCTCTGTTAGTTATAAAAAAAACGGTGATTCAAATAGATAAAGAGAGAATATAGTCAGGGAAATTGAGCCCACCTGTTTGTTTTATGGTTTGTAATTCAAATCACACGCAGTATAATATAGGCAAGTTCTCATAAGCTTGACATTTTATTGATTTCTTTGAACAGTTGGGAAAGAGATTGTGGATCTCTGCCTGGACCGCATCAGAAAGCTGGCCGACAACTGCACTGGGCTTCAAGGGTTCCTGGTTTTCCACGCTGTTGGAGGTGGAACCGGTTCTGGACTCGGTTCACTTCTTCTCGAAAGGCTTTCCGTCGACTATGGAAAGAAATCAAAGCTCGGTTTCACTGTTTACCCTTCCCCTCAGATCTCAACCTCAGTTGTTGAGCCATACAACAGTGTCTTGTCGACCCATTCTCTGCTAGAGCACACAGATGTCGCTGTACTCCTTGACAATGAGGCTATCTATGACATCTGCCGTAGGTCTCTGGATATTGAGAGACCCACCTACACCAACCTCAATAGGCTTGTCTCGCAGGTATAACACCTTCTTCAATCAAATGGCTTTGTCATTCAATAAGGGCTCGTTTGGTATGGCTTCTTTTGTTAGCTATATGTTCAAAATCAAGAGTTTGGACACAATTGCCTTCAAATACTTCAAGATTTTAAGCAAATAAGCTAATGAGACCAACTACTTGAATGGTTGTTCTTCATAAAATCTATTGTAAACATGTGCTAACAACTTGTTTTGATCTTCAAATCTCTACCCAAATCTTTCCAGCATATCTTTCAAAAACATGCCAACTTACACGAACATTTGGTATTTTATCAAATCTATTCAAAAACTACCAAAACTGACATCTTGTTCCTCATTTCCATACTACTTTCATATATGATTCTTTGAATACAACTTTAGAACTCAATTGTGAATCTGTGATTTGAAATTGGCAATTTGTGGTCCCATGTACATTGAACTGCTTCATATTTCATTGTGTCCGGAGTTGTGTTTTAAAATTATGTTCCTAGTATCACTCATTTTCATCGATTATGAAAGGTTTGAGATACCCCAAAAAACCAATTGCTCTCTCATTGACATTTCATCAAACACATGGTAGACTGACTCTGTCTGTTTCTCCACAGGTCATTTCCTCCCTCACTGCCTCCCTCCGCTTCGACGGCGCCCTAAACGTGGACGTGAACGAGTTCCAAACCAACCTGGTCCCCTACCCTCGTATCCACTTCATGCTCTCCTCCTATGCGCCCGTCATCTCTGCCGAGAAGGCCTACCACGAGCAGCTCTCCGTGGCCGAGATCACCAACAGCGCATTCGAGCCCTCCTCCATGATGGTCAAGTGCGACCCACGCCACGGCAAGTACATGGCCTGCTGCCTGATGTACCGAGGTGACGTCGTCCCAAAAGACGTCAACGCCGCCGTGGCCACGATTAAGACCAAGAGGACGATTCAGTTCGTGGACTGGTGCCCGACCGGGTTCAAGTGCGGGATCAACTACCAGCCACCGACAGTGGTAAGTAGTCAAACAAGCAGAGCAGTTGGTTAATTGTTCATTGAAAACATAACAAGTTTCAAAACATGCTGAATCTTAGTTGTTTATGAGAGAATCAGATTTTGAACGAGCTTTAGTTGAGCTAAACACGAGCAGATCTCTTGAATTTTTTTATACAGTATTATAAGTCAAACGAGTTGAGTAGTATATGCTTATTCAAGATTGGTTGGAAAGCATAACAAGCGTCAAAGATTGTCCAAAGCTTGATCTGTTCATATAACGAACTGGTCTTGAACGAGCTCTTAACAAACTAGCTCAAGCTCAAAATCAAGTAGCTTATCAGCTTTGAAAGGGTGGAAAAGTTTTTTCTTATACTCCTAATTTTGCGTTTAAATAATTATGTCGAGATATTGTTGTTGTCATTGTAGTGGTCTCCTAAAATTCGAATTTACAAATTCTGACGAATATTTTCAACAGGTACCGGGTGGGGACTTGGCAAAGGTGCAGCGGGCGGTGTGCATGATATCCAACTCAACAAGCGTGGCAGAGGTGTTTTCGAGGATCGATCACAAGTTCGATTTGATGTACGCAAAGAGGGCGTTTGTGCATTGGTATGTCGGGGAAGGGATGGAGGAAGGGGAGTTTTCGGAGGCGAGGGAGGATCTTGCGGCGTTGGAGAAGGATTATGAGGAAGTTGGGTTGGAGTCTGGGGAAGGGGATGATGAAGATGAAGGGGATGAGTATTAGGAGGGGCTGGCTGTTTTTGGAATGGGGGGGAGAAGCCAATGGACTCATTGGGTTATGTTTGTTTGGGTAGATGTTTTTGTTTTGAACTTGACTTTGGTCTTTGACGTTTTTAAATCCTATGTTATGGAATGAAACTGCATGTTAAAGGCGTTTGAATAGATATTGGTTGTGCTTCAAAGGTTATACGTAATTGATAGGGTACAATCCTAATATTTTGATTTCGAGTGGCAATACATGACCGATTATGTTTTGATAAAAATGTTTTTCGGGATCCTCTCATTACGAGGACTCAAAGAAATGTCTCGCATAATGCCATAATCTGTTGCATTGCTCGTTTGAAAAAACTGAGTGCTTGAATTGTTTCCATCAAAATACATCCATTTGAGTTGGAGAAGCTCATAGTGAGGGCCAAGATATTGTGAAGTTTGACAGTCTTACAACTTCTAATCAATTTAAGGTGGGCTTATGAGAGAACTTTTGCGAATTACTAAAGTGAGAAGAGAATTTGTAATTTTGTCGAAGAAATATGTCTCTTTGATTTGTTTCTCCTCTTTTCAACAAATAAAAAAAAGATTTGTTTATCCTCCTTCGATATCATAGGATTCATAGCCATCAGACATTTTGGCTCTGTTTGGAACTCAAGAAAAATTTTAAAAAAAATTTCCTTCCAACGTTTGGTTGAAGAGAGAAGAAAATAAAAAGATTTCAAGTTTAGTGAAAATGAAATGTTCAACATTTTTAGCATGAATGCTTAACGAAATGTTGGATATTGGTGAATCTCCACCCATGACCATGTACTCAGAGGCTTGTATCAAGTACTAGTCTAGTCTACTTTCCATTTTCCACGAGTCATTTCTGTATGGTAAGTTAAACAGTTTTTCTGGAACGTGATACCTTTGCAGAGGCCATCTCAGCCCCGCAAGAAAAATCAATAGTTGACAACAAATGGTTCTGCAAAGTCAAAAAAGCAAATGGAGCAGTTGAGAGGTTGAAGACGGCAATGGTGGGCAAAGGAGTTTGCTATTTTTCTGTCGCCTCTGCGAATTGAAGCTCGAACCCACCAGGCAGGCAGCAACCCAGTGGCTAAAATCTATGAGTAGATATTTGCTGTCCCACTACTCCCAAAACAATGTCAGGCTATATATAGAATCCATATTTTACCCTATGCATGGTCATGATTTTGCATTATTGCATAAGAACAGAGTCACAGCATAATTGGTCATTTCATGCGCCGAAGGGACGAACGCAGGATTTTATAGTTATTAGGTTGGCGAACATTAAGAAAAGTCGTAAGGTATAATAATAAGTGAGATTAATTTTGGCCAATATATGTTTTATAAATGCTACCAAAACCATTGTTCTATGCTAGTATATTGTGGATCAAGATACTTCTAAAAATAATTTTTTATTATTTTCCCAAAAACTCTTGATTAGATGGGTGTGGGATTGTTCAAAGTAATCTTCAATAATGCTAGGGACAAAACTCTCTACCACAACACCGACCACACGCCTACTACATGATAGGAGATTGCAAAATAGTTTCACAGTGATTGTTCTCTTATTACCAATCATGCAGTGTTGCGTAAGTGGGTGTCGTTGGTGTTGTGGCAGACGTACATTTATAGTACTCCGTATTTAGTGTTTTATAGCTAAAAACTACTACATAATTCTTGTGATTGAAACACAGATAGGGCGTCCTGGGCTCATCCGCCCCTCGGTCCGTCCTCAATCGTCTAAGCTATTTCCATCCTGACTGTACAACAAAGCAACTACACATGACCCTCTCTCCAGGTCCTTATCATCATCAGTCTAATACTACTAAGAAAGAAGGAAACTAAAACGACCTAATAATAACCTAATTCACCAACTGGTCCAACTTCCTCTACCAAATCTCTGGCTGCTTTCCTCTTTCTCCCTTGGGAAAATCTGCTTCAGTCTCCTCCTGCCCAAGGTCAAAGTGAACGAGTTAGTGACCTAATTTGACCAGTCATTGGATACGTGTAATTGTCAACAAATTGTGTTCTTTTTTTTTTCTTTTTTTGATAAACAATTGTGTTCTAATTTGACTGCCCAACAAATGATATGATGATCAAAAAGCAACCTCCAAAATGTAAACTACTACTAGAAGGATACGTGTAATATTTTTGGTAAAATATTTTATCTATTTTTTTGGTGTTTGATTGTGTAAAAAATGAGATTTTCATTAATTGGATGGAAATGGTTTATCCTTAAATCTTCCATAACTTATTTTTCAAAATAAACCCGCTTCCTTCTACTGTAATTCTCATTACTCAGTTTCTTGATAGTTAGTTTTAATTCACGTTCAATTCCAATATTCTTAGATCTCTCTCCATTTAAGCCCCTTCCCCGTCCCTTTACATTATTTTGTCTATTTTGTCGATTTCTAAAAATATTTTTTAAATGCCAATTAAATACTAGAAAATAAAATTTTAAAATTTGTTTTCTGAAAAAAATATTTTACATAAAACAACATTTTATATCGAAACAAATTGAGTCTCGATGCCAAAAAGAGAGAGAGAGAGAGAGAGAGGAAAAAAACAAAAAAAAACAAATTGAGTCCTCCATACCAAGAATCCTCTGTACCTCTCTGAATCTCGGACCGTGTGATTGCATCCAAATTTTAAAAAAGAATCCAACAGTACGAGATTCCTCGATACAAAGGTTTTCTGGTACATCTCCTGTGAAAAAAAAAAAAAAAACCGAAGAGAACAACAAACCTCGATGGACTCAGTGTACACCTCTGCCGCTGAGAGGCGAGGCAGGCAAGATGGGCTTGGAGAAGATCACGACATCCACTATATGCGGACACCCCTCGCCTAAATCCTCACCTATATGCGAATCCTCCTCCCTGATCCTCAAAATCTGGCTATGCACGTGCGCAATCTTCTTCGCCGCCCACCTCCTGATCCTCGCCACCGATCTCGGCGACTCCGCCTCCTCCGAAGATCCCACGCTCTCCTGATCCGTCTCCCCGCTTTTCTCCTCGTAATAAAACACCTTCGTTCTCCGCTT
This sequence comes from Rhododendron mucronatum var. ripense, assembly GCA_019656295.1. Classification (NCBI taxonomy): domain Eukaryota; kingdom Viridiplantae; phylum Streptophyta; class Magnoliopsida; order Ericales; family Ericaceae; genus Rhododendron; species Rhododendron mucronatum. The sequence goes on along the minus strand of BPLT01000014.1, from coordinate 1,527,404 downwards.
ATCTTCCATTACAGATTGCTTGACAGTCATTACGCGAGTCAGCTGACCCGAATACCACCTGAGTTATTATAAAAAGTTATGGGTTTGGAAGAGGAAACGATATTGGGATGATCAAGGATGGTTTGTGTGCTTATTATATACAGGGGGGAAGGGTGTCAGGGTGTGAGCGGTGAGGTGTGAAATAGACTTGGCTTGGAAGTGAGAGTCCTTGTTGCGATTGGAAGGTTATTGTGGTTGTGACAAGTGTTTTGTGGGTGAGACAAAGGTTGTGTTTGGGATTGTTGACCACATATATAGGACACGTGGATAATTATTATGGTGGGTGATGGACGGACCTAGGTTTTAGCCACGTCTCCCACACCTCATGGCAAAAAATAATCAAGTGCTTCTAGCGTGGGACGGTGCTTCGGGAGCAGGCAATAACGACTCGATATTGATCTTGTCAAAAGTGAAACTAGGTGTGAAAACGGTTTTATTTCAATCCGGTTTTGAAGGTGTTTTCATCACACCTGAACAGGTCCGGATGATGGTAGTTTGGCAAGTAAAACCTACACCAATCGAAGGCCAATTGAACACGTCCGGTTCGATACTTTCTTTGTTTTATTGTCCAAGTCTGGACATTTTCCACAATTGGCAACATGCACGTCTTTGAGTGAGAAATTACTCCATCCGTCCCTATTTAATTGTCTATTACGGTTTTACGTGCATTTTTAACGGTTTATATCTCTCAATGTATATTGTTAATAATATGCAATATGGATCTTCTTTGATAGATCTCATTTTTTCCTATAAGATAATGATTTCAAAAACATAAAACATAATATACATCAAGAAATATTAGTCGTTAAAAATACAAGCAAAACCGTAGTGAACAATAGGCACAGAGGGAGTGTTGTTTTTCGAACCCTCTTTTATTAAGTACCGACAGTATCTTGGATAACTCAACATCCCGTGTCTATTAAATTTCACTGACCTCCCCTGAGGTTTCTGACAAGAACAGAAATCTCACTTCAAGTTTCTAAAATATCACTTACCTCCCTTACTTTAGCTGAAAATATACATATTCCCCCTTCCATTAAGTTGATCTCTAACACCGTCAAATTTGATGATCAAATGACTAAAATGCCCATCTTTTCCTATAACATGCTAATATACACATACATGTGTATATATATTATTACACATATTATCTATATATTTCTCTCATGTTCTGATCAAAATATTTCTCTCATGTTTGAGATGAATACGATTTGGGAAAATGACGGCCAATGACGTATTTTGATAATTAATACTTGCCAAGAACAGCTAAGAACATTTGTTAATACTGAAAATGTCCTTGGCAGATATTAATTATCAAAACACGTCATTGGCCGTCATTTTCCCATACGATTTTGATTGAATTGATTCTGAACCTAAACAGAGACTTTTGTTCTGGTTTTGTGTCGTGCAGAATAGAAGAGACCAAGCCAAAAACTCCATAGACCCAACCAAATGTTAAAGTTCAATGAAATGCTAAACTCACAGCCTTTTTCGGAAAAAAAAAAACCCAGAAATTACATCAACCAGAGGTGGATTACTCTTGCATAAACATAAAAACCAACTCGGGAGAAATTCAATACACCTTAGAGCCCGTTCTAGAGCACCTTAAAAAATAAGTACTTATTTCATATTTTTAAACTCAAAAATAACGTAAATGAAAAATAATTTGTTGATTTTTTTTTTTTGCATCTTTCAAAAGATCTCAATGAGATCTATCAAACAAGATTTATATTGCTCGAAAAATTATTTACGTAAATACATTATTTTTTAACTTGAAACTACCTTCTTAAAAAATAAGTACTTAAAACGTGTTCTGAAACGGGGCCTTAATCATCATTTACACCAAAAAAAAAAAATATTGATCAAAGCTAAATAATAATAATCATATAAAAGAAAACCACCCAATTATTGATCGAAGAATAATGCAAGAAGAATTGATGAAACCCATTTCTTATCCATCAACAAAACCAACCACCACTCTCCTGCCCAACAAACCCACACCCTACTTTCTTCTTTTTCTCATAACCAACACTACTAGTCCACCGCCATGGTATAGGAAAAAATAAAATTCAAGAATCAGAGGTAAAAACGAACACAAAAATTTGCCCAAAATACATCTAATCTTACACAGATATGAGCAAAATTACCTTTGTCAACCAAATTAGCTATCAATACATTGATTTAGGGAAATGAGGGTTTCTGAAATTCACTTTGGGACTTTAGATCACGGGACGCGTTGGTGAGGGAACTGCAGTAGGAGACGAATATACTCGTAATGGTGGGTTTTTTTTTCATGTGTGAAGTTTTGATTCAGCTTCCGACTTGATCGATTAGAAAGATGATGGCATGATTTACAACGATGGGTAGTAGCACTGCGATGGCGTGGCTGCGGAGAGTTACAGACGTGGTCGATCTATTGCTCACCGTCGCGGCAGCGAGTTACAGACGTGGCGATCGACAAAGGGAGTACTGGAGATGCAAGTTTTTGCTCGTGATGTGAGGCTTGATGGTGGCAGTTCCTTTTGATGGGTGCGGTGGTCTATGAGGAGAGAGAGACATTGGTTGTGCAAGGGTAACTGAGATTTCAACACCAAAACTCTTCTTAACTTTAGCTGATGCTGTTACGTTTTTTAACGCCAACATGACGGAAGGGAAAATATGTACTCCCTCCGTTCCATTTTTATTGTTCATTTTCGTTTTTTGTGCCGTTCTTTCAACGCTTATATCTTCTAATATGAATCTCAAAAAATATGCAATATAGACTTTATTTGATAATTCTCATTAGATCTATAATACAAAATTTTTAAAATTATGAAAAACATTGTAGATTGGGAGGTATAAGCTTTGAAAGAACGGCACGAAAAACGAAAATAGATAATAAAAATAGAACGAAGGGAGTATATTGTTAGCTAAAAGTAAGGGAGGTCAGTGATATTTCAGAAACTTCAAGGGAGGTTTTTATTCGTGTCCGAAACCTCAGGGGAGGTCAGTGAAGTTTTCCCTAGAGTTAACGATACATTTAAGTAAACCACGGGAGAGACCAATTGTAGTGTAGTTATCCAGGTCAGATGGATTTTTTTTCTACTAACTTAATATGACTTCATCATCGGGCCGGGCCAGCCCGCCAAGTCGAGACCCAAGCCCACCCACGGGCCGGGCCGACCGAGCTTTTTTTTTTTGGCGGACCGGGCCACCTACCATAAATTAAAGCCCAAGCCCGGCCCACGGGCTAGCCCAATTGACGGGCCGGCGGGCCAACGGGCGGGCTTAAGTTTCCTTGGGCAAAACTAAACAAAGGGAAAAAAGAAAGGATTTTTTGGGATTTTGGGCTAATGGGCGGGCCCGTTGGCGGGCTTTTGGACGGGTATACCGGGCGGGCCTACGGGCGGGCTCACGGGCCGGGCCTACAGGCGAGCCGAGTAAAAATTCATAGGCCCGAGCCCGTCCATTACAAACTATGGGCCGGGCTAGCCCGCCCGTTTCTCGGGCTCGGGGCGGGTAAAAGCCGGATGGGCCGAGCGGGTTAAGGGCGGGCCGTGGGCCGTCGGGCTAAATGATGAGGCTTACCCACTACAGATGCTCGGCATGCAGCACCATGTCATTGTCACCCCAAAATTAAAAGCCCAAACATGAATTGTATGGTTCAGATTAATTAATACTGATAGCAACTCTAACCCTGTTTGGTGAAGAAAATTTAGGGTACTTTATGGAAACTTTATATGAGCTTCTAGTGTATGTGGCATCAATATGATTATAAAAACTAGTAGTTATCTCATCAACCAATGCCAAGTGAAGTGGCTTGACCCACAAAGATACGAAGATCTTTATACGAGAAGATTTTCAATGTCGAGTAGGTATTACGTGGTGTTCGTTCAGCGCATCTAGACTGTTCATTTTGGTTTTAAATGGCTCAGATTTGGAGAGAGAAAAATGAGTTAGAGTGTTGAGGTGAGAGAAGATAGTGTGTTTCAATTTAAGCCGTTCAATACATTTTTGGACGGCTCAAATATGTTGCTCGGACATTACGTTGGCCAGGTGATGTGGTACCTATCCGGCACCCAAAAAATTTCCCCTTTGTCGGAGTGTTTTTTTGAAAGCAATTGTTTTGGATACAAAATGGAAAGAATTTTTTTAAGCAAGTGGATTCATGAGATTGGTGCGATAGTCACATCGAATCTGAACATACTAGAAACCGTTGCCTGCTACCGACTCTGTGCTCGTGAGATATTGGGCCATGTATTATGTGCAATTCGATTATTTAAGAGGGAGGTAAGGGAACAAGTGATGTTTTGTTTGAGTCCGATTTCTTTTGTTCCAAAAACCCCTATGCCTCTATGCTAAAAGATTTTTTGGCCGTTGAATTGTATGATCTTTTATTCATGTTTTAAAATTTGGCGTCCGAAAAATTCTTTGGTACATGAATTTTCGACAGAGAGGATCCTGCCTCGTTTTTGTTTGGAAAGTGGGGATTCCTTTATCCGTTGTCTTCTATTGGCAGTCAAAATTTTGTTTGGTTTGTGTTTTAAATTTTTTTTTGAAAAATTGTAGGAATAATAAGTGGAGAGAAATAGAAAGAGAAATATTAAAAATAGGAGAATCTAAAAGGAATTTTTTGAAAAATTCTTTTCGGAAATAGAAGAGAACAGACAAGCTTTTGGCATGGATTTGGGGTCGTTTCTAGGATGGAGTTTGGAAGAGAAAGTTTAAACGCTGGTGAGAATCAGCAACACGTGGTTTGGAGAAATTTCATTTGGGTCCCAAGTTACAGGAGCCTACTAGCCTACTACCATACCGACAATATTTCACCTGTTGGAGTATTATTTTTCGTGACATGATCCATTTCGAATGCTTGCGTAAGTAAGAGAGGTACATCCCACTTTTTCAAAAAGTAGATTTTAAAAAAAAAGGAAAATTTCAAGATCAAAAATCATGTGTTTACGCAAATAATTTTTCTACTATTATGGATCTTGTTTAATTAGTCTCATTGAAATCTTTTAAACGGTGCAAAAAAAATTGAAATTTTTTAAAAAGTTTTGGAAAAAACGGAACGGAACTCCATCATTAAACATTCACTGCTCCTCTCAATCTTCTTAATTTCACTGTCCAAAAGTGTTTTCAACAGTCTGAATTTTAAAATATTCTTCCAGGCCCTTCCCTGCAAAAGTTTTTTCAATATATGAACTATTAATTGCCGAGACGGACGATGAGATGTTAAACGGTGGACGTAGCACTGCAGGTTTGCAACACCACCAAATGAAAATATCCAACACACACACACATATATATTTATTATTTATTTATTTATTTATCAGTGTCCACCACATTCCCGTTCCAGAATACCTTCTTAAAAAATAAGTACTTATTTCACATTTTCAAACGTAAATGAAAAATAATTTTTCAATTTTTTTTGCACCGTATAAAAGATCTCAATGAGATCTATTAAACAAGATCCATATTGATAATAATTTTTGAGCTTAAAATTATCTTTTTAAAAAATAAATACTTATTTTCCCTTTCGAAAACGGAGCCCAAGTAAGTTACTGGGAAGATCTCCTCCTCATCACGGGGGAAAGTCTCAACTCATAACCACAAGAAAAGCGAGAGGGGAGGAGAGGGAGCGGAGGGGCGGCCGGGTTTTGGAAACCTTAAACAGAGAAAAGTGCAAAACTTCTCTCTCTAACTCTCCCTTCAAATTTTCTGTACCCAATTTTTGGGTCATCGAAATCATGTGAAAATCTTTAAGAGATGAAAAGATTCTCACGTAATTCTTAGCGACCGCTAAGAATGCACTGAAGAACCGTTAGAGAAGAATTGAGCTCCCAAAAACTTCATCGTTGAAGCACGCATTTCCTTCAAAACTTCCAGATTTTCCTTTTTCTGGCTTGGACTAAGAACGCAGAAAAGAAAGTAAGTTTCATCAAAGCTTACAAAGCCTAGAGATGAGAGACAGCAATACATGTATGATCAACAGAACACTTGTTTTCCTTAAAACATCAACAGCAATCTGCTCATATCAGAAACAGAAACAGAAGCAAATGCAAATCAATTTAAGCTACCAACTATTTGAATTCATGTGAATTGTGAACCAATCAATGAAAACTCCTAATTGATTGAAGATTTCAGAATGGCAGTCGGGTAAGAGAATTTCAACAGAAACAAAGAATGCAAAAGACAAAACAAGACAAGTTCGATATCTTGATTTGTGCACGCTGTTTTCACTCCTCATCCTCCTCATCTCCATCTCCACCAGCAGCTTTCTTAGCAGCCGCCTTTTGGTTCTTTCGCTTGACTCTTCCGGGGCGACCTCCTCCAAGTGGACTTGTGAGAGAGAAATCAATGTGTTTTTGAGAGTCCAACCTCACCATGAATGATGGTATGTTGACCACCTGCCTCCCCACCCTGGTACAAGGAGAAGAATTTTCATAACGTAAAATATCCATATTATAAAACTAGAACAGATCATAACAAAGAGTAGCTCAATATGAAGGTCCTACAACACACAAGCTTATGAAAATGTCAGAAACTCATGTCAGAGAGGCTCTGCAAGGCAAAACATATTTCCAACAGACCCAATAGGTATTCATAAATGCTGATCCTTGAAGAGGCACTGGGAGCATGTACATCAATAAACTTCAACTATGTTTTTCTTTCTTTTTTCGGTGCATTGGAAATTCAACAAACTTCAATTCAAACTGCTAATGCAGCCTTTATTTTAGCATAGTCAAAACACACGTAAGTGATTGCACGTAAGTGATTGTGTGTGTATTAGAGAGAGAGAGAGAGAGAGAGAGAGAGAGTTGAATACACGAATCAATCAGGATGTGTGTTCAGTGCGGACAATAAGCTACTAATACAAAGCCAATACAAGTATGTTAATAACGTGTATACAGATCCAACCGAATGCATAGACTGTTCTACGTTGATTAAGGAATAAAGTCTACATAAAAGAATCTTCAAATCAATTGGATACTGGGATATTACCAAGTATGAGCAACTAATCTCAGTGGTTATTTCACATATGCTGCGTAAAATGAAATGACTACAACTTATTACTGAATTACTGATGAGTAACATATTTGCATAAAACAAGAGGTTCGATAAGGAATTCTAAAATAATCAACGAATAGTGACATTAACTAAATATAAATAAGGCACCTCACCACATGTATTCTGTTCTATATCCCTCTACCAGTGCTATACTTTTCTAAAAACAAAGCTCCCACCTTTTACCATAAGTATCTTTTGGAGAGAAATCAAATTTCCCACAAGTCATCTAAAAAAGTACTTACATGAAGTCAAGAGAAGTATGAACTTTGCAATAAATACACATGGGTAACCGATATTATCACAGAATATGCATTACCAGCACTAAGGAAAGAAAGACAATGTATGCCAAAAGCATCATAGAGTCCTAGATTCAAAGATTTTTCAGCATAAAGGAAAGATAGCTAATGTTAATGAGTCCCCTTTAATCTAAAAGGTAACCAATTTCATGATATATCCAAAGAATCACCAGCACAATCCACAATCAGCTAATCACTATATACTGGAACTTTCCACCATGGCTTTTCAAAAAGGTAATGAATAACAGCATTAGCAGTGTCATAGGTACGAATTGTAAATTGAACGGACATTATTCACGTACGCCAATAAGGCACCTAGGCTCCAACTTCAACAATGAAAATATACAGCATAACATACCTGATATGCCTCTGCCTAATGAGCACACGAGCATGGTGAATGGACTTAGCCATACCAGTCTTGAAAACAAGGGTTTGAAGACGGCGTTCAAGGAAGTTCTCCACAGTCAAAGCCAAGACATAATCAAGCTTGTTCTGGCTCTCATCCAGGAGCCCATACCTATTCATCCTACGTAGAAGGGCCTCACCCTCAAAGATACGGCGAGAATTTTTCTCATCAAGAGTGAGAAGCATTCTTGCGGCATTACGGATGCGGCTCAGAGCATACTGCACCCTCCATAACTCCCTCTTACATCGAAGCCCATACTCTCCTACAAGCTTCAGCTCGGCGTCCAAACGCTCCTTCTCATAAGGACGGCGAGGCTTCTTAAAAGTTTTCCCATCTATAACCACGAACATTTGCATTCAACACATAAATCCAGGGTGAAGATAACATAGATCATGGTGCAACAGAAATAAAGAGGCCATCAAATACAACAGAGTGAAATATCCAACATGAGGGCACATGAACCGGAAGCTACACCAAAAAAGGGGATTAACTTGGGCATAATAGCTCATCAAGAACCTGAAGGTAACCATCCACATTACTTTTAAAAAACCAAGTGTTCTCAATTTCGTGTCCCAAGTGTCGCTAAGAAGTGTAAGTACTATGCTGTAACCTGAAAGCCTCTAATTAATTGTCTCATATAACTACATTGGCCTAAAAAATTGCTATGTAGCAAGAAACTAAAAGAGAAGATAAAAAATTGCTATAACTACAGGTGTAAATCCAACTTTAGAATTCAGAATCAAAGCTCTGGGATTTTTGTTTCCTCTGCCTTCAACTAGAATTCATCAATAATTTTCTTTTGCAACTATTCAACCCGTACCTTGAAGTTTGAACCAAGTTCAGTGGTATCCATATTAGTCAGCAGCTCAATGCGCATAGCAGGTTTGTCAGCGTTTATTGTGTCATACAAATTTCTATACCTAAAAAATTGCTACGTAACAAGAAACTTAAGTATACGGTGCAAAATCAACTTTAGAATTCTGAATCAAAGCTCTAGATTTTGTTTGCTATGTATCAAGAAACTAAGTGTGCCGTGTAGATTCAACTTTAGATCGGTCCAAGCCGCACCCACAATGAATCTGGTCCACATATTTTGTATCCGGAATATTTCTGTCAAACCCAATTTTTTGGGGGGACATCCAGCACAGATCCTTCTTGCATTTTAATTTTCTCGTCGTTTAGATAAAATCAGTTACGGAAAGGACGACCGGAAATCTTAAAAGAAAGCATTTATACAGCTAAAACCTCAAGCACACAAGAATAGGAGAACTACAATTAGATGAAAAAGCAAATGTAGTGCGTTCATCAGTGTGCACCACAGACAGAGAGAGAGAGAGAGAGAGAGAGAGAGAGAGAGAGAGAGAGAGCATACAGTTGCGATAGAAATTGACGTGAACCATGGCTCCGCCGGCTAGCCGTCAAGTGCCAGAAAAGAGGGAGAAGAGCCAGAGAGGAATAAATTTAGACCATTCCTTCGTTATAAAAAGCGAGCCCTAAATCTTAAATCAGCCCAATTGGCCATTGTGCCACAATTCTTCGAAGCCCAATTGGCCCAAAGCTAGTAGAGCTCGGGGACTCTACTGGGTCCAGCTGTGACTTCAAAAGAAGGATTTTCATCTCGAGTTAAAAAATGTACGTTATTTATTGGGAAAATTTCAAAATGGCACCTGAACTTTGCACCAAATGTCACAGAGACACATGAATTTAAGTTTATTTCAATTAAACACTCGTACTAACAAAATCCCCAAATTTAGACACATAAACTTAAGTTTATTTCAATTAAATACATGTACTAACAAAATCCCCAAATTTAGAATCCCGCCTTTATACTCCTTCCCAAAAATTGCTAACATGACATCTCCAACCCGTTTAAATTGTCCCAATGTTGTCCCGTTTAAATTGTCCCGTTTAAATTGTCTTCAGGTCTAGGGTTGAAAATATGTGCATTGGGACAATTTAAACGGGTTGGAGATGTCATGTTAGCAATTTTTGGGAAGGAGTATAAAGGCGGGGTTCTAAATTTGGGAATTTTGTTAGTACATGTATTTAATTGAAATAAACTTAAGTTTATGTGTCTAAATTTGGGGATTTTGTTAGTACGAGTGTTTAATTGAAATAAACTTAAGTTCATGTGTCTCTGTGACATTTGGTGCAAAGTTCAGGTGTCATTTTGAAAATTTTCCTTATTTATTTTGCAAAGTTCGACGAGAATGCTACATGTTTGGAATGTCAATTTCGTCCACTCCATTCTCTCCTCCAACTCCCTCGCCCCAATTCGAGGGTTTGTTTCTCCCGTTTAGCCCGTCATGCCCTCACATGTCTTGGTGAGCATATGTATACATTTGTATTTTGTATTTGATTGTAGCAATGTAGGTTCACATAGTGTGTACGGACCGGAGGCAACATGATTATTTGTGTGCAAGTATTTGCATAATTATTTATGGTTCCAACGAATTGTGATTTCTGCGAATAGTGAGGGATGAGAAATCTCTCATGAATTTTTTAGTCTCCATGCATAATTTTCGTCTATTTTTGACCGAAGAAGAAAGAATGACTAATGTGTACGTAAACTGGCTTGGGAGGCATTCCAGTTTCTCAAAAAAAGAAGTTTTAGAAAAGAAAAATAATTTCAAGCTCAAAAATCATGTGGTTACCCAAATAATTTTTCTTCCAATATTAATCTTATTTGATAGATGTCATTGAGATCTTACGGTTCAAAACATAATAAAAATATTATTTTTTATTTTCATTATATTTAAATTTAAAATTACATTATAAAAAAATGTTTAAAAAGGGAGCGGACCGGACTATACGTCCACAGAAGAAAGAACTCTCGTTTCTCAACGAATACCCTAGGCCTAGATTCCCGTAAGTTGCACAGACGAGCCGCCTCAGAGTCTCTCTCTCTCTCTCACTCTGCTCTCTCTCTCTCTCTCTCTCTCTCTGGGGAGAAATCAGAAAACAATCAACCAGGGACAGCCTACTCGCCATCTTCGAGCTGTTCAGAGTAACCACAACTACACTCTCTCTCCACCCAAAGCCATGTCCGCAAAATGGCGAGCCCTCCAGCACCGCCACCGCTACACCTACAACGCCGTCGTATTCCCCCACTCCTACACCACCGCCCTCCACAGTCACCACCACCACTCCCCGACCACTTCCCTCTTCTTCTCCGACCTGAACCACCTCGTCTCCCTCACCTCCACCTACGCCCAGCTCCACCACGCCAAAAAACTCGCCAATTCCTTCTCCCACCTACTCCAAAACCCTAACCAAGACGACGACGTAGACGGAAGCGACGTAGTTTCGGTTGCCGCCCGATTCTACCTCGAAATCCTCTTCCTCGAGAACTCCTTCCCCCTGCACCGTACCCTGGTCTCCGCCCTCGCGAAGAACCGCAACTTCCTGTTGTTGATTCGCGACTGCTTCCGTACTCTCTGCGATGAGTACGGCGGCGAGAAGGGGAAGGGAAAGAGGTTTTGCGTTTCGCGCGTGGCGTTGTCGATGATGAGCTCGCCGAAGCTAGGGTTTTTGGTTGATGTGATTGAGGAGTGTGTGGTTCTGGTTGGTTTGGATGCTGTTTCTGGTTTGAACTCGGTTGTTAAGGAGACCACCGAGTGGTCTCGGCCTTCCCCGATTGTCATGGAACAATGTCAAGAGGCTTTGTCTTGTTTGTATTATTTGCTCCAGCGCTTTCCCTCAAAGTTTACTACTAGTTTTAATGGTAGTTGCAGTGATTTAGTTTCCGAGAAATCGAATGTTTTGGATGGTAGTTGTAGTGATATGGTTTCGGAGAACTTGAATGTATTGGAATTGGTATTGACGACAGTTTTAAGCATCCTGAAATCGCCTGTGTTTTCAAGGGATTGTTTTGTGGCCGCTGGGGTTAGCTTTTGTGCTGCTCTCCAGGTTTGTCTTGGTCCTGAGGAGCTTGGTTTGGCAATCATGGAAGGTATATTTTTCCAAACGAATTGTAGTCTCGTTGATAGTCGTGATAATGAAGTTAACAATGTGATTCACAAGGTGCCCTTCGAGGGGGATCTGTATTGTGAAATTCGCAATTTAGCTGTTTTGAGTAGGCTCTGCTTGATTAGAGGAATCCTTACGGCTGTTTCTAGAACAGTACTTAATTTTCAGTTTGTCGTATCGAGGGGTGATGTTACTGGGTTTTGTAGTAATGGAGATAAAAGTAACTTAGTTCAGACGATCCTGTATGATGGGGTTTTGCCTGAGCTGTGCAAATACTGTGAGAACCCAACCGATAGCCATTTCAATTTTCATACCTTAACAGTATTGCAGATCTGTTTGCAGCAGATGAAAACCTCAATCCAAGGTAATCTGGGTAATCCAACAGAAGACTGTTATCCAATATCAGAGGACATGGGGGCCCGGATACTGAGAATAATCTGGAATAACCTCGAAGATCCTCTTAGTCAAACTGTCAAACAAGTTCATCTGATTTTTGATCTCTTCTTAGACATTCAGTCTACCCTGCATTGGTCAGAGGGTAGTGATAGAATCAAGTCGTCCTTGCGGAGAATCGCATCGGATCTTCTCCGCATGGGACCACGTTGCAAGGGAAGATACGTTCCTTTAGCTTCTCTAACAAAGAGGTTGGGAGCAAAGACTATTTTAGATCAGAGCCCTGACTTGTTGCTTGAAACTGCACAAGCTTACATTGATGACGATGTCTGCTGTGCTGCCACTACATTCTTGAAGTGTTTCTTGGAGTGCTTGCGTGATGAATGTTGGAGCAGTGATGGAATTGAATCTGGTTATGCAAAGTACAGAGGTCATTGCTTGCCTCCATTTTTGTTTGGTCTTGCTTCTGGAGTCTCAAAGCTCCGGTCAAATTTGAACACATACGCTTTGCCGGTGATACTTGAATTGGATGTAGATGCCATCTTTCCCATGCTTGTGATCATTTCCGCAGCGCAAGGTGGAGAAGAGACTGAGCTTGTTCATCCTGAGCTAAGTGGTATAAATATGTCTCTGAGAGTTGAACAAAAAGTTGCCATTTTGGTCTCATTACTCAAGGTATCTCGCTTTCTTGCTTTGATTGAAGGGGATATTGATTGGTTTGAGGATTCTTTAGTATCTCAGGAAGGGGGAGGTCATAGGGTGGACAAGATTGGTTGCTATGCTGTTTTCTCTATAAAGGGTGCAAATGTTAAAGTCCTGGCTGAGTGGCTAGCAATGGCACTCACCCATGTTGACGAGTCACTTCGTATAGATGCAGCAGAGTCTCTATTTTTAAACCCAAAGACGTCAAGCTTGCCATCGCGTTTAGAACTTAGTCTGATGAAAGAAGCAGTGCCGTTGAATATGAGATGTTGCTCAACAGCGTTTCAAATGAAGTGGGCCAGCTTGTTCAGAAAGTTCTTTTCTCGCGTGCGGACAGCCTTAGAGAAAGAAATGAAGCAGGGAAGGTGGCAACCTCTTGCCTGTTGTGACAGTAAGGTGGTTTCTCCGTGTAAAGGAACTGATGAAACTGAAGTTCACAAAGCTGAGGATCTCTTTTACTTCATCAGGTGGATGAGTTCCTTTTTGTTCTTCTCCTGTTATCCTTCTGCTCCATATGAAAGAAAAATAATGGCCATGGAGCTCATTTTAATAATGATTAATGTCTGGTCTATTGTACCTCCTTCACTAGGAACATGTGAGTCCATTTCTTCTGATCCTGGTCTCTGCCCTTACAGTAAAGGGTTTACTTCACCTGATTCAACTTTGCTGTTAGTTGGTTCAATTGTTGATAGTTGGGATCGGCTGAGAGAAAACTCCTTCCGCATTCTCCTACATTTTCCTACTCCACTACCAGGTCTTTGTAGTCAAGACATGGTCCAAAGAGTAATTACATGGGCCAAACATCTAGTTTCCAGTCCTCGTGTTAGAGAAAGCGATGCTGGAGCTCTGACTATGAGGCTCATATTTAGGAAGTATGTGTTGGAACTTGAGTGGATGGTCAGACCTTCTTGTAATATTGTCTCCTTTCATTCGGAGACCGAACTTCCAAATGGGGATACTCAAAGTTGTATGTCTACCTCTCCTGCAATAGTATATGTAAGGTCTCTCATTGATTGGTTGCGCATTGCTGTGGAGGAGGGAGAGAGAGATCTTTCTGAGGCGTGCAAGAAAAGCTTTGTTCACGGTGTATTGCTTACCCTTCGTTATACGGTTGAGGAATTGGACTGGAATTCAAATGTAGTCTTGTCCAGTCTTTCCGAAATGCGACTTGCGCTAGAGACGCTCTTGGAATTGGTTATGCGAATAACATCACAGGCCCTTTGGGTGGTTTCCGCTGATGCTTGGTATTTGCCTGAAGACATGGATGATATGGTCGATGATGATGCCTTTTTACCTGAGTTGGCTTCTGTCGTCGATGCTTCAGAGTCTGCATCTGAACACGAAGTTAAAAACTTGAAACTTGTGAGGGATGCAAGGCAGTCGGAACAGGTTGTCATGGTTGGGTGCTGGCTAGCAATGAAAGAGGTACTTAAATGTGTTTTTGTGTGCTGGGTAGTTGCATGCATTTCATCATTTTCTTTTACGTTATCATGAAATGAAAATGAAAGACAAAGAGGCTAATAGGCAAATGTTGGTGAAAGAAGTTATTATTTCGTCGTTGTCTATTACAGTTCTTTAAAATTATTTGTAAGGTTACCTTTCACGTTTCCAGGTGAGTCTTCTTCTAGGAACAATCATAAGAAAAGTTCCATTGCCTATGTCAGACTCGTCCGATTCTGGGGATCTTTTTCCTGATGCTGCCAGTGCTCCAAGTATGGCATCAGACTTGGTGCTTGACCTGAAACAACTTGAGACAATTGGGAACCACTTCTTGGAAGTCCTCCTAAAAATGAAACACAATGGTGCAATTGATAAGACGAGAGCTGGATTTACAGCACTTTGCAACCGTTTACTCTGTTCTAATGATCCAAGGTATTATTCATATACTTTTTTTGGTTCATATAGTCATGTTTCAAGATTCATAATAATACGAGGCATACTATATAATTATTTACTTATCAATAAAATAAAATAATAATAATAATACGAGGCATACCGAAAGGAAAACAAAATATGACTTTCTCTTGGATATTCCTCTTTTGTTGAACTTTGGATTTCCACGACGTTCAGCAATTGATTTGCATCCTCGTCTTTCCATGGCATACATGTATTAGAAATTGAACCTATTGGTGAATCAGTGTTGAGTTATGAGCTGATATACCCTGTTCATAACTCAACACTTTTTTTTTTGCCTTATCAGCTTAGAGTATGTGGTGTTGATTCATAAGGTGAATCATATCTGTTGGGATTTGTCCCACATCGTTTAATTATCTCCTCCAACACTAGTATATGAGCCTGGGCGGCCTCTCCACTCTTCGCCAATTGGTTTGGAGTTGGATGCTTTAACATGGTATCAAAGCTAGGCTTTCGGAGGCTTTTCCCCTTTGTTTGTGCCATAGTTGCACTTTGTTTCATTATGATCCGTGTGTTCTGGATCCTTTGTTAACCTCTTCACGTGCAAATCAAGGGTCGCACGTGCGGGGGAGTGTTGGGATTTGTCCCACATCGTTTAATTATCTCCTCCAACACTAGTATATGAGCCTGGGCGGCCTCTCTACTCTTTGCCAATTGGTTTGGAGTTGGATGCTTTAACATGGTAACAGAGCTAGGTCTTGGGTGGCCTCATCTTATCAATTCATACCTCCACGTGCATGGGCTCCACGTGAGGGGTCGCCCGAGTCAAATATCTTATTTCTTCAATTCAAACCTCCACGTGCATCCGGGCTGCACGCGAGGGGGAGTGTTAAACTTAATCCCACATCACTCATCTAAGCCACCCAAACTTAGTTAATATATTCTAGAGATTACTCCACCTATAGCCAATTGGTTTGGAGTTGGATGCTTTAACATGGTATCAAAGCTAGGTTTTCGGAGGCTTTTCCCCTTTGTTTGTGCCATAGTTGCACTTTGTTTCATTGTGATCCGTGTGTTCCGGATCATTTGTTAATCTCTTCACGTGCGAATCAGGGGTCGCACGTGCGGGGGAGTGTTGGGATTTGTCCCACATCGTTTAATTATCTCCTCCAACACTAGTATATGAGCCTGGACGGCCTCTCCACTCTTCGCCAATTGGTTTGGAGTTGAATGCTTTAACATGGTATCAAAGCTAGGCTTTCGGAGGCTTTTCCCCTTTGTTTGTGCCATAGTTGCACTTTGTTTCATTATGATCCGTGTGTTCTGGATCCTTTGTTAACCTCTTCACGTGCGAATCAGGGGTCGCACGTGCGGGGGAGTGTTGGGATTTGTCCCACATCGTTTAATTATCTCCTCCAACACTAGTATATGAGCCTGGGCGGCCTCTCTACTCTTTGCCAATTGGTTTGGAGTTGGATGCTTTAACAATATCCTTCAGAAGTATTGTGTTTCTTCTAAGGTGATGCACGTTTGGAGTTTAGCACAAGTTACACAACAATATTTTGTTGCATGGCTAGATTGTTTCTCAGCTTTTCATGTTTTGAAACAGAAAGTTGAAACTATCTTAAATTTGTTTCTAGACAGACAATTTCTTTTACCTTGGTTTTCAATGTAGAAATGATTTCCTACTTAATGAATCTGGGTTTTTATTAAATTTTACTTGTTGCAGTCAGTCACAAATCGTGATAAACCTATGTGCGAAGTTATATGCACATTGTTGATCTGAGTAAAGTCATAATTTTTGTCTTGTTTTTGTCAGACTTTGTAAGCTGACAGAATCTTGGATGGAACAACTTATGGAAAGAACTGTGGCCAAGGGCCAAACAGTAGATGATTTATTGAGGAGAAGTGCAGGTATTCCAGCAGCATTCACCGCTCTTTTTCTCTCAGAGCCAGAAGCTACACCAAAGAGGCTCCTTCCAAGGGCACTGCGTTGGCTAATAGATCTAGCGAAGGGGTCGTTGCTGGATCCATGTGATGTGAATAACCCAAATAATGACTCATGTAATAGTTTGCCTGTAAAGTCAAACCAACCAACGGTTTGTTCAGTGTCTCCCGAGATGGATGTCAATGGAAGGACCTCAAAGATTCGCGATGAGGGTGTCGTACCCACTGTGCATGCATTTAATGTTCTCAGAGCTGCTTTCAATGATACCAATCTAGCAACTGATACATCAGGCTTTTCTGCTGAGGCGTTGATAATCTCCATACGTTCTTTCTCTTCTTCCTATTGGGAGGTCCGGAACAGTGCCTGCCTTGCATACACTGCTTTGGTTCGTCGCATGATTGGATTTCTTAACGTGCAGAAACGAGAATCTGCACGGCGTGCATTAAGTGGACTTGAGTTTTTTCACAGGTGTGCTTCCTTATCATTTTCCCCTGCAATGTCATATCGACAAAATTTCTATCACATCATAAATCATGTCCATGAGGGTTCCAGAAACTAAATATTGATGTTTTAAAGAATCGCCTGCTTCTATGATCTTCTTTCTTTGTTTTTGTTTGGATATGCTAGTATGATGTTTGAAGGATATGGAATGAGTAAATTTTTTCTTTTTAATCTCTGTTGTAACAATCTATCATTCTATTTAATGATTTCTATTAATTAGGACTCAGATGACAATCTTGTGTGAAAAGTAGTTCTTGTAGGGAGTTTTCGCAAAACGGAAAAAATCATGTGGGAGTTGTCTTTATCAAGAACTCGTATTTCTTCCTGAGATTACTATTGGCTTGTAAATGAGTGACACCTATTTTAGTATTCACTACATCTTGCAACGCATGAGGACCATTTTCATTTGTGTGCAAGAACAAACTGGCAGACACAAACACTTTTTGGGTTAAAATTTTCTGGAATTTGAAGGAAGAAAAAGAAAGAAAGTTGCATTGTGTACTCAATGGACTGGTGATGATAGTAATTCCCTTGCAGTGGGTGTGAATTTTATTCAGAAATTTGTCTAAGACATTATTTGATTCTGGATTCCGACTTTTCATGCATCTGTGTTCAAGCTTATTCTATTGAGATATGGTGCTTCCTTTTCTTTTCCCGTCCTTTTAATTAAGATTTTGTTGGATCTTTTCTGTCTGAAGATATCCATCACTGCATCCCTTCTTACTGAATGAACTGAGAGTTGCAACTGAGTTGCTTAATGATACGCCTCCCCAACATCCAGAATCCAACCTGGCAAAAGTAGTGCACCCAAGCTTGTGCCCCATGCTGATTCTTTTATCTCGGCTCAAGCCTTCAACAATTGCAAGTGAAGCTGGAGACACCCTGGACCCTTTTCTATTCATGCCATTTATCAGAAGATGCTCCATCCAAAGCAATCTTCGTGTTCGTGTTCTTGCATCAAGAGCTTTAACAGGACTGGTATCTAATGAGAAACTTCCAATCGTCCTCCTCAATATTGCCTCCGAATTACCTTTTAGAGAGAACCAAATGGCTTTAGTCCCAGTCAACATGAATGATCGAAAACCCAAGGTTTCGTTTAATTCAATTCATGGAACCCTACTGCAGTTGAACTCTCTGCTGGAAACTAATTGTAGGAATCTTGCTGATTTTGCTAAGAGAGATCAGATTATTGGGGACTTGATCCAGGTCCTGGTTCCGCATTCTTGGATTGGGAAACCCAAATTGTGCCCTTGCCCCACCATCAACTGTGGCTTCTTA
Organism: Rhododendron mucronatum var. ripense; assembly: GCA_019656295.1. Classification (NCBI taxonomy): domain Eukaryota; kingdom Viridiplantae; phylum Streptophyta; class Magnoliopsida; order Ericales; family Ericaceae; genus Rhododendron; species Rhododendron mucronatum. The sequence goes on along the minus strand of BPLT01000014.1, from coordinate 1,508,971 downwards.
AAAGTGCTAGATAACGCGTTCAGTATTGTGCGAGCATGCCGTATAAGTGAAAATATTGGTCCCATTTGGAATCTACTCTGGGAGTTGTCTTCAGAATGCTTGAATGTAGAAACTACTAATGGACTATCATATTACGATCCAAGTGTTGTGGAACTTCGCAAACAAGCAGCTATTTCCTACTTCAATTGTGTTTGCCAAACATCTAAAGAAGTAACTGAAGAAGATTTCCTGATGCGGCACAAATTCTCTCCACCTGTTTCGCATTTGAAAGTTATTCCTGACATGGAGAATGCCTCTTTCAGATTTCAGCAGAGGTTGGTGCTTTCTCTGTCAGATGAATCATATGAAGTTCGAATTGCCACATTGAAGTGGCTTCTTCTATTTCTAAAAGCAATGGAATCTGGCACGGAGGCTAGTGATCTATTAGAGATTAAGATGAGCATTACGCGCTGGATCAACACTAACCTTCAGGAAACAATGATGAAGCGTTTAGCTGCTGAAAAGAACCACAAATGTATATATTACATTCTTAGAATTATTTTTTTTTGGAACTTGCTGCAATTTCAGAAAAAAGGTAGCTCTCAGTGTTCGGAAACTGGATATGTGGGTGATATGGATTGTGATTCAGTCTTACAGTTTTGGGAAAATTTGGTTTCTTTATATGAGCTTGCAAGACACGCGAAGACTCGTGAAACACTAATCTGTTGCATGGGAATATGTGTGAAGCGTATCGCTGATTTAATTATGGTCTCCGTTATTTCAAAAGGAGAATTAAATAGAACAGGCGAATCATGCAAATCTGACTTATCTGGGAGACTGGCACACATGTATGATTCCATTGCTTTCTACGTCAACCAAATTGAACAACGTAGTGCCTCATCGGAGCCTGCGAACATGCGGAACGCAGCTGCAGAATCTCTTGTCGCCTCTGGTTTGCTTGAAAAAGCTGAGGTTATTGGTTCTTTGGTCATTAATAGTCAAATTGGTTCTGAAAATCCTTCTCCCTGTTTTGAGCCAGAAAAAGCTGTTAATACGTATGCACATAAGATACTTGGTATATGGTTCACATGCATCAAGCTTCTAGAGGATGAGGATGTTGAGATCAGAAGGAAGCTTGCTATCGATGTGCAGAAGTGTTTTGCCTCCAAGAAAACTGGAGAAAATGCTCAAGTGGAGAAAGTGATTGAGTTGAGTTTTGAGCATCTATCTTCTATCTTCGGTAATTGGCTCGATTACTTCAATTATCTTTCTCAGTGGGTTTTAAATGCAGCAAGATGTGTCATATCCACAGGAGATCTGGTGAGACGTGTTTTTGACAAGGAGATTGATAATCACCATGAAGAAAAGCTGTTGATCTGTCAGATTTGTTGTTCGCATTTGGAGAAGCTTCCGATTTCAAAATCAATGGCAGTTGATTTTTCCGACAAATTCGGAGCGAGGAATTTGTTACTTGTGTGGAGGAGGAGATTTTACGATCAGTTGATTACATTTGCAAAGACTTACGTTGATAAACAGGGAGGTGCTGATTGGATCAGCAGCGTGGGTAATCACAAGGATGCATTTTTACCACTATATGCAAATTTGCTTGGATTCTATGCCTTGTCCAACTGCATTTTCACCGGGGAATCTGTTGAAAATGATGAGTCTCTACTTCCAGATGTCGTTGGACTTGGAGAATTTATCAATCCATTTCTTAGAAACCCTTTGATTTTGAACCTGTATTTGTTAGTAGTTAAGCTGCATGGCAAAAGGGTTGATAACTCTTCTGGAAATTTGATAGAAAAATGCATAGGAGATGGATCTTGCTGGGATGGCTTTGACCCTTACTTTTTACTTAGGTGAGACTTGATTTGTATACTAGTTGCTTGATCCATATAAAAGGTGACTGAATAATGTAACATTTGTAGGAGAAAATTTTGTCTCTTTTTCAATTCACTGCTCCAGTCAAGGCTTATGGTTGAATCAGGCCTGGACCTTATTGCAATTCCTTTATTATTACTTCATTCATGATCATGAGGTGGTAAAATGTTGTCACCACTCTTACCATGGAATTTTTGAGTCATAGAAATGGAAGGATGCAAACTTCTGACCACATTACTTTATTTTCTGTCCAAGTCCATCTTTTGCACTCTTTGTTTCTCCACAAGTACATCTGCAGTGGCATTTACTTGTAGTGGTATCCCCTTTCTTTGCCGAAGTCATTGCGCAACAGGACAATTTCAAGTTTCTTGTTCCGTAAGAGAGAAGTGAGAAAAATTAATAGAGGGAGAGAAAAAATAGTAGCCAAGTTGAATTTTTGTGAGATTTTTATTTTTTTCAAAAAAAATAGAAAAAAGTCAATAAAACTATTTTGGCAAATCGATGAAACTATTTTGGCAATTAAGTCAAAAACCCAAGAACTCAAGCAACAGTTGCAGAGACAGGAAAAATCTTCTATTAAAAATCCTTTCCTGGAAATCTCAGTGCAAATCAGAGCAAAGAATTCGTCTTTGTCAGATGATGAAATAGTGCTTAAAACCATGGATTATATGAAGAATCAATTTTTATAGTCAGTTAATAAGATAGCTGATGACGAATCCATGACCTCAGCTAAGAGTGCAGAGGACGACAACAATCCATTTACTTGTTTGGCAGGGGAATGTCAAGACCCCTATAAAGATGATGGTAATACACTTGTTGGGCCTACTTTGGATGATAACTGGAACAGCATGACAGAAATTATTGCTGGACAGCTATCCTCCAGAAAAGGAAATAAAAGAATCAATGATCGAATAAGGCCAAACCAACTTTCGGTGGCCAGTCTCTACAATCAACCACCTTAATTATGGAGGTACTGTTCACACTCATTATCAGATGTCATACTCATGTGACGATGGGACCATTTGTGCACCCGGCACATCTATATTTCAGATGAATTTGAGTGTAATTTCATTCGTATTTGAATTTGAGTTTCATGCAGAGTCCTCTATACAAAGGACGCTCAGTAAGAGTGACCTCAGGTTTTGGATTACCCCCCTCTAAAATCTTCTGAGTTGCCTCTCTTCTGTTTTCCTCCTCCTTCCCTTATAATATTGGCTTCATAAATAAAAGGGCAGTCTTCTTCTCTTCTTTATGTAAATCGATCCTTAAATCTTTGGTATCGGAGCCAATAATGGCTTAACTTAAATTGTTAGTGCAAGTATAAGTTATTCTTTTGTGATGACGCCTCATCAATAAAATTGCAAAAATCAAAAACTTTAAATGTAAGAGAACATTCTAGGTGGTGGGACATCATCCAAGTCGCGTTCGGATTTGTCCAGCCTTGAGGATCCGAGAAGGGTAATTTGGCCTTGCTCCGATAAACAGTTGACAAACATGCTATCTATAATGTTCCCTTTCATTTAAATAAAAAAAATGGGCAAAATCATGAAAAGAATAATTTGATAAACATTTAGGCCCGCTAATTTAACCATATTTCAGTATCGAATCATATTATTCAATGAAAGCCACATATTTGGTATTCAACTAAAATATTTAACGATTGGGATTATATCATGTCACAAAGTGTGAAATATAAATACAAGTTTTGGTCTTGCAGCTATTTAAATAATAAAACTGAAATTAGAGAAATTAGAGCTCGAAATCTTAAGAGTATATGAGTAGACTGTAGACATGAAGCGTTATTACAAGACTCCATATTTTTAAAATCAGCGGTGCTATGCACACGGCTCACTTTCACCGCTCCTCCAATTTCACTGTCCGTTTCGGCAATTAATGGTCTGGATTTTACAAAACTCTTCTAAGATAGAGTTTTTTAAAATCCGAATCGTCTAAAACACTTTTGGACGGTGAGATTAAGTGCGATGGAAAAAGGGTGAAAATGAGCACTAAGCATAGACTTTTCGATTTAAAATAGTGCATGATGATCAACTTACGTGCATTTTGTTTTACACTTTGCTGCAGTCAGTGTTGCGAGAGACAGAGACACCGAACGAAACCCGCATTTTTCTTGGAATTCATTTTGGCTACCTCGATTAGGGAAAGGGTTGTATGCGTCATCTTAATTTGTTCTTGGCTATTGATTGTGTCATTCTGCTAAGCTTATTATTGGGTGCTCGCGGAGTATTATGTAGTATTGTCATGTGGTACTATCCGTAAAAAAATAATCGCTACCATATAATGTGCACTTTTTATCCCCTAACCATTCAACAAAAATGAATGATAATTATGTCCCTACTCCCTACCGCATAATGGACGAATGCATTTTGAGGGCATGTTTGCTATAGGATTAGAGAGGGGTGGATTAAGGGATGAGAGAGTATAGGGTTTCGCTTATTTCTCATTTTTAATGTATTTAGTCCTGCATTTGTGGCTTAACAAATACCATGGGAGTGTGGGATTAGCTAGTCTCCCTTCCCTGATTAACTCTCTTCTCATCTAATGACAAATGCTAATAATCTTCCTATAAAGGTTTCATTCTTGTTTACTCTTGTCTTGTAATAAAAGAACGTAGAATGACAAGCCAAGTCATGTTGTGAAAATACAAAATTACCGTTGTAGTTTGTTAATGGTGGAATTAAGATACTGGGGTATTTTAGGCATTTTTGTATTGAGTCTTTTGCTTTGTCAAGAAGAAAATGAGGTAAAAAGAAATCTTTTCCCCCTAATTTAAGGGATATTATTGTTCTTTAGTAGGTACAAAAAAAATCTCTCTTTTCCTTAATTTGAGGGATATTGTTCTTTAGTTGCCACTATGCGAAAAGACAAAATTATCCTTGTAGATATTTTAGGTCCTATTTTGCTTAGTCAAGAAGAAAAGACTTTTCGAGGGTATTTTAGATATTTTAGGTCCTCCTTTACTTAGTCAAGAAGAAAAGACTTTTCGGGAGTATTTTAGGTCCTCTTTGCTTTGTCAAGAAGAAAATACTTTATACATCTCCTCAATCTAACCATTAGAAAGAAGACAAATCCATGTCTCTCTCCCTCCCTCTCTCTCTCTCTCTCTCTCTCTCTCTCTTCGTTCCTCCTCTCCTCCGATCTCTCTCTCTCGTCGTCGATCCCATATGTAATTTAGACGAAGACAAAGAAGAATATAGACGCATAAGTTAATCATACATTCTCACACGAAGAAAGACGCAACTACGAGATCAGATTCTCTTAGATTTCGTAACCCGAGACCATAAAATTGTTAGAATTTCTTCAAATCTTACAATATTTTCTTATTAATGAAATGATTATTTGTTGAGTGGTCTCTTCTTTCTGGGGTTTTCTAATTATTTTATTTTTATGGTTCAGTTTTTTTTAGCATCATTACTTGATAGTTTGTTGTATGCTCTTAGCAAATCAAGCTTTAATTTTTTTTTGTTGATATTTGGAGAAAGACTCTTCTGTAACAAGGTTTTACATTTATTTTTCAAAACTCAAGGAGGAAAAAACCTCATTATTTGTACAGTCTTAGAATTTAATCCACGACATTATCTTAATTATTGTTGCCATTGTTTGAGAAGAAATTTTAATTTTAATCCAAGTACATATTTTTTTGATCTATGTTTATGCAATCTTTAATTTGTTCTTATGGAATCAGAAACATTGTTCCTTATAATCATTTTTTTTATGATGTTGAGCTATTTGTGACTCTCTTCAGTTTTAGTGCATATGTTGGATTAAATTACTTGCATGATCGATGAAATTATAACAGCCTTAATTAATTATTTAAGTTTTAGAAAATAAAAAATATTTTGGTACTCCAAAATAGTTTTTTGTTATATTATTTTTTCCATACAATAACTCCTTTTGCATAGCTTAAAAAATACTACTCCATCTTTTTTGTAAAAATGATCTTTCGTTCAATTACTTACTCATACGACTTTTATATTTTCATAACTGAATATTGCTTTCAACTATCTTACATGTGTGAACAATTACACTAATGAACACGCAACACCGTACTTAGAAATTACACTAGTATATATATATATAGAGAGAGAGAGAGAGAGAGAGAGAGAGAGAGAGAGAGAGAGAGAGAGAGAGAGAGAGAGAGAGAAGATTTCCCAAGGGAGAGTTCCGTAGTCAATAGAGATCCATTAGCTAGCGCTCGCCGCTTGCCTTGCCTAGCCCGGTGTCACGCCATGCCTTTTATAGCGTCCAAAAGCTCTTTCCTTTATCAGTTACGCAAACATATTTTTTTAATGAACTTATCATAAAGAAAAACATAATTTGAATGCATTCATTTGATGATTCGTTGTTAATTGTGATTATTCCATTGTGAGCCATTTTCAACATTGCTAACTTTATAAACACGTTTCTTTTGGTTGCCACTGTGGATGCTAGCTCTTAGAAGCTAAATATTGCACCCGTTCATGCAATCCCATAAACAATGCCGTTTTTTCGAGCAATATTTAGAGGGCATTTTTTCCGAGTACAGGTTTCGGGGTCTTTCGGTCTTCTTTCAAGCAATATTAACAGGGCATTTTTCACGAGCCACTCATGAGCATCCAAGGAATTTCGCATGCCGTAAGTCCGAATGCTTTGAGAGAGGAGGAAGTTTCCACAAAGAATTTAGATGGGAGTATCTCAGTTTCTCCTTTACCCAGGTCCAAAAACTTGTGTCACAATCCATCCCATATTACAAAACTCCAACTAGAGAAGAAAAGAAAATAAAAAAGTCTTCATGACTAATTAGAGTACCACGTACTAAACTAGCTTCTGGTGGTAGTTTTGTTTCTAGCAGCCTTGCACACTTTCTACCCCTTTCTAAATCCTCACTTTTCATGGGCATGTCTGGTTGTCAAGGAAAGATGGATTACGAGGATTAATTACCAGTTTATCAAGGGAGACAGCAATCTCAAGCAAGTGTAAAGCAAGCTCAAGGTCCTCGGCATGCCCAATAAAACCAACCAACTCCACCACTTTAAGGCATTGGTGCTGAAATCTAGTAGACGCTTGTACCCGCGCCTCGTCAACTACGTTGAGCCTCACCTCACCCGATGATGTTGATGACTGTCACAATTAAAGAGAGACATGACTCTGCTTTTTCTCAAATAACAAAAAGACGAGAAAGAAAACAACAAAGCTTATATACGTGTAAGATTCAGTGCAATATCGTACCTCTTCGGAATGGTAAAGCCTTGCCCTTGTATACATACTGTCAGAAAGAAGGAATCAAATCAGTAGAATTTTTTGGAACAAGAAAGATGCTGGTGATGTTTAAGTGCACAAATTGAAGTTTAACACTAGGACAAAGATTTGCATGACACAAGTAACCTGAGCGGAATTAAGGAGCGAGCTAAGTAATCCTTTTAAATACTCCATAGTGTAAAGCCTTACAATCAATTTTTTACTAGCAGAACCTCTTCATGTATCAAACACCTACACATTACAAGATGCCTAGGAGTTTAGGAGCCAAGGTTCTAAAAGTTGCTAGGGCGCTAGGCGGCAGTCACTACCTAGCGCCTAGGGCGATTAATCGGCGCCTAGACATTAGGCGGATTACTCATTTTTTTTAAAAATGAAATTCAAATATTTTCCTGCCCCCACCCCATGTTTTGAGAGCAAATAAAACAACTTAAGTAGAACAAATCATTAAATAACATGGAAACTAAGTAATAATGCGAAGTTTAATGTTCAAAGGTTTTTGATCGTGTAAGTGCAACTGGGGTATTGATGTTTAGGGCTTTTAAAATTTTTTCATGCAAGAGAGCTGGGTAGACTGGAAATGTGTATATATCATAGTAGAACTAATCGTCCGCCTAGCCTCATAATCCTGCCTAATCCGCCAAGCCGCCTAGCATGTCTCGCCAATTAATCCTGCCTAGCACCTGATTAATCAGCCCGGCGCCTAAAAAAACACCAAGGCCCCTTCCACAAAACATCTGCCGAACTCTTTAGCATCGATGGGTATTAGAAGACAATTTCGTAGATAAGTCTCTTTTGTGGATTCTTTGTAAATAAAGGGACAAACAATATGACTGAACGAGAAAACAAGGTAAAAGAAATGAAAGACCCTTATTCTGGGTACTCTGTACATTAGTCTATATATAGTTGATTACATAAGTTAATTACAAGGAATGAATATCACTAATTGGTACAAATTGTGGAGCAAATCATGGGATTATGATTGGGGGAATCATGGGATTATGATTGGGGAAATCATAGGATTATGATTGACTTCCTTTACGCCCCCTCAAGCGAGATGGAACGGAGTGGAGGTTGAGCTTGCTGGCAAGGGACACAAAACGTTCGCAAGGGAGTCTTTTGGTAAAGATATCTGCTAGTTGCAATTCAGAAGGCACATACTGAATGCGTAAAGCCCCGCGAGCAAGTAATTCCCGTGTAAAGTGATAATCAATTTCAATATGATGGGTGCGTGCATGGAAGATGGGATTAGCGGCCATGTGAAGAGCGGAAATGTTATCACAAAAAACACAAGGCGGGGACCGCAGTGGGAGGCCAATTTCGCGGAAGAGATAACCAAGCCAGCGTAGTTCAGCAGTGGTGGTGGCTAGAGCTCGATACTCCGCTTCGGTACTTGATCGAGAGACAGTGGATTGTTTCTTTGCGGTCCATGTGAGTAGATTCGGACCAAGAAAAATACATGCACCTGTGGTAGAGCGTCGATCATCTAGAGACCCGGCCCAATCAGCGTCGGAAAAAGCTCGAAGGGTATTATCAGAAGAATAATGAAAGGAGAGGCCATGTTCAATGGTTCCTTTAATATAGCGATAGATCCGTTTGACGACTTGAAGGTGGGAGGTCCTAGGATGTTGCATGAACTGGCACACTTGATTGACCGCAAAGGCAATATTTGGTCGAGAAAGAGTAAGATACTGCAGACCACCCACCATACTCCGATAAATAGTGGGATCATCCAAAAGGTCACCATCATGCTGCGATAACTTTGAGTTGGAGGGAAGCGGTGCAGAACAAGGTTTGCAAGACACCATATTAAATTTAGATAGAAGGTCAGTGGCATATCGAGATTGTGAGAGATAGAGTATGTTATTGGTGCGAGTGATTTCCATGCCAAGAAAGAAACCAAGTTCACCTAACCGGCGGCTATCAAAAACGGAACATAAGACTTCAATGAAGTCATTTACAGCAGTCTTGTCGCTGCCAGTCACAATCAAATCATCAACATATACCAACACAAAAAGGGAATGAGTTGATGAATGTCGAATGAAGAAAGAAGCATCTGATTGGCTATTAAAGAAGCCATTATTGAGCAAGAAGGAGTGCAGCCGATGAAACCATGCGCGAGGGGCTTGTTTAAGCCCATAAAGAGCCTGGTGAAGTTTACAAACAAAGTGAGGGCGAAGAGGATCAGTGAAACCCGGGGGTTGTTTCATGTAAACTTCTTCTTGGAGAAACCCATTGAGAAATGTATTACGAAGTTGTTGGAGAGCCCATCCACGCGAGACAGCAATGGCAAGAATAGTGCGAATCGTGGAAGGTTTCACAACGGGGCTAAATTATAGAGCAAAAGTGAGTACAACTTAGCTCTATTTATAGAGCAAATTTGCCGACTTTTCCATTTCTAGAATAGTCTAGTTAAAACCCATGTGCTTAATTACAAAACATCTCCCATGCTTCTTCTAAAATTATCTAGTCCTACTCATGTGCATAAAAACAAATAACTTCTACAAACTTCTAATTAATTTAATTTTAGATACTTATTCTACATTATTCTAGCTAGAATAAGATTACAAATTATTTTTCTAACATTGGTTTCTTTATACGAGCTTACAAGGCACGCGAAGACTCGTGAAACACTAACCTGTTGCATGGGAATATGTGTGAAGCGTATTGTTGATTTACTTACGATCTCCGTTATTTCAAAAGGAGAATTGAAGAGAACAGCTGAATTAAGCAAATCTGACTTATCTGGGAGACTAGCACACATGTATAATTCCATTGCTTTCTATGTTAACCAAATCGAACAACATCTGCCTCATTGGAGCTTGCGAACATGCGGAATGCAACTGCAGAATCTCTTGTGGCTTCTGGTTTGCTTGAAAAAGCTGAGGTTATTGGTTCTTTGGTCATTAATAGTCAAATCGGTTATGAAAATCCTTCTCCCTGCTTGAGCCAGAAGAAGCAATTAATACGTATGCACATAAAATACTTGGTATATGGTTCACATGCATCAAGCTTCTAGAGGATGAGGATGTCGAGCTCAGAAGGAAGCTTGCTATCGATGTGCAGAAGTGCTTTGCCTCCAAGAAATCCGGAGAAAACTCAAGTGGAGAAAGTGATTGAGTTGAGTTTTGAGCATCTATCTTCAATCTTTGGTAATTGGCTCGAGTACTTCATTTATCTCTCCCAGTGGGTTTTAAATGCAACAAGCTGTGTCATATCCATAGGAGATCTTGTGAGACGTGTTTTTGACAAGGAGATTGATAATCACGATGAAGAAAAGTTGTTGATCTGTCAGATTTGTTCTTATTTGGAGAAGCTTCCGATTTCAAAATCAATGGCATTTGATTTTTTTCGACAAATTTGGAGCAAGGAATTTGTTATTTATGTGGAGGAGGAGATTTTACCATCAGTTGATTACATTTGTGAAGACTAATGTTGATAAACAGGGAGGTGCTGATTGGATCAGCAGTGTGGGTATGTAATCACAAGGATGCATTTTTACCACTATATTCAAATTTGCTTGGATTCTACGCCTTGTGCAACTGCATTTTTGCAGGGGAATCTATTGAAAATGACAAGTCTCTACTTCCATATGTCGTTGGACTTGGAGAATTTATCAGGCCATTTCTTAGAAACCCTTTGATTTTGAACCTGTATTTGTTAGTAGTTAAGTTGCATGGCAAAATTGTTGATTCCTCTTCTGGAAATTTGATAGAAAAATGCATGGGAGATGGATCTAGCTGGGATGGTTTTGACCCTGACTTTTTACTTAGGATAGGCTTAATTCGTATACTAGCTGCTTGATCCATATAGAAAGTGGTTGAATCAATGTAACATTGTTAGGAGAAAATTTTCTCTCTTTTTCAATTCACTGCTCCAGTCAAGGCTTATGGTTGAATCTGGTCTGGAACTTTTTGCAATTGCTTTGTTATTTACTTCATTCATGAGGTGGTAAAATGTTGTCACCACTCTTACCATGGAATTTTTGGGACAGAGAAATAGAAGGATGCAAATTTCTGACCACATTACTTTCTGCTATTTTCTTTTCAAGTCCATCTTTCTTTTGCACTCTTCGTTTCTCCAAAAGCACATTTGCAGTGGCATTTACTGGTAGTGGTATTCCCTTTCTTTGCCGAAGTCATTGCGCAACGGGACAATTTCAAGTTTCTTGTTCTGTAAGTGAGAAGTAGGGCTGCAAACGAGCCGAGTCGAGCCGAGTTTTGCCTTGCTCGAGCTCGGCTCGCCTTAGTTTTCCCCAGCTCGAGCTCGAATCGAGCTCGAATCGAGCTGAAATATGTGAGCTCGAACTCGGCTCGAATATATATTCAAAAGCTCGAGCTCGGCTCGAATGACTCGTTTGGTACATGTATGGGTATTGGTATATGTATGTATATATATATATATATATGTGTGTGTATATGTAAGCTCGAGCTCGGCTCGAATGGCTCGTTTGGTATATGTATGTACTGTATATGGCAGCTCGCGAGCTCAACGAGCCGAGCATCAAGTGGCTCGAGCTCGTTCATTTACTTGATGAACCGAGCTCGAACGAGCCGTTAGCGAGCCGAGTCACGAGCCGCTCGGCTCGGTTCCTTTGCAGCCCTAGTGAGAAGTGAGGAAAACTAATAGAGGGAGAGAAAAAAAAAATAGCAGCCAAGGGGAATTTTTGTGAGATTTTCTAATCTTTTTTAAAAAAAAAAAAGGAGAGCGTGTTTTTTTTTGTTGGCAAAAAGTAAAAAGAAAAAAGGAGAGCGTATTGGGTGTTATAGAGAGGTGTTAATCACGAGCAAGGCTACAGTTCCCGACCGGGAGCTCCCGATCGAAATCCCGACGCCGCTCCGGGCCCGATCCGGCCACCGGACGGATGATCGGAGCCGACCAAAAATTCTAAAAAAAAAAACCGAGTGGGTCCTCGCGGGAATCAAGTGCATCCGATGTGTGTAGGTATCCGATCCAAACACTTCATTTTTTTGTATATGTATACAAAAAAATGAAGTGTTTGGATCGGATACCTACACACATCGGATGCACTTGATTCCCGCGAGGACCCACTCGGTTTTTTTTTTTAGAATTTTTGGTCGGCTCCGATCATCTGCCCGGTGGCCGGATCGGGCCCGGAACGGCGTCGGGATTTCGGTCGGGAGTTCCCCGTCGGGATGCTCAGACTTTCTGGTTAATCACACCCCCCGTGTCAGGGGGGTGTCTGACGCGGACCCACCAAATTTCCCTATTTACCCCCTTATTCCACCTCCCCATTTTCTCTCTCACACCTCAGTCTCTCTCTCTATTTTTTTTTGTTATAAATTTTTAAATGTTAATAACTTTTGTTTCACGTAATTTTTTGAAATAAATTTTATATTTTTGAAATGTACTCAATGAAACCTATCAAATGAGCTTAATATTGATTATGAAATAATGTAAAACGGAAAAATTATATTTTTGTGGTAGTTTAAACTGTCTAAATAAGTTAAAAAATTAGGTGTTTTAAATTTCAATCCGTTTAAACCGGTAGAAAGATTTTAGTTTTCTGATCATTTTATCCTAAATGGCGATAATTAAATTTTGACTCTAGAGATCTCGTTGAATAGCCCTCAGAGATATTTGATTCTACGAGTTCAAAAATTCATTATGACAATTGAAAGTAAAATGATAAAAAAATTAAGATCTTTCTACCGATTCAACCGGATTGAAAATCGGAACACTAAAATAATTTTAAATAAATAAAAAACAAAAAAGATACAAAGTATAATTATTAGTATTAATTAAAGAAAGAAAAAATAACAGAAAAAAGGTTTGGATATTTTTAGACTCTTTCCAGTTTTAACCAATGGTCATAACTACTTTTTTTTTAACCAACGGGCAACTTTGAATCAACGCTTAATTTTTTAACCTTTTCATTCCAAAAATACCGACAACCTATTTTTTGTTATTTAATTAATAATGTTTATACTCTGTATCTTTTTTCTTTTTTATTTATTTAAAATTATTTTACCGTTCCGATTTTCAATCCGATTCAATCGGTGGAAAGATCTTGTTTTTTTTTTTTTCATTTTATCTTAAATGGCCATAATGAATTTTTGGCTTCGTAGAATCAAATATCTCTTAGGGCTTATCAACGAGAGTCCTAGAGTCAAAATTTAATTAATGCCATTTAGAATAAAATGATCAGGAAACTAAAATCTTTCCACCAGTTCAAGCGGATTGATATTTGGAACACTTAATTTTTTAACTATATTTTTTAATATATAAACTGTCTAAAAAGGTTAAAAAAATTAAGTGTTCCAAATTTCAATCCTTTTGAACCGGTGAAAAGATTTTAGTTTTCTACTCATTTTATCTTAAATGGTCATAATTAAACTATGTAAAAGCATATTGAAATTTGAAACACATTTTTCAACATTTTTAGACTGTTTAAACTACGTAAAAAATATAATTTTTTCGTTTTACATTATTTCACCATCAATATTATGTTCGTTTGATAGGTTTCATTGAGTAGATTTCAAAAATATAAAATTTATTAAAAATAAATATGTGAAAAAAAACTTATTAGCATTTCAAATTGCAAATTGCTAATCCCCCCCCTGACACACCCCCCCTCCCCGGTCCCACCTCCATTTCCGGGAATACCCCCGCCCCACCCCTCTCTCTCTCTCTCTCTCTTCCTTTTCTTTCTTTACAGTTTATTTTTTCTTTTTTCTTTTTTTCCTTTTCTTTCCGGTTTAGGCTTTTTTTTTCATTTTATTTCCTTTTCTTTCTTTCCAATTTGATTTTTTTTCTCTTTAATAATAGGTTCAAATCTAATTCTAGGCTTTGTAAAGTAATTAAGAGAAAAAAAAGTGTTTTAATTGATCATATTTATCCGACTGTTTTATTTTTCTTTTTTTTTGTCCTTTATAGATTAAAAAATATAGTTATGCAAAAAAGTGTTTCAATTTTCAATCCGTTTGAACCAGTGCAAAGATATTATTTTTTTGATCATTTCATCCTAAATGGTCGTAATAAATTTTTGGCTCCAAAGCCTTTCAATGAACACCCTAAGAGAGTCCTGAAACTAAATAATGAGTTTTAGAGTACTCGTTGAAAGACCGTAAAACAAAAAATTCATTAAGATTTCAATTAACATTTAGGAACTAATTACGAAATGTATTTTCCAAATGACATACTAATCTAGAATACAAATGTTATATTTAGGATTACTTTTTTTTAACTATAGTACAATTTTGATATATTTGTTAACCATTATTTAGCATAGATCCTCTTAACTGATTCAGTAGTATGTTGCTTCAATCACGTTTTTACTCCATAGGATTGCAAATGGCTGGTTTCTATATTTTTTTAAACTAAAACGGAAACGTTTTAGAGGCTTCGTAGGGAATACAGTGCCAATGGGGGCAGCAGAGTCCTTGGGTCCCCCTACTTTTTAATTTATTTTTTTATTTAATTACTTATATCTTATTTATTTAATTCCTATAAATACACCCTTTGTATATTTAAAAATATAATTCAAAAATTAAAGTGCTTTAATTTGCAATTCAGTTAAATCAGAGCAAAGATCGTTTTTTTATTATTTTATTTTAAATGGTCATAATGAATTTTTTTGGTTTAAGGTCTTTCAACAAACACCCTAAAACTCATTATTTAGTTTCAAGACTCTCTTAGGGTGTTCATTGAAAGGCCTTGAAGCAAAAAATTTATTACAACCATTGAGGATGAAATGATCAGAAAAATAACATCTTTGTACTGGTTCAAACGGATTAAAAATTGAAACACTTATTTTCGTAACTATATTTTTTTAATCTATAAAGGACAAAAAAAGAAAAATAAGACAGTCGGATAAACATGATCAATTGAAACATTTTTTTTTCTCTCAATTACTTTACAAAGCTTAGAATTAGACTTGAACCTTTTATTAAAGAGAAAAGAAAAATTCAAACCGGAAAGAAAGAAAATGAAATAAAATGAAAAAAAAAAAAAAACCAAACCGGAAAAAAAAATAAGAAGCAAACTGTAAAAAAAAAAAAAGATAGAAAAGGGAGAGAGAGAGAGAGAGAGAGAGAGGCGGGGGTAGATCCGGAAATGGAGGTGGGGCCGGGGAGGGGGGGTGTGTCAGGGGGGGAGTAGCAGGTCTCTTTCAAATTTTATAACAAACAAATCAAATAAGAGAGAGAGAGAGAGTGCTGGGAGGGGGAGAGAGAGAGAGAGAGAGAGAGAGGGGGGAGGGTAAAAAGGGGAAGGAGGGCGGTGTCAGGGGGGGCCTGACACCCGGGGGGCGATTAGTAGTTTACGGTGTTATAACATGCTTAATACTCCATAAGTATAGAGCACCATACCCACTGTTTACACGAGGTATGAGAGAGAAATTATCTTTTTTATTCAACATGTAAAAACGTACTCCTACACAAAAACATATTGGTATATATAAAAGGACATGCAAAACAAATAGTACTATTTATTATTTTATTTTCCTGCATAAACTTTTTACATTATGCTCTCTAGGATATAACCAAAGCTCCCTGATTTTATTTTCCTCTCTCTTCTGATATCCATCGTAAGGAACCCTGCAAAAAAAAAGAAAAAGAAAAAGAAAAAAAACTATTCAGACAAATATCCAAATTGATCCATAGCTTGATAAACATTTACGGCATGCTATTTTAACCATATTTCAGTATCGAATTAGATTATTCAATGAACGCCACATATTTGGTATTTAACCTAAATATTTAACGATTTGGATTAAATAATCATCGAATATATATCACGTCACAGAGTGTGATACACGCTTATTCATTCAGGGTCTCAAAATCCTTCCGCATGGTCCCCAATAATTCTCTCTCTACACTCATTACTCCTAAAAACCTCTTTCAAAATTCAAACCGTACAGGGTAGTGTTATTACAATACTCCATATTTTTAAAATAGTGCATGATGATCAACTTACGTGCATTTGGTTTTACATTTTGCTGCAGTCAGTGTTGCGAGAGACAGAGACACCGAACGAAACCCCGCATTTCTGCGGGAGCGCAGCCGCTGCGTCGTCCCTGATGGTCCTGACCCGACCGGCAGCTTGTTTGGCGCAGGTGCACGCCATTTGCCTGTCCGGCTTGGTCGGCGTCATGGCCTTGATGCTTCTCACCCCGCTGCAGCACGCCTGCGACGGAGTGCCAGCCTGGGTCAGGTACGACATGCAGGGCGCGAGCGCTGAATCGATCTGGCTGCAAGTGATGGTGGCAGCGCTTGGCTTCGCCATGAACTGAACCGCGGCCAGTACCACCAACAATGTGATAGCTAGTCCTCCCTTCATGTTTATGCGTCTACTGTGGAATTACTGCTCTGTTTTCTTAGTTTTTTTTTCTTTCTCCCTCTATTTGTGCTCTGTTGTTGGATTGTGGATGTTTGGCGGTATTTATAGTGGTTTGAGGGTGTAGTGCCAAGATTTTACATAGAGGGGACGATATCGAGCATTGGCCGGGTTTTACTTTTTTGCACTGTTCCTAGTGTCATAATTTGTGATGAGACTAAAAATCGCATGCGTTTATATCTCTGCCACGTATCGATAGATATCCGATCGTAGACAAGTTCACAACCGCCAAAGCCAATAATCAACCACAATGGCCGATTCATGACCACTACGGTTGATTGATCCGGACTAAAAAACAAAAACAAAAAAATCATGACCATCACTACTCGATTTTTATGTATCGTTCAATACTTCCAATGCTGTTACGCACAATTTTTCTTTTTTCATAAGTGTCACACAAAAATATTACTGTTATGCACCTCAATATTGCTATTTAAAACTCTTGGTGGTGTACAGATGGGAGTTGAGACATAAAAGACAGTTTGTTATGAAGTTTTGGCAAGTTTCTTTGGTTTTTGGTTGTCATTTACCTCAATTAGGGAAAGGGTTGAATGTGATTTTGTCATCTTAATTTGTTCTTGGCTATTGATGATGGAACTGGGGAGGTTGGCACCTGCGCACTTCATTAAAGGATACTGGGTTCATTCAGGCAAGCTTATTATCGGGTACTCTCGAAGTATCATGTAGTATTGTCATGTAGTACTCTCCACAAATAAACGATTATCACTATACAATGTGGGTCATTTTTTGTCTCTCAACCATTCGACAAAAGTGAATGATAAGTTCCTTACCGCATAATGGACGGATGCATTTTGAGGGCATGTTTGTTGTAGGATTAGAGAGGAGTGGATTAAGGGATGAGACTGTACAGGGGTTCGCATATTTCTCATTTTTAATGTATTTGGTCTTGTATTTGTGGCTTAACTAATACCATGAGAGTGTGGGATTAGCTAGTCTCCCTTTCCCGATTAACTCTCTTCTCATCTATTGACAAAAAATAATCTTCATATAAAGGTTAATTCTTGTAAGCTTATTTCTCTTCTTCGTTAAGTGTGTTTTGTTTGTCTTTTCTGAATTTTTGTTAAATTTACATTATATTTTTTGAATTAATCATCTGTCTCGACAAGAAGAGTCAAAATAGTACAAAATTATGACTAAAAGCAAAAAAAAAATACTAAAGACAAAAAATATCAAATAACTGTCTTTTTGTCTAAAATGTCGTCTTATATAAACTTTTTTCAACATTGGCCCATTTTTATACTTTTCCGATTCCTCTCGTCGAGACGATTGATTAATCCCAAAAATTATGACGAAAAGCTCAAGAAAAAATTATAAAAAATACCAAAAAAGTTTTAGACAAAACATACACACCTCCTCATTCTTCTCACATTTTTCATTCTTTCTAAAAATAATTTGACAATCAAACAAACCCTGAGTCTCTAAATCCACAATGTTTATACTAGAAAGAGTTGATTCATTCATTTCAGAACATCCAAATCAATTTTTTTTTTTTTTTTTTTGTATTTATAGCTATACAAAGTGGTCAAATTTGGCTTTGAAAACAGACAAGATGCATTACTTTAAAAATGGACAAATAGCTTTAAAAAAGAAAAAAAGAAAAAAAGAAAAAGGACAAATAGGATGATCTAACACTAGTCTCAGAGTTTAAATTTTAGTAAAATTATTTTACTAATTTCTGTATCAATCCAAAAAACGGCAAAAAGCCATATAAGGCAAATATAATATGTATATTTGTCATCACACTTTTCTTTATCTCTAATTTTTGTCACAGCTTCATCTTTTCCTATGGGGATTTCTATTTTACTCTTCTCATATTCTTCCATTCAAAGACAAAAAAAAATCTTATAATGAAAATAAAATTGGAATATAAACAAATTGTAATGTGTGAATGGGCTGTGCTATATATGACTGCTATTTAATACTGTGTCATTTATCGCAATTTTTCCACTATAACTAATTTCCTTAATAATCCATAAAAGAATTCAAAGTAGAAAAAGAAAGGATAATTATTTTTACTCTTTATACTTATTTATAAAATGCACTTTAGCTTTTATTATTTATTATTAAATAAGTGCACAATACAATCTATAAAACTTTTTTTTTTTTTATCGCATGTGATACAACAAAGACAAAATTTAAATACATGTGTAAGAAAAATTAGAGTGTGAAAATGGTGAACACTTTCAAAGAAAGAGATGTAGAGGCAAGACCTAAGCCACAAATTCGCATGCATGTGCGTGTGAGTGAACGTGAGTAGAAGTGCAGGCGCAAGCGTGAAAATGCCTTTGAAGTACATCCCAACCTATAAAAATTTGCAATAGCATAAATTGAAAACAAGAGCACAGAATTAAAGAATTAAGATCGAGAACGTTAAATATTTGAAAGATTATATGACTAAAGGCAAGACATTAACCACATAATTTTTCAGCAAACTCGCGCTTGCCAGTAAATCTGCGCTCGCGTTTTTAATCTCCCACTAGCAAATTTTTTCGTGTTTCTTGATATTTTTGAAGGATGTTCCATGCTAAGCATATGCGCTTGCTTTTTCAATTTTCGCTGTCGGAAATTTCAGTGGTCCTGATACCTTCGGATGTTTCCATGCTCTCGTACTTCGACTTGAGGCAGGACACGAGGAGGAGAGAGAGTAAAACCCTATCTACGCCTCTCTCACTCTTTCTCGCTGTCAAACGAAAGTTGGGGGATACCGCAAGAATTGGAGAAAGAAATGCAAGTAATAAAAGCATGCGATTCTCGTATTCATCTTCTTCCGCAACCTCATCATCGAAACCAGATCCCAACACAAACAAGACATTGCTTGGGTCGGCGCGAGCTCTGCATTTCCTCTCTCTCTTCTCCCTCAGAAGCACAACACAACGACGACGTCGTTTTAGCTCACTCCATTTCCACTCCAAGGTGCTCTTCAATTCTAGCCAAAAAAGAAACTTTTTTCTAATCATTTGTTGTTCTCTCTTTTCAGAGATCAAACCCAGTATTTAGGATTATCTAAAATTCACTGGACCCACTTTCCCACTTTAATTTTGGCTAAATGTTGTAAAAAAAAAAAAAATTCCCTTTGAACAAAATCAGTTTCCAACAGTTATTTCATCATTGGATGTAAATTGAGCCACATTTGTGTAATCCCATGTGGCCATGTCTATCCAGCCAATCAAATTGGTGAGATGAGACAGGCTGAATGACCATTTAAAATCAACCTTGTTATTGCTCTGGAATCGAGTTATTAATCCTTGTGTTGCTCTTAGGATTGGTCGAGATCACGGCAATGATTTGGTCGAAGCAATAAAGAAGAGCTCGGCTTTCACAACTCGTCGGACGTTGTTTACTAGTGTATTCATGTACTCATGTTATCATCCTTCAAGGTACTTATCAGGTTCGCACAACTCAGCTTTGTTTCCCTTTGATGAAATTTTCATTTTCAAAAGAGGGGTGTGTATCGCAGTTTGACCCACTTAACGGAATAGATTCATAATCTAATTGTTCACTGATTATGCCCCTTATGCACGTTTTGGTATATTGAAAATGATTTAATGTAGCTAATTGACCTTTACAGTGTAATAGCTTCTCGTTCGAATGGCCAGCACATTCTTTTGGCAATGCCAAGCATTATAGGTTATGTAGATATTAGGTCAAATGTCATCTTTATTCAACATTATTAGTGTTGGACATCTCCATACTCGTGTCAATGTTTGTTCATGCGATTTTTCTTAATTACTTGGGCTCATCCTTTAGGTGTGCTCTTTCATTCTTAGCTGCAGTTTTCCAACTGATCATTTATTCATACTTTGGATATACAGCCCATGCTTTAGGGGATCCGTCTGTCACACTTGAGGAAGTGACGCCGCCTGTTTATCCTTCTGGCGGACTCTTCCCTTCTGAGGTTTACTTGCAATTATTTCTGTCAATTTGTTCTCCTTTTCTTTCTGAGTGGTGCATTTGTCAATTTCACACTCCCTCGGTAATGGGTTTGGTTATGGTGGTTCAGTTGATTTGTGTCTTTTTTGGCAGGAAAGGATTGTGAAACTCTTTGAGAAGAACACTTATGCCGTTGTCAACATCTTTGATGTAACATTGCGTCCTCAGCTAAATGTTACGGGTATGGTGGAGGTAATCCTGTGCAATTTTTGGACAAATTATGTTTGAACATTTAATGGTGCTAACAAGAGCCTAGACGTATTCTGCGGCCCATGCACTAAATCTTTATTATAATAACATACATAACGTGCGGAAATTGTGTACTTCAACTGCTTTGCTGTCTTCTCATGCTTGTACATAGCAGATTCCTGAAGGTAATGGTTCTGGAGTGGTTTGGGATGGACAAGGTCACATAGTGACAAATTATCATGGTAAGCCAGTTAAGCGATTTATGTGCTTTTGCATGCATGCATTATCATACAGGAAGATATAAGTATTACATATAAATGAAATTAGCTACTTTGCGTTAAGTTGTCATTCACCTGGTTGGTGAGTGTGTCATGCCGTCGGTAACTGTTGAGATGATAATGATAGTTAATCGTTTTAAGTTACAGCATGGGAATTGAATGATTTGATGTTACAACAAGGGGGTTGAAATCTGACTAAAACATTTTTCTTTTAACTGTCTAGTAATAGGTAATTCCCTTTCGAGAAATCCAAGTCGTGGGCAAGTTGTTGCACGAGTTAATATTCTTGCTTCAGAAGGGTAAGTTTCAAAGTGTCCTTTGCCAGTATTTCATTGATTGAACTGCATACTGGATGGTCAATCTTCGGTTATGTGCACATTCTTACTCTTTTTGCCTCAGTTCCTTATTGTGCTTGGTTTTTTAAAAGGGTCCAAAAGAATTTCGAGGGCACGCTGATTGGTGCAGACCGTGCCAAGGATCTTGCTGTGTTGAAGGTAAAAATTATCTTGAAGCTTCAATAACTCATGGAATTCTACCTTTTTGTTGCATGTTGGCAGATCCCATACTTATGTACTCTCTTTTGAGTTCATAAGGCCTGGACTATGCTGAGTACTCCTCCTTTTCTTTCGGGATGATTATTTATGTTGTAGTTTCTCTTGAATAACACTTGTTCTTTCCTATTTAATTTTTCTCATCAGTGATTTAATGAAAAAAAAAAGCTGTCTAAGCTGCTGTCTATCATTTTTTTAATTGTGGAATTAATCATGTAGGATAGCTTAGCCTTCCTATCGCCATTTGAAAGTGTAAGACTATGATCCCTAGTAAATACATAGTTGTATGTTCCAAATGCGTCAACTGTCATCATGTGATTAGACGACAATACAAAATATATTTTCTAACTAATAAGTATGATGCCAGAATGATGTGGGTGATCCTAACTTGCTGGGTGTAATCTGAAAATGTTCTTATGTGGGCACAGGTAGATCAAACTGTGGAGAGATGAATACAAAAGAGTGATATGAGTTGGCTTCTTATCACCTATGAGGGAAAAGGAAGTCTTGGGTTGGTTTCTAATGGGAAACAATGAGAGAATTTGGACTAGGACGTTTCCCCAGACGTGCAGAGTTAGTTTCCTTTGGCGGAATTTAAGTTCTCTAACCAAATGCTAGCCTCTACTTAAGCTATGGCATGTTCTCTATTGTCATCCTCATGGTATTTTATTGATTTACTAACTTGCTTCTCTGATTTTCTGTGACATGCCTCTTATTCAATTTCAAGGGAGGGGCAGAAATATTTCCTATGGACTAGTTTGCTGGTGTATACATTGAATTTATTATTCATCTTCGCCACTGTGCATCTATACAATCTAGTAACACATTAGGAAGGAGTAACATGATGGAATTGCAAACTAATTTGAGTTTCATTTGAAGGGTGAGGTAACATCACTGCTTTAATGGTGCCAGTCTGCCAGCCCAAATAACATCCCCTTGGCTATCCCTTTTGCTACGTGAAAGAGATTATATGTCTGAAGGAGGTAGATTGACCTTATCCAGCTTATTACTTGGTGTCTATCTTTTGTATTGCGACCCTATGTAGCCTTCCAACTTGTTTGACGTCTATCATCTATTCCTTGTCCTATGGCCGGGAAAGTAGAGAAATTGTAGAGATATTCCATTTCAGAGGTCTAGAGAGGTTCCACTTCAGAGGTCTAGGGAGGAATTTGAGTTCCATTTGTTGATTGGGGTGTTGTATGCCCACCAATCTTAAACAGAGGGTCGGGGTCCATTAATTGGCTGTTATTAAGAAAGCCTTGTTTGGTGTGGCTTTGGAGGTTTGCTTTGGACAGCAAGCCCAAATGGACAGAATTTTGTAGGAATAGTGGGATGCATGTGTAATTGGTAAACCATTTGGTGGTAGAACCTTATTGGATGAGTTTGTAGAAGGGCATCATGAGGGTGAGGAATGAATATGCACAGTGAATTGTACCCATGGACTATTGGTAGGTGGGTGACGTTTTGGCTGGTGCTTGGTCTGGTCATAGACAACTCAGAGAGGCATTCTTGGATCTTCTATGGTTGGCTTCTGAGTTCTGACCCTAATGCGACCAAGGAGGACTCTCACACTTCTGGTGCTAGTGGGACTGTTTGGAGTCCTTGGTTTCTTATAGCTTAGGAGGATTGCGAGATGAAGTCAGTGGTGGCTATTTTCATTTCATTGCAAGGTACAGTCGTGCGGCATCATGCTGATGTTATGGCTTGTGGTGCTTCTAACAAAGGTGTTTTTTGAGTGCCTCCTTACCACCAGCTAAAGGAATGGCGGAAGCTACTTTCACGCATTTAGAGGCGTTTGCCGAAGTAAGGCTCCTCCTTGGGTCATTTTCTTTGCTTGGATAGCAACTTATAATGCTATCTTGAAGTGACAACCTTAGGAAGAAATAAAGTGGTGGCCATTTGATGTTGCATGTTTAACAAATGAGAGTGTGAACACCATCTCCTCCGCAGCCCTCTGGTGAGAGAGTTGTAGAGTCTGGTTTGTTCTGCTTTTGGTATCACATGGGTAATGCGGGCTTTCAATGGGAGTTAACTATAACCTACTGGTTCTTGGGTTGGCGAGCCAATGAAGTCTGACATGAAGGTTTGGCAGACAGCAACGGGTTTTGTGGATAGGTGAACAAAATGCATGGGAGCTCTTTTGAGAATATCGATCTTCCTCTTTTGCAGTTTTTGGAGATCTCTTCTCTTCTCTCTTTATCTTTTGCCTGCCAGAGGAGTTTCCTTCATTATTTTGGGACTTTTGTCTTTACATGCAGCTAGATGGTTTGTTTCATGGCGCCTTTTGAGTCGGTAGGGTTCACCACCTCAAGGCGTTTTTAATAATACGGTTCACTCTTTATCTGAAAAAAAGGAGGCATCTGATTTCATCTTCTTTCTCTTGGTTCCGTTTTTTGTATTTGTTATGATTAGTTGGTACTTCCCATTCAATGGCTTCATCTTTGGAGGTGGGCAATGTATCTATGAGTTCATCATTTTTTGATACCACGCCAAGAGAGATGCACATCTTTAAAATTGCTCGAGGGGTTTTTGTGGTTTGTTCAGTCTGTATGTTCTCACTATGCATATTTTGCAAATTGATAATTTGAAAATGAATTTTGTTTTTTGTTTTTTTGATCTGACTTTAGAAAATGAATTCCTAACATCATAAATTAAACAACAGGTGGAAGCCTCTGAAGAATTGCTAAGGCCAATCAAGGTGGGGACATCGTCTTCTTTAAGAGTTGGCCAACAATGCTTAGCTATAGGAAATCCATTTGGTTTCGATCACACTCTCACTGTTGGGGTTGTTAGTGGACTGAATCGCGACATATCTAGTCGAAGCGGAGTCACAATCGGTGGTGGTATACAGACAGATGCAGCTATTAATCCCGGAAATAGGTACTTTGTGTGAATATCCATTCTCTGGTTCTGATTTCTCTCGGTATTATTTTGTATGGTGTTCCAGTTTCATCCCTTGTGAATGTGTATTGTGTAACCTCTGGATATCCAATTGTGTTCTTTTTATTACATTGTTGACCACCAACTTATCTAAAAGCTTAAGTTGTTGGAGAGAGGGGCAAATTTATTATTTATATTCTCAACACGCCCCCTCACGTGTAGCTACACTCTTCTCCATAAGTGGGCTAGACACGTGTAAATTTCAGTCATTAGGTAGGCGGTGAGTTTTGAACCCAGGATCTATTGCCTACTGTAATACCATATTAGATTGTTAACCACCAACTCATCTAAAAGCTTAAGCTTTTAGAGAGAGGGGCAACTTTATTATTTATATTCTCAACACTTTTCAATGTAATCCTGGCAGTGGAGGTCCTCTACTGGATTCGAAAGGGAATTTAATTGGGATCAACACAGCTATATTCACTTCGACAGGTACTTCCTTGCCTCCACCCTTATTGCATCATGTGTAAGAATCTGAAAAGACTAATGAAAGTTGTCGGTACCTGTTAGTGTGCTGAGTGGTGATAGTAAAAGCCCTTTTTGAGGCCTATACTCCATATTTACTCAAGGGTATTCTCTTTGGAAATCCTCATCAGATAGAGTGATGTTATGTTTTTGTTGCTGCAGGGACATCTGCTGGTGTAGGGTTTGCAATTCCATCCTCAACCGTTTCAAAGATAATACCTCAGTTGATTCAATTTGGCAAAGTATGTTCTCTTGCTACTAGATCAGTTTCTCTCTTTTATTAAGCCTACCCTAATCGGATCCTATGTGTCCTTTTCTTTCTCACAACTTGAGTTTAAGAACTGCTATCAACATTTTAAAAAATGGTTCATTGGAAATCATTTTTGCAGGAATTTGTTCAATATGAATTTGAAGCATGCCAGATAATAATTTTATGTTTATTCCATCCATGTTAGGTTTATCGAGCTGGGTTAAATGTGGATATTGCTCCCGACTTGGTTGCGAATCAACTTAATGTGCGAAATGGAGCTTTAGTTCTGCGGGTATACCTCCATAATTTTCAGAGCTCCAAAATTGTTTTATGTATATTGGTGTTTTTTCTTTGGTAAGTAAATTTTTTTTTAATTTTTTATAATTGGTGTTGTGACCTGAACCTGGAGGTATAGGAGGGCCATTGTTTCAGTGGTATTCTGTGAACAGCCACTTTGTGTACATATTGCCAAAGATTAGGTCTGCCTCCAATCCTCCCCAGTCCATACCCAATCACTAGATGGATGGGTTCTATTATTGTGGATCTCCCGCCCATACGCCAATCACTAGATGGGTTCTGTTATTGTTGGTGGTGGTGATGTTGTGACCTGAAGTTTGAGTATGTCTTTTGCCTATGTGTCAGGTATATTTTCTTGAATTTCCTTTATGGTGTTGTAGGTTTCAGGAAATAGTCTTGCAGCGAAAGCCGGGATACTTCCCACTACAAGGGGCTTTGCTGGTAATATTGTGCTGGGGGATATAATAATAGCGGTGGACAACAAACCTGTGAGCTATTTCTTATTCCAACTCTTTTGTCAATAATATTTGGTTAGTTTCCATTTGTCAAAGCTGCAAACTTAGTGCTTGCAGGCCTTGCCTTTCACCTTTCACGCGTGTGGGAATACGTTTACTTTTTTGGGTGTGCAAGTAGAAATGTAAATTTATGTTTAGGTACGCATAATTTATGATTTCTCTAATTTGGAAGTAATCACCGAAGGACCAATGGGCCTCAAAGGATAATTTACTGTGCATTTTGTTCTATGTGGTACTGGTATTCTATTTTGCTTCTTGATAAGGATTTCTTGAAAACTCTTGCAGTGTTGAATATTTCCGGTGATAACTATTGAACAATGACAGAATCACAATACGGGACTTTCTGCTTTGGGGAGATGGAAATTATGATGGAATCGTTTTGCATATAACTATATAAGCGTTTGCTGAAGAATACAATCTGCTATGATATACTTCCATATCTGTTTTCACTTTCTTTTGGGTGAACAATTTGGTGTATCGACGATAGATTTTCCAAAATGAAGGGGGTTACATTAAGCAGAACGTATTTTTGGGGGAACAATCTGCTCGGTGTTCTTGCGCAGTTTTACCCATGTAAATTCCACAAGCTATCGCTTACTGTTGTTTTCTGGTTGAACAGGTTAGAAGTAAAGCGGAGTTGGATAGAGCATTGGACGACTATAATGTTGGGGACAAAGTCCTCCTGAAGATTCAGAGGGGTAATGAGAACTTGGAGCTGCCTCTACCGTTAGAGCAAAACGATTCATGACAAAGGAGATTGATAGCCATGTACTATTTGTAGTCCTTACCTTCATATTGAATTGGAGAGAGAGAGAGAGAGAGAGAGAGAGAGAGAGAGAGAACCTGAAATGGTTAGCAGCAGTTTCCACTCCTGTCTGTGTACTTATTTTCTGATGTATTGATTTTTTGTTTACCGAAGGCTTAAGTAAGACTTTACCTCATGAATGAATTGTACTAGCAATTATATGTAATGATGCATTTCATTTTCATGCCGTTTGTTAAGAGAGCAGTGCTAAGGACGTACATGTCCAGACGTAAATCCGGACAGAAAATCTGTTAGGAACTGTTGATGCACACGAGAGCCATACGATACACGTGGGACCTTAGACACATAATTCTTCAAAGTGTCATATGCTTCCGCACTCAATTCTTGCACTGCACTCGTGTTCTCAATCTTTGCCCTCGCGAATTTTAGTACTTTGAGATGAAATTTACTGACGTTTTCACGCTCACGCATGCGAATTGTGTGACTTAGCGTGGGACTGATATACATTGAACAGTTTTAGACAATTATTTCTGGACATCTCATTCCCAAGCATTTCTGTCGCTGGGATTGGTTCCAATCTGCCGTGACGAATATTTACATGTTAGTGAAATTGTAAGAAGTCTAAAATGTTGTGCTCTGGATGGCTTGGATGCGCACTCGGGTACCACGTGGGCATACCCTATGTGCGCTAAAAAAACTTCTCCGCCCAATTAATAGATTCAGTACGATGACTAACGTCCATGAAAATGACCGTACTGTATACTGGATTATTATTAAGCAGTAACAATAATTGCATACGTACAATTTCTTGAAATAGTTAGGCATATTGGGTGAGTCCTACGCATATATAAGTCCCATCTCATATAAGAGGAGCATTGTAATTGACTATTGTATTTTAATTTTTTCTTGGCTGCAATGAATTACTCTTGGCCAAGAATTATTTTTGGCCGTATCGAATTGCACTTGATCGCAATGAATTGCACTTGGCTGCACCGAATTACTTTTGGTCGCATCAAATTGCACTTGGCCACATCGAATTTCTGTTGGCCCCATCGAATTACACTTGGCCGCTACAAATTGCACTTGGCCCCATTGAATTGCACTCTACCGCGATGAATTACTTTTGGCCGCTACGAATTACACTTGGCCGCATCAAATTGCACTTGGCCGCATTGAATTGCACTTGATCTTGCAGTTCTTTGCGGCCAATTGCAATTATGCGCGGCCAAATGCAATTCGATGCGGTCAAGAGCAATTCGTAGCGGCCAAGAGTAATTTTTTGTAGCTAGAAGTAATTCGATTCGGCCAAGAGTAATTATTTGCAGCTAGAAGTAATATTTTTCGGCCATGAGTAATTCTTCGAGTCAAATAGTAATTCTTCGCGTCAAATTCTTTTTCTTTTTAACTAATAGGTGAGAAAGAACAAAATTGTTGTTAAATACAACTTGAGTTGTTGGTTTAGATGATTTGGAATTTCATAATCTGTTTGGAATTGAAGATTTTAGATTTTTTGTTAGTGCATTTTGGATAGACAAAGTTTCAAACTCTACTCCTTACTTGGTTATATGTAATCTTAGAACTATTTTAATATTCTATTTTTTTTAGGTCAGTTAAGAAAACAAGTGCGATAGGGGTGTCACCTTTGTGTGAGTGGACGTTCAAAAAATTGAATTTGAGTTGGAATCCCGTATGATTATATACATTCTTAATATCTCTGATGCTATCCCTGAATGCAAATAACAAGATTAAACAGATTTGGTAACATTTGTTGTGTTAGACTATTTTATGAACTTAGTTAGATGGACCATGTTTGAAGCTTATTCTTAAAATGAAAATTTTCGAGAAGTAGATTTTATTGGGAGAAGGAAAATGTTTCTAATTCACGGTTACTTGTAATGCATCTCTCTCATAAGGTGGGATCATACGCATATCTGAGACCCACCTCATATGAGATGACGTTAAAAAGAACCGTTGTATCCACACAAAAACCTTCGAAAAAGTGGGCTTTGATACTTCATTTAGACTATGTTTAGAAAACATTACGCCGTACCTTTAGGCACAGACAATTACTAGTAAATAAATAATGGGAGCTAAATAGCATTTAAAAAAAAAAAAAAACCTTTACCCGCTACTTAAAAAAAAAACATTATACTCCTACATAGCAGGATTTTTTTCTTGCTTATGCACGGATAGGATGCTTGTAAGCTTTCTACTTCAATTATTTTAAACTTTTAATTCGGTTTTTCAACTATTATATTAATTTCTGAATTGTTAAATGTTGAGTCTTATGGAAAACGCCGTAAAATTAGACGGCAAAGTTGAAAAAGTACTGTACCATAAGCTATGATGAAATCTATTATCTTATCTTAATGTGTAAAATTTTGAATGAATTGTGGGTCTTATTCTTTCACTGCTTTTTTATTTTATTTTATAACCAGGTGTTTAGGTCAGCTTGCATGTACCTCGATTAATTCCAGGGCCTTAAGATTGATGATTGAACAAATCCTCTGGTGGTCCCAAAGTTTAGAAATGTTTGGCCTTTGTGGAATTCGAATATACGATTTCATGAAGGTCAAGCACTTCAATTATTCTTTCACTCCTCAATTCAACTGCAGCCTAACTCTAACATAATCTCAGTTATATATAGACTTGCAATTTTATACGATGAAAGGTTACATATTAAGTGTGCTAATTCAAGAACAAATAAAATCATAAGTGGCTTACCATGATTTTTCTACCAATATTAGCTACAGCAACCTTTCGGGAGAGGTGGTGGCCTAGCCCAAGTGGAAGGGTATTCTTGCCCCACGCTCATCCAGGGTTCGAACCCTGCCTCCTCCCCCAATAGTGTAATGTAGTGTAAGAATTAACGAGTGACACAAAAAAAAAAAATCCTTTCGGGATCACTATGGTTTGTTCAGTCGTTAACTTCATGACTCAAGATTATTCGAAGTCTACATAAAACTGGTCTAAACACACTTATAAAAGAATAATATCATACATTAATCGGTACTCTTACCGTAAAATCGAATTTGACCAAACACTTCAAAAATATGTTGTCCATTATGTAGTTATCAAGTTGAAGTTCATTGGTTATGGTGTCGATCTTTTGCTAGTTGCTTACACTAATTAATTACCCACCATATAATTAGAATCTTGAACTTCACTATCAAACTGATACTACCCTATATTCCTGTACCCATTAATCCTGTACTTGGAAACAAATTCCCATCAATATTTCATGGATTTGCAACCTTTCTTCAGTCATAACCATATAGTGAACGGATATCCCAATAGATTTCCTTCCAAAAAATTTGCAAGTTTCAAGGAAATTTAATATAACTATAAGTTAGAATGATGGGTCAACTTTTGATTTATTAGTTCCTTTGAGATAGGAATAGGGCTCTCTGATGGTCTTATATATATGGCCCATACCAAACTATAAGGTTCGAAATTCAAATTGTAACTCAAAACATATAAGCAACTATGCACTTTCAAAATGAAAGTTTCTTTCAATGAGATTACCTTGATTTCTCACTGATAACTGGACAAGATCCTATATGGTATGCATGATGCCAACTTTGTTGGGATGCTTGTTTTGTGATGTTGTTTTCTCTTGGTACTTTTAATCTAAATTTGTGTCCTATTCAAAGATTAATAAATTATTTTTTGTTGTTCAAAAAAAAATATAGTAAGCATGAAGTCTAAGAATGTAACCAAATCTCCTTCACCTCCTCAAAGGTTAGGCTAGTAATTTTGTTACGTAATGAGTTTAACCCGTACAGAAATTCTATTTTGGAATATATGTACCTTTTCTCTCTTATTCTTATCTGACATCAGATGTGAGCTCTTTAGGCCCGCCGCCTTCCTAAACTAAATACTTGAACTTTTCAATTGTGTGAATGTGGGTTATGTCATATGAATACTATAATATAAGCTGTAGATTAACAGTCTTGTCTTTGTTACTTGTGGTGCTGTTATTGTTGACTTCTACAGGAACTTTCACAACATTTTATTTCTAGAGCCTGATTAAAGGGCCATGGATTTGGGCTCTGCTAAATGACTAGAGAAAGAACCAAAAAGGAAATTATAAAAAACGTCAAAGTTGTTCAAAATCTCCTTGTTACAGATGTGGCAGTTGGACGGATCTATTTCTCATACCAAAAGTAAATACTCCATATTAAATAGTGTGGTCAATTAATAAGAGACTTTGCTCCGGCTTTAATGGGAGCCAGTGGACGTTGGAATAGGTCTCGCAGGATCAGTGGAGATACACGTAAGCTGGTCTGGACACATAAATTAACAAAACAATTCATTACCACACAACGTAACGGTCACATATTCAAAAAAAAAAAAAAACGTAACGGTCAGTAAGAAAGAGAAGCTAGTCAAAGCGAGTTTAATTTGTAAAGCATTTGACATGGCAGTGTACTGTTAAGGGATTAATGGTCACAAGGAAAGAGGTAAGAGAGGAAGCTTTGGTTTGAAGAATTTTGACCCGTTTTCCAACTTGGGTTTGCACGCACGGGTTGCAAAACCTAGGTCCTGGCCCTGGTGGAATAGACAGGAAGGGTTTCAAACGAGGGCTAAAATTTTGGAGAATTGCACTAACTTTTGGGTTCCCCAGTTGGGCCATTTGACTCCAAAGATTGCAGACTCATTTATGACTCGGTGCTTGTTCTCCAACGAGCAGACATGGTTAGCAAACTTAAGCACCAACTCCTTCAAAACTTGGGCACTCTTCTTAATTAGACCATGAAATGTCAAAAGTCGTCATGGCCGGGAGGTCTTGACCTGTGACTTAGGGGTTTGCTTCGGTTTCAAGTTCGATTTTTCTTACCAGCAACCGCTAAGGCTATCTCACACCATGCGTAAGCGTGTGAAACGGTTGTGGGATGGGCAATAGGGATCAGTTCGAGACGTGTGCAAGCTCGTCAAGGACGGAACCAGGATTTTACCCTAGTAGTGGCGAAATGTATTCTAAAAAAATCTAGTAGTGGCGAGACTATATAAATTGGACATAATTTTTTTTTTACATATAATAATTGCATTTTCTAAAATTCTTGTCGTGGCGGTCGCCGCCGCTAGACCCCCCCTGATCCCATCCTTGAAGCTCGTCCAGAACATCCAACATTAAAAAAAAAAAAAGGTTGACATAATTTTAGACAAGGGCACTGTGGTCTTTGAACAAAAGCATGTACACTGGTATCCAAAGCTTTCAAAGTGTCCATTCCTTTTGAAATTTTTGCGGCTTCTTAGATCCGGGGTGTGGCATTTCCAATAAATTGAAATTCAAGAATTTCACACATCAAAATTAAAAGTGTATATTGACCAGTGCATCATCTTGACATAGCCAAGTTTTGGAATGTTCAGTTCATTCGTTCAGTTTTTAACTGAACTCCAACTCAATGGAAATTGAACGAGTTGAGCTCGAGCCGAGCTTGCTTGGGTTTGAGTCGAACTTAAACTTGTTCACAAGCCTTAAATATTAGACATTTATGTTCTCATACAGTTCCAAAACTGCAAACCAAAATTTTAATTTGTGCATCAATAGGTTCGTACATATATAAAATTATAAAAACATATTAAAATTTAAGTTTTTAGTACTGTTAAAAGTTTATAAAATTTCGTTATATACATGTACAAGTTTATACATATTGAAGGTTGGTTATATGTGAAATTCCGTTATATTGAAGGTTGGTTCTTATGAGAATATATATATAGACATTGAGTTCCAGAGCCTAATCGAGCCGAATCTTGTTACAACTAATATCTAATACTCTTAGTCATGCGATTTGCCCAACATGTAATATAACATGCAATTCCAACTAAACTTCCGAACCATTAATTGCAGTAATGAATGGTCTAAATTTAGAGTGTCTCGTTTAGTCCAAAACTTGAACCAGAGAGTATCTGAACCCATAGTAGAAACAGGAATCTCAATTTGTGAGGGGAATAAATAGTTCTAAGAGCAAACTGTGAGGGCAAAACAGTCATGCTCTTCTAGAAGAGGGAGACCAACAAAGGTGGAATTAGCTAGTATGAAAGGGAAATCTTTGAGAAGTTGCTGCACAATATTTTTGCTGAAAATGAAACAAGAAGAACTACCCAGTCCTCATTCCATTTTTCCTTTTCATATTGGTTTCGTATTTAATTTGCTTACACTCAAGTTTCAAGTTTATGTGGAAGCAATCAATGAACAAAAAATAAAGTAATGGCGCATTAAATAAGGGTCAATTTCCTTGCACACGAATTATAGTTTTAATTCAAGTGCTAAGAAAATGTTATTTTGTTGGTATTCTTGAGTCTCAGAAAATTCTAATCGTTTCATGGTATTTTTACAAGATTTTAGAGATGAATAGAATATAGTAACAGTGTTTTTAAAAAGTCTATAATGACATCGTGAAGCATGGCGTTTTTGCGTCGTTCTTTCTATCTTCTTTCTCGGTTTTTATAATCGCAGCTCCTTTTCATGAGTTATTCAAGATTACGAGCTTCCGTGAAAGTGACACAACCTAATCAAATATGAAAGGTGTGGCCGTTAATGCTGTTGTATATAATATATAAGTGGTGAAGCATAATGGCGTTCACACCTAAAGCAAACACTTTTGTTACAAGTGACATGAATACTTCAATTCAAAGATGTACGAACAAGAAATCCTAATACTAGACACACATATAAGCCCAAATACTACGGACAAAAGTCAAATAACTAGTGCAAATATGCGTATATAGGTTAATCCGAGGTACACGTAAACTGGTCCGGGACACCTAACATTCCGAAAAATATATATATCTTTACGTATATAGATATGTAAAGTTCCTTATTTTTCCTCATTAATTTTCTCTTGGGTGTGAACTGTGAAGCTTCAAAATGACCTCCTCATAAAACCAATATTTCTACAGGTATGGTATTTTATTATAGCATTCCAGAGGGAGATGTTCTGATTATTCCTTTAAGAGTCAAATGCTTGTTTATAATGTATTACTTACTTTATATTTATGTAAGGAATCTACATAAGATCCAAAATATCCCACGCCTCTGGCAGGTAATTAAGGAGTTTATATCTGGGAGAGAGAATTGAGGGGTCAGTGGTCCTGAGAAAGAATGGAATAACCGAAAAAGCCCCAAGGTTACATCGGTTTGTGGGTTTGTTCTTCATACAATTGTTCAGTACACGATTCTTGGAGTCAGGCCGAAAGAAAGTAATTTCTTGTGATTCCCTAATTAATTCTGACATCAATGGTCTGTTTTTGACCGGACCGAAAAGAAAATTGGTGAGGTGAGCGTAAGCTAATCTAACACTCTTGACCCTTAAAAAAAGAAAAGAAAAACGAATGGAATAGAAAGTGGCAGTTTTTTGATACCAAGAATTGCTGATATTTATCCCAAAAGGGTCTCAGAATAATTTTCAGAGTATCTTGAATGACTACAAAATTTGAGTTATTTTAATGGCCAACGGCTAAGTGCATGGTTTACAAAAAAAGAAAAAGAAAAAAAGAAACAATTCCAAGACTGAGTATATTTTAAAAGCTAATGATTTAACTAATATCACGGTCAGAAGATTGCTTCGTAATTCCATCGAATATCGCAACGAAATATTAGGAGAAGCACACGTGGGGAGAGCGCGAGAGGTGTGTGAAATCGGTATGATTTCGTGCATCCCCACATGAACAGTTGAGAGTTTATTTTGAGATTTGGAAATTTGGATGTAAACAAGCAAATCCAAAATGTGTTCGTGAGGTTCATTTGTAGAAGTCCACGGCCTTGACTTGTGTTCCATGTAGCTGTTTCAGAGAGAGAGAGAGAGAGAGAGAGAGAGAGAGCTTAATTTAAGCTTCTCCCCTAAGTTATTCTTGATTTTCGCAGAACACACTCTCCGTTGCAATTACCCAGAAAAGGTGGCTAAGGCTTCGGAGTCAGACCCCTACTCAGGAAGCATAACTTGGCTTTTTGAACCAAGAGAAATAATACTGTTTTCCACTCTTGAGTTTGTGCCATTGAGTTGCTTCACAGCTTAAATTGGTCCGGAAACAAAGGTACCCTAGTGTTCTTTTCCGTTCAGGTTTTCAGTTTCTGACTTACTCCTGAAGTCTTAGTTTTCGATCAGAGGGAGAGAGAGAAACGAAAGGAAGGAGATCATGGATGAGAAGAGTGATGTTGATAGGATAGACGATGTCATGTTACCGGGGTTCAGATTCCACCCGACGGATGAGGAGCTTGTCGGGTTCTACTTGAAGAAGAAGATTCAGCAGCGGCCTCTTCCTATCGAACTGATTAAGCAAGTGGACATCTATAAGTATGATCCATGGGATCTTCCAAGTAAGATAATCCTTCACCCCATGCGCGAAGTTTACGAAATACAAACACTCTTAACTTGCTTTGGCTGTCTTCTTCATCCTTTCGGGTTCTTGGTTGGATTACATCCTACATAAACAGAAGTTTCTTCTTCTTTTTTTCTGTTTTTTTTCTTGAAGCGACCTAGCAACGCAAGAAGTTCGCTTGCCTTTTCTTGTACAGAAAATTTCTTGACTCAGCTAATATATACCATACATTCCTTACTAATAGAAGCTATTTCCTTGATTTTCACCAGAGCTGGCATCTACCGGTGAGAAAGAATGGTACTTCTACTGCCCAAGGGACCGTAAATACAGGAACAGTGCACGGCCAAACCGTGTCACAGGAGCTGGTTTTTGGAAGGCCACCGGAACAGACAGGCCAATTTACGCCTCTGATAGCACCAAGTGCATTGGTCTGAAGAAGTCCCTGGTTTTCTACAGGGGAAGAGCTGCCAAAGGACTCAAAACTGACTGGATGATGCACGAGTTTCGACTACCTTCTATCTCTGACTCGGCATCACCTAAGAAATTTTTCGACAAAAACATTCCTGCAAATGTAAGTCTATATTTCTTACGATTCTTCAGTTTTACGGGTGTTTTTATCTGCTAGACCGCGCGCTAAATTGTTGTTTTCATCATTGTACCTACAGGAGGCATGGGCGATTTGTAGGATATTCAAGAAAACCAACTCTATGGCACAAAGAGCACTTTCTCATTCTTGGGTATCCCCAATACCAGAAACTACAGCATCTGATATACTGAACTTCGGACCGCACTCTACTCATTTAAGTTCGGAGACCCTCTTTTCTTGCACAACTGACATTGGATCAGCCACCCAGTTATGCAATACCTATGACTTACAGCAGGTCTCTACTGCCGGTTTTTTGCCTATGGATGTCCCCTCCTATAAACCCATGAATCCAACAGTTACCAAAACATCTCCCTTTCCCACAGGCTTATTTTCACCTCAGGAAATGTCAGAACTCACCACCAAGAACACACATGGTTTTTCCTCCATATTTTGCAACCTACCACCTGCTATAATAGGGGATGTTAGCAAAAACTGCGGGAGTATAGACTTTCAGGAGCCACAACGACAGTTGAATGGTTTCTCTATTAGTTCACAAGATATGCAGGGCAGCATAGGCGGTTTAGAAGATGATCTGGGACTAAGGAAATATTCAAGTGAAGGCCGTGATAGTAACGGATGGGGAAACATCCGATCATTTGTCTTTCCTTTCAGTTTGCCACCAGATCTTCCTGACGAATGGAAGCCAAGTCTTCAATGGGATTCACCCCCTTGTCCCAGTGAGATGTCCACCACTTACCATGAGTAAACGGTATCCTCAATCGAATCGATACACAGGGTAGGTAGTTTACATCTCCCTTTAGATCAAGTAAGTAGGTGCTAGCATCGAAGACATTCTGTTTACGGTCTTAGCATCGAAGACCTATTCTGTTTACAGTCTTAGTCTTAGTAACGGATGGGGAAACATCCGATCATTTGTCTTTCCATTCAGTTTGCCATCAGATCTTGCTGATGAATGGAAGCCAAGTCTTCCGAGTGAGATGTCCACTACTTACCATGAGTGAATGGTATCCTAAATTGAATCGATACACCGGGTAAGTAGTTTACATCTCACTTTGGATCAAGTAAAATAGGGGCTTGCATCGAAGACGTATTCTGTTTAGTCTTGGTGTACAGTTTCCTGTATTACGATCAATCAACATGTACTTAAAGCGAAGATGTACTGTTTATCCATGCTGTTCTTTCGCATTCTTTTTGCTCCAGTCATCTTCCTTTTCGCATTGTGTATGTTTCGAATCATGTCTAGCTAATTGAGGTTTTCATTAACTGTCGGTGACTAGATTCAAGGGCTACTTCTTAAACTTTCACTAGGATGCAAAGGTTCGCAACATTATAGAACAGAAAATCAAAGAATTTAAGTCAAAGCTAGAATACTTATTACGGGTGCGGGCCTAAAAAGTGATATATTTGGCATTTGGAAAATGACAAATGATGAAGCAGTATATTTCATAAATTGGAAGTTGCAATACATGCGCTATTTTGCCAAGACGCACGAATTTGAAAGCCGAACGTTGATTTAGCTGCATTGACATTTGATAACGGACTTGCACTCTGCCGGGGTTCTTCCAGCCATCACATGAACCAAACCAGGTTTCCCACAGCCTTACTGCGACTGAGAAAATTGTTGAAGTAACGCTACGCGAGGCATACACAAGAATTGATCGTACAACACACAACCCTTCAGACCAGTCAACTACCCGCGTCTATGTCTTGAAGTTAATGTTTCTATCAGCACAAACATTTCAAATAAAGTTTGAAAACTCATGGGTCCCCGGTAGGAGTATCACGTTTCAACTTAGTCTTTTCTTCCTTCTTGCTTCTTGGACATCCTCTCCTTGTAATCTGGCTTTCAAGGCGTGAGTTCTATCCATGAATTTGTATCATTATATATGATTGACAATATATTTCAAGCAACTTACACCCATAGATATGATGATCATGTGTATCAAGGATAACCGGATGACACCAAAATTGGGTGGGCGAATTCTTGTTAATGTGAGACTTATGTAATTGTATGATATTCCATGCTAGCCCTGGAACTGGAAAACAAAAATCACAATTAAAGTGGGTATAATGGTATAGGAACACATTTTGCAGCACCTAAACCATGGAGCCAAGGATTTTTTTGACTTATTTTTAGTGGTCATCAAGACATTAACACCCCTACACTGTTATGTCATGTAGGTAGCTTGATCTGCGAAGAGAAAGAAAGAGGAAGAACTAGCAAAAGAAAACCCATTAACACCAGGTTGTTTTCCGTCATAACGTTCTTGTCACCTGAGACGAGTCACCTGAGACGAGTACTACCGGTAACTCCAAAAAGTTCCGCTAACATTGAACGTTGAAGCTTGCATAGAATTACTCAATTTTCGAAACTGATTTAGAATAACCAACAAAATCGAAACTCTTAAGCTACAAGTTTGAATCTTGAATTTGCTGAAGCTATTCTGAATCTCAACTCAAACACGATGCCTAGTAAGAAAACTCATCAATTCTTTCACATAGCACAAACCATCCTATGGCTATGGAAACACCTGACGGCGGAGGCTTATACAAGCAACTATTTTGGCGCAGAGGAGAATTTTGTCATGCACAAGTTTTGATCTTTCACAATTCCATGAAATACAGAGCAGAGCAAAAAGCCCACGCGATCTTATATCAATCCAAAAACTAAACCATGAATCAGTAGGAATTAAAAAGGTAAAGAACAAGCAAGATAAGTCGTCAACCAAGAAGATTCAACATCTGTTGCTACCACCATGTTTGCACCCATGGGATTATTAACAAAACCAGACAAAGTCAAAAGCATAAATTTAAGAACTTGAGCGTCCAGACAGGGCCCTCATCTAGCAGAAAACACCTTCTCATTCTTTCTTTCCAATCCCATGAGACATGTTATAGATGCCCCGTCCCTGGACAGAGAGCAGAAAAATTTAAGAAAAAAGTGTCGTGACAAAATAAATCACATTAAAATGGCCCCAAACAGCAAAATCTCAAAGTCAGGAGTAGAAATGAACTCACTATAAGAAACAAACATGAAGCAGCAAGAGCTGCAGGGATGGCCACCGATGTGAGCTTGTCATAAGGACCTTTAAGATATGTGTGTTTGTGGACGCTTTGGTAAAACTTTTGCTTCTCAAGAAGCTTCTCCCTTGCCCTAAAGGGTGTCTCTATCTCTGACATCCTGCATCATTCAGTTAAATAATAGACTTTGAATATCTCAGCAGTCAGCACATAAGCAACTTCCAAACTCTCTCTCTTTCCCCCAAAAACCCCTTTTATCTTACTATCATACGCATTCTTGTGTTCGCTTGGTGTGAGTGTGCATAATTATTTGCATGCATATTAAAAGTTTCATCTCAACAATGTAACTGCCCAACAATGCCAACAAATCTCTTAACCAAATTCATATCGTAAAACGATTGGGTCCATTTGGATGGTTAGCTCATTTTCTTGGGCCATGACCAAACTAAGCCAAGTCATGCTTTTACAACTACAGAATTCCACATCGCTTTTGATCAAGTACAGAAGAACAGTCTGGTCATCCAGAGTGTAAACAGTAATCCTGATGGAGAGCAATAGACAAAACCATAACGTACTGGGGAACTGACCCAGGGACAAAAATAAAGAGAGGAAGATAGGTTCATTTACATCACCCAATAAAGTTGTTCTTGACTTCCAAGTATCAAAGGAAACTAAACCAGAAGTATTTCCAATTCAAATCCAAATTATCACATTGAAACGTGGTTGGCTGAATCTTTCGGTAAAACATTTTAACTAAATTAGGAAGCGGGAAAAACAAAGCTACTACAGTAGCAAAGAAAATTTGAAGTTTTCACAACCGATATGACTTCAGGAAAGTCATCCGCCTAAAAGCATAGAAATAATTTCACATGGGGACAGTAACATAAGCGAATTTAGAAATCAAAGCATGATAAAAATGTTAAAATGTACCCAAAAAAAGTTATCAAAGAATAACATATTATGTTGCTGACAAATCAGACCAATTACAAACAAATGAAGGATGTCGAAACAAACAAACAAATGAAGAATCCCGAACCGTAACCGTTTTCTTTTCCCAAACCATAACTGAAATTTTCCCCACAGGTGCGGATATGGTGGAGGATGTGAGATAACCGAACGGGTTCAGTTCGGTTGTGGTTCAGCTGATAACCAGTTTCGGTTTGTATGTCAGATTTTGTATGTCAAAGAGTGTAGTGTTTATCAGGGAAGATGGTTCAGATTTTGAATCTCCTTATTCTCTGTTATTCTTAAATTGTGTGCTGTGATTTTGTTGCCCTGAGAAATAACCAAAAAAAATTCCACGGGGAGTGATCGATGCGTTGATTTCTCTATTTCTCTCACCCTTTCGGTATACATATATGCCCAAATACAGCAAAAATTGCCCTTTCATTTTCATCCTTTCAAGAAATTGAACTAGAGCAAAAAATGCCGTTCCATTTACAGATATAGACCCAAATAGAATCAGAAATTCAACGCTCACAACATAAGCATGCGAAATCGGAAAAAAAAAAAAGGGTGTGTGAGAAACATGGATTCAGGTGAAAGGGTAGAACAATCCAAGGAAGTATGTGAAGAATCAGATCTACCTGGAATCGCACTTACTTGATCGTACTGGTCGCGTGTGGAGGCTGGACGGTTGAGCGATGCAGCGATGCCGAGCTGTAGATCGACGGTGCGGTCGGATGGGGAGCGAGAGAGGGGAGATTGCGTAGTCAGCGCTTGGGGGAGAGAGAAAGGCAGATTAGGGCTGAGGGTTAAAAATCATTTGATGGGCAAAATGGGGAATTCACTTTCTATTTTTGGTGGTGATCCTTTGGGCCGGGCATTATTGGCCGTTAGATCACTTTAAAATTTAAATCATTTTAATCCATAAGGAAAATGATAATGTTAATACTGTTTTTGTTGGTGCCAAAATTCTAATGCACAAAAGACATATACCATATAAAGTGTGCAAAATTTTTATGCGCTGAAATTTTGACACCAACAAAAATAATTTTGACATTATCACCACCCTTATCATATAGACAACACACAAACGCCCAATAATTGCTTTTTCTGTTTCCTGTGCCAAATTTAACTTGATAAAGGCCAACGCCATTTTTTGGCTTGGGAAAATTATCGAACACTGAAACTCCTTTTTCATAACTCATGCAAAATACGGAGTAATGAGAAATGATTTTACCATAGGAGATGTTGCT
This sequence comes from Rhododendron mucronatum var. ripense, assembly GCA_019656295.1. Lineage (NCBI taxonomy): Eukaryota > Viridiplantae > Streptophyta > Magnoliopsida > Ericales > Ericaceae > Rhododendron > Rhododendron mucronatum. The sequence goes on along the minus strand of BPLT01000014.1, from coordinate 1,468,148 downwards.
GAGATTTTGCTCTTAGAACGACTTTTCATACTCTAATGATGAAAGTACCGAGATGTTTGTAATTGTTTGAGATCCAACTCTGTACGATGTAACCATAGTACATAGTTCGTTGTGTTTCTTATGCGTAGTAAGGCTTTAGGACTTGATAGGTTGTCCTTAGACTGACTGTTCAATGTATACAACTAGAGGTCGGGGCACACGCGATGCGTGTGCAAGTCGGATTTTCACAACATTTGTGAAAATTTGATAAAACAATAAGTGGGAAGCATTTTTACAAAAATATTGTAAAAATCCGACTTGCACATATATCGCTTGTGCCTCGACCTCTAGTCTGGCTCTAACTTTTCTATGCATTCAAATTTGCCTCTAATCTGGTTCTAAATAGATTTCTACTAATTAATTAGAAGGGTCGAGATGTTTTTATTTAAAAAAAAAAACTTCAGTTTTTGTTTTTAGAATAGATTATGAGAGCTATTATTTTCTCTTTCTAACAGTAACAAACTTGCACTGAAAATGCATGTTCTTAAATGCTGAGTAAAAATATAGTCCCTCTATTTATAAGCAAATTATAGAGGCTACACTAAAGGAAAAAACAAGGAATTTAAAATAGAAGATGCAAACTCAAATTTTGATTCTAACCACATTTTGGTAGGGAGGAGTGGTATTCAAAAACTGAATGGAAAATAACCCAAAAAATAAAAGGAGTGGTGCAGAACCCGCCACCGCCGGCTCCACCTTTGGCGACCAGGCCATGGGTATCTATGGAGTAGATGATATGAGAAGCAAAAAGGGAAAGAAATCCGAGATGTTAAACGCCGTTGTTTCAGATAATGAAGGAGATCAAGAAGTAACCTCCGGGTAAGGATGGGTGATCGACGGCGTCGGCGAAGCCAGAGTACAGAATAATAGATCAAGACCCTCCATTCACTGGAGGCCTAGGTCGCCGGGAAAGGCATCGCCGGAGTACACATTTGCTCCGTTTCCTCTGTCTGCTACTACTTTTGAGAGAGAGTACCTTAATGGGAACAGAGATTTCTGAAATGAATGAGAGGGAAACTGCTGGAAGTTTTGTACAACGTGGGTGTAGATGATGTTGGACAGAGCACTTGAAGGAAAAAGGGGTGTATTGAAGGACATCTGGACATGTAGTGGGATAATAACTGTTTTTGGGAGGTTTTTTTTTTTTTTTTGGGGGGGGGGGGGGGGGGGGGGGGGGGGGCGAACGTGGGGTAGGAAGTTGTGGTGGAACTGTGTTTTGACGAAAATTGGAAAGAAATGACAACAATTCAAGAAAAGAGAGTTGTGGGCATGGCAGTTGGGATACAGTTTTATTTGGGGTCTTACTGTTTTATCCCTACAGTTTTTACCCACATAAATTACAGGTTTGAGGGTATTTTTGGAATTAAAAATACATGACAGGAGACATCAAATTGGTGCTCTTCCTTTATATATTAGAATAGATGGTTCAATTCCATGATTTCAAGGTCTCAACATTATACTATGAAGGAGATGGTTTATAATTTTAGATTTGGAGAAAAAAGAGAAAAAGTCAAGATGGCCGAGTTGGTCTAAGGCGCCAGTTTCAGGTACTGGTCCGAAAGGGCATGGGTTCGAATCCCATTCTTGACAAACCGTGAAAACAACTCTTTTCCCCTTTTCATTCCCTTTTCCTTTGGTGCCAAAATGTACCTTCAAATACACATCTACCATCGGGCTTGTACCCAAGCGGTTATCTTATGGCCTTACATAAGGAAAACTAGGGTTCGAGTCTTGTTAGAGACGTTTGGAGTTCAAGACTATTGACAGCTTCTAAATTTCTTGTGGACTAACATACTAACTTCTCTGCTAATCCCCTACGGTAGTATACAATATTAACCCCACACACACACACACAAACCTACACATCAATTAACATCCATCGTCATTGGACCAATCAAAGTTGTGAATTCCGTTCCGTACCGGCCAGTACGTACCGTACCGGTGCGTAAACGGAACGCAAAAAGTCATGTTCCGTTCCGGTTAAAATACCGGCCTGTTCCGGTCAATACCGGACGTACCGGACAATATCGGTCTGTTCCGGGCATTTTCCGGCGTACCGTACCGGTCCTTTTTTTTTTTTACATTTTGTTTATATTTACACTTAAAATTTTAAAATATGGTAGATATATATTAAATATATATATATATATATATAATATTAATTGCGGTAAATCCGGAACGGTACCGGGATACAGCCCGGTACCGGTATGTACCATTCCAGTAGTGAAAACGGTACGCTGACCGGTACGGTATTGACAACTTTGGGAACAATGTTACATTCACAACTTTAAAACACAATTCAAAACACCTTCAGATCTGTTCGATGTACATGAGTCCACTTGCATCAAACGGTTCTGAACAGTTATATGTCTAGAAATGTGTTGCAAATCAAAGGCGTGTGGAAAGACTTTCCGTTTTCATGGAGGCTTCCACATCTTCCTTCGTTAAAAGCCTCTAGTTGTGTTTGGTTCATGGATATGACTAGTGAGAAAGTTGTGCCAATGAAAATCAAATAAAGAAGAGAAGGGGCACATTTAGTACGTATGCCAAAACAGAGCATAGCTCCCTCCAACTCAACACAAAGACTCACGCAAGCACAAACAGAACTGTGTAATGACAATAAACCATTAACAAACAATGAGCTGAGAAATCAAATGTCAAATATTCCGACAGCATAAAAACAACTACAGGAAACAAGATCGATTTGTCGACAAATGAACAAGAAGTTCCCAAGCAATCAGTCTAGGGCAAACTGAAATAAAGAACGTTCTTTCAGATAATAAGGCAATAGGCTATATTTTCCACATTTTTCATCATCGTCATCATCAAAGTTGAAATATACTTTCAACCATTATATAGAGCTAAAAGAGGTTTTGCTCTATCACTCCACAATTTCAGCTCTTCGAGGTTTGCTTCTCCTTTGCCTTTTGGATCTTCAGAACCTTTTTCACAATCTTTTGCTCTTCGACCAAGAAGGCTCGGATGATCCTACCACAACCACAATGGGAAAATATCAGAAGGACTGATTACTGCCCAATTGCTTACACATCAAAGTACTTGTTAACTAATGAAAATCACAGGAGTCCCATCATAGAGGCCAATTACCTCTCCCGGACAGCACCTGCAGACAATACACCACCATAGGCACGGTTTACTGTCCTACGGTTCCTGGACAATCTAGATCTCTTGTATTCAGCAGGTCTCAAGTGAGGAATCTACAGAATTTGAAATAAAATCGATGTCACGTCTCTTACAGATCTTTAATTGCTGCTAACACAGGCCCATTAACTTCACAGCAAGCATAGCTGAGTTCAAACTTCAAAGACCGATTTAACTCACAAGTAAACAAAAACTATAAAAAAACACTCATGAAGGAAATGATTCAAGGCAAAAGATAATGATTGGATCATGTCTATAACCGGAGAAATGGTAGTATTACACAACTTGCAATCCACAATCAACAACATGCCACCAGAAAAGGAGAAAAAATAAAATAAAAAATGGAAACGGGCACAAATACAGAAAATCGGGAAAAGGCCAAAACTCAAAAGTAAATAATGGACACTGGAGCTTGCAGTAAAGATGTAGCAGCAAAACATATGCAAGTGAAGTTACTCTCATTCACAAATAGTGGACCAAGTATTACACGATACTAACAAAATTCTAAAACAATCTATTCAATCATGGCAGCTAAGACCAAACGCTGATGCAGAGGTCTTTATCGGGTGAAATAAAAAAGCAAAACAGACAAAAATAGCTTCCCATAATCTTAACCTTAAACACAACATACATTGTTCCTAGAGATTCACACAGACCAACTGATGACCATAAAATGCTGTTCCAATTTGGAGAGGCACATATTGGTCTTGACAGTACTAGGAAAAAAGGCTTCCTTAGTTTTAACAAATGCCACCAAAACTTTTTGGCCCTTGAGACTTCCTTTTACCCCATCAAAGATGTCAATAGTATACCATACTAACGCATTATCTTGAACCATAGTACTGTGAGAGGCAGAATACCTAACTAGAATACGTTCCATATCTAGTTTCATACCTAACACAGCCTTACTTTTGAAGCCTGCATAACTATGGCAAGCATAAATTGCAACCAAGTCCCTCAAACGGTCAAACCATAGATGAAGTACCCTAATTAAGTGTCGACAAGGATAGGGACCACCTCAACGGCTCAACCCAAGCTTCATTTTCCAAGCAAGAAGGGATGGAAGCATAGTAGCATACTAGCATTGAGGAAACTATTGTAACCAAAATAAACCAAATGGTCCAAATTGTACAAGAAACCAAATCTCTGGAAAAGTTATCCCAAACAATTTTTCTCTAACAACTGCTACGCGCTAGTCAGGCGGAATAGGGGTACACAGCACCTACGCCAACTTTTAGAACACTGGTCCCAAACGAAATATTCAAAGCAAACCCAATTTTAGTTGACATAAGTGGATCAAAACCCGACAGCTGAAATGCATAATGATCTTGGCACATGCTATCTTAGTAACAGTAATTTTCTCACATTGATGCAAGATAAGAAATCAAGACACGTGACATTATATTTGCAATATACTTCCTCGTTCAAATAAAGTAAATAAGGTCACGGGCTGTTACACTGATGAGTGAGACCATAAAGCAAAAGAGAAATATACCCCTTGGATTCTCTTTCCAGTCACAGGACATTTGGGTCCACTAGCTCTCTTCTTGGTGCTCTGATACACCAACTTCCCTCCTATAAATTCATACAAAATTTAGCTCAAAATCAGTAATCAACAATCATTTCCTTTTTTTCCTCGATCAGACAGGCAAAACAATCTAGGGTTTCAACAGATCAGCAAAACCCAGAAGCCAAAACATGAACTTTTGGATCGCATTGCTAAACTAACTTACAGGACACATAAACAAGAACAGAGTCCGCAGATATGTTTATAAGCTAGGGTTTTGAAAGAATACCGGGGGTTTTGACGATCCTGTTCTGGTTTGATTTGGTGGCATAGCTGTGCCGTTTACGATAGGTGAGTCTCTGAACCATCTTCCCACTGATTTCAGCACTCACTCTCTCTCTGGATGTGAAGTGAAGATAAAGACTGAGCCAAAAGAGTCGGCTGGAGGAGAGAGAGTGTGTATATATAGCAGTTTCAAGTCTTTGAAGCCCTAGATCTCACGGCTCTTGGTGAATAATTTTCAACGGTTGAGAATTAAAGTTGATCAAAATAGCAAATAGACCCTCCCAAAAAGGTTTTTACTCTACAATTAAATCATGTTAATAAGGGTATTTCACCTCATGTTTGGGATGTTGAATTGGTTGTTTATGCGTTAATCAATCACGCGTTTATAACTAACTCAAGCGCGGTATTTGAGCTCTGCATGGAAGCAAAAAAAAAAATATTCTGTTTGATGCAATTTTATCTCAAATCGATTATGATTTCACATTAATTGTAAAAAAATTAGAAAGAGAGTTTTGACGTTGGAGGAAGTTTGAAAGTTAGACCTTCTATATTTAATTTCCGTATTTTTATAAAGTGAAGAAAAGAAAACAAAAACAACTTTATTGATATTAAGTCATGTTAGAGAGAAAATCAAGGAGAGCACTTTATTTTACTATTATTGGGAGATAAATACACTTGCTCAGTATTAGTAATTGACATGTAACCAGTATTTTAATCTTGAGCATTTTGGAGGCGGCAGTTTGGACATGACAAAATTTTGTCAATGCGAAACTTTAGCTTTTTTTTTTTTACAACCGAATATTTGGATCCGCTTGTACATACCTTAACTAATTCCGAAATCTAAAGTTAACGACCGAACAATCCCTCAATTGTCCCAAAAGTTTGAATTGTTTGACCTTTTTCGGATCTTTTTAATGTGTTTAGGCTGATAAAAAAAACTTGGTTGTTTTCAGCTAATTGTGAGTAAGGCAAGGTATGGCTTACCTAGGCACAAATCAACTTGGAAACTTGTGGATCAAATGTGAAGCGCCCTCAAGAGTGACAAAAACCATATTTATATATAGACTCCAAATGCTAAACAACTTTTGTAAACATTTTAGACATTTTTTAAATAGAAAAATGCTAGCACCACGTAAAAGTGCGCATACACAATTACACGTACACACATTCACATTCACTGCGGATCTCACGCGCTCCAATAAAAGTGGGCACACATTATGCAGTATATATAAAAAAGTAGTTCTAGGTTCACACTTATGTTCACTGTGAATCATGCCCGCCTTCATATATGGAACGGAGATGGTTCCTACACAAATTTGAAAGGAAGAGCATACCGAGGCTTAGTTTCGCTAAGTAAAAAGTGCAAAAAAATGAGTTTTGTCTTTTATTAATTTCTTTTTTTGCATTTGCTAATTTTGAGATGTGAATGTCAGAATTCGAGATACTTCTCATTCCCAACGCTTAGTAAAAAAAAATTATTGGAGCCACTCGAAATTTGGATGGTAGTTATTTTTACAAATTAACTAGAGGTGCACGTAAGTAAGTTGGCCGAACACTCGTTTAAAAAAAAAAAATTTGAGTACCTAATCAAGAAAGAACAATCATTGCACTCCTCTTCCGCTCTCAATCCTCCTACGGGGCTCGCGCCCTGAATTCTTGCTCTTATAAATTCTAGTAGTTTGAGATGTATTTCTATGACGATTTCGAGCTCATGCTTCCACACGCACACCCAAATTATGTGATTTAGGTTGACAGTGGACACTGGACATAAAGCAAAAAACGCATAATTGTTAGGTGAGAGTTTGGGCATCTTATTGTCATGACTAACGTTCCACTAATGCAATCAGAAGCCAAGACACTCATCTTTTTTCCTTCTTTTTTTATAATCAGATGTCCGGGTCAGTTTGCTCGCATCTCGACTAATTCTGGACCCTGAAGGTAACAACCAGGCATAAGTCTTCCAGTGGCCCCAAGGTTTGGAATATTTGACCTATGTGAAAATAAAACATGTAACCTTATGAAGGAACACGTATTGTTTTCTCACAACCACTTGACCAGACCGCTTCAGGTTCAAACACTCATCTTTCCTAATGGGCTACCTTATCTGTTCAGACCAGATCATGATGAGCCAAAGAAGTGTGGACACTGTGTGCTGATTTTTCTTGGAATAAAAATGAAAGCAACTTGACCAACATTCCTTCTTTACCTTACCTTTCACGAAACAAATAAAAAAAAACCCAGAACACATGTTGCAAGAACTTGTCAATAAACCACCATCTCTACCCACCACAAAAATGGATTTCTATTCCTCTAGGTAGATCTAGGTATGAAACAATGGGAAAGAAAAAAGAAAAAGAAAAAAAAAGGGTTAATTAATACAATTTTATTAACAAGGAAACAACAGAAACGAGGGCTCTACGCGTATCTTCCTATTTTCAAAACTAATCTTGGTTAATTTATTCCTACACCAAATTAGTTGGTCTGTTGTTAATCTATTCATGTTCAACACCCTGGCAACCAAATTCATGTCCACCTGCGAGAAGAAATACAGGACGTGGTCCGAACCGTCTTCGTTACTCTTCTGAAACCTCTTCAATATGCAACTTCCACGCCTCAAGAGCTCTCTGAGCTTCTTCTCCTTCTGCATTCCAAGGATGAGTACATTGGTGACTTGTGTTCAATCAATCAAGCAGTCGTCGACAGACGGAATGAAAAAATTGGTTGACAAGAACTAACCTTTTGCAGATTTGCTCGGACCTCCATCAGAAGCTCGGAGTCTTCTGGGTTTTGAAGGTCGACGTGAGGAGGCCCCTTACGACATTTTGCATTCGTGCTAGAACAATCTTTATCTGCTCGAACGAATCGCCAGAAGATTCGAATAGACTCCTCGATGATCTCTACTAGGTCATCGCTTGTAATTGCATAGTCTCCTCTCTTCATTGCCTTCTTCCTATCCCTAGGGTCCTCTGCACACAATTTAGATTTGGTACTCAGCTACTTGTATCTAACACTTTCTGCCACAAACTTAAGGAATGAGACTATATATAAGCAGACGATATCCTTTTCAGAAATTCTTTGGACTTAGATATGGACATAAATGTGGCTAGAATCATCTGATGCATCTCAGGCACATTTGCATCAAACGGCTTCCAACATATGGACATTTTTGACGTGCAAAAAATGTTTCAGCAATTGACATACCGAAAATGTTTTTATGAGTTTTTACCTCTTATAACAGGAACTTGAAGAAGATTGCGAAGAACGCATCGGCTCTTGACATAGTACTGAACTCTAGGCCCTTGGAAAGGCTCATCCTCCACAAACCGTTGCATGAGCACTTGAAACTGCTGATATTCTCCTGCAACTTCATTATACAGTCGAATCCCGCGATGATCTGATTCCCACAGCTCCACGGCCTTCCCATGTTGCCAGTGCAAGATTTCCCAAGAAAGGCACATCTGCCCAACATACACAACTTCCAACTCACTCTGCAACTCTTCCATGAACTTCATCGTTGGATCACTCCCCTTTTTCTTACGCTTGCTTAGGATATTCTTTTCCGGGAAAACGGATTGAACGGCAGATTTCTGGGACGTCGAAATCGACTTGAGTGGGTCCTTAAGCTGCAGAAAACCTGTAATCAAATTGGAGGATTGAAAAATAGATGTAACAGGTCCCCCCCATGCAATAATCATACTGGGAAAAGTCATTTGTGAATAGATCAACTCGGCATTATTTAATAGTAGACTATTTCCTAGATTATGTGATATGAATAAGAAAGGAACGTTCATTTAAACATATCAGGGACCAATATGATTTCGTGGACCACCATCGTAAATGTAGATCACTTTAGGATGAGAAAACTCGAAAATTAGGTGGGGGGAAATTTGAAAAGTATATATTATAGGTTTGGGTTTGACATTTAGTTCTATGAATACGACATTTAACTTAAAAAGGCATAGGGTTTTATGGAGTAGCTTAGGGTTGGCGCAGTGGTCACCTCGCAACGAAAAACTTCAAAAAGTCTACTGATTACAGATTTGACTCTTATCCGCGTGCTTTCAATTCCTGTGTCGGCCAGTTTATGCTACCAGTACCGAACAATGGGATTGGCCTTCTGGATCATTCGGTCCATTAGGCCGGATACCGAATCCTATGTGCAATACTCATTGCTATATTCTCTTAGTTGCATGATTGAAATCACCAAAACAACACAACAAGGAAAAATAATAGGGAACAATGCAAATTACCTTTTCACCCTTTTACCAGCCAAACAGAGTTTCATCATCATTCCAATGCTAAAAGGTTGATGTTCTTTTATGTTACTGCTAGCCAAAACTAATCAGATATGGTGGGTCATCTCCCTAACTGGCTAACTTCTCCTATTATGATGGGTAGGTGATATTAATTACTACTCTCAATTGATTGCAATTGGTTAAATTATGTTGGAACTGCTGCAGATAATAATGGCTAGGCCAGGTTTTGCCTTTCACAGCTGCTATAATGAGAATAACTACCACTAGAAAAAATCAAATGGGGAAAAAAAAAAAAAACAAAAACAAAAATGTTGGTGATGGTTAACAAGAAATCAAATCTAAAAAAGGGAGGGGAAGTATCAAGGGAGTGACATACCTATTGCATACATCTTCTGGAAATTCAAGATGTCGAATTTTCGCATCCGTTCTCGGTAACTCCTGTACAGCTTGTGAAGGTCGTCCATTCGGTCCGTGCGCTGGAACTTCTCGTCGATTTTCCATGGCTTTAAATCCTCCATCATTCTCGGCGACTCCTCGGATTCTTCGAGAATCGTGGGTAGCCCCGTGGCTTTCACCTTTTTCAGCTCATTCTTCAATTGTTCTATCAAATCTTGGTGTTCCCACAATGTTTCCATCTTGTTTGAATCCTCTGAATCCCAATCCTGCGTTTCCTTTGAACTGACTTTTCCAGGATCAACTTTATCAGTTGACTCGTCCATTTTCCCAGGAAAATCTTTTTCTGATAAAAAATCGGAATTCAAATTCCCTTCATCTTGGAAATCACCCTCTTGCTCTTCCATTGAAACCTTATCATCCTCATCAAATTCAACCCCTTTGGGATCCTTGTTGGAATCATCGAAACCGGTTTCATCAAAATCCGACATTTCTCCTCCGAAATCCCCATCTGATAAAAAATCATCACTATACGAATCCATTAAACGTTTCATAACTGAACGCAGAGGACTCGAACTGAACGACTCTGAGTCAGAATCCATACCCGAAGAATCCTTTTCAGAGTGAACCTGAACATCATCAGAAGCTAAAATTTTCCCTGTGTCAAATGGCTTTTCTTCCTCTTTTGTGTATCTCATTGCCTCGATTTTCTCCAGTACATCATCTGAAAAAAAATCACTACTTGATTCCACTGGTAACTCTTCTCCAATAGCTTTTGCTTCACCATCAGTTGATTCCTCTGGTATTTCTTCACAAAAAGATTTTGCTTCGCAATTAATTTGCGAATACTTCCCATCATTTGCACCATCTCTATCGCCAAAGGAACCAACATTTGAATCATTAGTTAGTTCTTTTGGATTAAAACTCACTACCTCCGTTTCAAACCTGATAGGATCCCCAATTTCTCCCCTGCTTTGACTGAATTCTTCGTAAGTCGGAAACTTAAACGTGAAACTGAACTCTGGTGTCTTTTTCTCGGTAAACCCATCATTAAAATCAATTGAATCTTGCTTGGGTTCTTCCTCTTTGTGCTTCTCTGGTTGTAACTCCGGCTTTGGCTCGATAAAATCCAAATCTTTTCCTCTGTTTTCTTTGGAATAAATGCCCACACGGTTTGAATTACCTTTTGAATCGCTGTAATTTGTTTTGAATCTGTAGAGAAGAAACATTAAAAAATCCTCATGAGAGAACACATAAAACAAAGAAGAATTAATATCAACGTCCCAAAATATTGTCTCGTCTGCAAAACGAAAACTTAAATATGACACCCTTTTTTTTAAAAAAAAAAACTCACCTTTTTCCTTTTTCTGCGAGTTACTATATTATCAGTGGATCTTTAAATTTAACAAAAAAAGTATGAATTTTTCTTCACATAAATGGGGATTTTTTGGTTTTCATTTTGAAGACCGACAATCTTTTTGAGACAGAAATAATATCTACGGACAAAAAAACCAAATAAGTGACAAAGTTGGAATTCTTTTTCATAAATTTAATTTCACAAAGTTTTCGTTTTGCAGACCAACAAGGCGACAATCATTTGGAGACAGTAAGTAATATTTATGGACAAAAAACTCATTATATATGAAAGAGCGAGTTTGATACCTGAACAGATAGGCCCTGAAGAAACTGAACAAGGGAACAAAGTAGGTGGAGAGAGAAACCCAGAAGATTCGAACAAAAACTACCAATTTTTGGTACATAAAATGTGTGCTAGAATCCATAACCACTGAATCGGGAAACTCAACATAACCAGCTTTCATCGACCCATCAATTTAACCTGCCTTTAAATTCGTTTGGAAGCAACAAACAGGGGAAACAGAAACAGAGCAGGTCAGAGAACTCATGGCTGCTGTGAATTTTTCCGGGAAAGAATGGACCTCGCACCTGAAAATGAAACATCAAATGATTGACGGATAGAATTGTGAGGAAATTAGATGCGGAAGAGGTGGAAATTTGACCTAATATTTCGGGAGAGTGGAAAGCAGGATTTAAAAGTGGAGATAACTACCTGCGAGCGACTAGGGTTAGAGTTACTTTGTGGGTTGCTTAGGCCTGGGAATTCTGAGGTTTGTTGTGTGTGTGTTTTGCATATGTGGGAAATTTATCAGTTGGAGGGTCAGTTTTTTGCCGGTTATCCTTTGCACCGTGTGTGTAAGAGAGAGAGAGAGAGAGAGAGAGAGAGAGAGAGGTTAAAGTTTACTCATTCTTGGGGGCTGATGAATGTATTGAAAGTTTACGTCAATTTCATGATTGACTTTAAGATTTTTGGGAAGGGGTAGTTGGGGAATAACTGACAAATGAGACCAACATAAATGAACTGTTATAATTTTAGGGGGCTTATCGTACACTTTCGAGATTTTGTCTTAAAAATTGGGAATAGGATATCCGTTTTTGAAGGAACCAAAGAAAATTTAGAGACCAAATTGGAGTATCTAAAAAGTACAATGGATCTCTCCTCGATTGTCTCATAAAGTGCAAAAAATGAGAATAAATTATAAAATCTTCCTCTAATATATCTCATTCATTCTCCATTTTGGAGGTTTAGAGATGGATTGGAGATGCTCTTAGAGAAGGATGGTATATACCATAAAATGGTATGCATTTTTTTTTGTGTATGTTGCGGATTCTTTCTATACATATATACATATTATTGATAAATGGATATTCAGACCAGTTTTCACGCACTTTGACTAACTCCGCAATCCTGAATGTAACAATCGGGCGTAACTCCCGGTGACTCCAAAGTTTGTGATGGTTGGCTTCCGCTGGATTATATAAAATTTTTAAGGTAAGTTATGCAGTTTTTGGTTATATAGTACGCAGTAATTTTTTTTGATAAATAAAATTCGTGTTACCAAAATTTCCTGCGTGTGTACGTGGCTCACACGGTTTTCTGAAACAAATCGGCTCACACGGTTTCTGAAACATATATCAAAACGTGTAATTGGTTGTAGGGGATTTTAGCTGGCTTTAATTTGTTCTTAAGAAAACCCCAAATGGGAAAAGTCCAGATTAATTAATATGCACACCACACACGTTTTCTTGTAGGATTTAGGAATACCACTGCTTGCACCAGCTATATATTAGTATAACATTGGGTGGTTCATTAAATACTTCTAAAGAATCAGAGTATTTTTCTTTTAATATCATTTGAATTTTAAGTTTTTTTGTGGGGTTTTTTTTTTTTTTTTTTCAAATGATAGGATAAGATAAAATAAATGATAGCAACGAAAAACATTCTCTAGGGAGGGGAGTTAGAAGCCGCAAAGAAGACGAGTACATCAGTTTAGAGTATGAAACTCTATGGGCATCCGCTCTTAATTGAAAGCAACATTCAACATACTATCTAATTGATGAAACCCAACATCCATTTGAAAACCCAATTTTTCCAACTGATCCGCACAAGCATATTTGTCGCGACAATTATGCATCACTTCTGTCACTTCCAGCTGCTGCAGAGAGGTACTTGCAATCGTTCAAGTAAATCCACCATGACTACGTAGAAACTTTATATTCATCTCAAAATTAATTGACAATGAATGGAGATATTCCAGATATTATTAAGTGATCACCCATTCCACTCCTTAGCAATGTGGGACTCGATTTCCTACTTTATATCCATCTCAAAACCAATTGGCAATGAGTGGAGAGGTCCCAGATGTTATTAAGTGATCACCCATTCCACTCCTTAGCAATGTGGGACTCGATTTCCTTAACATCCCTCCTCACGTGCAGTCGCGTTTGAGGTCTGTCACGTGTGGCCACTTTTGGGTCCTATCATCGTGCAGCCTTTTTGCTGGTCTGTCATCGTGGGGTGTGGATTGTAAATTTTATAAAATATGGAGTGGAACGGGCCCCGCTCTGATACCATGTAGAAACTTTATATCCATCTCAAAACCAATTGGTAATGAGTGGAGAGGTCCCAGATGTTATTAAGTGATTACCCATTCCACTCCTTAGCAATGTGAGACTCGATTTCCTTAACAGACCATTGAGTCTGTCCCAATTTTTGTATTCGGAAGCCGTAGCCTAGCCTCTAGTTGCAACCGTCTTGCAACCCCCATGATTCTGCAACCAAATTAGCTGCAGCTCCATTAATGTTATGACAACAACCTGCCACCCAATTTTCGCTATAATCCCGAATAAGGCCTCGTGTTGCCGCTGGTGTTGAGTTGCACCAAGATGCGCGATTCGAGTTTAACTTAAAAAAGGAATGATTATAAAAGTCTCTCAAAGCTTAACAGTTAACACTGTCAAGATGTCTCTCTAAAATAGCTAATTAAGGCTCCGTTCCAGAACGGATTTAAGAACTTATTTTTTGTTCAATAATAAGACTTGTTCCACAAATAAGGAATAAGTACTTATTTTTTGGTTAAGCAACTTCAAGTTCAAAAATTATGTGTTTACGCAAATAATTTTTTTATCAATATGGATCTTGTTTGATAGATCTTTTTGAAATCTTTAATACGGTGCAAAAAAATTTAAAAAATTATTTTTCATTTACGTTGTTTTTGAGTTTGAAAATGTGAAATAAGTTGCTTATTTGGGTTTTGTGGAACAACCCTTCTTATTTTCTTTGAGAAGATCCAAAATAAGTACTTATTTTTTAAGAAGGTTTCTGGAACGGGGCCTAAATTTTATCCTTACAAAGGCTATAGACAAGCCAATATCATCCAAAGTCCTACTGAAGAGTTTTAAACAACAATCATTTTCTCTAGCCCTGTACCTACCGGCTATCACTATCCAATAACAAAGTACGAGCTTTTTCCATGTAGGTGGCTACAGAGCGCTTGCTTGATGGATCTGGTTAGAAATTGAGTGACCAAATTAAATAATTAAAAAAAGTAAGAGATGGAAAAAGAAAGCTAAAATTATTGAATGGCCAAAGTAAAAAGTTCGAGTAACCTGAAAGGGGGAAAGTGTAATTTGTAAGCGACACAACAAAACTTGAACTTGAATCTTCAGTCCCCTCTTTTTTTCTTTTCTTTTTTTTGTAAAGAAAAGAGGAGATCCGAAGTGTTGGTCTCTAGCTGGGGTTCTCTACTTGGGGTCCGTTTGATTAAAGCAAAAATGATAAAAATAAAATAAAATGTAAGAAATGGGAAAAATGACAATTTTTGGTATTTGATTAGCATAAAAATGGTAGAAAGTACTCGAAGGTAAATTTTCTTATACAACTCATTTAAGCGTGGTTGCAGATTTTTTTTTTCCCTCGTGAAGGTTGCCACCTCTTTTGAGTTTTGACGCTTGTCAGTTATGCCTATCAGCCTATAATTGTTTTCCTTTCCTACCAGAATCCATATTGTATTAATTATAAGGGTACAAGCATTTTCTTACAAGATTCTTACAAAACTTTTCTACGGATCCTTGTCCTTGTGACAATTGTATTCACATAAGGATTTTCTTATAAAATTATTGGAAAATAATTAGGCGAATGTGTAGCTAATAACGTAGATGATGCCGTGAGTTTTTCTTAATTTTTCATAATTTTATAGGTTCAAAGGGTCGTTTTGGGCCCAGGTCATCGAATCAAGATCTATCCTTGTGGATTTTTCATGGGAAGCAACGCCCCAATATTTAAATAATTTGAGTCATTCATTTGTATGTCTTAATGCATTTATTGTCCATGCAAAGAATCAGGTTGATCGAATATCAATAAAAACTTGGTTGATCTAACTTGACATAAGAAATGGATGACCCGAGTTTGACCATCCATTTCTCTCATAACAAGTGTGCTTCATTCACATGGATACCGATATCCGTTAGGCCTGGATGTTTGCATAGATGATAAAGATGTCGAGAGTTATCAAATGAACGGTTTAAATTATCAAATAGAAAGACAGTGAATCTTATTTTGCGTCACATAACTGATCAAACGAAGAATCATCGGATCACATGAGAGGATCCTATCCATGTAGCTATGTCCTTCATAAATCTCTCCAAGGTGCCACTTTGCCTTTTCCTTGGTCGCTAGATTAGGTAGGAAAAGGGGAAAAAAAGATGAATTTCAAAATGTCATATGAATATTGTAGTTTGCCAATGTCACCTTCCTATTTTCTTTTTAAAAAGAGAGGGAAAAAGAGAAAAACCGAACAATATTGTAATTGAATGACTCGGTGTCTTTGTATCAGGCAAGATTGATTATTATTATTTTTTTTAACGGATAAATCCAAAATGCTCAAGTCACGATATTTGCTATCCGCGCTTTGTAGTTATTTTATATAGTCCGTATCTCCTCCCCTCGTAGTTCTCTTTTGTAATACACAAAATGGAAGTCTTCACCTTCTTCTTTTCAATTGTCACTAGCTACTGCTCTTCTATTTTAGTGATTTATCGAACGCTTGACGCGGTCCTAAAATGATGAGATAAAGTAGCTCAGAGGAAAATTAAGTCTGAAATTCTTTCACTTCTTTATTAGAAAAATGGCTTGTTCGGAGAGGAACAATTTTAGTGTTCAAAAGGATCCAAAGAGCTCAATCTTCAGTTCTTCCAAACATTAATTTTCATCTTAGAGCTAAGGTTCCCAAATTTTCAAATGTAAAGCTAGCCCTCACGTCGAACCGGGGGATGGTACAGGTACTGCTGTGCGGGTGGTGCTGTGTTGTGCACCATTCGAACCGTTTGGTCGGCAATTCAAAAATTCAAATCTCACTTCTACAATGTAACATCCAAGCCGTTCATTGCCGATATGAAATCTGGACTAATGGATTGCCGAACGAACTGCTAGAATGGTGCACAAGCACTAACTCACTCAATCCGACGATACCACTCATTGGTACTCTAATATGTTTCAAAATGGAGTCTTCTCTGTTATAAATTTTTTGTTTCTTACCTCTATTTGTTGTTATGCCTTTCTTGTTTTCTCCGTATTGTTTATATTCTTTCAATAGAAATTTAGATTACAAAACAACAAATAATTTTCATTCCTCTGTATTGCCAGCTGCCAAGTCTTTATTTTCTTAATTTTACACTAAACAGTTAAGCGACAAACCAATGCAACGGAAAATACCCTTTGTTTATGTATTTGTTGTTATTTACTATATTTTCCCAGTCCAACCAATGAGGAGTTGGTTAAGTGATTATCTTGATCAAGATCCAGGTTCAAGTCATCAAAGTGTCTCATTGGCACAAAATATATTCCAAACACCATCCATACATGGTGGGGCCTTAGCTTCGATCTCGACATAGGTGCAGTAAGATCCTCTACGGATAATAATGTGGTGTGACGGGATGGGACTGGACCAATACTCTCTGAAGAATAGGGTTGTAAACGAACGGAACAGCTCGCGAGCTTGGCGCGGCTTTGCTCATTAACGCTCAACCCGGCTCGACTCGTTTAGAAAGCTCGAGCTTGAGTTTTCAGCTCATTTAGATAGTTCGGCTTATTAAAAGAGGTTCAACTCGATTAAAGAAGTCCGTTTAGTAAATGAGTAAATTTGGCTCGTTAAGGACTCAACTTGTTAGGATTCGAGCTCAAGCTTTTGACTCTTTTACAGCTCTAATGGCGATGAATAAAGATGACGGTAACATACCTACACTCCATTTCCATTTCGCAAACGAAAAAAAGATGCTACTTATTTCCTTAGTGAGCACACGTCCCCAAGCCATAAGAAAGAATGAAAAAACTTTTGGTAGGTGAATGATTCAAATATTACTTTATTCTTTTTTTTTTGGGTAATGCAGCGTGCTCCGGGCCAGCTTGCGCGCATCTCGTACAAATCCCTACAGCCCCTCCTACTATCATTTCACACGCTTACACGTGGGAGTGAGGTGGCCTCAAGAGTTGTTGGCAATGAGAATCGAACCTGAAACCCCAAATGGAAGCAAAAACTTAAGTCCCAGATCAAGACTACTTGGCCAACCTTGAGGTTCTTTATTCTACTCCCGCCGTCCCTAAATAAGTGTCCGGCGTGCAAATTTAGGCCTTTAAAAAAATGCATGTGTTACGTTAAAAAATCAAATTTTTTTCACAAATCAATACTCCTGGCAATGGGTTCTATTAGATTAAGGGAAAAAAAAAATTAGATTTTTTAACGAAAAACATGCATCTTTTATAAGGCTTAAGTTTGCACGCCGAATACTTATTTAGGTACGGAGGGAGTATGGTTTAGGCCTTGTTTCCCAAAAGGTAGCATGATCAAAGAGTTAGGAATTTTATTGTGATTATGCAGAAGATACAACTCAATCAATCTATAATACGAAAATTAAAGATGTACGAAATAAAGAGAGAAAAAGAAAAAGAAATATAATAACACAAGATTTACGTAATTTGATACACAAACTTTGTATCTACTCCACAAGAAGAGGGGAATAATCAATGCAAGCCTTCCGATTTCCTCTTAATTGTGTATTTCTATTTAACAAGTTTATCTCACTAAGAGCATCTCCAATCCATCTTTATTCCTTTAAAATAGAGGATGAATGTGACACATTGAAGGGAGATTTTGTAATTTATTCTCCTTTTTCTTCACTTTTTGTACTTTTTGGGAGAATATTTGAGGGACCCATCGTCCTTTTTAGAGTTTATCTCACTAATACTTCCTCCCCCCAAAAAAGAGTTCATCTCACTAAAATAAGCTTTAAAAAGTGTAAAATGAGTCAAGACAATAACAGGCGTCTGAACGGAGCTAACCCCATTCGAACGTGATTTGCTTGTCTCGACTGTCCGAATGAACATGACCACCCTCTGAATGCGGTTTCAAGTATCTTTTGAATCTTGATCGCATATGAGCATCCAGACGATCCTCGATCCTGTCTGGACGGAGTCTCCCATTTTGCCCCATATTGAAGACATACAACTATTAATTAATGTCAATTTCAACTTGCAAAAATGCCATGTTATGCTAGACAGAATAGTGGAATGAAGTTTTGTCACATGAGGGTTCAGAGACTACCCATAATCCTGAACCGCAAACCTATTCTCCGTAGGACTTGAACTCAGGTCGCCACTGGAGAAAGACATGAGCCAACCAACTTGACAAGCTTGGTTTATCCAAATGTCGTCTTGTTAACAAACACTTTCTATTGGCAATTTAACGCAAAAACCAAACCAAATCGAGCCTTATGTCCCAATCACTTAAGGTTGGTTACATGAATCCATTTTCTCTATTGAGCTCTGTCAAGGGCAACTTGTCAATTTAACGCAACAAGATTTAAAAAAAAAAAAAAAAGGGCAGATAAGTAAAAGATTTAAAAAAAGATAACAGGGGAGAGGAGACAACATTCGATTTTGAAGCAGTGATTTTTGCAGACATGTTTAGCGGCTTAAAATGGGAATCCCCAAACATACGTAATCAATTTTGTGGAGTAATTATATATCAGACTCTGTGTTCAATAATGGAGCAGTCCATTATTTTGGGCAGACTTCTTTCATTTCATTTATACTCCCTTTTATTATTGAGTCTTCTTAACTGTTTAATTTCTATCCAAACTTAGGAAGATATATTAACTGCTTTTTAATGCGAAAATTAATGGTCTTACAATAATAATAGTAATAAGGAAACTAAAGAAACAGATTCACGTTATTGTGTTTGCCACTATAGAAATTGCCGTGTGCGCCTTTCCTTTTGGTTCCGGAGAGATAGGGCAATGCTAAGGGTAGTAATGGTAGAACTCATAATATTATTTATGTGATTTTTTTGGCAAGAGGGGATCAAAGCCATCCGCGCGGATGGTTTCGTTTGCACTTTGGGTGTCACATTCCGAAATTTCACAACCCGAACACGTGAGTTCTAAAGATAACCCACCAATCAAGTATATGAAGACTAATATTTAGATCGAAGGGTCAAAGTACGTACTACCAAACCTATTCAAATTGTGCCTAAGTGCTAAGATTTCATAAAAATTTGTTTGTTTAGAAAACTTTTCAAAGTGGTCACAGTCAATGGGCAAAAACCTGGACTGCTTGTTTTTATCACCATTATATCTCTTTTCGGAGCATTGTTCTCTTCGCATCAGTGGATTTGTCTCCTGATCATTGCTCGTGGAGTGGATTTACACCCTTTTAAGCCAAACCCTCTATATCTTTGTCTCTCTCATGCATTTTGTTTGTGATTTGGTTTCTCCGTATGATTTTGTATATGTTTAGTTTGTTACTTCTCCTCCACTATCATGACCATCAACGATCATTTTTGGATTGGTTTTATCCTTGTTAAATTTTTTTGCTTTTTACGTTGTTCTAGTTGAAACAAATCAATAATCCACAAAAAGTCAAAACAAAATTAAGAAATGCATTAAAACAGAATTTGCAAGGGGTTGTTTGTTCAGACTCTGTACAATAATGGAGTAGTCCATTATTTTCCGCAGATATTCCCTTTTACTACTCTACCTATTATTCTTCTTAAGTGTTTACTTCTATTCAAACTTGGGAAGATATTAATGAGGAAACAAAGAAACAGATTCACGAGATTGTGTATGCCACTAGGAAATTGCCTTTCCTTTTGGTTATGGAGAGACAGCACGCACAATGTTAGGGACAAATCCAAATTTACATCTATTCTTACATCTTTTCTCACAAGTAATGGTAGTAGCCACAACAATATGTATGTGATTTTTTTTTTCTAGCTAAATTAGTTGGAAGCGTCCGGTCAAGGCCACCCGGATTGTAAATTAGGGCAAATATATTCTCACGACGCTCTTAATTTACCTGTTTTTTTTTGTAACCGGGTCGTTAATGTTTATTGTAACATTTCTAAATTTTTGAGTTAAAATGTTCTACTTTTTGAATTTTCTCTGTTGAATAGTATTAAATTACGATTGAGATAAACTGAAGCGCACAAAAGTAAAGATTTACATGTTTTGCTTTAAAGAGCTGAACTCTCAAGTATGAAGTTTTCCATATGCTATTTATATTCATGGTAGTGATTTTCACACTTCGCTCTTTTACAACTACACTTCTTCTTCTTCTTCTTCTTCTTTTCATTTTATATATTAATTTACAAGATTAATCTTTCAATTATATACTTTTTCACACTTGAAAGAGAAAAATTATAAATTCACAGTGCAAAAGGACAAAAGGGAAAATGCATTTATTAATAAAACGTGTGTAAAAATCAATTATCTATATGTCATTGTATGACACAAAAGTGTAAGAAGTAGGGTCCATTTGTGCGAGGTAAGTTGTTAGCTTAGTTTATGTATTTGTGTTCCGATAGTATAATTACCATTGCGTTAACTTAAATACATCATCAATCAAAAGTGGGTCCCATAATTGTACTTTCCAATTAGGGAAATGGCTTCAGTATCTCGGGTCATTTTAGGGACACCGTAACTTTTGGCATAACAAAACCATTATAAGTATAACCAAAATCAATTATAAGCATAACAGAACCATAACAAGGTATAACTTGTTTGTTATGTCTTGGTTGGGTTTTAGGGATAGCAATGGGGATGGGTCGAAGACGGTGGGTACTACCTCCACCCCCTACCCATTACCCCCTACCCGATCCCCATCCCCGACCTGATCCCCAATGGGGATTTATTTTTTTCCTCCATCCCCGACCCAAACGGGAAGCGGGGATCCAAAACGGGGATTCGGAATTCGGGCACCTGTATTTCACAATTTCAGCACCTAACAACATATACTAGCATGTGAAAGCCGAAAGGACTTGGATTGTTTTGTATTTTTTTTTTCCAGGGAAAAGGGTTGAGGAAACAGTACTAGTAACGGTTGTCGGTTGACCAGGAATTTAGGAGCCAACAAAGCTCCACAAATCGAATTAGAAAAGCCAACAAAATAAAATAAAGTAATGTATCAAGAAATGAATGGAAAAGAAGAGTGGACTGAGTGGTGCACTGACGCGGCGGAAATGAATAGAAAAGAATGAGATTATGAGAACCCTAAAAAAAATACTATTGAAGGGGTATGTTTTAATATAGTATATATATATATATATATATATATATATATATATATATATATATATTTCTGGGATTCGGGGATGGAGCAGGGCAGATAATGAACAGGGAACGGGGACGGGTAGCGTTCGGGGCGGGGACAGACCTATCCCCGTCTCCTACCCGATCCCCGAATTTTTAAAATAAAATTCCTCATACCCTACGCAATCCCCAAACGAATCTCCGAAGTTCGGGGATTTTCGGGGTGAGGAACGGGGAGGGTTCGAATGGGTCGGCCGAGATTGCCATCCCTATTAGGTTTGGTTAATTCTTGATTGATTTTTTGGATATTCCTTAGTTGTGTCTTGTTTGGGTTGTTGGGTTATGTTATGTTTGTAATGGATTTTAGTTATACTCATAATGGTGAAATTATGCCAAAAATTACGGTGTCCCAAAAATGACCGGGGATACCATAACATCATCCTCCAATTAGTGTTATGCCCGTGACAAAAAAATTCACATTGTTTTGTATTTCGGCCCCGTGCATGAAACATGTTACGGCCCGTCCCAATTGATTTGTTAACCATTTATCTAATCACATGACCAAAAAAAATGATTTCATATCGTACAATAGTTGGTCGGCCATTACTTATATACCATATTACTTTTAATTTCATGGCCGATGTGGGACTGTTGCCCACTTTTGGGCTTTAACAGAATATGCACAATGCTAATTGATAAAACATATATAGTTTTTTTTTTTTCCCTTCCTAGCCCGTGTTTATTGCACCGTAGTGTGTTTTCCATTCTATGTACGGGAAGACAAATCTACCATTATGAAATTAAGATTTTGAAGTGTGAACAAAATAACTTCAAACGAATTTGCAATTTTGAAAATGTAAGATAAACATAAGAACTATACAAAAACTAAAAAGTATAATGTTCATTTATCTAAACTTTTTATTGCCTAAAATCTCTCTCTCTCTCTCTCTCTCTCTCTCCCCTTCCTTTTGTAAATAAAATAATAACAAAAAACCTTTAAAAATAGGATTTGGGGTCTGGAGGCTTTTGGGGCTCAAGCACATTTGTATATGGTATTGATTGATTAATTGATGTCAATTACAACGGGAATTCACATAGTTATATCTTGAATTAGCTAAAAGTTTGTTTTTAATCTCACGTGACAAACTTTAACCACAACCTAACTACATTATTGGAAACACACAAAATGTACCCCTGGTAGTAATGTCATGGAACTTACTGACCTAATTTATGAACTGAATTTGTTTCTTTACTCCATTAGATTTTAGTGGAGATGGCCTCAGTCAACCACAGCCACCTTTATTATTTGTTCAATTTTTTCCCCCAAATTTGAAATAGAAGAAGTACGTGGATGAGAGTTGGGGACCGGCCACCTATTGACCTTTCTGGAGAGAATGCATATAGCCCAATTAACCTCAGAGTCAAAGTCTGCCCACTTTTGGACATTCTAGAAATAGAAAACACAATTTTGTTTGAGGAGAAAGACTAATTGGAATCTTCCATGACGAACGCGTTTTTGTTTGAGGAAAGACTTCCAAATTCCTGTGGGTCCAAAACTAAGAACCAATCTCATGATACAAATAACAATCCGAGAGAAGATTCCGGGACGCTGGGATGGTAATACTGGCTTCCATGGTACAAAGGGAACAAGTGAGGTTTTGTGCTCTTTAGGATTAGTTAGTTTCATGTTTGGCGCGTGGAACTAAAAATAGGATTGGACGGGGGGCGGGGGGTTTATGATTTTGCCCAACTAATACCCTACGTAAGAGATCCAGACTTATTAATCTAATGGTCAAAAATAATTTTTCACTACTTATCTCGTCTTTTATCACACGGAAATCAAGCATTGTACAATAAATCGTGTACTATATACCCACATGTCTCCTTTAACCCCGTTATCAATCTCACATTTTCCGGTCTTTTCAAAAAAAATCCGGCATTCAAACATGTCTGTGTCTCTTATAAACTAAGGAACATCGAAGCTAAATCAAATCAAACCAAACCTGTGAATTGGAACAAATGGCCCATAATCAGTGGACAACCTTTATGATTGGACTCTGAAACTCCAGGACCCGATGCAAGCTTCGAAGCCCAGTTATGTATCTATCTTTCTTGAAGTCTGGCCAGTTTCATTCACCTAGGAGAATCAATATTGCTATGGATCCAACCTTAATTTTCGGCAATAAGCCTTGCAATTTTACGAGACCACCAGGCTAGAGTACGAACAGAAGATCCATGGTAATTCGAACTCAATGAGCCCTAAACATCCGATCCATGTTAGGAAACTACTCAAAAGGGAACAAATAAACATTGTTGCTTGCGAACAGCTCGTGGCTCGACTCGGCTCATCTAGTAATCGAGCCAAGCTCGAGTTCGAGTCTTAGGCACGTTCACTAAGCGAGCCGAATTCAACACTCCAAAGCATAAAGCCCAATTAACCTCAGAGTCAAAGTCTTCCCACTTTTGGGCCTTCTAGACACAGAAAACACATTTTTGTTTGAGGAAAGACTAATTGGAATCTTCCATGACGAACACTTTTTGTTTGAGGAAAGACTTACAAATTCCTGTGGGTCCAAAACTAAGAACCAATCTCAAGATATGGACAACAATTCGAAGAGAAGATTTCGGGACGCGGAGATAGTAATCCTGGCGTCCATGGTACAAAGGGAACAAGTGAACTCTTATGTTCTTCAAGATTTGTTAGTTTCACGTTTGGCGCGTGAAACTAAAAATAGGATTGGACTGGGGGGATTATTTTGCCCAACTGACCCTGCGTAAGAGATCCAGGCCTATTGATCTGACGGTCAAAAATGATTATGGCCTTAATCGGTGGACAACCTTTATGATTGGACTCTGAAACTCCAGGACCTGGTGCAAGTTTCGAAGCCCAGTTATGTATCTATCTTTCTTGAAGCCTGGCCAGTTTCATTCACCTAGGAGAATTAAGGGAAAATGACGTGTTTCGATAATTAATATCCATCAATGACATTTTCAACATTAATAATTGTTCTTAGCTTATCCTTGACGGATATTAATTATCAAAACAAATCCTGTGCCGTCATTTTCCCGAGAATTAATCTTGCCATGGATCCAACCTTAATTTTCAGCAATAAGCTTTGCAATTTTACGGGTCAGATGTGACCCGGTCGAGACCACCGGGCTAGAGTACAAAAGATCCATGGTAATTCGAACTCGATGGGCCCTAAACATCCGATCCATGTTAGGAAACTACTCATGAGGGAAACAATTAAAAGCGCTGCTTGCGAACAACTCGTGGCTCGACTCGGCTCGTCTAGTAATCGAGCCAAGTTCGAGCTCGAGTCTTAGGCATGTTCACTAAGGCCTTATTCATTTGCGAGTTTTGAGTATTTTAGTTTTGGTAGTGGGTGAATAGAGAAATATGGTAATGATTGGAGAGAGAAGTAATGAGAAGAGAGAAAAATGAAAGTAATAATTGAAAAAATAGGACAATGATTGAAGAAGGATATAGAATAATGATTAGAAAAGAAAGTTAAGTATAGAAACAAATAAAGCCTAAGCGAGCCGAACTCAACACTCCAAAAGCTCAGCTCGGCTCGCAAAAAACTCGGCTCGTTTGGACAGCTTGGCTCGATTAAAGAGACGCATTAAATAAATTAGCGAGTTTTGGCTCATTTACACGAGCCTTTAGGCCGGAAGGGAAAGGAGAAGTTTGGAGTGGAAAGCCAAATTAAAGGGAAAATGACGGCCAAAGACGTGTTTTGATAATGGACTCAGGGGGGCTGCTCTCCCCCTTAGGGAGAGCAGCGTGCTGCTGCCCCATTTTTCGGGTCCGTTCCGGTCTCGCTCCGATCATCCGAATCGTTCACTTTGTAGAGTTCGTCGAGTAGAACAACTATGCAAAAAATCAGCTTAATTGGATATTATTAAGTACTTGATCGAAGCCTTTTTACTTTGAAAAGAATGGATCCGAAACACTGGATCAAATCCATTATTCCCAATGGACCAAGAGTTATATAGGCTCCGATCAGGCACTTAATGATATCCAATTAAGCTGATTTTTTGCATAGTCGTTCTACTCGACGAGCTCTACAAAGTGAACGATTCGAATCATCGGAGCGAGACTGGGACGGGCCCGAAAAACGGGGGAGAGCAGCCCCCCTGAGTCCTTTAATAATTAATATCCGCCAAGGACATTTTCAACATTAGCAATTATCTTAGCTTGTCATTGACGGATATTAATTATCAAAATACGTTCTGTACCGTCATTTTCCCCAAATTTAAATGGCAATGCCCCACCACCACTGATAGAGCGGTATCAACTCAAGCTTTATTCGTGCTCAGTAGGCCAGGCCCATGTTTCAAATTTTAATGAATGCAAACTTTGGGGTTTAAATGGGTTCATATGTTATCCATCAATGGCCCAGGTTTAGGGTTGCAGCCACTGTTACTAGGTCCAGCCTCCGCGATGGCAGATTGGCAGTCCCCTACAAACCCCACAGGCACTGCCACGTACGGTCCTGTAATATCAAACAGGCGTATACTTTGTCGAATGTATCGTTTTGTATGTTATACCTTTTCGTTTCGTTTTGTTGAGACGAGTGATTAATTCCAAAATTACGACGACAAATTAAACAAAATGTTACGAAAAATATAAAAATACCAAAATAAGTTCTGGACAAATATTTAATGAGGTCATTTCCAAATATTTTCTTGCGTATAAACGATTTATAAATATCTACTGTGTAGTAGAATGGATGCACCATATCTAACGATATTTCTTTTCCTTGGATTTGTCTAACTGCCAAAAATGGGTTTGTGTTTAAGGGAAGAAAAAAAAAATTCAATATTATGGCTACATATAATGTCATTCGGCATTGTAAATAGATAGGCAGATACGCTACCTATGTATATACTATTCGATAACGAGTATTGTCTTCAGCACCATATGGTCAGTTTATCCCGTCACACGTATTTGGGACAGAAATTAAGATTCCACCATATATTATCCTCTTATTCTTCATTGTGGTGTCCTCTTATTCTTCATTGAACGGTTCGAATGGATTTCACCGTTTCTTTCCCAGCTAAACTAGAAAAGACGGTATCACATCTATCGATTAGTTTTTCACTCGCAATCACATGGAGAATTTCGAAACCCTATTTAGGCTTCAGGCCCTTCAGCCCGGCCTGGCTCGCGTTCTTACAAAAACTGGTGCCATCATGAGGTAGGACCAATAAATTTTTGAAAATATGTATATAATACATTTTGAGTATAATTGAAATCTAATCAAGTTGACCCGTGGAAGTCGAGGTGTGCATACTGGCCCTGATACCTGAGTTTAAAAAAAAAAAATACTTGTGGAAACAATAATTCCATTCCGTCTGAGAGAGTCTCCTTAGTCATAATCATCTAGGTTTAGATAAATTATAAGTAAATGATATCAAGGCATTTAAGTCCAACTCAATTACTCCAACATTATAATCATTCTTTGAACATTTACTGAGATATTGATTGCTCACATGGAGAACTGAAATAGTAGATGATCAGAACGAGAAGGGGCTGGCCTTAGTGATCAACGCCAGTGACTTAGGAGTTTTATGAATTCTTTTGGGATCAGTCCATACAAAGTTTGCTCTGACTTCAATTGGAGTCTTCGTAAATGGATGATGGAATTAACCCAACTAAAATTTAATCAAGATGCGTGTAAGTTGATCCGAACACTTAATTTTTTTTTTTTTAAAAAGATCACCCAGCACAATCATGTGCGGGATCACAGACGTGTCTTTGGAAATAATATCCTGAGGAGTTGTATGCGTCAATGCTTGGATCAACAATCAATGTGACCTTTATAATTTGAGGTATTAGTGAAATTATTGAAAATTGCAATGGGGCCTCTGTGTGGCTCCGCCACTATTACGTATGATCATTGTTTTCAAAAAAAGATATTTATCTATCGACCTGCCATCTCTTTTTTGCAATAATGCCTTCTATGAAACCGAGCGAAAAACCACTGGGGCTTATGGTTCTATAGAACTATAGGTCTAGATTATTGGGCAGTTTCGCTCCAACCATAGAACTTCAAGGTCTTTTCGCCATTGTCGGGTTGCACACCTACTAGTGCCCGCCTGTTGGGACGCAAATGGTCTAGACGATCAAGAAACGCGGACGCGACCCAGTCTATGGGAGAACCCAGACTCCAGAATTTAATTAGCCCAACTTTACAGAAGAATCCTGCAAATCCAATTACCTCTCCAATCTCTAATTTACTGCACATGGTTACAGAAGAACCCTGCACTCAAATTAATTAACCTCTCTAAGCCCTAATTACTGCACATGGTTCTGAAACGCGAGTACTATTACCCAGTTTTATATTTACTACTACGTACATGTGTTATTTCTGGAATGACATCTGTCATTGTCGTGTTAGAAAAGCTCAGCCCATAAAGTTTCCTTAAAACTCAGGTATTAAGGAGAGGGAAGCTAAGGCTATAGAGGGGGCTTGTTTAGGTGATGTGGGACACAATCCAACACGTCGATCGTACTATGCTATGTCTAATTGTCTATGATACACCCAATTACTAATATGGGCCAACAGCATCCTGATCGGAATCAAAATCCCGAATACTCCGCGTCTCTGAAGACAGCTAGCTTAGCTGTTCCCTTCTTTTTCTCACCACAGACAAATGCATTTTACTGTTGTTATTACTCTAAAAACATTGTAGGAAAGGTCAAAATTCCTTGTTGACCAGGTCAGAGCTTTGACAACCTTATCAAAAGAAGACACGCGGCATCTACAGATGAGTGACACGCAGCAGACAGGCTGGGGCCTGTTGGAGATGCAGACAACTTTCAACAACTGGAAGGCTTGCGCCAAGCAGGCTCGCGACTAGGCAGACTTCGGCAGAAAGGGCCGCGGCAGGCCCGCGAACACAGAAGGATAAAGAATGCGCGCGGAGTGAGGTCATGCGCGCGCTAGTGCGCGCGAGATGAGGTGCGCGCGCGAGGTGATGTGCGCACGCGATGAGGTGCGCGCACGAGATGATGTGCGTGCGAGGTGATGCGCGCGAGCAAGGCGAGGTGCGCGCGCGAGGTGATGTGCGCACGCGATGAGGTGCGCGCACGGGGTGATGTGTGCGCGCGAGATGATGTCCGCGCAAGGTGATGGCATTCTCGCAACCTTGAGGAATGACACAGACACGTGTCAAGATATTATCGGGCCGTCCTCAGACCTAGGTGTCTATAAATACCCGACATCCCCTCTCATTTAAAAGACTAGACTGGACTAGACTGGACTAGACTGGACTAGATTGGATTTTTCCTAGAGAGAGAAAATGGTGGTTACTAAGAGAGAACATCCTCCTCACCCAGTCCAACTTGGAAAACCTGCCTGCATCTTACATAAGAAGGATAAAGGCGCGCTGCCTTTGTCTCCGCCGCAGCCAGACAGGGCCACGCGCAGGCAGGGCCGCAGACAGACAGAGCTACAACAGGGTCGCAGCCAGACAGGGCTCCAACAGGGCCGGGCGCAGACAGGGCCGCAGCCAGACAGGGCTGCAACAGGGTCGCGCGCAGACAGGGCCACATACAGACAGTGCTGCGCGCAGACAGAGATACACACATGCAGAAAGCCATAGACAAAGAGATACACAGAGGCAGACAGAGAAAGATGGGACAAATAAATTGCTATAGAGAGCCATCTCCTCTAGAGAGAGAGAGAGAGAGAGAGAGAGAGAGAAGACAGATTTGCAGAGAGAGGGAGAGACCATCTCATCCGAGAAAATATGGAACTACGTTTGACCTGATTCCCTGCATACCGGGATACGTAGGCAGCCTTGGTGAGGGCTCGGTCGCGATTTATGCTTCCTCCTCGACCCCTCCTAATCAATCATCCATTTCCCTATTCTAAACACTAACCATTCTTTACCTCTCCAGCACATTTTATTCTCGTGAATATTTTGGGCTCTATTTTGAACCCCGAGGAGACCAGTCATGATTTTGACCGATCCTACAAAGGCGACTCTGCTGGGGAGGTGGATTGGTTGGATGTTTAGCTTCAGAGCTATTTGCACGAATCACTTGTACATATAGTGAATAAGAACCTATGGTGACCACACTACTTCGCTGGTCTATAGCACTGTGTGGGGGCTAAAACGAAAACAAAGCGATCCGAAGAGTCTTGAATCCGCTGGAGCTATTTCATGAAAGCAGCCATAGAGAGCTTTACTAGTTGAAGCTAATAAAAGGGCTTTAACCTACTGAAGATCCTCTATTCAGTCATAGAGAGACCACTGCAGAGAGGACTTTGTTGTCACCAGAATCAACCTGCAGCCAGGGTCACGGTAGGCCCGCCAGGGCTTTTGTAGCCCCTACCACAAACTGATTAATGTGTCCAGGGGGGAGAACATCCCATAACCCGAAAAGACACTAGAGTTAGCGCGAGTCCTGTTTGAGGGCGAGCAGCGCGAGATGCACCGAACAGGTGCCAGAGTTAGCGCGAGTCCTGTTTGAGGGCGAGCAGCGCGAGATGCACCGAACAGGTGCCATAGTTAGCGCGAGTCCTGCTGAAAGGGCGAGCAGCGCTAGATGCACCGAACAGCTGCCAAAGTTAGCGCGAGTCCTGTTTGAGGGCGAGCAGCGCGAGATGCACCGAACAGGTGCCATAGTTAGCGCGAGTCCTGCTGAAAGGGCGAGCAGCGCTAGATGCACCGAACAGCTGCCACAGTTAGCGCGAGTCTCGCTGAATGGGCGAGTAGTGCAAGATGCACCGAATAGGTGCAAGAGTTAGCGCGAGATGGCCCAAACAGGTGCCAGAGAGCATATAGGGCCGCGACAGACCATTGCATAGATAGAGCCGCAGTAGGCCTGCAGATAGACAGGGCCACGATAGGCCTGCGGATAGATAAGGTCGCGACAGCTGTAGATTGACAGGGCAACAGACTGAGGCGAGATGCCCATACTTGAGTTTCGAGCAGAAATAATGAGAACTAACACTTGTTTATGCCTAATAGAAGCGTGACTTAGACACTTCTATCAGTCAGGGGGCTATTGTAGGAAAGGTCAACATTCCTTGTTGACCAGGTCAGAGCTTTGACAACCTTATCAAAAGAAGACACGCGGCATCTACAGATGAGTGACACGCAGCAGACAGGCTGGGGCCTGTTGGAGATGCAGACAACTTTCAACAACTGGAAGGCTTGCGCCAAGCAGGCTCGCGACTAGGCAGACTTCGGCAGAAAGGGCCGCGGCAGGCCCGCGAACACAGAAGGATAAAGAATGCGCGCGGAGTGAGGTCATGCGCGCGCTAGTGCGCGCGAGATGAGGTGCGCGCGCGAGGTGATGTGCGCACGCGATGAGGTGCGCGCACGAGATGATGTGCGTGCGAGGTGATGCGCGCGAGCGAGGCGAGGTGCGCGCGCGAGGTGATGTGCGCACGCGATGAGGTGCGCGCACGGGGTGATGTGTGCGCGCGAGATGATGTCCGCGCAAGGTGATGGCATTCTCGCGACCTTGAGGAATGACACAGACACGTGTCAAGATATTATCGGGCCGTCCTCAGACCTAGGTGTCTATAAATACCCGACATCCCCTCTCATTTAAAAGACTAGACTGGACTAGACTGGACTAGACTGGACTAGATTGGATTTTTCCTAGAGAGAGAAAATGGTGGTTTCTAAGAGAGAACATCCTCCTCACCCAGTCCAACTTGGAAAACCTGCCTGCATCTTACATAAGAAGGATAAAGGCGCGCTGCCTTTGTCTCCGCCGCAGCCAGACAGGGCCACGCGCAGGCAGGGCCGCAGACAGACAGAGCTACAACAGGGTCGCAGCCAAACAGGGCTCCAACAGGGCCGGGCGCAGACAGGGCCGCAGCCAGACAGGGCTGCAACAGGGTCGCGCGCAGACAGGGCCACATACAGACAGTGCTGCGCGCAGACAGAGATACACACATGCAGAAAGCCATAGACAAAGAGATACACAGAGGCAGACAGAGAAAGATGGGACAAATAAATTGCTATAGAGAGCCATCTCCTCTAGAGAGAGAGAGAGAGAGAGAGAGAGAGAGAAGACAGATTTGCAGAGAGAGGGAGAGACCATCTCATCCGAGAAAATATGGAACTACGTTTGACCTGATTCCCTGCATACCGGGATACGTAGGCAGCCTTGGTGAGGGCTCGGTCGCGATTTATGCTTCCTCCTCGACCCCTCCTAATCAATCATCCATTTCCCTATTCTAAACACTAACCATTCTTTACCTCTCCAGCACATTTTATTCTCGTGAATATTTTGGGCTCTATTTTGAACCCCGAGGAGACCAGTCATGATTTTGACCGATCCTACAAACATTTTCTGGTTTTCTAAACTCAACTGCAGACTTAAACGAACAAGCTTGGGCCAGATTAATTGGCTAGTTTGGTAAACAAGCCGAGCACAAGAGTCAGCAGAGCAAAGGCGGCCCGAACCCAGTTTTCGAGCTTACCTCATTTTTGGCAATCGAGCATGGTCCGAACACCTTGAAGCTCGTTTCGCTTCAGCTCGTTTTACAACCTAAACTCATGTATATACTGATTAAAAAGAAAGACTGGGTCAAGTGGTAACTAATAATCCACTGTACGTATGATTATGGTCCCCACATGGAGTTTTTGAAAGTCATCTGACCCACCTTCATCATGCATCCATGCATGCATGGATCATCTTTTTCACGATATTCCATAAATGATAAATCTTTCACCATTTGATCAGCAATCTTAAGCAGATTGGCAGGTTTGATTATCGTATTCTGAATACGATTGAAATGGGTCTCAAGTGTCATGTTTTTAATTTACTGATGCAGTAGTAGTATTAGTTGTAGTTAGCGACAAATAACGTACTCTTCAAATTAAATATGATCACCAAACGTGGGTTATCACAACAGTAATTAATGTTGGTAATGTATGTCCCTCTGCTAATCTTGGCTAATCACTCTCAGTCCTATGTAATCTTCCAGGTAAGCATGTTTTGGTTTGCTTATTTGGTGCACTTCTTTGCTTCTTTTCATTTATCTGTACTAGGAAGGTATGCCTTCCTTATTCACTCTATATTAATTGTTGTGTTTCTTTCAATAGATTTCAGCTTATTTATAAATAAATAAATAAATAAATAAAAAAAAAAACGAAACGAAACGAAACGAAACATCAGGGGCCGGCCCTGAAGGAAGGCGAGAGCTTTAGGCTCCCAATTTTTATTTAAAATTATGGGCCCCGAAATTTATAGAGTATTGTCCTAGGTATGAACAATGAACTTCTTCTTTTTTTTGAACGGCCCCATTTTGTTACCGTAATTACTACTTTTGTCACTAAAAATGTAAGAAAATTGTTACTAATATTTAAGTGATTCTTAGCATTCTTGTACTGATCCATACTTTTGGAATTTTACTCTACCTAATTATGCATTTTTGAATTTTAAAACTGATGTACTGTTTGTTTTGTTTGCTCGTGCAAGTACGTCCGTCAAACATTTTAAATTTCGTGGCCACTTGAACTTTATCCCGTCGTTAACTTTAAAATTCTTAAATTAGTTAAAATGCGTGCAAACTGTCCAAGATGACAAGACACGATCAGTTATAAAAAATGAAAATGGACTTTTTTAAACTAAAAAAAGCTCTAAGAACCGACATTACCAACATCACATGCCAAGATCGCCATGGCATGGGAAAACATAAACTCCTATTATGACTCCTGCGTTTCATCTGATGCTTTCAAAAAAAAACTACAGTTCGCGAATTAATTGGACCTAGAGGGGAAAAAAAGGAAAGAAAAAGATAGAAATTTAATTTAGTGAGAAATTTGTTAGCGTAATTACTACTTTTGTCACTAAAAATGTAATGTGAGAAAATTAATAATATTTAAGTGATCCTTTGCATTCTTGTGCTGATCCATACTTTTGGAATTTTACTCTACCTAATTATATATTTTTTGAATTTTAAAACAGATATACTATTTGTTTTGTTTGTTTGCTCGTACAATGTGTATGTACGTCAAACATTTTAAGTTTTGTGGCCACTTGAACTTTATTCGATCGTTAACTTTAAAACTCTTAAATTAATTAAAGTACGTGTAAACTGGTCAAGACACACAATTATAAAAAAATGAACTTTTTTTTAAACTAAAAAAAAGCTGTAAAGAACCGACATTACCAACGTCACTGTAATGCCAAGATCGTCATGGCATGGGAAAGCTGTAAAAAACTACAGTTCGCGAATTGGATCTAGAGGGAAAAAAAAAAAAAGAAAAGAAAAGAAAAGATAGAGTTTTAATTTGGAGAGAAACTTACTTACGCAGCCGCTTTGCAGAGGCTCTTTACGGAGCTAAGCGATTTCAGCCGTTCGTTTCGACAATCAATAGACAAAGTTTTTTTAAATCTGGACTGTCCAAATGAGCGCGATTGAGCCTGTAAACAAAGTTTACGAGTTGCTTTGTAAAGAAGTTTTTTTCTTCAATTTACTACTCTGTCTCAGATCTGAGTGAACCACATTGAATGCCACGCGGTTTTGGTGAGGCAAAAGAGGCATAGGCACAGCTGACTTTAGCCTTTACCCTTATCAAGAGTAATTGCACCACCGGCTGCTGTTTGTCCATTTTGACTCTTCGGGTACCCCCACAAACCATCCCTTTTCTCCTTTTAGGTCAGCTGTCCTTAATTTAATCCACAGGGGGGTTTTACTATTTTCCTATAAATGCATATCACCCAATGACCACATCAACGACAAGACCATTGTCTCATCTTTTTCCAAAGGCCCAAGAAAGGTAGAGATCAAGAAAACCAGGACAAGTAGTGAAACAGAGAGTGCATTTCTTGTTCTTTTTTTTCCCTCTGTTTTTTCCGAAGGAGGAGAAGTGTGGGGGAAATGGGCAGGCCACCTTGTTGTGACAAAGAGGGAGTGAAGAAAGGACCATGGACTCCTGAGGAAGATATAATGTTGGTTTCTTATATCCAAGAACATGGTGCTGGGAATTGGAGGGCTGTTCCTTCCAAGACAGGTTAGATTCCTTTGCCCTCTCTGTTCCAATTTCTGGATCTCAAGGAGCTGTACTGTTCCTCTTTTTAGCGTTTTTGTTATAGAAATGCATAAATGAGACAAGAGAGATATCTTGTGAATACCTTAGTTCCGGCGTGGATAGCCGGCGCGTAACCTGACTTAAAACACCCTTATCCATGAACCAAATAAAAAAAGAAAGGAAAGAGACAAGAGTACTTGTTCTGTAGAAATAGAGAGAGGGAAGTTGAATTTTGAGAAATCTTTTTTGCAGAAAATGTGTGTAAACCTGTTACTTGAAGACAAACACTCCTTGCTTTTCTGTTGTGATAGTTTGAGCAAAAATAGATTCTAAAGACCTTTTTTTTTTCCTGTCATCACGAATGTAGGATTAGTGAGTTAAATTAGTATATAGGTGTGGACGACGCTGTTACATCAGCTCGAACCTAGAACTCATTGTTCCTTTCTAAAGATGTTGAAAAAATTCTTTTGGTATTTACCTAAACATGTGCTCTTTTTCCCCAAACAAGACCCCAAAAACAAAATTTCGAAGTCCATGAGTAGCAACATTTTAGAAAGCAAAGGTATGAGAGAACAGATTCTGAAAGCAGAACCATCTTTAGAACTTTATCCAAATTGCTTGTGTCAATGTTTAGAAGGTGTGTTGAGTCGCTAAAACTGTCTCCTTTTGTGGGTTTTTTAAAATTTTTTTTTTACTTGATTCAGGGTTGCGTAGATGCAGCAAGAGTTGCAGACTTAGATGGACTAATTACCTCAGGCCAGGTATCAAGAGGGGCAGCTTCACAGAGGATGAGGAGAAGATGATTATCCAGCTCCAAGCCCTTTTAGGCAACAAGTAACCCCTCTTTCTCTCTCTCCCTTAATAATTCAATACTCCCGGAGTACTGCGTGGCGCTCCCGGCAAATCTCGTAACGACAAATTTAGCATACGAGAGGTGATGACACATTTTTTTAGGTAAGTGGGAGACATGGGGTGATCCAAAATGTGTGTTTGCTTGCTTGAAGCAATACGCAACAATGCCACGCAGTACTCCAAGAATACCTTACAATTTTCTACTTCTCTCAAGATTTGGAGGGTCTGGTTCTTTGGATTTAGTGTGCTAATGTATATTGTCATTGTGATTTTGGTCCAGATGGGCTGCCATAGCTTCTTACCTACCAGAGAGAACGGACAATGACATCAAAAATTACTGGAACACCCATCTGAGGAAGAAGCTCAAAAAACTCCAAGAATCTCCTCTTTGTCATTCCAACATTGGGTTTTCAAGTTCCCACTCAATCTCTAGGGGCCAGTGGGAGAAAAGGCTACAAACTGATATCAACAAGGCCAAACAAGCCCTAAATGATGCCTTGTCTTTGGACAAACCAAAACTCATTATACCTGAATTGAAGCCCTCAAATGGGTATATCTCCTATTCTTCTAAAACAACCCAAGGATCTACCTATGCATCAAGCACTGAGAATATTGCCAGGTTGCTGAAAGGATGGGTGAAGAAAACACCAAAGCTAGAACAAGCAAATTCTTCAAGTGTGAATGAGACTACCTCTAGCGAAGGAGATCAAAGTGGTCCAAAGGATGAGGGTGTTGATTTATCTGAGGCATTCGAATCGATCTTCGGTTTCGAGTCTTTTGAATCATCAAATTCTGAATTTTCACAGTCTATGTCCCCTGAGGCCAGTCCTTTTCATGATGAAAGAAAGCCAGATGTGGGTGATCAATTCCCGTTGTCAATGCTTGAGAATTGGCTGTTTGATGAAGGTTTGGTGCAAGGGAAAGAAGAATTGGCTGACTTCTCATTTGATATTAACGCTGAGTTGTTTGTCTAGACTGGATTCTTGTACTGAATTTGTAATTCATTCTATCTTTTGTTGTTTTCTACTATCTTCTTGGTTTTTTTGGGTCCAGGCCTTGACATTTTAAGAGTTTTTTTTTTTTTTTTTTTTTAGTGGACTCGTAGCTAGGAATTGATTGTTACCCATTTGTTGGTGCTGTGAATTTCGAATTGTTAATTAAGCTTACCCACTTAATTATATATATGATGTCAGAATTAAATTTCTAATTGTCTTGATTTTATTTGGCTTGGTTTTAGAAAAAATAAAAAACTTTATCAGAGAGATTCAGAGACTTAGGCTCCGTTCTAGAACACCTTCTTAAAAAATAAGTACTTATTTCACATTTTCAAATTCAAAAATAATATAAATGAAAAATAATTTTTCAATTTTTTTACACCATATAAAAGATCTCAATGAGATTTAAACAATATTTATTTTTGAGCTTGAAATTTTCTTTTTAAAAAATAAGTATTTATTTCCCTATAAAAAACGGGGCCTTATATGTGTCTTCTTTCACCAAATATGAGGAGAAATTACAAGACTCCATTTCTAGGAAAAGGGGAAGCGGGTATAAACCACTACTATCTCGCTTCTAGTGAGATTTGAACCCATTATCTCGCCTAGAGTAAGATTTGAAGAACTCAAGACCGTGTTGAAAACACCAACCGCGTCAAAAAATTCAAGTTCATTAAATATCACTGCTAGACCAAGAACGTTTAAGAGGATCAAGGAAATGACATCTGCGCTAGAGCCATTGGCCCAAAGACTTATGCTTGACAGGTTGATTATTATTATTATTATTATTATTATTATTATTTATTCTATGAACATTATTGGATCTTTAAGACAGAGGTCAAAGTATGTGAATTTACTACCCTTCATAAATTACTTCTGCTTCATCTCGTATGGTGTGTGACAGAGGGTGAAGACCAATGTAGATAACTGCAAAATGGTGGGCTTTTATGCTGCTGGAATTGATGAAGCATCACCATTCACCAGTACTTGACTTTGTAGTTTCTGTAAAATTTGTGCAAGTCCGCTATGGGTTTTTTTAATAAAGATTTTTTGGGCTTTTTCATTTTTTGTATTTATTTTTAAAAAAATTGCATTTGTTAGTTTTGTGTCTAACTTTTGTAGATTATTGATTCGTCTTGTCAAGACAAATAGGAAAACTAAAAAATTATGACTTTTACCCTTCTTCTTTTTTGAAATATCCAAGATAAAATTCAAAAAACCGACTCACATATACACTAACATGTCTAAAGTGGGCAACCCGTCCTTATGCACAAACTTGAAATAATGATTCAGTGTATTATAAATTTGAGTTCAATTGGCAAATTACATTTCATGGGATAAAAGTATTTTAAGATAAGCCATATGCAAAGTACACGACTTTTATATACTATAGTGTTGACACTAAAAAAAGAATTTTCGCATTATCATTTCTCTAAGATAATATTATCATATAATCTCATAGTTGGTGCGCATTCATTAAGGAGGAATAGCATTTTACCCAACCAACTTAATGGCTCTTTATTCCCACATGGTGGAGATTAGACTATTTTTCACACAATTCACGATGAATCCCTTAATTTTTTCCTATTGCATGTGTAAGAGCATCTCCGGTAGAAGTAATAAAAACTACCTTCAAAATTATAACAAATTTTAGTGTTTGTTACCTCTATTGGAGATGCTCTGAGCATCTCTAAGGGAAGAAGCAAAATTCTAACTCTATGTATTTTGGTGACCCATGTGGTAACTGGTAAGCTAAAGAGTTGTATATGATGTCAGTGCACTTCAATGGGCTCTATAAATTTTAAATATTTTACTCTTTCTTTGACTCTAAAGGAAGGGAAAGGCTACAATACACACCCCTTATTTGGGTGTGTATCATATGCACCCTCCAAAATGTTATGAATTATAGAGAAAATATTACGAATCATATTGCTAAAAAGTTACGAATCGTATAAAGGTTACGATATACACCAAAATGTTATGAATCATAATGAAAATGTTATGAATCGTACCGTTAAAAAGTTATGAATTCTAGAACAAAAGTTACGAAACATGCTAAAATGTTATGAAAATAGGTGCATATGGTACACCCTTTTGAGGGGTGTGTATTGTAGACTTTCCCCTAAAGGAATCACCAATTAAAAACAGTATAATTGATGATTAGATGTCAATTTGAAGACTCATTTCTCATTCTTCAAACTTAAAGAGAGAGAGAGAGTGAGAGCGAGAGCGAGAGAGAGCTACACCAAAATGTCTTCCTTTGGAGGGTATATTTTGATGACATGACTCTTCAAATTTGGTTTGGTTTTACTTTTGCTACCTCCCTTTAGAGATGCTCCAATGAGACAAGTTTTGGACCTAGCATTTTTTGTGATGGGCTTCATCCTTTGTCTTCCAAGTTATTCCCTCAATTATACGTGGGATAAACAAAATTTGTAGGTTCCTTAATGTTGGTTTTTACCTGGGATAATTAAACAAGGTACGGTTTTGCCGAACCAACAGAGCAACATTTTACCGATAGTATTTGACAATGACAAAACCAGTGTAGATGCTCAAAACATCCATCCACCCCATTTAAAATAAAGCCATTATGTATTATATCAGCCGTTACCTAACGAGATCTCGAACATCCGATACCGGTATTTACTTGCGTATCGACCGATATAGACAGATACGGTCCAACATCGACCGGTTTGTGACCGTATCACCGACGCCCTACGTTTTCCAATACCGCGTTTTTAAACCCCTGAATTTCACCCAAAAGTTGGATAGAACTGATGGATCGAAATCATTGCCGCAGAAGGCAAGCGTTGACTGAATTTATTTCCCATCTCAAAAAAGAAGCCTGCTGTAAATTTCACTCCTGTACTGTAAATAGGATCACAAGATACCCTTGGTTTGCAAAGGCACTCTCAATTGGACTCTCTCTCTTTTTTTGCTGGCTCACAAAAATATCTTATCTGGTTAGGGAAGAATCTGTGGGCAGGAGGATTTGCATTGGAAATCTGCAGCCTGGCCTTAAATGCATGCATGTGAAGTGTTTTGAATGTAACAACAACTAATAAGACTTTAGTTTGAAACCAGAATATCAAAGTAATCCCAGCTGTAAAGGCATGGGATGAACCATAAGCCCTTCATGATCAGTATCTCTACCAATTCACAAAGAAGGGGGGAAAAAATGTCTTCTATTCTTTTTCCAATAACCACCTTAGGTCTCGTTTGATAACAGTGATAGATGGATGAGATTCGTAAGGAGATGAGATTAGGATTGAGATTCGTAAGGAGAAGGGATTATTAATGAGAAGGGATAATGAGTATGTTTGTTTGAGATGAGATTAGATGATGGGATTATTAATATCATGTTTGTTTGAGATGGGATTGGATTAATAGAAGAAATTGGTAATGAGAAGGGATTGATAATGAGAAGGGGTTAGGATTGGACTATGAATACCAAGTCCCACGGGGTATTACTAATACCCTCTATGGAGCTCACTACGAACGAATCCCAACGGAGTAATAATCCGGTTATCAAACAAGGGTTTGGGAAGCCCTTGGGATTGGTAGTCCAATCCCAATCCCAAGGCATAGTCCGGTTATCAAACGGGGCCTTAGTTAGGAATGAAAGGACAGCCAAATAAAAATGTCCCGGCCCTTTCTAAACTGCGCTACGTCTGTCTCCCTGTTACACGAAGAACGAATTATGGAAATTTCCCGTGGGAATTTTGAAAACCATGAAGAAAACAGAACTGAGGCTCCTCAATATATGCATCAACAAGAGGACCTTCACATGTAAATTCATTGCCAGAGGAGGATTGAATTCAGCCATCAATCACGCCCAGGGGATGTTAACCATCGTAACCACAGGACTTCAGAAGTGTCTCGTCCAAATTCGATAAACTAAAGTGGGTCTGTTCGGTTATCTCGGAAGACCCTCCGAATACCCAACTTCATTCACTCGAGTTTCCAACGAATCGATCTTTCAACAGTATTACTATTATCGAATCTTATCATAGATGATGTTTCTGGTTGTTTAGGGTCCCTTTATGTTAGGTAATTTTCGTGCTTTTCCAAGTGAACTAATTCTAAGACAAAATCATGTGCCCAAGGACACAACCTCATAAAACCTCTTCATGTTCTTTGAAGTGTATAGCATGTGCACATACTGCAATAGGGACACTTCCAGATAGAGCATTTATTTAAATCACATTTTATTAAAATCCAGGGAAAACGACCTAATTCTAGTTAGCACCCTTGAGCTTCTGTTCAATCACATTTCCACCCCTAAACAATATATTAGTAACAGTCATGGATCTTACTCTCTAGGTCCAGCTACAATGTCGCCCCTCTATGAGTTCTATCAGTGCGACCAAAGGAATTAATTTGGCATGTCTTCCTTCAGTCATGGATCTTACTCTCTAGGTCCAGCTACAATGTCGCCCCTCTATGAGTTCTATCAGTGCGACCAAAGGAATTAATTTGGCATGTCTTCCTTCATGACACGGTCCTAAAGGAACATTTACAAGTGGAACCAAAGTGGAACTTTGATGAACAATTTGTCTAAAACCACACACAAATGCTGTACACTGAATTTCGCGGGACCTTAGTGTATGTGAGAATTGTGCACTTGTCTGCGGCACTAGCGCTGTGTCAACGGGAGATTTTATTGTAACCGTAGGGGTGTTGTAGATGTGGCAAGAAAAAGATTCCGCTCTCATAAACGCCACACAAAAGGAAGTGTGTGCGTTACAACTTTTTTTTTTCAAAAGTGCTAGGTACAAAGAAAGTGTATCTGGAAATTACCCAGAATACACTTATAAAGGTATTTATGACCATTAATAGACTTTTATTAGCGGCAAGAAATTCTTGTTCTGGGTGATTTCCAGGTATATTTTTTTTTGTATCTAGCATTCCTCTTCTTTTGTTTTTGATAACTCAGGCATTCAAGTTAGATTACATGCACCGCGACTAACCATGTGAGACCAATCCCAACCTTCCAATAGTGGGGAGCGCAATTAAATCCAATGCAAAGCTATGTATCGAATGACCCATTAGATTTGATAGAATTTAAAAACTAACACCTAATTAGAAGAGAACAAAACCCTAACTAAAACCAGGCATTGGGTACATTAACAAATTGATTTAAAGTACCGGGGATACTCTCGCAATTGCAAGTAAATTATAAGGCTTTGAATTGAGTAAAAGTACAAGAATTTTAGGTGCAATTTAGTCCTAAAAAATAATTATCAACTCCTTCAAGAATTGTATCGTGGTCGTGTGCTCCTTCAATAGCACGTGGTCATTCAGACCCTACTTTAAAAATGGTCACATCTCGACCTCTTGTACCATTAGGCCCGTCGCAAGGCCATTTTAATACTTCCATGTTACACAACTTCAGTATTTTTTCATAATCAGATGTCCGGATGATCAATTTAATTATATGCACTTCGATTATGTATGAGACTCTAAAGTTAACGATCAGGTAAACCCTCCAATGTTCCGAATCTTTGACTTTCGTGTGATTCGAACGTGCAACCTCGTCGACAATAAATAGTACTACTTACTATTTTTTTTCATTTTTACTTGGCCAAAACCCTTCCGAATATATATATTACACAACTTGTAATGCTGGAGACCCATTACTACAGCCATGAGAGACCAATAATGCTGTCTGCCTTCATCTCTTCTGCGTACCCCCATAGGCCCATACTAGAGAATTATTGGAAAAATGCAGCTTGCCGTTCAAGTTCAGTTTGACTGGGCAACCACGTTGAAATTTGGATGCGATCAATATTCTACATGGAAAAAAGTGTCTTCTTCTTACATAATAATGACTCTTCAGTCTCTTCATTTCAAGTACTTTCTTTGTACAAGTCAATGCCAGAATTCTTCTCATTAAATAGCCCTGACCCCATCATTTACTTCTTATCAGGGGCGGTTCCACTGGGGTTCTAGAGGTTTGCCTCAAGCGAATTGGGATGAAAAATTGCACAGTACTAAAATCTTGTATATTTTTGCATATAATTTGATAGTTTTTTTTGAAAAATCCTAACTCGCCTAGGATTTAAATATTTGCTATGTTATAATCTCAATCAACAATTCACCATGCGATAAACAAAGTCAATCTCACAAAACAGAAAGCAAACAAATAACGAACACCAAGATATACGTGGAAAACCCTAAACGGGAAAAAATCACGGGAAGGAATCAAACACTATAAACATTGTGTAATTACAAGTAATCTTACCCTACGATTTGAATCCTCACAATCGAGTCTAAGATCTACTAGCCAAATCCACGTTCACCACACCCAGTGTTTGACCGCCGCTGCCTTGAATCCACAAGCCTTCCGTTTGCCTCCCGGAAATCCACCGAAGGTCTTTAACTTGCCTAGGAATCCACCTAGGGCTTTTCTGAAATAGGTTGGAGATGATGTTAAAACCTCTTGGAGATGGATTTTGCGCTCAATGATCCATAGATCAATATGTACTCCAAGATACAAAAGCAAGAGCCCCTCTTGAAAGTTTCTTTGCTCCAAATAAAAAGTGCGGCTTTTTTTCTTCTTCTTCGTGACAAACCCTAGGGATGAAAACACCTCCCTTCTTATAGCCTTAGATGTCCACATATCCTTACATAGAAAAAGCCTTCTATATAGCCTTGGAGATGCCGAGGCTTAAAAAAAAATCTTCCAATATATTTACTGATCAATGGTAATTCAATCTTACCATGTGCCGCAAATCTTTCCGTGAGCACCAATTCCTTTCCTCCCAAGAATAATTCTTTCCTTCTCTACTCATACGAAACACTCACTCTCAATTACATAAAAAGATTCCTTCCACTCTAATCCTATACAGACTCGCTATTCTTGGACAAGATAAAAAGAAATTACAACTTAATAATTAGGGATACAATTAAATGTGTGTTTTTGTCTTGGAATTTGCCAACACAGAAAGACCGTGACCCATGGTCCTAACATTTTTCTATTGTCGACACTGAATCAGTCGTGTAAAGTAATTATATTGTTTTGTTTGCGAAATTTTTAATTCATTTTTGTCACCATTAAGTCAAAACCCTGCAGCTACAGCCTGCTGCTTGTTGTAGGAGCTTCAAGTTGATTTGTATTTCAAGGAAAAATAGGAGCCAAAAAATCTCAAAAGTCTAGAGAGACAAAATAGAATTTTACCCCGATGAGATTGGCGTGCAATTCTTGATTTTTAATAATGCAATTGGCCTCCCAAAAAAATAGATGGTTAAACATTTGAGGGGTAATAATTTGTATCGGTTGGATATTTCGGTAGGCCAATCACACTTTCTCCAATATCTAATTCAGTTGATAGTGTTATGAAATGAAGAAATCTGATCATCGAAGTGGACATGCATGATATGGATCCACAAAGTGATAATGTCAGTCCACTTTTTTAGTGGGGTGAACAAAATTGGCACTCCTCCCTCAGCCTATTTTATTTTTCCAATGATCTAACAAGAAAAAATGCTCTTTGCGAAAAGGCCCCCACCACAAAGTCTGAAATTCACATCTGGAGGACCAATATGAAAAGCCTTATAATTATGTGGCTTTAGGCCCATCAGAGATAACGCATTGCCCCGAGAGCCCTAACGAGTGAAGGTTTTTTTACTCCAATTCCTGTAATTCAGATTATAAGAATGAGAAAAAGAGGAATAATATTACATGAAAAACTTACAATATTAACAAAAATTTATGCAAATTACTTTCTGAGCACACCAAAAAACTTACAATCAAAGTTTCGCCGTGTGGCCTGTGTCTCTTTAAAAAAAAAAATAAAGTTTTGCCATGAAAGTGATTTGGGCCGGCCTGGTCTTAGTGGATTACAATGAGGTTGGGAGCAAGAACACGCGTATTATAGGAAAAAAAATATTCGGGGTATTGCCACATAATGCACCAAGCATCTTCATTGCCACACAATTATGTACGGTTCAAGATCAAATGTGTGGTCACCAGGCGATTGTGTGGTAGAGGAGGGTCGTGATACCACGTGGCGGTGTCCCAAGAACACTAAATATTCTATAGTATTTGGAAATTCCCTGCTTTTTCCTTTTCTTTTGTTTTTAAGAGAAGAATTCCAATGCTTTTAGAATGAAATGTGCGACATAAAACTAAGAAATGGCTCTGGGCTTAGCCCATTGGTCTATCCTTTGGCCCTTGGGTTTCAAGCTAATGGAGCAATTTGTAAAAATCCAAATTCAGCACATACAAAAAGGTAGGATAAATTATCAAAACCACCCCAAGATTTCT
This sequence comes from Rhododendron mucronatum var. ripense, assembly GCA_019656295.1. Lineage (NCBI taxonomy): Eukaryota > Viridiplantae > Streptophyta > Magnoliopsida > Ericales > Ericaceae > Rhododendron > Rhododendron mucronatum. Next base: position 1,423,442 of record BPLT01000014.1, on the reverse strand, counting down.
AAAAATTACAGATTGTCCCCATATTTGGCAAATTGCAAAATATCTCCTGTCGCACTACAAATAACTCCCTTAGGAATTGGGCACTAGGAAATTCGACGGAATCTGTCGAACAATATCAAATTCTAATTACAATGAATCACATTGCCCTTTTTATAGCTGGTGAAAGGCGATAGAAGTGTGAAAATAGCCTTTCACTGTTCATAAGCTAAAAAAAGACAATTTGGTCCATTGTAATTAGATTTTGATGATGACACATTGATCCTGTTGAATTTTCTAACAGGAGTACATCACAAGAAGGGAGCAATTTGATATGTAACAAGGGGGCATTTTGCAATTTTCCAAACGTGAGGGGGCAATCTGTCATTTTTAGAAACCTCTGGTGTGAAGGAGCAATCTGTCATTTTTACTAAGGGGGTATTTTGTAATTTCCAAACGTGGGGGCAATCTGTCATCCAAAAAGATAAGGAACCAACAGAAATGACATTTTTACAAGAAGATGTCAATTCGTGGCATGATGAAGACAAGTGATGGCATGAAGTGATACTCAACTGCTTGGGTGGTGGTGCAGTTGTGTTTTGGCCTGGTTGTGCCTCCTATCCAGCCCATGGCACGCAGTCTTGCATAGGGCCTTAAAGCAATCTATCATGGCCTTGTGTGGCCTCAACCTGGCCGAGACAAGACCAATGTTAGAACATGTGTGAACGTTAAGTTCTACATCGAATAAAAAGAGAAAAATGATCGGACCTTAATATATATAATTAGATGACTTATCACTTACAAGACTTAGCCCTTTTAGTTGGAATATGAGAAATTCAATGTGTATTGGATTTAAGTGAGTGGTGGATTTTCAGCTGTTACACGTGCCCATACAAATTGGACTTCGAGCGCACAGTGGCGGGTCGATATATGGTACAAAATCCCAACAATCAGATGTATTCCCTTTGTTATTGTCGTTTTTGGTCTTCCAACATTTCGTTGGAAGTTTGTATTTTCCCGTTTTCTTCCGTTTTGGCATTATATTTTTTCTTTAAACTTCAAATTATATGAGTTTTAGACACTCATTCTCCTCCCCTAATATTGTATACATCAGCGGGGTTAGCGAGATATGAATATGTTAGTCAACAGAGGCTCCAGAAGAGATTGTCTATAGCCCTGAATCCTAAATTCCCCATATCGAACTTGGTCTCATTTTTTAATGAATCTTTTCAATGGCACCGCTTTTTGTAAGCACATGGATTTCTTGTTAATTAGATCTACATGGAATTCTCCACTTTCAATTGGAGTCTCAAATTATGTGTCTTTTGTTGTATACTTGTTGCAAAAAATACATTTCAATCCGCAAATTTTACCAATAACAATTTCATTAATATACAAACTAAAATGCAGATTACAATAATAATCAAGAACAATTGAAACAACAAACCGAGTCCTATATGAACAGTTTCCTTAAAACAGTTTGCTGCCTCACGATAAAAAGGCTGATCACGGTAGCTGGAACACCGCCGAAAACTTCCTTGGCGAGCGACTAGTGTTTGGGATCCGAGGAAAAACATGTTGAACAAAAAAAAAAAGGGACAAGATGTCCTTTGAGTTGCTTGGCCAACATGAAAATTCTGAAATGGATCATGTAGACATGTACCAGCTGCCAGACCAATTACTACAACAATGTCACGATACACCAAAGAAAGGTTGTTCGGTTGTCTCGAAATACCCTCCGAATTGTTCAAGTTCATTTACCAAGAATTCCACCGTCCCTTTTTTTTGGTCAGGGTCACGTTCCATTTAGATAAGCTAACCAAATCTCGTAAATATTTTGTGGTCCAAAATCAAGTACCCCCTTGTATTATGCGAGTACTTTCATTCTAAAACGAAGAAAGTAATTATCAAGTGGTCCATTCAGTGATCATATATGTTTGTAGCCATGTCACATAATGCACACGCGACAAATAACGAAAATTGAGAACGAGAACGGAGAGTGCTACCGGAAGATTACGTGACCTAAGCAAATACATGGTATGATTGTAGTCTGGAGGTGGGATCGATACTGGTGAACTTCGGATGACAAGTCGGCCAGCCTGGACACCTGAATTATCAAAAGCAACAAGAGGACAAGTTGCATCAATCAACTCGAAGTTTGCCAACTTTTGATAATCATTTCGGATCAAAACGTTTGATTAGCTGGTGTCTAGTTTTGGTGAATTGTTACGTCAAATTCCAATCAAGTTAGGAAACTGACCGAATTAAGATGCTGTAAACAATGTCCATAAAAAGCATTATCATAGTTGGGCATTACAAAGATGGGTACGTAATGGGTTCGGTTGGTAAAAGGAACAAAATGAGCTAGATTCATCTTTCTTTATTTCCCATCCTCAAAAAACAGAATCAAACTTTTCTTGAGGTCTCCATCAAGTATCAATTAACCCTGATATCTAGTATTTTCAAATTTACTTTTGCAGGTGGAATGGATAAACGAGCCGAATAAGTCGAGTAACAAATCAGTTGTTCGGGCTGGCTGAACTAGAAAATTTGGCGAGTTTAAAAAATGTTAAAGCTTGTTTGTTTACGTAACAGATCGATTGATTTTTGTGACGAACAAACACAAGTTTAGATTCGAATCTTGGTTTGTTTATGAGCCGCCCAATTCAGGGACCTTTTTAACTCTCCCTTCTAGTAATTCGATATGTCACCTTAGATGATCACACTTTTTGCATGATGTTACGATGCTCTCCTGCGCATATAACACGTCGGTCCATATTAAATGTCTTATAGATGATACACATTAGTAATTAATCACCATTCGATTTATAGCAAAAGCATAATGAGGAAGTTGGAGATGCCTAATCATGCACATGAACACAAATGGAATAAAAGTTACTACTACTAAATTGGCAAGCTACGATGTCAATTAATGCCCACCTCATGTCACATATACTGCCTATATCTTTGTTTCTATGCAATGTCAGCCGCAAGATATGCACAGAAGACTCTTCTCAGGAAGAGACTAAAATATAGTACAATTATGCGGCTGAAATTGCACAAAAATAGAGGTACAAACTATAGAAACTTTATATCCATCTCAAAACCAATTGGCAATGAGTGGAGAGGTCCCAAATGTTATTAAGTGATCACCCATTCTATTCCTAAGCAATGTGGGATTCATTTCCTTAATACAAACACTTTTCGTTGCAAAAGATTTGACCTCATCAATCAATGCCGAGCTCATACGAACATTATAAAACTGATCAATTTTCTAATTGCAGCAAAATGTTTGGGTTTTATCATAGTCATTGACGGACCCGGGGACCCTGCCGAGCGGGTGCCGAGCGGCCAATCTGACCGTTCATCTCGGAATCGACGGCTCGGATCGAAACATTTTTTCCTTTTTTCATTTCTTTTGTTTTTAAATCCGTTTGATACCTTTACATCCGGACCATCCAAAACACTTTTGAATAGTCGAGATGCGCTCGGCACCCCTGCTTGGCAGGGTCTCTCTGTCCGTCATCGACACACGAAAACATCTGCATGTATCAAAGTTTCGCGAGAGGGATGCCCATGAAGTTTGGATATATAGTGTGTATTTATATGATCTATCGGTCAAACCATAAACAACCACAGAAAGCGCGAAGAACAAAAGAATAGCGCAAATAGAAGAGACACGTACGTAAGACTTTTTAGTTTTTACGCGTGGATCCCCAATTGTGCGTATGAGATCGAGTATCCCTTGCGGATGAGCCCCGAGGTCTGTCTTTCTATGTCAAATTCTCCAATGGATATGATGCCTTAAAACTGTTTCAAAACCGTTGTTTCATGCTACACACAATTAAAACAAACGTGACCTAGTATGAATCCAACTGTGTGGAGAATTTTATATATTGATCCTTCGATCGGTTGATATAATATGATTCCCTTGATTGTAATTGATTCCGATTTGATTGTCATTAGGAAGATTTCGAACAAACTTCTAGCGAGTGATACTTTTGTAGCTTGGTTCTTTTGTCAAGCTGACGGTGATGTTTTTTTTTTTAATTAATCAGCAAATTTTTTTTTATAAATCTTTGAAAAGGATATATTATGAAGATTTAACGGATCAAGGGCACATCAGCGAAACACCACCCGAGAACTAAATGCAAAGGAAGGCAATGAGCCAACCAAAACACCACCAAAAAAATAAATCCAAAACATCCACTGAAAAAAATCCAAAGAGCTAGAACATCTAAGACCAAAAGAAAAAAAAAATCCCAAAACCAAGATTACAATCCAAAACCGACAAGCCGACGGTGATGTTATCTATCAACCACAGCAGTAAATTAAAGAGAAAAGATAGAAAAATGTACGGGAATGACTTCCATACTTTCTCATAAACGTAAGCCAAATATTGATTTTTTAAATTAAGTATCTATAACTACACTGTCTACACAAAATAAGTATAATTTTTCGAAGTCAACTACTGGTTTTTTTCTAAGGAAAATGAAGTAAACTACTGTTTCTCTAAAAAAAAAAAAAATAAACTATGTAGAATATAAAATTAGAATTTATTAACCAAGTACCAATTTGTCAAAACTATTTATCAAAACGTGTTGCAAAGTGTGCATGGGCCAACCTAGGTGGTTCGAATATACATTCAAGGGACAAGGAGTAATGATTTAAGTACTTTGGATAGCAAAAGACACAGTTTTCAGTCAAGGGTGATAATGGAAAACACAGTAATATATATGCTTCTTGAACTCAAAAAACTTGTCACCAAAAACACTAATAAAAACACCATCTTCTTGACGTTTTACAAGACGGACGTGGATGGGTGGGTCCAATTACGGTCCAATCCATGTCGGAAATTCATGTCGCCATGGATGTCAAGTGGGCCAAATTTCGCTATTTATTGTTATACTTAAGCTTGCTGCATGATATTAAAAAATAAAAAAATAAGTTAACGCCTTCATTAACACCTGCTAGGCGAGATGGTATATAAGCATTTAATTCTAACTCATGTAATATTTGCTTTGATGTTAATTGTGATTACCAACGAATCGGCTCATCTAGAAAATTAATCTTATCATTCACTTGCGGGAAGCCGAACGAAATTTGGGACAGAGTCTCACATGAAGTGGTCCAACGCAAGAATTGACAGCGCGAGGGTGGGAGTCCAACATCAATGATCAAACTAAAGATTTTCTAAAGCCTCTAGTTGTCAATTTGACTACTTCGCCAATTCCTAGGGGTTGTGCGGCAAAGTTAAACTTATACTAGATATCTCATATTAGGTGGAGCTAGACAAATCTTGTTGGCATCGTTTCAGTGTCCCCACAACCTGCCCTTTCGGTACTCAGTTTAGGGCCACAGAAAATTAGGTTTTAAAACCATCTTCTTCTCTTTTATAATTTTTATAATCGGATATCTAGGCCAGCTTGCAAGCACCTCAATTAATTTCTGAGGCCCTGAATGTAATGTTCAGGCATAATCCCCAGTAGCCCCAAGGTTTGGAATGTTTGGCCTTCGTAGGAATGAAACAAGTGATCTCATGGAGGAGCACTTATTACTTTCTTAAGCCTGGTCATTCTTTCTAACAACCAATTGGTCGAATTGGGGGATGGTGCTGTGTAGTAGTGTGCGCAGCACCGTGCTATGTACTTCCGAGGGATCCGGGGGCTCTGCTGCCCAGAGGGGGCAACAGCCCCAACCCACACCCACATTTGGGGACAAAACGTTGCCGTATTGGGAAAAAAAAATTCCTTTGCCAATTGTTTGCAATCTTATGAAGCAGAAATGTGATTATGAGAGTTTTAAAGACAAAATTTGATTATGTCTCTTTAGAATAATATGATCAAAATAATAAGATCTTCACACCTGTTCAAACGGATTAAAAATTGGAGCACTTAATTTTTTAACCATATTTTTTAATATATAAATGGTCTTAAAAAATTAAGTGCTCAAATTTTCACTCCGTTTAAATCGATGCAAAAATCTTCTAATTTTGATTATATTATTATTCTAAAGGGTCGTAATTAATTTTTTTTAAAAATCTTTAGGGCTCTCATATTAAATATATTCTATTTATTTAAGATCTTGTGAAATAGAAATGTGATTATAAGAGTCCTATAAACAAAAATTAATTATGACCTTTTAAAATAATATGATCAAAATAACAAAATCATTGCACCGATTTAAACGGAGTGAAAATTTGAGCACTTAATTTTTTTAGACCATTTATATATTAAAAAATATGGTTATAAAATTAAGTGCTCCAATTTTTAATCTGTTTGAACAGGTGTGAAGATCTAATTATTTTGATCATATTATTCTGAAGAGACATAAATAAATTTTGTCTTTAAAGCTCTCATAATCACGTTTCTGCTTCATAGGATTGCAAACAGTGGGCAACGTAAATTTTTTTCCCCCAATACAGCAACGTTTTGTCCCCAAATGTGGGTGTGGGTTGGGGCTGCTGCCCCCACTGGGCAGCAGAGCCCCAGGATCCACTTCCGAGCAGTCGGATCGTGCATCCGATGGCTCAGATCTCATCTCAGCAATGAACGGCTCTCGATTGTTGGTTGCCGAGACGAGTTCCGAGCCGTCGGATGCACGATCCGACAGCTCGAAGGTGCGCAGCACGACAACTCACTACACAACATCAACCCGAAGTCCCAATTGGTCTCTAATTAATTACTTTTAAGAATTTGGCACTGACACTCGCTTGCTAGTTTTTGTACTAATAGTCTAATTATATCACCAGCGTGCTTAATTGGTCTTTATATTTTGGATCAAATTACACATTAAAAATTCACTTTATTACTTTAGCTGCTCACTTTTAAAATATCTACTGCATTAGACTCTCTATATTAAAGCTATCACATTTAAAATATTGTTTACTCTTACTCTCTACTCAATTAAATATTTCTTGGCAAGGGCCCTTTTTGGGGCACAACAAATAAGCAATAAATTGATATTTTTTTTCAAGGCCCATTATGGGTTTTACAAAAATAATTCAAACTGCAAGTCATTCTTAAAATATTTTTTTATGGGTTCCTGAAAAAAAAAATTAGCTCAGTCCTATATCGGTAAAGGCTGTTTTAGAGCTCGTGGGATACCTTACACATTCAATTTAGAAAGAAAAGGGGTTGGAAGAGACAAAGTATACCAGATTGAAAATTAATAAAATATTCTTTAACTGGTGAACAGTAGCTCGCTTGAGATGAAGAGGCACTGTTACAAAATCAAAATTTTGACAAGTGATCCCCACCACTAACGAGGCTGATGTGAGCCCATTTTACACCTTTGGCTCGTTACTATATCTTTAGATGGGGAAGTAACTAGCGTGATATGGATGCTCTTAACCATAAGGTTAATTCATGCCAAGTAAGAGATTAATTAGATTAATTCTCTTAACAATACCGTTTTATTTTCTCGTTGTCACCGATTAAGAATCGTAGACCCCGTGGTTATTAGGCTTAATTACATGTTCATGAATTTATGGTGTTGGATTTTTTTTTTAATAAGGAAAATGCTAAAAACAGTCTTTTGGGCCGCTGTTAAAGTTGAAAAACATATTAAAATGGGTAAAAATTGTATAAAATGCATTGAAAAGTGAAAAAAAGGTATTGGAGTATGTTTTTTTTTTTTTTTTTTGTCTTCAATTCTTAGTTATGGACAGCTACGGACTGTCAATAGAATTAGAAGAACCCTTATAATTAATATTGATTGATTTTCCACTTCTAAGTTTTTGCTTGAGATTTGTGAAATACAGGTCTAGACAAAAAAATAAACATACCACCTTAATCTATTGGATCTACCATTGCATCGAGCAATTTGCACGCGAAATCGAGACATGTTTAAGCCACCTTAATCTATTGAATCTCATATTTTTGTTGTTCTTTTTCACTTCTCTATTTTGTATTATGCGGGTAATTCTTCCTTTTTAAACGTTCTTCAAAAAAAAAAAAAAACTGAAACTATACTAACTTGAGTAAAGGCTGATAGTTCAATTTCTCTTGTGACATACGATAAGACTGATTAACTATAGACACAGCAAGTTAATGTGCCAAGTCAATATATGTTTGGCCGGCGATCGGGGTCCTGCTGTCTTATCGTGGGTGGCGGCGGCGGGCAGCTTGGGTTGGATTGTTAGGGTTTGTTTTGGATTTCTTGGATTGGGCCTAGCCCTCTAGGCTAACTGCTCTTTTTTGTGCTTAATTGTTTAATTTGAACTTTATTTGTTTTATTTGGACTTATAGGCCTTTTTAGGTATTTCGGCTTCGGCCCTTTAGATGTATCTTTTAACCTTTGGTTGATTGTACATTTTCCCTCCCCTTAATAAAATGTTTGCTTGGCTGTTCAAAAAATAATAATAATAACGAATTATTACTTCCTATAAGTATGCCTTCCTAGGGTTAGGGCATCCCACAAACCAAATACATGACCTGGACTTGACCTCTCTCTCTCTCTCTCTCTCTCTGGACTCTCTCTCTCTCTCTCTCTCTCTCTCTCTCTCTCTCTCTCTCTCTCTCTCTCTCTCTCTCAAATGAGAAAACGTCAAGTGGTCCTAAAGAGAAACGAATCAGTTTCAAGAAACCCTACTTCTACCACTTCGTCTTTGAACATAAGGAGTGTAAGATACGCAGAGTGCCAGAAGAATCACGCCGCCAGTATGGGAGGGTACGCCGTCGATGGATGCCGGGAGTTCATAGCCAGCGGAGAGGAGGGGACCGCCGGTGCGCTCGCTTGCGCCGCCTGCGGCTGCCACCGCAACTTCCACCGGAGAGAAGCCGAGCCGGAGACGGCAACAAGTGAGTCTCCTCCACCTTCTTCAAATCGGAATAGGGTAAGTGCAAACAACGTTTGAAAAAATTTGTGGGTTTGGGTGGAAAAAGGAGGGGTTCATGTAATCAACAGACTCCCCCTTTTTTTTTTTTCTTTTTTCTTTTTTTTTATAATTATTCTCCCCCTGTTAGTATATATTTTGGTTGAATATTCACGGTTGATGGGCTTGACTAAAACTTCAAAATGATAATTAATTATGTACGAAATGAAAGAAGGAAATAGGTAGCTGTCTTCTCCTGGAAAGACAAGATGGCAATTTTCTTTCTTTTCATTTGATTAGCAGATGATGATAGTTTTTAGAATTATATGTTTCTATTGATTAGATGTAAATAATTACTACGTGTGACTGTAAACGAGAGTACTATTATGTGATGTGAGTTGGATTGTTTGTTTCTTCTTTCCCTTGCCATTTATTTTGTCTTGAAAATTTAATTTTTTTTGTCCTAATTTTTTTTATCTCTTGTAATTATTGTAAGTAAATTTTAGACCTAGAATATTCATATGTAGATTTCTAATCAGCAAGTGGGAGAATCTTTAATTCCTTAATTGAGTAGGCTAATTTTAAAATATTAATTAGTAAGACAAATGAATGGCTGTAATCCCTAATAATGAATGAGTCTAAATTAGCTGTCTGAAAAGATCAGTTGATTTTGGGCCCATATCTACCTAATCATGCTGGTGGTTGTCGTGGAAATTGGATAATTTATTAAACAATGTCTTTAAAAGGTGATTAAATTATTCTTGATCAATCTGCACCCACCATAGACTCAAGTCCTTGCTTGCTTTTCATTGCTTTTTGTATTTGAAAGCAAGCAGAGATTATGGATTGTTGAGGGTACCCAATCAAGTTCTTCTTTTTTTTATTAAGGATGTTGATTTTGCCATTTTTTATTTTTTTTTGGTTATGGATTGTTGAGGGTACCCAATCAAGTTCTTCTTCTTTTTTTATTAAGGATGTTGATTTTGCCACTTCTTTTTTTTTTTGTTAACGCCACTCCCCTGTAAGTATATTTTTGGTGCAAAAATACACTTGCAGAGAAGTAGCGTTAACAAAAAAAAGAAGTGGCAAAATCATTTCCCTTGATTAATTGTTTGAATTTTGGGGTTGTTTTTGTAGTTCTACATTATATTTGAGCAGACTATAGATGATGATTTTTTTGATAATTGAAATATTCACACGTGTGTATCCTGCTTATGAAACAGAGCCTGTCAGCATGTGAGGAGAGTGTTGAGGATATACATAGCCTAGTTCCTCCTTTTTTTTAAAAACTTTGTTTGGATTGGAATTTGAAAATTTTTTTTGAAAAATAGTAGGGTTAATAAGTGGAGAGAGATAGAGAGAGAAATGTTGAAAGTAAGGGAAATCTAAGAGAAATCTACGGGGAATTTTTTGAAAAATTCTTTTTAAATTACAAAGAGAACGAAGCATAAGCTTTTGGATTAGATCCAATGTTCTTACATAGAAAGATACAAAGTCCTTAATCTTGTCATATACATATCATATCTCTAACACTAGAATTTAGTTATTCCGGCCATTACAATAGTAATGCAAGGTCTCTTTTTCTTTTTCTTTTCCTTTTTTGGTACTTCAGAATATTATAAAACTAAACGAACGAAAGATTTTGCAACAGATGCGCGAGCATAAGTATTAACTTACAGTCCCAGCAAACGAATGAGAGCCCTACCTAATCAAGGAAATATTAAGGCGATCTCGAGTCATGAACTTGACAAATGCAAGCTCATTTGCACATTCTTGAACGTAGGTAGGAGTACATTACAAAAGCAAAAACAAAAAGATTGATAACAAGCTCCTTTTGGGCATCAAAGGCATGTGCTAGAGATCTAAGAAGAATGGACTGTGAGATGCTTTTATTTGGTTTTGGTTGCTACATGTTCATATAAGTTCATCAAAATGCTGCGAAAAATTAATTATATTTCGCCATGTGATGGATGAGATGCGTATGCAGAAAAGCTCAAGTTAGGTATCGAACATGGAGAGGGACCAAACCTTCTGGTATGTGTTAATTTCAATTGGGCAGATGTCAAATCTGGACATCTCTTTTAGGCCATGTTTGGGGTTATATTTAATATTTTGCAAGGTGTCGACAATGCCTTCTGTACTGGCTCTAGAACTTCTTTCTACATTAGAGGAAATATTGAAGCAGACCAGTGCTAAAGGACATTTTTTGTTTGTGAATGAATGAATGAATGTATGTATGTACTCTAAGGGGGTACTGCATGCATCTTGGAGAATTCAAACACGTTTTTCTTCGAACAATACCGAACGTGCTTTTGAAATCGGAATGTGCTTGTCTGCTTGAGATATATGCTTTGATGAGGAAAATGAGTATCGAACGTGTGACAGAGATTTAAATGAAAGGGGTGGAGAAAAACGTGTATATCTTTGTTCTATAGGTGTGTATATATATTTGAACTTTGAAGCATCGATCACTCCCTAATTTTGTGCAAACTTTGTCGATCTTTCGATCTTGTGATGTTTTTTATAAAAGAAAATACTTTTGGTGGATGCTAAATTTAATCATACCCTAAGAAGATACAGTATTTTCTTATGGCTAGGTTTCTGCATGCATATCTGCAAATAACTATTCTAGCTATTCTCCTAATTTTTACGTTGGTATTCCGTGTGGAATTAAGGTACCATACATGCATAACAAGAAGTGTGCAAGAAATAATGGTTTGCTACATGTAAAGTGCAGACTGCAGAGCTTGCTATCCTCCTGGCTTAGAATGACTAATAATTTTGTTCATCCACACCTCTTGAGATTTTTCCTAATGACAGATACGCCGTTCGTGTATGAGAAAGACAATCAAACCTCTATAGTTTTTAGGTGCATTTCATCGATACCACAAATCAACAATTGTTTGTTTGAAACACTTGATGAAATGAGTGAAAAGTGACTTTTAATTATCCTATGATAATAAAAAGTAATTAAAAAAACTAATGACTCTATTTTGAATCAGAGTAACACTGTTTTTTGCCCGTTGGAAGAGCTTATTTGATCAAAAAGAATAAATTAATAGTCTTTTATTTTTTTACTTGCTGAAAGAACCGTTTGGGTCAGAAAGAACAACTTAATTATTTTTGGATCCAAATAAATTGAGGCTTGAGAGCTTTTATTAACTATTTTACTATCAAAATGGTGAATTTGGCAATATAAGCCACTTTAACGGTTCCATCACATGTTTGCTCGAACAATGCTAGTTAAGATGTCAGTGAAATGAACATTGAAACCACAAGGAGTTTGCAGTCATTTCTCATACATAGAGAGGGGATTAGTTATTATGAGAAACCTCAGGCGATGTCAATGAAATTTACGCTTTATATCCTAGCTGCAACATGATTTTAATTGGAGAGAATACTACTTATATTTACGATCATATAACAAGATCAAAATTTGATTTCAGCTTAACAAATAGAGAATGATTAGTGTACCATCGCCAATTAATATTAGACCAATATGCGGATTTTTTTTTTTGTTCAACTTGTCACAATGTTCGCATTTTCACATATTAAGAGCATCAGCGGACACGAGGGGTTAAGAACGGAGCGACAACATGCAAAACTCTAGAATAACCTTATTTTCCTCATTTTTTTATATCTCTAATATTATAATTTTAAATTTTTTGGTCCCTTCAAATTTTTAACAATTTTAATTTGGCCTCTTCAAAACTAGCTATGTAGTATTATTTTTTACGATGGTCATTTCAAACTCTAAATAATTTTGTATTAGACCTGGTCTTTGTACAGCTCCTACTGATATAGAGACAAGGAGGAAATTTGAGAAAGTATAACGAAACTAGGTAAACCATTGGGTGCTTTTAAAGCAACTTTAACTTGTCATTATGTTTCTTTAATCCGTAAACATTTTACCGTGCTTAATTAGATCTGTTAGACTGTTAGTAAGGTGCCACATGTCATATGAGTACGAGGTAATGAAACCACATTGATAAAAACAAAATTGTCACATTTGCCATGGGACCTACACGGTGCCTACATAGCAGATCGATATCATCACGAGATCAGAAGGATATCAAGTGTTCGCAAAAACTAATAAGAGAAACTAGAAAGAAAACCCTGAGAACATTTGCCATGGGACCTACACAGTGCCTACATAGTAGATCGATATCATCACGAGATCAGAAGGATATCAAGTGTTCGCAAAAACTAATAAGAGAAACTAGAAAAAATAGCCTGAGAACAATAATAGTATTGAGGGCCAACATGTGAATAGCTTAAAGCTTAACGGGATGAATGTGATTAACCCATTAAACTATGAGATTTTATGTTTTTCCCACTCATTCCAGATTAACAAAGACAAATTGAGGTTTGTACCCAAAAAAAATAATAATAACCAAAAACACAACAAAAAAAAAAAAAAAAAGAGGACAAATCAAGGCCCAAGATGAACTTAAATGGACTGTGCCCAGGATTACACTTTTCTTGGTTGTTGGACTGTCCTGGCCCATTAAAACACTTAAAACCACCATCCATGTAATGGGATTAAGGAAATCTTAAAAATGGGCTGATATCATTAATGGATCACTACTCTTGTCATTTCATTCTCAATATCGACACCAATTGCCAAACAAGCCTTCCGTTCCGCTAAGGAAAATAAATACTTTTTTTGAATTACAGGTGATATATTGTGAGAGAATAACATGTCTCGTGTGAAAAATAAGTACTTAAAAAATAAGAACTTTAAAGGAACGGGGCTCACTTCATTGGATTTGGATCACCTCTTCGTAGACAAATTTTTTTGGAAAAAATTACTCAGTGCTCCCGAGTCGTTGCCTCAATTACTCACTTCTAACTAGACGATGTTATTGGTTCCTATTTTTCAACATAGATTAGCAATAAAATAGTGAAGGGGGAAATGATTGTGCCATCTTATCCAGTAATTAACAAAAAAAAACGTAAAATGAAAGTATCAAACTGTTAGATTTTTTTGGAAGGTTCCAACCTAAAATCAATTGACAATAGATCGGTGTAACCTCTAAATCATACTGTATCAATTAAGCTTGGTTGGATCGGTGGGTAATGTGAGATAAAATCTAACATTTTCCCTCACTTGCAGCCCGAATGCATGTATTGTGGAGGTATGGATTGATGAAGTCAGGCAATTGACTCGGGTGGAGACTCAACCACATAAGTTGAGGCAACCTTAAACCATATTCATGTCATTAATTAGATTTATCGAAGAATTCTAACCTAAAACCAATTTGCTGTGATATGATTGAAACACAAGAATACGACTACTAGTAAATGAATGAAAGAGAAGGACCACATTATCACAAACTTAACCTTGGTGGTGTTAGTGCTGTTGTGGTCCACCAATATTGCCAAGCAATTACTGCTCCTATATCTCAATTTTGTCTTCTCATAAATACTCCTTATCTTCCCCCAGAGAAAGCTCAAATTTAGACCAAGGAAATGAAGATCTAGTGGGGGATTAGAGTCTAAAGTTGATTATCTTTCAATTTGACATCTTTTGGACCTATTACACAAGTGGGAAGAACCAACTTTGGGATAGGCTATGATAAGTTCTTTTCTTAAAAGAAAGACCCTTTTTTTCCATATCTTTTGAGGTTTATAGATTTCATCCCTCTTAAGATCTTCGGTTCTCCTTGTAAGCAATTCTTGGAGTCACGTTACTCTCACTCGTAAGCATAGTAAGTGTGTGAAACAGCTGTGGAAATGACTGTTAAAAATAGTTCGAGGTGGGCGCAAGTTTACCCGGACGCCATGAATTACCAAAAGAAAATATCTTGACTAGTTTTCCGAAGATTTTGAACCAATTTGAGGGCTCTTATTACATGGGAGATTTATGCCATTGGAGCCTTTAATTAAAAGAGGAAGTTCAATCATTAGGCAATTTACTTATCAGAAAATTTTAACCCATTATATTGATTTAAAAGCCCACTTGGAATTCCAAAAGTAGTCCAGCTCTAACCGGGTAAGGACATTAAATGGGTTACAAGCCAGATCAACATCACTGAGAATCATTCATTATGAATGAGGGAATCCAATGAAAATAAACCCGCCAAAACCCTGATCGATCATGTGGGTCTTCCAATCTTTCAAATCAGTATCACACAAAGTCATGTGTCTAGGATGTGGTCCTGTCCATTAAGAAAGAAAGGGTTCGGATTCTGTGAATTTGACTGAACGGGACAGTCTTAAATTTAGATCGTCCATTGTTATAATTAATGTTGTAATTAACCAGTAAGGGTTTTTGAACAAAATTGAACCACGGATTATATTAATGTATGGTTGCTTTTGAATTGTCCTGTTCAGTGCATAACATGGACCAGAGAGAATTTAAACCCTTTTCTGTTCTTCAAACTATCATCTCATCAAATATGTTACTTAATTTTTCTATAAACAAGGTCCCCTAAAGTTTAAAAAAACAAGTAACAAAAAAGTTTAAAGTTTCCTTTCTTGAAGTGAACTTATTGCAAGTTGCTCTTCAACTTGGCACATGTATCACCCAAAGATACATTTGGCGTAGAATTTTGATACCTTACTTGAGGATGCTCTTAGATACTTAAGTGTCTAGTTTTGTAATTCCAATTTATTAATGAGACATTATCATTACACCTTCACGTCAACTTTTACCTTCACTTTTTCTACTTACCCTTAGAGACATCATCATTACACTTTTACTGATTAACTTTTTAAAATAAAATCTACTTTTAGGAGCAAGTTGGAAAATGTATCAATTTTTACCCACTAACTTTACAAAATGGTCACTTATTAAGGAACAACCTAAAATAGAATACTGAACTATAAAAAAGAGGGATGGAGGGAGTATTAGTTAAGAGTACAACGGAAAAAAAATCACATTGTACTACGAACATATTAAATAATTACTTGAAACAATAACGTTTTAGAAAGGTAGTACTTGATTTTCATACTGTGCTCTTTCTTATAACCACACTCTTTCTTATCCTCTTGTGATGTGAAAGGTTAATTTTGTAAATTTACATCACACAAGGACAAAAAAGAAATTGTGGTTATCAAAAATGAGGAGCAATGCTATGGTGACCATGTCTAAATACCACATTTTGTATACCATGCAAGGTATCGCCATTACATTGACAGAATTTACTCTACTACATGATATAATGGGACACATTCTACCTATGCAAAACTATGCGGTAGAGCTTAAGCTGGCTAATACTCAAGAGATAGTCTTTTTCACGGAGGCTCTGGATTGTTCACAGAGCAGCGCAATTTCAGTTGTCTATTCGCGCAATCAATAGCTGAGATTCGTTTTCAATTATGACCCGTCACAATTAACTCTTCCCCGAAAAAAGTTCCATTAACATCTTGTTTACAGTACTTCCGTAAAGAAGATTTTCTCATTCTCCAGATGGATGGAATGCTGTAGAAACTTTATATCCATCTCAAAACCAATTGGCAATGAGTGGAGAGGTCCCCAATGTTATTAAGTGATCACCCATTCCACTCCCAAGCAATGTGGGACTATTTCCTTAACATCCCCCCTCACGTGCAGCCGCGTTTGAGATCTGTCACGTGTGACCACTTTTGGGTCCTATCATCGTGCAGCCTTTTTGCTGGTCTGTCATCGTGGAGTGTGGATTGCTAATTTTTATAAAATGTGGGGTGGAACGGGCCCCGCTCTGATACCATGTAGAAACTTTATGTCCATCTCAAAACCAATTGGCAATGAGTGGAGAGGTCCCCAATGTTATTAAGTGATCACCCATTCCACTCCCAAGCAATGTGAGATTATTTCCTTAACATCCAGGTGGAGTACTTTCCCCTTTGTTCGTTCCTACCTTTCCTGCCGCAGCCTTCACTGCTCAAACTCCTCATTCTGGCTTTCTAACCGGCTACGGAAACTTGAATAGGAAAAGGGGGAGACGCTAACTAGCGAGATAGCGGCTAGAACTTTCTATTGAACAACAAGATTAACTAAACTCGATCGGGTGCTGAAAGATTTCAAATTCTCTTACAGCTGTGGTTGGTGCTACTCTTCTTATAAGTTTTCTAATCTTTGGTTCTTGTTCTCCTGGCAGTGCTATCGTCGACCCTTTTTCTTCTCGCTTCGGTTTGATCAATGAGTGCTAAAAAATGCACAGAGAGATGCTTAACACTTAAAAAGAATGGTACTCGGACATGGTTACAAAAGCATTAGTGCTAGCAGCAAGGTCGTGAATCCCTTTGCACATTCACAGTCCAGGCACATCGATCATTTCCCATCTCATGACCATGCAGTTTTCTTTCCACATGGCTGCAGCCCCATTTAATTAGGGTTTAAAACCAATTGCCGCAAATTGCGTAACACTCTTGAACAAGAGAATTTGGAGTACTCCAATTGCACATGAAAGACATTAATGTCCACCATGTGATCCGGGCATATTTGTCCAACTCTTTTTATTGTAATTTCTGTAATATTGTTGTTCGCAAACGAGGTCTCTCTCAATGGAAACTGGGGATCCTGCAGCGCACAATTCTAATCTTCGAAAAATATTTTTAATGGTTCGGATTCGCTAGAAGGATTCTACAGGTAGGATGTTGTTTGAAATTTGCACCCATCATTTGTAGAGATGGACGGCTCATATCACGCACTACAACCCAATAACGCACCAAGGCACAACGGGATCCGCGAGAACAAAAATAAAGAAAATCGAACTTTACCTTTTACGTTCATAAGCCAAAACAAATGCATGCTGACCCAACTTTAGCTCGTGTTATGTCTCGAGAGGGGACATATGATACATGCAAAAAACGTGTGCTAATTCGTAGCCCCATTCCCTGTTTGGTTAGACAAATGAGTGACATTAGTCATTTTTAGCACGTAGCGTAGCTTGATTGAGGGAATTTGGGTCTTCACGCCAGAGTACTTCATTAGAATAGAACTTCGATCTGTTGGGCCTAAATTATTTGGACCCCCCCCTAAAACATTGATAATTTCATTCCGGTCGCAGTCGTTCTACTCAAACGGTCGCGGTATCTAACTATGAGCTTAGAAAGCTTCAAATTATGAAACTTGTTGAAGTGTAGATAAATTGAAGTCTCGAACTTGTAATTCGTGCTTAAGTTATGAATTTGCAGATCGATTCATGAAAGAGATAACGCAAAAAAAGTGTTTAAGTTACGAATTTGCTGAGGAATTTATGAAAAAAGACAACGCGAAAAATTGTGAAAGAAAATCTACAATGTGAAAGAAAATCTACAATCTTAACACAATTAAGAAAATGTGACATGTGAACTCATATGCATGAATTGGTTTCGTACACATTGGGTTCAAAGTTGTATTTTAAAATTATGTTAGACATCCAAGCAAGGTGACGCTGCGGAATTCACAAGAAGATTAGTTGCGTACTAATCAAACGAATGATAAGAACTCGTAGCCACGAGCAGTTCTTGAATCCTCAAGAGAAAAAGAAAAAATCTGAATATTATTGATAAAAATCTGCATAAACATTAGGTTACAACCCCTTTTATAGGGAAAAGGCGTAACCCTAGCAAAACCCTAACTCAAAAATGAAAATTCCCAAAATTTGGGGAAAATAATAAAATTGGAAAAAGGAAAGAAAAACATGACTTTCCCAAAAAAAATCAACTTCTACGGAATTATACGATAAAAGTTATTAACGAAACAAATATTTCCTAAAACAGCAAAAACGTCCAATTGAAGGCCTAAACGAAGGAATTAGGCCGAAAAACACCATCAGTCACGAACTTAGGGTGGTGAGTATTGATCGCAGCGCGAAAACAAGTCAGCCCACCAAGTTTGGGCCCAATCTGAGCTCGTCCGAAAGTTGCCAATTCGAGTAATTTGCAATTAAACAACGTTTGAGATTCCGAGGCTTCGATCGGTCTAATTGATCATGAAATTGGGCCTCCACGTGTTCTACATCACAAGGGTATGGTACGTAGACATTAGTAAACAAAGTTACGTGCACATGCGCTTTCGTTTCTTTTTTTTGAACAGTAAAGAAAAATTTATTAATCTTTGAAAATAGATTACAAAGATTAAAAGGATTCACGACACGAGGCATCAAGCAAAGCAAAAAAGAACTCCGACAATACACATGCGCTTTCTTAATCAAATACTATAGTTTTTCTTCTCTAGCATTAATTTGTACTTGTTCGAAGTTGGAACGTAAGATGTCTCATTCAATCTCATGATACAAAGTCAAGAGTTTTGAAATTACAAATATTCCATTACCTTAATTATTTTTCACGTGGATGATTTACTGAATGGACCCTGTAAAATGGACGTTTTGAATAGTTAAAGTATGTACGAAATTAGCCCAAGTAAACTAAACTGCACGGTACAACCAAACAAATAAGGAAAAATAACGGCCAAGTAAGTGTTTTGATAATTAATATCTGTCAATGACATTTTCAGCATTAACAAATATTCTCAACTTGTCTTTGACGGGTATTAATTATTAAAACACATCATGAACCGTCATTTTCCCAACATAATATAAGCCACAATGCCACATCCAAGCGAAATTAGGGGCGCCCTTGTGAGAATCCAAATAAGAGAATGATCAACTCATCTCCTGCCCATGAAAATGGACTGGTCCGCCCAGTTGGCCCGTTTGTGGGTTTTTCCCGGGCTCACTGTGACGAACCAAATTGTCGATATTAGAAAATTTGTCAAGAAATTTAGTCACATTAGAAATCAAGTTGATCGGATATTATTTGATATGATTTCGAAACACACTTGTTTTAAACCATTACAAGCTACAATAGAGAATCAGAACCCATTTAACCTCATTTATCTCAAGAAAAATGCGATCTGAGGTTACATCGACTGGTGTCCAATTAACTTGATTTTTGACAAGATTGATGTATTGACAAGTTCTAAATTGTAAATGGCTTAGATCATCAAAATAGGCTCGTGAATGACCCACAAATGGGCTAACTGGATGGTCCAGTTTACGAATGGACCGAAGAGAATCCTCCTCCCCAAATAACAGATCCAACTACAGAACCTTACGAGGTTCTGTGAGCTTTTGAGTAAACATTGGCCCACCGATGTCGAGATTGATTAGTTCCATACAACATGTGTCTCTCACTCACATCCGCATATGGTCCTGTCCTATGTCAACTTTATACTTGAAATCTTTTGTGTCTGAATTGTATCTTTCGTTTCCCGAATCGCATTCTAGGCCACCTCAAACCTACGACCAGTTATGGTAGTTAGGACCTCAATCAAACCTTATTTGTCACTAGGCCCGTAACTAGATCGGATTCAATTCGAACCTCAACCTCAGTTGTTACCCATCGTTGTTCTAAATCATCCAAGTTTGATTCATATATGGACTAGCTCCCTACTTTTTACTGATTCATTACAACTGATTTTCTTCCAAATACAAACATTATGCTGACCTTTTTATTTTTTTGGAAAAATACGGTGTTCGGATCAGTCTACGCACACTCGACTAATTTTTGTAGGACTTATTTCATCATCCACTAACGGGTGTCCCAGTTTAAGCTGGGCAAAGTCACGTTTGACCAAAAGAATAGATAACACATGAAACGTTTCAAACTTGAGGCAAAAGAGAGCCAATCCTAAGGAGTTTGGGCCGAGTGGACATGATAAAGCAAATAAGTGTTTGTCATTCATGATCTAATATGTTCGAATACTACAAAGGCCAAACATTAATTCCAAACCTTGGGGCTAGTGGAAGGTTTGTCCAACCATTAATTTCTGGGCTCCATAATTAGTTAACGTGCTAGCCCATATATCCGGTTATAAAAATAATGCAAATCCCTAAGACCCAAACATAACCACCATGCTAGCCCGTTGACTTTTCATAATTGATAATTCAGGTGTTTAGGTCAACTTTTATCCGCATTTTGACTAATCGTAGAGGATCAATTCTACCGTCCACTAGCGGAGGGCTATAAAAGGAGTTCATTACACTTGACAGGTTTTGAATATGATAGGTCAGGAGGGAGCAAATTCCTTAGTCGCAGTCTTAACCTTAGTCACATAATTCTTGAAAATGCCTTATGCTCCCTCTCCCAATATTCTCTCTATGCTTTCATTTCTCGCTTATACAAATTTTAGTAGATTGGGATATTTTTCAGAGACGTTTTCAGGTATGCGCCATCGCTCAATCATGCACACACAAATTATATGACTTACATCTTGACAACCAAGCACTGGGGTTGCCGGTCCATTGACTTGCAAGGACAGCGGCACAAAGCCACAATTTTGGGTGAATTCATGCTAAATTTTCCGTCTTCAGAATAACTTTAACATATCAATTGTTTCCGGTAAAAATACCAAAGCGTCTAAGTTAAAAACATCATCTAAACAATTCAAACAATATCAATTGTTTCCGGTAAAAATACCAAGGCGTCTAAACTAAAAATATCATCCAAACAATTCAAACAATATCAATTGTTTCCGGTAAAAATACCAAGGCGTCCAAACTAAAAATATCATCTAAACAATTCAAACAATACGGCGAACTCAAGTAGTACAAAAAAAAGGGTTTGTTTTTTCTCAATGGGAATGGGTCTCAGGTTCCCAGCCCATCACAAGTTTGGTACAAGGTACGGGGTACCCCATCAAGGCATCAAAGAGTTCACATCACAGCATAATAATGTGTCTTGGGACAACAGCAAAAAACACTCTCTTTTATTCCCCCAATATTTTTATCAGGTTTTATCGATATTTTTATGTTTCAGGAAAGAAAAAAAAACTATTCTATATGTTTCAATCCAAAACCACCTAAAACTAGACGAGATGTTGCTAGCGGCAGAGGAAAATAAATTAAGAAAACGGCTTGTCTCCGGTTTGGGTGTGAACTGCAGATCCTATTTTGCTTTCGTTTCAATGATTGATTCGTTCACATTGTGGAGTTCACGGAAAAGAAATCAAGTTAATCGGATACAAAATAATACCTAATCAAAGATCATTTATAGAAGAATGTACGTGTTCTTCCAGTTATAATACAGTGTGCCTAGCTCATTTTGTTTTTTACATGAATGTGTTCTTGTTAGATATTATTGATATCCGATTGACTTAATTTTTAAATGACTGCGGACCTGAATGAGCTTCAAAATATGAAAAAATCGAATCATCAAAATGGATGTGAAACGAGGTCGGAGTTGGCCAAACTGCACGGTGTGCAGTGCACACTCCCCAATTGCAGGCAGAGAAACCGACTTCAAAAATTAATTCACGGGGTAAACTTAGAGAAGTTTTAATGGGTAAAGTATGAGACTATGAGTATACAATGGGAGGCAATTCTAAGTGCCTCCTTGGGATCCTATGCAATACTGTACCTTGGATCATCAAAAATAAGACCCTAGACCTGATGTTATTAAACTATAGAAGAAGATCTTCAGGGCGCGTTTGGTACTTCACATTATTTCCTTAAGAAATTAAACAAGGTAATAAAGGCGGGTTTCTTCTTAAAGTTTGTCTATAGCTTAAGAACTTTAGACTAGTTGTTTCTCTAAATGAACTTATAGTTGATGTATGTGAGAAAAATAACCTTTCTCGGTAGCTTAACCCTGTTTAGATAATAGGAGAAACCTAGCCTAAGATGGTTTGACAAGTGACTTGTTTTATCCGCTTATATATTGTTGAGAATATAAATAATAACCTCTCTCTAACAGCTTAAGCTTTTAGATGAGTTGATGATTAACAATTTAATATGGTTCCAGAGCTGATGGCTGACAATCTATGAGAAGACTCTCATCGCACCATTGAATGGGTTTGCACAAAAGACACTCAATGAAGCAAAAATATCCAAGGTGACTCCCGATGAAACAATGTGGCTCGTTGTTGGAATGTTGTATTGGATGGCTCATTGTCAATGGAGTTGGCTCGTTGGGGAGCACGATGCTGTTGAATTAATGAACACATTGGCTCTCAATAGAGTTCTCATCGGAGAGCATAGTGCCGGTGACTAGGCACGTTGGCTCCCAATTGATATGACTTTGAATTAATGGAGTGGGTGCAGAAAAAGCTCAGTTTGGGAGATAGGATTGAGAGTGTAGTTGATCAGAATCAAGGGGGAGTTTGGATGCAGAGAGAGATTAAGGCCCAATGTTCAGTTCACACGTGAGGGGGAGATTTGTTAAAACATATGTAAACGTTGAGTCCCACATTAGATAAACAGAAAAAGAGTTGGACCATAATATACAATTGGATGACTCATGAATACGGGTCATTCAATATATATTGGGCCTAAGTGATGTGGTGGACTCTCTGCCGTTACTCCCATGGTGTCCTGGGTTCGAAACTCACCATCTACGACCTAATGATTAAAATACATGTGTTTAGCCCGCTTGAAAAAGAGTCTAACTACACGTGATGGGGCGTGTTGAAAATATAAATAATAAAGTTTCCCCTCTCTCTAACAGCTTAAGTTTTTAGATGAGTTGGATACTTATAGATTCTTGTAAACTTAAATTTTTCTCTTTGTTTTGTGTGTTTTATTCGTCTTTTTTGAATTTTTATTAGATTTGCATTATAATGTTCGGATTTATTGTCCGTCTCGACGAGAGGTGTATGAAGAGTAATAAATTATGACCAAACGTAAAAAAAATTCACTTAAGACAGAAAAAGTATTACACAGCTGTCTTTTTTTTTTAAAGTGTCGTCTAATATAACTTTTTCCAACATCGGTCCGTATTTTTATATTATTCCGATTCGTCTCGTCGAGACGAATGATTAATCACAAAAAATTAAGATGAAAA
Source organism: Rhododendron mucronatum var. ripense (assembly GCA_019656295.1). Lineage (NCBI taxonomy): Eukaryota > Viridiplantae > Streptophyta > Magnoliopsida > Ericales > Ericaceae > Rhododendron > Rhododendron mucronatum. The sequence continues at coordinate 1,399,900 of BPLT01000014.1, read as the reverse complement.
GCTTAAAAAAAAGTTACTCCTATGGAAAATAAAAATTAAAAAAAAACTGAAAGAAGTTTTGGACAAATAAATTTACATGAACGCAAACTAAAGTTCGTACTAGTAATCAAAAAAGTTTGTTTACTTTATTTTACTTTCACTTAGGGAAAAAGAAACAAACAAACTAGCAAACCAAACAGGGCCTTAATCCAAACAGGCCATGTACTGCTCACATCCAGCTAATTACCCGAGTCTGTCGCAAAGTCAATATCCAGAGGACCGACCCATTACTTGGGGTAGTTGGGTGTTCAGAATCAGACGACACCAAATTAAGATGCAACCCTTTACCCAAAATAAAAGTCCGATTAATTTAGTGACCTCACCAATAAACCAAAAACCCCCGCAGAAACAAACAACCCTCCCGAAGAAGGCCTCGGACTTAGGAGTTTGTTTTCTTCAAAGTTTTTAGGTTCGAAATCTTCACGTATTTGTATAAGTTTTGTTTCGACTATGATTGGGCTCACTTCGAGTGGATGGTGGAATCGAACTCTCAAAATTAGTCATGGACTCGTGGTATGCGTAAGTTGACCCAAACGAGTTATTGAATAAAAAAACCCCAAGGAGATTAAGAGATATCAGGTGAATTAATGGACAAAACTGTACTACTAACAACTCTTGCGTCAGCTTCCACTTAATAATTCCATTAATCAAACACTCCTTCCCTTTTAAGGTAAGTTAAATAAACAAATATTAGAGTCTAGGGAAAGGAGATCGATCTGCATATGTTTCTTAACTTCCACTGATTAATTTGTGATTAATCTAATGGATAGTGTTTAGTTTAATTTGATATATATATAATAATACCCACGGCCTACGTACAAGAGCTTATTTAAGTAAAATAAAGTACACATTATCCAAAGCAGCCTATTACTATAACATGTTAATTTCAGGTAAGCCGCATAATGCAGGAATATTTACTATTTTTGCGCTCTTGGGTTGATTTCAATTTGGTGTAACAGCGATCAGATTGTTACTAACACATTCCATATGATATTATATGGTAGATAGATAGTTAGGGTGAGTTTGGCCGAGAGAGGCTAAACCCGAGTGACTGTCCTATCCACGTTTCAAATTTTTATTAGAATTATAATACTAGTTTTTTTTTTCCCAAAAAATTGAATTGTACAAGTTTGCTCCACCCAACATGTTTTTGAACAATATATATACACATACGCCCAACCTGGAGTTTTTAAAAAATTAATGCTGTCTTGTATAATTTTTTAGATGTTTTGTAGCATTATCTTGCCTTTAAAATAAGAGTCGTCGACTGGACTGCCAATAAGTAGGAATAAAGGACAGAAAAAACACACTTCAGTACACTTTTTAAACTATTCGATACATTTTCGCGTGCTCTCATTCATTTTTCACGCATTGCAATACACTTTTTAAATCTTAATGACATCACATTATACTATCTTTAGCATTTTTTAAAAAATAAATAGCGATGCGCATGATTGTACTATACTACTATTCCTTTTTAGTTATAGATGATCATATCTTAGTAATTTATAAGTAAGTTGATCTTTTTTGCTGAGCATTAAAAAAAATTTAAGTTCATCGAAAGGATATATATCTATCTTGGCAGTAGTATTTTTACGATTTGTCTTGAAAAATTTTAATATTGTCTTTGATATGTTGTATCTCTTTTAATAATCACCCACCAACCGATAAATTTCTGTATTCATCCCTCATTTTGGCTTTTAACTCAGGTGTCTCACTGTTTGCCGTCTTTGAAATATTATTGAAGTTGAATTATTATTATTATTTGTTTTGGAAGTAAATATCAAAAGTAACAGTTTTCAATTAAAAAATTCAAAAATAGTTTTAAATGTTTTTTTCTTTGTCAACTTTTTTTTAACCTCAACTATTGCTATATAGTGGTAGTACATTTCTCACCAATGATTAAACTCAAAGTTTGACATTTTTATTTTTATTTTTATTTTTTTACAAAATTCACCAAGACAAAATACGCACCGACTCAAATGTAGTCCGAAATTGTATGTGCATCCCATTCAACAAACAAACAAAACCTATGTGCCATCTAATCCCTTTTGCCACTAGTACTTCTGGATTTCCATAAACCACCAAAAAAAAAATATCAAAACGATGAAATACTTTATAGGGTGAAGAAGAAAATGGCAAAATGATACCTACAGCGCAAAATCAAATCAAATTATCCACTAAACATTTCTGGATTAACATTAGAAATCCAGAAACTGCTCTTTTTCTCTCAGACAATAGTACACCTCTCTCTCTCTCTCTCTCTCTCTGTATGTGTGGCATAGTAGAAAAGAGATTCGGTTTCAGAAATGGGAACTGGCGTACTGTATGCCGAAGAACAAATGTTCAGCATACCATACAATTAATTGCGAAAAGAAAATAAACGAGATCCGGGAATCCTGTAGCGCAGGATGTAGTGTGACAACCGACCATCAATTTACAGACCAGATTGCCGATATAGACAACTCTGATGCCGCACTACAAGATGCACTACATGTCCCGTTTTCCAAATATAAACGGGGCAAAAAACACCCGTCAAATTTAATGATCCAAAAAACAAACCACCCATCGAATTTCATGACCAAAGCAGATTGCCAATGAAGAAGAACAAACGAATGCAAAAAATAAATAATCGGAAAAAAAAGAGACAAAAAGCAATGCAACAGCAGATCGGTACAACAATGAACAAACAAAGCAAAAAATTCCCCTCCAGACTCCAGTGTTATCCTCAAGAACAAAAGTGATCATCATTTATCACTAGTCATTAATTAGCTAAAACAAAGATCATCCCAAATTAAATGAGCACCTAGCTAATTACCATATATAAGACACATTAAAGACCGGTCTCTCTCTCTCTAGATCTCCCTCACTCTCTCTCTCTCTCTAGATCTCTAATAAAAGCAGTACTTAACTAGTGGAGTAGTACTTATTTTTATCCATAATCTCAAAAGATTAACAAGAAAGATTAAGAAGAAGAAGAAGACCCATTAGCAGCCTGTGCACTACCGCCATTGTTGTTGCCTTGGCCGTGATTGTAATTAGAAGAAACCGGCGGCGGCGTGGCGTCGATTTCGAAACCGCTGTTGCCGTTGGCCTTGCTCTTCCCGAAAGTGCTCTTGTTGTTGTGCATCCAGACCTTGAACACCCCCTTGTCCACCCCGATCTCCCCGCAGAACCCGGCGATGAGCTCCTCGTCCTTCCTCTGCATCTTCCACCCCACCCGCTCCGCGAACTGCAGCATCCTCTCCTTCTGCCCCGGCGTGAACTTCGTCCGGAACCGCTTCCGCCCCAAACTCGGGGCGGAGCCGGTCCCGGGGCTGATCCTGCTGTCATGCTGCGCCGGGGCAGGACACGACAGTCCGGCCCCGCCGCTCAGGGCCAGCAGCATGTAGGACGAGGAGATCGGGGGCGGGGACGCCGAGTTCGATTTTGGGCTGCTGTGGCCCGCGCCACCGCGTGGTTGTGCTGGGGGAGGTGGGTGGTGGCGGTGGTGAGGTTGGTACTCGATGACGGCGGTGGAGGGCGGGGATTCCTCGGGGTCGCGGCGGTGGAAGTTGCGGTGGCAGCCGCACGCGGCGCATTTCAGCGAGCTGGGGTTCGCGGGGTCGGTGGAGGGGGAGGGCATGAACTCGCCGCAGCCGTCCACCGCGTGGCCGCCCATAGTGGCGGCGTGGTTCTTGAGGCATTCCTTGTACGTCACCACGGCCGCCGCGGGCGCCGGCGTTGGATTGAGGTGGCGCTTGAGCACGCCGTTTACTAGTGGCTTGATGGGATGGATCCGGGTCGGGGCTTCGGATTCGGCTTCTGGGGTTTTAATACTGGCGTTGGTGGATATATTGTTCTCCATGGGTATTTCAGAATCATCAATTGCAGTTTTAATGGAGCAAGGGTTTTTTTTCTTAAGAGGTGATTAGATTTGTGGAATTTTTTAGGGTTAATTGTTTATCCATGGATGAGGGAGATGGAGGAAAGAGGTTAGAGAGAGAGAGAGAGAGAGAGAGAGAGGAGAGGAGAGGAGAGGAGAGTTGGTTTGATGATGATGAGGGTAGTGATCAAAGTTTTGTGGTTGTCATTCTTAACCATTTTATGGAGTAGTATTTTTATTCTTATATTAACCCTGGTTGTAATATGGAGTTAAGTTTCTGACCCCACTTGGGTTATGTCATGTGGATAATAAATGCCTATTTACTGCTGCTTTTGTAATGGAGTATTTTGGGTTAAGACTCAACTCTACTCCACTCCAATCAACGAGTCAATGTTCTCATTCTTTGACATGTTTTGACAATAAAAGTTAAGACAAGACGTTAATCTAATCTTAAACTTATATATTAGGGTGTATTCCCTCAAATAAACTTTGACTAAAATTCATGTTATCTTTGATTTCTAGACATGTTATCCTCCTCAAATACATCAAATCAACTAAAATACTTTGTACCATTTATCAAAAACTTGACGGTTGACATTTTAGTCTGTGGTTGATTTAGTTTAGCAAAGCATCTTAAGCCCTTATCCAAACTAGAATCCAAATCTGCATAATTTTAAACCCTAAGACTCTGTTCAGTTGTCAGGAAAGTATAAGAAATGAAGGAAAAATCAATTTTTTCATAACTTTTGTAGTGTTCAGTTGATAGGAAAGTAGTTAAAAATATGTTTTTAAATTTTCCAGCAAGATTTACTTTCTTGCAAAAGTGATCCAGCCAAAAGTATAGGATTTTGCGTTATGAAAAAAGTTTTCTCCATTGTGGGGCCAAAATAATTGACGGGTTAAAAAAAAAGTGAATGACTCCAATTCCAAAGCAACACGAATTAGGTTCTTAGAAAGACACTTTGAGATTTATGTTAGCAATAACAATTTCGATTACTATAGTGTTTTCTGAGATAATTATTGCGGAAAAAGATTGAAAGTTTATTTTTTTTTGGAAGTATTATTTATCTTGTCGTTAGTCTTCAATTTTATTTTGTACTCACTAATTTTCAGTGAGTTTTTGTGTCGGCAACTAATTAAGCACGGTTGTTTAACACTTGTTTATTTAGTTATCATCTACTTATTTTTTAAACTTCATTTGTACGGTTTATTATTAGAGAATGTCAATTTAATTAAATGGGAGATTTGCATGACCATTCAGAAGATAGCAAATTGAATAGGGAATTGCAAGTCAATTTTTTCATTTCATTTTAAGGTAGTTAAATACATTTTCCGTATGTGTTAATTTTTAAAATATAATAGCCTATTATTTAGCTCTCAAAATTACTTTTTATTTAAAATCATCCATGGGAATAAAAGTAAAGAAGTTTCTCATAAGTGTCTTTTCTTGGCAAATAAACCATCAAACTTTAGTTTTCCTCTAAAAAAAAATTTGTCAAATGAACATTTACAGAAAAATAAATTTCTTTTTCCTTTACTTCACTTTACTTAACTTTTCCTGAGAATAACTTTCAGGTACAACATTCCTGACAACGGAACAGAGCCTAATAAACCAACCCAGGCTTTCATCCCTTTTGATATTATACCCTTTTTTTTTTTCACCCAAACCCAAATTTTGAAGGCTATTTTCTGGTCCTGATGGGTTAATGATGGTGGTGGTCAACGGTGGTTTTCGATTGTCACGGGAGTTGCAAAAGTTTCAAGATGATAGAAATCGAATCGAGGTTTTTACAAAAGGTCACCAATTGGCATTGGTGGTGGAGAGGTGGCCGGTGAAACCCGGTGGTAACTGGTCATGGATTTGATGTTGGTGTTGGAGGTGTCGGATAAGAGAGAGATTTGGTTAGAGGGGGTGGACGGTGGTGAGGAGCTAGGTGATGGCGGTGGACGTTGGCATTTTTGAACATCGGTCTGAGTTGGAGATGATTATATTAAGAGGAGCTTTTACTCAAGCTTGTGCAAAATTTTGACTAAGGGTTAGAGATGGTCTTGGTTCTGGTTTAGAATATCTTCTTAAAAAATAAATATTTATTTCATATTTTTAAATTTAAAAATAATATAAATGAAAACAATTTTTTAATTTTTTTTGCACCATATAAAATATTTCAATGAGATTTATCAAATAAGATTCATATTGATAGGGAAATTATTTGTGTAAGTAGTTAAACACATGATTTTTAAGCTTAAAATTGCATTCTTAAAATAAAACTTACTTTTTCTTTCGGGAAGGAGGCCTTACTAGATCTGGCTGTATTTGTTTCCCATTTTAATTTTGTTTTCTAATCATTATCCTATTTATTTCTCCAATCATTACATTATTTCTCCAATTATTACTTTGTCATCCATCTCTATCTCTCTCTACTCATTACCCTTCTCTCCAATCGTTACCTTATTTCTCTCTCCACCTACTAATAAAACTAAGGGGGTGTTTGGAAGGCCTGGTTTTACATTTTCCAATTCGCCTTTTTGGATTTTGGGTGTTTGGTAGGAAGAGGGAAAATAGATTTTAGGTAAAATGGATTTTCCAATTTCTTGTTTCTAAAACAAAACGGAAAATCTGGTAAAATGAGCCTTTTCAATTCCCATTTTCTAATTTTCGAATCCAACCATGCCAAAAAGACAAGGCTACCCTCTCTCCTTTCGGATAATTTCTTGTTTTGAACGTTACGTGCGGGTGTGGATCTCGGTTGGTGGTGGGAACCGGTGGTGGGGTGAGCTTGTTGGCGATGGTTATGGAGGAGGTGATGGTGGCCGGTTGAAGGTGTTGATGAGGAGGTAGTGGTGGCCGGACTCCCCTCTCTCTCTCTCCCTCTCTCACACGCTGCACCCTCTCTCTCTCTCAGCCCTGTGTGTGTGTTGTGTTGACCAAAAGAAGAAAAGAAAAGAAGTAAAGGAGAAGAAGAGTACTGGTAGGTGGGGGCATTGGTAGAAGGGAGGGCCATGTACCAGGAGAAATAGTTACGGGGGTAACATAGTAAAAAATTAATTCATAATTTATTTTTATTCTATATCTTCCAAATACTACTCCTATTGTAAAATGCATTCTGCACATATCATCAAAACACTCCACTAAATACAAAATATATTCTGATCATAATCTAAAAAACTAAAAAGTGAAAAATAAAAAGTCAAAAAGTTAGGGGGTGTTTGGGAGGTGAATTTTTACATTTTTGCATTCTCATTTTTGCATTTTAGGTGTTTGGCAACTCCATTATGAAAATCCATTTTACAAAATGGGTTCTGAAATTTGCATGATAGAGGCAAAAATGAAGAATGAGCCCAATAGGAGCTTTTCCAATTCTCGGTATTGCATTTTCCTTTTGGTCCAGGTCAAAAGACTTATTTGTACCTAGCCTTTTAATAAAAGACATAAAATTACTCTTTACAATTTCGGATAATCCCCTAAAATACCTAAGATGTTTAGATTTTTTAGGCTAATTTGTGTAATGTTTAATTGTCTGTTTCTTTAATTAGTTCATAAAATTTTTTTTTTTTGGATTAATGACGGTCGAAGTCTTTTTATGATTTGGCAATTATTTCAATTTTACTTTAGCGTTATTTTAATTAAATATAATTTAAACGTATTAGTGTGACACTTTCAATTAATGAAGAATAACCAATTTCAAAAGAAAATTTTAAAAAAATTGATTAAAACATTATTTATATACATTATACACTATTATTAATAACCAGGGGCAACATAGTAAAAAACCAATCCATAATTCATTTTCATTTCATATCTCCCAAACACTACTCATGCTGCAAAATGTATTCTGTACATATTATCCAAACACTCTATCTAAATCAAAATACATTCTGACCACAATCTAAAAAGCCAAAAAGCTAAAAAACTGAAAATGAAAAGTCGAAAAGTAGGCTCCCAAACACCCCCTAAACTAAACAAAAATGGGAAACAAACACAGCACTATCCGATGTGATGGTTAACTAAACAAAACCTGATGGAGTAAATTTTATTGATTTTTGCTTCTCCCAAATCATTGTGACATAAGTTCCTATGAAATTTCACATATTCATCGATTAATTCCATTTTCATATCAGCTAATACAATATGCTATTTGAAGAATGGCATTAAACGAGAAATCGGAATTATTGTACTGTACGAAGAATTAAAAAACCAAATAAAGCCAATGCTACGCTTGTTCTAGCAAATAATATGACCCATGTTGCAGCCCATATCGGTATGTTCTTATGTTTTCCTCAGTGACAAATTAGGCACGAACTAGGCCACATAATCTTTCACCACAACCTATTACTTTCACCCCGATAAGCGTTTTCAATTTTAGTAGATTGAGATAATTTTGAAAGACGATTTCACGCTCGTCCCCAGTGTACAGGAGGCATTTTGTGTGACGTAGGAGTGGAGGGACGTGAGTGAGTTAACCAGGATTTTGGCTTCACCGAGTTGTAATTAATTTTAACCCGTTTTGGACGAAAACAGAAAGAGTGCAGGCAGAGTTGAAGCATTTACTGTGACCCTTATTCGTCAAAGTTTTTGCCAGTAGAAGGACAGGACCACTTCTTTTTCACTCAACCTGACAATTGATTTTAAGCACCCATGTTCAATTCAACCCAAATTATTATGGGACATAGTTACGGAACTACCCCTAGTCGAAAATGCTAACAACCCTAATAGGTAGAAGTACAATTGTGTTTTGATATCCGATAAAATTGTATTAATATTTATAAAAATATTTTAATATTCGTGAGATGTGTATTGATATTCAAACTTATTTAAAATTATCAGTATATTATCCTTCATCTAGTAGGCGGAGGTTAGCAGTTAATAACTCAGGATGTTTAGCCAACGCTAGCTTATGGGCATCTCGATAATTCAAAATGAAGTCTGAGTAAAGCTCCGCAGGAACTAGCTTTATACTTCAGGAGTTGATAAAACTTGAGGGATTTCAAACTTGAATTTTTAGAAAAGAATAAGTCTCAAATTTTGACTACCGGACTCTGGGGATGGGCCCCGCATATATATTTTACAAAACATCTATTTGGATGGACTGTTGGAATTTCAGAAAGTCTAGGTACACTACATCCAACCACTACACCATCCACTACATTCTTTGTAGGGTCCATTCCGGGTCCCAAAAAAATACAGAAAAATGTCCATAAATTTTAAAATAATATATTATGGGGCCTTGTAAAAAATTATCTCAAACAAATATCGGTAAGTATTATTTCTAGATTCGTAGGGGCAAAACTGTGCAGTTAACCAGTTTTGTCCTTACAAATCAAGAAATAATACTTAACGATATCCGTTGGAGCTGATTTTTTACAGGACCCCATAATATATTATTTTAAAATTTATGGACATTTTTTTCTATTTTTTTGGGAATCGGGATGGACCCCACAAAGAATGTAGTGGATAGTGTAGTGGTTGGATGGTAATGTATGTATCACCTCTCTTGGAATTTATGTCATAATCGTGGCAAAACTGTCTTTCGACCTAGATGTCGCTAGAGGATCAGAAGAGAAAAAAAAAAAGAGACCTAGATGTCGCTAGGTCACCCTTCTTTTTTTATTTTCGAGGAACATAGGCCACCGTTCATAACATCCCTAAATTTAAAGGCACTTTTGTCGGCCGGTGCCATTAAGGAACATTTTCTCATAACTGATGAAACGACGTCGGCTGAACATACCAACCGGACATATCACGTACGTGAAGCTTTTGTCACATAATCCTTCAAAAGTTTACGTGCTCGCGTTTGAACTTCTTGCATGGTGCTCCCCCACTTAATTATTGTTGCGTGTGAATTTTGGGGTGTATTCAACTAGAGTATTAATTTTTTAAATTAAATGTGATGTATTATAAAAAATGACATATTTCGTAAAATAAAAAATAAGAACTTTAGCAGAACGGAGCCTTAACTGCTTGGAATGTGTTGCAAAGATATTTTTTACGTTTGCATTCGTACTCTCGCATGCGCACGCGAATTAAGTGACTCCGGTGTGGAAGTACCGATCCAAATCGCTTTTGACGTCTAATTTTTGGCGCTTATGGAAACCGAGAATTTAGCAATTAAATACAAGAACGATTAGGTTTACTGATGAGTGCCACGAGTTAAAAGGTTTTACAGGCGTGGCGACACGTGGATGTCGAGCCCTTCGTTTCTTGCTTGCCACGTCATAGCATGTCATCGGCGTATTATATTATTGGTAGAGTTTAATAATGAAAAGTCAGATACTGTGGCTAACCCAGTCAACCTAGCAATGAATTATGCAGCAGACAGAGTACTTAACGGGGAATTTAATTCGTATGGTAGTACTTGACACCTACACTAATTCTAACTGGACCACCAGAGGCACTGACTACGGTGGTGGATGGTGTCATCGTAATGCTACGAACACGGATGTCCGAATATATACATACTAGCACGCAAAAAGTTTTAATTTGAGGTGCAAATAGGGCATGGGGCACTTGGTGCCCGGTGCGCATCCCGAGCTGTTTGTCTAAACATGTTTTGGACGATCAAGATTTCAAAAAGAGAAAGTGGAGATAGGTGTTCAACTGACGAGGAGAGAGAGTATCTAGAACTAGGTCGTCCAAAAACACGTGTAGACAACTTGGACACAGTCCGAGCGCCACTTGTCCTGAACCCTATTTGCACGCGGATGTTTGTATTCTTTCGATGCGCGTAGAAATTACACCCATCATGATTACCATATTTTTATCTAGAAGATCAGAAGTTCTGGCATCTATAAATATATTTTTGAAGTTTTTTCGTCCTCGGTCAATATTTTTCGTTTCAATTGAATCGTTGTTCCATCCCGTCAAATCCTTTACGATTTTTAAGTACGTGACAGACGGAGATTATGTTGAACTAGCGTGGGGGTTACGTACAATTTTGGCATTGCCTTCAAGTACTTCTGTCCTCGGTTTTTCTTTTAATTTATTTTTTTTTATTTTTTTTGTTATACAGAGTGTCCAGGTTAACTTGCGCATCTTAGACAAATCCCTACAGCCCCTCGCACATCTGTTTTAGGAGTATACACTTAGGCGTGGGGTGAGGTGAGGTGACCCCAAGAATTGTTGATAAAGAGAATTGAACCTAAGATCTTAGAATGAATCGAACAAATACCTAAGTCTCGGGCCAAGACTGCTTAGCCAATCCCTTAGTGTTCTCAGTTTTTCTTTTGTTCATAAATACTCCTACCAAGTACATTAGCGGGTTAGTGAACTTTTTGCATTGTCTTTGCGACTTGATAACGCATCCTATTTGAAATTCCATTCAACCAAAAAAAAAGATAACGTATCCTATCGAAGAAAATATTAGTAGATTACAACAAGATGGGTGTCGATGTAACTCAATCCACTGGTTCAAATACAAAATCTATTAAGGGTGTAAACTGTGAGACAATAATCTGTTTTGTAAAACGAAAGCTAGATAAATATTTAAAAAATAAGAATTTTAGCTGAACGGGGCTAACGATTTTGAAGGTCATAATACTTTTAGTAACCACTCGATGAACTACCCATGAAGCAATTAAGAAAATATCGGAATAACAGGATTCTTTATGCACACTTTAACTAATGTTCTTAAAATTTTTTTCCTGTGTAACTATTGTCTATGACTAGTCTATTGGATAGTTACATCACTTTTACAAGTTTTACACAGTCCAATGAACTGGTTTTACCATTTCCAAGTTGGAATGATCGATCATCATCACCAAATGCGATTCGTACATATCAGGGATGTGTTGACATAATCAATCCCATCAGACATAAGGTATTAATGGTTTAGCTAGAGCAGGAAAAGTATGGATGTTCATTTATTAGCTTCCGTTTCGCCTTTTTTTTTTAAATTTTATTTTTAAAAAAATATAATTTTAGGTTCAAATATAATAAAAATAAGAATTAATTTTTTAATTTTTTTACTCATTTTAAAAGATCTTAACGAGATTTATCAAAAAAGATTCATATTTGTAAAAAAATTATTTGCGCAAATACATAATTTTTGAGTTTGAAATTATTTTCTTTTTTTAAAAGTTGTTTTTTTCCGAGAGTGGAACGGGTACTGATTCCTTTAGTCAAAAGTGTCTGAGGTCTGACATTTGAAATTTTGAATTTTTTTTTCTGTACACAATTTTCAATAAATATTTTCTCAATTATTTCATCCTTTTTATTTAATTGTCCATTAATGTTTTGAGTGTACTATTTGTTACTGCTTATATTTCTTGACGTATATTACTAAAAATATGTAATATAGATCTTGTTTGATAGAGCTTAATTTTTTATAAGATAATGATTTGAAAAACATAAAATATAATATACGTCAAGAAATATAAGCCGTTGAAAATGCACGCAAAATATTAGTGGATAATTAAATAGGGAAGGAGGGAGTATTACTTTTATTTCTCTATCTCTCCACTCATTACCAAAAATCTCAAAACGAATATGGTCTTAGTGATTTTTTTCAGAGGTGATCGAGTACCGCCACATGATGCTTTATAACTTTTATCCACTTTTTTTAATTTTGTCCTTATTTGAATTTTTTTCTCGTTTTTCGTTTTGCGTCAATTTTTTTTTGGCTTTTTTATTCATCTCAACGAGGCGAATCGGAAAAGTAATTTTTTTTTTTTTACTTTTACCAAATAATTTAAACAAGTACCACTTTAAAGTAGAAAAAAATTGACTTTTTTTTTTTACTTAAAAGTAGTCATTGTTCAAAATACTTGGATAAAAATAAAATTGTTTTACTTTTCCAAATCAAAAGGTCAAAAAAAATTGATGCAAAATGAACAAACGCAAAAAAAAATTCAAATAAAGACAAAACCAGACTTTTTCTAAAAGTTTTTAGGCCCCGATCCTGAATTCAAAATAAGTACTACCATTTGTCCCTTATTTGGAGTCCACTATTCCATTTTGGCATGTTCCTTAATAAGTGTCGATTTTGTAAAGTTAGTGGGTAAAAGTTGGTGCATTGTCTATTTTGTCCATAAAAGTAGATTCCATTTTGAAAAGTTAGTGAATAAAAGTGTAATGATGATGGATAAATAGGGATAGCGGAGGAAAAAATTGATGTGAAAAGTATAATGATGATATCTTTTTGATAAGCTGGAGTTACGAAGCAAGACACTTAAAAATGGACGGAGGGAGTACTTATTTTTTAAGTAGGCAATTTAAAACTCAAAAATCATGTGTTTATTCAAATAATTTTTAATCAATCTGGATTTTGTTTATTAGATCTCATTGAGATCTTTTAACAGTGCAAAAAAAATTTGAAAATTTATTTTTTATTTACATTATCTTTTAATTTGAAAATATGAAATAATCTATTTATTTTTTAAAAAAGTTTTTAGAACAGAAACACCTAAAAAATGTGCGCCAGACAAAAGAGTACTGGGGCGACCACTAAAAGTCTACAAAGTTCCTAACTGCGCCGGTACTGGTGTACTGCCCGAGAGGAGGTAATAATATTCCTCAGGAAGCACAAGTATTTTTTTTTATCCGCAATAGTTATGTACAATTTATACATACAATTTAGGGGAAAGAACTCACCCATGTTTAAAAGGAATTTAATTTAGGCCAATTTCTCATAAATTAAATTCACTTTTACAGATCGATCTTGAAAATAGTGAAAGAACTCACCCATGTTGTTCGCAAAAATTCATGCGTCAAAGTTCGAATAAATGTTGCAGTGTATCAATAAAAAAATGAAATTTCGACATTGATCATTCTTCCTACTCCTAGGTTTATATTAGAAGGTACATGCTCCATCGGTATTTACATATAAAGTTAGAACTTGAAAATTTTAAAAAAAAAAAATGGGGGATAAATATTTCATTTTTACCTTTAAGGGTAAATTTAAAATAAAATAAAATAAAGATCATAAAAAGGTTGCAAGTGATGGAGTCTAAATTCAATCAGAAGGTTCAAGGTGTTGATAGCCCATCTAACCCACATCATTTGGAACCGAGACTATCTCACCCCAATAATAGTTGATGTTAACGCCCTTTGAATGATCATTGTATCTAGACAATAAAAAGACATCCATGACCTCCAATTTTGCATTGGTAATTCTCCTTTTTAAACCCTTATCGGCGCCGGGGAGTGAACAAACCAAATAATATTTATTGAGTTGAAAGACGTTCATCTCAAAATGTGTTCCAACTTTTTTTTTTTTCTCCGGTTTCATAGGGGGTGTCGATAGGTTAGCGAGTTACTACATGACGTATCGATGTTGCAGTATTAACTCGATCAACTCTAGAACTTTTTGCCTTTCTTCTACTCATTTTTTTGGGGGGGTAAAATAGGGAGACTCTTTTTTGCTCATTTTAATGTCAATTAAACAACCAGAAGCTACAATTGTGCAATCAGTTGTCGTTTCAAAGGTTTCATCTTGAATGGAGAATGATGCTTGCCCTCTTACTAATTAATCCTACCTTAATTAATTATAGCCCCTAAGTTGCTATGAGTTGTCGTTTTGATGTGAACTTACAATAATTGCTATTAGAGGAAATGTCTGACTTGCAAGGGACATCCCACATTGTGGTCAATTTCCCTTCTCAATGAAGCTAGTATTACTTCGGGTAAAACGTTGGTTAAATCTTGTCTTAAAATGATTTCATCTTAAACTAAAAGACAGTTTACTTAATTAAGCGAAAGCTTAGTTTGATTCCATCTCATTTGAAGTACATATAAGACAGTTTACTTAATTAAGCAAAAAGCATAATTTGATTACATCTAATTTGAAGTACATAGATTAAGTTCCAAAATAAATACGATTACAACTTCAACTTTCTAGAACATAAATTCAGTCATCACAATATGAAATCCAGGGTACGCCGGATTCCTCTCTAATTCAAAACTGATATTGTTCGCTGGCTGGTAAGATTCTTCTCCTTTTTCTTCAACACCTGGCATTTGAATACCAAGGTAGAATAACACTGTTGGGCTTCACCCACGTGTGATAATTTATCAAGGGAGTGCTTGGTAATAATTCACGTGTAGTTATGTTATATTCGGTTTTGGTTAGAGAATCAAATCCTATGGCAAGTTGGAGGAGTTCCATACTTGGCGGTATCACTATGGAAGAGTTTCCTTCTAGTTGTATTTCCTAGTCCGAGTAGGAAAAGGAATTATAAGGCAGTAGGAAGCCTTGGAGGTCAAGGCTTGATACTGTATAAATATCGAGGCGTATTTGGGATTTATATGTGTGACATAATGTGAGGGAGAGAGTGAGGCGAGCGTGGGGGGCCGAGTTGTGGCCTCCCGGAGAGGAACCGGCGTGTGGTTTCCAGAGAGTTTTTTTCATCTTTATTGTATATTGTGTGAATATATAATCAAAGGAAGTTTTTCTGCTCATTGCGTGTGTTTGGGTGCATGGTGTCCCTCATGGTCCTAACAAACACAGTAAGTAAAGAGAATTAAGCGCGATATATAATTTCCTACCCTTTTAACATTTATTATTTTACACAACAAGTAATCAACAATAATGGTAATTATTAGAGCAGAAATGAGAAACGCCGTTGGCTCTTTATCTCGCCGTTACATACGTGCATTCTAAGAATCTCATCATCGAGAAACTTTTCTTCCTTAACCACCAAACTATCGCCATGGTATAATACTATATATTATTCAACTCTTCCTTACTTGTCTTAACTCTGTGATCCGGATGAAGACAGCCAAGTTAACTATCTACTTAGTTGACTCATCCGAATTCATCACAAGGGGACAAAACAAATCCCCTGAGGATTAATTAGCGAACCCCTATTCCTTGGGATCGATGTGCCTCGAACACATTTCCAACCTTATAAACCATACAAAAGGGAATGATGCCCTTAACAAAAGGAAATATGGCACTATATGAATGTCATTTCAGCGGATTGCATGCTTTAAACTTCTGGAAGGAGAGAGAGAGAGAGAGAGAGAGAGAGAGAGAGAGAGATTCCATGGACCCCCGTCCACTATTTATGTGCTTTTTCAGGGATCACGAAGCAAAGAAAAGCCCCATTAATTTTTAAATCTTGTTAATTTGGGAAGATATGAATGAGGGGGGAATGGGTGACCATACCGTAAACCTAATCCTTTATCTCTCACATGCCTTTTTTGCCCCAGTGAAAAATAGGATAAGATTGTGAGAGAATATAATCTCCTCTGTTGGAAAGGGGTAGACTTAGCTCATCCCTAGCTAGCCCACTTGAAGAAAAAGGTAAATTCAGTTCAGAACCAAATTGACCCCCCACAAAAATACTAATTGCAAATCCTTAAGGCTGTGTTTGAATTTTCAAATATCTGTTGAGGAAATGAATAGGAGAAATGGAAAATTTTAAAATAAGACATTCGACTTCATTTATTTTCCTATGGGAGTTAAGCGATCAAAAAATGGCACAGATTTTGAAATGTAGAAATAAGAAGGTAAAAAGTTAGTGGAACATGGGTTCTTATCGGATAAAAAATAAGTACTTATTTCGTTAGTGAATAGGGCCTGAATATTCTTTTTTCACAGAAAATTCAAGATCCAATTACATTCTAAGAAATACTTCAATTAATAACCATTTGTCTTGATCTAAAGATAAGATGGGTGTTATCCTGCGCGGATGGACCATATGGTAACGTGAGTCGGTTTTGAAATTCTTGAAGAAATATGTATTTTTTTTCTTGAAACTTTACATATTTAAACTTGCCCTAAATATTCCACCAAGACTACAATATTTATCTTTCACATCGTCAAAAATGATCTAATTGCAATTAAATGTGTGAGGTTTTAGAAGATATTTGATTCCGTCGTCCATAAAATATAAAGCTCATCCCCTCATAAAAATGCTAGTAATTTTGACCAACTGAGAATGCGAAATGACACGGATAAATTAAAAAAAAAAAAAAAAAAAGCGAAATGACGGGCCCAAAAAACCCAAAATTCTTGATCTTCAAGTTTTAATGGGCCATTTGGGTAAGTGCTGGTGTATTCTGTTGTACAGTCTTAAAGCCCATGTTGGGGTCTCGTGATCTGATTGGAAATTGTTGCCTGAATAAACGATCGGGAAATTCCTCGCCGATCCCATATTTTGTATTGGGTTTCGTGCCAATCCTCTTTGATGCGCTATTCCACGTAGGCCCTTTTCGAACATGTTTTTTTCTAGTTTGCCCTCACCTCCTTACGCGGATAACATATAAACATATGGTTGATGAGTTTTTTTTCCACGAACATGTGTTTGATGTTGACATATGCTGATGTGGACATATTTGTTACTTTTTGCATTACAAAGTTTAAAACTCAATAGTATCTTTTATTATATATATATTAGTCTTTTTTTGTAAAATTTATATTTTTAGAATCTACTCAAATAGATTTATCAAACAATACTCATATTGAATAGAAAATTAAGGGCAAATTTTTACTCCCTCCGTCCCTTTTTTATAGTCCAGTATTCCATTTTGGGATGTCTCTTAATAAGTGTCCATTTTGTAAAATTAGTAGATAAAAGTTGGTGTATTGTCTATTTTGCCCATAAAAGTAGATTCCATTTTGAAAAGTTAGTGAGTAAAAGTGTAATGATGATGGGTAAGTAGGGAAAGTGGAGAAAAAAGTTGATGTGAAAGGTATAATGATGGTGTCTTTTTAATAAGTTAGAATTACGAAGCAGGACACTTAAAAAGGGACGGAGGGAGTATTTTTTTTTAGAGTGTGAATTGTGAAATTTTTGGATGTAAATTGTGTAGAGTCTGTGTGAATTCCGCATCTAAAGGGCTGTGAATTGTTTCATTTTGGAGGGTGAATTATTCAAAAATGTGTGAATTCTTTCATTTTAGAGGGGGGTGAATTTTGTATTTAAGAGGTGTGAATTCTTTCATTTTAGTTTGTGAATTGTGTAAAATAATCTCGCAAAATAATCTCACTAATTATTCAAAACCATCTCGCAAAATAATCTCACTAAATTGTTAAATGCACATGCTTTGAGGCCATGTTTGACTAGCTCTGCTAATGGTGAAGGGATATATAGTCAATTAGTTGAGGATTTGTATATCTGATGTGTTTTTTTTTCCTCTCGCTTGGAAGGAGAAGATGGGGGATTTGTGCATTACATATGTTGGAGCATTCAAATGACCTCTCACAGGATTCGTAACAATTCTGGATCTAATCCAGCCAATCAACAAGTACGTACATGAGAATATGAGATGATACCTTAGTCCCTTGCAAGCATGATTTTGCTTGGTAAAGGTTCGTTACGAAATTGCTTGTTGGAACTGATGCATTGATTCATTTACCCCTGTTTTCATAGGATTTGTTGTATGTGTTTGTGTTACTCTAATTGTTATTTTTTCTGTTGGTTGTTGAATCTTGTAAAAACCTTGATGGATTTTGAGTAAACTGTGCCTGAGAAGTCCTGATTTTAGATGAAATTTGTTTAGCTTTTGTGATTAACTTAGTCTATTGCCTTGGATGTGTGTTATTACATGATTCTTGTGCTGATTTGCCTCTGTATTTTAATGCCTGCAGATACAAGGTGGGAGATATGGGTGTCGAGCAAGCAGAACCAAGGTTGGAGCGTACGAAGCACCGGAGACAATCTCGCAAGATGGTCAACCCGTCGATAATAGAGGAGCTGGACGATCTTGATGACGACGACAACTTGCTAGATGATTCCATACTAAGAGCCTTGAGGCATGAAAGCCAGTAGGAAACATGTCTCATCCTATACGCCATGCATAGTTTCTTCACCTGTTGATCAAACAAAATAATAGGAAGAACACATTGCTCTACCCCGGTTTACCGTGGAGGTGGAGTGGTTCACAAAGTGCAATGGGAAGAGATGAGTATTTGCCTTTAGAAATAGAGCAAAGCACTTGCTCGATGAAAGCTAAAATTGATAGTAGAAGGTTGGATACAGAGAATCAATCTGCATACGACGGTTTTACGCACGTACTCATGCTCCACTCATATGGCAGAGGTGCGATTGTCGACGCTTGCAATCTACTATAACGAATGCCTTAGAGCCTATGGTTTTCTTTTGCGCTACATTTGTATTGATTTGAAATCTTAACATTTTAGTTTCTGTAGTGCCTTGGTCCTTGGAGAATCGAATCGAATCCGGTGTATATACCAAAACCTCCTACTTAGTAGGCTTCAATGGCAATTTTGTGCATCCTCGCTTTGCTTTAATGGAATAGAACCGCATGCTTTGTTATGCCTTACTACTTGTTTGGACAAACTTTTAAGCACACAAATACTAGTATTAGAAACGAGAAAGCAGCTTCGTATGAGCTCTGGCCTCTTCTCTGTAGGTACAGCTTTCATTGGATGGACATTTGTTTTCTTAGTCCCTTAAGATAAACAGCTACACAAAAGTTAGGCGGATGACCCCCACCATTTTCTACATCTTGTAAGTTAGATTGCGGTAGTGCTCATAGCGATTGTCTGAGGTTCAAGAACTGCAGGTTCATCTGCTGCTGCCCAAGTGGCTTGGGTTGTGTCTCAAATACAGAAACAACCATTTTTTCTTTGGCGCATGCTACGGTTATAATGTACATCTTGTCATCGTCTAATGTGGCACTGTGCATCTCGCTGTAAAACCAATTACATGTGATGTGTGAGCTACATCATATGATGTGGTCACTGTCAGACGGAGTATAAAATACCACATGAGATTTTCGAAGAGTCCTACAAAAATACCTCCGAAATTACTATGATTTTGAAAAGAAAGAATTTAGCACATCCTATTCGTACGGTAAGGGTTGGAATTTGTATTGAAATGCTGGCAGGTATATGGTGAATCTTTAGTGTCCAGACATTTCTCAAGGAAAAATCTCATAAAAATGTACATTTACGCTAAATTCATCTAAGAAAAAATTACACCAATCCTGAAATATAAATTTCTCTTTCACAGCAATAAAATCAGAACTATGTGGGCATATGAATCTGGATTGAATCACCACACCTACAGGGATACAATCCGAAGAAAAAAATGCCGGCCATATCTCTATTTGTTTGACTGACAAATTCAACTAATTCATATGTGCACAGCTTAATGCCTCATGTTAATCAAAACACAATACATACATGCATACACACATAAATACAGTTTGTTTCAAATGAGGACTTCTTCATATTAGTTAAAATGTAAACCTTCCCATTTCTGGATCAAAAATTGATAATCTGAACCGTTCAATGTGTTTAAAACGTGATTTTTAAGATACCTGCAAGAAATCAGAAAAAACGACCGGAAAGAACTTGATCTGAGCAGTTTTTATCCAATTGAACGGTTCGGATCATCAAAATTTGATCCAGAAATGGAAGGTCCGCACGATCCGCGTGTTGAGAGGTCCTCATTTGAAACAGACTGCAAATAAATATATACAGATCTGATGAATGGTTAAATCCTGTACAAGGGACAACAACAAAGCCAATGCATCATGCATGTGAAAGGGTAAGAACTGCTGAACCATCGACAAAACCGAGATCCATACCACATTGAAATGACTTTTCCCAGTGCATGGAGGACCGCACTCCAATAATCAGCGAAAAGAACTGAACGACAGGTATAATCGAGACCCAAGCAAATTAAGGCCAAGATGAAAGCCCTAAATAGAAATCCTTCTGTAATTGTATAAAGATGTAAAATCAAGGCTACAAAGTTGGTCCATTGAGCAAAAAGCCACACAGACAGATACCTACTACATCCGGAAAGTCCTTAAAACATGGAGGCTCATTACAATTAGTGAAAAAGACCTACTTCTTATTGGTCTTCTTCTTCGAACTAGAATTAGCTGCATGCGGCTTTGGATGCTTTTCAGCCTCACTTGGATCCAGCCAATTGAGAGGGTGTTGATTGAAGAGAGGCCAATTGGGAACAGTGATCAAAGTGGTGATAACTACCCCCGAGGCAAAAACTAGTAACATTGTCTGGAATGAACCCAATGCATAGCCTGTTGCAAATGCCACCACCGCAAAACCGACAAGCAGAATTTGCATCAACTGCTCTGCTAGCTTCTGACCTTGCCAATCCATCTAGGAAGAGGGACGGAGACAGACAGACACCATCAACAATTAGTAAAGAAACATAATGGATTATATTCCTTCTGAAATCAAGTCCAAGAAATGACACTAAGAATCTTACAGAAACCATTCTATCATGCATGTAACAAGCAAACAAACATGCTCGATAGTACAAAATAGAACAAATTTTAACTTTTCATGAGTTGTTAGAAATGACTAAAAATGAATATAGCGAGAAAAACTGGGATTATCAGAGCACTTCATAAATATATGAAGACGTATATGGATTAGATACCCTATACTAGAATCCTAAATCCTATTTAAGTGGAAAATGGAAATCATGATCTCGAAAGGAGATCTATCTAGTTCACCAAGAAAGACAACGATGACTGAGACCAAGGCTATGAATATGCAGCACAAGAAAAATAGAATCAGCTACATGTGTTGTCCTTCAGAGACCTCTGATGATTCTATTCTCCTGGTTGATTTTTTATCAACCATATGATCAATTACAAATATTTAGAAGAAGCCTCATTTTCTTTTGCGCTATCTTTTTTCTTAGTCATTACCCCAAAATTGCCCACCCCTAAGTGCTATGCTAGGGTGGGACTTGGGCCGTCAGACACTTATTTCCTAATCAATTTGTATAAAAAAAATAGGTTTGGCCCCAAGCAGAACTGGCCTTCAAAACTTTCTGCCCGTGCTACATTGGGAAATCTGGTTTGCCAACTAATCGGGCTTCAAGCTCAGCCACGACAAGCTTTGGCAGGAACACGTCAACCCTCGTAGCAATCCCCTTAACCATAACTTATTTCATTTTACACATTATAAGCATAAGAGCATGTACATAAGACTCTTTACTTTCCCTTTCTCTTAAGTAGAGAGGAAATCCAGAAAAAGTAACCAACACCAGCCTAGGTACTCTCAAAGGTATTATACCTTTGGCTGCAGAGGCTCTGTAACTTTGGAGAGGGATTGTAGGATAGGTAAAGATTAAACAATTAATATTTGAGTTTCTCTCACCTACTTTATCACACAAAAGCACCCCCCCCCCCCCCCCCCCCCCCCCCCCCCCCCCCCCCCAATTCATACCCATCTCAGCCATTTATAAGCAATAAGGCAATATATTAATGAAATCCAGAGAACATAGAGAGCTTTGCTGCAGTTGTGATGAAAAAACTGTCGAGCTAAATTATAAATCTTACATTTTGAGTAGTTATATGACCCATCATTGGTGCACTTGGTCTAAGCTGCGTAATCTATCAGTAACAGACCAAACAAATAGAGCAATCATTGCTATGCATCTAAATTATCCATTTTATCAATCTGTAACCATGCATGAGATAACACTATGAAAGAAACAAAACAAATCCATCCACCACAAATACACTCCCACAGAGAGGGAGAAAGTCTCGACAAAGGGAGGGGCAGCCGAACCCTTGATTGGGAGGTGCAAGGATTCTAGCCAACTAGCGTAACCTTGTTGATTCATCAAAATCATTTAATTACACAGACAAATACCCCTGCTCACCCGTTGTCAGACAAAATTGCGGACCTTATGTGAATTCTGGAATCCCAAACTGGGAGGGAGAACAGTTTGATACAATGGTGATACCGAAAGGAAGTTTACATCGAGTTGAGTTCACTTTGTCGCTGTTTATGAAGAACACACAGTTATGGGATATGGATACGGCAATACCTAAAAAAATAGGATATGGATACGTTGGGGATACGGGTGTGAAAATCATAGGTTTTTATTATTATTATTCTCCTACTAGGGATAAAAATGGAGTGCAAAGAAATAAAAAGAGTAGTTGAATTGCCAATATTAAGCATTAAGCACATGTCCATGTCAAAAGTCATTCCAGACGATGAGAACGCTAACAAAAGTAATACAAAGCATCCAACATTCAATATATGCCAAAAGTCCAAAACAAGAAGTGAAAATTCTATTAATATCCACTCATATCAACGTTCGCCTTCAATTGTCAACTTCAATTGCATCCCCTTCGCCTTCATCGGTAAATATTACGGCTTCTACTACTATATACTCCCTCTGTCCCAAATTCTTTGTCCGGTCCGCAAAACGGAGTGTTAAAAATAATACAATTTTTTCAAGAAAAAATTCAAACTTTTTTCGCAAATTAAAAATATTCATTGATATCTAGTAAGTTATTGAAAAACTTTTGATTTTTTCTTTAAAAAATTGTATTATTTTTAACACTCCGTTTTGCGGACCGGACAAAGAATTTGCGACGGAGAGAGTAGTATATACTATATTTATCTATTTTCCACTTACGAATACTGTGCACATATATAGGATACATCCATGTATGTCATAATAAAGAAATAGAGAGAGAAAGAAACAAGGAGAGACCAATCGAGAGAGAGGGGAAGGGAGACAATTTGATTGATTTTGAGAGAGAGAGAGAGTCTGGAATCGCGATCTAGGATTTATAAGAATCGACTTGCCCAAGCCTTAGGTAATCGATTCCAACAATCACAATCATAGTTTCCCCCTTACTTTGTATTTATAATTTTTTTTATAGTCTTATTACAGCTTCCCCCTTATAGTTTCTACTTAATTCTATAAAAAAAATTCATTCAAGACACCGCCATATCCCAAAACGTTTCCGAACGTATCCCATGAGTATCTCTCGTGTATCCAAAACGTATCCAAAATTTAAAACATTTAATTTAAATACAGGATACTTATTTGCCGTATCCGATACTTATTGGGCGCATATCGGTATTCGACTAATTTCGAAGTATCCGCACTTCATAGCCACAAATTCAATGGATAACCGTTAAACCCAAACAACACAAATATCACAATTACGGTTTTAGAGATTTTATGGACAAAATCACAAAAAGGCATTTGCACTTACACTGCTTGAATACCAGATAGTGGTTTCAAACTTTCAGAACAATCAAACAGTCAAACCCATCAACATAGAAACCATGAAGAGTATCAACTCTATACCAACAAAATCAGGCCCTTAAAAATTGTGGGGTGAACCTCTCTTTCAATGTGATTAAAATTCATTGTTCTTTAAAAAAAAACCATATATGAGGACTAAATCTCTCAATTCAGAGGGCTTAAGACCCTTTGCTCCAATAATCTATCCACATTCTCTCTCATTTTCATGATGTCACAAATACAATTATGATGGAAACGAAGATCGGTAGATAGCGTATGAATACCAATATGTTGACTTGTACTGCAGCAATCTTGTCACTGGAAGGTCTACGGTTACAATACAGAGTTAATAATCTCCCAAGTAGCACGGACACGGAGACGGAAACGGGACATGGCAATTCTAAAAAAATGGGGACACAGCCGCGACAGGGACACGCCGCGCGCGTGTATATATATATATATTATATTTCTTTTCTTTTCTCCATGCTTACATTGCAAAATGTAAATAATGAACAACTTAACAGTTAACATTCATATTCATATTTCCCCATAAATACTAACCATTAGTAGTTTTAACATTTTAGCACCCATTGAGGAAGACATGTCCTATATGACTAAAGTATGAGATTAACATGGTTCAAATAAATAAATAAATAAAAACAGTATGCAGGTTAAAAAAAAGTCATCCTTTTAAAGGCATAAATACATATATATACAGTCAATATAAAAATAAAAATAAACAGTATGCAGGAGCAGTTATACATACATATATATATATACACACACACTAATATATATATACACATAAATATACACACATATATACAGAGACATATAGAGAGAGAGAGAGACAGAGACGAGAGAGACAAAGAGGAAAGCGAGACAGAGGGACGATAGAGAGAGAGACGAGAGAGAGAGAGATACCCGAGAGAGGAGAGGAGTCTGAGATCTCCTCGTCGTTGACCGTCTAGGGCTTTGGAATTTGAGAGTAAAGTGAAAATGAAACAGTCGGCCATTAATACAGGTTTTAAAGGCAAAATTACAGTTTAAATCCAAAAGTTTTAAATAATTGCATATTATCCCCCAATATTTTAAAAATAATATTTTAACCCCCAGCCGTGTTCCGTATCAAAAAATAATATAAATTGTTAGACATGCCACGTGGCGTGCCCGATGCGTATTTAGGCGTGTCCACATGTCCAATACGTGGGTACGGAGCCCTTTTGGAGTGTCGATGCTTCATAGATAATCTCAACTAAAGAACTAAACAATATTTGAACTGAATCGTAGGTCTTTAACCCAAAAAGAGAGCCTTTATAGAAGGGGGGATTTGGGTGTAGTTCCCAAATAGCAATAGATGAGCCTTGGTAAAACCTCTGTGCCTGCGTCATTGCCTCCGAGCACAAAGATGCAGTGTTCTAAAAGTCGCTAGGCGGTAGTCAGGCGGCCAGGCACCACCTAGCGCATAGGCTGATTAATCGGCACTTAGACGTTAGGCAGATTTTCTATTTTTATTTTTTTTTTAAATATTCTCCGACCCCCTCCCTAAGTTTTGAGAACAAATATAACATATGTAAAACAAAACATTTAATATGACACTTCAATAAAAAATTATACCGCTAAGCCGCCTAATCGTCCGCCTAGCCTCGCCTATTCCACCTAGCGCGTAGTCCTTAATTTTAAAAAATTACACTGCCGAGCCACCTAATAGCCTCGCCTAGCCGATTAATTGCGCCTAGCAACCGATTAATCGGGCTGACGCCTAGACAACCGCCTAGGACCCTAGGCGTGGCAGCGGGGTACCGCCTAGGCCGTCTTTTAGAACACTGCAAAGATGGAGAACTTAGTCATCCCAAAGCCTCCTCTTATAGACCCCGTTGTTTTCAAAAGCGCGCCTAGGCGCCAAGCGAGGCCTAGCGCACCTCTTGCACCTTGAGGTAGCCCAGGTGCAGCGACTTCAATAAAGCGCAGGGTAGGCGCAAAAGGCGATGAAATGCGACAAGGCGAGAGGCACACGAAAACACGTTTCTTTTGAAATTTGATCTCAGCCCTAGGATTTTAAAGATCTTTCCCTCGCCGTTAGATTTGAACCAAAAAAACACAAAAGGGTCTCAGCCACTGCCACTCAATCTCTCGCTGCCGACTGGTCTGCTGTTGTCGTCGATCTCTTCAACTCTCTCGTCTCTCTCCTAACTCCTGAGGTATTCTTCTCTCTCTCTCCCCCCTCATACGTATATATGTATGAGAAGCAAAAAGCAAAATCACAAGAGCTCATTTACCAATTTGGCTTCTTTATGGCTGATTTTTACCTAATGTCAAGGGTTTTAAAAATAAAAATAAGTTTCTGGAATTCACAGAGTGTATTAGGCAGCTTTAGGCTATTTACTATTAGCTAATGTAAACTTGTGTTTTTTTTTATTTTATATTTTTGCTTTTAGACGTCAAGCGAAGATACTACAAATAGAACAGATCCCGCATGGAAGTATCATTGTTTGTTAGATCCTGCGAACACTAATAAATTTAAGTGAAATTTTTGTGGCAAAATGACAAATGGCGGGGTTTATCGGGCAAAGAAACACCTTGTGGGAGGTTATAGGAACGTGTTAGATTGTCCAAGATGCCCACCCGAGATAAGGACTAGAAAAAAACACATTTAGTCTGCAAGTTTGAATGAAGGAGTAAGGACTACAAAAATAATATATTCAATCATTTTATGACATAGAGTGACTAGTTTAACACCAGAAATGACAGCCCCAAGAGAAAGACTAGTTGGCATTGCTTTGCATCTGGAGTATAAATCAAGCAAAGTAATTTGAACTAGCTTCGCTTATTAAGGATGAATCACTATAAGCCTTTGAGCTTTCAGAAGCTACAAATGCAAACAAAGTAAGTTAGAACGCTTTATCTAATACTACCTCCGTCCCTAAATATTTGGCCATTTCGCAAAACGAGAACTCAAAAATAATGCATTTCTTTAAAGAAAAAATTTAAACTTTTTTCATAAATTAAAAGAACTCATCGATATCTAGTGAATTGTTTAAATTTTTTTAAATTTTTCTTGCAAGAATTGTATTATTTTACGTCCTCGTTTTGCGAAACGGACAAATATTATGGGACGGAGGGAATACAAGATTACCGATCACAAAGTTACTACACAATTGGTTAACATGGATAAAAGCCTTACTTTTTTCGAATAGTTATCTCCCAAAACAAAAACACAAGAACCAGGTTATATTCAAGGGAGAATTTTTCATAAGTCCACTGTACGAATTTCATAACCCACTAAGTCCACTTCTAAATTCTATAACCCACTAAGTCCACTAGCTTACAAAAATACTAATATAACCCTGTAGCCCTAATCACTATATATATACCCCATTATAGCAGTTTCTTTTTCATTTTCTTCAAACGGGGGGGGGGGGGGAAGGGAGCCACTGGGTTAAGCATCTCGACTCAACCTCCTATCGCCGCCACCGTCGCCACCCACCTCGAGTCGCCGTCGCATCCCATCCCAGCCTCCCGTTCCCGTCGCCATCGCCACCACCTCCTGTCGCCGTCGCATCCCTTCCCAGCCTCCCGTTTCCGTCGCCATCGCCACCACCTCCTGTCGCCGTCGCATCCCTTCCCAGCCTCCCGTTCCCGTCGCCATCACCACCACCTCCTGTCGCCGTCGCATCCCTTCCCAGCCTCGCCATCATATCTCACATCCGCGTCATCTTCGTGTTCGACAAAAGTATAGGTCGCCAGCGCGTCACCAAACGAGATCTGCACAAATCTCCACGAGATCGCAGACCTCTCCCCCCATCGGCTTCATTCCCACCACTGCTGTTGTTTTCAACACAGACAGGTAAGTTGAGTTTAATTTAGGGTTAAACATATAAGGTTATTTATTCCTATTTGTTCAGATCTGGTTTGGTTAGGGTTTTGGATAAACTTATAGGATCATATAATGTTATATATGAGTTTCTAAAATCATTTTTATTACAGTGGATGAACATATGATGCTATATGTTTACATCTGAGTCTTTAACATATAACCCTAATTACATACCGACTGTAAATAATTAGGTCGGGTTCTATGGCCAAAATTACACCACAAGTCTTTGTGCCGTGGGGGCTCCGCCCCCACACCCCCGGATGTAAACATATAATCTTGGGTTATAACATATAACATTGTAATGTTATTGCGTAACATTATATGACTTTATATATTCTCCTGTTGGTTGTTTATAAATATCATTTTGTTCTATTAAATGTATGGTATTTTATCATTTTGTTCGGTTGTCATTTTGCTCTGTGAATATATATATATATATATATATATATATATATATATATATATATATATATATATATATATATATATATATATATGAGGTTATATATTCAGGTCTATAAGCCGCTACGCAGACCTAATATATATGGTTATATATGATAATACACCAGGTATGTTTCTCTTTCATACATATGTGCAAGTTTTTTTTCACTTTTGAAAACTTTTGTTTACAAATCAAAGATATTTTCACCCGTGGGTGTAGAAAAGGATAATCAAAATTAAGGTTGTTGTCTGTGTTTTTTTCCATAACAAGGATTTAACACTAGGGCTGTTCCCGATCGACTTAATTCACTCTATTAACCTGTTTTCTCAGCCATTTACATCTGTTTGTTTCCCTGTTCCATTTTTTACAAGAATAGCTTGCAGAAGCTATGCAAGTCTACTTATCATATATAACATTATATCAAAACTAATATGGAACATGTAACATCTGTATGTTATTGCAATACAATGAAAATGATACGGTATATCATATATAACCATATATATTTACGTTATTGAATTGGTCCGCGCAGCGGCTTATAGACCTGAATATATAACCATACATAAACTTATAAAATAGACACATATAATGTTATATATTATTAACTGTCCAATTGTGCTTTACTAATTTTGCACAATTGGACAATTTTTTTGTTATATACAAAATTGATAGTATATATGGTTATATCAATGTTGGTTATTTACGAATTTTATTAAAGACTGCGAATGTAAACTGTGTGTGAATAGATGATATATAATCAATTTTTTGGTTATATACAAAATTGATAGTATATATGGTTATATCAATGTTAACTTCTTGTTTTTATTTTTGTTATATCATAAATTAGATTTCTTTTGGTTCAGAGTTTGCTGACCTCATTGATTCCTTGTTCAAACAAGTTATGTACCTTCAGCTTGAGGGTTTTGTACAGAGCTTTGATCCGGTTTGGTATGGTTGAATTAAGTTAGGGATTCGATTGATAGTATATATGGTTATATCAATTTGGTAATATACTAATTTTGTTAAAGGATGTTATTTGTGCAGTTGTTCAAGGGGTGAAGAGTATTAAGTTACCTGTGAAGTCGACTGTGAAGATGGCGACGGCGGCGAAGGGATAGGAGTTACGAGATCTCCTCTTTTTATTTTTTTTAGAGTTAGAAAGGACAAAATCTCATGTATAACGTTTTTTTGTGTGTATTATTGTTACTAGAAGCAAGTCATTGTGGTCGCTGCACAGAACAATTCAATAAAGTGAAAATATAATGGAAAGAAGTTACGAGATCTCCTCTTTTTCTTTTTTTAGAATCAGAAAGAACAAAATCTCATGTATAATGTTATAAGGTTATATGTTTATTTTTTGTCACATGTATTACGTTTTTTTTGTGTGTATTATTGTTACTAGAAGCAAGTCATTGAGGCCGCTGCGCGGACCAATTCAATAAAGTGAAAATATAATGTTATATGAGAGTTTTTGTGCAGCAAAACTCAAAAAAAAATTCAACAAAAAAGTTGAGATCAAGATGTATAACGTTATAAGGTTATATGTTTATTTTTTGTCACCTGTATTATGTTTTTTTTGTGTATTATTGTTACTAGAAGCAAGTCATTGAGGCCGCTGCGCGGACCAATTCAATAAAATGAAAATATAATGTTATATGAGAGTTTTTGTGCAGCGAAACTAAAAAAAAAATTCAACAAAAAAGTTGAGATCAAGCTGTAACTCTAAAAAACAGAATATACACTGTTATATAACGTTATATAAGTACAATAACGTTAGATACAAAACTGATCCAACGTAACTGTTATTTTCCGATAAATTTACATGATTTCAAACGTACAAGAGATAATGGGGGATAATGGGTTAAACGGATGAGATTTGAATGGAAGGGTAAATCTGTCAGACACTATTTCCCTTTTTAAATCTAGTGGACTTTATGCCTTACCAAATACTTATTAGTGGACTTAGTGGGTTAGAGATTTGATGAATGGACTTAATGGGTTACAAACATGGTATAGTGGACCCTAGGCCAATTTTTTATATATTCAATGATGATCAAAGAACTACATACTTTGATCTATTGAAATGTCATTGACGGATATTAATTATCAAAACACGTCATGTGCCGTTATTTTCTCTTTAAGTTGAGGAATCGGTGTCACGACCCAAATTCGCTCTCAAATTCGCACCCCTGAAGGCCCTTAACCAGTGTCTAACTGGGGCTACTCAACTGTGCAACTTTCTAAGGCCATATCTACTGGGCATAATCGATGGGACCATTGACAAGATTTATGAACCCAAATCGAGAAGAGCCCAATGGCCTAAACCCAAGTTGTGAAGGCTTTGTTTGGTTTTTATCTTTTGGTATTTTAGTTTTGATAGTAGGTGGAAAGAGAAATGAAATAATGATTGGAGAGATGAGTTTTGAATAGAGAGAGATAAAAAGAGAAATGAAAATAATAATTGGAGAAATATGATAATAATTGAAGAGAAAAATAAGGTACTCCCTCCGTTGCAAAATGAATGACCTTTTTGGGAAAGCGTGTCATTTTCAATTGCTCATATCTTTCAATATGAATGTTAAAAAATATGCAATATGAGTCTTGTTTGATAGATTTTAATTAGTTCTATTAAACAAATTTTTTAAAATCACATAAAACTTCATAAATCGAAAGATATAAGCATTTTAAAATGGCATGGAGTCTCAAAAAGGTTACTTATTTTGAAACGGAGAGAGTAATGATTAGAAAACAAAAACAAAACAAAGTTAAAATGAAAAACGAACAAAGCCGAAAACGCCATCATTTCTTTGCTCTAGGAGTATTTTTTTTTCTCTGACAGTTAGGTTATCTAAACCAACTTATGTGCATCTCAATTAATTTTATCATCCGTTCAGTTAAAGAAAGACTGGTTGTGTTTGGTTGAGAGTTTAGTTTAGTTTAGTTTTGGTAGTGGGTGGAGAGAGAAATAGAGTAATTATTGAAAATAGGGGTAATGATTGGAGAGAGATAGAGAGAGATGAGAAAGTAATAATTGAAAAAATAGGGTAATGATTGGAGAAAGAAGTAGGGTAATGATTGGAAACAAAACTAAAACTAAAACTAAAAAGGGAACCGAACAAAGCGACTATCTTTTTATTTTGTTCAAGCGAAAAATCAAAGGCAGACTATCTACACAACACGATTGGGGGGATCCAATCAACCAAGAAAAAAGTCGTAATGTCATGTTGATGCCATCAGTTTTTGGTTCTGCGGATGAAATTCCAAAATCGAGGGTTTTGAAAGAAATACATAAATAGTGTTCGGTCACTATACCCACGTGGGACTAGAGAATTCATATAAAATTAGTTTTGTGTGATATGACCTTAAGAATCGAACATTAGTCAATTGTGTGGAAGTAAACTCACCGATTTGCCAGCCTTCGGCCTTTTTGTTTCAAAATCAGAGCAATTTCAATTTCCCGCCCTTTCCATCTCCCTTTCTATAAAAAACAGCACCTTTTTACTCCCGTCAACTAATTTATGCTCATAGAACTTGAAAAAACAAGGGAAATCGAATCGTCATCCCGTTCCACATTCAATCGTTCGACTTCCTCGACTGCTTGATTTCTGGATAAAGTCGAATCCATAGAAATTGGAGCGATTTAGGTGAGGAAAACAAATCAACAGATGGGGGTTCCGATGGAGACGACGCCGACCCTCGACGAGTTCACCCACACCGGTTCCGAGTCGACTCGGGAGAGACCGTCCAGTAGTACCCCGAGGCTCTTCATCAGAGAAATGGTCCTCAGGAACTTCAAATCCTACGCTGGCGAGCAACGCGTTGGTCCATTCCACAAGGTTAGGGTTTCTGCCTCATGTTCTTTTTCTTTTTTTTTCCTCTCTCGATAACTCAGGTGTTTGGATCAGATTATGCGCATCTCGAGTAATTCTAGAGACTATTTCCACCCTGATGGGAGGCCCAATTAAAGTCTGGGTTAAGCCCTGTATGCCCTGGTCCTAAAGAAGTTAATAACACATGGGAGGTTTCAAACATGTCAATTCCTTGGGGTTTATGTATGTATCCATGTAATTATGTATGGAGTACTGAATTTGATTTCTTTTTTTGGTTGGGGGCAGAGTTTTTCGGCAGTGGTTGGGCCGAATGGCAGTGGGAAGAGCAATGTGATTGATGCTATGTTATTTGTCTTTGGAAAGCGAGCTAAGCAGGTAATTGCTGATTCGTTTTCTTTTATGTAGCTACGCTCGTGGTAGGATTCTATTTAGACAAGGCGTAAGATCTATCTTTTCTAAAATGGAAAGGGAGACCATCAATTGGTGTGAATAAATTTCTGAAGTTGTTTCACAACAGTGATTTCCATCATTGTCCTAATAAAGTTAAAATTTTTGCAACTATTTCTATTATATCATGAATTAACTGTTTGGGCAAAGTGGTAAATCTCTCAAGCTCAACAATTCACTCCCCACGTATGCACACACAGAGTTTGTGTCAAACTTCAAGTGATCAAAAAAGCCAAACAAAACCTTCAACCTTTTACTTCTCTTCAGTCAATGTAGGAGGAAATTGGACAAAAATCGCAACAAGAGGGGAAAAACAATACTCAGAGCAGCAAATGAAACATTTCGAAAGTATATGAAGTGTCCAAATCTGGGTTCTTTTCTATTCCTATGCTTGTTTAGAAAATTAGGGCTATAGGAAAGAATCGGAAACAAGGTGAAAAAACTCAGTTCAGCAAAAAAACAAGAAAAACTCAGTAAAGGATGTAAGTTGATCTATCACATGTGTGGATTTTTGCACAATTTATGGTTGAACAATGGTTTAATGTTTTGCAGATGCGTCTCAACAAAGTATCAGAGCTTATCCACAATTCAACTAATCACCAGAATCTGGATAGTGCTGGTGTATCTGTCCACTTTCAGGAGATCATTGATTTGGTAACTAACTTTCATTTGTTCTGTTTTCTGCAATTCTGTGGCTTAAATGGTATTTTGTGGATTTCCATTTTTGGGTGTGATGTTTACAGTTGTACTTTGAATGGATAATAGGATGAGGGTACATATGAAGCTGTTCCAGGAAGTGATTTTGTGATAACACGCATTGCGTTCCGAGATAACTCTTCTAAGTACTACATCAACGACCGTCTGAGTAATTTCACAGAGGTTACCAAGAAGCTGAAAGGGAAAGGAGTGGACTTGGACAATAACCGTTTTTTGATACTTCAGGTTCAGAAATCATTTTGAAAGTGGTACTAGTTATCCTGGAGTCTGTTATTAATAATTTCCTTTGGGTATTTGTTGGATGTATCAGGGTGAAGTTGAGCAGATTTCACTAATGAAGCCGAAGGCTCAAGGACCGCACGATGAAGGTTTTCTTGAATATCTTGAGGACATAATTGGAACTAATAAATATGTTGAAATGATAGACGAGTCATATAAGCAGTGAGTTCTTTTGCCTCATTTCTTGAAGTTACAAGTCTATGCTTTTATGTACCCATTCAATCCTCTATGTTGGTGCCGTGTGTCACATCTGTCCTTTTAGTTTGTCAATATGCAGTTCTTGTTATGTAGTTAAGACACACAGATTAGACACGGAATTGGAGATGTGTAACGCGAATGAGTAGTTTACAAGAGGAAAATTTTAGGCTACATTCTCTTTGATTATTTACTTGAAGTAAGTTTAAGTACGTTTTCCCACCTTTATGAAGATGAGACATTGCCTGCTGTGCTGTGCCTGCCAAATGAGGTAATGTGATTTACCCTGTTCATCTGATTGATTTCTTGCATGGTTGTTTGTAACTTCAACATGAATACCACTTTTGGAATATAATTTACTAGTACTTCCTTAACTTAATGTCATCTCTGCAGTTTCAACTGCTACCAATAAGCATATGAATTTTATCTCAACCTGAAACAGATGCATGTCAAGTTTCTAACACTACTATATGTTGTTTTCCCCCTCTTGTAGGCTAGAAGTCCTTAATGAGAAAAGGTCTGGAGTGGTTCAAATGGTTAAATTAGCAGAGAAAGAAAGAGAGAGTTTGGAGGTACTTTAGAGTCGCTGTATGTCCGGTCATTTTCAATATTTGTACTTTCCTTTAGTCGTCTTATCCTGTTCCATCAGGGTGTAAAAAATGAAGCAGAAGCCTATATGTTGAAGAGGTTGTCATTGTTGAAATGGCAAGAAAAAGCTACAAAACTGGCTTCTGAAGCTACTAATGGTGAAATGGCGGAAAAGCAAGATAAGGTGTCAAGCTTGGAAGAAAATCTTAAGTTGGAAAGGTAGTTTTGGTCATGACATGAAACCTACCACATGTTTTGGTGCAGAGAATTTATTGTTGTGAAACTTGTTGCACCATGTCAGGGAGAAGATTCAGGAAAATAAGAAGACATTAAAGGAGCTTGAGGCTTTGCACATGAAATATATGAAGAAACAAGAGGTCTTTGATATACCAGTTTCACGTTCTTTGTTGCTTTTATTTCAATTGCTTGTTGGAATACCAGTTTCACATTCCTCGTAAATAATTTCTTAGCTTGTAATAAGAGAGCTTATTTAACTAACCTTTGTGGTATTTCCATAAGGAGTGATAAGTTTATCGCATTATGATTTTTAAACATTGGAACAACCACTTATGCACATCTTGGTTTGCAAAATCTAGGAACTTGATAGTGGACTCAGACGTTGTAAGGAGGAGTTCAAAGAGTTTGAAAGGCAGGATGTTAAATATAGAGAAGATCTGAAACACATGAAGCAAAGGATTAAGAAACTTGATGAGAAAATTGAGAAGGTATGGTAATAGAAGATTCTTAAATACAAATGAACAAAGGCATGACTCTTATGATGGATTTTACTACAGGATTCATCGAAGATTGATGACTTCAAAAAAAAAGGAGCGGATTCAACAAATATGATTCCAAAACTGGAGGAAGATATTCCTAAGCTGCAAAATCTTTTGTCAGAGCAGGAAAAAACCTTGGAGGATATAAAGGAGAGCGCTAAAGGTGCTGTCTTCTCTTACGTATGTTATGCTTAGAGGGAGGGCCGGTTTATTATTGTGTATTATTTTCATTTGGTACTCTAGGAAATCTTAAACTTGGAGTATTTACATGTTATGAAACACCGACACTCCCGTGCCCGATATGGGGACACGCGGGGGACCTAGCAAAATACGTATGGTGTGTCCAATATATTTAATTAAGTTTTTTACCGGGACATAGCGGGGACACAGAAAGGATGCGTCGGGGACACAGGAGGGACACGTCGGGACGCGGCAGTGGTTAAATATGCAATTTTTTAAATTTTTTTGGGGGTAAATGTGTATTACTTCAAATATTTTGTTTTAAAATTGTAGTATGATGTATATATGATACATGTTTACATATATTGAAGCTTCATGCTTACACATCTAATTATTTCCACCGGTGTAAATGCAATATTATTTATTTTTGTTGTGTCTCTTGCCGTGTCCGTGTCCCCATTTTTCTAAAAATCTTGTGTCAGTATCTGTGCTACATAGTTTACATGTATTTGTCAGTCTTTAACATGTACACATATTTTCTCGTTTGTTATATTATCAAGTGCTGGATGTAAGAACGGAGCTTTTAATGCCTTCATTATGAATGTGGGTTTTCATTACGTTGTTTTCCTGTAAGAAATACGTGTTTTTGAACATCTCCCAATTCTAAATCATGTACCCTTATGTCTATTTTAGTATTAGGGAGGTTTCCCATTTATTCATTACACTGTTTCACATAAAAAAGTTCAGTATAATATTATAAGTTATGTAAAGTAGACTGCTTTCTGATTCTCTCTCTCTCTCTCCACATTATGTGAATATGCCTATCCACTTGTCTTGCTCAACTAGGCCTTGTGAATGTGTACGTACTTAGTTTTTTTCTTGGATGGTTGGGTAATACTGCAATTGGAAGTCGATGGTGTAATGGTAAAAACTCCAAGCAGGATAATGAGGGTCAAGGATAGCCACTTTGTGCAAATATGTCACAGGTCCCCCTCTGGTTCGAAACTCAGAGGTTCTTGATTTATTACTTAAGTCATCTTTTCATGTCCCTGGGTTTTTCTTTTCCTTCTTGGTTTCCACGGCATTATCAGTCTTGTCGTCTGTTGACTATGTTTGGTTGGAAATGAGAAACTCATCTTTACTGCAGCCAACAAAACGTATCATAACATAGGTAGTATGGTGTTGAGATACAAAGTTGTCTAAACTTGCATGTGATCTCGCGGAGGCTTCCCCATTGAGTATAATTACAAATACCGTGGCCGTGGTCAAGGCTTCCCCATTGATTTCCATCTTTCTATATATTGCACTTTTATTTTGTTGTATCATGGTCCTTCAGATTATTAGCATCCATATACTTCATGTATTCCTTCTCGGCTTCTCCCCCATTGTGCCCGAAAGACCTTAGGGAATGGATGTCAAGTTGCCAATGGAACTACCTATAGTATAGGAACCTGATCAACAAAAAGTTGTCATATACTCCTTTAATGTACTTTCTTGTGGTACTGGAAGAAATAATTATTGGATCTGATCTTTGAATTGGTTGATAAACAGTTGAAATTGAGATGTTCCGTGGTGATCTTGCAAAGGTTCGTGCAGAACTAGAACCATGGGAGAAACAGTTAATTGAGCACAAGGGTAAACTTGATGTTGCATCTACTGAAAGTAAACTTCTGAATGAGAAGGTGAGGTTGGAAATCCAGCTGGGAGCTTTTTTTTTTTTTTTGGTAAAGCGTTCACAACTACAAGCAATGCTATTAGACAAGGGTGATATATTCCATGCTCGTCACCATTATTTCTTTCACTCCTGTCCTGAGACATTAGTGTACAGAATGAAATATCCAACTATAATGAATAGTGCCATAGACACCTACTGGCTACTGCATCAAACTACTTTCCAGTACTTCATTTTTGTTGCGTCTTTTACATTAGTTTTTGTGTGCTAACCCTTCTTTGAAAACCTGTTTTAATTAGTAAAATTTGAGATAGTACTCAGTTAAGATAATTTTTAAACATCTTTGTCAAAACTGATTGACCGACTAAGCTTTTGAGCAGAACATCTCTTGAATATAAAATACCTTTTCAAAGTGGGTCGGAAACTTGGACCTACAATTTCTCAGGGACAAAGCAAGTTTACTTTGACTACTTGGAGTGTTATGGTTCCCCATTTCTTTGGTTTACTCTTTTCAACTTAGTGGATTTGGTTTATCTAAATGTTGTAGTCAACTGTTTCAGCATGAAGCTGGTTGTGCTGCTTATGGGGATGCTCAAAAAAAGATGATTGACATACAGAATACAATCGGAAAAAAAACTTCAGGCATCCTAAGCATCCAGAATGAACTAGAGAAAAACAGGCTCGAAGCAGTGGAAGCTCGTAAAGTGGAACGAGTATATGTCTTTTTGTAGATATTTTGTATTATAATATATATGTTTTTGATCATGATTGTCGGGGTGAGAGCAACAGAGTCCTTTGCAGGAGTGTCTTAAAGAGCAAGAAGCACTAATTCCTCTTGAACAAGCTGCCAGGCAAAAGGTTGGAGAGCTTTCGTCCGTCATGGAATCTGAAAAGAGTCAGGGCTCTGTGTTGAAAGCAATACTGCAAGCAAAAGAAATGAACGAGATACAGGGTATTTATGGTCGAATGGGTGACTTAGGTGCCATTGATGGTGAGAGTTCCCTTTAATGAGGTTATTAATTATTGGTTGCCTTCTTACGTGTGTGTACGTAACACAAATAGTTTTGTAAAGTCAAAAGTAATTGAGCATGCTCATGTCGGGTTCTTTGCACCTTTTGGTCACAAAGTGAATAAGAGTCAAAGAACTAGAGTATTTAAAATGAGCAAGAAGGATTACCATCAGTTTTCCAAGATACAATAAAAACTAGAGCTCGTCTCGGTTCCAATAGACTGAGAACATTAAAATACTTTAATATCAACAGTTTCTAAAATTTTGGGAATAATGTTACGGTAAGAAGATCTTAACTTTTTTCAATTTGTCTGTGCTGTTTGTTCAACGAAGTCATTCTTTGATCTTATCTTGCTCCGTTGTCCTTGAAATGCATTAAATGCAACTTCATTATTACAAACTGTCATCTTGTTTCCTCTTTTAGTTTTTATGTTTTTTGTGCTTTTGTCATCTTAGAGAAATGAAACAGTTATCCTGTGTTTGCTTATTTTACTAATTTGCTTAAGTTCATATCGATTGTTGCATTGGTATATCTTTTGATAACCATTATAATGTAACTATTCCCTACGCTCTTTTTTTAATCCCTTTCTTGTTTGACTGGGTTTCTTGGTGCAGCAAAGTATGACGTGGCCATCTCAACGGCCTGTCCTGGGCTTGATTATATTGTTGTGGAAACAACTAGTGCAGCTCAAGCATGTGTGGAGTTACTCCGGAGGAAAAACCTTGGTGTTGCTACTTTCATGATTTTGGTAGATATCTCGTAAACTGTGATTCACAGACCCTGCTTTCTATTTTCTGGTTATGTTGTTTAGTTCGTTCTGTACTAGATAGAACAGTGCTTCCAAAACCTTAATCAATTGGCTAGAAATCAAATTTGGATGATGAGTCAGTTCAGTGGATTTTGGATTAATGAAGTACTTACTTGTGGTTAGCGATTACGAGTGGAACTGTCTTACAGGTTATAATTGTATTTGATGACCCAGTTCACTTTTCAATGTTAGTTTGATACATTGATTACCACCACTGATTGTGAGTTGTGACAAAAGTTTTAGGTGTCAGAGAAGAACTAACTATACATGAAGTATTTAACTGGATTGAGACACTTTGATTTATGCTATAGACGTTTATCTCTTTGTTTATTACTATTCTCCTACTGTTCTTTAAGTTTTTTTTTGGAAATATAACAGGTCTGTCATAGTTAATAAAAGTCTCCAAAGGAGTCGTTTGTGGCTTTGAAACGTTCAAAGCTAAAGCTTTGTTCGGTTTAGGGTTTAGTTTTAGTTTCGTTTCTAATCATTACCCTACTTCTTTCTCCAATCATCACCCTATTTCTCCAATTATTACTTTTTCATCTCTCTCTATCTCTCTCCAATCATTACCCCTATCTTCAATCATTACTTTATTTCTCTCTCCACCCACTACCAAAATTAAACTAAACTAAGCTCCCAACCAAACACTACCTAAGTCTTTTAACTTTTTCCTGGGCACGAAGCATCAGAAGTTGGTTATATTTTGAACACATGTTTCTAAGTTGCTGAATTGACCTTTTGTTTCTTCTGGTTGCAGGAGAAACAAGTGGATCATTTACCCAGATTAAAGGAGAAAGTAAGCACTCCAGAGGGAGTTCCTCGGCTTTACGATTTAATAAAAGTTCGAGATGAGAGAATGAAACTTGCTTTCTATGCAGCATTGGGGAACACCATTGTAGCCCAAGATATTGATCAGGTATATTTGGCTTACACAAGCACATAGACAATTAACATTGTTATTTGATGAAGCAAAAAGTGCTCAGAAGCAAATAGTATTGCCATAAATTTCCTGTTTACTTTCTTAATGCATGCGTTTCCTATTACTAACCAGTTCTGTGGTTTTCTCAAGAAGGATCTCAATTGATTGCCTTTATATCCGTAATAGACAGACACTGAGCTGTGAAAGAAATCACCCTTTCAAACTAGAATTTTCTTTTCGAACTTGAGGTTTCGACATTGCAGTACAAACTTCATCCAAGTTAATCTAACCAAAACCAGAAGTTAAACCCAAAAATTGAAGAAAATGAAAAATCAAACTCACCTTTCGTTGCTGCAACATTTTGAGCACATCTTGCCATCCCACTGGTAAAGAACGTACAGAAAGTTGTCAAATAATTTTTTGCCAGTGGCTGCAAAGGTCCTTTCCCTCTCCCCGAGGCTCAACCCTTTTCACGTATTGAAGCCTTGTGACTCGAATTCATTTTATTATGATGCAAGCCTCCATCTAGTTGAAAGTAATGACCGCTTTTAAGCCAAACTTGAAATCTGGAGCTTGTTTGGTTTTATGATGGAAACAAACTTGAAAGTAATTCCACTATGACAGTCATCTTCTATTTTGCAAGAAGTATTAATTCACTTCTTCTGAACTATTAGGCAACTCGTATTGCTTATGGTGGAAACAAGGACTTTCGGCGTGTAGTAACCCTTGATGGTGCTTTGTTCGAAAGATCTGGAACTATGAGTGGTGGGGGAAGCAAGCCACGTGGTGGTAAGATGGGTACAGCTATCAGAGCTACAAGTGTTTCTGCCGAAGCTGTTGCGAATGCTGAGACTGAGCTCTCTGATATGGTTGCGAAATTGAGTAATATACGTCAAAAAATAGCTGATGCAGTGAAAAGCTACCAAGCCTCGGACAAGGCAGTTTCGCTTTTAGAGATGGAATTAGCTAAAAGTCAGAAAGAGGTTATAACTAATAAGTCAACTATAGTTGCTCCCATTTGGAGTTTTATTTATGTGCTAACAACTTTGTTATGGAACAGATTGACAGTTTGAATACACAACATGTTTATCTTGACAAGCAACTTGATTCGCTGAAGGCTGCATCACAGCCAAAACAGGACGAGCTTGATAGGCTTGTGGAACTCAGGAAGATTATATCTGCAGAAGAGGCTGAGATTGACAAGCTTACACAAGGTTCAAAACAGCTGAAGGAAAAGGTAGACAGGTGGATTATCTTCGATTATGCAACCTGATCATTCTGGTTAATGCTTATTGTGTCACTTTTTCCCTCTTTTCAAGTCTCTGGAGCTTCAGGATAAAATAGAGAATGCAGGTGGTGAAAAATTGAAAAATCAGAAGTTGAAAGTCACCAAGATTCAGACTGTAAGTGCATGCACGACTTGAGATTTATCCTAAGGGGATGTTTTAAACTTATATAGACTTGCACGTCCTGGTTGTTAGGACATCGATAAAAGCAGCACAGAGATCAATCGTCACAAAGTTCAGATGGAAACCGCTGAAAAGACAATAGTGAAATTAATGAAGGGGATTGAGGAGTCAAAGAAGGAGAAAGAACGGCTTATTGGAGAGAAAGAGAAGTTGCTTTTGACATTCAAAGAGATAGAGCAGAAGGCATTTACAGTTCAAGAGAACTACAAGAAAACTCAGGAGGTTATTATTTATTCATTCTTGTTTTACTATCCGTTAAGATAGATCAACTAAAGGAGTTCTCTCTTGTAACCAATGTGTGCCTTTGACATTCGATGTGTGCTTTTCCCTTTTATTTTTCATTTGTTTAGCTTATTGATCAACATAAAGATGTACTGGATAAAGCGAAAACTGATTATGAAGGACTGAAAAAAACTGTCGAAGAGTTGCGGGCATCTGAGGTTCCTTCTAATAACTTCTCTCTTATTTTGGCTGCTTTCTGGTACATTTACATTGTGACAGGTGTAACTAATTTATTGGTGATGCCACAGGTTGATG
Source organism: Rhododendron mucronatum var. ripense (assembly GCA_019656295.1). NCBI lineage: Eukaryota > Viridiplantae > Streptophyta > Magnoliopsida > Ericales > Ericaceae > Rhododendron > Rhododendron mucronatum. Next base: position 1,358,306 of record BPLT01000014.1, on the reverse strand, counting down.
CTGACTTCAAGCTACAAGACTTGAAGAAGGCCTACAAGGAGTTGGAAATGAAGGGAAAAGGATACAAGAAAAGGCTTGATGATTTGCACATTGCTTTGTCGGAACATATGGAACAGTATGCCTCAATCTATAAGCTGTATCCTACAACAAGAAGGCATTTATAACTTTCAAGCATATTTAGCCCCAGGCCTCCAGCTTTATCTTCATTTTCACGAAATGCAGAATTCAAAAAGATTTGGTGGACCAAGAAAAGCTTCAAGCAACTCTGACAGACCAAACTCTTGCTGGGGATTGTGATTTGAAAAGGGCCTTTGAAACGGTGGCACTGCTTGAAGCACAACTGAAAGAGATGAACCCAAATCTTGAATCAATCTCAGAGTATGCATTTCTTTGTCCATTTTTGAATTGGACAACTGAAGTTATCATCTGTGCAAAATGTTCTGTGCTGAAGTGTGGTCCTAATTGTACTAGATATCAGAGAAAAGTTTCCTTGTACAATGAACGAGTAGAGGGGCTCAACTCTGTGACCCAACAACGCGATGATACAAAGAAACAATACGATGATTGGAGAAAGAAAAGGCAAGTTTACCTGGTATTTCGTCCACTAAATTTTGATACAATTATCCACCCAATTATTTCTTAGCTTATTGGTGGCGGTTTTCAGGTTAGATGAGTTCATGGGAGGATTTAACACGATTTCTCTGAAGCTGAAAGAAATGTATCAGGTTCTAAGCTCACTGGCTCTCTCAACTGTTGGTTTCTAGTATCTGTGATGATTCCCTTCCTGCTTGACATTTTGGGGATTAGTGGGATGCCTGATTTGACCTTGTATCTTTACTTATTGTTTTGCTGAAAATTTAGGCTGGTGGTATCACTAGTATATTACTTGTAGTTGGCGCTGTTGTCATTGACATGAATCATGAACTTTGCTCTGCCCGTTCTTGTGTTCTCATGGTTCATTGGAAAATTTTCCAATTGTGACTGAAGTTGGGAGTTCTTCTATAAGTACCTCAGAGATGCTACTTCTCTTGATCTTTAGTAATTCATTTGTCAAGAATTATATTCGTTTTGTGCTCCTGCGCAGATGATCACCCTCGGTGGTGACGCGGAACTTGAATTAGTGGACTCTTTGGATCCTTTTTCTGAGGGTGTTGTTTTCAGTGTAAGACCCCCCAAAAAAAGCTGGAAGAATATTGCTAACTTATCAGGTGGAGAAAAGGTATTTTCTGGAAAGCATTAGTGGCTCCTGATTAACTGTTGTCTTAGTCTAGCCAATTTTTATAGGTTCTTCGTGTTCAATTTTCTCATTTTGTTGCTTTTAATTTCAGACACTCAGCTCATTAGCTCTTGTTTTTGCACTCCACCACTACAAACCTACCCCTCTTTATGTCATGGACGAGATTGATGCTGCTCTGGGTATGTTGATGGGTTGGTAAAACAACAAATTGCCTTTTATTTTGTTTTCTTTTAACTACTTTTCCCTCTTTATTTCTCACTTTTTTTTTTTGGTTCATGTACATTGGCAGATTTTAAGAATGTTTCCATTGTGGGACATTATGTGAAAGACCGTACAAAGGATGCGCAATTTATTATCATAAGGTGCATTGGATGAAAATATTGGATATTACTACCAAGTTTCTCATGGTTGTGTTCTAAGTGGTGTTTTTTGTTTGTGTTGCTGCAGCCTTAGGAACAATATGTTTGAGTTAGCGGATAGACTTGTTGGAATTTACAAAACAGATAATTGCACTAAGAGCATCACGATTAACCCGGGAAGTTTTGTGGTATGTGAACAAGCAGCTGCTTAAGAAGGGATTCGTGCACTAGATTTGCATGGGGCCCATGTCATGGTTGTGTTTTCTCTATGGATTGAAGTCTCATCAATGCCTGGAGCTTGTGAATAACCCTTATGGTCAATGGTCTTGTATCTGATCGCATTTTGGCTATTTATTTGCTTTAGGACACAGATGCGATGGATACGGTTAAGAGAAATTTGCATGCTTACAAGTTTGTTATCTTATTATTTAGCAGGATTGATATCATTAAGCAGTCATCCCCATGTTGATTCGTTGTGCTTGGAAACAGTAGTTTGTTCTGTATCTGTGTCTGTGTAAGTTCCTATACTTCGCTATTTTTTTTTTGGCAACTCTGATAGAGCTTGATCAGTTCTCAATACCAGTTGTTACAAAAGAAATATGGTTGTCTTGTCCAATCTCATGCTTGAATTTCAGCGAACAGCTAAATTACAAACGTGATCTCAAGACCAAAAGTGGCCATTGCCATTGCCATACATGAGCTTTGATAACCACTTGGATTACCCAAGCATGGTAGGCTCAGCTTCGAGTTGTATTCTATAGAAGATTGAGAGGATCATCTGCTGTAACTTTCTAATAGCCACAACTCTACTAGCACCCATGCAGTGAAATAGCCTGGACTGGCTTGTCTGTCACTCGAAACTAGGCCAATCGTATACACCCAGATGAGTGATGGATACGTATGTATGGTCCTTGTCGGGTTCATTGATCCACTTGATACTGGTCTGCGAATGCCACAACACTTCCTTTGATAGGAATCGTTAATCTTGTTGGGTTGTTGAATTTTCATGGATCACTACTAAGGAATCCAGCAGGACCAATTTTTAAATGGTTCCAATTATATCCACCTGGGATGAGACCCATTGGCACAACACACTAGGGCACAAGAAATCTTCAAAGTTGCTGTTAGTTTTTTTGTATAGGATTTCATGTTATTTGTTGCCACCGGACAAGATACAATATCCCCAAAACTCACTATATCATTATGTCAATGCATTCCTATTTTTTGATCGGAATGTAAGTGCATTCCTACGTTGTAGAATTCAATACGCTACTAGAATGAACCGACATGATCAAAGTAGTTGGAAGAGATGGCCGAGTATCGGGGACAATTTCCCATGGTCTACATTACTCACATCGACATTCTTGCATCACATGTTCTAAGTTTGGAGGCTGGATTCTAGATTTCCTAGTATCAACCCATCAAAGCTTCTCTCCTGATCATACAATGTGTTATATTCAAACTAAAGTCGAATTATTTAAGCCACTCATGTAGCTCTTCGCCTCCCAGCAAGTACCGTGTATGTATGTTGCAGGAATTAATTCTAAACTCACATTTTGTGAGAAATTGGAAGCCTAAATACATGCTTCAGGAATAGATTCTAAACTCACAATTTGTCGTACCTTCATAATGAAGGTAACATGTGGTATGCTACTTTCAGGTGATGCAACACGTATCTCAGAGGTACCTTTTGGGAAACAAAGCTTGTACTTAGAATGTTACATGCTCAATGAACCCTTTAGCCAAAACAATAATCATCATCAGATTACACATAAACACAAACCCAAAAGGAAGCAAAGCTAACAAATATAGGCCAATGACATATATGTGTGTGTATAAATAAATAAATAAATAAATAAATATATATATATATATATATATATATATATATATATATATATATATGCACAAATGTGGCACCAAATGCTGCAACAACCAAGTTGAAGCTTTAGAAAAACTACATAACTTGCCTTGCAATCGATTAGATCAGAAAAGTAGAGAACGACAAATCAAAACATACAAATACTTCAACTGCTGCAACATGGTTAATGCTTTAGAAAAACTACATAACTTGCCTAGCAATCCAATTAGATCAGAAAAGTAGAGAACGACAAATCAAAACATACAAATACTTCAGCTGCTGCAACATGGTTAAAGCTTTAGAAAAACTACATAATCTGCCTTGCAATCCGATTAGATCAGAAAAGTAGAGAACGACAAACCAAAACATACAAATATTCCAGCAAACTGAAAACAGTCCAAATTCAAAACAAAACATTTCTCCCCTCCCCGAGCATGAAACTCTTGCCACCAGTCAAAGACATGGAAAATGATTTCTCGAAGATGAATGTAGACGATCTTAATCAAAATCTTCAAAGTTGCCTCCGGTAGTTATTGCGACAAGATCTTCACCCTTGCAGTCATAATATTTCGCAAACTGTATAGCTCCAGCAACGGCCTGCTGGTTCTAGAATCCTCTGGTTGTTGTCAAACATCTCCTGCGAAAACAAGAAACTGTTTGTAATCTCGATAATATTGGTTCATCTGGCCATCAGTTAGGATGGCTAGAATATGTTCACCTAGATACATTCACAAACAAGTTCATGTTGTTAAGAGAATTGAGTCCCACATTGCTTGGATGTGGAATGGGTGATTACTTAATAACATTTGGGACCTCTCCACTCCCTGATGGTTTTGGTGTACACTTCCCACTCGATAGATTAATTACCTAGTCTAGGTCGTGTCTCTATCCCTTCACCCTGGTCATAAAGTCCAACTGGAAGAGTTGGGGTATTCCACTGACGGGGTTGCCGTCAAAGCAGTGGGAAAACTCCCATTCCTTCACTGTCAACACCTCATTGATGGTGTAGTTCTGATGTCCGATGAGGACATAGTCTCTGCCACCAATGTGTAGTTCTGGAGATGAGAATCACTGCATTTTATAACCAACCAATGAACCAATTTGTTATTTTTCACGCTCTGCCTTCTCGTAATCTCCATTTTTTACGACCCACACATCGGCTCTTGGGGTTTCCATCCATAGGCACCAGCACCACGACATAACAGCAGCCAAATTTCTGGATCGCCAATGCCATCCCCGGGCCGTGGTTTCCTGTGGAGGCGGTTATCACCTCTCGGAGGTTTGCCCAAGTCCCGCCGCCTCGGAGGTGATACTACCTCGGCTATCTCTATAACCGTGAAGAAATGGAATTTGTCTTGCAGGGCCTTGAGATCCCAATTGTGATTTCGGCAATTGGGGGACATGCACAACTGCAGGCTATGGCAGCTGATTAGCCTACCTTCATACTGAAGTGATTTACTCAATCTTAGTGATTAGCCTTCCGAGCAATTGATGTTTCGTACTTACGAGTGTTTTTTCAAACATCATAGAAAATGATACACAAAAAGCCCCACTCACCAGTTGAAGCTAAATATTGCTAACTTATCAAGGCACATTTGAAGCTAAAATGGTTTTCGAATTGGGTTTTTTCCCGAGCTTTGAAATTACAAAGGGTATGAAGTTCTTGCATCTAAGCAATGTGGGACAAAGGTGCACCTTGGACTCTATGTGAGCTATTTACAAACGATCGACCTCATTTGCTTACACTAGTGTCGTGGTTCGTTCTCCGCACGAATCACGTGCTCATTAAAAATTTCGAAATGGCACCGTTGTCTTGAGGCTAGGATTGGAACATGACGACGGTTACATGCATTCATTAGGTAGAAGTTCAATACCAAGAGTAGATCCGTTCATAGTTGTTTGGATGAAACACCATGGTATTTAATTCTATATGTACATTAGGATTGATTACTAAGATGTGGTAGGTTGATAGATCGTGTGCATGAACAAATGATTTCCACCCGACTCCTGTGAAGAATCCGTCAGCATATTCGATGGTCCATCTCCTTGATCCTGAAATTAGTATAAATTCTCTTCGGTTATGTTGATCGCATAATTCCCTGAAGTGTTGATGTAGGCTCTGAGAATGGCAAAGGGTTAAGTTAGGATTGAAAGACTAATGGACATAGAAATGGATGTTATATAATAAAGTGTCTTACCAATCTTTGCAAATCTGTGTATGTTAATAGTATAGCACATCTCCCAAAATGGCATGAGGCTCGGAACAGGCGTGGTGAATTAGGAGTTAGTATCACAGCTGCATTGACAGGTGTAAAATAGCGGTAATGATTTAGTGGAGCTATAAATTGGAGAATGAATATTGGCTATAGTCAATTTCATGTAGCAAGTCTTACAGTTGTTGGAGTTATGCATGGCTATTTTGGCATCCCATGCAATGGGAGCATTGAGTTGATGAATTGGTAAAGTAGAAGACCATTGATACTTGATCTCACATCCTTCAGTATTGAATACGAAAAGATCGAATTGCAAGTGTCCAACGTAGCCAAAGAGTAGGATAAAATTGTCTTCAATACTATGTGCATGGACAGTTTTATCCCAACCTTCTGTTAAGTTGCCATCTTCTATTTTCACGTACCAGAGTCGATCACCGCTGTTAATTATAGCTTTTTTCTTTGGTGGCATAGATATATATTGTTTGAAGCCACGTGACATCACCTATAGATGAATGTTTTATGTGAATTGTAAAGTTTGGAGATTGAGTAAAATATCATGGAGAGCATCTCACCAATTTCATGTTGTCTTGACTGGCTGTGTCTACAATTTCCAAGAACCATGAAGGATGATTTCTTGCATAAAGAAGAAGAGATGAGTTTCATTGGTTTTAGTTAAGTGACTAAATTAATGTAATGGTTATTGAATATATTTGGTAAGATAGTCAATTTACCAATTTGTTGATGAAGATTTCGTGGAATGAACAGATTATTTGTTGAACGGTAGAACAGGTGAATGAATTTTGGTCTTTGACTGAGAATATTTGTGAGCCAACTCTTGAATTTATTGGGTCTTTTCCATTGAAATATTGTACCGAGGTCAAACAATGTTGAGTATTTCTGAATGAAAGCATAGCCCACCTAAATTAATTCCACTCTAAAAAGCACAGGCAAAAGTACGAGGTACAATTACGACTTGATATGCGTATGTCGACAGCTATTTTTTTCTCCAAAAGAAATGCATCTCTATTCTTTATCTCTAAGCAATACAAACACGATAAGCTAGGCAACCGCTCTAGCTCGCCAGTATCGAAAGGATGATATATATACAAATACAAAGCAAAGGATGTAGCTCTTCCTATTCTGTGCTATGGTGGAGCTTTCCTCGTTTCTTAAATATGTTCATGTCCTTCAAGCTAAAAGTAGAATCTTGATCTGAACTATTAAATTTTCTGAAAGAAATAGAAAAATAGAATTCATTTCATAGTGAAATAGCCTAAGCTACTTTTAGTTCTATTTCCCCAGAATTCACCAATTTTATTTCTCTCGTACATGGCAAGCCCTTTGTTTGAGCTCTTATAATGCCATTCAAGACATGCTGTAAAAGAGATGAGAAAAACGCCCTCATCAACAATTTGTGATGGGACCATAACAGGAATAAAATTTGGTTCAGCAACTCATGAAAAAATGTGCCTATTCAGAAAGGATTAGCGGAGTTAGCTAGTTAAGCCATGCTATATGAGATTGTCTATTGGCTAAGTTTCATTACTCTTTTCAGTCCTCGTTTCTTAAATATGTTCATGCCCTTCAAGCTGAAAGCAAAATCTCAATTTGAACTATTAACTTTTCAAAAAGAAAAAGAAAAATGGAATTCATTTCATAGTGAAATAGCCTCAGCTACTTTTAGTTCTATTTCCACACAATTCACACAAATTTGTTTCTCTCATACATGGCAAGCCCTTTGTTTGAGCCCTTATAATGCTATTCAAGGCATGCTGTAAAAGAGACGAGAAAAAGGCCCTCATCAACAATTTGGAAGGGACCATAATAGGAATAAAATTTGGTTCAGCAACTCATGAAAAAATGTGTCTATTCAAAAAGGATTAGCTGAGTTAGTTAGTTAGTTAAGCCATGCTATATGAGATTGTCCATTGGCTAACTTCCATTACTCTTTTCTGTCCTCGTTTCTTAAATATGTTCATGCCCTTTAAGTTGAAAGCAGAATCTCAATCTGAACTATTAACTTTTTTGAAAGAAATATAAAAGTGGAATTCATTTCATAGTCAAATAGCCTAAGCTACTTTTAGTTCTATTTCCCCACAATTCACGCAATTTTGTTTCTCCTTACAAGGCAAGCCGTTTGTTTGAGTCCTTATACTGCTATTCAAGGCATGCTGTAAAAGAGATGAGAAAAAGGCCCTCATCAACAATTTGGGATGGGACCATAACATGAATAAAATTTGGTTTAGCAACTCATGAAAAAATGTGTCTATTCAGAAAGGATTAGCAGAGTTAGTTAGTTAAGCCATGCTATATGAGATTGTCCATTGGCTAAGTTTCATTACTCTTTTCTGTTAGGTCATTTTAGGTATATTGAGTCACTGATTCCTATATATCATCCTTCCCATGTGAACGAACCAAAAGGGCTACCTAACTCATTGTATTTAAACTGCCTAAAGATACTGATTCCTATATATATCATCCTTCCCATGTAAGCGAGCCAAAGGGGCTGCCTAACTCATCATATTTGAACTGCGCAAAGACAAAGAATAGGAAGGTGCTCATGATGCAAAAATAATATGCCGTTGCCCATGCGAGCAGCAGTAGCTCACCTAAACTAATTCTATTTGAAAAAGCACAGACAGAAGTACGAGGTACAATTATGATATGATACGCATACGTCGATAGCTGTTTTTTTTTTCCCCAAAAGAATGGCTTTCTATTCTTTATCTCTAAGCACTTGAAACACGATAGGCTAAGCAACCGCTCTAGCTGACCCAAATGGAAAGGATTATATACATGCCAATACAAAGCAAATGATGTAGCTTTCTCTATTTTATGCTAGATCGGAGTTTTCCCCATTTCTTAAATATGTTCATGGCTTTCAAGCTGAAAGTGAAATCTCGATCGGAACTACCAACTTTTCTAAAAGGAATTATAAAATGGAATTCATTTCATAGTCAAGCATCCTAAACCACTTTTACTTCTATTTCCCTACAGTCCACGCAGTTTTGTATCTCTCATCCATGGCAAGCCCTTTGTTTGAGCTTTTATAAAGCTATTCAAGGCATGCTGTCAAGAGATGAGAAAAAGGCCCTCATAAACAATTTGGGATGGGACCATAAAAGGAATAAAATTTGGTTCGGCAACTCATGAAAAAATGTGTCTGTTCAGAAAGGATTCGCGGAGTTAGTTAGTTAAGCCATGCTACAAGAGATTGTCCACTGGCAAAGTTTCATTACTCTTTCCTTTCGGGTCATTTCAGGTACATTGAATCACTGATTCCCATATATCATCCTTCCCATGTGAGCGAGCCCGTCATCGTGTTGAAACCGCCTAAAGACAAAGAATAGCAAAGTACTCGATATTCTGAATTTCTTTCACCCTACAACTCCTGCACACCATCCAACAACAACTTCCCTATAAGTCATTCTAGTCAGATTACAAATCCATTCCCTAGCTTGCCCCGCTACACCTACATCCCACGCTACAAATTAAATTAACGGAAAGCAAAAGAAAAGCTAGCAAAATGTGAACGCACTAAGTTTTCACGTTTTCTGTTATTTGTTATTGGTAATCTCGCTGAAAAATCTGAAAGGAAGGGCCTAGATATTTTGAGCTTCTTTCACTCCAGAGGTTTTATTTTTTAACTTAACCTTTTAATCCTCTAATACAAAGCAAAGGGTGGAACCTATCGTGTCTAAACTACCTTTCATCCTACAGGTTTTTTCACATCATTCAACAATGACTTCCCGTAAAGCCATGCCAATCAGGTTACAAATCCATTCTTTGGCTTACCCCGATAATGAAGGTATGCTCTAAAAGATATGGAAAAAATCTCATCATCAACAATTCGGGATAGGACCATACATGCCACATAGGAGCTTTTGCTTAATCAAGCCACGCCACATAAGAGCTTTTGCTTCCTTTGTTCCAAAAAGTAATTCTTTGCCTTGTTCCTTGCCATGAAGAAGCTACAAGAATTGAATAAATTTGTGCTTTGCTCCACTTCAGAACCAAAGCTGGAAAATGCGAAAGTATTACGTTTTCGCGCTTTTTCCTTGTTTGGTGTTGGTAACTACGCCTGCTTTTAGCCCGTTATTCTACGAAGCACTACCAAAATTTCATTACTCTTTCCTTTTAGATCATTTTGGGTATATCGAGTCACTGATTCGTACATCTGTCATCCTTCCCATGTGAGGGAGTCAAAGGGGCTGCCTAAACTATCGCGTCTAAACCAAATTTCACCCTACAGGTTTTTCCACATCATCCAACAATGACTTCAAGTGAAAGAAATGGTACTAAAACGTGAACGTATTAAGTTTTCACGGTTTCTGTTGCTCGATACTGGTAATTAAATAAAAAAATCTGAACAAAATGTATTCGCATGTTCTCAACCTATGTTTTCGTGGAACACTACAAAATTTTATTATTGTTTCCTTCCACGTCAATTCAAGCATATCGAGTTACCAATTCCTATATATCATCCTTCTCAAACAAGCGAACTAAACCGGCTACTTGGCCTATCGTGCCTAAAGATGAACAATAACAAGGGCCTTTTTAAAGATGAATATCATCCTTCTCAAGCAAGCGAACTAAACCAGCTACTTGGCCTATTGTACTTAGAGTGCCCAAAGATGAACAATAACAAGGGCCCTTTTAAGGATGGAGAACAAGAACAACATTTTTTATCCTTCAATAGTTTTCCCTATTTTGTGCCAACTATGCCACCACGGCACCATTTTCTTGCACTTATCTTTTTAATTCTTGACCAAACAAGAAAGGGCAAAGCTTTCCCTATTTTGCGCCAAAGACACTACCTGAATTTACAGGAATCATTAGAAATTATTGACATCACAGAGCACAGAAATCACGAAATTGGCCTTTACACATCCGTCACATTTTTTGGAAATCAAATTTCAGCACTAGAAATACGGCCTTTTTGGGGTTTCTCCCAAAACATGAAAACGTTTTGACAGAGAGCCAAAAATCTACAATCAATTAGTAATTGACGCATAATTTTTCTCCATCAACCATACGTCAGGATTCGGCAGTTCCGAAACAACCGACCATGGACCATATTTGCGTCGTCCTCGTATATGATTTTGGAGCCGAAGACAACCAGCCGATAAGCTCCTCCCCAACTTTCCTCTCCAAATCTTCTCCTCCCACAGCTAATCGGCCATCATATGCTCTTGGAAGCCCGACTCGCCGTCTGCCGTGGAAACTATGGTAGATAGTTGAATGGAAATGGGAAGAAGACGTACAGAAACGAATTGGCGAAAAAGGGGAGAGGAACGTGCACACAGTAACCACCGGGTGCAATTTTACCGGAAAGCCCCCAAGCCCAGCACCACTACGTGACAAAATAGTGTAGAAAATTCGGGACGCAGACGGAAAACATCGAAAGTTCGAAAACCCGTTAAAGTAATTTGAAAATAACCCAAATAGTGTCTATGGCCCACCACTTTTGACCGTGAAATGACGGAAACACCCAAAGCCCCAAAGAAATAAATTCAATCAGCTAATTTCCGAAGCGAGGGGCATAATCGTCCGGAGGTGGCCAAAAAGTGTAAGCCACTTCTAGGAACTCCATTCCTTTATAGGCGCCTGTGAATAGCTCAATGAACGGCTAGGATCATTTCTATCTAATGTCTCTTATTCTCCTTCTAGAATCCTCCAACCAAATATCTCTTCTTTCTTTTTTATCCATAATATTTTAGAGCTATCCATACAACTTTAGCATGGGGTGGAGTCTTCCATAATGTTCTAGAATAGTGGCCATTTACTTGAGGATGTTCATCGCTTCAGCCGTCAAAATCCATACCAAAGCAATAAGAATCCTATATTTTATGCTTATTGTGTCAAAATTTCCGTATTTATCACCTTACTAGCTGATGACTCAGAATGTATCATAGTCTCAACTTAAATAAATTACTCGTACTACGCGATTGCTCAATGAAATACTTGTAATATCTACAAAGCGTCAGTTTCCATTTTGAGATTTTTTTTTTCTATTTGATCATATAAGGCAACATTATTTACATAGAGATAGATTGCCTAAAAGTGAAGATACAGAGGGATAGACTTGTCATCTTCTAAATAAAAAATGATCCAACATATGGCTATAAATTTATCGTAAAAGTGATCAAACGGTTTGATCATATAAGACAATATTATTTATATGGAGATACATTGCCTTAAAGTGAGGATACAGAGTGATAGAGTTGTCATATTCTTAAAAAAAAATGATCCGATATATGGCTATAAATTTATCATAAAAGTGATCTAACGGTTGTAGAGGTTCTCTCATTCATGTGTCTCGACATTTTCAACAGAAAATTGCTCTGTTTTATAATATAGATATTAGTTTTTTTTGGGCATAGAGAGGAGAATTGGCAGGTATAGTAGTTGGTTATGCCGAGTCCATAACTTCCATCTTTGGCTGGGTAATCTTTAATTTGAGAAGCCCTAACGCAAATTATGAGGTGCACAGTAGATTAAGATTAGAAGAGATGAACTAATCAAAAAAATTGTAAAGAAAAAAAAAAATTAAAAAGAAGATTTGAAGAGCTGTGTCATATCTTTGGGGTTGGAAAATGAATCCGTAGCACTACCCATGATACTTTCAACTAAAAGTGTGTTCCACTAAGACCATGGGAAATCTGGAACATATTTGGCCTCGAAACTTAGAACATGTGATGTGAGAATGCCGATGTGAGTAATGTAGACATCTCTAAGACCATGGGACATCGTCCCCGATACTCGGGCCATTTCTTCCATTCGCAATTCCAGCTACGTGATCATGTCTGTTCATTCGAATGTATTGCAATCCAACAACGTATGAATGTCATCAGCGTTGACATTCGATAATAAAATAGGAATGCATTGACATAAGGATATAGCGAGTGTTGGGAATATTGTATTTGTATCTAGTCCAGTGGCAACAAATGAATGACCTGAAAACCTATATACAAAATAAACAGCAAAATCGAAGACTTCTTGTGCCCTAGTGTGTTGTGCCAACGGGACTCATCCCGGGTGGACCAATATGTAGCTAACTGCTAGTAGCGTTGTGGGATTTACAGACCAATATCAGGTGGATCAATGAACCCAGCAAGGACAGGTCCTGCATTATCCAACAAGTACTACAACAGGATTTGGGTGAACCGCGTGTATGTGATTGGCTCAGTTTCGGGAGCCTTACTGGGGGCATGGTCATCTATTTAAACTTCTATACTATATACTATAAGGATGTAGTTATCTAGAATAAAACGAAACTCTCTCTCCTACATGAAATTTTTCTCAATTTTTTATTCATTATTCTACACAAGATGGAATTGTCTAGCTGTCTCCAAACTTATAGGTGGATAATGCTCTTCATCAATCTAGACGAGTTATAACCATATTCGTTGGACCATTCCTCACATAGTTAATAGGTTTATCTTTGAAATCATGTTCTACATTGTCAATTAATATTTCCCCACTTTGTTTTTTTGGCCAAACCTTACACATTTCCCAGCTGAAAGAAACGCCTGTAATCCATGATCATCCATATATGATTCATCTTCCTCTTCCTCTTCTTCTCATGCGAATAAGCCGAACCCTCGAACAACAATCCAACTGCCAAATGGTCTGGTTTGGAGACTATCCTAAACTAGTCACTTTCAATTCTAAACCTCTTCTTCTGCCTCCATTTTTTGATCATCTTCTTCTCCGCTTTCATGATGATCTAACAGTTCTTTTGCCCTTTCCTTTGCTGGCCGCGGCTGGTTCAATGCCACCCCTAAACTGCCCAATCTTCTGTAGAAGGGTCCACCAATCAAATGTCGTCAAATGCCAATTCTCCTCTCTGTGCCCAAAAAAGAAAGAGAAAAAAGAAGAATGCAACCCTTTGTTTATTTTATAGGAAAGTCTACAATACACATCCCTTAAAAAAGTGTATCATATGCACCTATTTTATGATTCATTCATAACATTTTAGCGTGTTTCGTAACTTTTATTCTAGAATTCATAATTTTTCAACAGTTCGATTCGTAACATTTTAATTACGATTCATAATATTTTAGTGTATCTCGTAACCTTTATACGATTTGTAACTTTTTAGTAATACAATTCGTAATATTTTTTTTATAATTCATAACATTTTGGAGGTGCATATGATACTGTTCTCCTACTGTTCTTTTATATTTTCAAACTATAGACGTTTAACTCTTTGTTTATTTCTATTCTCCTACTGTTCTTTTAAGTTTTTTTGGAAATATAACAGGGCTGCCATACTCAATAAAAGTCTCCAAAGTAGTCGTTTGTGGCTTTGAAACGTTCAAAGCTAAGAGTATCCACAATACTATAATCAAAAGTAAAAGATTTTTAAAGTTAATAATGTTGGTGCAAAATATGACTCACAATGCTATAATCAAACTTAACAACCTCCTTATAAATAATCAAATTTTGAGTTTTGGATAACCAAAATTAGCAACCTTTTGACAATAACCAAATTTAATAGACCCTACATATTCTCAATCAAATATACCAATTATTATACAAAATTGTTCTCTCTTCCTTGTCCTCTCTCTCTTTCTTTTGAACAATATTTTGGGGAAAAAATATTTTACTAAAAAATTAATTTTTTTTCGATTTTTAAAAACTATTTTCGATTTCTAGTAAATAGTTTTTATTAGTTTCAAAACTATTTTTAGAAAATTTATTTTTTATTGTTCACAGTTTTTAGTTTTTTGTAGTTTGAAAATATGGTATAAAGGTCTTTTAATATATATTGTGTCCGTTAATATGGATGGAAAACATGACGGTAGGGGGTCTATCTGCACATTTTTAAAATCACAGGTAGGTTATGTGGTCAGTTTTAAACCACAAGGGGAGTATCCGCACATGGCGATAACCACAGGGAGTAAAAGTGACTTTCCTCTTCTGTAATCGACAGACACTGAGCTGTGAAAGAAATCACCCTTTCAAACTAGAATTTTCTTTTCGAACTTGAGATTTCGACATTGCAGTACAAACTTCATCCAAGTTAAGAAAATGAAAAATCAAACTCGCCTTTCGTTGCCGCAACATTTTGAGCACATCTTGCCATCCCACCGGTAAAGAACGTACAGAAAGTTGTCAAATAATTTTTTGCCAGTGGCTGCAAAGGTCCTTTTTTCCCCCTCCCCGAGGCTCAACCCTTTTCACACAGTGAAGCCCTGTGACTCGAATTCATTTTATTATGACGCAAGCCTCCATCTAGTTGAAAGTAATGACCGCTTTTAAGCCAAACTTGAAATCTGGAGCTTGTTTAATTAATTAATATTGGTTTTATGATGGAGACAAACTTGAGAGTAATTCCACTATGAGTCATCTTCTATTTTGCAAGAAGTATTAATTCACTTCTTCTGAACTATTAGGCAACTCGTATTGCTTATGGTGCATGGAAACAAGGACTGGCTGCTAGGGTAACAGGAAGTATTAATTCACTTCTTCTGAACTATCATATCAACCGCGAAGAAAGAAGAATGCAACCCGATCAATCGCTATATAAGTCGGCAATCAATCGAAAGCTGCTGGATGGTTTAGTCATCTGTCAAAACACAAGAGAGTTTTATTTTGTTATCCTTACTATATATAGCAATCTTTTATTGGCTGCTAGGGTGAAAAAAACACAGCGCGCAGCAGCGGGAAAAGAAAAAAGAAACTTGGGTCTTTGGTCAAGAGATGAATCAATAAATATTGGCTTTCTCTTTTCAGCGAGTGATGATGAACAAAATACAGTAGTCAAAACATTGAGTTGCCTTGGGTTTTCAAAAACGAGAAGCATGTCTAGCTTGAATCTGGGAGTGGCAGCCCGTTTGGCGAACGATTGAAGCATCATTCAAACTCCCAGAGGTGCTCACAGTTTTTTATCTCAACATGTTCAGAGTTTTGTTCTTTGGTGGATTTCTGAAGGGTTTTGGAAGGTTTGAGTATTCGAGGCAAGGACAATCAAATACTGGATGTGGTAAACGTGGATTCGGCAAGTAGGTCTTAGGGCGATTGTGAGGATTCAAATCGTAGGGTAAAACTGCTTGTAACTACACAATATTTTATAGTGTTCGATTCCTTCCTGTGATTTTTAGCCGTTTGGGGTTTTTCACGTATATCCGGTGTTCATCATTTATTCTTCGTTCGTATTATTGCTTGATTATTGGGTTGATAGCAGAATAGGAATTTCAAAAATTTACTGGAATTCAACTAAATACCGAAAAATAAAAGTTTAAAGTTTATTTTTTGAAAAATATTTTACATTTTCATTTTACAGTGTAAAATATTTTACATCAAAACAAACGTAGCCTTAATTACAAACGTGAACTCAAGATAACAAGTTGCCATTGATATTGCTTTACATGAGCTCTTATTTGTTTTGATACCTTAATTACAAACGTGAACTCAATATAACAAGTTGCCATTGATATTGCTTTACATGAGCTCTTATTTGCTTACGTAACGTTAAGTGTCTGGAACATCTCACATGCATCTCGTCGAAGGTGTACATGAGCTCTGATAAGCACTCCGATTGTCCAAGTTAGGCTCGACTTGCTGCAGTATTTCTCTAAAATGAGTTGAGAGGATCGTCAGATGTAACCTCTCGATCATCATTGCTGCTCATTGAGTTGATTGCTTGGACTGGCTTGTCTTTGAACCAGACAAAGCGGTATGACCATGCCCCAAGTAGTGTTCCCGTAACTGGACCAACAAAGTACACCCAAAGCCCGTTGTAGTAGTTGCTGGCTATTGCTGGACCTAATGTTCTTGCCGGGTTCATCGATCCACCTGATACTGGTCTGAATATGTTGCCACACTACTAGATGTTAGTTACACATATTGGTACTTGGAGGACCCGAGGCGCAATGGTAATTTATTTGATCGAAAGTATTCATCTCGTTGAGTTAACAATGGTAACGAGATTTTCATGGGTTACTTGATTGATGAATTTCATGAGCTAACAATCGTACTCTGGTTCTTTCTTTTTTTTTTGGCGTGAACACAATGAATGAGTTCCAATCTAATCACCAAGTTTCGGGTGAGCTCCACACAACATACCGAGCCATCATGCAACAAGTCTTCCAAGTATGGTCTTGATTTAATAATTAGGCATTTTCAGGTAATTCACTTCTTGAAATTGGACCGGAGACGTTCTATATGTGTGGCTCCAAGCATTCTTACGACTGTAAGAGGGGCTTGAAGTGAAGTATCTGACACAAATTTTTTTTCATAACTCGGGTGTTTGGAGTCTTTGGACCAGCTTATACGCAACTTGATTAATCCTAGGAGCCTAGTAAGTTGGGCATCTCATTCCAACCCTAAAGTTATGGCCCATGTCTTCTAATCCTTTATCTCTTACCAAACTGATAATTTGCCTCAAAGCTTAATTCTGAATTAAAGTTATGCTTACCCAGCCAAGATGGAAGTTATGCACACGGCAGAACCAACTGCTACACCTCCCATTTCTCCTCTCTGTGCCAATAAAAACAGATACTCATTCGGCAAAACAGACGGAAATTGGGTGCAACCAAGGCAAATTGGGGCGCAATCAGAGGTGGTAAGCAAACTAAGTTACTCGAGTATAGTTGAGCTGATCAAGCTCGTATCTGTTCGTGTTAAAAGCTTTTTCAAAAAATCAGTTTACTGCGAAAGCAAATTAAACTCGAATACATATTTTTTTTTAGCTCGTAAAGCTTTCCAACAAACTTTCAAAGTTACTTACTGCTTTGGTGTCGATTGTGACGGCCGAAGCGATGAACATAATTGAGAAAGTGACCACTATTTCCATAATCAAAGACTGAATTTGTGACCCAGAGGGTGAGGTAGGGCCGAGACGTTTGATTGGGTGTAACAATACACGAAGCGTGAATCCAGCTGAAATTGCTCCGGTGAATTGTGCTGCTGCGTACAACGGTACCTAAAAATTAAGTGGATTAATTTAGCTTTTCATTGAAATTAATGGACTAAATACAGACTGTCAATTAATCATGAGACATTGTTTTTGAGAAACACTAAAAAAAATCATGAAGATTTAAAAAAATTAATGTAATTTCATGTGGTCGAGTTTTTTTCTTAATATTTTCTCATCACCAATTGAATACTTTGTTTCGGATCAAAAAAAAAAAATTGAATACTTTGTATATATCCTTAGAGCATCCACAGTGGAATAATAAAAAATGGATAATTAAAAGTTATCACATCATCCTTTGGTTATCCATTTAAGGAGTTGCTAAGGTTAGTAATGTAGAGATCCACAATAGTATAATCAAAATTGAATAACCAAAACTTGCCACATCACCTTTTTAACTTATAAAAATCTAGAAATTGACATAGAAAATAATTTTTGAAAAATAGTTTTTAAACTAATAAAAATAGGTTATTAGAAAAAGAGAAAATAGTTTTTTAAAAACTTTGATTAAAAAAAAAGTTTTAGGGAAAAAGTTAAAAGAAAAACATGATGGATCAATGCATCTTAAGGTACACATGATGGATCAATGCATCTTAAGATACTCGTCACCAAAAGGTCAGAACTTAAACTGATGATTTATTTATTACACTTTATTACAGTTTTTTTTTTTTTAGTCCTTTTTCAGTGTGGGAAGTTTGTTTATTTTAAGGTACACATGATGGATCAATGCATCTTAATTTAATAAAGTGGAGCTATTATAATGAAATTTCAATCCCGTCAAACTGTTGGTGCACCTCTTATACTGTCTACTTTAATATTGCACTAGAGGTTGGGCATGCGCGATTCGTGTACGTATTGTGCAAAATACAATATAATTATATATATATATATATATATATATATATAAAGAGAGAGAGAGAGAGAGAGAGAGAGAGAGAGAGAGAGAGAGAGAGCATTAAAAAGCAAAGTTTTTTTTTTTTTTTTTTTTCATTTGAACCCTCCAAAAAAATTTAACATTGTATCAGAGCTAGTAAATTAGCTAAAGTGTGTATCGGTGTTTAATGATTTCATATTTAATTAGTATATGACACCATTGATCAACCTAAATTTATTGTATTGCTATATATATACTAATTCGTTCCATGCATACATAGCATGAGTTGGTGTGGATACAGAATTATTGTTTTATATATGCTTCTGTGGACCTTTTTTTTTTTTTTTTTAATACAAGGCAAATCCTGTTCTACTACTAATCTTGGGTAAAGGAATGGAATTGGTGGAATTCGAATCCTCATTAGATCATGCGAAGACTATAATAATTAATAAATGTGCCTACCACTTGGCTGCCATTTCATATTCCTTGTCTCCACCTATTTCAAACAGATCCTCAAAGTAAGATCCACATTAGTTATTAATATCAAAGTGGATCCATCTGCCCAACTTGCAATCTTGTTTGGGCCGGACGTCGCAGGGATTATGTAATGGCCCAAACAAGTGGAAGCTTATTTTACGGCCGACCGAACAACTGAGTCTGTTTTTTAATAACCGAATGTCCGAGCTACGCACTTTGACTAATTTCGAAGTCCTGAAGTGAACGATTTGGAAAAAGCTCTCCAATGGGCTAGTGACCGTAAAGGTTTAAAACGTTTGGCCTCTGTTAAATTCGAACATGAAATCTCTTGGAAAACAACCGAGTCATTAGTCCATACGTTTGATTTACTTTGTCATTGTCAGTCGCTCATCTCTGTGGTCGTTGCCCGTCATCTCACCAATCATCAATTAAATTTGGGGCTACACGCAAAAAGTAACATTTTATTGAATGGATACGGGAATGAGGCAAATTGGACTAAGCTTTGTACTATTGAAGGCGGAGTTGCCACACCGTCGGGGATATGGAACAAAAAATAAAAGGTCACGAGTTAATCCTTCATAACAACGATTATGGAGGCGTAGTATCGTATCTTTCGAGCTGAAAACCCAAACTACAAAGGTTCTTATCCCTGAGGAACGTTGTGGGAGAAATTACAAGAGATTTTTCGCAATTGAAGCTGTGACATACAAGGAGAGTCTTGTTTCATTCTCGAGACTTCCCTAACCTAAGTAGCTTGGCTTAACGGATTAACCAATTTCCCTCCATCTGTATTTATTTCTGGGATAGAACTAAATTTTGTCAACCATAGAGGGTGACATAAATTGCATTTCGGGTACTAAATCAAATTAACCTGAGCCTCAATTTTAGACTTGTTTAATAAATTAGTCAAACTTGACAATATTCGACTCGAGTAGACTTGCGAACTTGGAGTATATAGGTAAACACATAAGAAATTCACATATAACCTTGAATATATATAAAACTTGTACTTGAATATACTCTAAGATTTTATGACTTGTACATTTATAAACTTTTAATAAAAAGTACTACTCCCTCCGTCCCTTATTTATCGTCCGATATTCCATTTTGGGCTGTCCCTTAATAAGTGTCCATTTTGTAAAGTTAGTAGGGTAAAAGATGGTGAATTGTCTATTTTGTCCCTAAAAGTAGATTTCGTTTTGAAAAGTAAGTGAGTAAAAGTGTAATGATGATGGGTAAGTAGGAAAAGTTGAGAAAAAAGTTGATGTGAAAGGTATAATGATGATGTCTTTTTAATAAGTTGAAGTTACGAAGTAGGACAATTTAAAAGGGACGGAGGGAGTATAAACTTGAATTTTACGGAAAGGGAGAGTGAGAACTAGTATCATAGCATTCCTCTCTCGCCACCGTAGTAGGGTTGTGAAATCCCTGGGGAAGGGGAAGGGAAAACAAAGGCAAATGTGGTGGCTATGGTTTCGGGAGAGAGAGAGAAAGAGTTGTTTTTCCTAGCTAACTTCAAAAAAGAAATGACAGGCTTATAAGATTGGAGCAAAAAAAAATCTTTAGCAAATTAGATAAAGTGCATATATGTATTCAATGAAATTATTGGAAATTGATTTTCACACTCCTTTTTTTTTATATCCATGTTACTTTTTTTGTTTTCTTAATGTTGAAAGCGTATTTTTTCTGTTTAAAGACCAAAAAAAAAACAAAGTAGTGTACATATAACAAAGAGAGTGTGGAAATCAAGAACTATCAAATAAGATTCATATTGCATATATTTTGAGATCCATACTAAAAGATATCAGTAATTAAAATTAGCACGGATATCAAAAATTGACATCCAATTTGGGACGGATGGAGTATCAAATACACAAGTGGATCCACCTGCCCAACTTGCAATCTTGTTTGGGCCGTATTGATGCACCCCAATAGGTTGATATGAGTAGGGTCGCAGGGTTATGTAATGGCCCAAACCAGTGAAAGCTTGTTTTAGAGCCGACCGAACAACTGAGTCAGTTTTTTTTGGATAACCAAATGTCCGGGCCACGCTGCCCACGCACCTCGACTAAGTTAAAATTAACGACCGAGCAAACCTTTCAATGAGCTAGTAAGGGAAAATTTCACGTAGGCACCCGACCTTTCACACAAATCACACATAAACACCTGACCTTTCTTAAATTTCATATAAACACCTGAACTTTCTAAAAACTCATCAATTCAACACCTGACCTTTATTAAATTTCATATAAACACCTGAACTTTCTAAAAACTCATCAATTTAACACCTGACCTTTATTAAATTTCATATAAACACCTGAACTTTCTAAAAACTCATCAATTCAACATCTGCCATCGCCATTTCCTCTAAAACCAAACGGAAAAAAAATTAAGTGCTTCGATTTTTTATTTGTTTGAAACAGTGCTAAGATCTTATTTTTCTGATTATTTTATCCTAAAGAATCATAATTAATTTTTGACTCTAAAGCTCTCATTAGTTAGCATTAAGAAAGGCGTATAATCAAATATCTCTTAGGGCTAACTAACGAAAGCCTTAGAATCAAAAATTAATTATGATTCTTTAGAATAAAATGATCAGAAAAATAAGATCTTCGCACTAGTTTAAACGGATTGAAAATTGGAGTAATTAATTTTTCAACCATGTATAGATCATTTATATATTAAAAATATATGGTTAAAAAAATTAAGTGCTCCAATTTTCAATCTGTTTAAACCGGTGTGAAAGTCTTATTTTTTTGATTATTTTATCTTAAAAAATCATAATTAATTTTTGACTCTAAAACTCTCGTTAGTCAGCCCTAAGAAAGTCGTAGAATCAAATATTTCTTAGGGTCAACTAACGAGAGCCAAATAAAATGATCAAAGAAATAAGATCTTCATATCGGTTCAAACGAATTGAAAATTAGAGTAATTAATTTTTCAACCATGTATAGATCGTTTATATATTAAAAAATATGGTTAAAAAATTAATTGCTCTAATTTTCAATCCGTTTAAATTGGTGCAAAAATCTTATTTCTCTGATCATTTTATCCTTAAAAATCATAATTAATTTTTGACTCTAAGGCTTTCGTTAGTTAGCCCTAAGAGATATTTGATTCTATGACTTTCTTAAGGCAGACTAACAAGAGCTTTAGAGTAAAAAATTAATTATGATTCTTTAAATAAAATGATCAGAAAAATAAGATCTTCGCACTGGTTCAAACAAATAAAAAATTGGAGCACTTAACTTTTTTCCTGTTTGGTTTTAGACGAGATGGTGATGGTAGATGTTGAATTGATGAGTTTTTAGAAAACTCAGGTGTTTATATGAAATTTAATAAAGGTCAGGTGTTAAATTGATGAGTTTTTAGAAAGTTCAGGTGTTTATTTGATGAGTTTTTAGAAAGCTTAGGTGTTTATATGAAATTTAATAAAGGTCAGGTGTTGAATTGATGAATTTTTAGAAAGTTCAGGTATTTATATGAAATTTAAGAAAGGTCAGGTGCTTATGTGTGATTTGTGTGAAAGGTCGGGTGCCTACATGAAATTTTCCCAGCTAGTAATCCTAAGGTTCATAACGTTTGGCCTTTATTGACTTCGAACATGAAATCTCTTGGAGAACAAACTACGTCACTAATTAGTCCATATCTATCAATCAATAAACTATATATAAATGTGTTTTGTCTTCAAAGCATCTAAATCCTCAATCCAAAGTTTTTAGATTTTTGATATTTTTTTTGTTAGAGAGAGAGAGACACGTTGGGGAGAGAGAGAAGTGAGGAGGGGTGTGAATATAGAGAAAAAATTATAATATGCCTCCGAGGCACCGCTACGTGATGCCTCATACTCATTCTGCACCACACGTATGTCTTTCAGTGCACGGAATGTGAATAATGCTAACGTGCATCAAACACAGGACAAGGAGAAAATTAAACTTTCTTTTTTTGAAATACTGTTGTGCCCATTCGTCTAATATGCGGGGCCGAAAAAAATACCAATGTAATTTTTTTTCTCCGTACATCGAACGGATACAACGCTTGAACGTGTGAATCTAATACGAAGTAGAACTGATGATC
The DNA here is from genome assembly GCA_019656295.1 of Rhododendron mucronatum var. ripense. Lineage (NCBI taxonomy): Eukaryota > Viridiplantae > Streptophyta > Magnoliopsida > Ericales > Ericaceae > Rhododendron > Rhododendron mucronatum. The sequence continues at coordinate 1,335,285 of BPLT01000014.1, read as the reverse complement.
ACTAGCTAGTTTTATTTGAGGTGCTGATCAGACCGAAACAACAGAAACAAAAAGACAAGAAAAACTAAAAGCTTGTGGAGGATTAAGACTTTCATACATTCGTATCACAATTGAGATTTTGCTCTTAACTCAAGCTGGAAGAGAGACAAATTAAAGCAGCCATCCCCATTCGCTGGAAGTATTTCAATTTTTCCACATATCCCACTAGCTATATCTTTTGACTGCTTCAACGGAAAATGATACAATTAATGTACGAAAGGGCTTTGGATTTGCTCGTGAAGGCTACCGCGAGTCTCGTTTATAAATTTTTAACAGTTCATTTTGCAGAAAACCCCAGAATTAGTTTACCTAATTAACTATCTGATAACGTACCAAAATGACATTGCCTATTTTTTTTTCTCAAGAAAGCGTGATTTAATGAGATAGCTATCGATGTCTGATTAAAATTGGTTTAGCATATGAATGAGTTACACATTGTTATGATCCGTGCCAGCTGACCTGTTAACCATTTGACTAACCACATGGTTCGAAAGATTAACCTTGGATTAATTAATAGTAGCTAGTGGGTGTTTCTATATATGTAACTTCACATGTCCACATCTACCCCATGTGGGACTTGGGGATGTTACACACAGATGCCAACAAAATGATCGATATCAATCTATACAATATAAAAATGTACTACGGAGTAGTAATTAAGGCTCAAAAGTCTCCAAATTCTCCAATTCCTAAATTCTCGCAATTTTAATTTTTGTTATTTTTAAAATTGAGATTCCTTGGGAAAGTTAGGAAATAAATATACTTTTTTTTAAAAAAAAAAACTTGTTTGTTTTCCCGTACATTTTTTATTCACACTTCAAAATTTTAACAGTAGGTATATGTCCTCCTATAATTTTTTTTAACAGCAAAAAGAATTTTATTAATCTTAATTTAGAAACAAATTACAAAGATTAAAAGGATCGAAAACATGAGATCGACATGAAAGCAGAGCAAGAGCGAACCCACAAAAGAAGGCATCCCATACTACGATAATCATATGTCTTCCTGTACTTAAAACGAGAACAACTCTAGTACATATTATCAAATTAAATGGGACTCATGCTAGTTCTAAAAGTCCCTCAAGTCCATTTTATTTCGTGATTGCCCAAGGGGCATAAGGATTGTTTGTGCATATTCTATTTTTCTCAATGTGTGTGTCGGAGGATAGGAGCAATATCTTAACAATAAGGAAACACTCATTACAATTTTAATACGTAAGCACTGAAGGTATGACTGTTTTGTTTTGTTTTTTTTTTTTCAAAAATTTAGAAATTCCATTGATAACAAAGAGAGAACATCAAAGGCTATAATTCTTTCTTGGATAAGGAGAGAATAGTCAACCAGACAAATAGACTCCGACGAGAAAAAACATACACCCCAAACTCGTTACAAAGGCCACCGAGGTACAATACCTCACACAAAACTCACACCACCAACACCAAAGAAAGAAAAACACACTACACCAAAAAGGGTTAGGAAGACCTCCGAAGGGGAGAAACAGCCGCAAGCGGAACATCACTGTAGAAAACTAGAAAGTAAAAAGCAAACCTTCGGCGGTGCCAAATCAAACAACCTAACTTTCCCTTCTCCAAATCAACTCCAGATCGAACCCTGTTCTCCAACCTCTTGACTTAACATTTATTGCAAGGCATCGCGGCTGGATTTGGATGGGGTCCCAGTTGCAGACTGGGTCGAGCCAGTTGAGGTGATCTCGGAGCTTCGAGATGTCGAAAGCAGTCACGCATGAGGATCTGTTCGATGACGGCAATGGAGGCGGCCAAAGAGAGGTGAGACAGAGAGTAGACGGTAAAAAGAGGCCGGAGGAGGAGGTCGACGGAGATGTAAAAGGGGAGGCAGAGAAAACGTTAGCGGAGAAAAGCCCCTCTCCCACCGCCCAAACGTTAGCGGAGAAAACCTCGACTGTTTTGTTTGTTGGGGATACGTTAAGTTGATGTGAAATGTAGTCGGGCATATGTCGTTGACTGTTCTTGGAACAGAAGTTTTGCATTTTTAACATGAAAGTTGTGAGGAGAAATGACGAGAGCTAAATAATATTTCCACCACAAAAACATGTTTTCTTCTACGCTTTTCGTCCGCGTTTTAAAGACCAAACATACAAGGATAAAGACTTTTGGAATTGTTTTCCGGCGTAGGCTTAGGATTCGAAAAAGATTTCCTGTACGAACTACTAACTAATAATCAACTCATTATTTTGCGTTATCTGGATCCAAAAAATCAGTTAAGATGGGATGTGTTGATCTAATATTGTAGCAACTGAAATGTGTTTTGCCAAAATGAAAGAAAAATCAATTGGATATATTCTAAGTTGTGAAGCCAAATATGAAAAAAAGAAAAAAAAGAAGAACATGCGGATGGAAGGGGGACAGAAAGAGAGAAAAAGAATATCGATGATATAGAATGTCAATATGTAATTAGATCCATGAGTCATCTCATAAAAGGCAATGTAATACGTACAACATCAAAATTTATTGATTCATATTGAAATGAATATGTCCTTAGATTAGAATCGAACAAAAAAATCAAGACACTCTGAGCCAATAAAGACTGAGAAGATCGACTCAAGAATAAATTATATTAAGAGCTTCATTGTCGAATGCAGACCCATTAATCGAGAGGCGATGGAAACGATGAAATCCTTGAATGCGGAAAATTCTATTGAAAACGAATCCTATTGATTCATTTGTTGGGATGGCGGAAGTAACCCATAATAAATTATTGTTGATTTGTTAATGTAGCGAGTCCTCAGAATCGAGATCGATTTGGTTTGGAAAGACATTAAAGGAAGGAAAACACGGGAATAGAATAACTAAAATTCTGCGCCAGATCCAGGATTGACGTCAATGGCGAGGTGGAAGATCAAGTTTAACTATGCAATTTTTTTTTTTTTTTTTGAATCCTGATGAAATTAGGTGAACATTTAAAGTGATCCAATTCACCAACTGTTTAATTCAAGAGAGGACAAAAGGAATGGTAGCACATTTTCAAGACCTGAGGCTCAGGAATTTTTTTTCATCTTAAATTTTTGGTTCGAAATCCTCCGACTCTACAGTTAGGATTGGTCCTCTAAAAATTAATCAATTTACGCATAAACATACCCGCTTTGCCAACTTCTTGCAGTTTCTAAAAAAAAAAAAAATGAGGTAATTTTTTTCTAACAGCCAATTTATCACTACTATTGTTACTGTAGTAGTTAAGCCTACAGAAATCCTCAAAAACACGCCCGAAATGTCGCGTGATGCATGTCTAGTTGTAATCACTCATTTTTTAATTATCCATTGTGAAATAAAATATTGTAGTGCTGTATATCATACAGATATAATATTTGGACGGAAGCAAAATGGCAGGCGATGTTTCATGTTGGCAACTTGAAATTGTACACTTAACCTGGTCAATTAAATTATTGCTTGGCTAAGCAATCCCTTTTTTTTTAGTATACATTTTGCCACTGCTAGAGTAAAATCCTGGTTCTGTCCTTGACGCCGCATGATGTTATTCCTTCACAGCAAAACAAAACACAAGAAAAACAAAAAACAAACATGTGCAGTGCAGAGGTTGTCAAAAGAATCAAGAAAAACCCAACTGGAGAATGCCAAACCCTGCCCTTATCATAGCAACTATTGCTCTGACGGACTACGGTCGATACCATCCACCAAACCCTTATCTAGTTGGAGTACTAGGAGTATGGGTTTAAAGTCTGGCTTGTAAGCTCTGGACTACATATATTAAGTTGGCTGATAAACCCTTAATATATGCACGGCCTGTTCTTCAACGGGATATAGATGATAACTATAGCGAATATATATTGTCACTCCAGATAGCATTTTTGAACGACTTATGTTCGGTGTTTGTTGCCCGAACAAAGAAGAGAGATAGTATGATATTTTCTAAATTGTATATCCGTCTAGAGCCGAATATAATAACGACACCTCCCTTTATTTTTATTATATATGCCTTCATATATAGCTTTGTAACTACGAAAATGCTACACTTCCTGTTAATTCTATATCCACCTCAAAACAACTATGAATTACTCAAACAAACCCTTTTATCATATTACCAGTCATAATATATATATACCAAAAACAAATTCGGTCGGGAAATGGCGCGTTGCATTTTGTAGATAACTCTATGGACCAAGTGATTTCAGATCAATCCTATCTTTGCTTTTGTTTCTATTATATCTCCCTTCATATACGGCTTTGTAATTATGAAAATGCTACATTTCCTGTTAATTTTATATTCACCTCAAAACAAACCATGCTCTAGATATCCAGTCTTCAATGAATTATTCATACAAACCATATAGTATAAATTCCCGTTTGTCATATCTCCACCCATAATTATCCACCGAAAACAAATTCGGTCGGGAAATGGCCCGTTGCATTTTTTTAAGTAACTCCGTCCAAGCAATTTTATACTAATTCATCTCCCTTGTTCCAAAAGTAACATAGACTTCATTTTTTTATTTCTAAAAAATTTGAATTGTGTAGTCTAAATTCATTTAGCTAGCGTATGTAAGTTGTATAACTCAAAAAATGAATCCCGACCATAAACTTCTAAAAAAGAGTTCATTTGGATTGGATCTAATTTTAGATCGATCCTATCATTGCTGTTGTTTCTTGTTCCGTCATAGGGTAGGCTTCCCATGATATACGTCTTCGAACCAGATGGGAGAGGTGACAAGGATTAATTCATTCGGCCTAATCAGTTAAATGGCTTTTTCTTTTATGCATTTTATTTTTGCATTTGTCAGTTTTCCGTCAGTTTTTTTTTTTGTAAAATTATTGATTTTTCATGATGTGAGGAATCTAAAAAGTAAAAATTTATAATGGAAATCGAATCTATTTTAAATAAAGACGAAAAAATTGGTGGTATATTGCATATCTGAAATGATAGGTTGCAGGTTTTAGTTCATAAAGTAATAATTAAGCTGGCTTACTAACTTTAGATAATATCTTCCTATTCAAAATTTCTACTCCCAATCGTACACGGCGAGATTGAGATTTGAAAAGAGTAGTGTTACGGACACAGATTCAGACACAAATGTATGCAGAACCCTTCAATGCACGTGAAAATGGCCATGTACATCGAATGGATTTGGACACGATTGTTTTCGTATTTGTAGCTGAACTGTGAATGTCCTTTTCTCACGCCTTAATAGTAGTCAAATTGTAAATGAATGGAGAGATTATTCAGTAACTCTTAAACATTCTGATGTGAAAATTTATTCAGCGTCTGTACATTGCGATTGTAAAAAAAATCAACCCAAAACCAGTAAGAATTAATTAAAAACATCAAAAAGAAGCGGTCTAACGCCTGAGATTTAGAAATTTGCTCCTTTTTAAGCTTTCAGGTTCGAACTTATCAAGTGTTATCAAATTCTTTGGAACCAATCTACACAGAGCTTTACACCGGCTTAAATGGACTTCCCGCAAGTTAGCGATGAGATCGATTGAGTTTTAGAATTAATCTAGGTGCGCGTATATGGCGCTATGCACTCGAGTCATCATTTGAAAAAGAGTGGGCCTGAAAATTCCAAAAAAGTTAAGCCAAGGTGGCCTCCTCATTAATTTCCCCAGATTGGAATGTAGTGCCGTGTATCGCCATTTATCTCGTTGTAATCATGTGAGTAATGAAGCAGCCAAGTGTGTGTCGAAGACTCCAAAACGATGTGTCCAATGGTGTGCCTTGACTGACACATTTTCCATGCATTCTTGGCCGTCATTTGGGATAATCCCGCAAGACTGTATTTTCTGTGCCAAAAATTCTTGTGTCTCGAGAAAATTTTCATCCGTTGAATTTAAAACACAAAAACTCAACGGCCGGAAAAACTCTCGGCACATAAGCACGATGGCCGGAAAGACTCTCGGCACAGAAGCACAGAAATTTTCGGGATATAGGAGATTGGACCCCAAATCCCACGCGTAAAAATTAATGTTTGTACTGTATAAATACACGGAATTCCCCAGCTCCATCACCCCACCCAAAAAACTCCTTATTCTACTCTCTTGCTATTTCAAGAGGTAGCTGCCCAGTATTCGGATTAGGTGTTGCACTTATCACTGCCTCTCTCTCTCTCTCTCTCTCTCTCTCTCTCTCTCTCTCTCTCTCACACACACACACACACACACACACGCACACGCACAACCACACACAGAGTATCTACAATGGAGGCCGTACCGCGAGATGGGTATTCCATAACAATACCACTCTTGGTTGACAATGATGAGAAGGAGCAGGACAAGCTCTGTGTGAAGGAAGCTGAGGGAAACACCTCCTTTTTCAAGACCTGTTTCAATGGACTCAACGCTTTGTCAGGTTTGATGGATATTTGTTTGCGATATTTGTTTGATTTTTTTTTTTTTCTTTTCTTTCTTTTCAATTGGGTTGATTGCTTTACGGTCTGGAGCCACCACTGGACCCTACATTGCAAATCCCACTTTCTTTTGTCCACCCAATTTGATCTAGGGATCTGACATGTAATCTATATGACACAAGATGAATAGATTTTGTCAATTTACAAATCCATTAGGTTCTGATTAAGATCTTTGAGATTTACTGTGCTATAGGAACTGATTGTGATTGAAGCGCTTCAGAAAACATTTTGGCCATTTCTTGATTTCCCTGTTTGAGGATACCCACAGCACCCTGTTTGGCTGCTGAGAAAAAAAAAAAAGAAGATAGAATGAATTGAAGCCCAATATAAGTAATTGTCGCAATTGCTGAAGTTTTCGCCATTTGGGTACGCAAACAACCATCTTGTTAGAATTGTTTGTTTTTTTATAATCGGATGTCCGGACGAGCTTCCGCACCTCGACATATTTTTGGGACATGAAGCTAATGACCTCAAGGAGGACAAATACTTATTAGCTTTCTCATGCATGCTTACTTGACCAAACCCCTTGGGGTTTGTTAGAAACTTATAACTGTTTGTTCATAGTAATTTTGATCAGATTGAAGCAATGGGTAGATGGGCAAATCATGTGGGATGTAGACATGTAGTTGAGGGTCTAAGTAAGGTTTATAAAGTTTTATTCGCTAGCGGAAACTAAGGAATTTTGAGCCAAATAAGGTTATAGAAATCTCCCTTTCTGCTTGTCTTTGATATGCCTACAAAAGGTAATGAATTATCAAATAGATATGAACAATTGACTTAAGAGGGTGCATCAAAAGTTCCTTCTCATCAAAGGGAAAAGCCTCTTTCTGTTCGTATTCTTCTTTTTAGTCTTTTTTCTTTCTGAAAAAGTCTTGGAGCCACTAGAGGTTTGCTCGGTCAGGACTCTTGAGATAAGTTGAGGTGCACTTAAGCCGCCCGAACAACTGGTCGTAAAAAAGGAGGAAGAGAGAATGTAGTAGTTCTGTTTAATGGACGTGAATAATTTGATCACTAACTATGATATTCTAGTTTTGGTAATGAGTAAGTGAAATCCATTCTGTTTCTATGATAGCTTTCCTGCAGAAAACAATTGATAGTACTGTTAGTTTCCATAAACCATTTTACCAGTTAGACTTCTTTGTGCACTCTCAAATCTAACCTCATTTCTCCTACCAATTTTCTTCAGAAATAAATTTTCTGTACTACATTGACTTAAGAAACTACAATAAATCCTCTTTGTTCTATTCCTCAGGTGTCGGAATACTTTCAGTTCCCTATGCACTATCATCAGGAGGGTGGTTGAGCTTACCACTACTTTTCGTCATCGCCGCTGTCACCTTCTACACCGGCTTGCTAATAAAGAGATGTATGGATGTAGATCCACACGTCAGAAGTTATCCCGACATAGGCGAGCTAGCATTTGGAAACAAGGGAAGAATGGTGGTATCGGTTTTCATGAACATGGAGCTCTACTTGGTTGCCACAGGTTTCTTGATTCTAGAAGGTGACAATTTACAAAATCTCTGGCCGGGTGTGGGAGTTGAGATTGCTGGAGTACCAATTGGCGGAAAACAAATGTTTGTTGTAATTGTCGCCCTTGTTATACTGCCAACGGTCTGGTTGAGTAACATGAACGTCCTCTCTTTTATATCTGCTAGCGGAGTTTTAGCTTCTGTCATCATCTTAGGCTCGATTATGTGGGCCGGAGCGCATGATGGTATTGGATTTGAACAGAAAGGAACACTCCTCAATTGGAAGGGAATACCTACCGCCGTCAGCTTATATGCATTCTGCTATTGTGCCCATCCAGTTTTTCCCACCCTTTACACTTCCATGGAAAACAAAAAGCAATTCTCCAAGGTAAAGTGCTTGAATCATTTGAGAGAACCTAATCCTTTTGGTTATTACTTTGGAGTAAAACACCCTGAAAATACTGTACTAGTTAGGTTGAGCTTTTAGAAATTGGAGAAAATTCAATGAGTTTAAAAACAAGCACTTTGATGATAATTTCATTTTGTAGAGTTTTGTTTGATTTTATTCAACTCGTGGGGTCTATTTTGTAATGACTCCACCATACCGAATTCTGGGGTCGCCAATGGTTTGTGTTACCAAATTTCACTCTGTTTTCCTCTGTTGCAGGTGTTGCTCCTATGCTTTCTCTTCTGTACCGTTACCTATGCATCGATGGCAGTAGCTGGTTTCCTGATGTTTGGTTCCAATGTACAGTCGCAGATAACACTAAACCTCCCAACCAAAACATTCAGCTCAAAAGTTGCAATATACACCACCTTAGTCAATCCTGTTGCTAAATATGCACTGATGGTAACACCAATAGTCAATGCTATCGAAAATCGCTTCCGAGCATACTACAGTAAAAAGCCAATTAGCTTCTTGATCAGATCCACCTTGGTGATGAGCACTGTCGTTGTAGCCCTGTCCATCCCCTTTTTCGGGGATCTAATGTCACTTGTCGGAGCATTTCTGAGCGTCACAGCTTCGATTATACTTCCATGCTTGTGTTACTTGAAGATATCTGGCACTTACCGAAGACTGGGATTTGAACCCATTGTTATCGAGTTCATCGTGTTACTGGGTATTGCGATTGTTATCGTTGGAACTTACACTTCTGTTCTAGAAATATTAGGGCATTTGTAAGCAATATCTGTCTCTGCTGACTTTGAAGTTGATTTCAGTTTTGTAAGGCAGTTGTATGTTAATAGACAGAAAAGTCTTGGGCATTCCTCGGTGATAGTGTTTGTATGGCAATCTCAAGAACTTCTTTTAGTTATAGTTAAGCTTTTGTATGGCAATCTGTATAACTTGTTGAAGTGACTGTTAAAGTTATGTGGATTAATATCGTAAAACTTATGCAAGCCTCCAAACCTTGGGGCAGTTGGAGGTTTGGTTAGTGGGGTTTTTGAAATTTTGTTGTCGGGGCAGGCTTAGCGCGGGGATTTACATATCAACCATCTTCTTGTTCTCCGAATGTTTTTAAGAATCATTCCCATATCATACCTGATCTCAAAATAAATTTCTGGATTTGCAACCCGTTCGAGGCAGGGATCGGAGCTGGTTGGGTTGGATAGGATATGATATGACCATACCTAGGTATCAATTAATCTTGTGCTATGTAGTATAAGGCAGACAGAGTGAGAGGCACCCCTACAGCTTAACCGGCTTAAAAGATAACATTGATGGCAGGCTCCCACCTTCCTCCAAAATCAAGTTCCTCATGAATCATGATCTTCTTTTCTCTTCTTTGGATAGTAGTTTGATTATTAGTACTTCCGAAAGAAGTCGATATCTCCATTGTTGGCAGGCTCATCTGATCTGAGCATCAGAGCTTACAATGGCTTATGGTTTGGCTGAATAATTCACTTCGATTATTTTTCTCAATTGATTGTCTATTGATCATTTTGTTATACGATCGGACCCAATGTTATGGATCCTTTATTTACCCCATCACAAATAGGTCAAGGGTCAAGTCCCACATCGGCTAATTATTACCTTCAAAACAAATATGAATTTAAACGATGTCTTGTTCATTGCCAATTAAACCCGTGATAGGTGTGTACAATTTCTATTAAGCGGCGGGTAAAATCATTTGCGACGCTCCGAATGGCATGACGTTGCTCGATCTCGCAGTTGGCTTCCATGCACGTCCGTTGGATAATGACAACGTGTATTTTTAATCGGAAGAGATGTTCATGTTGTGACTTCATAGTATGTGAAATTCTAGGCTTAATATAACGATTAACGTATATAGAAGTCCTAAAATTTTGTCCTGCTATATGTACGGATGCCGTTCGTAGAGAAATCGTACCGACAGCTATGTCAGACCGTCTCCGGCCACCTGACGGCCGATCCAATCCTTCCAAAAATTCTATAAAAAAAAAACGAGGGGCCTTATGCGGGAATCAACGGCGTCTGATGTGTGTAGGGTACTTGATCTAAACACCCTATTTTTCATGTATATATGTATACATGAAAAATAGGGTGTTTAGATCAAACACCCTACACACATCAGATGCCGTTGATTTCCGCAATGGGCCCCTCGGTTTTTTTTTTATTTAGAATTTTTGAAAGGATCGGATCAGCCGTTTGGTAGCCGAAGACGGCCCGGCACGGCCGTCGGTACGTTTTCTCCACGAATGGCGTCGGTACCTATAGCTTTGTCGTAAAAATTTGGGGGCCCATTTTTTTTGCATCTTCTTGGGAGGCTAAAAGTTTACTTGTTGCCCATAAGCCGGTTGTGTTGCGGAGTTAGGTCGGAGGGAAGAATCTCCTTCCAACCTGCTAATCATGAGATCCAATGGTAGAGAAGTCCAACCCAGATCGAACTGAATACCACTCAACGTGAGTCAAAACCCTACCTAGAACCTAGGGTGTTAGGATAAAACCAGCTAAAACCAATTAAAAACCGGACAGGGCCTGTTCGACATAATTTCAAGATTTCGGCTGAGGGGGAACGATTTTTTGGACTGAGACGGAATGAGTTTATCGCAGGGAACGGGCTGGCAACGGGAACTGTAAGACGTTGAACGGAGAAGAAGATGACGGATCGTGGGTTTCTCCTGTTTTCTCTGTGCGGCAGTCACTTTTCTCAAAAGCAATTGAACTACTCCAATTTATAGAAAAAGGAGAAACCAACTTAGTTTGGTTTGGCAGCAGGAAATCTTTTTGGACTGTAGATCATGTTATCACCTCAACTAGTAAGTGGATGGAAGACCTTCTCTGTCGAAATATGGCTAAAGAAACTACAATGGAAGATATGGCCATTATTTTTCATCAGTGCTGGGTGATCTGGAAGTCTAGGAACGCACTCGTCTTCTTGGGTAAACCTCTGAATCCGAAGGAAACAATTGAAGAAGCTTCTATGGGTAACTGTGATTACTTGCTTGCTTTATTCAAGTTTCCTAAACCTTGTAACACTCGCTAGGATAGGGGAAAAAAATGGACCCGTCCTTTCTCCCCTGTCGTGAAGTTTAATATTGATGGAGCTTTCAATTCCTCCCGTAGCTTAGCTGCCTTTGGCATTATCGCGAGATATAGTGGTGGAACAGCTCAATTCTGGCATATGGGTAAAACAATAGCAACTTCGGCCATCTACATTGAGGCTTGGGCTCTTAGAATAGCTTGCAATATGTTGCAACGGAACTGGACATATTCGAAGCCATCTTTGAGTCGGACTGCCTGGATCTTATAAACTGTTTCAAGGGTCCCAAATCTTCTGGTCCGTGGGAGATTAGAGCAATCATGGATGATATCAAAGAGTGGGCTAGCTCTAGGAATTGGTCCTTTGTTTGGTGTTGTAGAGAGAACAACAAAGTTGCGCATTGGCTTGCTGTGCGCGAATTGTCTTAGTAGAAATTGTATTTTCTCTTCGGGTTGTATTCCGCCCAAAATGCAATTCCTACTAGATTGTGACGTACCGCGTTGACTTTGTTATTAATAAAATTGACATCTTCAAAAAAAAAAAAAAAAAACTTTGTCTTTTTGGCTTCAATTCCCCCACGAATTATAGTGCTATTCTATCTATGGAGTATAATGAGAAAGAACCAAAAAGAAAAAGCAATCTGCAGTACAAAAATATAATTATATTTTCCACATATGGAAGGCGGAGGGTGACACTAACATTTGGTTTGGTCGGTTTGATTCAAAGTTAGATTGATCTTTTTCTTTTTTTTTGTGTTTTGCTGCCTTTTCAGCTATTACAGGTGTATTGATTTCGACTTATATCATATATATACTAGGGTTTACCCGTGCCTTCAGGCACACCGCAACGTGAGATTTAATTAGTGACAATTGTGCAATTAATATTGTTTGAGAGAAAGAGAAAGCCGTAAAATTTATGTGACAAATTAATGGTTAGAATTTATGCAGAACATAAGATTCAAAAATAGTTCTTCCTTATTATGATGTAGATATAGTTGTACCACTAATAGATTTAATTGGGTGGTCCAGTGGGATATGATTACATGACTGCCCTACATTTCTCTGTGCAATGCTGATGCTAATGTTAGTATTTTGATTATTAAGAAAATGAGAAGAATAAGTGATTTTTATTTTTATCGTTTCCATTTCGTTTTCTTTTCTCTAGCCAAATCAAAGATGCAAATATAAAAGAAGGAAAATCGCTTTGATCGCACGAAAAGTCACGAACATATGTGGTTCTAGCGTTACTGAGAAAAAAAGAAAGAGGTGGCAATGCGTCACTTTGATCGCACGAAAAGTAACCTGTTATAAATGAGAAATGCTATTAGTAAAGAAGTGCACAAAGAAGACAACAAAGATCCTACTTGGTACCGTGGGTCCTACCATGTGGCCCCCACTCCTCCACTTGCTCCATTTCTCGTTCAAATTACTCCCAAAATTTGACCGCCAATTATTTTCCCAACTTTTAAAATCTCCAGTTTTCCTTCATAAAATTTCACTGCCACTACCCGTCCCTCTCTCTCTCTCTCTCTCTCTCTTCAAGATCCTCAAGATGGATACCTGAAATTTGGATGAATGACTGACGACTACCCATGGGAGGAAACAACCCACAAGAAGACTACCCATGGGAGGAAACAACCCTCAACCTCGTCCGCGATTCCCATTTTTTTCAAAGGTTCATACTTCTCTCTCCCCAAATACCACCAACGCCACCCACTGCCAGTACTTCTAGCTTATCCCCGACCAACACCGTCACCACTTCTGGCTTGTCCCTCACAAACGACGACACCCACTGCCACTCATCCTCTCTCTCTCTCTCTCTGGGCGTCCCTCTCTTGACAGCATTGCCACGGTCGTCCGTCAACAAAGGGAGATCTGGAACTGCATTCCCAAGCTTGACAACGGAAAATGACTCATTTTGCCCTAATTTTCATTCTTCATTTTAGGGTTGCAAACAAGCCAAATCAAGCTGAGTTTTAGAATGTTCGGCTTCGTTCGTCAAGTTTTTAAATGAATTCCAGTCGAGCTTGAGCTCAAGGAAAATTGGACTACTTGAGCTCAAGCTCGACTGCAATTCATTTAAAAACTTGACGAACGAAGCCGAACATTCTAAAACTCAGCTTGATTTGGCTTGTTTTCTGAAATCAGTTGCCTTATATTTTACGGAATAGTCTTAATTTCCTGATTTATTGTTTAGAGAAATTGTAGTGTATAAGTGAATTTAGTTATCTTGATGAAGCATTTGCAGATTACATTTTTATAAGTTGTCAATGTATGTGCATAAGTTGCTTGTTGAAATGTCAAGCTGAAGAGGTTAGATATCGCATAGCTTCTGTACACCAAGGCATTGAATTTTGCCGAAATAGATTTGCAGGAAACTCTTTTGTATGCATTATCAATTCAGAAAGTCTAACTGCTGCTTCCTAAAGCCAATGTTGTGGTTTTAATGCTTGTTTGCAATTTCAATTTCCAATTGAAGACATCACTACCATTTTTCATATTGGTTTGTTAGCTAAGTTAATTTCGCATCCATTGTTTCCAATTATTGAGCGTGTTTCAGATTTTTGAAAACTACTTGTTTTTAGGGTTGCAAACAAGCCAAATCAAGCTGAGTTTTAGAATGTTCGGCTTCGTTCGTCAAGTTTTTAAATGAATTCCAGTCGAGCTTGAGCTCAAGGAAAATTGGACTACTTGAGCTTGCCTAGTTGAGGTTTGCGAGCCTAATCGAGCCAAATATTGTTAGGTCCAGATTTAGTTCATTTATTTAACAAGCATAAATTGGGGCTCAGATTCGGTTCGTTTAATATCCAAATCAAACTTAAATGAGTTTTTTATCAAGTCGAGCTTCGAACAATTCAATGTGTTTCTTGTTTGGTTCATAGGGCTTTTGGTCAAGACATATAGTCCTCAAATTCTTAAGTTTCTCCTTTTGCATTACCATCAACTTCTTGCATGAAATCAGTTAGCTTCCCTCTCATTGAGAAAACATATGCAGACTTGCGTTCAAGCATGAAAAGAGTGACAAATTACAAAAAAAAATAAAAAACATAGGTGTGAATTTCAAACGGGATCCGCATTTGATTGAGAAAACAAAATCTAACAAATTCCATTATCATCACGCAAGAACACAAAATACAACAGATTTCCCTTTTGCTGGAACCGCACTTGGCTGAGAAAATCAAAAAACTGCATCAGACCCATAACGTTGGTCCCCAGTACTTGCATGGAAAGTCTAAAAATTGAACTAAGTAAACAAGAAACTCAGGCAAAAAATATGACTGCCAAAACCAAATGAGACTCTGTTCTCATTGGAACATCTCTACTAGAATTCTTGGATCTGCAAATCTCTAACGAGGAGTTAGTATAGTTGTTTGGTAGCTTGTAGTAGGATGCTTTTTTTTTTTTTGTGTAAAGCAGTCTGTATAGTGGGTTTTGCACCCTGTATTTTTTCAGTTTGGTTGGTTATAAAGTCACATTTATCCAAAAAAAAAAAACCCAAATGAGAAAACTGCTGAATCTGCGGAGAGTAAATTCACTCATGGATGGGTCTTGAAGCTCAAGAATTGCTTGTGGAATCGCCATTGGTCTCTCCATCATTCATCGCACCTTGTGCTTCCTTTGTTTTCTTTAATTTAGCTCTTGCAAAATCTAGAGAAGAAGTTAGAGGAAATTTGTAGAAGTTAGAGGAAATTTGTCATGCCAGATGCATCAATGGAGAGAGAGAGAGAGAGAGAGAGAGAGAGAGAGAGAGAGAGAGAGGGGGGTTTGTCGATCTTGGAGTCGTGGAGGAGGTTGAGGGTTCTTACCTCCCATGGATAGTCTTCTTGTGGGTTTTGAATATCTTGATCTTCTTCTTTCGCCGTCACCCATTCATCCAATTTCAGGTAGAGAGAGAAAGAAGTGGTGGCAGTGAAGTTTTATGAAAGAAAACTGGGAATTTCAAAATTTGGGAAAGTAAAATTTGGGAAAGTAGTTGGCGGTCAAATTTTGGGAGGTAATTTGAACGGGAACTGGAGCAAAGCTGCAAAGTGGAGAAGTGGGAGCCACATGGTAGGACCCACAATGCCAAGTAGGATCTTTGTTGTCTTCTTTGTGCACTTCTTTACTAATAGCATTTCTCGTTATAAATATCAAAAGTGCTGCACACACCACGGTTGTATAAAACACAATACACAACCAATATCTAGCCGTCCATTGCTATAATAAATAGTCAAGATTCGCTCAAACTCTTCTCCAAGAAAAGTCAAACTTTTTCTTGGAAAAGTTTTTCTTTTAAAATCTAGACCATCCAAATAAATCTAGACGGTCAGAATTACGCACACAACCAACCCAACGGTTGTGCAAGTAGCCTCCATATTCAACAATAGTCATATTGTCTTTATTATAGTTTTTTCTCCAATATTGTATACATTGGTGGGGGTTAGCGGGAGAATTAATTAGTTAATTCAAAGGGGGGTTAGCGGGAGAATTAATTAGTTAATTCAAAGGTGGTCCAGAAGGAGCTGTACGTCTATAGTCCTGAACCCCTATCACCTTAGACAAGGCTCGAACCCTGGTCTCCCTCGTGGAAGGATTACAAGATAAACATTCCGTTACAAGCCATTTTGGTTTCAGATTCTTCACGAAATCAACCAACTAAACCAATAATAGTTTCCAGTTTTTTCCTTCTCATAATGCACTGCTTTTGGACTATTTTAACCTACCTTGAATTGATGTCTAACAGTAATTGAAAGGCCAAAAGGGGGCACAGTGGGCAATCCATGCTTAAAGAAAATCATAATTAAAAGAATTTAAAATAGCCTAAGAATTAGGTATTACTATTAATTTGTACAGGCAAACTTTAAAGCCTGACTATTCAGGTATTGTTCAAAGTCTGAGGGGGTTGATCAAGAATTCACTTTTAGCAACCGCAATTTGGACTGATAAACGAACTAAGCTAGTCGAGTCCGAAACTCTTATTCACGTGATATGCTTGTACAAAGTTGTAAACTCATTAAGTATTCAAACCATGCTTGAACAATCCACTCAGCTTGATCAGATCAGTGCTACCAATAATTCCAAGCTCTAGAATTTACCAAATGATGACCCAACTTTAAAGAGAACATGTTTCCATTAATGTGACTACCAGTGGAAGAAGAAAAAAAAGAAAAACTTGACACCAAAACCATATACTAAAGATGTAGGCAAACCAGAAAAAGGAATTATTCATGAAGCCTTCTGACAAGCTAGTAAACATTTCTGGCAGTATAGCTGTTTATCCTAGTTACTAGTTAGTGGAAAGGTATGAGCTGTTATTAGTCGTGCAATTTCACTAGCATGTGAATGCCAATTCAGTAGGGCCAATAGAGATCTTGCCAACCCACCAAAATAATAGAGCACATACACAAGCACTAGTATTTTGTCAATTGTGCCTACTTTTGCAACATTGTTGTCAAGATTCAAGACATCATTATATAAGTTTTTATTCCTCTCACACTCAAGGCTAGCTACAATGAATTCAGAATCAACTTGTACTAACCTCTCTTTAGGATTTCAGTAGAAAAAAATCATCAAAAGACTAGCAGCTGATTCCAAACTTGATTCGCCTTAAGATCCCCTTGGGCTTCCGTTTCACCAGTGATTGTACTGCTTTCATTTCATTCCCTAACTGGACCGTTTTGCACAGAGAATGAATTGAAGTAGTGTCTGCATGAGAAGATGACTGTTAGAAAAAGTAATTTATAATCTTCTAAAATAATGTAGAATAAGTATTTAAATATCTAAGTTAAAAATAATTAGAAGTGTGTAGAAGTAATAATTACACTGGAAGATATTTATATTTATGCACATGGATAGAATTAGATAATTCTAGAAGATGAGAGATCTTTTATGTAATTAAGCACATGTGCTTAGCTAGACTTTTCTGGAGAAAAAGAAGTCGGTGGAGTAGCTTTATAAATAGAGCATTGATGTGAATGAATGCAAGCTTAAAGCCTTTGACTCATCTGTACTAATTGCATCAATCATCCCTTCCTTTCTTTACAACCTACTCCTCTTGTCCAATTTCATTCAAAATATGACTAAGCACCGCAACAATGGCCACAGAAGCTGATTTCCTGCAAAGGAATACGCGATCATATGCTGTACAAGTTTTTTACTATTACACTTTTCATTCCACTAATGCATGTCAGCTGGTAGCACTTCAGGTTGCCCAACTTGCGGAATCGGAATCGGCTGCTCAAGGTGATTGGAGACAAACTCCATCTCTTCTCTGTTGTATACTTTTGATGAGGTAGTACCTCGGAATCAAATGCTGGGCAGCAGGTGCACTAGGGGCAGCAGCATATTTCCTTTTGTTGCATCCATGGTTTGACAATTACGTTGCTAAGAATAAATACAGGTGTGTCCAACTAGGTGGATTGTGCGATAAAAACTCATAATCTTAAAACTAAATTAGATGCTGTGGTCTGTACAAGAAAAGATCGCAAGGGACTAGAGAAGAGAAGCACATGCCAATGAACTCAGAAATTGTGGTTGAGTTTGACAAAGAGTCAAAGACGCTAGCTTATGGTTCTTACATGAACAAATAAAACAAATGGAGTTGGCAGTCGAAGAAGCTGCTCAATCAAGTTGTAGGAGAAGTAAATGGCAATTTCTGGGAGTAAGGGATGCTGGAGTGAAGGAAGAACTGCGGCAAGTTTATGGTGTCTCTGAAAGAACAGAAAGTGATGGTCAGGGGCCGATTTAAAGAGGAGCTAGGGGGTCACGTGCCCCATCTAACCATATTACACCAGGACCACTGCAGAATTTTGTTATTGCATAGTTGTAGTTATTTCTTAGATAATCACTCTTATGCCCGGCCCTGTTACAAATTAACCTGTAAAGGTAATATTAGCCATCTTTTTTACATTCCTCGAACCCTGATCTCCCTTGTGGCAGGATTAATAGATAATCATTAGGTTACAAGCCCTTTTGGTTTTGGATTCTTCAAGAAATCAACCAATTAAACCAATACTAGTTTCCAATTTTTTCCTCCTCATAATGCACTGCTTTTGGACTATTTTAACCTACCATAGTAATTCAAAGGCCAAAAGGGAGCACAATGGGCAATCCATGCTTAAAGAAAATAATAATTAAGAACATTTAAAATAGCCTAAGAATTAGATATTACTATTAATTTGTACAGGCAAACTTTAAAGCCTGACTATTCAGGTATTGTTCAAAGTTTGAGGGAGTTGATCAAGAATTCACTTTTAGCAACCGCAATTTGAATCGATAAACGAACTAAGCTAGTTGAGTCCAAAATTCATAGGAGCTAATTTCCTGCAAGTTTTTATCATGTCAGCTGGCAACATTGCAAGTTGACCGACTTCTGGAATCATAATTGGCTGCTCAAGGAGATTTAAGACGAACAACATCTCCTCTTTATTGTATATTCCTGATGAGGCCTCATAATCAAAGGCTGGGCAGCAGGTTCACCGGGCGCAGCAGGGGATGCATCATACTTCCTCGAATAATCGAGCGCCCAAACATCACTTGGATCTACGAGAGTAATCTTGTTGTTGTAGTTGAATTGCCTAAGTATGTCAATGAGGCCGAGTCGAGCAGCCTCATACTCCTCTGTTGCAGCCGTCTTTTGACAACATAGAACTTCAATTGTAGCCATCCTCCTATTCACTTCATCTCCCACTTCTCCATTTTGAAGCATTCTACACAATCTCTTTCCGTTATGATGAGGTGCATAAGCCGTCTTCACTTTCAAGGCCTTCAAAACACCAAACTGAAACATTTCATAACGTTTCATGGCGAATTCTCGCCCACGTAGTCTTAAAACAGAAATAAAAAATTGTAATTAGAAAAAAGATTTAGCGCATAAACGAAATAAAAACAAATAGAGTGCAATTATCATTTTTGCCCTAAAGAGAAATGGTGACTCAAAAAGTGATTCTCAATACTTGCCACGTACACTTGTAAAGTATAGTTATGAGACAGAAACATTGTTTACCACAAATTTGAAATGGTATTTTTTTTTTTTTTGGGTAAATGATTTTGGCTCATGTTTTGCAATACTCGATCTCGTGCAATTTTTTTAAAAACTGGACCAGACCCACCACAGAAAAATGCACTTGTCGAGACCTTGGCTTTGGTCGCCATCTGATTAGTAGTAATTGCTTCACCTCTCTCTCTCTCTCTCTCTCTCTCTCTCTCTCTCTCTCTCTGATGTGCATAGGCCTTGTATAATTGTACATCTATGTATGAGTAGTGTTTTCAAATCGAAATATGCATGTATCTTGTATCGTATTTTCAATTGTATAGATCGTATCGGGATATATATCGCATGTCTTAAGATACATTTACTGGAAGAGTAGGAGTTTCTATTGTTAGGTGAATAAGATTTTTGGAAGTGCGAGTATACTAAAGACAAGAGTGGCCTGGGAAGGGGAGTATTCTTAAACTTCAACTCAAACTTTTTTTTGGCTTGGTACAAAATGGATAGGACTCATCCCTATTTATACTACTCCATGGAAGGCTCTAGTACAAATATATTTTCAAACAAGATAAACTTTGAGGTATTCTAGATTTACACATATGACTTATTCTCACCCAAAAAATAAAAACTCTAGATATTTCACAAAAATATTCTAGAATTTCTATAGCTAGATATTTTAGAATTTCTGAAAACGAGATATTTATATCTTCTTTAATTATTTTATCCTCTATATTGGGGTTTTGTCAATTGGACTTATTTAGACTTAACTTTTTTGTGCCAAATACTAAATTTAGTTAATGCTTGAACAACGTTAATTAAAATTAATATACAATTAAAAAGTAGATACATCTAATAACTCCAACAAACTATACTTACATTCAAGTCTCTCAACTAGGGCTTATCTATGCTACTTCTTTTATGTTTCCTCCTTTTTCTTTTCCATAAATGCCCCTGCCACTTGTAATTAATACCTGCCATATTCTACATCTCTTCTCAACCGACACCATACAGTGCTTCAAAGAAAACGACACACCCAACGAGTTCCCACACACCCATCTACACTTCTTAAACAAGGGGGAACTATCCAACCCATGCTCTATTTTTTCCCACAGGGCAACCCAGCCCACGCTTCTTCATGGAAACGATTCTTCACGGAAACAACACCTCCAAAAGAACAAAGTGGCACAGCGACCACACGACCGTCACAAATCAAATTGCAACAGAACTCTAGGTGGCTCTCTCTCTGGCAGCAAAGGGTAAACGATTGGTTCTTCGTCAACTTCACCATTAGTTTATTTTTTGATCTGCACTCTCCCATTAGATTATGATGATTGACGTTTTCGAGCTCTTTCTGATGAGGGTAACGTATCCCTCATGCAAACTATAACCAGAGCTTCCATGTGATTTGCCTATCACGTGTTTGATACAATGTTTCAACGACAATAACAGAATTCAACATCACACACCCACACATCAAAGAGTTAATTGAATCTGGCTACAAAGATACAAAACAACAACGGCCGACGAGCAAGGGTGAAAAGGCGACCCCATTCACGTAGTCCTTTCCTGGCAGATTGACTCTACGCAGAGAAATACAACTGCAAAAACTCTTCCGAACTGAACTCAATGTTTCTCTGCAAAGGTAAACGGTGGGTCTTTGCTTCAATTTCACCATTACTTAAATTGATGTTCTCTGACTGTTTCATGATGAAGGCAACGTATTCCTCACACATACCTTGTGAACAAAGTTCTCTTATGTGATTCGCATACTAACTGTTTGATAAAATGACCCAATGATTACTCAATTTCATCATCCCTTTCTCTTTGTGTTTTCTGAAAGTTACCTAATGAAGGCTACATATTCCTCGTGCAAACATAAGGAATCCCATAAATTTCCTTCAATCGTCCCAAGGTATGCGCTCATTCCTAATCAAAGTCTCAAACGCTGGGCCTTCAACCATTTAATGACCTTTCCGTGAAGGGATCAGAAGTTAAATGGCGTTGATAGAGTAAACAACCGTGCGTACATAATAATTTATAGAGTAAACAACTGTGCGTACATGTTAATTTATAGAGAGAGAGAGAGAGAGAGAGAGAGAGAGAGAGGAACCTTGAAGAAATTAGGTTGTGTAAATTCGAGGATGACGTTAATCGCAAGCCTCACCTTTCAAATGATTTCATGGGTTTATTTTCCCGCGGTGCAAATGGACCACTAATTTTACCGTTTCATCATATTATATATGCATAAGTTGTTCGACAAAATGTCTGGTCTTTTTTCCATTTTAAGTAACAAGAAGCCTTAGATATCATATTAGGCCGAAGAAGATACTCATCGATGAGTTCAATGGAGGGTTACAACCCCACGAAAATGTCTAAATAGAAGATTGGGATTTTGAAGGGAGTGAAAATTCATAGTGGAGAGAGTTAAAGGATCTCTCCAACGTGCGTGAAAAGGAGTCTCTTTATTTGTTTGTGTGTTTGCATTGAGAACCACTACAAGAAAATACACATTCGCCGACTAAAAGTTTAGTCGCCAAATGTCAAATTTTAGTCGCCCAAAAATTTCAACGACTAAATGTTTGGTCGCCAGGTTTGTCGTTGACACCTGGTCTGGGAAAGCTTATGCCGACTAAATATTTTGTCGGCGAAAATAACAACTTATGCCGACTAAATATTTTGTCGGCGAACATAAAAACTTGTGCCGACTAAATATTTTTGTCGGCGAAATAAAAAACTTGTGCCGACTAAATATTTTTGTCGGCAAAAATTAAGAACTTGTGCCGACTAAATATTTTGTCGGCGAAAATTAAGAACTTGTGCCGACTAAATATTTTGTCGGCAAAAATGAACTTTTATGGACTAAATATTTAGTCATGAACTCCGAGTTTAAAGCCATATTTTTAGAAATTTCAAAATATTTAATAATTTCTGACCCAAAATCGAATGTGTATTTCAAATCACTCTATTTAATCTAACCAAAAGCAATAACAAATGAAACATAATATTCAAACTTAATCCATCCAAAAGCACAATTTAATATATATATATATATATATATATATATATATATATATATATATATATATATATATATATATATATGAAATCACTAAGCATAGATCAATTCCAACTTAAAATTTTCATAGATTACATATTCATATTCATCCTAAACAAAAACCATCTATCTAAGTCCTCCATCCCAAGCAAAAATCATCAGCCAAATTGCTCCTTATACAAAATCTAGATGTCCATCAAAGTCTTGCCATATTGCTCCATATACAAAATCTAGCTGTCCATCAAAGTCTTGCCAAATTGCTCCATATACAAAATATGTCCATCAAAGTCTTTCCATCACGACAAAAAATCATCTGCCAAATGGCTCCATATACAAAAATCTGTCCATCACAAGCAAAATTCATCTTTCAAATTGCTTCATTTACAAAAAAACATCCCTTCAAGTCAATCTCGTATCTATATACAAAGAAGAGTGGTAAACAACAAATTCTTTGTCAATTACCATGCACCAATATACAAACAATTATAACCTACCTATTCATTTGTTTACCAGTAACTCAAAAAAGAAGGCAAAGATGTCAGCAAAACATCCCTAGAAGGGACCATGACTGTCTACCAAAAAAAAGAAGGTATACTATAACTTATAATTTCCCATTTTTTACCATACCAAAAGAAGAAGAATATCAACCAATGGTATGGGTCACAAGGCAGCCAATCAAAGCTTATCAAGGCGCCTGTGGGGTATGTGAAGATCCCCCAAGGCCAGCACCAACACCATCCCAAGAGTTTCAACAGGTTATCCAAAAATTTGCATGACCCAACACAATTTTCCTTCTTTTGCATAGGCAATGCCCAACAGAACTAAAACCCCACAACTTGGCAAATATGGCCATGAAATGGCCATGAAATGACAAAGTGATACAACTATATAGCCCAAGTCTGAAATAAACATGATCGACCCACGTCCCAAAAAGACAAATTGGTTTGAGCAATCACAAAATTAGTCCAATGGGTAGCAAGAAAATCTACTGAATGGCCTAAAAAATGAGTGTACAAGCCTCCACGAGTTTTTTATGAAACCATCCCTCAAACTATCACTTATTTTTCTACTTCATCCTTGAACTATCAAAATCACCTATTTCATCCTCGAACTATCCATATCCCATCCTACTTGGTCCATAACCAAACGCACTCCAATATTTTGGACAACAAACCCAACAAAAATCTACACTCTCCACCAATGTAACGGCAGAATTGAAATTCCACCTTCCCAACACATCTGTGATAGATTAACAGCTAGTAATATAAACCATTTACGCTTGAGCAACAAAACAATTACATGAAACTAACATCACCTAGTGAGCACGGAAAATTCATCCTGAAAACATTACAACAGAGACCATGGGAATTCATGCAAACCAGAAAACTTGACTAGTGGAATTGCAACAGAAAAGTGATCATTTAAATGCAAACATCGGAAACTATGCAATGCCAGGACTATCGAATTGTTAAATTACGCTTAGCTTGGTTTCTGATACCAGTACTTGCAATTATCCACACCATTTTTACACATTCATTCAACAAGATGATTTGGCAGACGTAGCAGTAATATGGGTAAGCCACATAAAGATTTATAAGGAGAAACTCGCCTTAACCCTACTGAAAACCTTGGAAGGTATAATCAGTCTGCTTGGTTACTCAGACCATCTTCGAACCCAATAGCATTCAATGGGAAAATCTGTAAAGTCCCCATGAGGTCTGGCTTCTATCTGCTCTATCATTAAGTGTATCCTCAGCAACTAGGGAATGAACTCGTTGAGTGAATTTTGCTAAAATAGCTTCAGATTTACTGATAAGTGCATGCCTATAGCATGACTTATTGTATCCATGTACTCAATCTACAGAGGTGCAGTTTTAAACATTGTTCAAGTAGGGAATAAAAGTAAAAGAGCTGATATTTATTTGGTGGAATGGAGGTTATAAGTGAGTATTTTAGGAATAGAATCTATAGAGTGAAGGGGAAGGGATAGATCAAAGGACTGAAGACAAATTTCAAACTAAGGGGTGCCAGTTGGGGGCTGCACCCTCTCGGTAAAGAGCCACTATGTTCATGTATTGGAGAGGTGGCTGTACATCTTACACTAAAGATACAAGTATGAATGAGATGCACTGCTCCCGCATTTGATAGAGCACTCCACCATTATTACCTCACCATTCCCACCACCATTCCTCCATTGTGACGAAACCCATAAACAATCAAGTCTCCCTCCCTCCCTCCCTCCCTCCCTCCCTCCCTCTATGGGGAATTACCAACAAATAGTTGCGAATGGACTCAATTAAAAAAGAAATAACTCTAACATTAGAGCCACGCAATCTTCAACATTGGTTTAGCTTACAACACAGATAATGCAGCTAGAAAACAGCTCTACTAGAATTTCCTCAACTGGATCAGAAAGATAATTTACGGGCAAAAAAGAAAGTTGAACTTCTAATTTCCAGCCTATGAGAGCAGTAGAGGATGAGAATATACATGGGAAACGCACAAACACATATCAAGTAAGAAAAAAAATGCAACCCTCGAGAGACCGACTGGTGTATTGGTCCTGCCTAACATGAACTTTCACTTGAAACGTAGCGACAGTGTTAAAACTATGGTCATCGCATAACTCGCACTTTCAGTATTTCCATGATTCCTAGAATCTTTTTCTATTCTTGACGCCTAACGCTGTACCAAGGCTTGTACATAGTCTCCTTTGTAACGTAGATCATTTTCTGTGAGCTAAGTAGTAACTGTATCTTTTCCTCTTTTGTTTTTGTACTCTCACTCTTTGAATGGTATCCTCTGCTTCAAACTTGATCTTATGTGCATTAGTATAGGGGTCCAAGGGCTTGGCTCGATTATCCACAAAATGAAAGGGCTCCACTCATCAACTATATAATTCAGGGACTTTAAGAAATCCTCCTTGAACTTCTAATAAGACATCCCTCTAATTCACATTCTGAAGCTTATAATATACTCCTGAAATCTATCTTGGATTGCAGCTGCCCCTCACATTTTGGCGATATGCATTATTTATAAGAAAAGAATCATTATCATTACTAGGCAGGTGGTGATACAACAAAACTAACATGCACGAATAAACTTGCTCGCAAGGTTAGAATCTAGTAAGTTATTGTATGAACACATGAACCACCCAACTCAATTACAGCTAGTTAGATGATAAATGGATCCTTGAACGCGCATACAAATTAGGCACAAAAAATTAACACATGACCTAAACCACACCAAACCCACTTGAATTAACCCCCAAATCTCCAATTGAAATCATGCATTTCCCCTTTTCTTTCTCTATCGATTATAGAAGGATTAAAGAAACCCATATCAGATATTGTAGTTTGTGTATGAATTCTAAGGGGGTTGAAAAACCATATCACCATAGATAAAGTAGAGAGAAAATCATACCTAGTGAGAACTGAGCGGTGCGAGATCCGAATACTTTCAATTGTCAAGACCTTAAACCTGCCAAATGAATTCGTACATTAAGGATGAGTGAAGCATTCTGTCAAACACGAAAAAGGCAGTCAATTGTACCTAAAAAAATTGAAGAGTAACACCACTATTCCATAAACTTCTCTATAAACAGAGCAACACCAGTCTTAATTTTAAACCCATATGTTTCTGAACTAATGATACAGAAGCTACCAAGTAGGCTTTCAGGTGTGAGATGTTTTGAACCTAGAAGGCGCATTTGAGAAAGAGAATTTTAGATGAGGGAGACTAACGTACACGCTATTTTTTACGTGGTGAACCTAACAAACCAAACACGTCTACAACAGAGCCAGAACATACAACAAGCACAAGTTCTGGAAACAATATCCTAGGTTCTAATTTAAGCACACAAGGAAAGGATAAGGCCAACAATCAAAACCAGAAAATAAATACAGCACTTGTGCTGTATTAGGGCTCTATGTACAGCACCAAATTAAATTCCAGCACTTGAGGACATGTTTTCAACAAATATTATTTGTTTCCAGCATGTTACACTCAATTCCTGCACTTTTACACATAATTTCAGCTCTTGTAGGTTATTTCCAGAATTCAACAACCAAATTCTTGCATCTATACTACAACTACAACTGATTTAGCACTTAATAGAACTAATTTCAACCTCTAAACTTCAATTCTAGCAATTACAACTTCAATTTTAGCATCACAACAAAAAACTTAAGGAACACAAAAAGATAGCAAGGTACAACACTTGAAATGCCAAAAAAACAGCCATGTACAGCTATTTCAATCAACTATACAAAAAATACAAGTATTTCAAACTTCAAAGAAACAAATGAGAGTACAGGGACCACTTTAATGTGTCAAGTCTCGGGCTGCCTGAAGGTGAGCACGTACCTGTTTAATTTATTTCTAGGTTACAATTTTATGTTTGCTGTTTGATTCTCTTATATTAAGCAAGCACATTAAAATATAATCCTCCAAAAAGCCATATACATGAGACAATACCTTAATAAAGCTTAATCACCTTAGCAAGAGGGCAATGATTGAGATCATCAAACTGCATTTTCAAAAAGGTCAACACACACCCACACAAACTGGCAAAGAGAGATAGAGCTAAAGATTGAAATTTTTAACGCATGCGGAAAAAAAGCTGAAGAATGACAAAAAAAAAAGAGGATTTTTTTATTTTTTTGGGGAAACTAGGCCTAAACAATTTAAGAAGAACCAAACGAGGCCTTAGATCCTGAGAGTTTTCCTATTAATCTCCACCACCACCAAACCCTCGTTTTTCTACCAAAAAAAAAAAAAACCAAGGGTTACATTGCAGGCAGCTCGAGCTGACTCAAATCAATTCTATGGCGTCTAAGGTGATTACACCGAAGGCGAAAGGCAAGGCGGCGAAGGGCTCCTCAAGGCCGTCGGAGGACCAGTCGCTGGCCAAGTCCGTCAAGGAATGGACGAACTGGATCATGAAGAAAGCCAAGGTTTACCCATTATGGCTTCATCCCGCTCGTCATCATCATCAGCATGAACCCCGACCCCAACCCCCAATTGGTAGGTCCGTTGGGAGCCCAAAGGAAACCCCATCGGAGGCCGTTCACCGACACCCTCTACAAGAGATCTTATTACACACTCTGCATATATCGTGTGTGTGCACGTGTATATGCGAGGATAAAGCAAGAAATCGACAGCAACGAGATTTCGAGGATACCTCAGGGACGCTCGATTTGGGGCAGCTCGATTTGGGGAAGATTGATTTCTCCACCACTGGGTCTCTCCCTCTCTCTCTCTACCGCTGCGTTTGGAAAAGAGGGGAAAGTAGTGAACGAGGGAAAAGTACAGAGCAACAAAAAAGATTAAACAAAAAAGAAAAGGCAAAAAACAAACGACGTCGTTTCACCGAAGGGGAAATTTTATTTCCCGCCCTTGAGCCCTTTTTAGCGCGTTCCAGATGCCGCCGAAAATTTGGGGACTAAAAACGGCTGCGTGATCATGTGCAACAGTTGCACCATAATCCATATGCACTTAATAAAGAAAAATTTTCGTAAAATCCTATAATGTACCACTTGAGGACCATTCGAGCTGTTTTCTAAAAATCTGAATCGTCTACCTTTTATGTGATAGTGATTATATCATTCATGCAAAAAATAAAGTAAATTGGATATCGTTATATACTCGATCGCAATAACAAAAATTTCATATTAACGAATCTATGTCCCGATAAAAGGGCTTCTCAAACTCGATAGACCCAAAAATTTGCGATAATGATTAAAACACCAAGAATAACAAAAAGAACGGTATGGACCGTCATAACTGTGTCGCAATCATGTGGTTAACGTACATTGGACTATAGCGGAATACATTGGTTTATAACAAGATAAGTTTAATGTATAGATTTGAAAGGTAGCGGTAGACTCATTTTTTCGAATATTCGATCTAAACCGTTACGATTTAAGATCTTATCAAATTTACCATTCTCCCCTAAATAGGTGATAACCGGATGTCAAAAATCACAAGATCGGATCACATTCGGTGCTTCCAAAGCTATTAAAGTCCTATAATACATCACTCGAGGGCTATCCGAGCTGTTTTTTGAAAATCAAAACCGTCTACCTTTTATGTGAGAGTTATTATATCATTTGTGCAAAAAATAAAGTAAATTGAATATCGTTATATACTTGATCGCAATAACAAAAAATTTCATATTAATGAATTTACGTCCCGATAAAAGGGCTTCCAATACCCGATAGACCCGAAAATTTGTGATAGTAATTACAACACCAAGAATAACAAAAAGAATGGTATGAATCGTCATAGTTGTATCGCAATCGTATGGTTAACATACATTGAACTACAGCGGAATACATTGGTTTAGAACTAGATAAGTTTGATGTATAGATTTGAAAGGAGCTGCTGACTCATTTTTTTCGAATATTCGATCAAAACCGTTACGACTTAAGATCTTATCGAATTTATCATTCTCCTCTAAATAGGTGATAATCGGATGTTGAAAACCACGTGATCGGAACACATTCGGTACTTCCAAAGGCTTTAAAGTCCTATAATGCATCACTCGAGGGCCGGCCAAGCTATTTTTTGAAAATCGGAACCGTCTAGCTTTTTTATATGGGAGTGATTATATCATTCGTGCAAAAAAAGAAGTAAATTGGTTATCGTTATATACTTGATCGCACATAATAAAAAAATTCATATTAATGAATCTATGTCCCGATGAAAGGGTTTCCAAAATCCGGTAGACCCGAAAATTTAAGAGAGTGATTAAAACACCAAGAACAACAAAATGAACGGTATGGATCGTCATAGTTGTGTCGCAATTGTGTGGCTACCGTACAAGAGGCCCGCTTTTATACAATAGAATTATATAATTTATATCTTACTTGTTTCAATTATAAGCATAAAAAGATTGTGAGTCCTGGTGGTTTGAGATGTGTGTCAAGTTAAGGATTTGGGTTCGATCCCCATAGGAATTATTTTTTTAAAACCAATTTATTAGGACTTGGATTCGAATCACATGGAGGGGGTTTTTTTTTTCAATTAGTTTTTTTTCTTATTTGTTTTCTATGTATTTTTTTTAAAACCTTTATTAGATAAAACATAATGCATATCAGTATATTTGTGGTAATTGGTATATTATCATGTTTGAATTTTGCTTCAAATTTTCTTAATCATATAAAATATTTTAAAAGCTTATTTTAGTTAAATAAAAGGAAAAGATTAATAAATTATTGAATTATCAAAAAATACATTGAAATCAAAGATGATTTGATATCGGCAGCCTCGTGATCGAAATACATTTTATGCATTTAGAGACGTTTAAGTGTTATATTGCACTAACCAAACCCTGAATAAGGTATTTTTTGGCAAAAAAAATCATTTATCTTTGACGTAATAAGAATTAAATTATTCATCCTAAATGAAGTTAAACGCATGTGGATAAACTCTTGATTGGAAAAAAAAAAACTTTTAATTGAAGAATTTAAGCGTCGATAAAGGGATTTTCTTAGCCCAATTGAGCCAAAATTTTATGAGAATCTCATAATTAAGAAGAAAACAAATTGGAACAATTTCTATCAAAAAAGTTGCATTGTAATCAATGTAGTTGGAATAAATATTCCATTCCTTTCTTGAATTTTTTTCGAATATAATGTATTATATTTATTGATTTTTTAAATTCGTAAAAAAAGATTTTTACCGACTAAACTTATATTTAGTCGGCTAATGCATATAAATGCCGACTAAAATTATTAGTCGGGAATATATTATATTTATTGATTTTTTAAATTCATAAAAAAACTTTTTACCGACTAAACTTATTTTTAGTCGGCTAATACATATAAATTCCGACTAAATGATTAGTCGGGAATATATATTATAGTTATTGATTTTTTAAATTTGTAAAAAATGATTTTTACCGACTAAACATATTATTAGTCGGCTAAAATTTGTAAAATACCGACTAAAATGTTTAGTCGGGAATATATATTATATTTTTTAATTTTAAAAATTGGTTAAAAATTAATTTTTCCCGACTAAACGTTTTTTGGTCGGGAAAAAACTAGCATTAGCGACTAAAGTATGTTTAGTCGGGAATAATTATCACTTTTACCGACTAATTTATATTTAGTCGGTAATTGTTTGATTTTTGGCGACCAAAGTATTTTTAGTCGGCAAATTTGGTCGGCAATTGTGTAATTTGTTGTAGTGAACTCCATCGCCCGAAACTGCCTTCATTTCCAAAAATAATACCTGGGCATAGTTTTGCATAATATCTTGCAGAACTCAGTACCCGGTGAATATGGGTGTCTTTACTCTCTAATAGGTTGTTCTCGCTGGCATGCTTCCTACGTCAATTAATTTCTTCTTCATATCTACCAATGTAAATTTGTGTTGCTACTTACTAACTACTTTTGGTTTCTGCATATGCCACATACCCACTGCCTTGAGAGAGCTATCCCTCCAGATGAAGAACATGATTTCATTCTGCAACTTTTATGTATAGGTCGCTTTGTTGCTTACATCAAGGACATTGAGGCTTGTGTCATCAGTCCTCATAGCTACAATATCATTTCTTTGACTCAATTAGCTGTGATCTTTTAACCCATTTCATGCCATTTTCTTGATTAACTATGATCTTTCATTTTCAATTTTCTTTTTACTGGGCATCCATCCAAAGGGGCCTGGCCATTTTATGAGAGGACATAAAGAAAGTGGATACTTATTCTCAGCAGTCAGCATTAGCAAACACATTAGCATTTTGCATGAAGTTTTTTTCCCTTACTTACCAATCTCAAAAGACGTCCAAACATAAAAGCACCCTATTATTTGTTCACGCATTTAAATGTCCTGTTATCCTTTGTATTTATCAGGCTTTATGACTGAAACCAGTTGATCAGTTCTGCATAGATTTAAGAACTTCATCCCCCTGTAGACCCAAAAAATTGCCTTAATTACCTAAAAAAACACCAAGTGGAACGCAGGGGTAGTTATACAAAGACTTATTGGAAGAGAAGTCTAATAACAACACAATCTAAGATCAAGTAGTAGATATGATGACCCAAAAGCATCGCAACCTTTACCAGAAAAGTTCAACCAGCAGTGCAAATTTTATTGGATTCAGCTAAGTATTGTCATGCTTTATTCGTGTGTGTTAAAAATTTTGGCTTCCCAGGTACAATCTGCAAGGCATATACATTACCATTTGAAGCTCAATGAGATCATCCCATTTCGGATTGTCTCAAATACATACCCCACAGGTATCATACTTACTCTAACACTGGCTTCCTAATTATCCCCTTGTCATCTATTTGAGTTGTATCGATATTCTTTGCTAGAGAGAAAAGGTCAACAAAAAGGATAATTCCTATTAATTGTGGCTAACCTATCTTCCTTGTCCAGTATTCCCATAAAGCCTTGTGTCGTGGATTTATTTTTCAAAGGTAGATGGCTGTTTTTTTAGTTTCTGTTATTTTCTTCTATGAAATAGGGTTGGTAGTTGCCACAAACTTTTTTGTAATTGTCTCTATTTGTAGCATTTACTGAAGGCAACAATCTTGTTTGATAAGATATTGAAATTAAAAAGTCAATACTCCTGGTCATGGTCATGCTCAACATCAAATCTATCATCCACTATCTCAAGATTTGACAACTATATTAATCCGTTCTTTTCTTTATTGCTTTTGTTGGTTAGGTTAAGCATTGGTTTCTCATGGCACTATATAAGAACTGAAGGATCCACTACGGAATCAAGTTATCGAGTGGCGACTGATCTAGAAGGCTGGAGTAGGATCAAGGTGCCAACGTTGGAGATGCTCTGTCTGTGTGTGTGAGTGTGGGTAGACGGTGAGTCTGTGTGTGTGTGTGGGGGGGGGGGGGGGGGGGGGGGGACGACAGTGAATCTTGCTTCATATGTACCATTACTCTATTTATATGTTTCCCAATTGTTTCCTGCTTAAGGCGACTGATATCCCTCATGCATACTTACGAATAAACCCCTCATACGTGATTTACCCACTAAAAGCTTGTGCACATTCAAAAGCTACTAAAATGCTATGAAGAAAAAAACACATGCAAACAATTTGAGATCGGATACGTTTGTTGGAAATGATAAATAGACTATATTGTGACATTTGAGCCTGTCTTTTAGTGCAAATACAGGTAATTGAGGAATTTGCAAAGATTGATATGCTTCTCAAGCCCAAGAGGGGGGAGACAAAGTAGAGAACAAAAAAAGGCCAGGTACACAAGAACAATGAAGTACAAATTTATGCTTGAATTAGATGGAGCTGGATCACTCTTAGACTCATTCATTCAGAAGTAAAAAGACAAGCAGCAGCTTGGCAAATTAATCACAATTGGAGTTATTTCCCTTGCTCTTTATGGTGGTTACAAATGTCTTTGACTTAATTTTTTTTCCTCCGATCAGTGGATGGGTCAACAAAGATGGCAATGTGTACATGGACCTTGTATCCCTTGTATAATGACTCTCTTTCTAACATGTAAGCATATTTGTACATGGGTAAGAGTTTCATAATGCTAGATTGTACATACAAGCTTCAAAGAAGTCAGGAAAGTTTCTTTTAGAATCTTGCGCGTTCTTTGATTACATTTTGAGTATTATTTGGATACTAATTTTGCAATGTAGTATTGCATTAAAATAATGGATACATATATAGCCACAACCTGAAATTCAACTCCAGCAAGAGATCTTTCAATTTTCAAGTTTCGGCTTACAATCACTCAAGAACGAAAGGACGCAATTACTCCATACCATTCTTCCACCCGGTTTGTATCGATCCGGTTTTGTAGAAATTGAAGTTCCAAACCATTACTTACAAATCCAGGAATTGAGATTCTATCATGATCAAATCCCAACGGCTTGAACCAATGACTCCGTGAATTACCAAAACCTTCAATTGTCTGGTGTAGGTTATATGTACACAAGTGCCCAGCCATGTGCAATGCACGTGCCCAACCACTAGTTACATAAAAACTATCAGGCAATACACAATCATAGTATGGTTCTTTCTTCTATACAAGTCCTACATTGAGGTTGAATTTCTATCAAATGCTTTAGAAAATGTCATAATTTGATCAAATGGCTTAAATTAATGCATTTGGGTTTCCGCTTCTTGAAATAAGGTTCGACTTTTTCCCAATAAGAAATCGTAGGATACGAACCGAATTAGGATACATGTATAAATCGTAGGATACGCGGTCGTATCGTAGGATTTCTATACAAAAGATACAGGATGGAATATGTATCTTTCTCCGAATGAAACGATACGATGAAACGATACAAATCATAAGATACTATACATTTCATGTATCATAAATTTTTAACAACTATATGTATGCGAAAAGCCTATAAATAGATGGTAAGTTGTTAATTAGTATATATTATTATATTTGTATATGATCCCATATCCTACAATTTTAGGAGTCGCCACTGTCTGAAACACCTAAGCATGCATGTCAAAAGAGATTACAAATTCCCCACAACCCTTGGGTACTCATTTAATACCCCTCCCCCCATTGATAAAATTCGTCAAAGGGGCCTTCGACATGAATCATGGCGTGTGTGCATATATGTAGGTCTTTAGTGCATATTTGCTGAGTATATTAGCTGGCTACACGTTATTGATCTTTCTCGAAAAATTTGTACTATAACTCAATATTGTCAGATTTATAGTCTCGTTCATTAGTTTGTTCCAATCTCATTACCTCTTGGTCATTAGTCTTGGAGTCAAAACCAAAACCAAAACTTAACTGAACCTGACTTCAATTTAGGCAGAATTACTTTTTGGTCGCAAATAATTACTCTTGGCCGCAAAGAATTACATCTAGCCGCGAAGAATTACTCTTGACCACACAGAATTATACCTGGCCGGGAAGAATTACTAGCCGCCAAGAATTACACCTAGCCGCGTAGAATTACTCATGGCCGCGCAGAATTACTCATGGCCGCACAGAATTACTTTTGGCCACCAAAAATTCCTCATTGCTGCGAAGAATTACTCTTAGCCACAAGAAATTACTCTTGGCCGCTTAGAATTACTTCTAGCCGCAGAGAATTATATTTGCCCAAAAAAAAACAAAGAAAGATAACGCGTCCAGGTTTAGGAAGATCCTTGATTTCTTTAGTTGCAGGATTCCGTAAGAAGAGATGTTCAAAGTAGTCATAGACGCACATAAGTAAGATTATGAACTTTATCTCCTCTCTATTTCTCCCTGTCCCCTTGATTTGGGTTCAAGAGCAGAGCTTTCCACATATACCCTTATCAATCCAGTGCTCAGTTTGTTGGTTCAAAAACTGCATATTACCCAGCGTATATTGCAAATGCTTGCATTTCCTGTTATGAAGAGAAACAAGGGGATTGCGTACCATAACCTCCTACGACAGCGTACGGGGGTGTGTGCCATAGCCTCCTACAAATTACAATGATGCAACAAGGGGATTGCGTACCGTAACCTCCTACGAGTCGATAGCCTACGGATGTGTAACCTCCTACGATAGCCTATGGGGTGTGTGCCGTGGCCTCCTACGATGAGGCAACAACGGGATTGTGCTTCCACAGTGTTTGTGCTTCGTTTATTTCAGGTTAGTAGTTGGTGAGTGGTAGGAGACTAGGAGTTAGATGGTGGCAGGGGCGGCCCAAGTCCTTCGGAGGCCTAAGACAAAATTTTAATATGAGCCTTTTTGCTATCAAAATTTAGTTTTATCCAAAGATAAATTACATATGGATGAAAATTGTTAATCCGTTAAGCCAAGCTACTGAGGTTGGGAAAGTCTCGAGAATGAAACAAGACTCGTTGTATGTCACAGCCTCCATTGCGAAAAATCTCTTGTAATTTCTCCAACAACATCCCTCAAAGATAAGAACCGTTATAGTTTGAGTTTTCAGCTTGAAAGATACTACGCGTCCATAAGCGTTATAAATAATTAACTCGTGACATTTTTTTGTTTCATATCCCCAACGGCCATGTATCAATTCCGGCTTCAATAGTATAAAGCTTAGTCCAATTCGCCTCATTCCCGTATCCATTCATTCTCCATATTGCAGAGTCATAACTCTCACAAGGGAGAATCACAGCCAGCGACTCATTCCACACTGTGACAACCATATGGAAAAAACAGTCGTACCAAAAATCGGGCAAGGCTGTCATTTGGAACACTTCATCGGCCATGTCGTACGAGATAACAATGTCCCTCCGATCCGTCCAATTACAACCCCACCAATAATAAACTCCATTAGCGTAGGTTGCTGTAGAATATGATTTATTCCATTTATCAGCAGGCAAACCCGCATTGATCTTCCTCCCAGAATTTGCGCTTAGGTTATGTATCTCAATATGACGATGTTCATGTTCTCGGTTGTTAGGTTGTTCCAATCTTATTATCTTGTAGTCGTTCCTTGTTGGGTCAAAACCAAACCCAAAACTAACAGAACTTAACTTCGACTGAGGCGGAAAGAGGATGCGACCAGGTTTAGGGAGATCCTGGATTTCTTTAGTTGCAGGATTTCATAGAAAGAGTTCTTCAAAGTAGTTGTACAAGCAAAATAAGCCACGACACCGGCCAGTTATGTGAACCCCAAGCATTGTTTTTTCAAAGGGATTCTCACCTTCTCTGGCCCTTGTAATTTTTGATGTGGTGAACAAGGAGATGACATCTTCATCTCATGGTAGTTGCAATAGAAGCAGCTTACCTAATACTCCACGTTATTATCAAATCATCATTTAGAAGAAGTTATTTATTTATTTATTTATTTATTTAGGCCTAAATCTTTCATTTGTAGCATATATTGTTGTTACCCCAATCAATAAGCATTGGGGTTTCTATGCATTATATAAGTCATGACTGAATCAAAGCGATTCACGATTCGAAAAATGACCATTTCGATTCTCCATTCAATTCACGATTTGACAACTACGCTTTCTCTTTTTTGTCTCTTCCTTCTTTGGTCATGTGATCATGTGAGCTTGAGATTGAATAGACATCAAAAAAGCTAGTGGTGGCTCTTTGCTGCTAGTATCAGGTTTCTATATATATTGAATAATGATTTAATGACCATAACTCTACATTTAAGATTCATCATAATATAGTTTGATAATTTCACATGAATAAGAACAAGAAAATGAGTGTGAAAATCATTTCAAAAAATACTGACATGCAACATTTTTTCAATCTCCTGCAGCTACCTCAATGTCAATCGGTAGCTAGAGTCCTTCCAACTAGGAAAGCCATTAACTAGAGAAGACAAAAAACTAGCAGATTGTCTGCTCATTCAACTGAAATGAGGCTCTCATTGTAAATTCCAACCTGCATCCATTGCTCAACTCCATAAACTTGATGATTTCTAATTTCTTGAGTTTGGAGGTCACAAGAGATCAATTCTCCTTCTCTGGTTACCAAATAGCCTCTTCAAGCCTCGATTGATTCGTTGCCCATATTTCATAGTAATTTGCCATAATAGGTTCCCTGCTTCCACCTCGCTTAGGGTAACGAATTACAGCGAAAGATCCATTCAACATTGCAAGCTGGCCCCAGTGATTTTTCAAAAGAAAATCAGGTATTTTGATAGTTTCAAACACTTCGTCGCTCATATGAAATGAAAGGATCGTATTAATATTCCCTTCAGAGCCATATGCAAGCCAGTTAAAAGTTCCATTTATGTATGTATTGATCTGTCTATAGGCAGATATATGAGCAGGTACAACTAGCTCAGTATCTCTCCATGACGGTCTGCGTAGCGTGCATATTTGAACGACGCTGGGAAGGTCCCCGGAATCAGCGACTAAAACATTAATCCTCACCAGCTTGTAATCGTTAATTTTGGGATAAAAAACAAATGCCAAAAAGGCGGTTTCGGAGCTTACATGGGGTTGACATGTTTCATACGGGGGTACCGGGATGGATTTGATGACTTGTCTAGTAGCAGGGTTCAATATGTGAATAGTACGATAATCAGATATGTAATCGCAGATAGAAACAAGGGCGTTACAAGAACCTATTATCTGCGCAGATTTTAGGTTGGGAAATTCCATTTCTGCCGAAACACCAAGTGTCTCGCTAGATAGTAAGGTAGCCAAATATTTGAAGGTATCTCTCCGAGCTCGTAGAAGGAGACAACTAGTCTGGCTAAGGTGAAGATGATTGTTGATGAATCTCGGGCTTTTAATCAAAACGTACCAAGACTTGCATACGCATTTGAATCGTAGAAGAGATCTGTTGGATTAACTGCTATAAAACAAGAACGTATTACCTCGAATTCTGTTATTGAAAAACAGAATACCAAATTGTAGAACAACAGCTGGGTTGAGTCGCGGACTAGGTCGCTCTCTTTAAGACGTTTCGCGGCTCTGCCCAGATTGTGCAAGCAGTTCGTAAATGCCCCGCCGTCCCCAGGATAAAACAGCCCAGAATTCACCACCTCTGCTCGGCCCTCTCTGCACAGAAGAAAACCGAAAACAAAACACAATTCTACCTATTGCTCGAACTCAACAGAAAAGGTTTTAGTGAGGAAGAGAGAT
Source organism: Rhododendron mucronatum var. ripense (assembly GCA_019656295.1). Taxonomy (NCBI): domain Eukaryota; kingdom Viridiplantae; phylum Streptophyta; class Magnoliopsida; order Ericales; family Ericaceae; genus Rhododendron; species Rhododendron mucronatum. The sequence goes on along the minus strand of BPLT01000014.1, from coordinate 1,297,368 downwards.
GATTGTTTTCTGTGTATAAAACCAATTCCGAAATGCTGTTTATATAGGCGAGGGCTGGACTGATTTTTGGAAACAAAAAATCAAATCAAATCGGATTAATTTGATTCAGCACACGTTTTTTTTAAACGTTTTCCTTAATCAGCTAAAATCAAATCAAATCACATTCCTTTAATTTAGCACAAGTTTTAAACACGTTTTTCTTAATCAAATTGCTTTGATTAATCAGTAACAATTTTCAGTTTCCTATTTTGAAAAAGATTTGATTGACTGAAAATTCTGTAACAATAAAAACGTGTTTCAAAAATTTTTTTCAGCAAAAACGTGGGCCTTACTAGTACGTGCGCGAGGCTCAAATCCCGGATTTGCACCCCCCCTGCGCGTATAACTCGTGACGCACACCCGGTTAACTAGTTTCCGAATCAGTTTTCCAAATTGCCGCCCATTTTCCTGAGCGCGCGAGACCTCTCCTTGGTTCCTTGTTCACAAACTCATTTGTGTGTAAACTCATTTAAAGTAGAGAGAAGTCTTGTGTCTAGCCAATGTGGGACTAGAGAAAAACCCATTGTTTTAGAAATACACACTAAGTTCCAACAATCCCCCACTTGTATTTTTAAAAAACAAAATATTCGAGCAAAGGTATAAAGCTGTGCATAAGTAAAGGTGTCTTTCGACTTGAACCGTTACATAGTGATAGTGTTTCAAATAATAACTAGAGTGACTTGTGGTCTTGAACTCTAAGTCTGAGAGCACTACACACACAACTCTACTAATGTGTAATGTTTAAAGCCAGCACTTTACGGCCATGTGCTTATATCCCAGTTTCATGAATGACCTAGAGAATTTGCCCAAATTCTCCCAAGAAGCGGCCACACTTCAACATTCATATAGGTGAGTCTATCAAGAGTACTCCTGTAGTCTAGGTACTCCACTCCACATAGAGCTATAGAACTCATTAAGTGTTATAGGTAACACAACCTCTTTCGCTACAGGATGTCATGCTTCTTAGGGATGGACTTGGAGTGTAACTCCTCATAGCATGATTCTTACCATATCACCATGTGACTCGTTTATCCCTTTGAACCTATTTCTTGGGATCTCCAGTCTATAGGTTGGGTATCCATCACAAGTGACTCATTTCTCAATGGGCTTTAGCCCCATCCCTTTCGAGGTGTCCCACACCTTCTCTCGAGCTAATCCTTTCGTCAAAGGATCAGCCAGGTTCTCAGCTGACCGTACATAATCCACTCTAACAGCCCCTTTAGTGAGCAACTCTCTAATTGTGCTGTGCTTACGACGTATTTGTCGTTTCTTATCGTTGTAAAAACGATTCTGAACTTTTGCAATAGCCGCGGTACTATCGCAATGGATTAGTATGGCCGGTATCGGTTTTTCCCATAAGGGAATCTCTGACAGGAGGTTTCTCAACCAAGCTGCCTCTTCACTAGCCACAGCTAGCGCTATCATCTCAGACTCCATAGTGGATTGCGCCAAAATTGTTTGTTTCTTGGACTTCCAAGAGACTGCACCTCCTGCTATATTGAACACATACCCACTAGTTGCTTTGGAGTCATCTGAAAGGGTGTTCCAATCAGCATCACTGTATCCCTCTAGAACAGCGGGAAACTTTTGATAGTGTAATCCGAGGTTCATGGTTCTTTTCAGATACCGCATGAGCCTCTCAATAGCAAACCAATGCTCCATCCCTGGCCTGCTAGTAAACCTGCATAATACCCCCACTGCATAAGCAATATCTGGTCTCGTACAATCACAAGCATAACGAAGACTACCAATAATGCTAGCATACTCAGATTGTCTAACACTATCTCCAGTGTTCTTAAACAATTTAATGCTAGGATCAAAAGGAGTGCAAGCAGGTTTACAGTCAAAGTAGTTGTATTTCTTCAAGATCTTTTCAATATAATGTGATTGATCAAGAGAAATTCCATTTGCAGATTTAGTAACTTTAACTCCGAGGATTACACTAGCCTCACCCAAATCCTTCATGTCAAAATTTTGGCTAAGCAATAATTTGGTTTCATTCACAACAGATAGGCTTGAACCAAATATCAGAAGGTCATCCACATACAAACAGATAATGGTGCATGCATTATTATCAGACTTGTAATATATGCATTTATCACTCTCATTGACTTTGAAACCATTTGAAACAACTAGACTGTCAAATTTTTCATGCCACTGCTTTGGAGCTTGTTTAAGGCCATAAAGAGATTTAACTAATCTACACACCTTGTGTTCTTGACCATGGACAACAAATCCCTCAGGTTGATCCATATAAATCTCTTCTTCTAAGTCTCCATTTAGAAAAGCAGTTTTAACATCCATTTGATGTACAACTAAGTTATGAACAGCAGCTATGGCAATCAAGACTCGGATAGAAGTAATCCTTGTCACAGGAGAATAGGTATCGAAAAAATCTATGTTCTCCCTTTGTCTATATCCCTCAGCTACGAGTCTGGCTTTATATTTATCCACAGAACCATCAGGTTTCAATTTCTTTTTAAGCACCCATTTGCAACCTATAGCTTTACAGCCCTGTGGTAGGTCTACTAATTTCCAAGTTCTATTGGACTCCAACGAGTCCATTTCATCATTTATGGCTTCTTGCCAAAAATCAGAGTCTGGGGAAGTCAAAGCCTCATTAACAGTAGTGGGGTCCTCTTCTAAAGAGAATGCAAAGTCAGGACCAAAGTCCTTAGCAATACGAGCTCTCTTGCTCCTCCTTGGTTCATTATCAGTGTCCCTAGAGTTCTCGTTTCTAGGTTCTTCTAATCTAGGCACACTACTGCTAGATTCAGCGCCCCCACTATTTCTTGATTTAAAAGGGAACTTTTCTTCATAAAAATCAGCATCTATAGATTCTACGATCACCCTATTGTTAATATCGAAGAATTTATATGCTTTACTATTCACAGCATAACCAATAAAAACGCATTCATAAGCTCTACTTGCAAGTTTCGACCTTTTCGGGTCAGGAATACGAACATATGCTAAACAGCCCCAAACTTTAAAATATGACACATTGGGTTTCTTGTTTTTCCACAATTCATAAGGTGAAATCAAAGACTTAGAATTAGGAATTCTATTTAGCACATAGCATACAGTCAATAAAATTTCACCCCACCAATGTGAAGCTGCACCCGAACTAAGCATAATCGCAACTACAAGTTCACACAAAGTTCGATTCTTGCGTTCAGCCTTTCCATTCATTTCGGGTGAATATGGAGCAGTTTTCTCATGTATTATACAAGTAGAGTTATAAAAAGCAATGAACTCATTCGAATCATACTCAGTGCCTCTATCACTACGAAGTCTTTTAATCTTTCTATTAAACTGGTTCTCAACCTCATTGAGAAAGATTTTAAACATATCAAATGCTTCACTCTTATGCTTCATTAAGTACACAGAGGTGTAATTCGAATGATCGTCAATAAACGTGATAAAGTATCGATGTCCATTTCTAGTTAGAACTCCATCTAATTCACACATATCAGAATGAATCAAATCTAGCAATTCGGTTTCCTTAAAAGTTGATTTATGAGGTTTCTTTGTGATCTTAGCCTTGCTACATGATTCACATTTTTCAAAATCATTTAAGGAAATATTAGGGATAAAACCTAAGTTGCTCATATTCTTAATCAGTTTCTTGTTAACATGACAAAGTCTAGCATGCCACATATTAACAGAACAAACAATGTAAGAAGAAGATGCACTTTTATTCATATCAATAGTAAGTTTAAACATGCCATCAGATGCATAACCCTTTCCAACAAACATGCCATTTTTAGTAAGAGTATATTGATCTGCTCCTATAGTCTGGGTAAATCCGGCCTTATTGAGGAGGTAGCCGGATACAAGATTCTTCCTCATTTCTGGAGTGTGCAGGACTTCCTTCAGAGTGACAGTCCTTCCAGAGGTGAACTTGAGATCAACCTCACCAGTACCAAGAACCTTAGTGGTGTGGGAGTCACCCAACAACACTTTCTTATCATCAGCCTCAGAATACTTTTTGAACAAGGAGCGATCATAACAGACATGGCGAGAAGCGCCAGTGTCTATCCACCACCCTTCTGAACCACTTATCAGATTAACCTCTGATATCATAGCCACTAGTGGTTCTCCATCCACCAGGTTCGCCTGTGGAGCGCGACGCCTGGGGTTCTTGCAATTTCTTGCCATATGACCAGGCTTGTTACAATTGTAACACACAAATTGGACAGAGTCCGTGTTTCGAGCCTGGCCTCCAGAAGGGGGTAACTTCTTGTTCTGATTCAGTCTTCCGTTCCGGTTCTGGTTCTGATTTGGCTTCCCAATTCCTCCTTTCGGCTTGAGCGCAGCCGAACTATGGTTCTTTTTGTTTGCAACAAAGAGAACCTCATCCTTCTGATCTTGTTTCCGAGCCTCCTCCTCAATACGGAGCCGAACAATCAAGCTTTCCATTGAAAAATCTTTTGACTTGTGACGGAGATCCTTTTTAAAGTCTTTCCAACTAGGAGGCAGTTTATCAATAAGAACAGCAACCTGAAATTGTTCACAAATAGACATGCCCTCAGAAAGAATTTCATGTGCAACTTTCTGTAAATCGTGTGCCTGGGAAACCACGGATTTTTCATCAATCATAGAAAACTTCAAGTAGCGACTAACAGCATATTTCTTAGTTCCAGCCTCTTCGGTATCATACTTTTTCTAGAGGGCATCCCAAAGTTCTTTAGCAGTGTTGAAATTGGAATAATAATCATAAAGGTCATCAGTCAAAGCATTCAGAATGAAGTTCTTGCACAAAAAATCATCATTGGTCCATTTTTCTATCGCCTTAGTGTTTTCAGTAGTAGGAGGGTTAGCAGCAACAGGTTTCACAGAATCACAACAACCAGCAAGTTTTTGAGTAGTCAGAAAGAAAAACATCTTTTGCTTCCAACGTTTAAAATGCAGCCCCTCAAAGCGAAAAGGTTTGTTGATATCAGTAGTGGTAACAGAGATCTTGTTTTCAGAATCCATGGCAGATTGGAACGTCTTAAAATTGTTGGATTAACTGCTATAAAACAAGAACGTATTACCTCGAATTCTGTTATTGAAAAACAGAATACCAAATTGTAGAACAACAGCTGGGTTGAGTCGCGGACTAGGTCGCTCTCTTTAAGACGTTTCGCGGCTCTGCCCAGATTGTGCAAGCAGTTCGTAAATGCCCCGCCGTCCCCAGGATAAAACAGCCCAGAATTCACCACCTCTGCTCGGCCCTCTCTGCACAGAAGAAAACCGAAAACAAAACACAATTCTACCTATTGCTCGAACTCAACAGAAAAGGTTTTAGTGAGGAAGAGAGATGATTGTTTTCTGTGTATAAAACCAATTCCGAAATGCTGTTTATATAGGCGAGGGCTGGACTGATTTTTGGAAACAAAAAATCAAATCAAATCGGATTAATTTGATTCAGCACACGTTTTTTTTAAACGTTTTCCTTAATCAGCTAAAATCAAATCAAATCACATTCCTTTAATTTAGCACACGTTTTAAACACGTTTTTCTTAATCAAATTGCTTTGATTAATCAGTAACAATTTTCAGTTTCCTATTTTGAAAAAGATTTGATTGACTGAAAATTCTGTAACAATAAAAACGTGTTTCAAAAATTTTTTTCAGCAAAAACGTGGGCCTTACTAGTACGTGCGCGAGGCTCAAATCCCGGATTTGCACCCCCCCTGCGCATATAACTCGTGACGCACACCCGGTTAACTAGTTTCCGAATCAGTTTTCCAAATTGCCGCCCATTTTCCTGAGCGCGCGAGACCTCTCCTTGGTTCCTTGTTCACAAACTCATTTGTGTGTAAACTCATTTAAAGTAGAGAGAAGTCTTGTGTCTAGCCAATGTGGGACTAGAGAAAAACCCATTGTTTTAGAAATACACACTAAGTTCCAACAATCCCCCACTTGTATTTTTAAAAAACAAAATATTCGAGCAAAGGTATAAAGCTGTGCATAAGTAAAGGTGTCTTTCGACTTGAACCGTTACATAGTGATAGTGTTTCAAATAATAACTAGAGTGACTTGTGGTCTTGAACTCTAAGTCTGAGAGCACTACACACACAACTCTACTAATGTGTAATGTTTAAAGCCAGCACTTTACGGCCATGTGCTTATATCCCAGTTTCATGAATGACCTAGAGAATTTGCCCAAATTCTCCCAAGAAGCGGCCACACTTCAACATTCATATAGGTGAGTCTATCAAGAGTACTCCTGTAGTCTAGGTACTCCACTCCACATAGAGCTATAGAACTCATTAAGTGTTATAGGTAACACAACCTCTTTCGCTACAGGATGTCATGCTTCTTAGGGATGGACTTGGAGTGTAACTCCTCATAGCATGATTCTTACCATATCACCATGTGACTCGTTTATCCCTTTGAACCTATTTCTTGGGATCTCCAGTCTATAGGTTGGGTATCCATCACAAGTGACTCATTTCTCAATGGGCTTTAGCCCCATCCCTTTCGAGGTGTCCCACACCTTCTCTCGAGCTAATCCTTTCGTCAAAGGATCAGCCAGGTTCTCAGCTGACCGTACATAATCCACTCTAACAGCCCCTTTAGTGAGCAACTCTCTAATTGTGCTGTGCTTACGACGTATTTGTCGTTTCTTATCGTTGTAAAAACGATTCTGAACTTTTGCAATAGCCGCGGTACTATCGCAATGGATTAGTATGGCCGGTATCGGTTTTTCCCATAAGGGAATCTCTGACAGGAGGTTTCTCAACCAAGCTGCCTCTTCACTAGCCACAGCTAGCGCTATCATCTCAGACTCCATAGTGGATTGCGCCAAAATTGTTTGTTTCTTGGACTTCCAAGAGACTGCACCTCCTGCTATATTGAACACATACCCACTAGTTGCTTTGGAGTCATCTGAAAGGGTGTTCCAATCAGCATCACTGTATCCCTCTAGAACAGCGGGAAACTTTTGATAGTGTAATCCGAGGTTCATGGTTCTTTTCAGATACCGCATGAGCCTCTCAATAGCAAACCAATGCTCCATCCCTGGCCTGCTAGTAAACCTGCATAATACCCCCACTGCATAAGCAATATCTGGTCTCGTACAATCACAAGCATAACGAAGACTACCAATAATGCTAGCATACTCAGATTGTCTAACACTATCTCCAGTGTTCTTAAACAATTTAATGCTAGGATCAAAAGGAGTGCAAGCAGGTTTACAGTCAAAGTAGTTGTATTTCTTCAAGATCTTTTCAATATAATGTGATTGATCAAGAGAAATTCCATTTGCAGATTTAGTAACTTTAACTCCGAGGATTACACTAGCCTCACCCAAATCCTTCATGTCAAAATTTTGGCTAAGCAATAATTTGGTTTCATTCACAACAGATAGGCTTGAACCAAATATCAGAAGGTCATCCACATACAAACAGATAATGGTGCATGCATTATTATCAGACTTGTAATATATGCATTTATCACTCTCATTGACTTTGAAACCATTTGAAACAACTAGACTGTCAAATTTTTCATGCCACTGCTTTGGAGCTTGTTTAAGGCCATAAAGAGATTTAACTAATCTACACACCTTGTGTTCTTGACCATGGACAACAAATCCCTCAGGTTGATCCATATAAATCTCTTCTTCTAAGTCTCCATTTAGAAAAGCAGTTTTAACATCCATTTGATGTACAACTAAGTTATGAACAGCAGCTATGGCAATCAAGACTCGGATAGAAGTAATCCTTGTCACAGGAGAATAGGTATCGAAAAAATCTATGTTCTCCCTTTGTCTATATCCCTCAGCTACGAGTCTGGCTTTATATTTATCCACAGAACCATCAGGTTTCAATTTCTTTTTAAGCACCCATTTGCAACCTATAGCTTTACAGCCCTGTGGTAGGTCTACTAATTTCCAAGTTCTATTGGACTCCAACGAGTCCATTTCATCATTTATGGCTTCTTGCCAAAAATCAGAGTCTGGGGAAGTCAAAGCCTCATTAACAGTAGTGGGGTCCTCTTCTAAAGAGAATGCAAAGTCAGGACCAAAGTCCTTAGCAATACGAGCTCTCTTGCTCCTCCTTGGTTCATTATCAGTGTCCCTAGAGTTCTCGTTTCTAGGTTCTTCTAATCTAGGCACACTACTGCTAGATTCAGCGCCCCCACTATTTCTTGATTTAAAAGGGAACTTTTCTTCATAAAAATCAGCATCTATAGATTCTACGATCACCCTATTGTTAATATCGAAGAATTTATATGCTTTACTATTCACAGCATAACCAATAAAAACGCATTCATAAGCTCTACTTGCAAGTTTCGACCTTTTCGGGTCAGGAATACGAACATATGCTAAACAGCCCCAAACTTTAAAATATGACACATTGGGTTTCTTGTTTTTCCACAATTCATAAGGTGAAATCAAAGACTTAGAATTAGGAATTCTATTTAGCACATAGCATACAGTCAATAAAATTTCACCCCACCAATGTGAAGCTGCACCCGAACTAAGCATAATCGCAACTACAAGTTCACACAAAGTTCGATTCTTGCGTTCAGCCTTTCCATTCATTTCGGGTGAATATGGAGCAGTTTTCTCATGTATTATACAAGTAGAGTTATAAAAAGCAATGAACTCATTCGAATCATACTCAGTGCCTCTATCACTACGAAGTCTTTTAATCTTTCTATTAAACTGGTTCTCAACCTCATTGAGAAAGATTTTAAACATATCAAATGCTTCACTCTTATGCTTCATTAAGTACACAGAGGTGTAATTCGAATGATCGTCAATAAACGTGATAAAGTATCGATGTCCATTTCTAGTTAGAACTCCATCTAATTCACACATATCAGAATGAATCAAATCTAGCAATTCGGTTTCCTTAAAAGTTGATTTATGAGGTTTCTTTGTGATCTTAGCCTTGCTACATGATTCACATTTTTCAAAATCATTTAAGGAAATATTAGGGATAAAACCTAAGTTGCTCATATTCTTAATCAGTTTCTTGTTAACATGACAAAGTCTAGCATGCCACATATTAACAGAACAAACAATGTAAGAAGAAGATGCACTTTTATTCATATCAATAGTAAGTTTAAACATGCCATCAGATGCATAACCCTTTCCAACAAACATGCCATTTTTAGTAAGAGTATATTGATCTGCTCCTATAGTCTGGGTAAATCCGGCCTTATTGAGGAGGTAGCCGGATACAAGATTCTTCCTCATTTCTGGAGTGTGCAGGACTTCCTTCAGAGTGACAGTCCTTCCAGAGGTGAACTTGAGATCAACCTCACCAGTACCAAGAACCTTAGTGGTGTGGGAGTCACCCAACAACACTTTCTTATCATCAGCCTCAGAATACTTTTTGAACAAGGAGCGATCATAACAGACATGGCGAGAAGCGCCAGTGTCTATCCACCACCCTTCTGAACCACTTATCAGATTAACCTCTGATATCATAGCCACTAGTGGTTCTCCATCCACCAGGTTCGCCTGTGGAGCGCGACGCCTGGGGTTCTTGCAATTTCTTGCCATATGACCAGGCTTGTTACAATTGTAACACACAAATTGGACAGAGTCCGTGTTTCGAGCCTGGCCTCCAGAAGGGGGTAACTTCTTGTTCTGATTCAGTCTTCCGTTCCGGTTCTGGTTCTGATTTGGCTTCCCAATTCCTCCTTTCGGCTTGAGCGCAGCCGAACTATGGTTCTTTTTGTTTGCAACAAAGAGAACCTCATCCTTCTGATCTTGTTTCCGAGCCTCCTCCTCAATACGGAGCCGAACAATCAAGCTTTCCATTGAAAAATCTTTTGACTTGTGACGGAGATCCTTTTTAAAGTCTTTCCAACTAGGAGGCAGTTTATCAATAAGAACAGCAACCTGAAATTGTTCACAAATAGACATGCCCTCAGAAAGAATTTCATGTGCAACTTTCTGTAAATCGTGTGCCTGGGAAACCACGGATTTTTCATCAATCATAGAAAACTTCAAGTAGCGACTAACAGCATATTTCTTAGTTCCAGCCTCTTCGGTATCATACTTTTTCTAGAGGGCATCCCAAAGTTCTTTAGCAGTGTTGAAATTGGAATAATAATCATAAAGGTCATCAGTCAAAGCATTCAGAATGAAGTTCTTGCACAAAAAATCATCATTGGTCCATTTTTCTATCGCCTTAGTGTTTTCAGTAGTAGGAGGGTTAGCAGCAACAGGTTTCACAGAATCACAACAACCAGCAAGTTTTTGAGTAGTCAGAAAGAAAAACATCTTTTGCTTCCAACGTTTAAAATGCAGCCCCTCAAAGCGAAAAGGTTTGTTGATATCAGTAGTGGTAACAGAGATCTTGTTTTCAGAATCCATGGCAGATTGGAACGTCTTAAAATTGTTGGATTAACTGCTATAAAACAAGAACGTATTACCTCGAATTCTGTTATTGAAAAACAGAATACCAAATTGTAGAACAACAGCTGGGTTGAGTCGCGGACTAGGTCGCTCTCTTTAAGACGTTTCGCGGCTCTGCCCAGATTGTGCAAGCAGTTCGTAAATGCCCCGCCGTCCCCAGGATAAAACAGCCCAGAATTCACCACCTCTGCTCGGCCCTCTCTGCACAGAAGAAAACCGAAAACAAAACACAATTCTACCTATTGCTCGAACTCAACAGAAAAGGTTTTAGTGAGGAAGAGAGATGATTGTTTTCTGTGTATAAAACCAATTCCGAAATGCTGTTTATATAGGCGAGGGCTGGACTGATTTTTGGAAACAAAAAATCAAATCAAATCGGATTAATTTGATTCAGCACACGTTTTTTTTAAACGTTTTCCTTAATCAGCTAAAATCAAATCAAATCACATTCCTTTAATTTAGCACACGTTTTAAACACGTTTTTCTTAATCAAATTGCTTTGATTAATCAGTAACAATTTTCAGTTTCCTATTTTGAAAAAGATTTGATTGACTGAAAATTCTGTAACAATAAAAACGTGTTTCAAAAATTTTTTTCAGCAAAAACGTGGGCCTTACTAGTACGTGCGCGAGGCTCAAATCCCGGATTTGCACCCCCCCTGCGCGTATAACTCGTGACGCACACCCGGTTAACTAGTTTCCAAATCAGTTTTCCAAATTGCCGCCCATTTTCCTAAGCGCGCGAGACCTCTCCTTGGTTCCTTGTTCACAAACTCATTTGTGTGTAAACTCATTTAAAGTAGAGAGAAGTCTTGTGTCTAGCCAATGTGGGACTAGAGAAAAACCCATTGTTTTAGAAATACACACTAAGTTCCAACAAGATCTTACCGGTGACCTCGAAAGAATCTCAATCTCTAAATCTCCAGGCAGCAGTTTGCAGCTCATCTCCATTGTTCTTGTCATTCCTCTTGTTCCACAATGACTTAATCAAGAGCAATGCTACGTACCTCCGAAAAATATACTTCAAAATCACCCTGAACATGTATTTCTTACCACTAATAAAAGTCTATTAACGATTATAAATACCTGTAAATGTCTATTCGAAGTAACTTCGGGGCACTTTTTTGGGTACCCTGCACTTTCACTTAATCAAAGGTCCAAGACTGGCCTTAAATACGGTGCATTAATATTATTGTCGAAGGACTCGCAAGATCTTGATGAAGTCATGCCATATGTATTTATAATCTTTATGAGATTCGTGTATCGACCGGTTCTAATCATGAAGCGTATTAAAGTATCATCACCATAAAGAAATAGATCCCAACCAATGTTTGACATTGAAGTCATTACCGTAATGTTTGTTAGCATATATAATATTAAGAAATATTATGTTACCATGCAATCTAGGTTATATTTATATGTATATGCTTTCTATTTAGTCTGGTAAATTATTCGTGTTTCCTAGTTAGTCTTGTTTCTTTGTTATTCAAGTTTCCTAGTTGGTTTAGGTTTCTTACTCATCAAGTCTTCTTTGTCTTTACCGGCCATCCGTAGTGAATTTCCTTGATCTCATCGGAATGTTTTTTTTTTTTTTTTTTTGGGATAACTGGATGTTTGAGACAACTTGCGTTTCGGAGCCCTAAAACTAACGACTGGACATAACACCTAGTGGCTCCAAAGTTTTTGAAAGGGAAATTTATAGAAATGGTCCTCCTAGTTTCACCCGAGTCTCATTTTTGTCCTCCAAGTATCAATTTCAACTTTTTTGACCTTTAAGTGTGGTTTTCGTACCAAGTTGGTCCAATTGATAACGTCTGTCAGCCAAATTGATCAGAACAAATCAAATTGATGGCAGACATCATTAATTGGACCAACTTGGTATGAAATGCAAGGTCCAAACTACCATCAATCTAATTTTTTTCATTAAGTTTGGCTAACAGAAGTTATTAATTGGACCAATTTGGTACGAAAACCAAACTTGAAGGTCAAAAGAATTCCAATTGATACTCGAAAGACGAAAATGAGACTCAGGTGAAATTAGGAGGACCATTTCCATAAATTTCCCTTTTAAAAATGTTTAGCATATGTAGGAATGGAACCTGTGACTTCATAAATTTATTGCTTTCTTATTTTATGGAATTTTTTTTTCCAAAGTTACTCTCTTCGTTATCCCCCCACACCATTACAGAATGCAACTCATTTTATTTTTTACGTTTCAATTTTTTTTCCTCAGCAAAGGAAAATATTTTATTAAACTCGAAAAGGGTACATCGAGTACAAGAGAAGGGAGAACTAGAAAGTTCACCACAACCCCGAAGGAAAAAGAAAAGAAGAAAACAAAGTTACACCTAAATCATGAGCCTTCTAACACCATCAATGTTCCTTTTGAAATCTTCCACCATATACACCTTTACATCAAATCTGACTTTAACCCGAAGGGCTGCCCTTGTTTTGATTAGTTCCACCACTTGGTTGAGATCAGCAGCTTTGTTGTTGAAGATAGTATCATTCATTGCAATCCAAATAGACCAAAAATTTGCAAAAAAACAACACTAACAAAAGTATTTTTTTAGATTTCTGGACCGAAAAGAAAACCACCAAGATGATAACCCCAGCAGATTCGAAGGAACCACCCAATCTATATTCCACCATTCTATCACCTTCGACCAAATTTGCTTAGAGAACGGGCATGTTAGCAACACATGCTCTAGTGTTTCCACTTGCCAAATCCTACTATGCATTCCCAAAAATACGTTTCTGCTATTCAAAAAAGATCTTGTCGCAATCTTGTTTTGACATGCTAACCATGCAAAAATCTTTACCTTCGGAGGACTAAGATTTCTCCACAAAGATCCAAGTCTTGTATTGAGGATAAAAGCATAGGCTTCTCATAAATCACAGACTTCACAGAAAATATATTACTATTTGAATTACCAATCCAAAGCATAGTATCCATTCTTGATGGCTCCAGAACTACATTCTGCAATCTCTCATCTAACTCATTGTACTGTGCTCTTTCCTGCTAAAAAATTCTCCTCCGAAATGACAAAGTCCAAGCCCCATTACCTTCTGCATTGAACATATTACAAACCAACTCCTCTTTTTGCATAGATGCCAGGTAAAGTCTAAGATATTCTTCTTGCAGTGTTTGATCCCGTAGCCATTTGTGCTTCCAGAATAATGTATTATTTTTTGATTTAACTTGAATTCTGAAATTTGTTTGAATTATGTTTCCCACCTCATTATTCATATTTCCAATTTCACACATGTCTTTCCAAATGACAAGACAAATCATACATATATGGATATATGCTATTCTATGGGGTAGGAGAGAGGCTAGGAGTTGAACTCCCAACTATGTGGACGAAGGATCTTTAAGGGGGCAAACTGATCAGTAGCCTAGTAGTGGAACCAGAATTCTGGTTCGGGGGCTGACTTGGGGGGAATATCTTTATTAAAAAATATACTCAATTATATTGTGTAGGTTTTCTAGTACAATGATGCAATTTATATGATCTTATATATTCTATTTTAATTATGTCGACAATTGCAGGGTCTATGCGAGCTTATTTTTGTCCATGAAAAAATTTGTAAAATTTAAATGACAAATCTAAGATAACTTTAATTTTAAAAAACTAGATAAAAAAATTATTTAAATATTTATAAATTTCTACACTATTTATATAACTAACTAATAATCCACTCACATATAATATTATAAAATCATGAAATGTACGTGGGGCCGGGCTCCAGCCTTGGGCCCCTGCATACCTCCACCATTGGCTATGTCTCAACCTCTGTTCAGAGTGCAACCTGTACTGCTGTACATGCTTTCGGGTACCTTTTTGAATTTTCTATCCTACGAGAGAAACCAGACGAGGCTGAAAAAAAATTACTTTATATTAATAAAAGGTAATGACTACTGTAATAAACAAGCAAAACATGTGTATCATTTTTTTATGATATATTTTGTTTATAAAATTTTCAAATACAGTCCAATATTTTTATTTGTTCAGTCTCTTGACGAATCGAAAGACAAGAAAGAAAAGTAAAAAAACGATTATCATTGAAGGCCTAAAAACTTGGATCCGAGGGTGCTATAGTGCACCTCGCACTATATCGTGTGGTGCAGAGTCTGCAGACGATCTGGCCGTCCATCTCTGTAATAGACGGCTCGGATTTTAATTCGAACAATGAACGATTAAGATTGATAGGAGTTCGAATTAAATCCGAACCGTCCATGCCAAAATAGACGGTCGGATCAACTACAGTACACTAGTTACCAAACAGCGACAAAGAATCCCAATTCGATCAAATAGCTGGCTTAAAAGCTGGGCGTGCCCTAAACCCACTTTTGGTGTGCCCTAAACCCACTTTTGTAACCATAGTCGACCTGATCCATCACCAGAAACTTGAAAGCAATAGTCTTGAATAGATTGAAAAGTAATTCATATTTGCAAAAAGGTGTAATTTTGAATTTGGTGGCTTACCTAACAAATAGCCCAATAACAAAATGAGATATATTCCAAAAAAAAAAGTAAAAAAAAAAAAAAAAAAGAAGCCCTAATATAAAACATGAACATTGATCCAATTACAAAATATAATTAAAGTCTACAAGGTTTTATATTAATTTTAATAACATATAGCACGATGAGAATGCCCTGTACTCCTGTAGGGGTAGCCTTCTGACTTCAGTAATATGAATCACCATTTTAGAAATGTTCATTTGAGGAAACACCATTTTCCTTTTATTTTTCGTTTATACAAGACAAGACTTTTTGTTTAGGAGAATGAGTTGGCCGAGTGGTCTTGGTCTAGGATTTAGGGGTTTGCTCACACCTTCTATCACAGGTTCAATTTCCCCTACCAAGGCTCTTGGGGCCACCTCATCCCACGCGTAAGCGTATGAAAAGGCTGTGAAGGGAATGTAGAGACTAGTCTGAGGTGTGCATAAACTGGCTCATGACACTATGCATTGCAAAAAGAAAAAAAAGGCCTTTTGGTAATTCTAAAGGGAAGAAAAAAAAAAAAACAAAAAGAGAGATCCTTTGATGCAATGGTATTTATGACATTTACTTTCATACCTTCCCCTGTGCCAAACAACATTATACGTACTTTTTTTTTCTCGGCAAACGAAACTTTTATTAACTCAAAGGGGGTATATCGAAGAATAAGTACACGAAAAAACAAAAACAAAACTATCCAACAAAAAGTTACGTTACACCACCTGAATTGCTACTAAATCCTTAATTTTTGAATTCCATTGAAATAACAAAACTCCTCCACCGTATATATTTTAATCTCAAACTTAGATTTCATCCACATAGCCGCTCTAGTCTTCACAAGCTCACCCACCTCTCCAATACTTGTTGTAGCATTGCTAAATATAGTCATTCCTTACTAACCACAAGACCAAAGAGTTGCCAAAAAGATAGCTTTCCACATACATTTCTCCAAATTTCCAAACCTGCTATCGAACCACCATAGTGCCAAATCTGCCAATGAAGGAGGACATACCCACATTACATGCCACCAGTCCAAAATGAGAGACCATATATCTCAAGAAAACCGACAGTGTAAAAACAAATGTTGGGGAATTTTTAGATGCAAAGAACACAACGGGCAAAGTAACTAGTGTTCCTCCTGAATCACATTCCTGCTGAAAGCCTCTGCTCTAGTAGCTACCTTACTTTGAATTGCCATCCATGCAAACATTATACGTACTTAACTCGGACATTAGCCAGCAAAATAATTAATTATGGCGTTTTTTTTTTTTTTTACACAAGTCTCTGAAATAGGCACAATGACTTGGACATTTATCAATGTAAATTGCAAAGTATGTATTTTTACCATTGATCTCGAAAGGTTCTTAGAATCAAATAACAACTAGACGAATAATTATGAATCGACAATTGCAAAACTTCCAAAGTTATGGAAAGAAGGTTGTGCATGCATGAAATGACGGATATTTACTAATTACTCTACTTTTTTTTTGGTAAGCAAAAAGTGTTTCAATATAAGCTACGCTACCAACTTAACCAAAGATAGTTTTTCTAATTACTCTACTTATTTGCACATACTAATATACAAGAGTGGCATGTTGTAATTTAGTGAGGCAATTGCACGATTAATTATTGACAATATATAGGATTGACGAGATATATATATATATATATATATATACGGGGCGGTTCCGGGGACCCTTAAAGAAACCTCTAAAAAAACCCCTCATAGTTCCCGATCGAATTTTGATGATCCGAACCGTTCAATATAATCAGAACATAATTTTAAGGCTAACTGGGAGAAATCAGCAAAAAAAATGACCGGAAAGGGCTTCATCCGAACAGTTTTTTATTGAACTTTATTGAACGGTTTAATAAAAAACTGCTCAAATCAAGCCCTTCAAGGTCATTTTTTTTGTCAATTTCTCGCGGACACCCTTAAAATCACATTCTGCACACATTGAGCATCTCGGATCATCAAAATTTGATCGGGAACTATGAGATTAAGATTTGGGGGTTTTTTTAGGGGTCCCTTGAACTAGCAGAATTTTTTTTTCATTTTGAGTGGGTGACAGAGACCAACGGGCTTTTCCCCAAAAATCTCTTTTTGGGTTGTGAAAATGATTTAATCAGAATTTCATATAGGAAACTAAAAATAATATTAATTAATTGCGGTGGCATTACGAAATACAACTAAAACTGTTGGGTAATTTTGTTTGAAAATGAACATGCTTTCTTAAGAGCAGCAATACAAGTTGCAGTACCGCAGCACAACCACCCCCTTGTACCACAAGTTGCACTCATAGGCCTATAAATAGTTTCCATTGTACCAAGACCAACCAAGCCAAATGGGGGGGGGGGGGGATGCTTTCTTAAGAGCAGCAATACAAGTTGCAGTACCGCAGCACAACCACCCCCTTGTACCACAAGTTGCACTCATAGGCCTATAAATAGTTTCCATTGTACCAAGACCAACCAAGCCAAATGAGGGGGGGGGGGGGGGGGGGGGGCGCGGGGCTTGGGAGTGTGTGGGGTGGGGGTGAACTTTTTCTGCCTGTTTGCCACCACAGCACAACATAAAACCTATACTCCGTCCTACTATAAGCTTGCAATTCAGTGGCCGAATGCTGTTTGCAACCAGCATGAGTACGTTCTGGGTTCATGTAAACGGCCCATTTCCCAACGGTGTACACTTCATGGGTTGTGGGACTTCGACGAGGATCACAAAACAATCCCCAACTGTAAAGGTGGGGATTGTATATGTTGATCTCTAACATAGTATATGTTCCAGAATCAATAAGCTACAAGCTTTCGAGGTAAAACATAAACCAAATATCCTTCCTCTTTTCTTGACTTTCGGTTTTGCAAAATGATGGTTTTTGTGTGATATTTTTCATGTCCCATCTATTTCTTAATTTGTTTTGGGTTTTTTCTTGGTAAAAGAAAACAAATACCTTCCCTCTTCTCTTCTTAGCTTTTTTATTTTGCAATATTTTGACTTTTTTTTTGGGTAAATGATTTTGGCTCATGTTTTGCAATACTCGATCTCGTGCAATTTTTCAAAACAATGGACTGACCTTGGCTTTGGTCACCATATTCTGTGGATGCACTCTGATCAGTAGTAATTGCTTCACCTCTCTCTCTCTCTCTCTCTGATGTGCTCTCTCTCTCTGATGTGCATATAATCAGTAGTAATTGCTTCACCTCTCTCTTTCTCTCTCTCTCTCTCTCTCTGATGTGCTCTCTCTCTCTCTCTCTGATGTGCATATAATTGTATAAAATGGAAGGGGAGTATTCTTGCGTACACTTAAACTCAAACTTTTTTTTGGCTTGGTACAAAATGACTAGGACTCATCCCTATTTATATTACTCCATGAAAGGCTCTAGTACAAAAATATTTTCATTCAAGATAAACTTTGAGGTAATTCTAGAATTACACATATGACTAATTCTCACCCAAAAAAAAAAACTCTAGATATTTCACAAAAATATTCTAGAATTTCTAGAGCTAGATATTTTAGAATTTCTAAAAACGAGATATTTATATCTTCTTTAATTATAGTATCCTCCATATTGAGGTTTTGTCCATTGGACTTATTTAGACTTAACTTTCTTGTGCCAAATACTAAATTTAGTTAATGCTTGAACAAAATTAATTAAAATTAATATACAATTAAAAAGTAGATACATCTAATAACACTAACAAACTATGCCTACATTCAAGTCTCTCAACTGTGGCTTATTACATTAAGGCTTTCGTTCCCTCTGTTAGGGAAAGAAAAGTCAGGCAATTCACAATCATAGTATGGTTCTTGATGAGCACCCAATAATGCAGATATTTGGTGCGACTAGTCCCGTAGTATGTTGGTTTAACTTGCGTTTATTTAGCTTTTATAATGATATTGCACGTAAGGTAGGTTTTTGTGTATTTCAGGTAATTCGTATAAATAAGGCGCGTTTGAACGCCAAGGAATGCTCCGGGTGCAACCAAGTACTCAAGGCCACGTGCCACCACATTGCGGTGCCCGAAAATTCATGAAAAGATGGTTTGGAGGTTGCTCGGGTCGCTCAAGAGTCAAGGGAATTGAAGGAGGAGTGAGGATTTTGCCAAAGCAATTCACCTTCCGACTAGCTGAGGGTAGAATCGTCATAACTTTTGATGTACAAAGTAATTTTGATCCAAATCACTTGGGTTAGAAAGTAGACTCGACAAGCTTTCCAACGGTCCAAAGAACGCCTAAATCCGAGTTCGGGAGTGTCCGGAGCGAGCCTATGAAGTTTGCCCAAAAATCTGTCAAGCGGGTACCGGTACTGGGCAATTCCCAGTACCGGTACCGGGTGTCCAGAGATCAATTTTCCAGCCCGTTGAAGCCTGGTACCGGTACTGAGAGTTTCCCAGTACCGGTACTGCATGGAAAAATCTGCAGATTTTTGTTATCTTTTTCAACTTTCCATTTATGGAAAGCTTCCACTTATGGAGTATTTTTGGGATATTTTGGGGGACTTTTTGGTCATTTGTAATTTAACTTTAGAGCCCTATAAATAGGCTTGTATGCCTTTTATAGAAGGATGGCCATTTCTAGTCTTTTTTAGGCCTTAGTCTTTCTTGCTTTCTAGGATTTCCTCCATTGTTGCTTTCAAGCTTTCTTAGCTAATTTCTTCAAGAACTCATGTAAGTATTTGTCTTATGTTAATTTCTCGTTTATTAATGTTGTAGCTACGCTTTGGATCTTTGCATAAATCAAGTTTATTTACGTTTTCTTCGGTTAAATCTTTCGCTCCATTTTCTTACCATGTCTAGTCTTTTAGCTATGTGTGAGTAGTCTTTTGGCTAAGTCTTGGGCTAATCTTTCCCAATGACTTAGGTGGTTATTTGGTTCTCGAACTCTCGGGCTTAAAATCATGGTTTTCGGAATTGGATTAATCTAGCCATTTTGGTCTAAGCGAGGGGTGTTAACTCCTTGGTATGTTGTTTAGTCAAGCGGTCTTGGCAAGCGGCATATTGAGGACTCGTGGCCTCCTACGTGTTAGATACATTAGCGAAAATAGGTTGATTTAGTTCTGTTTAATCACATCTTTCTTGAAATGTAGTCATTAAAGCTAAATCTTCCGGGCGTGAGCACGCGGTCGTGACTCTCGCTTGAGTTATAATCGAGAACCGGTAGCGGCCCTTGTCAAGGGATAGACGATCCCTAGACTTGCCTCTTTTAGTTTATAAAGCTCTTTTCTAGTCTTTTCTTTAGTTTTCCATTTCGAAGCTAAACCAAGTTGGCCGCCTTGAACGCCGCACTCTACCATAAAACCTACAATCCAAACTAGCTATATTTCGATTCTCTGTGGGTACGATCCCGGACTTTCCGGTTATTATGCTATCGACGACCTAGCCCTACGCTTGGGGTTTTTCTCAACCTTATTCGAAGGCGAGGTTTGGAGGCTAAGCAGTTCTTTCTACAATCATAGTATGGTTCTTTCTTCTATACAAACCCTACATTGAGGTTGAATTTCTATCAAATGCTTTAGAAAATGTCATAATTTGATCAAATGGCTTAAATTAATGCATTTCGGTTTCCGCTTTTTGAAATAAGGTTCGACTTTTTTCCAATAAGAAATTGTACGATACAAACCGAATTAGGATACGTGAATAAATCGTAGGATACGCGGTCATATCGTAGGATTTCTATACAAAAGATACAGGATGCCACTACAACAAAAATGGCTTTACAGGGCACTCAAAATTGCCTCGAAAAGAGGCCTGTTGGGGCAGTTTGTATATTGGGGCACTTCACCTTAGTGCCGCATGTATCGATGCAGCTATAGGTCTAACGCGGCACTTGTTATGTGGCACTTTAAGGCGCCTCCAAAGCTCTTTCTTACTGCACTTTGAAGTTATTGGAAGGAATGAATGTGGCTTTGTCATTCCTTACAACAGGTTTCTGGTTCTGGGAGGACTCAAAAAAATTAGTAAGTGCTCTTAGAGCATTGCCATGTGGTGCTTAAGGGACCTTCGCCACCACACATCGACATGGTGACATTGCAAATTATGTTAATATGTGGTGAGGAAGGGCTCTGGAATGTCCCGTGGCGGTGCTCTAACAACACTTAATAATCGCTTGGGGAGACTCTCGTGTTGCGTTTCAGGATATATGACTCAAAATTGGGTCATATCTTGGATTGTTTTCTGGGATTCGGAAAACCAAACTGATGAAATAAAAAATACTGCAGTCAGTCTGCCAAATATAGAATTTTTTGGAGTATTTTGAATATAGGACGATATCATGGTAGGGCTGTCATTCAAATCAATCTTCTTCCAAGCCCTTCCCGAGGGCAGAGATTCATAGAAATCTATGGAAAACTCTCGCATAACCAGAGCGAGAGCAACCACTTCCAAAAAGTGCTTCGTATGGCGCAAGATATGGTCCCTCCCTCCCCCAGGTAATGACGGAAATATTCAAATTGAAGAGTTATAAATAAGAGCAAAAACAGAGGATTGTGATACCCGTGGTAAACAATTTCTTGGGGGAAATAAGGCACTACTCCTACTTGCAAAAATATGACCAAAATCTATAAAGTACCTCGTATCCCGCGGTGACAAATTGAGCTTGAGAGAAAGCTTCAAACAGAAACAAGAAACGAGATGCAAATAGAGATGGAAAAGTGGTGCTGTTTACTTCCAATCATCAGGACTCTCGTGCAATCAAAGGAAGACCTACTTTTACTGGATTCCTTAGTTCACTTTCAATTCATCACAACGGCATTAATGAGAAAAGAAGAAGTCTCTTGATAATGAAGGAATAGCTCGATCCGTTAGGACTCCTTTGAGTAGCAGGAAACTTTGGAGGAAGCTATATCGATTTGAAGTCTAGATTGTGAACAACGTTGTGGGGCAAAGATGCCCTATTAGAAACGTTGGTTTTAAACAAAAAGGTTTTTACAAAAATGACGTAGTTTTATGTCTCCAAATAAGTGCCCTATGAAACCCAGCTTTTCGAGGCACTTTCAACTACCCTATCATATTAAATTTAAATAATAAAAAAGGTTAAATTTATACGTCGGTTTTAAACAAAGAAGTGTATTACAAATACGGCGTAGTTTTATGTCTTCAAATAAGTGCCCTATTAAACCCAGCTTTTCAAGGCATTTTCAACTGCCTTATTATATTAAATTAAATTAATAAAAAATGTTAAATTTGGTGTCTAGGCCGACTGCCGCAATAGGTAGAATCAAATGGGGCACTTTACGAGATGGTGCCTCATTAATAACTTGATAAGGCACTGTTAGAAAAATGCCCTTTTAAAAGTGCCCCTTAATCTCCATTTTGTTGTAGTGTGCATGGGATATGTATCTTTCTCCGAATGAGACGATAAAAATTATAAGATACGTATCATGTATCGTAGATTTTTAACAACTATGTGTATGAGAAAAGCAAAATAAAAAATAAGTTTTTTTTTTTTTTTAAATTTGGGGAAATTGGTCGCTTATAACTAAGACGTAAATTGAAAAGTTTTCTCTTTTCATTTGGGGGCCGTGGTGGGAAGTTGGAACTGTGAAGATGTTTATGTTATTTCAAGAACGAAATTTTTGGCCTTTTCTAATAACCAGATGCTCGGGTCAGCTTGCGCGTATCTCGACTAATTCCGATGCCTTATTTTATTTTTTATTATATGTATCCTTTGTAAGAAATATTTAAGGGCTCACTTAGTCACATTGTGATTAATGGAAGTGCCCACTTCCATTGATGATGAAGTGATGGTTTTAAGAAGCTTTTAGCTTTCTCACCTACATCATTATACTAGTTTAATTGGTTTCTTTGATGGAAGGAAACTAGAATGTCTTTATAAGGAGATATAGGGTCCCTAACCTAGCATGGATATATATGTATAATGTAGCTTACTATGGTATCCATCAAACAAGGCATCTCAAGTCATGCATAGGTTGGAAGACACCTAAATATAGTGTGTGTGTGTGTGTGTGTGTGTGTTCGGTGTTCAAACTTGAACAATAATGACTAGAGAATAGTTCGATCCTATTTCCGCTTCGCATACTGATACGTGTATTATTTATTCTTACATGTGGTATCAGAGCCGATCTCTAGTTGATGTTGTTTACTATACAAATTGTATAATTCGTAAGTAATATTACCGAGCTCGATCTGATTATATTGACGGGTCCTAATGGTGATCTTGGTCTCGGTCACAAATTGTACATGCACAAAGGACAAAATTCTTCAATCGGCACATAGCATGGTTTTTCGGGTGTGTCACACCTCAGCCACACCTCTCTCATATACAGGTGGGACCTGTTTCAGTGGGCTCCACTTGTATGTGAGATGGGTACTGTGGCTGAAGTGTGCCACACCCGATGTGTCTCTAGCATTTTTGTTTTCGTTTTTGCTTGTTATCTCTGTTGTTTTGTCGTGGATCAATACCATTTAACAGAATTACAGCAGTTAAGGCACGAACAATATTTTGGGAACATGAATTTCAGAATAATTGAATGCTGGCTTGTGAATATGATTATCAGTCTATCATGTTGTGATTTGGGTTT
Source organism: Rhododendron mucronatum var. ripense (assembly GCA_019656295.1). Taxonomy (NCBI): domain Eukaryota; kingdom Viridiplantae; phylum Streptophyta; class Magnoliopsida; order Ericales; family Ericaceae; genus Rhododendron; species Rhododendron mucronatum. Next base: position 1,273,922 of record BPLT01000014.1, on the reverse strand, counting down.
TGATTTTATACTTGTTGATCCATTACAGTGAAAGCAATTTGATAGCATTTCATATCAATATAATCAATCCATCTATTTGATTAGTTGTCGGACATTCATGATATTTTCTGAATAAAAAAACAGATTGGGCACTTGCTTAGACATGTTTCTGTTCAAGTATGATCACTTCACGCTTAAGTGTGTGAAATGGTGTGGAAGAGGCTATAGGGATTAGTCTGAATATGCGCACATATTGGCCCGGGACACCCTCCATTATTATTTTAAAAAAAAATGGGACTATCATCGAAGGGCTGCCTAAAAACTCGGATCCGGGAGTGCTGTATTGCAACCGATCCAACCGTCCATCTTAGCAGATGGACAGATCAGATTTTAATCTGAATAATGGACTGTTAAGATTAGTAAGAGCTCTAATTAACTCCGAACTGTCTGTGAAAATTTGACAGCCGAATCGGCCGCACTATACTAGTTGCCAAACAGCAACAAAGAAGCCCAATTCAAATAGCTGGCTTAAAAGCTAGGTCTGTCGGGGTTGGGTTGGCTCATTACCAACCGTTGGGTATATTTTAGGATTTTCTTCCTGTTTTGGGCTCAGTCTGTTGGGGCAAAATTAGTTTCCTCCGTATGGTTAGGAGAAGAGCGTCTTGGGTGGTCAAGCCAATGTACTCAAGCCCATATTATTTTTGTACTTCATATTATGAGTTAATGAAACTTATTTTTGCTAATGAACATAAAAAAAAAAAAAAAAAGGCTGGGTCTGCCCTTAACCCACTCTTGTAACCACATGGTAACGTAATAGTCGACCTGATCCATCGCCAGAAATGAAGCTGAAACTTGAAGTTTTAAAACAATAGTCTTGAGTTAGGCTTGTTTGTTTGAGATACTTAAAATTTTTACTCATGGTTACTAAAATTTTTTCTCTATTTATCTTTTTCAATTCATTACACTTAAAAACTTTTCTTAAAACGCAAACCGAACAAGTAATCCATTGAGTATTCACTAAGTTCTTGTTCTCTTGAACTTAACTTAAATCTGAGAGTTGTCTTTATTTGAATTTTTTTCGCATTAGTTAGTTTTGCACCAAACTTTTGTGGGTTATTGATTTGTCTTGACGAGAGAAATCGGAAACATAAATTTTTTTTTTTACTTTTACCCAAGTATTTTGAGAAATAATCACTTTTTAGCTATAAAAAAAATAACATTTTTGCGCTATAAAGTGGTTATTTATCAAAATACATGGGCAAAAGTAAAAAAAAAATTTAATTTTTCGATTTCTCTCGTCGAGAATAACCTAAAAAAATTTAGCCCAAAACTAACAAATGCGAAAAAAAAATTTAAATAAGAATAAAATTTTCAAATTTAAATTAAATTTAAGTTAAGTTGAAGAAAACAAGCCCTAAAAGAGAGACCCTTTAATGCAACTGTACCAAACAAATGTTTGACTCTTAATGGAAAATGATATTGGCACTCCAGAAATTGGTGCAGGTACTCCAAAAAATAAAAGACTTACACTGATTTTAGAGTGCTTGCATCAATTTTTAGAGTATCAATATCATTTCCCTAAATAATACTACACTTCTAGTTCTTCTTCTTACACAGAAACCAAGAAACTTTTAGGGGCAGGAAATGAACATAAAGAAGTTTTTTTTGGATCCGAACATAAAGAAGTTCCTCACTGTCATATTTCTGTTTTCTCTGTTTCACACCATCAAACCGCAACGAGAGAGACTACAGCATCCGACCGGGGAATCCGACCGAATTCCTGATGCCGCAGCGGGCCCATTCCGTCCACCGGACCGCTGATCGGAGCCGACTAAAAATTCTAAAAAAAAAAATCGAGTGGGCCTATGTGAGAATCAACGGCTTACGCGAGAATCAACGGCATTCGATGTGTGTAGGTGGCCGATCTAAACACTCAATTTTTTTAAACAAACGTATAAAAAAAAATTGAGTGTTTGGATCGGCCACCTACAAATATTAGATGCCATTAATTCTTGCGTAGGCCCATTCAGGTTTTTTTTTTAGAATTTTTGGTCGGCTCCGATCAGCCGTCCGGTGACCGGAGTGGGTCCGGCGAGGCGTTAGGAATTCGGTCGGGATGCTCAGACTTTCTGAACCGCAACCATCTCCATCCAGCACTACAAAAGTTACCCAGCTTCCTTTAAGCTTGCCCTCCTATGGCCAAACTCTGTTTGCACCCCAACAACTTCTGGTTTTTTTTTTTTTCCCATGCCAAAGGCCCGTTCCCCAAAGATTCACGATACATGGCCTCTGGGGATTTGATGGTTTTGGCAAAGCGATTCCTTGTTGTACAAAGGGCGATCTGTTACAGACAACCGACGTCCGTATAACGAAATTTACCTACGTTCTTTGTTTTACAGTAGGAACAATAGGAGTACTTCTTTTAGAACACTCTTATCGGCCTCTCCAAATTTTGAGCTAAATTAATTTGAAAAAGACATTTAATTTGAAAAAAAACATTTTTGTATTTTACATGCTCACTTTTCTTAACCCTTACTGCATCCAACTCAACATTTTAACTCTCCCTAATTAAAATACAATTTTTTCCTCTCTCTTCATTTGTAGTATTTGTTTTTTCTGGTTCTTCTTTCTCACAGTGTTTTTCCTTCCATGTTCTCTCTCTCTCTCTCTCTCACCTATTTTTCAGAAATTAAAAATACTCATTGATATCTAGTAAGTTGTTAAAAATTTTTAATTTTTTCTTTTAAAAATTGTATTATTTTTAACACTCCGTTTTGCAGATCGGACAAAGGATTTGGGACGGAGGGAGTATATATCATCTGGGTTTGTTCACGTTTTCCCTAGACCAAAACAGAGCATCCCCAAATTATTTTTGCAATATTTTCCTGTAATTTCCACCGGTGGCAGTCTTGCATCTTTACCTCCGAAATTATAGAGGAGATCTGTTTTCGACCCTTTTTTCCTATAGCAATATCGATCAGAATAAAAACGAGTTGTATAGAGTGACGTTTCTGTTTAGTCTTTGGCAAAATAAACTACTCGTACGGGTTTAATGCTTTGGCTTCCTCTCTCTTCCTTTGGTTTCATTCTCAGGTGGGTTACAAGAGATCTGAGCTTGAGGAAGAATGGCCCAAATTGCTAGGAGATGATTTCGCATTCTGGTCACAACAGTGGAAAAGGCATGGGAGATGCCTCTTCGGCATGACCCCTAAAAGCTATTTCGATACTGCAATAGTTGTAATGGAAGAAGCTGGTCCTCTGCTTCAACTGCTACGGGTTGCCAAAGGTACGATCTGCAAATATGGCATAATTTTGTGAAATCCTCCTCACCTCCCTCCAAGGTTTTTTTTTTTTTTTTTTCCCCACTTTTTTCCTCTTTTGATTCAGGGTTATCACCTGATCGAAATCAGGCGTATTCCTCTAATGATTTCCCGGCACCTGTTCAAAACCAAATCAATGTGATCACTGAGATAGCATGCAAAAGTGATTTTAATGGTGGGTATCAGCTGCACGAGGTTCTTTTCTGTGCTTCCACCACTGGGGCTTTGATGAATTGCAGCTACAACGCTACGAACTGGTACATAACCAAAGAATGTCCGGGCAAGATCTTTCTCCACAACCCCCCCCCCCCCAGCCAGAGGCGCCACCGGCTCCCACGCTGGTTATATCTATGCCTCCGTTCTACATCGCCCTTGCATTTGCGCGGGCTATATCCGCGCCTCTGTTCTACATCGCCCTTACATTTGCACTGGCTATATCTGCGCCTGAGTGCCTCCGTTCTACATCGCCCTTAGGTTTGCGCTGGCTATATCTGCACCTCTGTTCTACATTGCCCTGTTCTACGTCACCCTTACGTTTGTGCTGATTATATCTGCGCTTCTGTTCTACATCGCCCTTACGTTTGCGCTGGCTATATCTACGCCTCCGTTCTACATCGCCCTTATGTTTGCGTTCTATGTAATTGTTCGATTAATGTGATTGGAGAAATGTCCTGTTCTAAAACAAAATAAAAAAAAAAAGACTGGAGCAAATGGAAGGCTATTAGGAGATACATATAACCCTCAAATGTGTTTATATATGGGTTATGATCAGTATTATTTCAAAGGACTTGACTATAGTAAAAGGTTTATGGTTATAGCTTCATCTTTATTATTCTGTCCTTTATAAAGTTTGTCTCTTGTGGTGTGTTTTTTTTTTGAAAAATAGTCTCTAGTTGCAACAAAAATGTTCAATGGTTATAGCGGAAGGGCCCACTTTAATTGAGTGATTTGAATTCGGAAAATGATATTAACACTTCCTTTTTTATAATTTACTCTTTTTTGTCATTATTCACATGAATTTACTAGTTTGCCCTTAAATATATGGAAAAGTGAATTGAAAAAGGGCAAGAAAGTAAATTCATATGGAAAGGAAAAAAAAAAAGAAGTAACTTGTAGAAAATGAGTGCAAAAATCTATTCTCTTGAATTCATGCTATTATCTACTAACTGAGAAATTATCAACTGCAAGGAGCATTTGTTACAGCAATCCAACATCCTGTTCCTGGCCAACTAAAAAAACAGGTATAAAACATGGTGAACAGTGAACACCAAGGCAATGCAAATTATCTTGTTTGGTTCGGGTTTTGAGGAAGGTTTTTTAGAATAATGAGTGGAAAGAGAGATAGAAATAATTTATTAGAGATTGTGTACAAGAGTTTTGAAAAACAATCAGTGGCGGATTCAAGAATTTTCTGCAAATGGATCACCCCGTCTTATATGTTTCAAAGTCGTAGGCGAATTCACATCAATTTTTATTATTTAATTTTAAAATGAGTATATATCCATCAATTTTTTTTGAGCTTGTAAAAAAATTATAAAAAAATGTAAAATGTTAAAGCAAAAATGTATTTTTGTTGTGTAAGTTAAAATGTAAAGTAAATATATTTTTGCTAAAGCAAAAACATATTTTTGTTAAAGCAAAAGTATAAAATTTTAAAGCAAAAACGCATTTTTGTTAAAGCAAAACGTTAAAATGTTAAAGTAAAATCTAAATATTTTTGTTCCAATGGTTAACAATGACCAAAAATGTAGGGGAAATGTTGACGTCAACAGCAAAAATCGAACTCGCGTTGCTTACGTGGAGGTACAGCATCCTACCACTAGAACCACCGAGAGGATTCAATAGTTGTTGGGACATTTTATATAAACTACTTCCCTAAACTTTGGGTCCCTTCCTTGGGGCCTAATTTTCAGGTGAGTCACGTGAGCCTTTATTGGATCCGCCCATGAAAACAACTAGACGGATAAATAATGAATCAACAATAGCAAAACTGTCGAAGTTATAGAAAGAAAGTTGATGCATGAAATGACATATAGAATTATTGAATTATTTACTTACTTGCACATAATGTACAAGAGTGGCATGTTGTAATCTAGTGAGGCACTTGCCGGGACTGCAGTTCAAGGGGAAAAAAAGTTTGCTGGGGACTGCGGTTTCTGTGTATTAAACTACCCCAACTAAGGAGCAATTGATCGTTGTTAAAATCATATTCTTCGAGGATGCTAAACACCTTCCATCTATATATAGGAGAAACCCGAATACCGTGGCCATCCAGAAGAATATCTGAGGTGAATTCCGTATTGGACTTGGATACGTAAACAATTTTACGGGGTCTCCCTTAAGAAAAGAGTCATGGTCCGTTCTACATTTGAATACCACAAGGGATGAAATTATGAAATACCCAATGGACAAAAAAATCTCATGAAGGCAGGAAAAGTCCGAAATTTATTCCCCAATTTATTTTACTACACTTGGGATCTTGGTACATAAACTCACTCTGTAGACTAGTTTGCCCCGTTTCATACAAAAATATGTACACGAGTCTAACGTCTCATCAGCACAACCATTTACACAAAATGGAAAGGTACATGCTCTTACTATAACCCAACAACAAAAAGTAGAAATCAGTTGCTACTTCCAGCTAATCTATGACTCTTCAGTCTTCATCGTCGCTCTCCTCCCGGTTGGAGAGTTCTGTGAACTGACTCCCGCATATGAGTACCATGAATCGAACTCGCAGTAGTTTGAATCCACCAATGGAACCACTACTTTCCATTTCCACCATGACACAAGTTAGAAATTTTCCAAGCTACAAACTTTATGAGTTCTCATGGAAGTTGAGAGACCTTGACAATGCTGCGGGATTGGCTTGTAACACCGAAGAGGTATCTGATGTATGATTCTTCTCACCACCCTTCGATTGGAAGGGTTTGAAAAGACTTCCCCCGCTAACTGAATCCGCTTTATCATTTTTAATTCCCAGTGTCGCCCATATAGAACTCCTTGCGGCTTCTCCTAGGTCGTCAATTCTCAAAGTTTTTGGAATCCACAGGTACCGCTCAGGACTACTCTCTTTCCGTGGCTCTTCTTCACCGGACGAAGTATGCTTAACCTCTTTTTCGTCCCTTGAATGCTTCCCCAACGTTGGGGAATTAGGACCAGAACTAGGAGCTGTTTGGTTTGGACAAGAATTAGGTGGTGCTACCAAAGGAACATTCCAAGTTCCCGGCATGGTACAACCCCAATAAGGCGGTGGTGCAGGATAGAACGGCATAGGAAAGCCTGGAGGGCAAAAAGCAGGGTTCCACTGAGCCGGATTCCACGGGTAAGGCCATGGAGCCCCAGGAAAACAAGGTACTTGCGGGTGGAAGCCATTGAAATTTTGCATTATCGGATTGTGTGGTCCCATTTTGCCAACATCGTCCTTAGAATTTGCAGCAGTGACTGATGATCCGCTAGACTGATCATCCCCAATCTCTCCACCTCCGTAACAAACAGGAACTCTCTGTTCTTCCAGTTTATGAAACCCGTTTTGTGAACAATTACGCATTGTGCTCTCTGCAATGTTCAAAACTTGAGCCATGGACTCACAAAGAGGAGAGTCCGTGCCAAACGTGAGGACGGTGCCATTGGGCTTTAGAGTGGGGTGGAGGGTCCCATTGGGAAGATCCGCTCGAGCATTCTGAAGAGCTTCCGACACGGTGATGTGGCGATAGTGAGAAGCTGAGTTCTTGTTCTTCCGACGACCAGCGCCCACTGGAACGTTCCTCATTGTCCCCCCTGCTGTCCAGTATCTCTGGCAGTTCTTACAGAAGTGGCGAGGCTGGTTGACATTGTAATTGTTGTAGTAACAAAACTTTGTGTCCATGCTATTACAGCGGGGGCATGGAAGTATCTTGTCTGGTTTCTTTAGGGTTTTATCCTGTGAGTTACTAGTGTCGCTGTGCTCTTCTTCAGTCTTCGAAGTTTTTGTTGCTGCAGCTTCATTGTCGAAGGATGGAGTCTTTGGGTTCTCATTTACTACTTCAGTTGCATTTGAAACTGTAATCTCCTCAGCAGTAATAGGCTGGGATCCATCTTCCTGTTTTGTATCCTGTAGTCTTTCGCCTGAGAGGGCCTGAATAGATCAGACAGACTTCAATGAGAAAAAGGAGAAATTCATGTCTTATTCCTCATAGCAGATAGAACAGTTGAAGTAGAATGAATTAGAGATGTCTTATAGTCTTTGTGACGTGAACCTCGTTATATGGACTGTTCAAAATATGAGAGGCCACAAAGTGGGAGGCGAGTCATTTCTGGGAATACATTGGGTGAACAGGTTTACACAGTTTTGATAATTCAACTATCACTAGACAGGGATGTAAAATTTTTTTATCCGAATTCACATCTGTAACTCCTGGAAATTGGAGCAAGAAGTTCAGACTAATCAAAAGTGAGCAACAACAACACTACCCAGGAGCTATAAACATGATAGAACCCGCAAAAATAACTCATGAAGTCATCAGAAGTAACCATCAACCTCATCGATTTGCTTGTAACAACATCTATGTAAGCGAAAAACTTAAGTGACATCAATAAGAAACCAGTTTTTCCTTATAAACTTGAGTATTTACACTTGGCAGTTTCCAATTGTGAGATACCACCAAATGGATATTACTAGCAGCTAGCTGTATCCTTCACACATGAATATGAGGGATTGAGAAACTAAACATCAAGATATTCAAAGAAAAATGACTGACAAATAGTGTAGATAAGATCATCAAAGAACACAGTCTGCAACAGCTGTCAAAGAAAGAGTCTTGAAACTAGGGATGTGAAAAATGAAATTGCAATCAACTTCACTTCGGGAATCAACAAACACATGGCAAGAAAATTGACCGTGAAGAAGGATTATTTACACCTATAGAGAAGATTAGCCTCTCTTTCTTCAAGTATATTGCCTAATAATATGGTCATCTACTCATGAAATCAACCAAAAGTTTTAATTAGCAAAATCATACGCACCTGGAAAATTCGACGAATCCATAACTACACTATCCTACAACAAAAAAGTCCAATTTCAACATCAATTGACAGAAACCATATCTGAAAACTCTAACTAGACAATACGGCTCCTCAGTAAAACAATCAAACTGCTTAAAGATAGGAATTGTGAAGCAGAATTACTCTATCCTACAACAAAAAGGTCCAATTTCAACATCAATCGACACAAACTGTATCTGAAAACCCTAACTAGACAATACGCCTCCTCAATAAAACCATCAAACCACGTAAAATCATCCACGACCTATTACTCCTCTCAGTATTTCAAATAATGGCTCATGCTCAGAATAGAAAATACTTCCACTATCCTACAATTCAAAGGTCCAATTGCACTATCAATCGACCCACCGTGCCCAGAAAAACCTAATTACGCAATAAGCCTCCTCAAAAAACTCTTCAAACCACACAAAATTATTCGCTACCCATCACTCTCTCACTATTTCAACCAATGGGTCGTGCTCAGAATACAAAATACCCGATCCAATCCATACCTTATCAGGTTCTCGATCTTTAAAACTGTATCCAAATCCCTAACTGGACAACAGGCCTCCTCAAGAAATTATTCAATCCACGTAAAATTATCCTCGACCCAATACCCATGTAACTATTCCGAATAATGGGTCGTGCTCAGAATACAAAATACTCGATCCAATCCATATCTAATCAGGTTCTTGATCTTTAAAAACTGTAAATCCAAAAACCCTACCTCAAGAAACTCTTCAAACCACGCCAAATTAACCACGACCCATTACTTATCTAAGTATTCCAAATAATGGGTCATGCTCAGAAAATTTAAAAATAAAAAATAAACACTCGATCTAATCCATACCTCATCAGGTTCTTGATCTTTTCCACCTCTGTGCGAGTTGCTAATCTCCTCGAGCGAAGATGGAAGATCCTCATCGGCAACAGGATCTCGCAGCGGAATCGTCTTTCCAAATAGCTTAATCGCTGGGTCTTTCCCTTCCGACATTCAGTCAGATAATAAAGAGAGAGAGAGAGAGAGAGAGAGAGAGAGAGAGAGAGAGAGAGAAATCCGGTGGGTTTGGGGATTAGATCTCGAGAGCAGGGGGAGTGTTTGGCGTTGGGGAGGCTTGTTTGGTTTCGGCGCCGCAATCTGGAAATGAGTTTCGCTTTTCTTGATCAAGTAATAGTAGTAGTAGCAAAGGTGGGTGCGCCACGTCAGCGGGGAAAACGAATTCTCAGCCACAAGAAGTTTATGTGGCCTCCGGGCTTCCAATTTTCCTTTCGACCTTTTTGATTCTCGCTTTTAAGAAAAGCGAACGAATCCCTTTTCTGAGTCATCTCCCCAATTCCAATTCCTCGGCTACCTCCCCACCCAAGCTCCACTTTTCAAAAAGTCGCCTAACTTTTTGTTCTTTGTTTATGCGTCCCGAACTTATCCATCAGGCCTCTCCAAACACACTTTCTGGGGGCATAGTCGTGATTCATAGGGCAGTAAACGAGCCGAGCATAGTTTTTGTTGAGCTTGAGCTTAACTTATCGTTTTTTAAATGAGTTAAAAATTCAAACTCAAGTTAGGACTGTAAATGAGCCAAGCAGAGTTTTGTTTAGCTCGAGCTTGACTCATCATTTATTAAACGAGCCAAAAATTTGAGCTCGAGCCCCCTTATCGAGCTAAGCTAAGTCATTTACTAAACGAGTCTGTTTAATTGAGTCGAGCCACCCTAAACGAGCCAAGCTTTTGTCAAACCAGCCGAGTTTTGCTCGTTTACTAAACAATTCGAACCGATTCTTAACGAACCGAGTCATTAGCATTGCTCTTTTTTGGGTCTTGTTATAGACCCGCAATAGTAATTCAAACCATTCACCTAGAAGTCTTCGCTAAGAATAATTTATGCGTAAAAGATCAACTTAATCGAACATCAGTAAGTATATGAACAATTTACATGAAATATACAGTTCACATGTTGACTCATGTTGTATCAAAAAGAAGACTGAATAAACGATTCGAATCATCGTTGTGGGCCCATAATGGGAACTGAAATATTATACTACTACTAGTTTGAAGATTTTTTTGTGGATAGAAGTGTGTGGAGGTGAGATGATGCCTTCTTTTTAGCTTTTTCCCCAACTTTTTCTCTCTTTATTTCTGTTTGTGGTGTGGGATTTAAGTTGGAAAAGTGGTTTGAATGTTGGTCTCAAGAGTACTTGTGGAACTACTTCCCATCAAGTCATTAAAAACTAACGGATGAGAGCTGAGCAACCCAACCACTTTTACACCCTGCTGAAAATAAACCTGCTTCCTCGTTATCAATCTTCTTCTATTTTTTACCTTTCCTTTCTCAATAATCGCTCTCATAAATTTTACAAATTTTTAGGAGTAATATACTGAAAAGATACATTTACTGATTTACGCTCGTATTTGCAAATGTTGTTGATGTCTCCGCAAGCGTATTGACTTAAATCATACAACGCTTAAGAGTCGAGATCAAATGTAAAAGTGTCAAAGCGCCTTTATGAACCAACTTTGCTACGATCACAACCTATCATATATGCACAAAAATCCACACGCTCATTTGGAATACATGTGACTTGTGGGGCTCACATACTTTGCCCACCTCTGGTGTGCTAGGGGGTCATGTGTCTAGTGAGTGTGTATTTGTTTATGAACAACCAAAAATGATAAAATTTGTTAGAGCTAGCGAAAATTAGAAGGGAGTATAAAGAACAAGAATTAAGAACCTGAGCGAAAAGTATAGTACTAGTATAAATGATTATATGACCAGTGGGCTAGACTTTGGTGCCGTTCCGCTTTTTTTCTAAATATTCTTTTTTAAAAAGAATGTAATTTCAAACTTAAAAATAATGAAATAAAAAATAATTTTTTAATTTTTTTTACACCATTTAAAAGATTTTAATGAGATCTATCAAACAAGATCCATATTGGTGGTAAAATTATTTGTATAAATACATAATTTTTGGGCTTGAAATTACCTTTCTTTTCTAAAATTTTTTTTTAAAAAAAAAACTAGAACGAGCCCTTTGAGTAACAAGGGAGAGTATTTTGATTTGGACCAATCGGCTCATCATGGGTCAAGTTTTGTTAAAACAATTAAAAACATTTCATCATGCTGAAAGACAAGTGGATAAGAATTGATGGTTATAATTAATGTAGACTTGTGTGTGAATATGGGCAAAGGACTCACCGATATCGGTGGAAAATTTATATTTCTATCATTATTTCTCTAGTTGTATTGTTGACCTTTTTACGAGAATTTGATAGGGTTGTTTATCTCCGTCTTTTTTTTTTTTATCAAAACAGAAACATAGCATATACTCCCTCCGTCCCTTTTTAAATGTCCTACTTCGTAACTCCAACTTATTAAAAAGACATCATCATTATACCTTTCACATCAACTTTTTCCTTCACTTTCCATACTTACCCATCATCATTACACTTTTACTCACTTACTTTTCAAAATGGAATCTACTTTTAGGGACAAAATAGACAATGCACCAACTTTTATCCACTAACTTTACAAAATGGACACTAATTAAGGGACAGTCCAAAATGGAATACTGGACCATAAAAAAGGGACGGAGGGAGTATATATTAATAAAAAGGACACTACCGGTCTAAAGTACAAACAACAAAAACAAAATACAACAGAAAAAATCAAAAAGCCGCAAGGAACCAAAAACGCTGGAGCCGGACCCAACGATCACACTCGTGAGGGTGGGTGGAGTGATCAAGGGAGTGGCCAGGTATGAGAAGAGCAAATCTCAAGATAGAACCGCCGCACCGTTGAGCACAAGCCCGCCGCAGAAACACAGGCCGAAGCCACTGCCGAACGCCGCCACCGTCGCCGCTGTTGAGCTGGTTCTGAAAACCCAGATCTAGAAGCCTAGATCTGAGCCCCCTGCATCCAAATATAATGGGGAGAGGGGAGAACTCCCTCCCAAAGGAAGGAATCTCACCCTACTCACAACTATGGAGGCCGGAGAAGAGAGGAGAGGAGAGGAGAGGAGAGGCGAGAGAGAGCTGTTTATCTCTGTCTTGTAAACTCTATTAATTAGTTGTTTAATGCATGATATTTTTTCCAAAAAAGAGAGAGGGCTTTAGTAATTTCATGGTTTTTGTTGATTCTTAAATTCAATTCAGTTGTAAGCATCTCTAATCCGTCTCTATTCCTCTGAAATGTAGGATGAATGTAACACATTAAGGAGAGATTTTGTATTTTATTTTTTATTTTTATTTTACATTTTGGAAGAATTTTGAAGGAACCTATAGTATTTTTTAGAGATTTGGTCCTCTAAAAATAGTTTGATTCTCTAAATATTGAAGACCAAAAGTAAATTTGGAGAACCAAATCTGTAAAAAGAATAACGGGGTCCCTCTAAGATTCTTCCAAAAAGTATAAAAAGTGAAGAATTTTTTTTTATGAATTATAAAATCTTCCTCAATATGTGACATCCATCCTCCATTTCGAAAAAATAGAGATGGGATTGGAGATGAGAAGCATTTCTTCCAGAGAAAATTTGAGGGTAAAAAGGAGACAAATGGCATAAATGGTTGTGGCACTAAAGAATAGTTTCGTGGTATTAGGGCCTTTAATTATGGGTGTTTGTTACAAATTCGTATTTTGTTTATTAAACACTAAAAAGTAAAAGTATATTATTATTGTTTTCACATTTTCGTTTTAGTATATATCAAATCCACAATCAAACATGACCTCACCATGTTAGGACAATATACAATGATCACTAAATATTTCCCCTAGTAATATTAAATTCGAAATTTTCGGCTTAGTGGGTGTTTTCGAAAAATTATTTTTATAATTTTGAAATTCTAGTTTTTCAAAATCAATTTGCAGTGTTTAATAAAAATTGTGGATAACAGATTTTCGGATTCTACATATTTTGAAAGTCTAGAAAAGGAATAACATTTTGAAAATCCCAAAATTGGGTTTGGATAGCTTATGGAGCTTTTCGAAAAAGATTTTTTTTAGATTTTAAGTTTTATAAAAGTTGATTTTTAGCTTTTTGAAGTGAATACCAGCAGTTCTTCCGGTAATTTAATCATAATTCCATAGATATCGTAACACATGTTTATTTGCTTCTAAAATCTAAAATCTGTATTCAAAACTATCGTAAACACGACCTTATTTAGTTTTTTTGTGCAGACTATTGGCTTGAGCTAGTTAATCTCGTAATTTTTAATGCATCACCTAGATATTTGAATCCATTTAAGTACTTCAGTTGCAACAACAACAAGAAGAAGGGAGAGAATACAATAAGCGCAGTCTAAATGAAATTCTTACTTTTTCTTTCTATAAAGTCTTCTCATGAAAATAGGGAATAGCAAAAGACTTGAGTATCATCCCAACAGTTAGACCGATTGTTTTGTGGGTTTTTTCCACACATAATTGTTTAGGATTTGTTTTGGGGTAATACCGTAAGAAAAAAATTTCTCGTAAATCTCCGAATCCCGACATTAATAGCCTGTTATTTACCAGACTAAGATGAGATTTGTCGATATCCGCTTAAGCTGCTCCAGATACTACTGACTGTTGAGGGGGAAAAAAACTAAAAAAAGAAGACTTGAGTGTCACTTTCCAAGTAAACGTTTTCCTTTGTGAAATGGAGTAAATAAAGGAACCAACTTTTTCAAATACTCTGCGAGTCTTTGCCGAGGTTTTTGCGTGGGCACAAACAAAAGCCCCAAAACCAGTGGATTAGCTTTGAACCACGGAACTCCCCGTCAACATCTGATATCAACTCAACACGGCTGCCTCGTCCTCAAAAAAAGCATCCGACGAGGAATTACAACACGGCCCCCCGCCACGTCAGACCCACATTCTCGTTGGGCACCCCACCCAAGGTGCTGCAATGCAACCCCCGCACTACAGCTTGCAGTGCGATCGTTCCGGTCGCCCATCTCGATAATGAATTACTCAAATTTTAATTCGAACAACATATGGTTAAGATTTATATGAGCTTGGATTAATCCGTGACGTTCGTGCCGAGATGAACAGCCGGATTAATTGCATTACACGGTGTAGTGCATAAGCACCCCCATTCCGTTGGGCCCCACCTCCAAAAAGTAAAGCAAAAGAAAAAGGGAATTGATATTTGCGCTCCAAGGTTTACTGCAGGCGCTCCACTTTTTTGTTTTTACACTGTAATATTGCTGGCAACATCACAGTGTAAAAACAAAATATACACTGATGTTGCCAGCAACATCACAGTATAACAACAACAAAAAGGTGGAGCGCCTGCAGTAAATCTTGGAGCGCGAAAATCAGTTCCCAAGAAAAAAGCTCATTTTAATGAGTGCAATTTTGTTCATCCTCTTATTAATTGAAATAGTGTAATAGTATCCACAATTCTATAATCAAAAGTTGCTACATCAACTTTTGATTATTCATTTAAGAGATTGTTAAGGTTAGCAATGTAGATGTCTCCAATGATATAATCAAAATTGGATAACTAAAACTTGTCACATCATCTTTTCAAAGTACAAAAGATTAAAAATTTTGAACAGTGGAAAATAGTTTTTGTAAAAATAGTTTTGAAACTAATAAAAACTATTTAAAATTCTTTTTTTGAAAAAAACTATTTTTAAAAACTATTTTCTGAATAAAAAAATTATTAAAAATTTTATTTTCAAAGATATTGTTCAAAAGAAAGTGAGAGAGGAAAAAGGGAGAGGGATAGAACATTTTTGTGTAGTGATTGATGTATTTGATTGAGAATATGTAGAGTTTATTAAATTTGGTTATTGTCAAAAGGTTGTTAGTTTTGGTTATCCAAAATCCAAAATTTGATTATTTCTAAGGAGGTTGTTAAGTTTGATTATAACATTGTGAGCCACATTTTGCACAAACATTGTTAACTTTAAAAACATTTTACTTTTAATTATAGTACTGTGGATATTCTAAGTCTCACCCCTTTAAAACACTTTTTGATAAACATGACATCACTTTGTGGTGAAATCCACACCATTTCAACTAGGGGTGTCAAATGAGCGGGTTTGGGTCAAAATGGGCAAATTATAAGTGAGTTAGGTCTTTAATGGGTCATTGACTCATTTGGACCCATTAATTATGAGTTAAATTACACATACCCAATCCGACCCATTTATTTAAAATCAAACATGACCCGACCATTAATCCAATTACATACTATATATTAAAACTTAAAATGGCTGAAATACCAATGTACAAATGACCATATTACCCCTATAAATCTAAATGACTAAAATACCCCTGTACACTAAAATTACCACACTATGCCTATACTAAGAAATTAGCAAAAATTCACAAAAGGTAGATTACATTTCCAGATAACTACTTCTACTGATGATTTTTACAACATCTGAACGAACCATTGGTTGGATGATGCGGATGGTTAACTTTTATGGGTCAAATGACTTCGCGTTTTGTGATTGGGTAACAAGGCAATATTTAGTCGAACGACAAGGTGTTCTCTTATTGTCGAATGACGCAATTTGGGTGTGCTCTTGTAAACTTATAATTTGAACTTATTTCTGTATTTTTTAATATTTTTCATAGCTTTTTTTTTTAATCTTTTCGTCATAATTTTTGAGATTAATCGTTCGTCTCGACCAAAGGAGTCTATAAAGTTCAAAATTATGACCGAAAGCAAAAAAAAAGTTCACTAAAAAAAAAAGTATCAAACAAATTCTTATTTGTCTTAAATGCCTTCTTATTTTAATTTTTTCTATATCAGTTCATATTTTTATACTTTTCTAATTAAAAAAGCTACGTACAACACTTGCAATTTCAAACTTCTAAAAGTGTTTTTTTTTTTCAAATTTAATGAAAAAAAAATTCAATTTTTTTTGTCAATTTTTTTTCGTCTTTGATAGTTTCGCTTCAAACTTTTGTGACTTAATGATTCGTCTCGTCAAGAAAAATCGGAAATGTAAAAAATTTTGATCGAAACTCAATAAAGTTTTTCAAAAAGACAAGAATAAGTAAATTTTTTTGTCTTATTAACTTATTTTTGTCTTCATTCAAAAAATTATAAGTTTCGATCAATTTTTTTTTTAATTTTTCCGATTTCTATCATCGAAACGAATCAATAAGTCACAAAAGTTTGACGCAAACAAAGAAATGTAAAAAAATTTGAATAAGAACAAAAAAATAAGTCAATTAACTTTTTAATCCAAACCCTATGCGGGACTAGCACGAGAGAAACTTATTCATAGCAGAGCGCAATTTCACCAGTCCATTTGCGCAATCAATGGATGATATGTGTTTTCAATTTTGACTGGTTAAAATAATTGTTACTAGTCACAATTAATTTTTAATCCAGACCGTCTAAAATATTTTTGGACGCGTGTAATTTAGCATAGAAGAATTGAATGAGAGAGAGACTCATATACGTGTGTATGCAGAAAAATTCTTTCTGTTTTTTTAATCACGTGCAAAGCGCATGTGCGGAGAGTCATATACACGTGTATCAGTGGCGGGGATTTCGATCTGATCAATTGATGAAGGTTTTTTTCATGGGTTATGTTTATGACTTATTCAGTCATTTAAGATGACCAATTCAATTAGACCCAATTAATAAATGGGTTAAATGGATTGGACCAATTCTTACCCAACTAATAAATGGGCTGAGTTAGGTCTATTTTCTCATAGGTTAGTTTGGGTTTATTAATGAATTTGGGTTCAATTTGCCATCTCTAATTTCAATCAATTGAGAAGAGGGCAATATTCACCCTCTCAAGTGGAGGGTGAACAAAATTAAATTCCCTTTTACACCATCCCTTGATTTTGCCCACGCGTCTTGCCTTTACAGGGGACAAAAGGTTCTTCGGATTTACTCCGAGCAGTTCGTGCCAAGATAGAAGGCCGAATCCGCCGCACGTTACCACTGTGCAGCAGCACCCCTCATTCCGTTGGGCCCCACGTCCAGAAAGCTCAAGAAGAAGAAAAGCTCCTTTCACAACATCCCTCACGAATTCACCCACGCGTCCTGCCTTTACACGTGTGTTTACTGGCAGCTGGGCTAACCAAAAAGGAACCGAACCCAGCGAATCTGCTACTAGTGGCTGTGCTTTGCCTTGTTACGGAATACGGATACAAGGTTTCATACGTGACTGACAAGTGTCCCAGGGCAAAAAAAGATGGTGCATTATCCTTTTTCTTTATGCCGTTCGGAAAAAAACCTTTTTTTTTCCTTTTTCTTCGTTCTCCATTTGGATTTGTTTCATGAGAATAAATTTTTTCCACCGGCAGTGGAAAATTGGAGTTTTCACTGCTGCCTTTTTCGATCATACAGTGTGTTAATTGTTAATCTGAACCGTTTATCTTATAGACTCACATAATAATATATCCACACAAAAAATGAACTTGATCGAACATCGTTAGGAGTATCAAAAATTGAATTTTGTTTTGCAAAATTTACAGAATCAATTCGTCCATTTTATAAATTAAAATTCAAATTTTGATATATCTATCGACTTCCAATCAAATGGATTTTTTACATAATAATAGTAGACTACTGGTCTTAAAATATAAACAGTTCAAATTATAACAATAGACGCTCGGTGGGACCCAAAATGGACGGCGGTGAGAAAATGAGATTTTACACTGACAGTGAATAGAATTTATTCTCTTGTTTTAATTGGAACAATTCAAATCATGGAACTTACACCTTCCCCAAGAGTAATGTTAGGCGCATAGATACCATAATACCAATTCGGATACAAATGTGTCAAAAATAGTTTGATGTATGTAACGAATTCGAGACTCGCGGTGATCAAAAAATCGTTAGTGTCTCTATTCAACAGTAATTTGATGTCCGTAGCCTCAACTTTCACTTGGAGCCCACAAGAAGTTTGTACCCCACTTTTACGTATGGTAAAAACAGGCTTGCAGCATTATGTGGTGATGTTTAAAGGGAACTTGAATAGTCACTCCACATAAGTTTGATAACTCCACACTTATGCGTGTGAACATCTGTGTTCAAATCGTCCGAACCTCACTTAATCACTCTGTTCAATAAGCCGTTCTAGATGAAAGAAGGTGCTTTGTTGATGGATAAGACTATTGAGAAAGTAAGTATGGGCGCCCCAAGAGCCAAGAGCACCAACTACTTTTTTCTAAACTTGGGAGTGCCTGCACAATTATATGTCACCCATGTAGGGCACATCAACCACTCCAAATGCCACAGAGTTTGTATATCGGTCAAGATTTGATTATTGATTTCGAAATTACTCCAAAGGAAATTGTTTGTTCCACTTTGAGTTGGTCCAATGCCCATTGTTTAGACTCTACATGCTCAAGGCCCGAACCAAATATTGAGAGCCGGAGAAAACATGACCCAATCCATAAGGCTGTGGACTAGCTTCGGAAAGGAAAGGTTTGAAAATTGGTTTAACCCAAAAAACTTGAGGAGCACAACTAACCTGCTATATAGGTCACATACTCCACGTGCAGAAGCCGGACAGCGTTTTTTAAAAAACACATCCCAATCTACTAAAATTTATGAGATATATAGATGATGGAGAGCGCAACACAAGGTTTGAAAGCGGGAGAGCATGGGCATTTTAAAAGATTATGTGACTAAAGGAACGAAGCATACGCATTCGAAAAGCTATTGGCATAATTTGGCGCGCCGAACAGGTGCTCGTGTTTACTCAAACTTGCTTTGGTTCTTAGTTGCGTTGACATATTGACGAGAGTGATTGAGAGATTCGAATTTGCGACCTCTCGGGGGATTAATCCTGCAGTTACTTTCTCGCAACCACTTGGACAAACCCATTGAGTACTATCTCTTCCAACGCCTAATTAATTTGAATTATTCATGTGTAGTGGTAGTGAGGGTTCATCAAGGACTTTTTGCGACGTAGAGTAGGGGAGAGGAGACTAAAAAAAAAAAAGAAGAGTATGGAAGAGGAAGTCTAAGGTGGTATTCCGGTTTACCCCTTAAAAAATAAGTACTTATTTGTAATTTTCAAGCTTAAAAATAATCGGCTTATTGAAATCAAAAAAATATTCAATATAGATCTTGTTTGATAGATCTCACTTGCAAAAAAAATTAAAAAAATTATTTTCGTAAGTTTATTATTTTCTTAAGTACTTATTTGCAATTTTGAGAAAGTGGAAAGGAGCCTAACTTAAAGGAGTCAATAAAAAAATAAAACTTCAACATAACTTTTCCTCAAGAGAAAGTCTACAATATACACCACTTAAAAGGGTGTACTATATGCATTTATTTTATGGTTCATTCATAACATTTTAGAATATTTCGTAACTTTTATTCTAGAATTCATAACTTTTTAGCAGTACAATTCATAACATTGTCATTATGATTCATAACATTTTGGTGCATCTTGTAACCTTTATACAATTCGTAACTTTTAGCAATACGATTCGTAACATTTTCTCTATAATTCATAACATTTTGGAGGGTGCATATGATACATACTCAAATAAAGAGTGTGTATTGAAGTCTTTTCCTAACTTGAATTGCTAATTTCTTTTCTTTTCTTACATGTTTTCGCTACTCATTTTGTTTCTTAGTTAGGTTGTTATTTGTTAATTCCATCCCCACTTTTTTTAAAATAGAGAAAAAACGAAAACCAATTTCCTTCACGGCTTCACCTGAATTTGTCCATAAAACCGAAAAAGCCAAAGTAGTTTATACAAAGACAAACTCTGCCAAATTTTTTGGCAAATTCAGGCCAAACTGGACCGACTTTTTTTCTCATCAGTCATCCCATCCCAAGCCCAATTGCAGTTTCAGTAAAAACAATTTCCACTATTTCGAAAGAAGGAAGAGAAGAAAAATGTTAATCACAGTCCACATGGCAAATGTTAATGTGTAAAAAAGCGCAATGGTATATGTGAAAAGTGTACAAATATCATTACAAGTGCATTGGTACATGTGAAAAGTACAATAAAACTTTAACTTTTTTTGCATTATGTGGTGCGTTATCTACGGTCTAATGCGCGCGCTGTGATTTGCGGAACTAAAATGAGAAATGCGAGCCATTTGTGGAGGCTTCCAAGCCCTATGGACGATAAATAGGCTGAAAACAAATAGGCACAACCACTTTTATCAAGAAAACTAGTCCTGATGAGTTTTATTCGTCTTTTTTTTGGAGGGGTTCTTTTTTCCAAGCAAATATTACTTTGTTTCACCCAAATGATGCTTCGTGGTCGATTGACTGATATGCGATCTTCCTTTTTAGAGCTTGTTTTGTTATTGACAACTGACAGCTCGGACCAGCTAACGCCATCTCGACTCTTTCAAAGGCCTGAGTATTTTGCTAGAGGTCGAACTTACAAGATTGAACAAGTAAATTGCTTAATTTGTTTTCCATACTCTGACTGACCCAACCCTTGACAGTAACAAAATTGACGACGAATTAATTTTGCTAGAGGTCTATGTTTCTCTCAGGTTTTTCAACTCTCAACAGATCTGTAGGAATTTAGGAACCATTGTGGCATGACACAAGCACACCTGCCATCAATCGCGTAGCAACTGTAGCAAATGCCATGAATTCCTGATCTTGTGGTCATCGGTTGGTTAAAGGCGCTCTGACTTTTCGAGGTCTTAAGTGAAAACTAAATATGAGGTTTTTTACGCTAGAAGGTTTTTTTTTTTTTTTAAAGGTTACTAGAATAAGAGGGATCCTAAAATTTGAAATTTTTTGGGGGTCAAAAATTTGAAATGCGTGTAAGCTGATCACAACAATTGACTATCAATAGAAAAAGGAGTTCATTGCATTGGGAATAAAGTTGAAAGGATACATCAATTTGGTTATGACATGTGTATTCAAAATTTTAAAGTTGATTAAATTGTGTAGAATGTGTGTAGTTTGTTACAATCACAGACAAATATACCTGTACAATGTCGGTGTGTGTGAGACCAACCAAATTCGTGTGTATTGTATGTTTGAGTTGCGTGAGGTTGTATAACTTTTATAATATTTTGATGGATAACCCATATTATTTTGATAATCTATAAAGCAAAATAGAGAAAGAACCAAAAAAAAAAAGTCAAGAGGACAACAAAGTATGCCTAAAATTAGGGGACTCCGGGATCCTGTACTACATAAATTAATAAATTATAAGGCACCAAAACGTTTTTGTGCCCTATAATTCCTGTAGTGCAGCTGACATAGCTGCAAGATTCTAGAGTCCCAATGAGGGATTAAATTTTAGATATCAATGACTTTTGGCGAGACACTTATTGTTTAATTAACACACTCTATTAAAGTTATGGAGGATGGTTATGCCGTTTTGGTGAATTGAGATTTTGGTGTTATGATTTTTAATTTCAGATTTTGGTGTTGTGGATAATGGATAATGATTTTTAATTTAAGTATGCACAAGTTCTTCACTTTATTTTTTTGGTGATAATTTGATAGGGAGGACTTTGGATGTTGCTTCTTGGGTGGCCTTATTTTTTTTCTTTGGATCTGCAACTTGTATAATCAATAACAGGGAGTTGTTGTCCATTTTTTTGGGTGCAAAACGACGCAGTTTTGAGAGCTTTAGTGGCTTGCAGTTGGTTTATTTTCTTGTATCAAAAGACCTAGTTTTGAGGGCTTAAGTAGCATCTCCATTTGGCACCAAAATGACGTCGTTTTCGTGCCCTATAATTTTTGTAGTGCAACTGAGGTGCAGGATCCCGAATAGGGCCGACTGAGCTCGGCCTAATGGAAACCTTGTCAGCCCCACTAAATTCATCACCAAATCATTTAACTTGTTTATTTAGAAGTCTTAGTCCACCGTGCAATACTTCAGTCTTGCAAAAGTCCGCCCCATCAATTAGCTTTAAAAAAAAAAAAAAAAACCCCACCTTTTTTAAAAAAAAATAATTCCTGTGTTCGGACAAGTTAATGCTCACTGTACACTCAGGGACGGTTTTGAGTTTTTCGAGATCCTAAGTGGTATTTGATAATAGGGCCTCTTATATATGGTTTAGTTGCAAAATTGTTGTACCACCTCTTCAGTACCTTAGGTCGTGAGTTCGAGTGTCAAAACTGTCATTTTGCAACCACTTTTTGTACGAGTAACAAAACTGCTGATGTTATAAATTGAAGAGGTCGAACTCGCAATCCTATACTTATAGCACGCGAATCTTACCACTACCTCATTAGCCTACTTCCAAAATAGTAGACATAAATAATACTTAACATATTCTTCTATTTTGGGATTTAAGTATTGGGCTCAAAATTGAAGGCCTTAAGTGGTCGCCTAATGGGCGTATGCCTAGGGTCGGACCTCTGCACACTAATTTTGGAAGCTTAATTGCATTGCCTGCATGCGAAGAGCCCAATAAAAGACGAGCAAAATTGCATATGCACTACTTCAGTCTTCAGCACACAAAACTTCACCCCGTCAATTCGCTTGAAAATCCCTTCTTTTTTATAATTCAGGTATTCAAACTAATTTATTAGCACTTTGATTAATTTTGGGGTTCAATTCTACCGCTCATTTGCAGAAGAGCCAATTTTGAGGCAAAGCAAACCTCCAAACGTAAGAGTTGATAACACCTAGCTAATTTCGAATATAAGACCTCAGAAGAAAAGTAAATGCATAAATTTTAGTCCTTCAACATGAGGCCACAGGAACCACTGCCTAGTGTTATTGGTTGCCTATCACTCCTCTTCTTTGAGAAGCGGAGGTTTGAGCCCATTTGTGAGTGATATGAGGTCAAGACTATGAATAATTTTTGCACTCCCTTGGGCTAATTTAATACAACCCGCTACCGTGTGGCAAAAAAAAACAAAACACGAGGCCACGGGTTCTTTACTTGACGCGTATGACTCTTAGTACAAGCATCCAACCATTTTATTTTACCAACCATGAGAGCCATAAATGAATGTAATCCTCTCCCTCTATCTCTCAAACATAAACCCAATTCTCTTCACATCAGTCCATTGTCTTCTTCGCTCCAATCTTTGATCCAAACTCAACAAAATTAAGGCATATTTGTGCCATCCGCTTGTTCAAAATCGGAATGGCCACGATGTGGGTCGATCTGAATTCGTCCGATTTCACTTGCGTTGTTTGATCTGTATTATCAGTTTTAATTTCTGGGTTTTATTCAAATGATCTGTTTCCATACCCCGGTCTCGGTTGATCAACAGATAGACATGTCTAATTCCGTAAATCCAACCGATCTTTGTCCCAAATTGAGGCACAAAAAGGCACCCAATTCGCCCAATCACTTGGGCATCTGCCAACAGTCTCGATGGGCTGCCATCGATGTGTTAATCTTGATTGCAGTGATCGGTGCTTCGGGGTTTTTACTAATCCCCCATATAAAGCTTTTAACTTTCCACACTATTGCAATTGTTAGAGGTCTAGCTTTCGCGGTCAGGGAGGAGGTTTTTGGGGCCCCTATTATTTATGGGTCTTTGGGGGTAAGTATTTTGTGCACAGTGGTGGCTGTAATGGGAATCACAGTGTGTTTAAGTAGGAAATGTGGGAGACCGGGTTGCCGTGGGCTGCGTATGGGGGCAAAATTCGATATCCAGCTTGAGACGGAGGAGAGTTTGAAGAATTCAAGTGGTTTTTTTGGGGAGAGATGGTGTTAAGAAAGGAGTGTTCCAATTGGCGTGCGATCACCACAGAGAGTTGGAATCTGAGCTAAAGAAGATGGCACCCCCTAATGGAAGAGCTGTTCTTTTGTTTAGGGGGAGGTGTGGGTGTTCTGTTGGCAGAATGGAGGTTCCGGGACCAAGGAAGCCACCGCGAAAGGTTAAAAAGTAGAGTGTTCATATGGTTTTTACTCTTACTCATAGGAAGCATGTTCGATATTTGATACTGGATACTGGACCATCTTCTTTGACATATATTGTTCTTGAAATAAGGTCATGGGAATAAGTTCTAAGGATTATACAAGAATCCTTGCTTTCACCATTAGTGGTATTTTAAACTTTTATCCTATGTCCTCATTCTAGTTGCCTATAGTAGTTTCGAAATTATTCACCTTATATATATTGTAGCAGTTTGCTAATTCGTAGGACCATGAATGAGTTAGATGTTCGAATGTAAAGAAAGTTTCAAACTTTTTTTTTTTCATGTCTTGTGCAGTGTTAGTAGTTGCAAACTTGCGACTCTCTCCCATAATGTGTGCACTCTGAACTCAACTCTTTTGAACTCCCACATAAGTTGTTTATTTGCAGTAGATTATAAACGTTTTACGCATAGGAATTCTGAGAAACATATGTCCTTAGGTAAATTCGAAGTACAACTTTTTGATACTCTTTTGGCTGCGTAGCTGAAATTTTTGCAAAAGAAACTAGATGAAGGAAGTGAGGAGTTAAGACTTTAGTGACTGGAGATTTAGACATGTAGTCCACTCTCCTTGCAGGAATGTGGAGAACCTGCTTATATATGACTCTGCATGTCCGTCCTGCTACTGGTCTGAAACTGCGGTTGAAGCCGCCATGTTAGTTTGATTACTATTTCAGGTAGAGATGGATCATTTGCGGTGTAATTGCCTGGATATGTTATTTTCCCCACAAGTTTGACAAAATGATCTGCTAGCTCTTTCTTGGCAGATACTGCAATGGAACTGGCATAGCCAAGTGATCCTCCAAACTCAGCTTCTTCTGTTCAGAAAGTTCTTAAGTCAAAATGAGCTTCTCAGGCTTTCGAATTTAGCCTGACTTTCTAAAACGTAATGCAATTGACCTGGACTTAGTTCCGGAACTTGGTGTGTGTGCTCAACGTATTCTTTCTCTTACCTATGGGAAGAACAATTATAGTTTGTTCTCGGAACTCATAAACAATAAAAACACACATCTTGTTCTTCTTAGTTCTTTTTGGTTTTTGGGGTTGGTGATTGGAGTGTGACCGATTTCAATCAGCTTGGTTGCACGATAGTTCACTTACTGCCCCGGATATGTCTGTGCGGACTTCTTTCCTTGCTACTTGTGTACTAAACTTCCCTTAAACTTGAAAATTTAGGCTTGCATAGTAAGTTCTGTTATCGAAGTTCTCTTTTCAATCTTGTTGAACGTCTGTTATGTTTCATAAACTGATGTCTGTTTTGCATTGCCTCTGCTTGTGAACTAAATGCTCCCAAGTTTGATGTGATGCACTGATCATACGTTCAAGTTTCATCAGACGCTAATGTACCATGGAATCTTGATATTCAGTGTTAGCCGTTAGGATTACTCTGAAAGTTTGAATCTGCGACCGCGCACCTCACCTCTGGACCCGGGATTTTTTTCTGGATCTCCGTTCCTCGCTTGGAGATCCTGATGCACTGATCATACATTCAAGTTTCATCAGACGCAAATATACCAAGGAATCTTGATATTCATTGTTAGGGTTACTCTGAAAGTTTGAATCTGTGACCGCTGCACCTCACCTCAGGACTCGGGATTTTTCTGGATCCCCGTTCCCCATTTAGAAATCCCCATTCGACATCTGAAGTGGGGATGAGGGGTAAAAACAAAAATCCCAGGACTCGGGAACAGCTATTGGATATATAGAGGTTTGGAATTGGGAATGGGACAGTGGTATCCACCCCGATTCACTTCGTTGCCATTGCCAACTCTAAAAATAGCCTTCTATTGAAGCTATTTCTAACTACTTCTCGTACTACTATCCACCCCGATCCACCTCCTTGCCGTTGCCAAACCTAAAAATAGCCTTCTCCTAAAGCTATTTCTAACTACTTCTCGTACTACGTTACTTCGCTTGGCAACGGATGAAAAGACTTCCACCCCGATCCACCTCGTTGCCATTGCCAACCCTAAAAATATCCTTCTACTACAGCTATTTCTAACTACTTCTCGTACTACGTTACTTCACTTGGCAATGGATGAAAAGACTTGAATCAAAATCTACCCTAAAAATAGCCTTCTACTGAAACTATTTCTAAATACTTCTCGTACTATGTTACTTCGCTTGGCAACTTTGCTTGGCTACGGATGAAAAGACTTGAATCAAAATCTACCCTTTCTGCATATGATTCTTCACACGGATTCCTCTAGGGTATGCCTTTGTAGGTTGTATATTCAGTATTTTTTTTTTCTATTTCCTTTTTTTCCCCCCTCTTTTTGCCACTACAAGTAGACATGATTTCCAAAACAAGTAAATCCATACAAGCATCCCATTATCAAATTAGCCATTGTATGTCGCCAAAACCTTCAAACAACTGAAACAATTCCATTAGAATCGCAAACTCAACTAATTCTTGTGTCTGTACAAAGGAATCCCAACCAATAAATCAAACAAAAAATTCGAAAACAAACAGAAGAATAAAACGAAAAGAACAATCATTCCTAATCAATCTCCATATCCTCAGCCAAAGACCCATCATCAGTTGCACCGCCTTCGTTACTTCTTTCGTAGAAGATGCTAATCCGTATTTCTCCCTGTTCTCTCCTGCTCTCCCCTTCGCTCCCCTTCGAACCCCCGTCCCCGTCTTCCTCCACGGGCATCTCGTACCGACAAACCGGGCACAACCCGTGGATCCCCAACCACTTCTCGATACACCCCGGGTGGTACGTATGCTTGCACGGCATCTCCTTCGCTTCTCCACCGACTTCGTACTCCCCCAAGCATATCGCGCACGAGGACTCTGACTTCAAATCCGTTTCTTCCGTTATCTTCACCGTGGGCATGTCCTCTATGGACTTCTTCGACGCGGGTAACGGCCCGTCTTTGCTCGGTTGGTTTGGACCTTCAGCGAAGCGGATCACCGTCGCCGAGGCTGTCAATGGGTTTAGACTGTTTAGTGCAAGGAGGCCTTCCCGGAAACCTAAGATGACGGGGAGGAGTACAGCGAGGCCTCCGGTTGCATCGGAGGGAGGAGGGGGCGACTGCTGCGGCGGTGGAGTGTTTGCTCCGGAGGTCGGCATGTTTGGCGGCTTGAGAGAGAGAGAGAGAGAGAGAAGGATGACGTGATTACTTGATGAGAAAGGCAAAGGAGATAGGGGGGTAGATAGATATACAGGGGGAAGGACGGAGGAGGCGGTTGGAAGGGTTTCGAAGGGTCTAGAATGTTTCCGCCAGAGTTGTTCTTGTCGGCTTTCTCGGGATCTATAGTGGCCCCTTGGTGGGTCCCGCAATTGGATCGATTAATCCGACTTCTGTTCGGTTTGAGTTTTTGAAAAGATTTTTGAAAGTAATGAACGTAGAGAGATATGAGAATTTATTAGAGACTGTGTCCGCAAGATCCTAAAACGAATTTTTGTGATCTGACGTTATAAAAGTTAGTTGGTGACAACTAAAAAGTAGAGTGTGCTTCGGAATAGACACGTGGCATGAGAAAGTTATTCGGTAAAAAAAAGTAGATTTTTTTTTTCTTTTTTGTCTGGATGTATTATTTGGTGAAATTTATGAAGATGAACGATTCATATTAGAATAATATAGATATAGTTAGGTCCACAATGTAATGAGGAAAATCCTACGATTTCCACCACCGATGGTCAAAGTTTAACTGCAGATAGATATCGTACAACCCACGATGCGGTGATGAGGGAAATTCCACGGTTTCACCGTCGGCGGTCAAAATTTAACCTCAGATAAATGTTGTATGGGTTATGACATACATTTACCATAACATTACCGTCGATTAGCCTTTTTTTTCCTATAAAAATAAAAGTCTGCGGGCATATCAGATAAATTAATGCCATGACTACAATATCTAGATATTTTATGCGGTGGGACATAACTTTTGTTTTGGTACCTCATTTTGTAACATTACTGTCGTTACTAAATGACCTATAGGATTGAGAAATTCTGTAGTACAAAACTCTGCAAGGCATCTTGTAGAGCGCACACGGGTTATCGATCTTGATAATGAATGGTTGAAATACGATTTTTAATTATGACCGGTAAGAATCATTTATTACCGGTCATAATTGATTTTTAATGTGGGCCATTAATTGATGAAATCGACGGCTGTGTGCCGCCCTACGCGTGCACTACAGCACCCCGGATCCTGACGTATGATACCAAAAAATGACGCTCCGATATCAGATTTCACGTGTAACGCCATATTTTTCTCAAAATCTAGTTACTTGCATTAGGACAGTATTTATCCCCGTTGGACCTCTTGGTTTATATTAAGCACACAGAATTGGGATTTGGGCATGATTTTGACTTGCTCTCTCAATGAATGTGAAACGCCAAAATTTGCCAGAAAAGAGGTAAATTGATCAAATGAATGTACCTAACAAGATTAGAGTACCAAATCGAAGGAGATCCCCTGTCCGACTCCCATCTGGACAGGGGCCTGTCCGACTCTTCTCGGTCGTTGATCTCGCAAATCAACGGCTGAGATGAGCCGAACACTTTTACGCCAAAACGTCGTTTTGCTGCAAAAAGTGTTCGGCTTATCTTAGCCGTTGATTTACGAGATCAACGGCCGAGAAGAGTCGGACAGGCCTTTGTCCGGATGGGGTCAGACAGGGGATCCGATCTCTTTGACCAAATGGTAGTTATAAAATGTAAAAAGAAAAAAGAAAAGAACAATGAACAATTTCAGCCAACTAGCAAATGCAGAACATGACTATCTTCCTAGCAAATGCAGAACATGACTATCTTCCTTCTATTATCAAAATTACAGGAAACAACGGGCCATTGCGACCGGACTTATTCAGCTAAAATCGTAGGAATGAAAGGATATTTTGTCAATGGCCAAAAGAACCCTACAGATGCAGGCTGGAGAATACCCATCACCTGTCCCTGGCCCTGGGAATGCAAGGAGAAAAGCCACTTTTTTTTTTTGACAGTTTTGCCACAGCAACCAAGTATTGCAGTTCCTTTCCTTGAGTGGACCTTGGCATCGGCCTAGACTTCAGCCCAATGGTCAGGTACCAGTAGTTAAGTGTTGCAAGGTTCTGTTTTTGAGCTGATAAATCTAAAGACATTACACAACATTTATACGTTCTCATATGTAAGAATTGATGACAACTTCTCTTTTTCTTCTGTCCCGTTTGAACCAGTGAAAATTTTCCTAATTACGTCTGGTGCCTAATAACATTCTCAGAAAGATATGTAGTACTAGGAAGAGGGAAACAAGGAAACTGTGTTTGCCCTCGTAAGCTTTCCTGCTTCAAACTTCACATCATTAAGCTTCTCTTGGCACCATTTGAGTTGAGAAGTGGAAATCATCGACATTTTGAGCACCCTTGATACCAGCTTCATCTCTATCATTGTAAACAAAATTTCCTTCTCTAGAGATGCTTCCAGAGGGTTCACACCTCTTTTCAACCAACACCTCCTCTTCCCTTGCAAGTCTTTTAGCCATAGCTCCTTCTACGGAAAAATAAAGCAATTTATTGCATTTAGTATGTTATGTTGGTATCCTAAATCACGATGAAATGAAAAATGCATAAAATTTATAGTACTCCAAATTTCAGCAACTGATATTTGAATGTGATGTTTGCTATGCAGATACATAACTGGAATTACCTTTCGGAGTGCCGTAGTAAGATTTGCTAGGAGCTCCAAATCTCGAGGGTCTTCTACCGGAGGATAAGTCCACATGAGATTACTCATTTTCCACCGCGGTTTCTTTTGGTCTGTTTTTACATACATCCAAAAGGCCTTTATGCATTTCTCTATGCCCTGCAACACCTCTGTTGCCCTCATGGCTTCTCCCTTAGTTTCGTCATCTTCTCTTTCCTCCGTATAACCTTGAACGATCAGAAGTATAGTGCATTGGAGGACAAGGGAAATATGCCAATATCATTCATTTTTGCATAGGACTGTAGTATATTTCATTCCATGAAACAGTCCAACACGCGTTTTAGGAGAAGGCATGCATTTCTTACTAATATATAATGATTGCATAGCTTTCGCATCGTGATGAAGTTTTAGAATTTGTTATATAATAAGGTTCACCACATTTTAAAGGTATATCTTTTCAAATCTCAATCAGCAAAATTTTGATACCCTGAACAACTATTTTTCTCTTTTAAAAAGGAAAACACATGTTGAAGTTACTATTTCATATGCTTCATATGTTGGAGATGGATAAATGGATGACACTAATTATTGATTTGCCAACTTGATTAACCAGGATAAACATATGTTCCTGTGAAAGGTACCTGAAACCTGAGGAACTTGGAGTAGACTCCTGGAAGTTAACCTCCTTTGAACATAATTCCAGTACCTTTCGCCCTCGCACCTTTCATCTTCCATAAATCTCTCTAGAAGTATTTGAAACTTTTGAAATCCCCCGACGACATTCTCATAAAAGGCGCCATTTTGAAAGTTTGAGCATAAGAGAGCCTCAACTTTTCGGTACTGGTAATGTAGTACTTCCCAGGATAAGCATGATTGAGCCACACAAACCAATTCGAAGTCACTTTCTAAGCTTTTTATTAGCCTTCTTCTAGCTGTCTTGCTCCATGAAATCTGTGGAATGGAGAATTCCACAGGCTTTATATCCTCAAATGAACTAAGAGAAGCCAATTGCTTGTTCAAGATTGCACCTGCATACAAAATAGCTAGTCAATATGCCACTAACGAAAAAAGAAAATAATTGCATGCTCTGAATTCACCTCAAATGCCTCGTGCTTATGCAACGAATTTTTCATATCATTGTAAATGTTTTCTCAAATATTAACCTTCTGTTTGTAAATCAGCTTATGATACGAGTACCTACTTATTCCACATGTTCTATCGTGATTGAGCAAATCAAACCATCTCATCCTTTCAGTGTATTTCTCATAGATTGAATCTACGTCGGCCTCCATGCTTTGATTGATCAATTCTCCCTCAACGGTTGGCGCATTAGAGCTACACAATGATGGCAAAGTTGCATTAATTTCATCATCTTGGGGAGGTGAAATGGAGCTGCTCTCAGAAGGCATACACACCTCCAAGCTTCTGTCTTCATCGATAAGCACATGGGGTTCTCTTATAATCGACTCCACCAGCAGTGAGCTGTCACTGCAATCAATGTCTGCTTCAACCTCTTCCACTTTAGCCTCATTTTTAATGGATACTGCATAGCAAGAGCTATACGAATCTACCATCTGATTTTGAATTGTAGCACTTGGAATTTCATGCTCCTCCACCTCATTTGCAAACTCATCATTGGTGATTCTAATGAATGCGAAAACAGAGAGGATACTGGGAAACACCCTGCAAATTTCAGACGCGACAAACCAAGCGATTCGAATAGCTAGCGAGACAAGGAGGGGAAGCCATCTTTGTAGTAGTTTTATCCAAAGGAAAATCTGACAGAGAAAGAGCAATAGCGGGTGGATGTAGAAGCCGAGATAAAACTTCTTCAGAAATCCATCTGGGAAGAGGATAGATTCAAGGATAAACCAACAAGATGTGAGCAAAGCCATCCTCAAAACATAACCCTCCATGGCTTGGACTAACCTCTTATTTGGGAGTTTTAGCATTCAGCGTTTTTTGGATTGGCCAACTTAGTTTCCGGGAGCGTATAAACACAGATTTATATATCCAGAGATGTTTGATCAAAGTTCAAAACTAGCAGGGTGGTTAGCCAATTGATACATTAGCTAATGACATGCATTGACAATTAGGTCTTAAATAATCAGTGGAAATAAATCAAACAATGGTTTGTTGGTGAGTCTTTGATGAGGTTTTATAAAGGATTGTGGCTTACCTTCCAAGACAGACAAAACTTGGATTACAATAAAAAGTATTATGTTGTTCTCCTATCTCTAAAATTTTGTTTAATGTTCCAATAATTCATACCAATTTGGTTACCTCTCATCCCACAATTAGGGCATGGACTAGGGTTTTAAATAAAGGCTGTTAA
The DNA here is from genome assembly GCA_019656295.1 of Rhododendron mucronatum var. ripense. Taxonomy (NCBI): domain Eukaryota; kingdom Viridiplantae; phylum Streptophyta; class Magnoliopsida; order Ericales; family Ericaceae; genus Rhododendron; species Rhododendron mucronatum. The sequence continues at coordinate 1,241,853 of BPLT01000014.1, read as the reverse complement.
GCATCGTATCGGCCATTACGTAACGTATCGGGGTTTCGGACCGCCGATATTGGCCGATATATGGCCATATCACCAATACCATTACCTTTTCCCATATCGCGATTTAAAACCCTGACATGGACATATAATTGTCAAAAATAAATATTTAGCCCATGATATAATTTACTTATGACCGGTGATAGTTAACTTTCTTTTGTTTTGAATCTTGTAGTGGAAGTATCATTTGGTCATGAACAAAAGAGTAAGGAGGGCAGTTGGAGGAGTGTTAGGACAGCAAATTTAGCAGATTGGGTTTTGAGCGAGGGATTTAAATTTTTTTTTTTTTTTTTTGCCTCTGTTGGCTTTTCTGCGAAGACCATGAGAAAACGAAAGTATAACTGCTGAAAAGAAGAAGAGAAATTTAATTTGCCCATTCAAAAAAGAAAGGAGTGACAGCTACTGCTTTTGGATGGGTGGGGGATAACCTAAGGATAGATTATTGGAGGTACGTCATAACTTATGTATGCACTTACCTCACACAGAAGATTAGGATCATGAATTTGAGTGAAATGCATGGCTTTCTACGCCGAAAATTATTAGGTGCTCTTGGGACATTGCCACAAGTTGCTCGGCAGGACCCTTAGGCCTTAACCGTACACATAATTTTTGCGGGGCCTATGACTACCCCACAAATGTGTGAGGTGATTAATTAAGAGTATTGAGTGGGGTAGCACGTGGCCGTTCTCCATCACCACTCCATGATTTCTTCTTCTACACCACATGCAGTAAACCCCACCTGACCTGAATTGCTTTTCTTCCCACATACACAAAACAATCCACAATAAAACAAACATTTAAAAATTGATACATGTATATGTGTATCAGTGAATGAATGAAATAGAAAACAATTCTACTTTTATATCATGAAAGACATTGCAAGTTCTTTATCTGTGGTTGGCTAATTCCGTGACGTTTCTGTGTAATTGTGAATTAGTTGTTTTAGTGTTGGAATTGAAGTTGGTTAGTAGTAAGAGGCTCAACTGAATTGGATTGAAGATTTAGAACGTAGAGGGTTTCCAGATTCAGCAAGGTTAAATAGGTTGCTCAAGCAACTTGGACGGACTGCTTGAGCAAGCAGCCTTTGTTCGTTTTTTGTAGTGCGTGGAGGAGTGCTAGGAACAAAGAAAATGGGCAAAGAAAAGACCTTTGAAGTGTACATAAACGGCTCAAATTCACTGCACAGTTAATCTGAGCCGTTCATGTACACTTTAAGAGTCTTTTCTTTGCCCATTTTCTTTGCACTTAGCATTTCTCATAAACTTCAGAGATCGTCAAAAGGTGGCTTGAGCGAGCTTTGGAGACCGCTTGCTAGGTCAGAAAAATTTATTAAGGCGTTTTATTCTTTCAGAAAGGTGGAGCGCAGCCATAGCGTTTAAGAGAGAGAAAAAGTTCATGAACACAAAAGAAACACTTGTGAGTTAATTCCTTGAGAGATTTGATGAGGTCTTAGAACCTATATGCTTACATAATCTCTCTCAAGGTAGTTTGTTCATCTTCTATATATTAAGGAGTTCTTTCAAGGAGTTCTTGGAGGTTGGTCTAAGGAGGAGTCCTGTGTACATCAAAGCATCTATTAGAGCGGTTCATGAGGAGTCAACAAAGAAGTTATAAGCTGATATTGAGGAGTCATAGTGTGGTTGTACGAAACTCTTTGTTTCCCTGTTTGCGTATAGTGCTCTCTTCCCTCCCGGGATTTTTTCCCCGTCTTGGAATTTTCCACGTATATCTGTGTTATGCTTGCTTCTTTATTTATTGCGTTAATTATCTTGCATAATCACATTGATTAGGGTTTGATTAAATTAGTTGATTGACTTAATTCGTTCACCATGATAGTAAATCGCGAGGTGATCCAATCTTGGTTTTTCAGACATTTAGAGTGTGGGGGCTCTTGTCCGGTTGGTTCGAAACTCGCTCTTGGTCCTCTTCCTTGCCCTACTAAATGTGGCACGACTATAGACCACACCGGAGGTCCTCTGGGATGGCCCTCCGGTGCAAGGATCAGTACTGTTTTCAAGCGATGTGGAAAACCAAGAGCTAGGGTTTCAGGGATGAGTAGTGCGTACCTTTTTCCAAGAGGCATAACCGTATATTTATAGGAGTTCTCTAGCTTGGCTTCCAAGATTGCACCAACGTTCAACACGTGTCGGCTGACCTCACCCATATGTCACCACAGGGTTTTGTAACCGTTTGCGCGGTGAGCTGGCACCTTCACGTGCCCTCACGCCTATCCTGATAACCACTCCGACGACGTCACAAACATCATCACGGTCAAATCCGTCATCATCACCTGGATGAGCTAGAGGTGTGGCCCACGCTCGTCCAACACCGAGCGTGAAGCCGATGGTCAATGGTCCGACGAAGCTATTCTATCTAACAGGAGGGAGAAAGAGCTTCGGTGCACGGCCGTCAGCTAGGCCGAGCTCCATATTACTTTGCTAGCAACGGATCGGTTTCCGAATGTTCTGAAGCGGAGCAATGCTTCACCCACGGCGCAGGCTATCTCGCTCGGCCTACTACATAGAGCACTGTTCTTTAGTTTGCATATCTAGCTCTAGTTGGCCGGTCAAGTAGACAACGATGAATTTGTCCACACAGATTTTGTTGTGGGGCCCACCATGGGTCCCACACAAATGATTCGAGCAGTTCATTAAATGTAAGTGTGGTATTATGGCAAAAGATCAAGTCATAGGAATTAGGGCCTAAGGGCCAACAAGTCAACTCATTTGAAACATAACTTCTTCCTTTGTACGTTACAACTTGCTTTTACAAGATCAAACGTCACTACTAAAACATAAACGTCACTACTAAAACATAACCTGAAAGATATCCTCAATATAAAAGACTAATAAAGAATACAAGATAGCTAAGCGTTATGGCAAAAGATCAAGTCATAAAGGGCCAACAAGTCAACTCATTGGAAACGTAATTTCTTCCTTTGTACGTTACAATTTGCTTTTCGAAGATCTTTTACAAGATCAAACGACACTACTAAAACAGGATCTGGAGACTATGTTGTGCAGTCCGTGTTGCGCAGCGTGCTGCATAGCAAAACCACTTCGTTTACTCTTTTTGTGCTGCAAATCCACATGGCTCCCAATGATGAAAGATTGGGAGCTATCCTCACCAAATCCCAAAGAAGTCTTGTCTTTTTGATAATTGTGAGAGTTTAGATGGATACTTCTCTTCAGAGACAGAGCCAGAAATTTCACCACGTAGGGGCGACCGTGCATGCGAGAAAAAAAACATAAATACACATGCATAATCACGTAAATACAATAAAACTCAAAATAACGTAAATACATAAATCGGTTTAACGAATGGGATTGATTTTGATGTATGTGTCTTGTTTTTCTTTGTTGTTCATCTTCTTTTTTTTCATTCATCACAACTGGACGACTTTGGTACATGGGCTTTTATGTTATTTGATTTTACCAGTCAAAAAACAAAGAGTTATTAGAAGTCTAGAAAAACAATTGGGGAAAGGCATACCTATAACTTAAATTTCACCAAACTTATTTAGAGTTTCCAAAATCTCTTCTCAATTGGGGATGTTTGTGCCAAGAGAGAGAAAGGGGGGATTTGGTATGCCATTGAGATTTTAGGGCAAAAAGAAATAAATTAAACTGTAAAATACTAAGAGGCCGTTCCGGATTTAGAAAAAGGAAGTTTTAGAAAAGGAAGGTAATCTCAAGCTCTAAAATTATGTATTTACGCAAATAATTTTCTTATCAATATGGATCTTATTTGATAGATCTCATTGAGATCTTTAATACGGTGCAAAAAAAATCATAAAATTATTTTTCATTTTCATTATATTTGAGTTTGAAATTACTTTCTTTTTAAAAAAGAAGGTTTTTAGAGAAAGCGGAACGGGGCCTAAACCCATCTAACGAAAGGTGGAAGTTTATTACTTGAATATTCACAATATTAACCCTATAATTTTATTTTTTATTATATTTTAATCCTTCGCCTTTAGTAATTAATGTTGGTATCTTCGTATTTCAAAGGTTACTATTATAATTTTTTTTTTCAAATTCTACATAGGGGCGAGCTTATATATTTTCATAGTACTTTTTTTTTAACATATACTAGTAGTGTTTCTTTTTCTTCTTATAGGGGCGACCGCCCCTTCTAGCCCCTCCTGGCTCCAATATTCCTGCTCCTCTCACTGTTTGCATCGGTGGCATCAAAACGTTTGACAGCTTAGGCTGATCCGGGGAAAAATAAAATCTCTTTAAAAAAAATACCTTCGGCGTTCAACTGCTAGTGTAGCCCAGATATGAATTCACTCAAGGCTATTCCCTTGGTCCATGTGTTTTATTTTGAGTATGTTACTAATTGCAGCAACCTCCAACTTTGCTATAGGGGGAGCATGTGGAGGTCAATAGGAGTATTTTATTTGAACAAAAATACTGATCTCTCCTTTTTTTTTTAAACTGTCAATACTGATTTCTCCTTGTTTACATCAAAAACTTGCACCCACCCAAGAATTGACATCTGTCCAACAAGTCCTGATTGTGTTTGCAGCAGTTACTGAATTGGGCCATTGTGATTAAACAGGGGACCCAAAATATAGTAATTAGGTTCTGATGTGGAGTAATTAAGACAGGTTTCGAAGGATAATACGAAAGTTGTTGTTCAAGTATAGATAGATATATTCAGAAAATGGGTTGAAGATAGTTCGTAATTCTTCATTGTTTGAAGTTGATCATATAGCGGATGAAAGTATCAAGTTCAGATTCATTAAAAGGCGTAAAAGTTCTTTATCGTGGGCGCGGAGAAGTCATTATATTTGTTGAATACGAATAAAGATGCTTATTGCAATGGGCCTATTGTTGAATACGTATTCATAGATTTTGATTTTGAAGGCCAAGTGTAAATCTGGTTCTGATTCTGGAGATTATTTGTATTGCTGAGGACTGAGGAGAAGATATCATGTGCCTTAAGGCCAGCTTTAACTTTAAGTACTACTTCTATGTTTTAGGGGTTGTTCAGTTAAATAGTCATATGATTTAATTTTTTTGTCCTTATTCATTTTTTTTTTGTATTTGTTATTTTTTCGTTTATTTTTTTAGAGATTATTGTTTCGTCATGACGAGAGAAATCTAAAAAGTAAAAATTACAATCGAAATCTATTTTTTTTGAATAAAGACGAAAAAATTGACTTATTTTTGTCTTTATTCAAAAAAATTAGGTTTCAATCGTAATTTTTTACTTTTTAGATTTCTCTCATCGTATTAAGGCAATTATCTCCCAAAAATTGACGAAAAACTAACAAATGGTAAAAAAAAATTGAATAAAGACAAAAAAAAAACCACTCAACTTATTTAGCCGAACAACCCTTAGTAGGACTTGCGTTTATAATGAGTTGACGAGCTTGTTGGCCCTTAGGCCCTAATTACTATGACTTCATCTTTTGTTATAACGCTTAGCTTTCTTGTATTGTTTATTAGTCTTTTATATTAACGATATCTTTCTTAGGTTATGTTTTAGTGGATCCGGGGACTATGCTGTATAACCCATGCTGCATAGCAAAACGACGTCGTTTTGCTACTTTGTTGGTAAAAATGTTTCAGCCAACAAGGACTTCGTTTGGCTGCCCAAATTTCTGCAATTTCACATTATACCCCCAAAACAGAGTATTCCAAATTGCAAACTGCACTAGGCAACAAATCAAACCCAAACAATTTCAAATGTAACGTCTGAAATTTGTCCCGATCTTCTTTGTATCCCAAATGTATTCCACTGGGCACAAATCAAAACAGAGTATTTGGATGACGATATGAACATTCGACACTGGAAAAATTGATTGTTAAGAGACAAAACTAACAGGCTCACCTGTTCTCGCGTAGCCACAGCTTCGAAAAGATTAAAATTAAATGACATGCAAGCTAAGCCAAAAACTTACTGAAGAGAAGCGATTAGAATACAAGGAAGATGGATTTTTGTTTGTGAAAAAGACTCGATCATCATTCCTCCTTGTTTTAGCTTTGATTGGAACTTGTTTGATCGACTGATGTGGAGTCCTTGGAGCATTAATTTCTGGTATGATGTCTTTTGGGGAATTATTTGTAGGTATAGGCTTGTAGCTGGTTGGCCGTGTAGTTTCATAAACCATTTTCTTTACGTCTATTTTAATGTGGTGGTGTTGGATGTCCCTCTCAATCAATAGAAGCATCTCTAATCACCAGATAACATATGACTGGTTTTACTTCCTGAGTAAATTTCGCGCATTCAGTTTGTGAAACTTCCTTCGAGTATAGAGCATTGGATGTTAACTCGGTAACCTGTGTTATTTTAATTTGTTTTGAGTTCTATGCTCATCGACATCTAAAATTTCAGAAACAATTAAAATCGATCTCTACAACGGGCATGATAGACGTGCCTGGCACGTTGAGATGCACCTAGTTCCATGAAAGAAACTGCAATAGCAAGTTTGGTGATCACATGCTGTAGTCATCCTACCTACCTCTTTTTAGAGGTGTAAATTTGGTTGTGCCGGACGACAAGCCACGGCATGGACACACCATGGCATAGCATGATATGATTTGGACGACATGACACGGCACGGTATGGCTGGCATGGCACGACAAGGACACTATATATGGGATGGGGGGCTGTCATTTTGGGGCACACAACACAGCCACGATAATGTACGGACAAGACCTGATCTCGGCTTTGGCACTGACACTGACACTGCCACTGAACGGACATGACAGGAGTGCGGACATACAATCCTATTTATTTATCGATAAAATTGAACTCATTGAATTATATCCTGATTTTCCATCTTCACCTTCCGAATTGTATCCGGCTTTGCTTGTGACTTTCTTGTTGTCTCTGTTTTTATATTTTCCCCTTGTCATTTATCTTTGTTGATTCATCAATTATGGATCATTGACAAACTTCGTGCTATATGTTCAAATCTGTTTAGTAAATGAATTCAGAATCTCAAAACTATTTCATCCCAGGTGTTTATACTTTCGATGGTATTCGGATCATGTATTTTAAGAAGGGAAGGCAAATGTAAAAGGAAAACACAAATAGATGCGTATCTCTTTGTTTTCCGTTCTATTTCGGTGTTGGATATTCTGCAACCCGCTTTGGTGATCTTGGGTTTTCATGCGTAAAAGGTCTACTTGGGAGCCATAAGCTTCTTATCGAACTGAGAGTTAATGGATATTCTAGCTCATTGTTTCTCATATTTTCATTACATTTCCTCTGCCGATCTTCACCTGTCGACATCTGCTTCAATGCAAAACTACGCATATCCTTGTATTTTAGAATGTGATTGCTCTAAATTCTGTTTTCAAGATTTTGTGGATTTTCAAAACGACATACTCGCATATGACAATGACAAGGACAAGAGGAACAAAACACAGTAACTAGCTTTGCCACTATATAGGGGTTTCTTAGTAAGAAAGGATGGTGAACAAGGTTTGTAAGAAGGTAAAAACAAGTATACGAATAGCAGCTATAAAGGAAGAGAAAGACCAGGGATTGTTAAAGTAATCACGCTTCAGAATCGCTTTCCACTTAGGCCATCGAGACCGATGATATTCGTTTATCTTTTTCGATACCTCTCCATAGTAATATTGAGAGACAAGTGTGTCGTTGTAAAGCCCGTTGCAGAGAATGGCCAAGTCTTCAGTGCTCAATCCACGTGCTATAATTCTCTTGTCAACCAACGTGTCGGCATCCTTGCTTGTGTTGATGAGGCAATCCAAGAACACTGCATAAGAAGTGAACTTATCGGTGCCATAGCGATCACATTGCTCATAAGCAATGAGATTCCGGAACAAAGATTCAGAATTTCCCTGGATTCTTATGGGAGGGATTTTAAACACTCCATCTGAAAACTTGATATTCAGGATGTCATATGGAGTTCCCTTCTCGAATCTTACTCCCGCCCTTAAAAGATCAGTTACAGGGGGAAATAATTCCAATTTTGTATTTTCTGCAGGTTTGTTGTTTAAGGATGAAGATAGTAAGCTACTACGTAGCAAGTCCAAAATATGCTTGATTTCACGATCTCCTGGTTGGTATTCAGCCGGTACCGTCATTAACATCATGGTTTGGAAGAAACTAAGGACAAGGTCGATTAGGAAATTGTCGCCTTCTTCTTGATCAGACACCGTTAGCTTAAAAAGACACTCTAGAATAGACCAAGGGATCTGGTTTTCAAGCAAAATCAGATCATGGTAGAGATTTTCAATCATCCAGGATGTGTTGTATATGGGGTCATCCTGGTGTCTAGGCACCAAAAATGCATCTCTTCTGAAAAGCTCAAGTAAGAAGCAACCATCAACTATCATCATTTCCACAAGCTTGTTCTCACTTAGATTGATCTTCTCAGCATAGCAATTGATAGTGCGCTTTGCAAGTCCCCTAATTTTCCCAACGAAAAGTTGCAAACGTTCTTCTCTTTTTTTCCTAACGAAATATTGCGAACATGCTTCTCGAGGAATTGGAAAACGGTCCAGAAGGCAATGCAAGTACCACATTTTTATTTTCTTCATTGGTTGAAGTCTCTTCTTTTCACTGTGAAAAGGTCCTATAGAGACTATTTTAGGTTCGTAACTGGTCTCATTGCGTCGCCTGAGTGTCCCAGGGACTTTGAAGATGCAATTTTCAGACAAGGAGGGAGGTTCATCACTTAGTTTATCTAGGAGGGAACAAGCCAAAACTTTGTTTAACCCATTGATATCAACCGAAACATGCTCGCTACAATCACTTTCTTCCATCCCAAAACAGTCTCTAGGGTTGCCAATGTTTCCCTGTTCTCTGATAGGAAGAAAGAGCGTGAAAAGTGTATAGGAGACTGGAGTTTACAAATATTGTAACAAGTATTTGTAACAATAAACTTTAAAATTACGGCAGAAACTTAACCAATGAAAAAGGTGATGCTAATACGGTAAATCATACCTAATCTGGTTTTAGCATATAGGTTGTATTGGAAATAAAAATCAAGCAATAGGAACAAAAAAAAAAAAAGAGAAATATTGTGAAAATGTTCTTTACAAAGTAGTTCATTAAGTTTTCCCATGACAAACGAGATAATCATAAAATTTGTGAAGAACCTTTTTTTCCTTCCCTCAAATCTGACTTTACATTGTCTATTTCATGTGAGAAATATTGAACCAGTGAAAAAGGTGATGCTATAATTCCACATGAAGAAAGGAAATGAATGCGGATGTCAATAACGGGAGTGTGAAAAGCACTACTGTTTTCATACAATCAGTCAAGATCTAAGGCCCCGTTCCGGAACCATAAATAAGTACTTATTTTTTTAAAAGACAATTTCAAACTCAAAAATCATGTGCTTACGCAAATAATTTTCATATTACTATGAATCTTGTTTGATAGATCTCATTGAAATCTTTAATACGGCGCAAAAAAATTTGAAAAATAATTTTTCATTTACATTATTTTTGAGTTTGAAAATGTGAAATAAGTCCGTTCCAGAATACCTTCTTAAAAAATAAGTACTTATTTCACATTTTAAACTTAAAAATAATGTAAATGAAAAATAATTTTTCAATTTTTTTTGCACCGTATTAAAGATCTCAATGAGATCTATCAAATAAGTTCCATATTGATAGGAAAATTATTTACGTAAACACATAATTTTTGAGCTTGAAATTGCTTTCTTAAAAAATAAGTACTTATTTCCTTTTTCGGAACGGAGCCTAGTAAAAGAGATGAGTAACAGAATTTGAACACAAATTGGAGTGTGGGATGTTGAGACTTAATTACCTTATGTTTAAGCAGCAGAGAAAACCTTGAAGAGGAATGAGGTGTTGTGTTCTGAGTGGATCAAACAGAGCCAAAACACACACACAAACACGAACAATTATGGTCACCGGAATACAAGAGATTCACAGGTGGGTTTCTCTCAAACTCACCACACTCACCTGACCTCTACACTGCTTACAAAACAGACCTCACAGAAACCTCACTCTCTGAGGTTTTCCCTCTCTCTATTTTCTGATACCAATTACAAAACCAGAGGTCTCCTTTTAATAGGCTAAAAAGGAGAACCCTATTTCTTCCCATGCCAGACACTCCATTTACTCCACGGATAGAGATGAGAGGAGTGGAGCCACTCCATGGCCCCCTAAAGTAAACATGAGGATGACTCCTATTTCTATAGTAGCATGTATAAATTCCATTGATTAGTGGAAGAGGTTTCAGGAGCAATCCCGTTCACTTTTCTTATCAATAGGTGTACACGGGGCACGACACAAGCAGGACACGGACAGGTATAAGGATGCACAAACGGGGTTTTTTGTTTTCATAAAAAAATACTAGTAAGAAACATCAAAAAATGAATAATTTAGGACACGGGCATTGTATTTTTTATTTTTAATCTTAAGGAATACATATGATTGATAGTTGAGTAGATATCAACCTAGTTTAGATGTAATCAAATTACAGTGATGCATTTCTTATTTATAATTGGGAAAGACTACAATACACATCCCTTATTTGGGTGTGTATCATATGCACCCCCCAAAATGTTATGAATTATAGAGAAAATATTACGAATCGTATTCCTAAAAAGTTACGAATCGTATAAAGGTTACGATATACACCAAAATGTTATGAATCATAATGAAAATGTTACGAATCGTGCTGCTAAAAAGTTATGAATTCTAGAACAAAAGTTACGAAACATGCTAAAATGTTATGAATGAACCATAAAATAGGTGCATATGGTACACCCTTTTAAGGGGTGTGTATTGTAGACTTTCCCTTTATAATTACATTCATTGTATTACAAAGTTTAATTATGGGCAAAGTCCACTTTGATTCCCTGTAATTATTGTCATGTGTTGATATCTTCTCATGGTTCAAAAGTGAGCACATAACTTATCCGTGTGCCTATTTGATATCTCTAGATCCAAGTACAGGAAACACCGACTTCGATCATTATCTTTACACCCAACAAAACGATACCGTTTTTTATCACGTGTATAACGTGTGTTGTCCTATGGGACTGTTGGGACGCGTCTTGTCTGTATTTCCAGGGAAATTATTGACCTCCTCTGCGACAATTGACCCACCTGATATTTACCACTCATTGGGGCCTAACTGGAATCACGTGATACACGTCACCTTGTCTTGTCTTGGAATACGTCATTTCGGTTAGGTCATCTCTTATTTGATGGCTAATATAGTACTCCGCACTCTACAACCACAATGGCAATTGCATAAATAATTAAAACGATCATTCTACCACCGCACTCAATTACACATTTAATCACACACATACACTAACAATAGGGATAGAGTCTGCACATACTACACATCCAATGTGTGTGGGACCCATCCCTATTATGAGTGTGGGTGTGTAGTTGAGGGATGGAGGGACCGTGCTGCGCAGCCCGTGCTGCGCAACGTGCTGTGCTGGGCGATTCGCCGCCGCTCCGGTCTCGGTTTGATGATCAGAAATGTTCACTTCGTAGAGCTCGCTGAGTAGAATAAGCGTACCAAAAATCAGCTTGATCGGACATCATTAAGTGCCTCATCCGAACATTATTATCTTGAAACGAATGGATCCAAAACACTAGATTAAAATCCACTTTTTTTTGGTACACTTAATAATTTCAAGATAATAATGTTCGGATGAGGCACTAAATGATATCCGAATGAGCTGATTTTTGATATACTTCTTCTACTCGACGAGCTCTACGAAATGAACGTTTCCGATCATCAAACCGAGACCGGAGCAGCTGCAATTCGCCCCGCACAGCACGTTGCGCAGCTCGGGCTGCGCAACACGGTCCCTCAGTCCGTAGTTGAGTGTGGTGTTAGAATTATTGCAATTAAAAAGTGTGTGGGCTCCCACACATGCCGCACCTTGGTGTTTCTCATATTGAGAAACTTTTATATATACTGAGGATACCAAGGGTATTGTTATTCTATCTGGTCTGTTTTCAATTTTTTTGGCTATTTCATGATCAAATTTGGATGATTGGCTCCATTCATTTTGTAGAGTTCGGTGAGAACTTCAATCATACCAAAATCTTGTTCATCAAACTTTAGTAGATACATGATCAGCAAATGTGAAAATTAAAGAAACAATTCTACTCCTACTTTATAAACAATTCTTCAATGTATAGCTAAGCCTCCATATCCATATTGCGTTGTGGGTGAGATAAGAAACAATTCTACTCCTACTTTATAAACAAAAATTATGAACCCAGTAATTTTTTTTCCCGTTGAACCCTTCAATTGTACTTTGACAGTCGAAGAAAACAAATTCGCAACGGTATTCCCCACGACACCACATGAAACACGGTTTTACTCCTGCCCGGGTAGCAAGGATTCTATAAACCTAGGACTCATGGGAACCATTCATTGGCCCATATCCCTTTCTCCTTAAAATCCCAAATCTTGTTTGGGTTCAATAAGTTAAAATGATTTTTTTGTCTTTATTTTAAAAAAAATTGAATTTTTCTTTTAATTTTGTATCAAACTTTTGTGACTTATTATTCGTCTCGTCAAGAGGATTTGAAAAAGTGTAAAAACTTATGGTTCAGAACTCATAATTTTTTAATAAAGACAAAAATAAGTAAAAAATTGTCTTTTTGGCTTATTTGTGTTTTTATTCTAACAATTATGAGTTTCAATCCTAATTTTTTACTTTTCCGATTCTTCTCTGTGAGACAAATCAATAAGTCATAAAAATTTGACCCAAATCAAACAAAAAAATAAGCCACTTAACTTATTGAGCCAAAACAATTAACTATATTCCACTGTTAACTTATTGAGCCACTTTACTTGTTGAGCCAAAACAATTACTTGTACTCTGCCTAGCTTCCTCCTGACGGAAGTTAACCTATATTCTACCATTAACTCCTTAAATCTAATATTGTTAAATGCTACCAATGATCTCCTGTTTTCAGGAAATTTCAGTTTCTCTCTCTTCCATATCTTCTCAACAATGCAAAAAGAATATGAATGGAGAAAACCTCCGTTCCAAAAAAAAAAAAAGATTGGAAAAATCTAATGGAATTCATCCAACCCTAACTCTAGTATCCCGGAAAATTCTGGAAGAGTATCGAACTTGCTAGAATGGAAAAATCTTTGGAATAAATTTTCATAATGAAGGGTTTGAGTCTTTTCATATGCATTGCACAATTCTCTCTCGCCCCCAAAGTTTGCATGCAATGTTTTGGAAAAAAAAAAAAACCGTATGATTTATTCCTTTAGAAACTGTATTCAAATAAAAATAGTAATTTCGAAAGAAAAAGAACCGTACGTATTCAAATAACTTTAGCATGTAACAAACCTGTATGGGCATACTTCTGGTAGCAATTATTATTTTTTTTTCTTGGTATCAAGAGTTCGTACTTGGTTTTTATGATACTTAATTAACTAGCAAAGAACCCGTTTTTTGGGTGCTAATCCAAGGAGAATATGCACTTGGCAACCAGTTATAGACAGAGTGGAGAAGAAACTAAAGATGTGGAAGAGTAAGACAATTTCCATGAGTGGAAAGTTATCTTTGATCAAATCTAACATGAGTAACCTGCCTATATACTACATGTCTATTTTCAAGATGCCTGCAGCAGTGGCGAACCAGATTGAGAAAATTCAAAGAAGGTTTCTATGGGGGGAGGCTGAAGGGAAAAAGAAGCTTCACTTGGTAAACTAGGATAGGATTACTAGGAGCAAGAAGTTTGGAGGACTGGGGGTTAAAAGGTTGTTGGAACACAATACGGCGTTGCTAGCAAAATGGTGGTGGAGGTTCAATAAAGAAAAAGATGCTCTCTGGGTTAAGGTTGTATCGAAGAAATATGGGTTAAAGGAGGATTCGTGGCTGCCTCAAAATCCAGTAAAAGGAAAACCGTCCAACATTTGGAAAGGGTTGTGCTCGTTGAATGAGGTAGCAGCTGACATGGGGGACTGCATTATACAAGGATTCACTTTTAAAGTAAATTTTGGTACTAGTGTTAAATTCTGGAAGCATAAGTGGCTGGGAGAGGAATCACTACAATCAGTATTTCCTACACTATACAGGATATCAGCTCAAAAGGAAGCAATGATCGCTGACATGGTTAACAATCAGAATCAAGACAGTTGGAAATTTCAGTTCACAAGACGCCTGCGTGATTGGGAGAAAGATCAACTGCAATATCTTGGACTTCTTCTGAGTGTAGTGCAGTTACAGGATTCGAGTGACGACTGTCTTCAGTGGAAATGGAGTAAGGATCTCTCTTTCTCTGTAAAGTCTTTGTATTCTAAATGGGAGGACCTAAAATTTATGGAAAACAAGGAGCTGCTATCCATTTGGAAGAATATCTGTCCCCCCAAAACTGAGATTTTTGCTTGGATGGCTATGCAGAATATGCAGAATTGCATAGCATCCAAATCAGTTTTAGTCCGAAGAGGAATTATTCAGAGCAATCTTGATGTATGCCCTTTTTGTAACAGTCAAGGAGAATCCACTTGTCATCTTCTCCTGTACTGTCATTATTCTTGGAGGGTTTGGTCTGAAATAATAGCATGGTGGAGAATCTGTTGGGTCTGTCCCCCAAATCTTTTGGCTCTGTTCTAATTTTGGAAAAGCTTCAGATATAAAAACCTTGAGAGGTTATGTTGGTATACATGTTTCTATGCAGTTCTTTGGACCATTTGGACTTGTAGAAATGAGTCAATTTTCAATAATAGACAATGGGAGTGGGAAGAGATTTCGGATTTGGTTAAGACTAGGATGGCAATTTGGGTGAAAGGGAAGTATGATGTTAAAGATTACTCTGCGGAAGACTTCAAATGGAATTTAGATGGTATCAGAAAAGTCAGGATTTAAGTTTCGGCTCTGGGTGGTGGGTTTGGTGGTAGGTCTAGGTTTTTTTTTCGTTGGGTGGTTGGTTTGGTGGTTTTTTTTTCCTTGTCTCGATTGGTTTGGGGGTGGTTCTGTTAATTGTTTGGTTTGGTGTTTCTTTTTAGGTGGGCATCTTTGTGTGTTGGCTTTTGGTGTTGTTCTTGGCGGTGTGTCTTCGGCTTTTGTTTTACTTTTGGTGGGTTTTCTTGTTGGGTGTCTTTCTTTGTCTTCTTTTTGGGTGTTCTGTTGATTGAGTGTCCGGTGGTCTTTTTGGTGTCTCTTTTGTCCGTGTTTTGAGTTGTTGTGGTCTGTCAGTCTGTCCTTTAGGTGTCTTTTGTGTCGCTTTCTCTTGCTCTGGATCTCTGGTTTATGCTTTTAGTTTATTTTCTCGATATTGCATAGTAAATTTTAAATTTTTTGTGCAATTTTCCCTTGTAATTAGTGATCTCAAGTGATTAGATACTTAGATTATGCTCAATTTTCTCTAATAATGGCAAGTGTCGTGCACCCCGTCGAATTTGGTTATGTGTTGCATCCACGTGCATGCATATATGTGAACTTTGTTGAACAAATTGAGCTCCAAGTGTGTCAAGTAGTGTGCATCTCCTAGAGTTGAAGTTCATTTTGAAGCATCCCATGCTTGTTTGTCTCCTTTTCCGCGCTTGTGTAAATAATATATGTTTGTTCATACTTGAGTAGTTTAGATATCTTTTATGCATCATATTGGAGTTGATGGGCGTGCGTAGGAAATGATACAAGGCATTCTTGCATGATTGTACCACATACGTGTCTCCCTTGTCCTTATCTTCGAACCATAGTCCGAGTCTCCATTTTTGTTCAAACTTAGGTAACCGGATGTTTGGAGGGTTGTGTGAAATTGGTTTTCAATGATTCAAGGAGGTTTGGGGTGGTGTAATATATGATAGAAGTGGTTGGGATGCAAAAAGGCGAAGAATTGGCACATGATTCCTTATCTCTCCTCTCCCACTTCAAAAGCTAAAGCCCCAAAATTTTCATCTCCTTCTCCAAAACTCTTGGATTGGCTCCTCAATCTCTCTCACTACAAATCTCATCTCAAATGACCCTATTCCTCAAAGAAAAATCAAAGAAGTGCTATGAAAGAGCAAAATCGGATTCGAAAGAGGGTTGACTACTATGATGAGAGGATTGGTTAGACCTCCGGGCTAGCATACATTCCGGATGAGAAAAAGTCCAATTGGGAAGGGGAGCTTAAGGCTTAACACCGTGAGGAGCCGGATGAGGATGACCGTGTGTTGGAGTCGGTGGTAGTAATTCTAGTACGACATAAGTAGTAGTCTTTCTTTATTTTTCATAACCTCGTTTGGTGTTTGGCCGGCTTGTGGCCGTGCCTTGGGTAGTTTAGGGGATGGTAGTGGCCAAGGGTAGTTGAAACCAAGCAAAAAGTTTATGGCCACTACTCTTTTGTTTGTGTCCCTTCCATTTTGAAACCAAGGTCATCATAAGCTATTGAAGTCCTTAGTTGATCCTAATATACGCTAGTCTAACTCCTTTTGATGCATGATCGATATTTAACTCTAATTTAGTATGGAATTTCCGTTAGCTTAGTTTGTTTGTGAATAATTCCTTAACTCTCTTTGGCGGCGCTCTTTTGATTAGCATGCATAGCTTTTTGTCTCTTGCTATCGCAATTCTTGCTAGCGCGTATCATGGGATGTAGTTCTAGTTTATTTCTTCGTGCAATTTGGTACCTAAGTTTGCTCTTTTGAGTCTTGGAATCGAAATTCAAGGTGGATGTGTGTTGCTTGGCCATTGGCATAATTTGTTCACCTTAGTTCGTTGTATGCGTGTGCGTGGGTTGCATGTGATTGAGTTCGAAGGGGTGTTTGTTTGAACTTTTGCCAAGTGTCGTTGAGCATAGTTGTCGTATCTTGTTTCGGGGGAAGATTGCGTAGCATTAGTTACATACTTTTTGTTTAAGTTTGCTAGGGACTAGCAAAGTCCAAGTTGGGGGGTGTCAAAAATGCTTGCGTCCTTAAAGTGTGATGCAATAAGAATGCCCCAAGCGTAGGGCTAGGTCGATTGAAAGCATAATAATACCCAGAAGTCCGGGGTCGAATCCACAGGGAACGCATCCATAGCTTGGTTCGGAGATTAGCTTACGAAGAGAGTTTTGGCGTTAAGACCGCCAACCTTTTGCTTGGCTTTGAGACGGCCAACTCTTGAGTAATGAAATTCTCTCTGCCTCCTAATTTGATTAAAAACGAAGTTTGACTAGAAATTTGAGGCGGCAAGGTCTAGGGGTTCAAACTACCCGTGACTTAGCCGTTTAACGGTTCTCTTGGATAACTCAAGTGAGAGTCGAAGTCAATCGCTCTCACTCGGAGGATTTAGCAGTGAAATCAAATGCAACGTATAAAAAGGAATCTGAAAATGGATCGAAACTCATTTAGTCATTTTATCAAACACATGGAGTGCCATGGTTCCAAGCATCGTGCGTGCCAAGTGAGCTTGTCAACGCACGATCAAGGAAGTTAACAACTACAAGCTTTGATCGAAAATAAGAGTGTCTGTCCATTCACAAACCGAAATATAGCTCTAGAATAAGAGAACCCATTAAAACAACTAAACCATGGGGTAGAGATCACCCCATGACCGAGCCTATTCGACTACTCACTCATATTTGAAGAACAAGACATAAGCATAAAAAGAGAAATGTGATTCATGGACGAAAATGAAAATAAACTTAAGATTAATGAAGATCTCAACAATACGAACAACTTTAATAAAAGTGAAATACCTCAAAACCCAAGTAATCAACCCCTTTTGTAGAGAGATTGAGAAGATGAGATGAGAGGAGGTAGAGAGAGAAAGCTCTCGGTTTCTAAAAGTAAAAGTCTGGTTAAAAATGGCCTAAAGATGTATTTATATGCCCCAAACATCGGGGTACAAAAGTCTAAACTACCCCTGGAATGTCCAAAAGTCGGGTACAAAAGTCTGCAGAAACTTCCAGGCTCTACGGGTAGAACATTTTTGGGCTACCGGTAGCGGTCTTGTTTTGCAATTTTTGACACAGCGACTGATCACTGGCTACGGGTAGGACCATTTTGGACTACGGGTAGCGGCTGGACAATGTTGATATTTCTTTTGTTTCTTTAGCCTTTCCATGCCCTTTAGCCTTCCGTTGTCCCGCACACCCTCCGAAGCTACTATTCATCATTCTTGGGACTCGGTGGTGGAGTGCCACGTGCCCTCGGGTGTACGGATACCCTTAGAGTTGATCCATGGCGTCAAAACACGCCTTATTCATGCTATTTACCTGAAAATGACAAAAACACACCTTTCGTGCAATATCGTTCAAATCAAGCAAGTTGTGCGCATGTGTGTGACAAAAATGAGAGAGATAAGCCCTATTATTTACAATATTGAGGGCTTATCAATCTCCCCCTCTCTTGTTGAGTCTTGTTTGGAAGGCTAGGCTTTCGTGTTAATATTGCTGCTGTCTTTCGGATGTGTGTTATCCTCGTTTCAACCCCAAAGTCTTTGGGGAGCTAAGAGCCCTGCTTTGTTTATGCTGATACATCTTTTGGAAGCTGCCATTTATTCTCCTTCATCTCCAAAGCTATGGAGGGCTAAGAGAATAATCTGATGATTGTAATAAGGATAGACTATCCTCTACTGCTATTCTATTGACTCTACTGGTTCAGAAGTTAAGATGTGAAATGTTCCCTCTTTTCAACTTCCATCTTTGGAAGGGCTAAGAGGTCTACTGGAAGGATAATTCTCTCGTTTATTTCTAAATAATAGGAAGGACTATTGAGATCAATGAGAGTAATCGTTTTGGATCTTCAACTACTCAGATTTGGAGGGCTAAGAGGAATACCCAAGTGTGGGATGTCTTGTAGTCTGCTGGGATTTCAGGATCAATTGGGATTGTCTTGGATGCACTGCTGCTAAAGGATGGATTTGAAGGCTTTGAAGATCTTATCTCGTCTATCTTGCTAAGGTTGAGTGCAGAGAGAATTTCTACTGTGATGTGATGCAGCCTTAGGTGGCGAATTTTTGGTATTTTTTAAAGGATGGCTTGTGGATGCTATGGGGTAGTCCTCGCCCTACGAGGTCTGAAGCTGATGCTGTTGTTTGGTTGGTAATACAAGATGTCATGGTATGATGGCTGTAGTCCTGTGGTGATGAAAGTCTTTTTTCCAGGATGGACTTTTTCTTATAAGGATCCATTCAACCCTGTTGAATGTAATTTTCTTCTTTCCTTTCTTCTGGCCTACTCTAGGATTCAAGTTTTTCTTGCATCTAGAGTTTGGTCCCTCGATGTACCCTTTGTCGAGTTTCAATAAAATCTTTTTGACGATCAAAAAAAAAAAAAAAGTACCCGTTTTTTCATCCCTTCCTATATAATCCAGTTGGCAATCTAATGGAAAACTTGATAAAATAAAGAAAGATTAATTGTCAGACCTTATGATTTATTCCTTGATAAACAATAGCAAGCGTACGTAACTACGAAGTTTTTTGTTCAGAGTGATCCGGTTGATTTACTACAACTATGATTAGGGTTTAGTTTTAGAGACTGAGCTTAAATTGATTTCTCTACTTATGCTAATGCCATTATTGATGAATTCTGCTGTAAATTAGTTGACTGGGATTTCATGATCTAACGGGATCGCTTTTGCTGTATATGGTGCTGATGGAATTATGCTGGATGAAGAGATGAGCTCTACTAAATTCCTATGGAAGATCCTTTTGTTGGAAGATCCTTTTGGTGAGTTCATGTTAGTCTGACTGTTGGAAACCATTCAATTTTCATTGAATGTAATTTTCTTTTCTTTTCTTTTCCTTTCCTTCCGGCCTATATAGTATCTCTTTCTCAGTGGTCTGTATTTAGCCTCTCCTCGATGTACCATTTATCGACCTCTTTATAAGCTTTTGTTGCCTATAAAAAAAAAAAAAAAGAGAGAGAAAGGGACATGCGACCTAGGTTGAAGAAATTCTTGCTACTGGAACAGGAGAAAAACCGCGTTCACGTAATAACAGAAGTGTCTCACTCACCCTCACAGATACGGGATCGCTTTTGCTGTATATGGTGCTGATGGAATTATGCTGGATGAAGAGATGAGCTCTACTAAATTCCTATGGAAGATCCTTTTGTTGGAAGATCCTTTTGGTGAGTTCATGTTAGTCTGACTGTTGGAAACCATTCAATTTTCATTGAATGTAATTTTCTTTTCTTTTCTTTTCCTTTCCTTCCGGCCTATATAGTATCTCTTTCTCAGTGGTCTGTATTTAGCCTCTCCTCGATGTACCATTTATCGACCTCTTTATAAGCTTTTGTTGCCTATAAAAAAAAAAAAAAAAAGAGAGAGAAAGGGACATGCGACCTAGGTTGAAGAAATTCTTGCTACCGGAACAGGAGAAAAACCGCGTTCACGTAATAACAGAAGTGTCTCACTCACCCTCACAGATACAGTATTCATGAGGGCAAAATTCACAAACACCCCTTGGATTCAGATGAATCACACTTCAAACCCCTCTTCTAAAATCACATTGCATATTAGTGCATACCCTCGCAGAAGAGCATGATAAAAGGTGCAATCCCTAAATGCACCCTAGTGCAAATGAGCGGAGCCATACTTGGGTATACCATTTGGTGTACACTAAAGGTTCACAACATTCTATGGGACCCACTTAAGGGTTTCACACAAATGATCGTAGTATTTTTTAGCATTCCTGTAAAAAAATCAGCTACGTCGAATACCGGTAAGAGTTTGATCGATTCTATGCTCAATTTCTAGTCAGTAAATTGGGCTTAGAATCAATCAAACATTTAATGGTATCTGACAGAGCTGATTTTTTTACTGGAATGCTTTAAAATTATTTTAAACAATCAGAAAGGCTCCGATCATTTGTATCCGGAACCTTAAGGATCCTCAGTTAGAATGGGGTTACAACTCAGCACCCCTTGAGTGAGATTTTGAGAAGAGTTGCTCTTTGGAGAGCAATGAAACATGTATCTTTGTTTGATTGTTAGTTTTGATATACAAAAAATTTATAAGTTTGCGTATTATTTCGTCTTTATTAAAAAATTGTAACTATTTAACCAACTTTTTTTTTAATTTTTGAATAGAAGTACGCTATATATATCAAAAAGTAAAGAATAAGTAAAAGAATTTGATAAAAAAATTATTAAAGATGAAAAAATACGAATGACGAAACAGTGAAAATTTTGGTGAGAATTTCTGAAAGGAGTCCAAAATAAAAGGTATTTCATATTACTTGTTGTTACACCAAAATGGTGCACACGTAATGTGGTGTACACCAAATGATACTTGTACTTTGTGCAAAATGTATTTGTGGTTGTATCAGTTTGATCACACTCGCCTACACCAAGCTTGGGGCGAAACTTAAAAATCTATCAATTAAATGCCAGAAATATGCTAGGTGCACAATTATTTGAACACGCCAAATGCAACCCCTCATATATACATGGGTTCCACACATAATTAACACATGGATCCATGTGTATTTGAGGGGTTGTGTTTGGTGTTATGTTCGAATGATTGTGCACCTAACATTTTTTTTTAAATGCCATGCGGGTGGTCCAATTAATGCATAGCATTTTTATCCAACATTTTTATACATGTAAATGATTGAGATCCCATTAAACGAGAAAAACTTATGAGCATTTCGTGTTTGGGGGTGTTTTAGGATTTTTTTGGTCTTTGATCAGCGCTTGGGTCTCGGGTATCTATGGAGATTGAGAAATTTTAATTTTCTTGTGCCCTTGTCCTTTCAATCTCTGTAATTTTTGAATTCAGTGAATAAAAAAAATTTTGCTTATAAAATAAATAAAGAATTGGAAAGAAACGTCTGCAATAATGCTGAGCATTTAATACAATTGGAATTTCGGTGCTCTCCCACCCCCATTTTAATGAATCTGAATTTGATACTTTCATCAGCTATATGATCAACTTCAAACAATGAAGAATTACAAACTATCTTCAACTCATTTTCTGAATATATCTATCTATACTTGAACAACAACTTTCGCATTACCCTTTGAAACCTGTCTTAACTACTCCACATCAGAACCTAATACTTCCTCCGTCCCTAAATAAGTATCCGGTGCGCAAACTTAGACTTTACAAAAGATGGATGTTTTTCGTTAAAAAATTTAATTTTTTTTCACAATTTAATAGAACTCATTACTATCTATTCATTTGTGAAAAAAATAAATTTTTTTAACAATACAAATGCATCTTTTTAAGGTCTAAATTTGTGCACCGAACACTTATTTAGGAAGGAATGGAGGACTATATTTTGGGTCCCCTGTTTTAATCAAAATGTCCCAAATTCAGTAACTGCTGCAAATTAACACAATCAGGTATTTTTGGGTGGGTAAATGTTTTTGATGTAAACAAGGAGAAACCAGTATTGACAGTTCAAAAAAGAAGAAGGAGAAATCAGTATTTTTGTTCAAATAAAATACTCCTATTAATCTCCACATGCTCCCTCTATATCAAAGTTGGAGCTGCGGCAATTAATAACATTTACCTAATAAAACACAAGGATGTGTGAACCACACAATACAAGTTGAAAGAATGATTGAGATTCATTTGATCCAATGACTAATGTATGCTCTCTAACTCTCTTAAGAAAACATCACACTCTTACAAATATATTACAAAAATGTCATCGGTTCTTTTGATCCATTGCTCGACATCTGGCGTTGGCATAAAAAAATAAAAATATATTATAAAAATGCCCATGCCTACGGCACTATCGGGGTGCGTAGTGCCGTAGATACGGACAAACACTAGTACTCAAAATAAAACACATGTAGCTAGGGAATAGCCTTGAGTGAATTCATATCTGGGCTACACTACCAGTTGAACGCCGAAGGTATTTTTTTTTAAAGAGATTTTTTTTTCCTCGGATCAGCCGAAGCTGCCTAACGCTCTGATAGTGAGAGGAGTATCTATCTAACTCTCACAATTATCAGAACGACAACATTGTGACTTCTTTGGGATTTGTTGAGGATAGCTTCTAATACTTCATAATTGGGAGCCATGTGGATTTGCAGCACAGAAAGAGTAGGACTGGTGGTAGTTCTATTGGGGAGAGATCAACCTTTTAAGGCTATTAATAAGATGGAAAGGAGGTTAAGAAGATCAAATAGGAAAATTAAGAAGAAGAAACTTCTTGCCGAGCTTGGGGTCAAGGCCGACAAAGTAAGTCGTAGAAAAAAGATGATTTCTTCTTCCTCTTTATCTTCCGGTGATATCAAGAACCGAAACTCCCTTCTTTTCAAGCAAGCACGGGAGATGATGGATATTGGTGCTAGATTGGGCATTCAATATAAAGGGGAGAGAAACTTTATGCTTAAAACTTTTGTGGAAATGTAGGAGGCTGAATTAGAAGAAAGAATTAACGCTCTTGATGATTTGGAGAATGAGTTTGAGTTGGAGGATGATGTCGATTTCGAGGAAGATGTCTCCCTTTCTTTGGAATTTTGAACCGTCATCTAATGTTGTTTGGTGTTTTTTGGGTTCAGGTCATGTTTCCTTTTGGTTTGTTCCATTTGCTTCGGTTGCGGTTGTAGGTGTTTTTCGTCCTCTTGTTTTCAGGTTAGGTATTAGATGTTGGGTCTTTTGCTTGTCTTTTTTGATAGCTTTTATGGCTCTTGTGGTGTCGAGAAGTGTTGTTTTTAGGTGTCTCTTTGCTTTCAGGTGTGTTGCTTCGGTTGTTTTCTTGCCATCTTTCAGTATTGGTTCTTGGGTGGCGTTTTTATCGGTGTGCCCGTGATCCATTTAATCTTTATATCCTCTTCAAAGATTAATAGTTTTTTTTTGCTTTTTCAAAAAAAAAAACTTTGTATTTCGCAAACACTCAATTGTATTTCACACACTTTGATCACTTTTATTTACGTACTTACATATAGATTACAAGCCTATTTAAAGGCTAAACAAGAGATCTGGAAAAAACAAACATGTGATAAACTTACATTTATTTTTTTTCTCGACAAACGAAAATTTTTATTATGCTCGAAGGGGTACATCGAGGTAAAAAGAAAATACAAGATGCATCTCAAGAAAACAGAACGAGAAAGAAAAGAAAAAAAAAACACCTTAACAACCAACCAAACGTTGGATACAAACACCTCAAAAGTAAGTTAAAACTTCAATTTCCGAATCCTGTCCAAGTACCCCTTAAAGTCCTCAACTGAGTATATCTTGATATCGCGTTTGGTCCTCATCCATATGACTACCCTTGTTTTAATAAGATCCGCCACTTCCCAAACCAACGTAGACGCATTGTTGAAGATATAATTGTTCCGCACTAGCCATAATGACCAAAGAGTTGCATGGAAACAAGAATCCCAAATTTCTTTCTCTAAGTTTCGAAACCTACTCCCAAACCAACAGTTAGCCATAGCCTCTACGGATGAAGGGCACACCCATTTAACATGCCACCAATCCAAAATCAAAGACCAAACAGCCCATGAGAATCGACAATGAAGGAACAAGTGATGGGGGATTTCCAAGTGCAAAGAGCAAAGGGGACATACCAGTACTTGGGAATTCGTTAGAATGTTTCGACTTCGTAGGACCGACCTCGTTGCCACACGTTCTTGGACAGCCAGCCACAAAAAAATTTCCATCTTTGGAGGGCTTAAGTTCTTCCATAAGGAACCCAACACGGCATTCCTTGACTGATTCATCCACAACTCCCCCTGTTTATAAGCTGATCTCACCGTGAAACATCTATCAGTTGTCCAAATCCATTGCAAACAATCAGGTTTGGAGGAGTCTAGAACCACATTCCGCAGCCTTAGCATTAGTTCCTCCTGTTGTTGTTTCTCCCACTCAAACAGCCCTCGTCTGGACTTCAAGTCCCACCTTCCAATTTCCACAAACTCCCCCACTGAACTAACCAAATCATCCTGTTGATCAGAAACTGAGAACAGTCTTGGATATTCCTTTTTGAGAGCTTTATTCCCTAGCCAAACGTGGTGCCAAAATGAAGTTTCATGCCCTGAATAGACTTGCACACGGAACCCCTCCTGAATGACCCTTCCAAGGGACGATTCCGTGTCCCCAATCGAGCATATATCTCTCCAAATGTTAGAGACTGAACCTGATCTCGGAGAGTACGGCAGCCAGCAAAACTGGTCTAACTTGTATTTTCCTCTAATAACTCTAACCCAAAAGGATTTCTTATCTTTACTAAAACCTCCACCACCATTTGGCCAGGAGTGCCACATTTTGTTGTATCAATTTCTTCACCCCTAATCCCCCATTCACTTTACTTTTGGTTATACGTTCCCAATTCACTAGGTGCAATTTTGTTTTACCCAATGTATCTCCCCAGAAAAAGCGCCTCTGCATTTTCTCAAGAGTTTTAGCAACAACAATTGGCATCTTGAACAATGACATGAAGTAAATAGGCAAGGTGCTCATGTTAGAATTGAGAAGGGTGAGGCGACCTCCAGTAGACATGCATCTACCACTCCACATATTGAGTTTCTGTTGAGTTCTATCAATGACAGGTTACCAAGTCTTGATCCTCCTTCGGTTCGCACCTCCAATCGCCATTGTAGCTCGGACCTCCTCGGCAATGGGTGAATCAGTCTGAATCGAATCAGCTTGCACCGACTCTCCCGAGGGCAACGGGGACCCATCCACCATGCTCGGCTCCTTTGATAGCTCCTGACGAATACGAAGGAGATTTGTAAGCTGTTTTCTCCTCCTCTTCCTAGCTACAAGCTGCATCACTTAGATCCACCAAGAGATTGATGCTTGGGATTTGAGAAGGAGACACCCCTAATTCATTCTGATCCCCAATCGGTATGCTATCTCCTAAATTGGGTTTTGATACTCCACACACCTGGCCCAGCTCCCTCACCAAGCAATTTGGGATTTTTGACACAAGGCCCAAATCAATATGAGCCGAATCCACCTCAGGTTGGGCCTGATTCCTTGGCCCATTAGGCATACCTTCAGCAAGGCCCACCGAGTCCCCTACTGCAGATTCAAAATCCCCCGGTTCAATCTGATCATCGCCCCTGTTAAACAATAAATGCACGTCTGTCTGATTAAGCTTAGGGCCCCCAACCCCATCAAGCTTTTTGTTCTCCCCATGCCCTACTGCCAACTCAACACCAGTGCCCAGTCGTAGGTTTTCACCTACCACGTACGTCCTTCCCACTGGCCACAGCTCCTGTATTTGACTGTAACACGTTATCCCCATCTTCTTCCCCCTCCTCCTCCAAACCTGCACTCGAAACATATTACGGAAACTAAACATATCATGGGTTGCTAGGAAATTAAGTAGCTCAAGTTTACTTTTCTTCAATAGTGATCGATCGATCTCTATCTCGGACACCTATGAGCAACATTATCATAAGCCATCTGGATTTTTGGTGAATCAAGAATGAGTATCCCAAGCGTACCAGACTGAGGCGTTGTTGCCTTCAGAAGCACATCACAGGAACGAGTGACAAGTAATGTGTTTTTGGTATTAATTAGAATCACCTCCCCACCAGACCTCACAACCATAATTCCCGTTATTGATTAACGAAAACATGAGATGATAAGTTCTGTGCTCTCTCCCAGCCTGATCGCCACCCTTGAAGTAACACCTCGTCTCTTTCGTCGACAGCCACAGATCGCCCTTATGGATTTGATCGGCTTGCGCCGTAAAGTTATCGCAACATTCTCCAGATTTTCAACATACCAGTGGCCGGTTCAGAAATTTTCAAATCGGATGAGATTTAGAACCATCTTTAATTTGCATATGCGTGCTCAATAAAATATCCATCAAATAAACCTATTTATAGACGGAAACACCAGCTTCTCTTCCATTTAAATACCATGATCTTCATACCGTCCTATGTCACATGCATAACATGTGCTATCGAATTGTGATCGAATTCTCTATTGTAACTGCAAAAATCTGTGTTCAATTGTGGCTCATGTACGTCGAATGAATATTCCGACATGCATATTGTCTAGCAAGCCTTTTAGGTAGGCATCGGTTCATACAGTTTGATATATACATAAATTTACTCAGCCTTCATAAACCTAAACTTCTGAATACGTCTTCAACAATAGGGTTTTTGCAATAATCATATGGCCGGGAAATGAATTTTGCACTCCACTTTCTTGTAAATGTATTTTAATTAGTACATTAAATTAAACAATATAAAAATACTATGAGACAAAATTTGGAGTGCACTTATAAAAAAAAAATTGGACTGTGAAAATCACCTCCCTAACTGTATTTATCAATATTCAACACATGATTCGTCCGATTGCGATAAAGAACTTTTGCAACCTGTTAATGAATCTAAACTGATACTTTCGTTAGGTATATCGCCTTCAAACATTCAACATCTATGAACTGTCTTCCTTTGGTTGTCTTTTTCTCGATGTACCCCCTTCGAGTTTTTATAAATTGTTTCGCTTTTCCGATCAAAAAAAAAAAAAAAAACATCTACGAACTGTCTTCAAACTTATATTAAGAATCAAGGATGATACTATGGTGTCCCCGATCATTTTGGGGACACCGTAATTTTTGGCATAACTTTACCATTATTAACATAACTAAATCCATTATAAGCATAACATAACCCAAATAAGGCATAACCAATGAATATCCAAAAAACCAATCAAAGCGTAACCAAACCTAATTAAGGCATAGCAAATAAGTTATGCCTTGCTATGGTTTTGGTTATGCCTTGTTATGGTTCTGTTATGCTTGTAATGAGTTTTGGTTATGCTCATAATGATTTTGTTATGCCAAAAGTTACGATGCTCATTGTTCCAAAGAATATAACATTGAAAAACGGTATAATGCCAAACAGGTAATTAATCTGAATGACTCTCAAATGTCATGGATTAGGTCATCTTTTTACCATGCCAAACATCTATGTAAGCACGAACACTTTGTCAGATGTTATGTATCGACATTGGACACTGAAACTCTCCGCACACGTGTCCGACACTCATATTAAAAGGAAATTCTTGAACACTTGAAAAACAAGCCGGCTTTGATAAAAAGAAGTATGAACCAATTAAAAACTTAGGGAAGCCGTATATTTTTCTATATGGTAGGGTGGATGATGGTTTATTGGTTAGAAAGGTACACAAATGATCAAATGCTTTAGTTGAATGATATGATATGATGATGGTTATAACCTAACGTATATGTGATGTTGCATATTTACGATTAAAACCTTAATTCATTAATTTTTTTTTTTGCCTTTTCTTAACATGATATATCATTTAAAACGTGTCCTCTAACATATCATGTCTTCTATTTTTTAAAAATTCGCGTGTTGGAGTGTTAGTATCGTGTTTATGTTTGTATGACATAACCAAACATTGACTTTTCCTTTTTAATTACTTGGTAATTATGATCAAAGATCTAAATTTAATAATTAACTCTTATTTAGTATAAGTAATTTTATAGAGGAAACTCAAACCAGATCGAAAACATGGACCAAGGGGATATCCTTGAGAGTCCTACACACAACATATTAAAAGGGAAACAAACTAGTACAACAAGTATATTACAACTCGAACAGTACGAACTGAACTTCATACTTTCAGTTCATACCGTGAGACATTATTTCATAATTAGCTTATATATTTTTTTGCACTAAACATGCAAATATATAACACGCAATGCATCTTAGCTAGAGATGCGACAAAATAGTATTATTTTCAAACCGATGGGGAGCAGCGAGCTTTGGAGCGGGACATTTATCATAATAACTTGTCCAGGTAATCTCAGGCTCTCCAATCTTACCATGATCAACGATTAACCCAAGCACACCAGACTTTTCCTTCTCTAATGTCAGAAACACTTCACCGCCGGCATCACCAGAGAAAAATAGCTTTGCTTGGGGAATACCAGAACCATTTTCCCACTTGATCACCAACTCCTTTTCCTCCTCGTCAGTGACTAAGGTGAACATACGATGAACTTCGTCCCACTCTGTCTGACGCGGGTCAGTACCTAGGAAGCTGAACGTCGTCCCAGTGTTCGCCAACGGGAATGTGCCCATATAGGTTTGGCCATTTTCTATCACAATTTTCTCGCCGGTAGCCGTATTTTTAACCACCCATTTGCCGTCCCAGAGATTTCTAAAATATTTGAGATTGAGAGACATCGTTGCTTTGCTTAATTAGCTATGCTCTCAATCAGAGGTCCGTTCACCCTATTTATAGAGTACGGAAAACACCGACTTAAATTCGAATCTGCATGTTTAAACACTGAACTGGACTAGTTTGAGTTTCGTGTCAAACTTTGTGGGTTATTAATTCGCCTGAAAGAGAGGAATTGAAAAAGTATAATTTTAATTACTTTTACACATATTTTCAAAAATATCCAAGAAAAAGTCATAAAATTCGGATTTTTAGGCTTTATCTTAGATATTTCTAAAATATTTGTGTAAAACCCATAATTTTTTACTTTTTCAATTCATCTTGACGAGTCGAATAAATAATTCACAAAAGTTAGGCGCGAATCTAAGAAATGCCAAAAAAAAAAAATTAAATAAAAACAAAATAAGAAAAAGTTCCAAAAAAACTTAGTTGAACAAGGCCTTATGGAATACTCTCCAACCACAATCACAATTGGACAAGCCATTAAAAAGAGTGTGGGCTTCCACACATACTGCATGTTGATGTAAATTTGGTGTACACTAAATGGTGTATCCTTTTTTCATTCGTTTTGCAATTGCAATGAGTAATGTGCACATAAATTGATTCGGTCTCTAGGTCTGCTCTTTCTGATGCCATTTGGTTTTGATTTGGGGGCATGGTTTTGCAACAAAACGTCCCTGTAGCTCCTCGGTTCTTGGAGGTTTAGGGAGGCCACTGTTTCAGTGGTATTCTGAGAATAGCCACTTTATGCTTCTATTGTCAAAGGTTAGGTCTATCTCCAATCATCCCCACCCATATCCCCAATGATTGGGGACTAGATGGGTTATGTTGTTGTTGTTGTTGCAATTTCAAAAATATTTGTGTAAAAGTCATAATTTTTCACTTTTTCAATTCATCGTGACGAGTCGAATCAATAATTCATAAAAGTTAGATGTGAAGCTAAGAAATGCAAAACAAAAAAAAAATTGAATAAGAACAAAATAAGAAAAAGTCACAAAATAACTTTTAGTTGAACTAGTTTGAGTTTTCACTTCTGGCTGGGTGTTTGAGTTTTCACTTCTTCATTTTGTTTCTCTTGTTTTCGGTTTGAGCCAGTTTGCTCTTCCCTCTCCTCCCCTCGATGTATCCCTTTCGAGATTTATAAAATTTGTTTCGTTTGCCGAGCAAAAAAAAAAAAACTTTTAGTTGAACAAGGCCTTATGGAATACTCTCCAACCACAGTCACAATTGGACAAGCAATTAAAAAGAGTGTGGGCTCCCACACATGCTGCACGTTGATGTAAATTTGGTGTACATCAAATGGTGTATCCTTTTTTCATTTGTATTGCAATTGCAATGAGTAATCGCCACAACACCAAGTTAGTTTAATAAGGTCCGAAATCAAAGTTTCACAGAGATCATCTATCAAAGGCAACCGTGTAGTTTGGTTTGGCCTGGAGTACGTCCAGATGGCAGTGGCGCTGGCGAAGCTAAGAATTAACTTTAGTGGTGACACCTTTAAAACACTTCAACAAGGGGAAGAAAAATCGTAATAAGTAATGCCAAAATAATAAAAGAACGTTTGTGCTAAAAATAACAAAAAATCTAATATGTTTACTAAATTACTAAGAAAGCTAATAATTACCTAAATTATCAAAACAAACCAATTACTTGAATCGTGAAACCCGGTTTTCCTTCGGCCCTAGTAGCAGACATTCCGTGAACCTAGGACTCATGGGAATTATTCATTGGCTCAAGTCCCTTTCTCCTTAAAATCCCAATGTACCAATCTCCTATTTTCGTAAAAAAATTCAGTTTCTCTCTCTTTGATGTCTTCTCAAGACTCTCAACAAAGCAAAAAGAATAAGAATGGGGAAAACCTCCGCTCAAAAAAAAAAAAGAAGGGAAAAATCTAATGGAATTCATCCAACCCTAACGCTAGTATCCCGGAGAATTTTGGAAGAGTATCGACATGCCAGAATGGAGAAATTTTTAGAATAAATTTTCATAATGAAGGGTTTGGGTCTTTCCATATGCATGATTCTCTCTCACCCCCAAAGTTTGCATGCAGTGTTTTGGAAAAAAAATAATTTCGAAAGACAAAGAACAGTATTCAAATAACTTTAGCATGTAACAAGCCTGTATGCGCATACTTCTGGTAGCAATTTTTTTAAATTTGTTTTGGTATCAAGAGTTCTTACTTGGTTTCTAGGATAATTAATTAATTAACTAGCAAAGAGCCCATTGTTTCATCCCTTCCAATATAATCTGTTTAGCAATCAAATTGAAAACTTGAATCAAAACAAAGAAAGATTGTCTGACCTTATAATTTATTTTTTGATAGACAATAGCAATAGTACCTACGTAGTTTTCTCTTCAAATTGATGTGGTCGATCTACTGCTATTATAATTAGAGTATAGTTTTAGAGACTCAGCTTAAATTGATTTCTTTTATTTTTTTTTTCTTTTGAGACCCGGCTTAAATTGATTTCTTTATTTACGCTAGAAACCATAATACGTAGTGTATAAGGTAATTTATTCCTAGAATAATGGGATTCTAATTTCCTTATCACGCAAGAGCTTTCCTAAAATTAAAATAGGACGTTGGATTGTTGGAGTTAATGGTGAAAATGATTAATTTCCGTTAGGTAGAAGGGTTAACTTCCATTAGGTAAAAGCTAGGCAGAGTAAATTAGGTAAAAGCTAGGCAGAGTAAATTGGGATTTTAAGAAGAAATGGACTCGCACCAATGAACGGTTGCCATGCGTCCTAGGTTGAGGAAAGTCTGCTATTGCGAGAGGAGGAAAACAACACACATAGAGTAGGGGCCGGCTATTCGCAGCCACGTATTTTCTCCCGTAGCCTGTTACTCCACATAGCCCATTTCCAAAATTTTAAAAAAGAAAATTTTCTCCATGTAACCCATTAAATGTACCTGATCTTCCCATTATACCCTTCCCATCTCAAAATTACACTTTTAACTCCCACCCTAAGTCCCTACCCAACATTACGCCTCCCACCCCCATTGTCGCCTCCCACCTCCATAGCCACCACCGTACCACAGCCAGTCCTGCCGCCGCACCACCGCCGCACCTTCAAGGTGTCGTTCTCCCCCCCTCTCTCTCTCTCTCTCTGTTCGTCAGTCTCTCTTTGTTCGGCAGTCTCTCTCACTCTGTGTGTATATACATACATGTATGTATATATACAATAACAGCAATTAGATCACTTTCGGTAACAACATGTCAAAAATATGTACAAAATTCGGTAACAAACTGCCGAACTATATATATGAAAATCATACATAACATTTAGGTAAATAGCTATTGAAAAAGATTATATTTCGGTAACAATATGTCGAAAATATATTAACTTTCGGTAAATAACTGCCGAACTACTATATACGAAAATCATACATACATTTCGGTAAATAGATGTTGAAAACAAGATTATATTTCGGTAACTACATGTCGAAAATGTATACAACAAAAATAAGAAACATATATTTCGGCAATTGAATGCTGAAAATGTAATTCAATTTCGGTAACTAATTGTCGAGTATGGTAATAGTTTACAGTGGTTAGCTACCGAAATTACTTACTTTACTCTGTTCGAACCAGAAACATCGAAAAATTAGGTTTACAAAACCCAGATGACCAGAGGCCATTGTAAACAGAAAAACTTTCTTCCTCACGCGGCTTCCAAGGTACAATGTCCATCACAACATCTTTTTTCTCCTCTGCCATCATATGGTTGCCAATATAATTTGATTCAATTTCAAAATCCAAACCTGCAAGTGGATCAAAAAATGGATCAATGGAAGGATTTGAGAGAGAGGGGAAAAGAGAATGATGATTTAGAGAGAGAGGAGAAGAGAAGATGAACACTGGAAGCCTGAAGATGAAGAACAGGAAGCCTGAAGATGAAGAACAGGAGGTCCCCTGGTTTGTTTTTTTTTTCCTATAAAAAACGTGAATGTGATTTTTGAGGGGAAGGGGAAAGACCATAATTTAGGGGTTTTGATCATAAGGGCATGTAGGTCATTTCATGTATAGGTATAAGGGTAAGGAGGTCATTTTGCATTAGGGGGTTATGTTGTAATTAGTTGAAAATTTTGAACGGGCTACGGGAGAGAATACGTGGCTGCGAATAGCCGGCCCCATAGAGTATTTAATATGGGTAAATTCCACAAACATCCCTTTGATTTAGATGAAATCACACTTCATACCCCTCTTTTAAAATCACAATGCTTACCCTCACAGAAGAGCACATGTTAAACATAGAGGTGTCGAATGGGCCGCATTGGCACAAGCACGACACGTTTAGCATCGTCACGACCCGGCATGGTATGGGCCCGACACGACACGAAACACGAAGGTGGGCTAGATTGGGCCATCGTTTTGGAGCCCATGGCACAAGCACAGTTAAGTATCGGGCACGACATGGACACGGCCACGATTAGGCACGGGGCGCGACACGGGCACGGTGAAGCATGGGCACAGTTAAGCACGAGGCACAATACGGGCACGGTTAGGCACGGGGCACGGCACGGACATGTATAAGGGCACAAAAGTAGTTTTTAATTTTTTTCCATAAAAAATATTACTAGTAAGAAACATCAAAAAATGAATAATTTAGGCCATTGTAACATGCTTCTCACACATGAGTCATGACCCGTTGATTAAGAAGAAAGAAAGAAAAAAAAAACCGTTATAAGCAATGCCAAAATATAAAAAATCTTAACATATTTACCTAAATTTTCAAAACAAACCAATTACTCCTACATTTCAGCAAATCAATTTTAAGGGTAATTCAATACACAGTAATCAAAAGGAAAAGTTTACAATACACAACATCCCTTAAAAGTGTGTTACATATTCACTTATTGGATGGTTCGTTCATAATATTTTTGGCACAATAAGTTAAAATTATTTTTTTGTCTTTATTTTAAAAAAAATATTCAAAATTTTTAATTTTGCATCAAACTTTTGTGACTTATTGATTCGTTTTGTCAAGAGGATTTGAAAAAGTGTAAAAACTTATGGTCAAAACTCATAATTTTTAAATAAAGACAAAAATAAGTCAAAAATTCGGTCTTTTTGGCTTCTTTGTGTTTTTATTCTAAAAATTATGAGTTTCAATCCTAATTTTTTACTTTTCTGATTCTTCTCTGTGAGACGAATCAATAAATCATAAAAATTTGACACAAAACAAACTAATGTAAAAAAAAATTGAATACAAAAAAAAAAAAGAAGCCACGTAACTTATTGAACCAAAACAATTACTTGTACTCTGCCTAGCTTCCTCCTAACGGAAGTTAACCTATATTCTACCGTTAACTCCTTAAATGTAATGTTAAATGCTACCAATTCCCTATTTTTAGGAAATTTCTGCTTCTCTCTTCCGTATCTTCTCAATAAAGCAAAAAGAATAAGAATGGAGAAAACATACATATCCGTTCAAAAAAAAAGAGGAAAAGATCTAATGGAATTCATCCAACCCTAACGCGGGTATCCCGGAGAATTCTGGAAGAGTATTGAACTTGTTAGTGTAGCGGGCCGAGCTTAATTGTGTTTCCACCATGGACCGTCTTCAATTCTCTGCCACCTTCGGCTGCCGTTAGGGCAGTAACCCCGTTCCACCTGTGCTCGGCCCTAGCCGAGGTATACCGGTCGTCGGCTTCGCGTTCACCTTGCGTCCGGCGACGGGGAGTATCTCCGCCAAGCTCAGCCACCAACCGCGGACGGCCCCACTGACGATGCTTGCCTAGCCCGATTCCTTTCGGGTTCGGCATACCCTCATGCTCGGCTTGCACCATGATCTATTGGGCTCGGCCGGCTGCGCGGCCACGCGCCCACCCACGCGAGAAAGCAGTTGTGTCGGGTGATCACGATCGCACATGGGTCATGCCAGCTCACTCCCCAAAAGCGGTTACCAGATCTGGACGGTGACGTCACGGTGACACCGCCTAGCCCGTGCAAGGCACGTGTCTGTGCTTGGAGAGAAAGTCAAGGAGGCTCTAGAAATATCAAAGGATAACGCCTCTGGAAGGTATGCACTCACAAACGCGAATACTCACTCAAAACCCTGGTCTCTTCCCACTCTCTGCACATCCTCATCCTCTCGCCAGAGGGCCTTGCCGGGCAACCCTTGGCCAGGTCTTAGTCGTGCGTTCTTTGTGCAGGCTAGGCGGAGAAGGCTAGGGAACCACCGGGCCAGCGGAGGAAGGAACCAGAACGAGGATCACGGGCCACACAGTTAGAATGGAAAAATCTAATGGAATAAATTTTCGTAACAAATGGTTTGAGTATTTCCATATGCACGATTCTCTCTCGCCCCCAAAGTTTGCATGCAATGTTCTGGGGAAAAAAAAATGCATCCAAATAATTTCGAAAGAAAAACAACCGTTATTCAAATAACTTTAGCATGTAATAAACCTGTATGCGCATACTTCTGGTAGCTTTTTTTTTTTTTTGGGTATCATGAGTTCGTACTTGGTTTTTATTGTAATTAATTAACTAGTAAAGAACCCATTGTTTCATCCCGAATGGGGAATGGTGTTGCATGTGCAGTGGACCAGTGGTGTGCACAGCGCCATGCTGCACACTCCAAGCCGTTATCAGTTTGCATGCAATGTTTTGGGAAGATTAGAGTTTAGTTTTAGAAACACAGCTTAAATTCATAATGGGATTCTAATTTTCCATCACGGAGGAGCTTTCCCAAAAAAGTCAAACCTTGGTTGTTGGAGTTATTGGTGAAAATGATTAATTTCCGTTAGGTAGAAGAGTTAGAAGCAAGCAATAGTAAATTGGGATTTTAAGAAGGGACATGCGTCCTAGGTTGAAAAAATCCTTGCTACTGGGGCAGGGGAAAAACCGCGTTCACATGATATCCTAAAAAAAAAAAAAAAACTTCGTCGTTAGAGTTAACGATGAGAAGGAATTTTTTTTTGCTCGGTAAATTTTTTTATTTAATAACAACTCGAAAGGATACATTGAGGGGGCTCGAGCAAACTAAGAATACATACTTACTCGGACAAGCTGAAAGAAAGAGAACCAAAAAAACACCTTACAATGACCACCAACAGAGAATTGGAGTAATCACACCTCAACCGCCAAGACGTGTTACAACTTCAACAATCTAATTCAATCTACAAAAACCTTCAACTCCTCCACCGAATACACATTTGGGAAAACACTTATGGGAAGCTACCTTTTTTGAAAAACCTTAAACTCCTTCACCGAATACACATTTCGAGATACACTTATGGAAAGCTACCTTTTTTGAAAAACCTTAAACTCCTCCACTGAATACACCTTTGGAGAAACACTTATGGGAAGCTACGATTTTGAAAAATCTTAAACTCCTACACCGAATACACCTTTGGAGAAACACTTATGGGAAGCTACCATTTTGAAAAATCATAAAATGAGATACCGAATACACCTTTGGAGAAACACTTATGGGAAGCTACCATTTTGAAAAATCTTAAACTTCTACACCGAATACACCTTTGGAGAAACACTTATGGGAAGCTACCTTTTTTGAAAAACCTTAAACTCCTCCACTGAATACACCTTTGAAAAAACACTTAGGCCTGTTCAGTTGCTAGGAAAGTACGGAAAAGGATGGGAAATTCAACTTTCTCATAACTTTTATAGTGTTTAGTTGGAAGGAAAGTAGTGGGAAACATGTTTTTTAAGTTTTCCTGCAAGATTTACTTTATTGCAAAAGTGATCCTGCCAAAAGCATAGGATTTTGCGTCACGGGAAAAGTTCTCCATTGTGGGGCCAAAATAATTGGCAGGCAAGAAAAAAAGTGAATGACGCCAATACCAAAAAATACAAATTAGGTTATTAGAAAAACACTTAACATTTACGTGAGTAACAACAATTTCGACTACTATGGTACTTTTTGAGATAATTGTTGTGGAAAAAAGATTGATAGTTTATTTTTTTTTGGAAGTATTAATTTATCTTGTCATTAGTTTTCAATTTTGTTTTGTACTAACAAATTTTCAGTGAGTTTTTGCATTGACAACTAATTAAGCACGATTGTTTAATATTTATTTATTTAGTTATCATCTACTTATTTTTTAAACTTCATTTGTACGGTTGATTATTAGAGAATGTCAATTTCAATGGAGGATTTGCATGACCATTCAGAATATAGCAAATTGAATAAGGAATTGCAAGTCGATTTTTTCATTTAAAGTTAAAGTTTTGGATTAGATAAAATACATTTTCTGTATGTGTTAATTTTTGAAATATGATAGCCTATTATTTAGCTTTCAAAGTTACTTTTATTTAAAATTAGCCACGGGAATAAAAAAAACTAAAGAACTTTCCCATAATTTTCTTTTCCCGGCAAATGAACCACTAAATTTTAGTTTTTCTGCAAAAAAAGTTTGTCAAATGAACACTCACAGGAAGATAGATTTCTTTTTCCTATATTTTAGTTTATTTAAATTTTCCTGAAAATAGCTTTCCGATACAACATTTCTGGCAACTGAACAGAGCCTTATGGGAAGCAACATTTTTTGAAAAACCTTAAACTCCTACACCGAACACACCTTTGCAGAAACACTTATGGGAAAGCTACCTTTCTTGAAAAACCTTAAACTCCTCCACTGAATACACCTTTGGAGAAACACTTATGGGAAGCTACGATTTTGAAAAATCTTAAACTCCTACACCGAATACACCTTTGGAGAAACACTTATGGGAAGCTACCATTTTGAAAAATCATAAAATGAGATACCGAATACACCTTTGGAGAAACACTTATGGGAAGCTACCATTTTGAAAAATCTTAAACTCCTACACCGAATACACCTTTGGAGAAACACTCATGGGAAGCTACCTTTTTTGAAAAACCTTAAACTCCTCCACTGAATACACCTTTGAAGAAACACTTAGGCCTGTTCAGTTGCTAGGAAAGTACGGAAAAGGATGGGAAATTCAACTTTCTCATAACTTTTATAGTGTTTAGTTGGAAGGAAAGTAGTGGGAAACATGTTTTTTAAGTTTTCCTGCAAGATTTACTTTCTTGCAAAAGTGATCCTGCCAAAAGCATAGGATTTTGCGTCACGGGAAAAGTTCTCCATTGTGGGGCCAAAATAATTGGCAGGCAAGAAAAAAAGTGAATGACGCCAATACCAAAAAATACAAATTAGGTTATTAGAAAAACACTTAACATTTACGTGAGTAACAACAATTTCGACTACTATGGTACTTTTTGAGATAATTGTTGTGGAAAAAAGATTGATAGTTTATTTTTTTTTGGAAGTATTAATTTATCTTGTCATTAGTTTTCAATTTTGTTTTGTACTAACAAATTTTCAGTGAGTTTTTGCATTGACAACTAATTAAGCACGATTGTTTAATATTTATTTATTTAGTTATCATCTACTTATTTTTTAAACTTCATTTGTACGGTTGATTATTAGAGAATGTCAATTTCAATGGAGGATTTGCATGACCATTCAGAATATAGCAAATTGAATAAGGAATTGCAAGTCGATTTTTTCATTTAAAGTTAAAGTTTTGGATTAGATAAAATACATTTTCTGTATGTGTTAATTTTTGAAATATGATAGCCTATTATTTAGCTTTCAAAGTTACTTTTATTTAAAATTAGCCACGGGAATAAAAAAAACTAAAGAACTTTCCCATAATTTTCTTTTCCAGGCAAATGAACCACTAAATTTTAGTTTTTCTGCAAAAAAAATTTGTCAAATGAACACTCACAGGAAGATAGATTTCTTTTTCCTATATTTTAGTTTATTTAAATTTTCCTGAAAATAGCTTTCCGATACAACATTTCTGGCAACTGAACAGAGCCTTATGGGAAGCAACATTTTTTGAAAAACCTTAAACTCCTACACCGAACACACCTTTGCAGAAACACTTATGGGAAAGCTACCTTTCTTGAAAAACCTTAAACTCCTACACCGAATACAACTTTGAAGAAACATTTATGGAAAGCTACCATTTTTGAAAAAACTTAATTAAATTCCTACACCGAATATACCTTTGGAGAAACACTTATAGGAAGCTACCTTTTTTGAAAAACCAAAAACTCCGACACCGAATACATACCATTGGAGAAACACTTATGGGAAGCTACAATTTTGAAAAATCTTAAACTCGTACACCGAACACACCTTTGGAGAAACACTTATGGAAAGCTACCATTTTGAAAAATTTTAAACTCCTACACCGAATACATCTTTAAAGAAACACTTACGGAAAGCTACCTTCTTTGAAAAACCTTAAACTCCTCCACCAAAATACACCTTTGGAGAAACAGATCAGGGAAGCTACCTTTTTTTGAAAAACCATAAATTCTTACACCGAATACACCTTTCGAGAAACAGTTATGGGAAAACGACCTTTTTTGAAGAACCTTAAATTCCTCCACCGAATATACTTTTGGAGAAACACATACGGGAAAGCTACTTTTTTTGAAAATTTATAAACTCCTACACCGAATATACCATTGGAGAAACACTTATGGTAAGCTACCTTTTTTGAAAAACCTTAAACTCTGCCACCAAATACACCTTTGAAGAAACACTTACGGGCAGCTACCATTTTTGAAAAATCTAATACTCCTACACCGAATACACCTTTGGTGAAACAATTACGGGAAGCTACCATTTTGAAAAATCAAAAAATTCTACACCGAATACACCTTTAGAGAAACATTTAATTATGCGAAGCTACAATTTCGAAAAACCTTAAAATCCTACACCGAATACACCTTTGGAGAAACACTTATGGGAAGCTACCTTTTTTGAAAAACCTTAAACTCCTCCATCGAATACACCTTTGAAGAAACACTTATGGGAAGCTACATTTTTTGAAAAACCTTAAACTCCTACACCGAATACACCTTTGCAGAAACACTTATGGGAAAACTAACTTTTTAGAAAAACCTTAAACTCCTACACCGAATACACCTTTGCAGAAACACTTATGGGAAAGCTACCTTTTCTGAAAAACCTTAAACTCCTACACCGAATACACCTTTGGAGAAACACTTATGGGAACCTACCTTTTTTTGAAAAACCTTAAACTCCTACATCGAATACACCTTTGGAGAAACACTTATGGGAAGCTACCTTTTTTGAAAAACCTTAAACTCCTCCACCGAATACACCTTTGGAGAAACATTTAATTATGCGAAGCTACCATTTTGAAAAACCTTAAAATCCTACACCGAATACACCTTTGGAGAAACACTTATGGGAAGCTACCTTTTTTGAAAAACCTTAAACTCCTCCACCGAATACACCTTTGAAGAAACACTTATGGGAAGCTACATTTTTTGAAAAACGTTAAACTCCTACACCGAATACACCTTTGCAGAAACACTTATGGGAAAACTAACTTTTTAGAAAAACCTTAAACACCTACACCGAATACACCTTTGCAGAAACACTTATGGGGAAGCTACCTTTTCTGGAAAACCTTAAACTCGTACACCACATACACCTTTGGAGAAACACTTATGGGAACCTACCTTTTTTGAAAAACCTAAAACTCCTACACCGAATGCACCTTTGGAGAAACACTTATTGGAACCTACCTTTTTTGAAAAACCTTAAACTCCTACACCGAATGCACCTTTGGAGAAACACTTATGGGAAGCTACCTTTTTTGAAAAACCTTAAACTCCTCCACCGAATACACCTTGGGAGAAACACTTATGGGAAGCTACATTTTTTGAAAAACCTTAAAGTCCTACACCGAATACACCTTTGCAGAAACACTTATGGAAAACTAACTTTTTAGAAAAACCTTAAACTCCTACACCGAATACACCTTTGCAGAAACACTTATGAAAAAGCTACCTTTTTTGAAAAACTTTAAACTCCTACACCGAATACACATTTGGAGAAACACTTATGGGAACCTACCTTTTTTAAAAATCTTAAACTCGTACACCGAATACACCTTTGGAGAAACACTTATGGGAAGCTACCTTTTTTGAAAAACCTTAAACTCCTCCACCGAATACACCTTTGAAGAAACACTTAGGACCTGTTCAGTCGCTATGAAAGTACGGGAAAGGATGGGAAATTCAACTTTCTCATAACTTTTATAGTGTTCAGTTGGCAGGAAAGTAGTGGGAAACATGTTTTAAAGTTTTCCTGCAAGATTTACTTTCTTGCAAAAGTGATCCTGCCAAAAGTATAGGATTTTGCATCACGGGAAAAGTTCTCCATTCTGGGGCCAAAATAATTGGCATGGAAGAAAAAAAGTGAATGACGCCAATACCAAAAAATACAAATTAGGTTATTAGAAAAACACTTAACATTTACGTGAGTAACAACAATTTCGACTACTATGGTACTTTTTGAGATAATTGTTGTGGAAAAAGATTGATAGTTTATTTTTTTGGCAGTATTAATTTATCTTGTCATTAGTTTTCAATTTTGTTTTGTACTAACTAATTTTCAGTGAGTTTTTGCATTGACAACTAATTAAGCACAATTAATTAATATTTATTTATTTGGTTATCATCTACTTATTTTTTACACTTTATTTGTACGGTTGATTATTAGAGAATGTCAATTTCAATGGAGGATTTGCATGACCATTCAGAATATAGCAAATTGAATAAGGGATTGCAAGTCGATTTTTTCATTTAAAGTTAAAGTTTTGGATTAGATAAAATATATTTTCTGCATGTGTTAATTTTGGAAATATGATTGCCTATTATTTAGCTTTCAAAGTTACATTTATTTAAAATTAGCCACGGGAATAAAAAAAATAAAGAAGTTTCTCATAATTGTCTTTTCCCGGCAAATGAACAACTAAACTTTAGTTTTTCTGCAAAAAAAATTTGTCAAAAGAACACTCACACGAAGATAGATTTCTTTTTCCTTTATTTCACTTTACTTAAATTTTTCTGAGAATAGCTTTCCGATACAACATTTCTGGCAACTGAACAGAGCCTTATGGGAA
The DNA here is from genome assembly GCA_019656295.1 of Rhododendron mucronatum var. ripense. NCBI lineage: Eukaryota > Viridiplantae > Streptophyta > Magnoliopsida > Ericales > Ericaceae > Rhododendron > Rhododendron mucronatum. The sequence goes on along the minus strand of BPLT01000014.1, from coordinate 1,199,872 downwards.
GCAACATTTTTTGAAAAGCCTTAAACGTACTCCTACACCGAATACACCTTTGGAGAAACACTTATGGGAAAACTACCTTTTTTAAAAACCTTAAACTCCTACACCGAATACACCTTTGCAGAAACACTTATGGGAAAGCTAACTTTCTTGAAAAACCTTAAACTCCTACACCGAATACAACTTTGAAGAAACACTTATGGGCAGCTACCATTTCTGAAAAAACTTAATTAAATTCCTACACCGAATATACCTATGGAGAAACACTTATAGGAAGCTACCTTTTTTGAAAAACCAAAAACTCCGACACCGAATACATACCATTGGAGACACACTTATGGGAAGCTACCATTTTGAAAAATCTTAAACTCCAACACCGAATACACCTTTGGAGAAACACTTATGGGAAGCTACCATTTTGAAACATTTAAAACTCCTAAACCGAATAAACCTTTAAAGAAACACTTACGGTAAGCTACCTTCTTTGAAAAACCTTAAACTCCTCCACCAAGTACACATTTGGAGAAAATATTCAGGGAAGCTACCTTTTTTTTAAAAACCATAAAGTCCTACACCGAATACACCTTTGGAGAAACGGTTATGGGAAAATGACCTTTTTTGAAGAACCTTAAACTCCACCGAATATACTTTTGGAGAAACACATATGGGAAAGCCACATTTTTTGAAAATTTATAAACTCCTACACCTAATATACCCTTGGAGAAACAATTATGGTAAGCTACATTTTTTGAAAAAGCTTAAACTCTGCCACCGAATACACCTTTGAAGAAACACTTACGGGAAGCTACCATTTTGAAAAATCTTAAACTCCTACACCGAATACACCTTTGGTGAAACAATTACAGAAAGCTACCATTTTGAAAAATGAAAAAATCCTACACTGAATACACCTTTGGAGAAACATTTAATTATGCGAAGCTGCCATTTTGAAAAACCTAAAAATCCTATACCGAATACACCTTTGGAGAAACACTTATGGGAACCTACCTTTTTTGAAAAACCTTAAACCCCTCCACCGAATACACCTTTGAAGAAACACTTATGGGACGCTACTTTTTTTGAAAAACCTTATACTCCTACACCGAATACACCTTTGCAGAAACACTTATGGGAAAACTAACTTTTTAGAAAAGCCTTAAACTCCAACACCGAATACACCTTTACAGAAATACTTATGGGAAAGCTACATTTTTTGAAAAACTTTAAACTCCTACACCGAATATACCTTTGGAGAAACACTTATGGGAACCTACCTTTTTGGAAAAATCTTAAACTCCTACACCGAATATTCCTTTGGAGAAACACTTATGGGAAGCTACCTTTTTTAAAAAACCCAAAACTCCGACACTGAATACATACCTTTGGAGAAAGACTTATGGGAAGCTATCATTTTGAAAAATGTTAAACTCCTACACCGAATACACCTTTGGAGAAACATTTATGGCAAGGTACCATTTTGAAAAATCTTAAACTCCTACACCGAATACGTACACCTTTGGAGAAACACTTATGGGATCCTAACTTTTTTGAAAAATCTTAAAGTCCTATCCCGAATATTCCTTTGGAGAAACACTTATGGAAGCTACCCTTTTTGAAAAACCTAAAACTCCGACACCGAATACATACCTTTGGAGAAAGACTTATGGGAAGCTACAATTTTAAAAAATCTTAAACTCCTACACCGAATACACCATTGGAGAAACACTTATGGGAAGCTACCATTTTGAAAAATCTTAAACTCCTACACCGAATACAACTTTAGAGAACCACTTACGGGACGCTTCCATTTTTTAAAAACCTTAAACTCCTCCACCAAATACACCTTCGGAGAAACAATAGAGCGAAGCTACCTTTTTTGAAAAATCTTAAACTCCTACACCGAATACACCTTTGGACAAACAGTTACGGGAAAACTACCTTTTTTGAAAAACCTTAAACTCCTCTACTGAATTCACTTTTGGGGAAACACTTATGGGAAAGCTACTTTTTTTGAAAAACCATAAACTCCTACACCGAAAATACCTTTGGAGAAACACTTGTGGTAAGCTACCTTTTTTGAAAAATCTAAAACTCCTACATCGAATAATCCTTTGGAGAAACACTTATGGGAAGCTACAATTTTGAAAAATCATAAAATCCTACACCGAATACAACTTTTGAGAAATACTTATGGGGAGCTACCATTTTGAAAAATCTCAAACTCCTACACCGAATACACCTTGGGAGAAACACTTGTGGGAAAGCAACCTTTTTTGAGAAACCTTAAACTCCTAAACCGAATACACTTTTGGAGAAAAACTTATGGGAGGCTACAATTTTGAAAAATCATAAAATTCTACACCGAATACAACTTTGGAGAAACACTCATGGGAAGCTACCATTTTGAAAAATCTTAAACTCCTTCACCGAATACGCCTTGGGAGAAACACTTGTGGGAAAGCAATCTTTTTTGAAAAATCTTAAACTCCTACACAGAATACACCTTTGCAGAAACACTTCCGGGAAAGCTACATTTTTTGAAAATCCTTAAACTCCTACACCAAATACATCTTTGCAGAAACACTTATGGTAAAGCCACATTTTTTGAAAAACTTTAAACTCCTACACCGAATACACCTTTGGAGAAACACTTATGGGAACCTACCTTTTTTTAAAAATCTTAAACTCCTACACCGAATATTCCTTTGGAGAAACACTTATGGGAACCTTCCTTTTTTCAAAAAAATTAAAGTCCTACCCCGAATATTCCTTTGGAGAAACACTTATGGGAAGCTACCCTTTTTGAAAAACCTAAAACTCCGAAACCGAATACATACCTTTGGAGAAAGACTTATGGGAAGCTACAATTTTAAAAAATCTTAAACTCCTACACCGAATACACGTTTGGAGAAACAATTATGGGAAGCTATCATTTTGAAAAATCTTAAACTCCTACACCAAACACAACTTCAGAGAAACACTTACGGGACGCTTCCTTTTTTTAAAAACCTTAAACTCCTCCACCAAATACACCTTTGGAGAAACAATTGAGCGAAGCTACCTTTTTTGAGAAACCTTAAACTCCTACACCGGATACACATTTGGAGAAGCAGTTATGGGAAAACTACCTTTTTTTAAAAACCTTAAACTCCTCTACCGAATTCACTTTTGGAGAAATACTAAATGGAAAGCTACTTTTTTTGAAAAACCATAAACTCCTACACCGAATATACCTTTGGAGAAACACGTACGGTAAGCCACCTTTTTTGAAAAATCTTAAACTCCTACATCGAATACACCTTTGGAGAAAAATTTATATATGGGAAGCTACAATTTGGAAAAATCATAAAATCCTACACCGAATACAACTTTGGAGAAGCACTTATGGGAAGCTACCATTTTGAAAAATCTTAAACTCCTACACCGAATACACCTTGGGAGAAACACTTGTGGGAAATCAACCTTTTTTGAAAAACCTTAAACTCCTAAACCGAATACACCTTTGCAAAAACACTTACGGGAAAGCTACGTTTTTTGAAAAACCTTAAACTCCTACACCGAATACACCTTTGGAGAAACACTTATGGGAAGCTACATTTTTTGAAAAACCTTAAACTCTGACACCGAATAGACCTTTGGAGAAACACTTCTGGGAAGCTACCTTTTTTGAAAAACCTTAAGCTCCGACACCAAATACATACCTTTGGAGAACACCTACACCGAATACACCATTTGAGAAACACTTATGGGAAGCTACCCTTTTGAAAAGTCATAAAATCCTACACCGAATACACCTTTGGAGAAACACTTAAGGGAAGTTACCTTTTTTGAAAAATCTTAAACTCCTCCACCGTATACACCATTGAAGAAACACTTTTGGGAAGCTACATGTTTTGATAAACCTTAAACTTCTACAGCGAATACACCTTTGGAGAAACACTTATGGGAAAAATTCCATTTTGGAATACCTTAAACTCTTAAACCAAATGCACCTTTGCAGAAACACTTATGGGAAAGCTACCTTTTTTGTAAAACCTTAAACTCCTACACCGAATACACCTTTGGAGAAACACTTATGCGAAGGTACCTTTTTTGAAAAAACTTAAACTCCTACACCGAATATACTTTTGGAGAAACACTTATGGAAGCTACCTTTTTCGAAAAACCTTAAACCCCAACACCGAATACATACCTTTGGAGAAAGATTTTTGGGAAGCTACCATTTTGAAAAATCTTAAACTCCTACACCGAATACACCTTTGGAGAAACACTTATGGGATGCTACCATTTTGAAAAATCTTAAACTCCTACACTGAATACACCTTTGGAGAAACAATTATGGGAAACCTACCTTTTTTGAAAAACCTTAAACTCTTCCACCGAATACACTCTTGGAGAAACAATTATGGGAAACCTACCTTTTTTGAAAAACCTTAAACTTTTCCACCGAATACACCTTTGGAGAAACACTTATGGGAAGCTACATTTTTTGAAAAACCTTAAACTCCTACACCGAATAGACCCTTGGAGAAACACTTCTGGGAAGCTACCTTTTTTGAAAAACCTTAAGCTCCGACACCAAATACATACCTTTGGAGAACACCTACACCGAATACACCATTTGAGAAACACTTATGGGAAACCTACCTTTTTTGAAAAACCATAAACTCTTCCACCGAATACACTTTTGGAGAAACAATTATGGGAAACCTACATTTTTTGAAAAACCTTAAACTTTTCCACCGAATACACTTTTGGAGAAACACTTATGAGAAAGCTACTTTTTTGGAAAAAACCATAAACTGCTACACCGAATATAAATTTGGAGAAACACTTATGGAAAGCTACCTTTTTGAAAAATCTTAAACTCCTACACCGAATACACATTTGGAGAAACACTTATGGGAAGCTACCTTTTTTTAAAAATGTTAAACTCGTCCACCGAATACACCTTTGGAGAAACACTTATGGGAAGCTACCCTTTTTGAAAAACCTTAAACTCCTACACCGAATACACCTTTGGAGAAACAATTTTGGGAAACCTACCTTTTTTGAAAAACCTTAAACTCTTCCACCGAATACACTCTTGGAGAAACAATTATGGGAAACCTACCTTTTTTGAAAAACCTTAAACTCTTCCACCGAATACACTCTTGGAGAAACAATTATGGGAAACCTACCTTTTTTGAAAAACCTTAAACTTTTCCACCGAATACACCTTTGGAGAAACACTTATGGGAAGCTACATTTTTTGAAAAACCTTAAACTCCTACACCGAATAGACCCTTGGAGAAACACTTCTGGGAAGCTACCTTTTTTGAAAAACCTTAAGCTCCGACACCAAATACATACCTTTGCAGAACACCTACACCGAATACACCATTTGAGAAACACTTATGGGAAAGCTACCTTTTTTGTAAAACCTTAAACTCCTACACCGAATACACCTTTGGAGAAACACTTATGCGAAGCTACCATTTTTGAAAAAACTTAAACTCCTACACCGAATATACTTTTGGAGAAACACTTATGGGAAGCTACCTTTTTTGAAAAACCTTAAACCCCAACACCGAATACATACCTTTGGAGAGAGATTTTTGGGAAGCTACCATTTTGAAAAATCTTAAACTCCTACACCGAATACACCTTTGGAGAAACACTTATGGGAAGCTACCATTTTGAAAAATCTTAAACTCCTACACTGAATACACCTTTGGAGAAACACTTATGGGAAGCTACCCTTTTTGAAAAACCTTAAACTCCTACACCGAATACACCTTTGGAGAAACAATTTTGGGAAACCTACCTTTTTTGAAAAACCTTAAACTTTTCCACCGAATACACTTTTGGAGAAACACTTATGAGAAAGCTACTTTTTTTGAAAAAACCATAAACTGCTACACCGAATATAAATTTGGAGAAACACTTATGGTAAGCTACCTTTTTTAAAAATCTTAAACTCCTACACCGAATACACCTTTGGAGAAACACTTATGGGAAGCTACCTTTTTTTCAAAATGTTAAACTCGTCCACCGAATACACCTTTGGAGAAACACTTGTGGGAAGATACCTTTTTTGAAAAACCTTAAACTCTTCCACTGAATACAGCTTTGGAGAAACACTTGTTGGAAGCTTACTTTTGGAAAAAGCTTAAACTCCTACACCGAATACACCTTTGGAGAAACACTTATGGGAAGCTACCTTGTTTTGAAAAACCTTAAACTTCTCCACCGAATACACCTTTGGAGAAACACTTATGGGAAAGCTACCTTTTTTGAAAAACTTAAACTCCTACACCGAATATACCTTTGGAGAAACACTTATGGGAAGCTACCTTTTTTAAAAAACCTTAAACTTCTACACCGAATACACCTTTGGAGAAACACTTATATATGGGAAGCTACAATTTTAAAAAATCATAAAATCCTACACCGAATACAACTTTGGGGAAGCACTTATGGGAAGCTACCATTTTGAAAAATCTTAAACTCCTACACCGAATACACCTTGGGAGAAACACTTGTGGGAAAGCAACCTTTTTCGAAAAACCTTAAACTCCTAAACCAAATACACCTTTGCAAAAACACTTACGGGAAAGCTACATTTTTTGAAAAACCTTAAACTCCTACACCGAATACACCTTTGGAGAAACACTTGTGGGAAGCTACATTTTTTGAAAAACCTTAAACTCCTACACCGAATAGACCTTTGGAGAAACACTTCTGGGAAGCTACCTTTTTTGAAAAAGCTTAAGCTCCGACACCAAACACATACCTTTGGAGAACACCTACACCGAATACACCATTTGAGAAACACTTATGGGAAGCTACACTTTTGAAAAGTCATAAAATCCTACACCGAATACACCTTTGGAGAAACACTTATGGGAAGTAACCTTTTTTGAAAAATCTTAAACTCCTCCACCGAATACACCTTTGCAGAAACACTTATGGGAAGCTACCATTTTGAAAAATCTTAAACTCCTACACTGAATACACCTTTGGAGAAACACTTATGGGAAGCTACCCTTTTTGAAAAACCTTAAACTCCTACACCGAATACACCTTTGGAGAAACAATTTTGGGAAACCTACCTTTTTTGAAAAACCTTAAACTCTTCCACCGAATACACTTTTGGAGAAACACTTATGAGAAAACTACTTTTTTTGAAAAAACCATAAACTGCTACACCGAATATAAATTTGGAGAAACACTTATGGTAAGCTACCTTTTTGAAAAATCTTAAACTCCTACACCGAATACACCTTTGGAGAAACACTTATGGGAAGCTACCTTTTTTTCAAAATGTTAAACTCGTCCACCGAATACACCTTTGTAGAAACACTTGTGGGAAGATACCTTTTTTGAAAAACCTTAAACTCTTCCACTGAATACAGCTTTGGAGAAACACTTGTTGGAAGCTTACTTTTGGAAAAAGCTTAAACTCCTACACCGAATACACCTTTGGAGAAACACTTATGGGAAGCTACCTTGTTTTGAAAAACCTTAAACTTCTCCACCGAATACACCTTTGGAGAAACACTTATGGGAAAGCTACCTTTTTTGAAAAACTTAAACTCCTACACCGAATATACCTTTGGAGAAACACTTATGGGAAGCTACCTTTTTTGAAAAACCTTAAACTTCTACACCGAATACACCTTTGGAGAAACACTTATATATGGGAAGCTACAATTTTAAAAAATCATAAAATCCTACACCGAATACAACTTTGGGGAAGCACTTGTGGGAAGCTACCATTTTGAAAAATCTTAAACTCCTACACCGAATACACCTTGGGAGAAACACTTGTGGGAAAGCAACCTTTTTCGAAAAACCTTAAACTCCTAAACCAAATACACCTTTGCAAAAACACTTACGGGAAAGCTACATTTTTTGAAAAACCTTAAACTCCTACACCGAATACACCTTTGGAGAAACACTTGTGGGAAGCTACATTTTTTGAAAAACCTTAAACTCCTACACCGAATAGACCTTTGGAGAAACACTTCTGGGAAGCTACCTTTTTTGAAAAAGCTTAAGCTCCGACACCAAACACATACCTTTGGAGAACACCTACACCGTATACACCATTTGAGAAACACTTATGGGAAGCTACACTTTTGAAAAGTCATAAAATCCTACACCGAATACACCTTTGGAGAAACACTTATGGGAAGTAACCTTTTTTGAAAAATCTTAAACTCCTCCACCGAATACACCTTTGGAGAAACACTTATGGGAAGCTACCATTTTGAAAAATCTTAAACTCCTACACCGAATACACCTTTTGAGAAACACTTATGGGAAGCTACCATTTTGAAAAATCTTAAACTCCTACACTGAATACACCTTTGGAGAAACACTTATGGGAAGCTACCCTTATTGAAAAACCTTCAACTCCTACACCGAATACACCTTTGGAGAAACAATTTGGGAAACCTACCTTTTTTGAAAAACCTTAAACTCTTCCACCGAATACACTTTTGGAGAAACACTTATGAGAAAGCCACTTTTTTTTAAAAAACCATAAACTGCTACACCGAATATAAATTTGGAGAAACACTTATGGTAAGCTACCATTTTGAAAAATCTTAAACTCCTACACCGAATACACCTTGGGAGAAACACTTGTGGGAAAGCAACCTTTTTGGAAAAACCTTAAACTCCTAAACCGAATACACCTTTGCAAAAACACTTACGGGAAAGCTACATTTTTTGAAAAACCTTAAACTCCTACACCGAATACCCCTTTGGAGAAACACTTGTGGGAAGGTTCATTTTTTGAAAAACCTTAAACTCTTACACCGAATAGACCTTTGGAGAAACACTTCTGGGAAGCTACCTTTTTTGAAAAAGCTTAAGCTCCGACACCAAACACATACCTTTGGAGAACACCTACACCGAATACACCATTTGAGAAACACTTATGGGAAGCTACCCTTTTGAAAAGTCATAAAATCCTACACCGAATACACCTTTGGAGAAACACTTATGGGAAGTAACCTTTTTTGAAAAATCTTAAACTCCTCCACAGAATTCACCATTGAAGAAACACTTTTGGGATGCTACATGTTTTGATAAACCTTAAACTTCTACAGCGAATACACCTTTGGAGAAACACTTATGGGAAAACTTCCATTTTGGAATACCTTAAACTCTTAAACCAAATGCACCTTTGCTGAAACACTTATGGGAAAGCTACCTTTTTTGTAAAACCTTAAATTCCTACACCGAATACACCTTTGGAGAAACACTTATGCGAAGGTACCTTTTTTGAAAAAACTTAAACTCCTACACCGAATATACTTTTGGAGAAACACTTATGGGAAGCTACCTTTTTTGAAAAACCTTAAACCCCAACACCGAATACATACCTTTGGAGAAAGATTTTTGGGAAGCTACCATTTTGAAAAATCTTAAACTCCTACACTGAATACACCTTTGGAGAAACACTTATGGGAAGCCACCCTTTTTGAAAAACCTTAAACTCCTACACCGAATACACCTTTGGAGAAACAATTTTGGGAAACCTACCTTTTTTGAAAAACCTTAAACTCTTCCACCGAATACACTTTTGGAGAAACACTTATGAGAAAGCTACTTTTTTTGAAAAAACCATAAACTGCTTCACCGAATATAAATTTGGAGAAACACTTATGGTAAGCTACCTTTTTTAAAAATCTTAAACTCCTACACCGAATACACCTTTGGAGAAACACTTATGGGAAGCTACCTTTTTTTCAAAATGTTAAACTCGTCCACCGAATACACCTTTGGAGAAACACTTGTGGGAAGATACCTTTTTTGAAAAACCTTAAACTCTTCCACTGAATACAGCTTTGGAGAAACACTTGTTGGAAGCTTACTTTTGGAAAAAGCTTAAACTCCTACACCGAATACACCTTTGGAGAAACACTTATGGGAAGCTACCTTGTTTTGAAAAACCTTAAACTTCTCCACCGAATACACCTTTGGAGAAACACTTATGGGAAAGCTACCTTTTTTGAAAAACTTAAACTCCTACACCGAATATACCTTTGGAGAAACACTAATGGGAAGCTACCTTTTTTGAAAAACCTTAAACTCCTACACCGAATACACCTTTGGAGAAACACTTATATATGGGAAGCTACAATTTTGAAAAATGATAAAATCCTACACCGAATACAACTTTGGGGAAGCACTTATGGGAAGCTACCATTTTGAAAAATCTTAAACTCCTACACCGAATACACCTTGGGAGAAACACTTGTGGGAAAGCAACCTTTTTGGAAAAACCTTAAACTCCTAAACCGAATACACCTTTGCAAAAACACTTACGGGAAAGCTACATTTTTTGAAAAACCTTAAACTCCTACACCGAATACACCTTTGGAGAAACACTTGTGGGAAGCTACATTTTTTGAAAAACCTTAAACTCCTACACCGAATAGACCTTTGGAGAAACACTTCTGGGAAGCTACCTTTTTTGAAAAAGCCTAAGCTCCGACACCAAACACGTACCTTTGGAGAACACCTACACCGAATACACCATTTGAGAAACACTTATGGGAAGCTACCCTTTTGAAAAGTCATAAAATCCTACACCGAATACACCTTTGGAGAAACACTTATGGGAAGTAACCTTTTTTGAAAAATCTTAAACTCCTCCACCGAATACACCATTGAAGAAACACTTTTGGGAAGCTACATGTTTTGATAAACCTTAAACTTCTACAGCGAATACACCTTTGGAGAAACACTTATGGGAAAACTTCCATTTTGGAATACCTTAAACTCTTAAACCAAATGTACCTTTGCAGAAACACTTATGGGAAAGCTACCTTTTTTGTAAAACCTTAAACTCCTACACCGAATACACCTTTGGAGAAACACTTATGCGAAGGTACCTTTTTTGAAAAAACTTAAACTCCTACACCGAATATACTTTTGGAGAAACACTTATGGGAAGCTACCTTTTTTGAAAAACCTTAAACCCCAACACCGAATACATACCTTTGGAGAAAGATTTTTGGGAAGCTACCATTTTGAAAAATCTTAAACTCCTACACCGAATACACCTTTGGAGAAACACTTATGGGAAGCTACCATTTTGAAAAATCTTAAACTCCTACACTGAATACACCTTTGGAGAAACACTTATGGGGAGCTACCCTTTTTGAAAAACCTTAAACTCCTACACCGAATACACCTTTGGAGAAACAACTTTGGGAAACCTACCTTTTTTGAAAAACCTTAAACTCTTCCACCGAATACACTTTTGGAGAAACACTTATGAGAAAGCTACTTTTTTTGAAAAAACCATAAACTGCTACACCGAATATAAATTTGGAGAAACACTTATGGTAAGCTACCTTTTTGAAAAATCTTAAACTCCTACACCGAATACACCTTTGGAGAAACACTTATTGGAAGCTACCTTTTTTGAAAAATGTTAAACTCGTCCACCGAATACACCTTTGGAGAAACACTTGTGGGAAGATACCTTTTTTGAAAAACCTTAAACTCTTCCACCGAATACAGCTTTGGAGAAACACTTGTTCGAAGCTTCCTTTTTTGAAAAACCTTAAACTCCTACACCGAATACACCTTTGGAGAAACACTTATGGGAAGCTACCTTTTTTTGAAAAACCTTAAACTCCTCCACCGAATACACCTTTGGAGAAACACTTATGGGAAAGCTATTTTTTTTGAAAAACTTAAACTCCTACACTGAATATACCTTTGGAGAAACACTTATGGGAAGCTACCTTTTTTGAAAAACCTTAAACTCCTCCACCGAATACACCTTTTGAGAAACACTTATGAGAAGCTACCTTTTTTGCTACGCTGTGGTCCTTGTGGCTGGTGAGAAATAATTATGTGTTCAACAATGCATCAACGAGAGCAAGGGACGTTGGGGAGCAAGTTAATGCCAAAGTTGCTATGTGTTTGAATGCAAATAACGGTGAAAAGGATTAATTTCCGCTAGGTAGAAGAGTTAGAATTCGGCATAATAAATTTGAGATTGTACGGAGAAAGTGACATGCGTCCTTGGTTGAAGAAATTCCTGCCACTGTGGCAGGGGAAAAGCCACGTTCGTGTGATAACCACTTGGAAGCGTCTCACTCACCCTCACCCTCACCCTCACAGATAGAGTATTCAAGAGGGCAAAATCCACAAACATCCCTTCAATTCAGCTGAAATCACACTTCGTACCCCTCTTCTAAAGTCACATTGCATATTAGTGCATACCCTCCCAAAAGAGCATGATAAAAGGCGCAATCCCTGAAATGCACCATAGTGCAAATGAGCGGAGCCCTGTTTGGGTATACTATTTGATGTACACTAAAGGTTCACAGCATTCTATGGGAACCACTTTGTCTTGTTTGGTTGTGGGTTTGAAAAATTTTTGGGTTTGATTTTTGGATAATATGTGAGGAGATAGAGAAAATAGGGTAATAATTGAGGATAGAGGTAATGAGTGGAGAGAGATAGAGAAAGAAATACGATTAATGATTTGATATAAAGGTAATGAGTAGGGAGAAAAATGAAAACAATGATTGAAAATATAGATAATGAGTGGATTTGGGTTTGAATTTTTTTTCCTAACCTACAACCGAACAAGGGCTTATGGGTTCCATGCAAATGATTAAAGCTGTTCAATTTCTTCTAAATATTTTTTAAGCATTCCTGTAAAACAATCAGCTATGTCAGATACCGATACGAGCTTGATCGATTCTACGCACAATTTTCAGTCAGCAAATTGGGCGTAGAATCAATCAAACATTTTCCGATATCCAACAGAGGTGATTTTTTACTGGAATGCTTAAAAAATATTTTAAACAATCAGAACGGTGCCGATCATTTGTATCCGGAACCGTAAGAATCCTTAGGTAGAAGGAGATTCCAACTTAGCACCCTTTGAGTGAGATTTTGAGAAGAGCTACAATTTGGAGAGCAATGAAACATGTATCTTTGTTTGATACTTTGATTGTTAGTTTTGAGATATAAAAATTTTATAGGTTTGCATATTATTTCATCTTTAGTAATTTTTTTAATTATTTAACTAACTTTTTAATTTTTGAATAGAAGTATGCTATGTATATTTAAAAAGTTAAAAATAAGTAAAAAATTTGATAAAAAATCACTAAAGATGAAATAATACATATGACGAAACGGTGAAAATTTTGGCGAGGAAATTTCTGAAAGGAGAAGTACTAAACAAAGGTGTTTCATATTACTTGTGGTATACAGCAAAATGGTACGCACGCAATGTGATGTACACCAAATGGAAATGTATTTGTGGTTGTATCATTTTGATCACACTCGCCTACACCAAGCTAGCTTGGGGCCGAACTTAAAAATCTATCAATTAAATGCCAGATCGAGAAATGCTAGGTCTACAACTATCTGAACACAATATTAAAGACAACCCCTCATATATAAATGAGTCCCATACACATTTAACACGCGGAACCCATATGTGTGTGAGGGTTGTGTTTAATGTTGTATTCGGATGGTTAGCAGTATTCGATTTGATTAGACTCGTAAACCAGTAGTATATGTATTTTATGTGGATTTTATATAATTGCATAGTGAAAATTTTAAAACTTGTACAAATCTAAACATTTACAATTACTAAAAACTTATGTATATATTTTTATCGTTTTAAATGTATATGAAAGTATTTGTGTACATATTAAAATTTTATTTGTAGCTTTGGACATTTATGAAAACATAAATATATGATATTATTGGGATGTTAAGGTTCGTGAACAAGCTCGAATTCGACCCAAATCAAGGCTAGTTCAGTTCAAGTTTGGCTCGTCATAATTTTCATTGAGTTTGGCTCAAGTTCGCTAAAAACCTTAATGAACGAATCTGAACATTTTAATATTCGACTTGATTTGGCTCGTTTACAGCCCTAAGTATTACTCCCTCCGTTCCAAAATGTTTGTCCAGTCCGCAAAACAAGGACTGAAAAATAATGTATTTTTTTAAAGAAAAAATTCAAACTTTTTCCATAAATTAAAAAAACTAAGACATCATCATTATATCTTTCACATCTCCACTTTCCCTACTTACTCATCATCATTACACTTTTACTCACTTATTTTTCAAAATGGAATCTACTTTTAGGGACAAAATAAACAATTCACCAACTTTTACTCACTAACTTTACAAAATGGACACTTATTAAGGGACAGCCCAAAATGGAATACCGGACTATAAATAAGGGACGGAGGGAGTAACTATTTTTTTTTATCCAATTAGAATAAAACTGGGACAGTTAAATTAGGACGGAGGGAGTAGGATCTAATTAAAATATAGGGAAAGGTGCACAAATGATCAAATGGTTTTAGTATGACGGATGATAGTATATTGGTTAGAAATGTGGACAAGTGATCAAATGCTTTTAGTTGAAATTCTTTTATGCTTTTAGTTGAAATTCTTTTGGTTATAATTTAACGTATATGTGGTATTACATATTTACGATCGATATTTAGAACCTTTTAATTTTATTTTTTTTACTTTTTCTTCGTATGATAGTACTACATGCACACCCCTTAATGTGTCATGTCCTCCAATTTTTTAAAATTCGCGTGTCGTAGTGTTGGTGTGCGTTGATGATACGTAGCCAAACATTGACTTTTCTTTCTTACATGGTAGTACTACTACTATTCATGACCAAAGATCTAAATCAAACTCTTAAATATATATTTAGTAATTTTATTGAGAATCACAAACCAGCAGAAAACATGGACCAAGGGAATATCCTTGAGAATCCTGCACACAAAAAATTAAAGGGAAATAAACTAGAACGTGCGACAACTATATTACAACTCGAACGGTATGAATGAACTTCATACTGTGAGACATTATTCAATCATATATATATGAGCTTATTTATGCATGAAAGTACGGACGTACGTACATGCAGATACATCTTAGAGCTAGATTCAAATTAACATCAAATGAAACATTATTATTATTTTGCAGGAACCCTTCCAGCAACGTTTTCAAATTCTTCCCAGACCATATTGTCTTTTCCAATGTCACCATCATCAATGATTACCACAAGCAAACCATTCGCTTTAGTGCCTATGTCCAGGAGCACACCACAGGTACGGCCGGAGACATCTACCAAGTCTTTTTTCCCGTCTGCCCACTGGATCAATAAACCGGTATTCCCATCATAGAGTAACGACATGAACCTATAAGAAGTGTACTCATTGTTATCGGGAGCAGTACCTGTGAAATCGAACTTCAGCTCAGTAATGGTTGGCATCGGCGATATGCCCGTGTGGACTTCTCCTTTACCTATCGTAAAATCCACGGACTTTTCTTGATTGTAAACACGAAATTGGCCATTCCAGCGATTTCGAGAATACGTGAGATTTACTAGAGCCATCTTTGCTTGTGCTCATTCAGAGGTCCGTTCAATCTATTTATAGACCCAGGTACGGAAAACAATAGCAGCATTTTCTTTAAACAGTACCACAAAACGGTACCGTTCTGTATCACGTGTATAACGTTTGCTGTCCCTATGGGACGGTTGGGACGTGGCCCTGCATTACAGAAATTAGGAGTATTTTGTAGTATTGTCCTTCTAACCTCCTCTATTACCCACCTCTGAGCATCTCCAGCCAATCTTAATTTCAATCTCTATTTCTTAGAGAATAGGAGAGACATATTGAGGAGAAGTTTTATAATTTATCCTCTCTTTTTTCCCCACTTTTTGAAAGAATTTGAGAGAGGGGTCCACCGTTTTTTATAAGGATTTGGTCTCCCAATTTAATTTTGGGTCTTCAAATAAAAAGATCATTCTTTCATTTTGGAAACCAAATCTTTTAAAAATACAATGAGTTCCTCTAAGATTCTCCAGAAAAAATATTGAAGAAAAGAAGAGATAAATTACAAATTCTTTCCTTGTGCTATTTGAAAGAAATAGACATGGATTTGAGTAGACCTGGGTAATAGGTCGTGTTCGTGTCGTGTCATTCGGGTTCGTGTCACAAACCACCCAATCCGAACCCGACCCATTTAGAATTCGTATTTCTCGAGTCGTGTCATTTTCGTGTTTCGTGTCAGAAATGCTCAATCCTAACCCGTTAACTTCGTGTCCGGTTCGTATCGTATTATCGTATCCGTTGCTCAACTCTATGTTGAATTACAGATATACCATCTATTATATATATATATATATATATTCGTGTTAATGGATGACACAGATTAATAATCGTATTTGTCGTGTTAATTTCATGTCCCGCGTATTTATCCTGAATCCGACCCATTTAAAATTCGTGTTCTCAAGTCGTGTTATTTTCGTGTTTCGTGTAAAAAATGTTCAACCATAACTTACCAATTTCATGTCCGATTCGTGTCGTGTTATCATGTTTCGTGTCTGTTGCCCAGCTCTAGATTTGAGATGACCACTCAATTACCCGTATCACAAATTTTAATCATTGGAGCCTAGTGCGGATCACTTCATCTTTGAATACGTCATCTCTTTATTTGATGACAAATATTGATTTGCTTGTTCGACTATGCTTTTTATGGCTTGTTCGTTGAGTTCGGATGAATTTTTTAGAAATTTTGAGTTTGATTTTGGAATAATAAGTTGAAAGAGAAATTAGGGTAATAATTGGAGATAAGGGTATTAAGTGGAAAGAGAGATATGAGAATTATGATTAGATATATAGGTAATGAGTGGAGAGAGAATTGAGAGTTATGATTCAAAATAAGGGTAATAAGTGTTTTTTGAGTTGAATATGGGTAATGAGTGTTTTTGAGTTTTTTCTTATTTGTCCTAATTCAAAAAAAAATTGCGTTTTGTTAGTTTTGTGTTAAACTTTGTGGGTTATTGATTCATCTCGAAGTGATGAATCGGCAAAGTACAATTTTATTTACATTTACACAAATAATTTCAAAAATATCCAAGAAAAAGTCCTAAAAACAAGTTTTTTGGGCTTTATCTTGGATGTTTCCAAAATTATTTGGGTAAAAGCCATAATTTTTTACTTTTTCATTTCATCTTAACGAGATAAATCAATAATTCACAGAAGTTAGGCACCAAAACTAATAAATGCAAAAAAAAAAAAATTGAATAAGAACAAAACAAGAAAAAATTCAAAAACTTAGTTGAACAAGGCTTTACAGGGTACTCTCCAACCACAATCACAATTGGACAAACGATCAAAAAGAGTGTCCCACTGCACCTTGATATAAATTCGGTGCACACCGAACGGTGAAAAAGATTAATTTCCGTTACATAGAAAGGTTAACTTCTGTTAGGTAGAAGCGAGGTAGAGTAAATTGGAATTTTAAAAAGAAATGGCCATGCGTCCTAGGCTTAAGAAAGTCCTGCATGCTATTGTGACAGGAGGAAAACCATGGTCAAGTGATAACCACTCTCAGAAGTGTCTCACTCAGTCTCACATAGAGTATTTAATATGTGTAAATTCCACAAACATCCCTTCGATTTAGATGAAATTACAGTTCAAACCCCTCTTTTAAAATCACAATGCAAACCCTTGCAGAAAAGCACATGTTAAACATAGAGGTGGCGAATGGGCTACGTCGGGCCGTCGGCACAAGCACGACACAGGCACGACACGTTCAGCATCGGCACGACCTGGCATGGTATGGGCCCAACACGACACTAACATGAAGTTGGGCTGGATTGGGCCATCGTTTTGGAGCCCATGGCACAAGCACAGTTAGGCATGGGGCACGACACGAGCACAAGCATGATTAGGCACGGGGCACAGTTAGGCACCGGGCACAACACGGGCACGGTTAGGCACGAGGCAAAGCACGAACATGTGTAAGGGCATAAAAGTAGTTTTTTTTTTTTTTCCATAAAAAATACTACTAGTAAGAAACATCAAAAAACGAATAATTTAGGCCATTGTAACATGCTTCTCACACATGAGTCATGACCCGTTCAATAAAAGTTATAAAAATGCTAAGAACACAATAATTCAAACACAACACTAACTGTGATGCACGATTATTGTTTCTACGATTCTCTCTGTGTGGCATTATCTTCACAGATTCACTAATCACAGGAAAATCCCTCCTTCCTTTCATATAGTATTATCTCGAATCCTCGATCTCCTCAACGTAAAAGATCTTCCGCCTTCTTCACTCATTTTGTATTTTTTGTATTTATTTTTATCTTGAGGAATGCATATAATTGATAGTTGAGTAAGTGTCAATCTAGTTTGGATATATTCAAACTATAGTGATGCATTTCTTATTTATAATTACACTATTGTTTACCCGTGCCTATGACACTACCCACCATTTGATGGCATTTTTGTAATATATTTGTAAGAGTGTGGGTGTTTTCTTAAGAGAGCTGGAGAGCACACATCAGCCATTGGATCAAATGAATCTCGACCCTTCTTTCAACTTGTATTTATGTGGTCCCCACACCATTGTGTTTTATTAGGTAGATTCATTGTATTACATAATTTAATTATCAATGCAATGCTTCGTACTTTTTTGAATTAAATGTGTTAATTTTCAGTCATAACTATCAATTTAAAAAAGTAATGGCAATTTTTTAAGAAGTAATTTTTTGGTTTTACGAGACTCGATTGTGCACGGATATGGAAATCAGCTCGCCCCGATTATTAAATGAGTCCGTCATGACACGACACGACACAAATAAAAATGCTAGCTAGGCACGGGAATTACAGCACGGCCTATTCGACATCTCTAGATCCAAGTACAGGAAACACCAACTTCTGGTAGCTTTTTTTCTTTTGGTCTTAAGAGTTCGTACTTGGTTTTTATTGTAATTAATTAACTAGTAAAGAACCCATTGTTTCATCCCGAATGGAGATGGTGTTGTGCAGTGGTGTGCGCAGCACTATGCGGCACACTCTGAGCCGTCGGATCGTGTCAGATCGATCTTATCTCGACAATGAATTGCACCGTTTCATCCCTTCCTATATAATCTTGTTGGCAATCTAATGGAAAACTTGAATCAAAACAAAGAAAGATTGTCTGACCTTATAATTTATTTCTTGATGAACAATAGCAAGCGTAACTAGGTAGTTTTTTCTTCAAATTGATTGGGTCGATCTACTGCTACTAAGATTAGGGAGAAGTTTTTCAGTGCCAGGTGGGTACCACGTGATGTCCACTTGGCGCATCCAGGCCGTCTTAAAGTGTTTTGGTGGTCCAAATTTTAAAAAACCTTTTTTTGGAAAAGTTAAACTCTTGCCTAAAAAAGTTATTTTTAAATTTAGATCGTTCAAAACAATTTTAGACGGCTTGGATGCATGAGCGGGTACCGGGTGGATACCCACCAGGCATTGAAAATTTTATCATTATTAGGGTTTAGTTTTAGAGACACACCTTAAATTGATAATGGGATTCTAATTTCCCATCACGGAGGAGCTTTCCCAAAAAAACAAAACCTTGGTTGTTGGAGTTAACGGTGAAAAGGATTAATTTCTGTTAGGGAGAAGAGTTAGAAGTAGGCATAGTAAATTGGGATTTTAATAAGAAAGAGACATGCATCCTAGGTTGAAGAAATTCCTGCCACAGAGGAGCTTTTCCAAAAAACAAAACCTTGGTTGTTGGAGTTAACGGTGAAAAGGATTAATTTCGTTAGGTAGAAAAGTTAGAAGTAGGCATAGTAAATTGGGATTTTAAGGATAAAGGGACATGCATCCTGGGTTGAAGAAATTCCTTCCACAAAGGAGCTTTCCCAAAAAAAAAAAACCTTGGTTGTTGGAGTTAACGGTGAAAAGGATTAATTTCCGTTAGATTGAAGAGTTAGAAGCAGGCATAGTAAATTGGGTTTTTAAGGAGAAAGGGACATGCAACTGAGGCTTGTGATAACCACTAGGAAGTGCCTCACTCACCCTCATAGATAGAGTATTCAAGAGGGCAAAATCCACAAACATCCCTTCTGTAGTGGCCCAGTTAAATGGGGCTCCGTACCTACCCCGGAGACATATTAACGAGGGTTCTATACTAACTCCAAGGACATATTACCGAGGGCTCCGTACCTACCCCGGAGACATTCCACCGAGGGCTCTGTACCGACCCCGAGGACATATTACTGAGGGCTCCATACCTACCCCGGAGACATATTACCGAGGGCTCTGTACCGACCCCGAGGACATATTATCGAGGGCTTCGTACCTACCCCAGAGACATTCCACCGAGGGCTTTGTACCGACCCCAAGGATATACCACTGAGGGCTCAGTACCAACCCCGGAGAAATATTACAGAGGATACCCGAGGGCTCCCGAGCAAGCCTCCTGCGCCTAATGTGACACAACATCGAGAAGAATCATCGCGCAGGGCTGACCTGACCACGTGCTCCGTAACCGCCTTATCTGGTGTGTCATCTATGATGTCACCTGAGGAGGTTACCCGAGCGTGACCTCCACGCGCTAGCTTGGAGGCCCATCAAACCTAGGTCTATAAATACAAAGGGATACTCAATGTGAGAGGTATGCAACTCTTCCCTAACCTTAGACCTAATTTCCTCCCCTGAGATCTAACTTGATCGTCGGAGGGTGACTGGGCTTCCACAACCCTAGTGACTTGTTGCAGGTCCAACGGCGGAAGTGCGGAGCAAATGGAGGGAGGAACCGGAACCCTCTCATGATCAGGATCTCGACATTGTACGTTCATGTTCTTCCCGAGGTCTATATTCTTCCTTAGGCTAAGGGTCATCATTTAGCCCGAAGGCCCGCGACCCGTCCAAAGCCCGCCCGGCTCGTAGTTTGTAACGGGCGGGCTCAGGCCTATGACTTTTTACTCGGCCCACTCGTAGGCCAGGCCCGTGAGCCCGCCCGTGGTACCCGCCCAAAAGCCCGCCAACGGGCCCGCCAATTAGCCCAAAATCCCAAAAAACCCTTTCTTTTTTCCCTTGATTTAGTTTTGCCCATGGAAATTTAAGCCCGCCCGGCTTTTGGCCCGCCGGCCTGCTAATTGGACTAGCCCGTGGGCTGGGCTTGGGTTTCAATTTATAATAGGTAGCCCGGCCCGCCAAAAAGAAAAAGCCTGGTCGGCCCGACCCGTGGGCGGGCTTGGGCAGCGACTTGGCGAGCTGGGCCGGGCCGGGCCGGCCCGATGATGACCCTTACCCGAGGCCATCGACGCTCTTCCCGTCATGGCCAAACAGTCATTAGGGAGGACATTGTTTCTTCCTAACCCGAGGCCTTTCTTCTTCTCCCTAGATCTGACTTGATCGTCAAAGGACGCACGGAGCTATAAAGAAGGAGCCATGAGCGGAACTTGAACCGACTGATCCGAATCCGAACCCCAACACCTTCGGTTAAGATGAAATCACACTTCATCTCCCTCTTCTAAAATCACATTGCATATTAGTGCATACCCTCCCAGAAGAGCATGATAAAAGGCGCAATCCCTGAAATGCACCATAGTGCAAATGAGCGAAGCCCAACTTGGGTATACTTAAAGGTGGCAAATAGTATATGGTATACTAGCTATTTGGTGTACACTAAAGGTTCACAGCATTCTATGGGACCCACTTAAGGGTTCCACACAAATGATTAGAGCTGCTAAATTTCTTTTAAATATTTTTTAAGCATTTCTGTAAAAAAAAAAAATCAGCTACGTCGGATACCGGTAAGAGTTTGATCGATTCTACGCTCAATTTTCAGTCAGCAAATTGGGCGTAGAATCGATCAAACATTTACCAATATCCAACAGATGTGATTTTTTACTGGAATGCTTAAAAAATATTTTATAACTAACCGAACGGCTTCGATCATTTGTAGGGGAAATTATACTTTGCCCCCTTAAACTATCACCCGGCCACACTTTGCCCCCTCCAACTACTCAATCGAACACTTAACCCCCTTTAACTATCATTTTGCTGCCACCCTAACCCTTCCGTTTGTTGACTGTTAGAGATTTGGATGGAAAATTTTTCCAGGCCATTTTTTTTGAAACCCAAGGACAAAATTACCCTTTTCCTTACACAAACCTTCTCTCTCTCTCTCTCTCTCTCTCTCTCTCTCTCTCTCTCTCTCTCCAGACTTCACACAAACCATCTCTCCCTCTCCATTGATCAGTTCAATTTCTTCTGCCCTCAGCCGAATACAATTCCAGTCCATACCAATTGAGTGAGCAAACATTGTCTAAGAATCCAATCAGAATAGCAAACCCATGTAATTCCCAATAGCAACTAAAGAAAATTACAAAGAAAGAAAACGAAACCTGTGTAGAATTCAGTCCGACAATTCATAACATTTGACTTTTTTTTTGTTAAAAGATAAACCAAAAGATAATACTCCTACAGAAAAAGAGATACACAAAAAAATACACATCCACAAAAAGAAACAGAGAGTACCCAAATTAATCTGCCGAGAACAATCGCTATGCACCTGTACATAAGTTTCTCAAAAAAAAAAAGTTTGGTTTATCTTTAAAAAAAAAAAAAAGTCAAATCTTATGAATTGTCGGAGTGAATTCTACACAGGTTTCGTTTTCTTTCTTTGTAATTTTCTTTAGTTGCTATTGGAAATTACATGGGTTTGCTATTCTGATTGGATTCTTAGACAATGTTTACTCACTCAATTGGTATGGACTGGAATTGTATTCGGCTGAGGGAAGAAGAAATTGAACTGATCAATGGAGAGGGAGAGATGGGTTTGTGTGAAGTCTGGAGAGAGAGAGAGAGAGAGAGAGAAGGTTTGTGTAAGGAAAAGGGTAATTTTGTCCTTGGGTTTAAAAAAAATGGCCTGGAAAATTTTTCCATCCAAATCTCTAACAGTCAACAAACGGAAGGGTTAGGGTGGCAGCAAAATGATAGTTAAAGGGGGTTAAGTGTTCGATTGAGTAGTTGGAGGGGGCAAAGTGTGGCCGGGTGATAGTTTAAGGGGGCAAAGTATAATTTCCCCTCATTTGTATTCGGAACCCTAAGAATACTTATATAGAAGGAGATTCCAACTCAGCACCCTTTGAGTGAGATTTTGAGAAGAGTTACTATGTGGAGAGCAATGAAACATGTATCTTTGTTTGATTGTTAGTTAATTTTAAGATACAAAATTTTTATAGGTTTGCGTATTATTTCATGTTTAATAATATTTTTTAACTATTTTTTCATGCAAACGTTTTAATTTCAGAATAGAAATACGCTATGTATATCTAAAAAGTTAAAAATAAGTAAAAAATTTTGATAAAAAATCACTCAAGATGAGAAAATACGGATGACAAAACAGTGAAAATTTTGGCGAGAAATTTTATGGAAGGAGAACTAAACAAAAGTGTTTCATATTACTCGTGGTATACAACAAAATGGTACACACGCAATGTGGTGTACACCAAATGGAAATGAATTTGTGGTTGTATCATTTTGATCGCACTTGCTCTGCAGTGGTGTGCACAATACCAAGATGCGAACTTCAAGACGTTGGATTGTGCATCTGACGGCTCGAATCGATCTTATCTCGGCAATGAACGGCATCGTTTCATCCCTTCCTATATAATCTTGTTTGCAATCTAATAAAAAACTTGAATCAAAACAAAGAAAGTTTGTCTGACCTATAATTTATTCCTTGATGAACAATAGCAAGCGTAACTACGTACGTATTTTTTTCTTAAAATTGATTGGGTCGATCTACTGCTACTATGATTAGGGTTTAGTTTTAGAGACACAGCTTAAATTGATAATGAGATTCTAATTTCCCATCACGGAGGACCTTTCCAAAAAAAACAAATCTTGGTTGTTGGAGTTAACGGTGAAAAGGATTAATTTCCGTTACATAGAAGAGTTAGAAGTAGACATAGTAAATTGGGATTTTAAGGAGAACGGGACATACGCCCTGGGCTAAAGAAATTCCTGCTACTGGGGCTGGGCAAGGGAAAAACTGCGTTCACATGATAACCACTAAGAAGTGTCTCAATCACCCTCACCCTCACAGACACCGTATTCAAGAGGGCAAAATCCACAAACACCCGTTCGATTCAGATGAAATCACACTTCATACCCCTCTTCTAAAATCACATTGCTTATTAGTGCATACCTTCCAAAAGAGCATGATAAACGGCGCAATCCCTTAAATGCACCATAGTGCAAATGAGCGGAGCCCTGCTTGGGTATACTTAAAGGTGGCAAATAGTATACGGTATACTATTTGGTGTACGCTAAAGGTTCACAGCATTCTATGGGACCCACTTACGGGTTCCAAACAAATTATTAGAGCTGCTCAATTTCTTTTAAATATTTTTTAAGCATTTCTGTAAATAAATCAGCTACGTCGGATACCGGTAAGAGTTTGATTGATTCTATGCTCAATTTCCAGTCAGCAAATTGGGCGTAGAATCGATCAAACATTTACCGATATCCAACGGAGGTGATTTTTTACTGGAATGCTTAAAAAACATTTTATAACTTTCCGAACGGCGCCGATCGTTTGTATCTGGAACTGTAAGAATATTTGGATAGAAGGAGATTCCAACTCAGCATCCTTTGAGTGAGATTTTGAGAAGAATTACTATTTGGAGAGCAATGAAACATGTATCTTTATTTGATTGTTAGTTTTGAGATACAAAAATTTTATAGGTTTGCGTATTATTTCATCTTTAGTAATTTTTTTAACTTTTTAACAAACTTTTTTAATTTTTGAATAGAAGTACGCTATGTATATCTAAAAAGTAAAAAATTTGATAAAAAATCGCTGAAGATGAAAAATTACGAATGACAAAAGATTGAAAATTTTGGCGAGGAAATTTCTGAAAGGAGAACTAAACAAAAGTGTTTCATATTACTCGTATACACCAAAATGGTGCACACACAATGTGGTGTACACCAAATGTAAATGTATTTGTGGTTGTATCATTTTGATCGCACTCAGTGTGTAGTGGTGTGCGTAACAACAAGATGCGAACTCCAAGACGTCGGATCATGCATTCGACGGATCAGATCAATATTATCTTGGCAATGAATGGCACTATTTCATCCCTTCCTATATAGTCTTGTTGGCAATCTAATGGAAAACTTGAATCAAAACAAAGAAAGTTTGTCAGACCTTATAATTTATTTCTTGATGAAAAATATCAAGCGTAACTACGTAGTTTTTTCTTCAAATTGATTTCGTCAATCTACTGTTACTGTGATTTGGGTTTAGTTTTAGAGAGGCAACTTAAATTGATAATGAGATTCTAATTTTCCATCACAGAGGAGCATTTTCAAAGAAACAAAACCTTGGTTGTTGGAGTTAACGGTGAAAAGGATTAATTTTCATTATGTAGAAGAGTTAGAAACAGGCATAGTAAATTGGGATTTTAAGGAAAAAGGGACATGCACCATTGGTTGAAGAAATTCCTACTACCGGGGCTTGGGAAAAGCTGCATTTACGTGATAACCACTTAGAAGTGTCTCACCCTCACCCTCACCCTCACCCTCACCCTCACAGATAGAGTATTCAAGAGGGCAAATCCATAAACACCCCTTCGATTCAGATAAAATCACACTTCATACCACTCTTCTCAAATCACATTGCATATTAGTGCATAC
The DNA here is from genome assembly GCA_019656295.1 of Rhododendron mucronatum var. ripense. NCBI lineage: Eukaryota > Viridiplantae > Streptophyta > Magnoliopsida > Ericales > Ericaceae > Rhododendron > Rhododendron mucronatum. The sequence goes on along the minus strand of BPLT01000014.1, from coordinate 1,174,370 downwards.
CCTCCTAGAAAAGTATGATAAAAGGCGCAATCCCTAAAATGCACCGTAGTGCAAATCAGCGGAGCCTTGCCTGGGTATACTTAGAGGTGGCAAATAGTATACGGTATACAATTTGGTGTATACTAAAGGTTCACAGTATTTTATGGGACCCACTTAAGGGTTCCACACAAATGATTAGAGTTGTTCAATTTCTTGTAAATATTTTTTAAGCATTCCTACAAAAAAAAAAAAAAAAAAAAAACAACTACATCAGATACCGTTAAGAACATGATCGATTCTATGCTTAATTTTCATTTAGCAAATTGGGTATAGATTCAATTAAACATTTACCGATATCCAACAGATGTGATTTTTTATTGGAATGCTTAAAAAATATTTTAAACAATCAGAATCATTTGTATCCAGAACTATAAGAATCCTCAGATAGAAGGAGATTGTAACTCAGCACCCTTTGAGTGAGATTTTGAGAAGAGTTATTATTTGGTGAGCAATGAATCACATGTATCTTTGTTTGATTGTTAGTTTGAGATAAAAAATTTTATAGGTTTGCGTATTATTTTATCTTTAGTAATTTTTTTGACTCTTTAACAAACTTTTTAAATTTTTGAAGAGAAGTACGCTATATATATCTAAAAAGTTAAAAATAAGAAAAAAAATTTGATAAAAAATCACTAAAGATGAAAAAATACGGATGACGAAACAGTGAAAATTTTGGCGAGGAAATTTCTGAAAGAGGACTAAACAAAAGTGTTTCATGTTACTAGTAGTATACACCAAAATGGTACTCACGCTATGTGGTGTACACCAAATGGAAATGTATTTGTGGTTGTTTCATTTTGATCACTCGCCTACACCAAGCTTGTGGCCGAACTTAAAAATCTATCAATTACTAAATGTCAGAGAAATGTTAGGTCCACAACTATCCGAACAATTTATCAAAGACAACCCCTTGTATATCCATGAGTCCCACACACATTTAAAACGCGAAACCCATGTGTGTGTGAGGGGTTGTATTTGGTGTTGTATTCGAATGGTTAGCAGTATTCGACTCGATTAGGCTCGCGAACATGTACTATATGTATGTTATGGGGATTTTATGGCTTTGTTTGGTTAGCAGTTTAGTTTAATTTAGTTTTGGTAGTGGGTAGAGAGATAAATAAGTAAATGATTGAAAATAAGAGTAATGATTGGAGAGAGATAGAGAGAGATGAGAAACTAATAATTGAAAAAATAGAGTAATGATTGAAGAAAAAAGTAAGTTAATGATTAAAAAACTAAACTAAAACTAAACTAAGATGGGAACCAAAAGTTTCATTAATTGTGAAAATTTTTAAACTTGAACAACTAAACATTTACAATTACCAAAAACTTATGTACTCCCTCCTTCCTTTTTTAAGTATCATGTTTCGTAACTCCAACTTATTAAAAAGATATGATCATTATAACTTTCATATCAACTTTTTCCTCCATTTTTTCTACTTACCTATCATCATTACACTTTTATTCACTAACTTTCAAAATTGAATCTACTTTTATGGATAAAATAGGCAATGCATCAATTTTTATCCACTAATTTTACAAAATGGACATTTATTAAGGGACAGTCCAAAATGGAATACTAAACTCTAAATAAGGGACGGATGGAGTATATATTTTTATTGTTTTAAATGTATATGAATGTATTTATATACATAATAAAAAAATTATTTGCAGCTTTAGACCTTTATGAAAGTATAAATATACGATATTATTTGGATTTTAAGGCTCATGAACAAGTTCAAGTTCGATCCAAACCTAGGCTAGTTCAATTCGAGTTCGGCTCGTCATAATTTTCATTAAGTTTGGCTCGAGTTCGCTAAAAATCTTAATGAACGAATTTTAATATTCGACTTGATTCGGCTCGTTTGCAGCCCACAGCCCTAAGTATTACACTCTCTATCCCAAAATGTTTGTCAAGTCCGCAAAACTAGGACTTAAAAATAATGCATTTTTTTAAAAGAAAAAATTCAAACTTTTTCCATAAATTAAAAGAAACTTTTTCCAAAAATTGTAATATTTTTACGTCATCGTTTTGCGGATCAGACAAATATTTTGAGACGGATGGAGTACTACATATTCCCACACTAGGGTCTAGCCCAGTTGGCATCTCTTAGTCCTCCCCCATATGAAAGGCCATGATTCGAGTCCCGTCTTAGGTGTTTGGGATTCAGGACCATAGATAGCCACTGAAATCCACTATAGGTTAATCTACTAAGGCCCTGTTCTGCTTTCTTCAAAAACTTTCTTTTTCAAAAAGAAGGTTATTTTAAACTCAAATATAACGAAAATGAAAAATAAATTTTCAATTTTTTTTGCACCATTTAAAAGATCTCAATGAGATTTATCAAACAAGATCCATATTAGTAAAAAAATTATTTGCATAAACACATGATTTTGGAGCTTGAAATTACATTCCTTTTCTAAAAATTACTTTTTTCGGAATCTGGGACGTTTCTAACTAACTCCCTGTTAACGTACACAATATGGGGGGAAAAAAAGCTCTTGTAATCTAAAGCATCTAAAAATGACACACATTGGCTAAATTACTACTTATGCAAACTCCATATTTGAGCATTAAACTTGCGTCGAATTTTGCAACGACATTGTTGGCTTTACGCTAACCTCTTCTTTAAATTTAGTGGAAGAGAATCAACCAAAAACAAATGGGGCAAAATTGGGGCAGCTCACACACAGGGTACCTTACACATAAGACTTGGGTAACCAACTAAATGAGTCCAATACGAAAACAAAATAAACTAGCCCATCACAAAAATAAAATTAAGCCCAAACACAAACATAAACTTTGGTACAAATAAAATAAAAAAGACGAGAAGCTATTAATTTCAACAGACATTTCGTCGAGTGAAAGGAAAAGGAATATATATATATATATATATATATATATATATATATATATATATAAGGTTTTTTCCGTCGTGCAAGCACGAAGATTCCGTGTCCGTTGAAGTGCTTTATATACCACAATTTGCAATTTTAATGAAATAACACAAAGTTATAGGACAATATATAATCTCAACAGTCACATATAACCTTTTATGAATTTATCTTGTATTTAATAGTTTCTACGATTCTCCTCCATTGAGAATCTTTTTCTCCCAATAATTCCAACCACGACACAACGCATAATCTCCAATCACTTATTATTTTTGTTACAATTGCTTTATTAACGTCTATTCAGTTTCAATTTGGCCACAAATACCCCAGGGTACATTGTCCAATTTCTATGTTTATGTAGTAATTCAAATTACAATAATCCACGTAACAATCAACAACATACAAAAGTCACAAATACAATATCTGACATAACAATATTCTAATTTATTAAATATTAATTGACGAATAAGTCAAAATAAGCATACGGTGGTTTGAATAAAATCATTATCTTAAAAGATAATGTTTTTACTTTTTCATTTACCAAACTGATAATATCAACTTATACAGTATTCTCAAAATCATTTATTCTATTTCTTCATTATCACAAAATAAATATTTAGTCAAACAATTAATTAGTACACTTAAAATTAAGTCTACTACTCACATTTAGAATTTACATAAAACATTTCCACTAATTTTCTATTTACAATATTATCTTTAACTACCATATTATTATTCATAGATTTTCCAAACTAATTTTTATTCGAAAGTGCATATTACTAAATTTAGTATTTACTTAACTTTATTTTTTTTAAAAACAAAATACAATAAATGTTTAATATTAGATCTTTATAATGAGGTGATATGAGACTAATTTGGCCAATAATATATTTTGAGATTAGCTTATAAGTAGTAACCATTTTATTTTTTTGCTAAAAAAAAATATCTCCTCATTTACATTTTAAATCCAAATCCTTACGTATTTAATTATTATATAATTACTACATACACTGCGATTGTTCCGATAAATTTATTAATCGCATAATTTTTCACCTACATATGAATTTCAATACCACAATCCACCATAACTTCTTATCTATGCAATAATTTATTAAGGTTTCGGGTTTCCGGAAAACTACCTCAAACGCGATTCTAAGCCCGGGTAAGTGTTGCACGGTGTCCGTACATCGTTGTGGTTGTTCCGAAATCTCGAGGCGGTGTCTGGCGGCACTCCGGTGGGACCCGCCGCGGCGGCACGGGTGTGGATGGTTTAATTGATGTTTAGATATTAATATTAATTATTGTATTATTAGGTTAGATAGATAGGTAAATAGGGCAAAATCAAGGGACAAATTGGTCCAAATTAAAAAGTGTTCAAACCCTTTCAATGTTCTTTTATTATTAAGTTAGATAAGAGAAAGATGGATTTTATTGTTGTTAGGCACTAACGACTGAAGAACTTCAACCATCCGTACGCCTAGCTTGTTCTCGGAGAGATAGCCACAATTAAAAGATTCTCGACCCATTTGGATTGGAACTCGAAATCGACGTGGGGAAAATTTTGTGAATTCCCCAACAAGGATCTAACAAAATTTTGCAGCCTAAGAGCTATGTATGGAATTTCGTGTCTTAGATTTTGATAGTTTTGGTTTACTCCTCTTAGTTAAGATGTAATATTCGCCTTCAGATTTTTGAATGAAATGTACGTGTCAGTGATGATAAAAAATAAAAAAAACACAGCCCCGGGAAACGAATAGCACAAGCATGATGTGCACAATGCAAGTGAGTCAAGTGACCGTTAATTGTACGGTAATTAACCGCTAATAACTGCCACTTGAAATTCAAATCATCAACCGCATAAATAAACACAGCCCAATAAAAAAAAATTCCACCAAACTTCATACTCCTTTTGCAAAAAAATTAAAACCGCCAAAAATGGAGCAAACCAAAGGAGACATCGGAATCAAAATCTACAGCGCCACCCCTCCAAACGAGGAACTCCCCACCGCCGCAGCCACGGCAGACAGCAGCTGGAAACGCCGCGCAGTGGTGGCCAAGGGCGTCCAGAAGACCCTCTCCAAGACCTCACTCCTCGCCAACTTCCTCCCCACCGGCACCCTCCTCACCTTCGAGACCCTCGTCCCCACCGTCTACCGCGGCGGCAGTGAGTGCACCCACGTCACCACCCTCATGGTCACCGCCCTGCTCTCCCTGTGCGCGCTCTCCTGCTTCTTCTTCCACTTCACGGACAGCTTCCGTGGGCCGGACGGGCAGGTCTACTACGGGTTCGTTACGCCCAACGGGCTGGCCGTGTTCAAGCCCGGCATCGAAGTGCAAGTGCCTAGAGAGGAAAGGTACAGGCTCGGGCTTTCGGATTTCGTCCATGCCAGTATGTCAGCCTTGGTGTTCTTGGCCATAGCGTTTTCGGACCGCCGGGTCACGGGTTACTTGTTCCCGGGTCATGAAAAGGAGATGGATGAGGTTATGGAAGGGTTTCCTTTGATGGTTGGGATTATTTGCAGTGGATTGTTTCTTGTGTTTCCTAATACTAGGTATGGTATTGGGTGCATGGCTACTTGATTAAATTGTGTTGGTTTATTTAATTTCGTCGTAACCGCGATCTTAATTATATTAGTTCAACTTTAATTAGTACTGCGGTGTGAGACATATTCAAAATGAATCAAGCTTGCGTATGAGTTTTTTTGTTTAGTGCCAATTTTTGTTGTACATTGTGGAATTAATGGATCTTTTAAGACATGAAGGGCATTGAGAAATGAATTTGATTAATTTCTTATTTTATGACGAATTGTGGAGTTTCGTATTGGATGGATGACAACTTGAGAATTAATTGTGTCGAATTTTCTATTGTAACTGCAAAAATCTGTGTTCAATTGTGGCTCATGTACGTCGAATGAATCCGCCATGCATATCGTCCAGCAAACCTTTTAGGTAGACATCGATTTATATGTAGAATTTGATACATGAATTTACCTTCATATATAATGTATGGCTAATTCTGGAGTTTTTTTTTTTTTTTTTCATGTTTCCTGTATGCCGTTTGATTCTCCATCGATCACGGTTCTAGTGGATGAGAGGGATTGATTTTCTTATTAGTACGTAGCGAAGCCCTAAAAAATTGTTAGGGCTATTCTTGTTTTTTTCCTTTTTCCGGTCAATCGGAAATTATTAGGGCTATTGATCAATTAGAAGAAGTTATACACATAATATAGCTAGTTAGAGAAACCTACAGCAACATGAATTCCACAGTGGGTTCTGGCCAAACACAAAATCTCAAGCCAAACACATCTAGTAGACATGGCGGATCAAGTGAAGGTCTATGGCAACGTGTCGGTTCGGCCCAGGGTTTCACTAGTTCTGACCTGAACCCAAATTAATTGGTAACCAAAACTTAACCCATGGTTGAGAATTGGGTAATGATCACCGCCCGGATCGATTCGGATCGGTTCGGGTATCTATCATTTGGAATAGGTTACGAACTTGCCACTGCCGCAAAAAGAAATGGAAATGGTAGGGAGTACGAGTTGAAAGCTACGAAATGGTCACGGAGCCACGCTTGGCTTATGTTACATGGGTCCAGGGCCATTATTGAAGCTGAAGGCTGTGGAACTCAGAATTAGTCTTTCCTAGCCTCACTTTTTGTTTTGAGAATTTTCCCTGAGTGCTTCTACTAGAGAATCTATCCCTCCTAAGCTTTTTGAATCCTGCGCACAAAAGTACTCCTCAGCGACACCCCAGTCCGGTTGACTGACCGGAAATGTCCTCCGACGACCAAGTCAGTCACAAAGGATTAGACAATTGGAATTAATAATGCTTTTTATTCTCTATTACCAGAGTTCTTTGGCCTATTTTTCGTTACCTTTTTTCCTTGTCACTTGTTCCTATTTCTGGCATGAGGTCATTCGAATGAATGAACGCTGGGTCTATCAAACTATGGAGTCACAACTCTCATTGGTGTCTCAGTTATGCATCAATATTACAAATTGTAATTTTTACTTTTGTGGGTGTACGTATTATTTAAGGTTAAAACCTTGCCAACTATTTTTAGGTGTGGTTTCTATGGGGCTTTGCGATGACATATGATTGTCGAGCGTTTGGGGTGCCAATATAGTTGGGATGTCATTCACTCGTTGTGATGTCTTCTATCCCTTCCCTTGTCTTGTACTGCTATGCAGATACATAACTGGAATTACCTTTCGGAGTGTCTTAGACTCTTAGTAAGATTTGCCAGGAGCTCCAAGTCTCGAGGGTCTTCTACTGGAGGATAAGTCCAAGTGAAATTACTCATTTTCCACCGCGGTTTCTTTTGGTCTGTTTTTATATGCATCCAAAAGGCCTTTATGCATGTCTCTATTCCCTGCAACATCTTTGTTGCCCTCATGGCTTCTCCCTTAGTTTCGTTATCTTCTCTTTCCTCCGTAGAACCATGAATGATCAGTACATTGGAGGACAATGGAAATATCAGAAAATGCTTACTGTCTTGCGAATATCATTCATTTGTGCATCGGATTGTAGTATATTTCATTCCATGACACAGTCCAACACGCGTTTTAGGAGAAGGAGTGCATTTCTTACTAATATATAATATGATTGCATAGCTTTCGCATCATGATGAAGTTTTAGAATTTGTTATATAATAAGGTTCATCATATCTTTTCAAATATCAATCAGCAAAATTTAGACACCCTTCACAAATAAACAACTATTTTTCTCTTTCGAAAAGGAAAACACCTGTTGAAGTTACTATTTGATATGTTGGAGATGGATAAATGGATAGCACTAATCATTGATTTGCCAACTTGATTAACTAGGATAAACATATGTTCCTGTGGAAGGTACCTGAAACCTGAGGAACTTGGAATAGACTCCTGAAAGTTAACCTCCTTTGAACATAATTCCAGTACCTTTTGCCCTCGCACCTTTCATCTTCCATAAATCTCTCTAGAAGTAGTTGAAACTTTTGAAATCCCCAGACAACATTCTCATAAATGGCGCCATTTTAAAAGTTTGAGCATAAGAGAGCCTCAACTTTTAGGTACTGGTAATGTAGTACTTCCCAGGATAAGCATGATTGAGCCACATAAACCAAGTCAAAGTCACTTTCTAAGCTTCTTATTAGCCTTCTTCTTGCCATCTTGCTCCATGAAATCTGTGGAATGGAGAATTCCACAGGCTTTATATCCTCAAATGAACTAAGAGTAGCCAATTGCTTGTTCAAGATTGCACCTGCATACAAAATAGATGGCCAATATGCCACTGACGAAACAAGAAAATAATTGCATGCTCTGAATTCACCTCAAATGCCTCATGCTTATGCAACGAATTTTTCATATCATTGTAAACGTATTCTCAAAACATTAAACGTTTTGTTTGTAAATCAGTTTATGATTACGAGTACCTACTTATTCCACATGTTCTATCGTGGTTGAGCAAATCAAACCATCTCATCCTTTCAGTGTATTTCTCATAGATTGAATCTACGTCGGCCTCCATGCTTTGATTGATCAATTCTCCCTCAACGGTTGGCGCATTAGAGCTACACAATGATGGCAAAGTTGCATTAATTTCATCATCTCGGGGAGGTGAAATGGAGCTGCTCTCAGAAGGCATACACACCTCCAAGCTTCTGTCTTCATCGATAAGCACGCGGGGTTCTCTTTTAATCTACTCCACTAGTAGTGAGCTGCATGTCACTGCAATCAGTGTCTGCTTCAACCTCCTCCATGCGTAGTGCATATACTTTAGCTTCATTTTTAATGGATACTGCATAGCAAGTGCTATACAAATCGGCCATCTGATTTTGAACTGTAGCACTAGGAATTTCATGCTCCTCCACCTCATTTGCAAACTCATCATTGGCGATTCTAATGAATGCGAAAACAGAGAGGATACTGGGAAACACCCTGTAAGTTTTAGACGCTACAAACCAAGCGATTCGAACAGCTAGCGAGACAAGGAGGGGAAGCCATCTTTGTAGTAGTTTTATCCAAAGGAAAATCTGACAGAGAAAGAGCAATAGCGGGTGGATGTAGATGCCGAGATAGAACAACTTCAGAAATCCATCTGGGAAGAGGATAGATTCAAGGATAAACCAACAAGATGTGAGCAAAGCCATCCTCAAAACATAACCCTCCATGGCTTGAACTAACCTCTTACTTGGGAGTTTTAGCATTTTTCTTTTTTTGGATTGGCCAACTTTGTTTCCGGAAGTGCATAAACACAGATTTATATATCCAGAGATGTTTGATCAAAACTAGCAGGATGGTTAGCCAATTGATGCATTAACTAATGACATGCGGTGAGAATAGGTCTTATATATGTTAGGAATTGAACTCCTTGTTCAACTCACAACGCCCAACGGATCTTGGAAACTAGGATCACAGAAATCGCAAGCAGACAGAAATAATAGTGCGTAACAAAAAAAAGAAGAAAGAACACAAGATATATGTGGAAAACCTCAACGCGAGGAAAAACCACGGAAGCCACACCAGTCCACTATGAAATCAAATCAAGAGTACAAGTCTTCTCGCAATTTCTCTGAGATCTGCGTTTTCTCTCGCCTCTCTCTGTTTTTCTCTGAAAACAAGTTAACCTAATTTCATATAAACTGCAGTGTAAAATAGGTCGGATCTCATGTGAAAATTACACTCCAAGTCCTTCAAATATCGTTTTCACTGCTGAAGGTTGTCTGCACCCCTAACAATATAATCATTGGAAACAGTTGTTTGTTGGTGAGTCTTGGATAGGTTTTTATCAAGGATTATGGCTTACCTTCCAGGACAGACAAAACTTGGATTACAATAAAAAGTAGTATTATGTCGTTCTCTAGATCTCTAAAATTTTGTTTAATTTTCCAAATAATTGATACCAATTTGGTTACCTCCCATCCCACAACTAGGACATGGACAAATAATTGTCAAAAATAATTATCAGCCAATGGTACGTCGTTTAGTTATGAGAGGTGATAAACATTAAACTTTGATCTGTTTTGAATCTTGTGGGGGAAGCAGTTTTGGTCATGACCAAAAAGAGTTAGGAGGGCAGTTGGAGGTGTGTTAGGACAGCAAATTTAGCAGATTGGGTTTTGTGTGGGCGATGAATTACTTATTTTCCTGAAAATGAAAGTTCAACTGTTGAAAAAAGAGAGGAGCAAATTGTTCATTAAAAAAATGGGAGAGGAAGCTACTGGGGTCAGATGAGTGGGAGACTGCCTGAAGATAAATTAAGACTCCTTTCCGGTAAGGAAAATAAATACTTATTTTTTAAATGAAAAAATCATTTTAACGGAGGATTCCGTGAACAGTTATTTACAGAGATGAATCGTGACCGTTCAAGAGTGTTTTGGACGATCTGGATTTAAATGAAACTTTAACTTTTTTCCAAAAAAGTTTTATTTAAATCCGAACCGTCCAAAGCCGAAATGGACGGCCGAGATCGCGTGGCTCCACGAATAAGGGATTCATGGAGCTTCCATGAATAAGACTATCTTTATTCAAATAAGCACTTATTTTTTTAATTAAAGGTAATGTACTGTGAGAGAATATATATAACATATCTTATAAATTCGAAAATAAGTACTCCAACCAGTGTCTGATCTTCCCTCGCACTGGACGATAATCATGGATTTGAGTCAAATGGCTTATACGCCACACTAACCCACCTAACCTGACTATTGATCAACATTCATTTCTTCGCCCATACAACACAAACACCATAAAACTAACAGATAGAGAAAGGAGAAAAACTTTTTAACGTAGCATTCCGTGAATAGTTGTTTATGGAGGTGAATCGCGTGCGTATGTTTCGATTTTGGACTGTCCAGACTGTCTAAAAAACAGACGATCGAAATCACGCGGCTCTGTAAATAAGGGAATCATGGCTCTTTCGTGAACTATGTCAATCTCTAGAGACAGGCACATACCAATCAACTTGGAAATTGACTCTCATAGTTAGTCTTGCTCCAATACATTTTTTTTGAAAGGCTAAATTTTTTATTAATCTCTGAAAAAACAAAGATCAACAGTAGAAGGGATGATAATATCAAATTCCTAACCTGCTATCCAATCAAGGGATAACAAAAGCTAAGAATTATCATATACCCACTCGAGACACAAAACTCAAGTTTGGAAAGAAACCAAACAAAGGAACACCCAAAGGGACAAAACCCACACCTAAAAGGGTCTGAAAACCCAAATATTACAATCAACACACCCATTGAGACAAGCCCAATCCTAAAAGGCCTAGAATACCCAAATATAACAATACATCTCACAGAAAACGGGCTAGGCCCAGCCCAAAGAGACCAGACCCAGACCCAACGCCTAACCCATACATAAATATCATCAGTCGTTAGCATGGATTAATTTACATATCGGCCGCTACGTATAGTATCATCTCTCTGAAGCCATTTTTTAGTCCTCCGATACTACTGAACTTCACTAAACTGGTGCCACCAAAAATTCACACACCTATATCATATAGTTCCTAATACGTATCACTTTGTCTTCCAATTTTTTGCCCGCTACACAGCCGATACTTGACCTCTACGACTTCTAGCTTTAAGTGCTTTGGTGCCAAAAATAAGTTTCAAAAACTCACTATCCCTACACTTGATACCCTCTACGTATCATTCGCTACTCCCACCACTTCTATTTAAAACCTCGGTTGCTCAGTGTGATAATCAAACATTGTGAGGGTATTACTAATTTACTACATGCCCACATTTGGGTTAATCATCTCTGGAAATCTATTTTCCTAAATAAAGGAAAGAAGATTGAAATCTAAAATATCAATAATTTCCCAACAAGGATCAAACAAAATTTTCTGTTTCCAAGTGAGTCAAGTGACCGTTAACGCCGATTGACAAAAACTCAAAAGTGACCGTTAACTGTACGGTAGTAATTAACCGCTTATATAAAAAAGTTTTATAGACAGAGGTCTAAATTGTTTGACTCTCTCCAACTTGAATACATTATAGGGTTGAATGTAACACCAGTTTCGAGCATGCACGTGCATCGTATATGACATTTAATTTTATGTGGCCTAGGTCATGCTATTTGATACACGTGTTGTTTTATTATTCGCATATCATTCATTAATTGTTTATCAATGCATGATTAAATTTGGGAGTTTAATTAACTTAATTAAAAAAGATTGACTTGGTAAGTGAAATGAAGGGTAAAGATGAGTTATGGCACATTTAAACCCATAAGCCCAACTTCATGGGATAAATCTTCCCTAATAAACCTTCTACGGTATTCTACACCGTTCGACCCCTCCACCGTTCTTTTTGTATCACGTAGAGAGAGAGAGAGAGAGAGAGAGAGAGTGAGAAGAAGAAGAAGGAAAGAGGAAGAAGAAGGGGAAAGAATTAGGGAAATCTAATTGAAGGTAAACCCTACATTATACCTAATTTATGTTTTGGGTTTTGATCAAACATGTATATACCTGCATATTCTTGTAGTTTGAACCCTAATTAGGTCATAAGAGAATGGATTTTAACCTAGTAAATTCGTGTGGCTTATGGGCATGTCAATTAGAGTTTCAACTTGACTGAATCTGTCATGTTCTTAACGAATTTTTCTCACTAACTTGCTGACCTTGTAATTTTCTGAAATTTTTACTGGAGATGGATATGCATGTCTAGTTGATTGGGTAAAATTTTCAGAATTTATTTCAAAGAGGGGAAATATTTTAAAATCACTCACCGAACTGCTGTGTGAAACTCGCATTGCTGACTGCACTAACACAAATTGAGAAAACAGTCATATAACCTAGCTCAAGACTTGAATTCACATTCCGCTTGCTTTGCTGAAAACGAGACTTGTAGGGCTTTCCAACGGTGCAACCCGTGCACTGTGGTTATGCCCGAGTAATAACAAATTTGCTGTTAAAGTTTACTCAAAATCTGTCTCTGCACCAGTTTTAGTATTTGTTAAGTTATAATCGCGAGGCCAAAGTAAGGTTACCCGAACTCCGTTTTTTATGAATGACCTGTCGATTCGAAGAGGAAGAAGTTAAATTTTCAACGGTTTAAGTTCGAATCGGTATAGGACCTCTCTCAGGACCCTTTGCTTTGGAAACCGAAGGCCACCTTCGGTGATCGTCATCAAGGGGACTGTTATGTGTTCATCACCAAACTTTATTCGAGATCCTTGAATGGGCGTTATAATAACGTCGTCCGGTACTTCGTATGTTCGCCGAAAGATATCAATCCCCTCCTAATCCCTGAAGCAATCCCAATAGGGACAAGGATGTTTCCCGGTTTGGTCAGGAATCAGATCAGGATCCAGAGGGACTATTCTCCTCCTTTTCCTCGGCTCTTGGGACGATGATTCGACGGCGCCAAACTCTCCCTCTACTCGCCTCGACAAGGTTGCAGGTGTTTCTCTGTCAGCTGCGTCTCTTTCGGATTCGCCTTCGTCAGCTCCTTCTTCGGCCTCATCTTCCTCCTCTATCAGTATATCTTTTCCTTTATCCAAAGGTTTTTTATCAAGGTCTATTATTTCGCTATCTGGTCCCATTGTTCGGAATGGGATGACTCTTGCGGGGTAATCAATCCCCGTTCTACCTTTGGGTTCCCCTCCGCTCTCACGGGTTCGGTAAATCCAAGCTAAGTGTTCGATTGCTTCAGAGACCTGGGGAGCGACCCTCTGAATATCTGACGAGTTACTATCCATCGAACGATATGACTCCCCCGACGAAATTGATTTTGGGGACTCCATACCTAAAAACAAAAGTGAAAGGAATAAGACTATTAGCAAATTGCATGGTCGAAGTTCCTAATGTGCCTATGTTCGGTGATCTAATTTTTTCGTACGATCCCATTTTTCTGAGTGACGATTTGTCATACTAGAATCCCGAGTGTGGGACTCTATCGTGCACCGGCAAAACTGAGGAATCATTGTGAAACTTGTCCTCTCTCTCTCTTCGAAACTGGGGTTGAATTCGTATGAGTGTTCAGAAGAACACGGGTTGAAGATATACATGCGCTCAAATGAACACATGAACATCTTCAACCTTATTTGCAGTTTTCAGGTGACTGTTCTAGTCGAAATGGAAAGAAAAAACTGATTTCTTGGCCAAAACATGCACGAAAATAGCCAAAATGTAGAAAAAAAAACATCAAGAATCGAGAATTACCTGAAAATCAAGAAAAATCTGTGACCAAACTCTTCAAATCTTTCATATTTTTGGTAGTTTTCTGGTGTTGAATGGCGCCTATGTAGTTTAAACGATTGAAGGATGGAGAGAAAAAGTGATTTTCTCTCTCCATCCTTCGCGTTTTATACTTAGGGTGCAATTCGAAGCAGTGCCGAACCCTCAACCATTGGATTTGAGCGGGAGATTGATGTCCCCTTCGATGATTGACACATGGAAATCGACAAGACACGCCGTACCACTATCCAATGGTAACAAGACACGTGGCATAATTTGAAATCGGCGGTTATGGAGGCATTAAATAGAAATCGTATGTTTACCAAATTTGAAGTTCGGTGAAAAGTTTTTGTTTGGAAAAGAATCTTCTTTACATGTTTTTGTTCGGCCACTATTTTTCAATTCCTCCTTCCCTTCCGAGCCTGGAAAGTCGGAGTTGAGGGGCTATTGTAATGGGCTGAAATATCCGAAGGTTCAAATGGGTCAAAAAGGGTTACGCTATTATGGATCCATCGTTCAGTTGTCTAAGTTCATTTGTAAATCAGGACCCCCCATGATTCATCACCTTGTGTTTCTCCCAAAGGATAAGCGGATCCTCGACGTCTTACCGAGCTTCAGTTTGATGTCCGAGCGTTGTAAAACATGTTACGTTCGGCAGTCATCTCTATCATTCTGAGAAATCTTCTATTAATGGATCTATCTTTGTTCGGTTAGAATGACTCTGTTAGAAGCAGCGTCGTTTGGTCTTTTACGTTCGGAAACCGCTGTTCCAGAACCATCTAGAAGCTTCCAATGATAGGTGAGTTGTCTTTACTGATAACTGAAGTGACATCTCTATTTGATGTGACTTGACTAACACTGACCAATTGTCACGACCCTATCCCAAAAGTTGTCAAAATGATAGGATTATCGTGACCGGCCAGTGGATCTAACCTCCACCCGAGGCCTCATTACTCAGTCCAAGAGATTCAAAGACTGTAAAAATTTAAAAGTGCGGAAGCATAATTGACATAAAAATACCGTCAGAGCCTTAAAGATTTAAAAACTTTACAATACAAAGTGACCTAACTCCAAACAGGGAGTAGTCAATTCCTAACTTTGAAGTTTTCAAAACATTAACTAAACACCTTCTTTACATGTCCCCCAGGCAGCAGCGTTTCTCTTTCCTACTTGGTAATACCTATAGGAAAATAATTAGTTTTCATAAGCCAATAGCTCGTGTGAGATACAGTACCAGAGTTATACGTTTTACCATGGAAATATAATTCATAAGCTTCTTTGACATATATATAGCTTATCACAATTTCTCATAACTTCGTAAGAGGGAGATTCATAACATCATCATCACATAATCTTATGATGCACATCCATCAGTTAAACATGAATAGGAGAGCGACCCCACATGATGTGAAATGATCAAGTCACTGGCAGCTAGTGCCACATAACATTCCTCCTTTATGAGCCCTTCATTGGTCATGGTATCTTTAAAATCCGTCCCCCAAACCCGGGATACCGCTATCTGGATGCATCAAATTAACTTTGAGATCATAGAATCGTAACATCACTACACCGTCACCTTTAGATAGCAAGGCCGGTGTTCACCGTCACCTTTGGATGGCAAGGCCGGTGTTCATAGAATCATCATTTCTTAAACATAGCCATTCTCATAAAATCGTCTTTGAATAAAGAGTTCATAGCATATTTCCATGACATAAAATGAGAGGCATAAATCATGTCATCAAATCATGCTTTCTTGATAACTTGTATACATATCTTATCTTTGCGCATATGAAACACATTACATAATTTGCTTGAAAAGCATTACAACCAAGGTAAAGTATCTCACCTTTGAATTGTCGAGGGCTAAGATGAAAACTTGATCGTACTCTTGCTTAAGTCTTGGATTGACCTATTTACCGGTTAATTTGTCATTATTTGTTGAATAACATAACAAAAATACTTTTAGGCCTTCCCGTTTGTGAGTTGGCCTTTCTCGGTTTAGAGACGACTCGGGGGTTAAATAGTCGTTACTCGCTTTGATGAACACACGTACTAACTCTAATTTCATAAGTAGAGATACTTCGAAATTCAACACAGTTGGGTGGTTACCCAGAAACGATTTAACTCAACTTCATTCCTACTGTAATCTAAGTAATCATTCAATTAGGTCAGGGGGTTAATTTCTTGATCACTGATTGGGCTAATATACTTCAAAAACTACTGATAGCACACATATCTACATCTATACTACAACAGACATACAACCTCCATCCCCCCAAACACACACACCCGCACGGTACACAGTAAACTATACTCGCACATGAGCACCAGCGGCGACCGGTTAGTTCATGCAGTTGTCGCTGCGCGGCTAGAAGCTAGGGAAAAGGGGAAATAAAATAGGAATGTGTAGTAGGCTGAGCGAGATAGCTCGTGCCGTACGTAAAGCATCGCTCCGTTTCAGTATTCTTAGAATCCGATCTGCTCCTCGAAAAGTAACGTGAGGCTCAGCCAATCCGATGGCCATACGCAGAAGGTCTTTCTCCCTCCTGTTAGTTGGAGCAGATTCGCCGGACCGTCGACCATCGGCTTCACGCTTGGTGTTAAACGAGCGTGGGCCATACCTCCAGCTCATCGACATGGTGATAACAGCCTCAACCGTGACAATGGTCATGACGTCATCCGAGCGGTTATCAGGATAGGCGTGAGGACACGTGAAGGTGCCAGCTCATCGCGCAAACGATTACAAAACCCTGTGGTGACGCAAGGGTGAGGTTAGCCGACTCGTGTCGAGCATTGGAACAATCTTGGAGGCCAAGCTAGAGGACCCTTATAAATATACCATTATGCCTCTTTGTTGGAGGTACGCTCTACTCATCCTAAAAACCCTAGCTCTTGGTTTTCCACATTCCTCGAAAGCAATACTGATCCTTGCACTGGAGGACCCCCGATGTGGTCTGTAGTCGTGCTTCGTTTTGCAGGGTGAGGAAGAAGACCTAGAGTGAGCTTCGACACTACCGGACCGGAGCCCCCACAGAAGGGCCAGCGGCCATGGCTCCACCTCGTGCGGCGGTCGGGTGAGGGAAGGAGGAAGGAGAAGAGAGAAGGGAAAAGAGATTACTCACTGATTTTTCGGCGGCGTGCGGAAGGGAGTCGGAGGTCGATTTGAATCAGGGGAGAGGGCGCACGAACTGCTCTTTTCTTTTCACCGATTCCTAATCTCTTTCTTCCTTCATCGTTTCTTTTCTCTTCTACTTGTTTCCTTTCTTTTCTCTTTTATCCTTTTATTATATATATATATATATGTATTAGGTTTTTTTTTTTTTTTTTAAAGTAAAACACTCCCCTGAGTCATTCCTAACTTTAGATATGTGGACACATGTGCCAGCCAAATTTCCTAGCTGTGATACGTGTATCTCTAAGGTAATTTGAATGCCAAAATTGTAATTCTGTTTTCTAGTAAAAATTCATTCTGATTCAATTATTCATGTCCGGGTTCCGAACTCAAAAAGATTATAACATGCATAACCTAATTAGAGTCGCGTAAGTGCATTTTTTTAGAACTCGATTTTCACACCCATGCGGCTCAATAGTCCTTGAGAAGCGGCATTCATTAAATGCTTCTGACGCGTGACGTCATCCGAACATGGCGAAGCACGTGGGTGACAGAGCCAGCCTGTTCAGCGTTCTACATCTTTGCCTATAAATACAAGAGAGCCCCTCCTAGAAAAATCATAAGATCTTTTTCTCTCAACTACACTCTTCTTTCTCCTAGCAAACTTCTCTCCTCCATCTCCACTTACTGACTAGTTCGTCGGAGCTTCTACCTGGAGGAACATCCCCCTCCACTTTTGCAAGTACACAAAGATCAACGTTGCTTTACCACGGTTCATCAAACGGAAGAAGCGTTTCAAGAAGGTCATGGTGAAATTAGCCCCCCCACACATATTATCTAGCAAACCTGGCTTTTAGCAACCGACGGTTCGGATCGAAACAGTTTTTTCATTTTTATTTTCCTTTTTGTTTTTAAGTTTGTTGCATGGCCGCCATGTCAACTACCCTATTTGCACCCAAATTTTTTGCAAAAAAGGTGATTATTTTTTAAAATATTTGGGTAAATTTTTTTTGTTTTACTTTTCTGAGTCGAGATGAATCAATAAATTACAAAAGTTTGGTGCAAAACTAACAAACGCGATTTTTTTTTTGAATAAGTTCAAAAAATTACTAAAAGTTGATTGAGAGTGTGCGATATTTTTTTTTTTGAATAAGTTCAAAAAGTACTAAAAGTTAAGCGGAATAGGGTTTGAGAGAGAGAGAGAGAGAGAGAGTGTGTGTGTGTGTTGGGGTGGCCAGGGGGTAAGCCCCACAAGCCGGCCGGCTAGGGCAACCCCCCGGCAATGGGCAACCAAAAAAAAAAAAATTTGTACGTAGACAAAAAAAATTAGAAATCCAGCAAAAAAATATATTTAGG
This sequence comes from Rhododendron mucronatum var. ripense, assembly GCA_019656295.1. Classification (NCBI taxonomy): domain Eukaryota; kingdom Viridiplantae; phylum Streptophyta; class Magnoliopsida; order Ericales; family Ericaceae; genus Rhododendron; species Rhododendron mucronatum. The sequence goes on along the minus strand of BPLT01000014.1, from coordinate 1,155,793 downwards.
GGCAACCAAGCGGAAGGCTAGGCTTGGATAACCCAAATATCGAGGCCGACACTGTGTGTGTGTGTGTGTGAAATTGGACGGATTTAGATAGTGGGTGCCTAATTTTGGGGGTTTCGTAAGTTGAGGTGTTTAATTAAAATAAAATGAAGTATATATTTACTTATGAGACATTTGGGTGAAAATTCATGGGTGAAATAAAATTTTCCCGCGAGAGCATTAAGCTGATGGCGCAAAACCACAGAAGTTACAATGGGAATAGTGGAGAGCAATTTTGTTCACCCTCCCTAAAAGAGGGTGAACAAAACCCTCTCTCTCATTTGCTAAGAGAAGAGGGAGACCACTATTAACTCATATTAACCCAACCCTACCTAACCCAAGTCCGCTTTTGTTCTTAATTTCAAAAAAACCCCTGAATAACTCCTGAATGACGCTCTTTTTTTTTAAAATCCGAAATGACGCTTATTAATTATCGTAATATCTTCTCTCATGCAATACCCCAACACTACAACCTTTTGTTCTGTGATACATATCCCAAGCCGTAATTCATAATCTTAATTATAGAGAAGTATTTCAATTGAACATGGGTTGTTCGGCTAAATAAGTCACTTGGCTTATTTTTTTTTCTTGATTCAATTTTTTTTTTTTTTTTTGCATTTGTTAGTTTTACATCAATTTTTTGGGGATTATTGTTTCTTCATGACGAGAGGAATCTAAAAAGTAAAAAATTACGATCGAAATCTAATTTTTTTTGAATAAAGACGAAAAAAATCCTTAACACCCACACGCAGATGGAGAGACTCGAACTCCTGATTTCCTATGTAAGAGTCCTGACCAACTGACCGTCAACTGGGTTTGGGTGGGCTCTTTGCCGGTAATATAGTTTTTTTTAATTTTTTTCATCGAGAATTAAAAAGATGTATATTGATAACTATATATATAAAAGGGTACATCGTGGCCAAACAAAAGGAAAAACTCACAAAACATGATAATATTGATACATGATGCAAAGATCGAGTTAGACCCGATCGAAGAGAATGAAAATCACATCCGGCCAACAAATGTAGAAAAACTAGAAGTACTGATCCTTCACAAATTGGATGCATGCATGAGAGAATTAACTTCACCCAAATCAGATTAGAACAGGGGTCTGTGCAAGGCAAGCAAGACCATGCATGCATGCCAACATTTTGTTGGTGTTATATAGTATACTTCCTATTGTTTTTGCTACTTAAAGATGAAAAAAATTAGATTTCGATCGTAATTTTTTATTTTTTAGATTCCTCTCGTCATGAGGAAGCAATAATCCCAAAAAAAAGACGTAAAACTAACAAATGCAAAAAAAAAAAAAAAATTGAATTAGGAAAAAATATAAGCTAAGTGACTTATTTAGCTGAACAACCCATATTCAATTAAAATACTTTTCTATAATTAAGATTATGAATTACGGCTTGGAATATGTATCACAGAACAAAAGGTTGTAGTGTTGGGGTATTACAGGAGAGAAGATATTACAGTAATTAATAAGCGTCATTTTGGATTTAAAAAAAAAAAGCGTCATTCAGGAGGGAGAGGGAGAAGTGGAAAAGGCAAAACTTATTTAGGGGGTTTTTTGAAATTAAGAACAAAAGCTGACTTGGATTAGGTAGGGTTGGGTTAATAGGAGTTAATAGTGGTCCCCCGCTTCTCTTAGTCAATGAGAGAGAGGGTTTTGTTCACCCTCTTTTAGGGAGGGTGAACAAAATTGCTCTCGGAATAGTGGGAGGTTTTTAGGTCTATAATCGTACAGTCATTTTGCACTAATTTTCTCTCTAAACCTTAGTCGAAATAACAAGTTATGAAAATAGCATACCTTTTGAGCGTTAAAAAATGAAGATGATTTTCATACCTCATCTCTAGCTTATTGTATGATTTTTACTGAGAGGCTAAAATATGGGAAAGATGATTATATGACCAAAATAATAATAATTTATAGTAGCATATGAAATTAAACCGCAAAAATAAATTTTTCTCTTCCCGAACCCTTAGTGAAAATAACATATGTATTTTAATGTGTTAAAGACATTGCTATCTTCCTTCATCATTGTCTTTCTTGAGAGGCTAGAGTAGAAGGAAAAAAAGGTAAAAAAAAATTGGAATAATCTATATTATAAAATAGAGCGGGTTTTGTCCATCCATACAAACATGAGCACTTCGAAGAACCGGTAGATCGAATTTTCAATAGGTTATAGCCATTGGATTTGTTAGAATAATGAAAATATTCTGATTGATTATAGTTGATAGAATCGATTGTAATTGATTAGGATCAAGCATTTGATTATCTTTCCAAATATAGGATTTGATTTTATTTCCATATTTTAGGTTATTATTGAATTCAATAAAACATTTCTTTTCTCGTATTTAACATTGTATCAGAACTATAAGATCTAGATCCTACGGATATTCGCTCCTGGCGGGCGGCCTAAGCCTCATTGCCGTCCGCCGGGACCTTAGTTATTTTGTCAATCTCATTCACGCTTTCCAGTTGCCTGCACCCACCATGCCTCTTCACCACTGGTGCTCGTGCTTCTTTGTTTTTCGGCTTTTGTTGGTTTCTCTTGGTTTTCTTCTTGGCAGTTCTCCTAGCTCCTAACTCTCGACTTTTGGCTCTCCTGAACGTTTAGTTCTCCTGGCTTGGCTTGGCTGCTGGCTTCTCTTGGTTGTTTTTCAAAAACTCAAGTTGGTATGCCTACTTGAATTTGAGGGGGGATGTTAGAATAATGAAAATATTCTGATTGATTATAGTTGATAGAATCGATTGTAATTGATTAGGATCAAGGATTTGATTTTTTTTCTTTATAGGATTTGATTTTGTTTCCATATTTTAGGATTTCACTCTTGTATAAATACAAGAGCCTATGTACATGTTATTATCGAATTCAATAAAACATTTCTTCTCTCATATTTAACAGGATTAATCATTGATTCCAACCTATTTCCAAGTCTTGCGTGTTTCCTCCACTCACTCACTCTCTCTCTCTCTCTCTCTCTCTCTCTCCACCCCAAACCCACTCCTCGGCGCACAAAGAAATTGTCAGTGATTCGGGTTGGAACCCTTTCAATCTCTATACACATCATATCTTCTCCACATCCACGAAATCCATTTAGACCTTTGGTTGTCTCTCTGGTAAGAATCCCCCCATCCTCGATTTCGCAAACAATTGTAATATGTTTTTCAATCAATAAGCGTAATATAGATTCACTAACCTCAACCAATTTTGTGGGTCTGATCGATATACTGAGTAAGTTAAAAGTACGGTAAGAATCCCCCCTCCTCTATTTTGCAAATAAGCTAGACTAGGGTTTCCCAAGTTTGGGATTTGTGAAGTTTTTGACAGAACACAACCATTTGTGACTAGTTTCATGCCTTTTTTTTTAATGCTGTTATCTTTTGAACTTCGAAAACTGTTGGCAGAAAAAATATCAAGCAACTGTTTAAATTTTTCGAACACCAAAAACTGTTGGCGGCTATCGCTTCCAAATTTTATAATTATTAATCTTCATAACAAAAAATACCAAGCAACCACTAATTATACAGTTTAGTTGTATAATTAGTTTCAGCCTTCTGATTGGTTCAATAAATCGATATTAGGGTTGGTAGAATATGTGTTCTTCATGTCATGGCTTGTGTATCTAATTTCTGAACAAATGTCTGCATTATGACAAAAGACTTTTAGTTCTTCATGTCATGGCCTCTTGGTTTATACATTGAATGTTTTGAATGCAATTTTACTCTTTTTTTGTTAGAAAGGATAAACAAAAGGTTGAAGCAATGACTAAGGAAAAACAAAAGGGAACTGTCGCGGATAAGGGAAAGAAAAAGTTAACCATTGCACGGAAGGGAAAAGAAAATTCATGTCCAGTGGTATGACTTTTGATAGTTATATATATTCACTTATTCTTTTTTTTTTTTTGGCATCTACAACCTCTTACCAAAGCAATTGTTCCCTTTCTATCGACTGCGCACATATAGGTTCAGATTCTTCAAGCAAGAAATACTGGTGTTGTGATCTGCGATGAGCAGGACATGCATTAATCTCATGCGCTTGCGTGAGGTAATACTACAATCTAAAGCTGGTTTCTTGGTTTATACATTAATTAAGCTTTTGGTTTATACTGTTTTGGGAGGGTTTTCTATGGTCATGACAGTATTAGTGTCAATTGAATTAGTGGTTTGGTTTGCGATGAAATTGATTTTTTTCTTAAATGTGTATGGCTTGGTGTATGACCTACGTAATTTTACATGTCCTACAGTTCTTTGTTAATACAAATCTTGCTTACCCACAATGAAGGCTTTCCTAATTATTATGAGTTAACTGTGGGATTAGGAATTTGTGAAACCGGTTGTCAGTTAGATTTTGACTTGCTAAATTATGATCAATATAGTTAGGGTTGTGATTATAATTCTAACCCACGGTTTTGGTCAATCCTCAAGGGTTCAAGGGTAAGGACCTGAAGTTTTTTTTGTAGTCCAAAATGTTAATTGTTAATGGGAGTAAAAAAAAAGTACATTTTTATTTTCCTTTCATGTGTTTCCTTTTTGATAACTCAGATGTCCATACCAGATTTTGTGCATCTCAATTAATCCTAGGGGCTCCACCGCAACTTGCTAGGAGTTGCAAAGAGCACTCAACACCGACAATGCCTCAAAGAGATATGAATATGTTAGCCCCATCAACCTGATGATATGAATATGTTACTTTATTGATCATTTCCGTGAAGTTGTAGTTGATATAGCTGCTATGGGTTACTCGACTCTCCTCTCTGCCAAGGTAATTTGGGGCTTTTGACATCTTTGTTTGTGTTGTGCCTATATAACTTGCAGGGGCATGTGCTCTTATTGCACATGTTAGAGTTAATAAATTGTTACGTTGAGCTTGATTTTTTTTGGACTTCGATTGTGCTCTAACGTAGACAAGCTCCTTGATTGCCTTTTGGCTTAGACTTGAAATTTAACAAAATGGGGTACATATTGTCATCTATTAGTTGTCTATTTTCTCTGATTCTATTCACTTTTTGGTGTTTTTCTTGGCAGATGGTATATTCGGGCCTAAGCTTCTATTGGTCAGAAGTTCAATTTTCCTATGGGCTAAAAATGAAAACTCACCCTTAGTTTCTTTTCGGAGAAGTCGGGTTCATTGGTAGAGGTGGTTAATAATAGGGAAGGGTAGTCATTTAGGTTAGGTTCAGGATATATCCATTGCGCCGTGCCTTCAAGCACGAACATCTACTAGTGTACATTTAAACTAAACACGTGAAGATTTATTCAGTCTTCATGAATCCAAAATTTCTGAATGACTTTCAAATGTCATGGATTAGGTCGTCTCTTTATTATGCCAAACATCTAAGTGGCAAAGACACTTTGCCGGAGGTTATGTACGTACCGGTGTCAAACACTTGTCAGATACCGAAATTCTCCGAACATGTGTACGACACTCATATTCAAAAAAGTGTTCTATATTTTATCATTGTTTTTCATTTGGACACTCCAGAGACACTTTAAAAGATGCTCTGGACATTCTCAGACACATGAAAAACAAGGCAGCGGTGATTAAAAAAAAGTACTACCTCCGTCTTAATTTATTAATTGTCCTTTTTAGGAATTCGTACCATTTTTCAATTGATTATATCTCGTAATTTATAATGTTTTAGATGATTTCAAAAATATTGTATTATAGAACAAATCGAAATCTATCAAACAAAATCTATATTGGATATAAAATTCATTACCAATTTAAATATATAATTAATTTTTGTATCTAGTTAGAATAAAATTGAGACAAGTAAATTAGGACGGATAGAGTAGGATCTGATTAAAATACAGGGAAAGTCGCACAAATGATCAAACGGTTTTAGAATGATGAATGATAGTTTATTGGTTAGAAATGTGCACAAGTGGTCAAATGCTTTTAGTTGAAATTCTTATGAATGATAAATATGATGATGGTTGTAGAGACTCGTAAATTATTCGATTTTCTTTAATCGTTTAAAATATGTTGAATATCGTATTTTGTGGTTGTAATAGTGTTTGGAAGTGTTGGTAGTGAATGGGGTTCGGTTTGGTGTCCGTCGGTGAAATTTTACTTTTCTGTCCAGCCAGTACGAATACTATATTTTCCTAGTACCAGTACCCAGTGTCCAGAACTTGGCCAATTTGGGATTTTGAAGGCTCCAGTACCGGTACTGGAAGTCGCCCAGTACCGGTACCTGCTGTATTTTTCTATAATTTTCAGCACGTTTTTGGACAACTATAAATAGATCCCTTATGTTATTTTCTCACTCCAAGACCTCGAACCAAATCCTAAAATCACCTCTCTCCCTTCTCTCTATAATCTCTCACCCAAATCCTTGGATTTGCACCTCAAATACCTCAAAATCTTCAAGATCCAAGAGTTTCCAACCTCAAAATCACTTGAATCTTGCATTTGGAGAACAAATGAAAAGTTTTGTGTTCTTTCTCTCACTCCTTGACACTCAATCTCATTTTTCTCTCTCTTCTCTTAATTACTTGTTAATCTTTACTTGTTTATCTTGTTTTTGGATTATATTCTCTCTAGATCTTGTACCGAAGCTCGAGAGGAGCTCGTCTTGGAAGATTTGGGCTTGACCCACTTGATTCTCTTAGGGTTTTGCTCAAAACCCAATGTGGTAGGGATTTCTTACTCTTGTTATATGTTTATGTGATGTTTATGTACCAAGATCGTGTTTTGTTTCGTGCTTGAGGATGGGTTTTGTGTTTCGGCCGAATCTGAAAATTTGGCTCGTTTTTGAGTTTCAGCTCAATTTCAAACAGCTATAACTTCTTCGTCCGATGTCCGTTTCATACAAATTTAATATTGATTCGAAGGTTTTGAAGTCAGATTTCATTTGCCGTTGAAATCACTTAAAAACTCTTAGTACATAGAAAGTTATGACCATTTAAGTAGAGATGTGTCGGTCTGTCAATATCTGTTGGCTAATCCTAAGATCGTTTCGTTCCATGTTATGACTCCCCATATAATTATAATGTATTTAAGTCACTCTCGAATGTGATTGCTTGTATCATAATGGCTCATTGTTCGATCTTATCTTTTGGTACTCGTTAGAGTATAATATTATTGTCGTTAGGTAGGGAATGTACTGGGCATGCCCCTCATTGATAGAGGCGTTGGCAAACTGGTGGTTTGGGAACCGGTATCGAAGCCTAGAAAAAGACATTTGGGAAACTTGTTTGTATGCAACTCTATGGACGTTATGGTTGGTGCGGAATGATTATGTTTTCAACAATGCTTCTACGGTGGTTTGGAATGTGGCGGATTTAATCAATACGAGGGTGGCCTGTGGATGAGGGCTAAGAACGACATCAAAATTTATTCGGTGGAAGACTTTAAGGGGTATTTGGACGGGATTCGTAGACTAAAATTGTAAATCTCTTTTGAGGCGCAGTCATCCAACTCTCTGTTGGATGAGGTCGGGTTTTTTTGTTTTGGGTTTCTTTTGTATGTCTTTCTGAGTTGCATATTGTGTTCTTCTCTTCTTTTCTCGATGTACCCTTTCGAGATTTATAAAATGTTTCATTTGCCGAGCAAAAAAAAAATGTACTGTAAGGTTAATAGGAGTACTGTGGGCTATAAAGGGTTACGTGGTGAATGCTACGAATAGATTTGAGCTTGTCTAGTGATCCAATGGGTAGTATTGTGACTCGTATACTCGTGTCTCGTCCTGTGAGCTCCGTAGGTTCCTTGGCGCTTGTTCTATAAGATTCTCATTCAGAACCTAGCGGGTGGTATGTCAATGAGTCATTGTGGGTTCGGTGCGTGATTAAGAACATCATGACTTTTGGGAATAACGTGAACTTAGGTATCTATCAATGTACGATGGGATGTGTTCGTGAATTTGTAATGCATTGCATGATGATGAATGAAAGAATGTGACATTGGAAAATGTTGTCTTATCGTATACGGATTCATAATGCATGTGTGTATGTGTGAGCTGATAATTTGAATCAAGGGTCCTACATCGCAAGGTGTGGTAATACGGAGACTCTAGAGGGCCCGCAACGCAAGGTGTGGAAGTGCGGAAACCCAGATGGAGAAAATTCAATGTGACGCAAGGGGTGGTAGCACAGTTGAATGTCTCGAATGATGAAGAGAATTATGGTTGATGTTTGGATTGTGTGTTGATTAAGATTGTGGCTGTTGAAAATGTTGACTCTATTGAGGTTTTGTTGAAGAAAGAAATTTTGTTTTGAAAAAAGGATTTTATCAAAATCCTCCGGTATTTTTGAGCGAATCAACGGATCCGGTATTTGGGCACAAATCAACGGACTCCAGCAATCAAGCTTGAATCAACGGAGTTTGACCCGAAGTGGTCTTGGGTTTTCCCTAAAATTGTTTTGGAAATCAGAAAGAAAAGTTTTATGAAATGAGATTCCATGGTGAATGGTATGAGTAGAGGAAGTGGTTTGTGGCATTCATTCGAAAAGCTGTTAGATGGTCGAACTATTATCGTTGTTTGTTTGATTGATATGAGTCGTAATACTACATCTAGTTGACGTGTGGATGGTTAGGGTTATCTCTGCGATGTCCGGAGTCCCAAAGTCTAAATTTGTTTGTTCATTTTGGTAACCCTCTTGTATCTCATGTTCACTTGTTGAGCCTTATTCGCGTTTGGTGCATAATTCACGGCATTTTCATATAACTGGAGTATAGATCTCTCTACTGGGCTAGTGTAACTCAACAAAATTCTTCTTTTCAGGTCCTAGCGCCGGGCAGTAGCTTGTATTGCATCCAATGCTCAGTGTGGAAGATATTTTTGAAAGCTAACGAAGTCTAGTTATTTAATCATCCTTGTATATTACCTAATTTTGTTAAAGATGATTTTGTAACTAATTTTTCTTGATTTCTTTTGACTAAACCATTTGTAATTTAATGATTTGTTCATACTTGTACTTAAATTAATTTGGGCCGTGGTGTCAATGATGTATTTCTTTAAATTTGGGGACTTCGTTTGTAATTAAGTATGTGGGAAACTCATTTTGGGTATTATCTACCTTACGTGAGTATCTTTTATTGAAATTATTTATATATTTATGTTTAAAAATAGAGGGCGTGACAATGGTTATAATTTAACGTATATGTGGTATTGCATATTTACGATCGATATTTAGAACCTTAATTTTATTTTATTTTTACTTTTTCTTCGTATGATAGTACTACATGCACACCCCTTTACGGCCTGCTTGGATGGAGGATTTGTTTTGGGTGGATATAGAATGAGGGCAGATTTGAGGGTGGATATGATATGAGGGGTGATATGTTAAGAATGGTGGCCCCACCTCTTAAAAAGTGTAGATTTATAATGAGGTGTTTGGATAGATTTTTGAGGAGGAGGATAAGGAAGGTGGATATGATGGGATTTGATGTTGAATGACTGAATTACCCCCACTTGGATTTTTAAATGATCAAAATTTGTTTATTTAATTATAATTACAACGAAATACATATTTATCTTTAATTATTGCATAAAATTAAATCAAAATATCTTTAAAATATTTAAAACTTATTTTTTATTCATTTTTTAATAAAAAATTTAAAATTCCGAAGATGGGTAAATATTAAATAGTACTCCTACTAAAAGATAGAGGAATACATGTAAAACTACAGAGCTGTGCTACATGCACAGCAGCTGTGCACAGATGCCTTTTTCTCCCGCCTCGGGTGGCACAAAGATGATCGGAGCCGCTCATTTTGTTCAAAATATGTCGTTTAAGGTTTCTGTAAAAAATGAGCTTCGTCCGATATCGTTAAAGGCGTCAACAAAACACCCAAAATCACTTCAGAATTTAGGCACCCAAAATCACTTCAGAATTTAGGCCTATATTCTGAAGTGATTTTGGGTGTTTTGTTGATACCTCTAACGATATCGGACGAAGCTCATTTTTTACAGAGACCTTAAACGACATATTTTGAACAAAATAAGTGGCTCTGATCATCTTTGTGCCACCCGGGGCGGGAGAAAAAGGCATCTGTGCACAGCTTGCTGTGCACGTAGCTTTTCTGAAAACTACACATGTGTCCTTTTGTTTCCCCCAATTTGATCGTGTCTTTTTTTTTTTTTTGGCAACTAGTCTCCCAATTTGATAAAGACCAGAGGAATGAGAGGAGCCCTAAAACTTCAGTACTCCTACGACTCTCCGTTCATTTCTCTAATTCCCCTACTACTAGGAACGAGAGTGCCTCCGGCGATGATGGGTACAGAAGCCCTAAAACTTCAGTACTCCTACCACTCTCCGTTCATTTCTCTGATTCCCCTACTACCAGCAACGAGAGTGCCTCCGGCGATGATGGGTACAACGATGGCAGGTCTGGCGATTGAATCAGGGCCACCCCCAAATCTGCATCCAAAACTCCGACACTCAGGCGACGAACAGTACTCTCTCTCTCCTTCTCCTTCTTCTTCTTCAGTTCTGTTGTGTTAGAGTTAGAGGGCATATTCATCTTTGGGATCCCGGATATAGCAACGACAGGGTACCCCCTATCGTTACCAAAAAAATCCAGCTCGAGCCAAATCCGGGGTCAAATCCGGGTGGGTGTTTTTGCTGCCAAACACCGGAGATGAGGAGGAGGGCCGAGGGAGCTGAAATCAGGGTGCTTGGCAAATCCGGCTGCAAATCCGGCATCCAAACAGGCCATTAACGTGTTGTGTCTTCTATTTTTCTTAAAAATCGCATATCGTAGTGTTGGTGTGCGCGTTGGTAGCACATAGCCAAACATTGACTTATCTTTCTTACATGGTAGTACTTCTACTATTCATGACCAAAGATCTAAATTAAGCTCTTATATATATATATATATATATATATATATATATATATAGTTGTTTTATTGAGGAACACAAACCAGCAGAAAACATGGACCAAGGGAATATCCTTGAGAGTCCTACACACAACAAATTAAAGGGAAATAAACTACAACATGCGACAACTATATTACAACTCGAACAGTATGAATGAACTTCATACCGTGAGACATTATTCAATCATATAAATATGAGCTTATTTTTGCATGAAAGAACGGACGTACTTACATGCATCTAGCTCTAAGATGTATTTGCAACCCTTCCAGCAACGTTGCCATATTCTTCCCAGACCATATTTTTATGTCCGATGTCACCATTATCAAGGATTACCCCAAGCAAGCCATTCGCTATGGTGGTTAAGTTCAGGAGCACACCAGAGGTATGGGAGACATCTATCGTGACAGTTTCCCCATCATCTGCCCACTGGATCTCTAAACCGGAATGCCCATTATAGGTTAACGAAAACATGAACTGATAAGTGTACTTAGTCGTCCCATCAGGAGCAGTACCTGTGAACGCAAACTTCAGCTCAACATTGGGCCACAACCGCCATTTGTTGTCGTTGACGTTTCCAGTGTCTAAATAAAATTCCACGGTCTTATCTGGATTGTAAACATGAAAAGTGCCGTTCCAGCTATTTCGAAAATACGTGACATATAGTTCCATCTTTGCTTGTGCTCATTCAGAGGTCCGCTCAATCTATTTATAGACCCAGGTACGGAAAACAATAGCAGCATTTTCTTTAAACAGTACCAAAAAACAGTACCGCTCTGTATCACGTGTATAACGTTTGCTGTCCCTATGGGACGGTTGGGACGTGGCCCTGCATTACAGAAATTAGGAGTATTTTGTAGTATTGTCTTTCTAACCTCCTCTACTACCCACCTCTAAGTATCTCCAACCAATCTCAATTTCCATCCCTATTTCTCAGAGAATCGAAGAGACATATTGAGGAGAAGTTTTATAATTTATCCTCTGTTTTTTAATTAAACTTTTTGAAAGAATTTGAGAGAGGGACCCATCGTTTTTTTTTAAGGATTTGGTCTCTCTATATAATTTTGGGTCTTCAAATATGGAGATCATTCTTTCCTTTTGAAACCAAATCTTTGAAAAGGACAATAAGTCCCTCAAGATTCTTCGGAAAATAAAAAATTGAAGAAAAGAATAGATAAATTACAAATTCTTTCCTTGTGCTATTTGAAAGAAATAGACACGGATTTCAGATGACCACTTAACCAGTATCACAAATTTTTAATCATTGGGGCCTAATGGGGATCACGTCATCTTTGAATACGTCATCTATTTATTTGATGACAAATATCGATTTGCTTGTTCCACTAAGCTTTTTATGGCTTGTTCCACTAATGCTGAGTTCGGATGCATTTTTAGAAATTTTGAGTTTGGTTTTGGGATAATGAGTTGAGAGAAAAAATAGGGTAATTAATAATTAGAGATAAGGATATTGAATGGAGAGAGAGAGATATGAGAATAATGATTATATATATATATATATATATATATATATGTGGGTAATGAGTTGAGAGCGAATTGAGAGAAGATTGAAAATAGGAGAAATGGGTGTTTTTTTAGTTGAATATGGGTAATGAGTGTTTTTTGAGTTTTTTCTTATTTGTGCGTTTGTTAGTTTTGTGTCAAATTTTGTAGGTTATTGATTCATCTCGAAGTAAAAAATCGGCAAAGTACAATTTTATTTACTTTTACAAAAATAATTTCAAAAATATCCCAAAAACAAGTTTTTTGGGCTTTATCTTGGATATTTCCAAAATTATTTGGGTAAAAGCTTTAATTTTTTACTTTTTCATTTCATCTTAACGAGACGAATCAATAATTCAAAAAAGTTAGGTGCCAAAACTAATAAATGCAAAAAAAAAAAAATTAATAAGAACAAAACAAGAAAAAATTTGAAAACTTAGTTGAACAAGGCCTTACGGAATACTCTCCAACCATAATCACAATTGGACAAACGATCAAAAAGAGTGTCCCACTGCACCCTGATACAAATTTGGTGTACACCAAATAGTGTATCCATAGTTCATTCGTATTGTAATTCCGATTACTTTCGCCACAACCCCAAGTTTGAGTTTAATAATGGCAGAAATCAAAATTTCACAGAGATCATTCGTCAAAGGCAACCGTGTAGTGTGGTTTGGCCTGGAGTACTTATGGCTCGTAGTGGCAAAGCCAATAATTAAATTTAGTGGTGACACCTTTAAAAACACTTCAACAGGAAAAAAAAAAAACTTAATAAGCAATGCCAAAAAAATAAAAGAGTGCTTGTGCTAAAAATAATAAAAAAATTCTAACATAATTACTAAATTACTAAAAGCTAATTACCTAAATTATCAAAACAAACCAACTACTTGAATCGTTTCAGCAGGATTAAATCCTAAGAGTAATTTAATACATAATATTTATGCACATACATTACTGTGGGGCCCATATTGGGTTCCACATAAATGATCTGAACTGTTCATATTTTTAAGATATTAGTTCGAGTGTTCCTAAAAAAAATTAACTCTAACAGACATCAGTAAAGGCTTTTTCAGAATTTGTAGGGCAAAACAGAATGATTCGCCCTATGATTTCTGAGAAAGCCCTTACCAATATCCAGTAGAGCTAATATTTTTTTTCTAGAATTCTCAAAAAAATATTTTAAAAAAGATAAGTGATTCGGATCATCTTTTTGACACCCGACATGAGCCTCACGAAAATGCATGTGCACAAATATCTTTGTTTGCTTCATTATTCCAAATGACGTCATTTGGGGCCTAACTGAGATCACGTGATTCACGTCATCTCAAAATACGTCATCCTTTTATTTGGTGACAAATATTGAGTTGGTTTTGTAGGCCCCATTCCACTAGCCTTGTTAAAAAAAAATAAGTTCCTTTTTACGTAGTATAATTTTTAAATTTAAAAATAATGATCTTATTGTATCATGTTTTTCAAACAAGATTCATATTACACATATTTTGATTTTAGTAAAATTCAATATTTTTGAGCTTAAAAATTGAAAAAAAAAATTGCTTAATCAGGTTTACGAAACGGGATTTGTGTTTTTATGGTTTTTCTACTATATTTTTTGTGCCTTTTTCTTGTTAGTCCATTTTCATTTTTTTTTTTTTTTTGCATTTGTCAGTTTCATGTCTAACTTTGTGAATTATTGATTTGTCTTAAAGAGAGAAAAAAGAAAAGTATTTTTTTCACTTTTACACAAATATTTTTGAAAAAATGCATGAAAAAGCCCTGAAAGCAAGCTTTTTGAGTATTATCTTGGATATTTTAAAAAATATTTGGCTAAAAATCAAAATTTTTTTTACTTTTCCGATTCATCTTGACGAGACAAATCACCAAAAGTTAGGTGTAAAACTCACAAACGCAAAAAAGAAAATTAAATAAAAACAAAACAAGAAAAGTCCCAAAACTCTTAGTGGAAAAAGGCCTTACAGAATGCTCTCCAACCACAATCACAATTGCACAAACGATCAAAAAGAGTGTGGGCTCCCACACATGTTGCACCCAGATGTAAATTTGGTGTACAACATCCCACACATGCTGCACCTTGACGTGAATTTGGTGTACACCAAATGGTGTATCCATAGTTCATTCGTATTGCAATTCCAATGAGGAATCACCACAACACCAAGTTTGAATTTAGTAAGGGCAGAAATCAAAGTTTCACAAAGATCATCCGTCAAAGCCGAACGTATAGTGTGGTTTGGGCTGGAGTACGTGTGGCTCGCAGTGGTGAAACTAAGAATCAACTTTAGTGGTGACACCTTTAAAAATCACTTCAACGTATAGTGTGGTTTTTTTTTTTTTTTGTCCTTTTGGCTTCTTCCCACCCCCCCCCCCCCCCCCCCCCCCCCCCCTCTCTCTCTCTCTCAACAAAGCAAAAAGAATAAGAATGGAGAAAACCTCTATTTTTTAAATAATAATAATAATAATAAAGAACTAGAAAAATCTCATGGAATTCATCCAACCCTAACGCTAGCTAGTATCCCAGAGAATTCTGGAAGAGTATTGTAGATGCTAGAACGGAATAGATGCTAGAACGGAATAATCTAATGGAAAAATCTTTTGAATAAAGTTTCGTAATAAAGGGTTTGAGTCTTTCTTCCATATACACGATTCTCTCTCAACCCCAAAGTTTGCATGAAGTGCTTTGGGAAAAAAAAATGCATCCAAATAATTTCGAAAGAAAGAGAACCGTATTCAAATAATTTTTGAAAAGGCAAAAATATCGTTATTCAATTAACTTTTTCTGGTAGCATATTATTATTATTTTTTTTTGGTATCAAGAGTTCGTACTTGGATTTTATGATAATTAATTAATTAACTAGCAAAGAACCCATTGTGTCATCGATCCCTTCCAATATAACCAGTTTTGCAATCAAATTGAAAACTTGAATCAAAACAAAGAAAGATTGTCTGATCTTATAATTTATTCCTGGATAAAAAATAGCAAATGTAACTACGTAGTTTTCGAAAGAGAACCATATTCAAATAATTTTTGAAAAGGCAAAAATATCGTTATTCAATTAACTTTTTCTGGTAGCATATTATTATTATTTTTTTTTGGTATCAAGAGTTCGTACTTGGATTTTATGATAATTAATTAATCAACTAGCAAAGAACCCATTGTGTCATCGATCCCTTCCAATATAACCAGTTTTGCAATCAAATTGAAAACTTGACAATTATGGATGATAGTAGGGATTGGGGTCCTAAACCCTTCAAGTTTATGGATATTTGGCTCTCTAACCCGAAGTGTATGATCTTAGCCAAGGAAACGTGGGAAGGCTTTCAAGTGTCGGGGTGGGCAGGTTTTAACATTGTCCAAAAGTTGAAGGCCGTTAAAGATAGATTGAAGATTTGGAACAGAGAGGAGTTTGGGGATGTTAGTCTTGCATTGCAGGACAATGAAGCTAAACTTCACCAGTTAGATGTCCTGGCTGAGGATAGGCCGCTGGATCCAGGGGAAAAGGCACTAAGATGCAAGACCAAAGCAGAGTATTGGAGGCTCTATAAGCTCACGGAATCATTGTGGAGACAGAAATCTCGGGTTAAATGGCTGAAATTGGGGGACAAGAACACCAGATTTTTTCAGATCATAGCGAATAACCGATTCAAAAGAAATATGGTGGGTTCAATCAAAGTTAATGGGAGAGCAATAGAGGACCCTAAGGAAATCAAGGAAGCGGCAGTGGATTACTTTCGCAACAGCTTCACTGAGGAAAAAAAGGTCAGACCAACTATGGGGGGATTTTTCCAAAGACACTTGCCTGAAGATGCAATTCTACAACTGGAAAGACAGTTCGAAGAGGAAGAAATTAAGGCTGCTCTGAAAGGGTGTAGTAGTCTAAAGGCTCCGGGTCCAGATGGATTTAATTTCGCATTCATCAAGAAAGGGTGGGAATTTATGAAGGACTTAGTGCTCCTATTCTTTTCAGAATTTCACTCAAATGGGAAGCTCACGAAAGGTATTAACTCTACTTTTGTTGCGTTGATTCCTAAGATTGATTGCCCTACTACTTTTAGAGACTTTAGGCCTATTAGCATGGTGGGCTGTATCTACAAAATTCTCTCTAAAGTCCTTGCTAATAGGCTTAAGCAATATCTCCCATCTATTATTGGTGAGTCTCAAGCGGCTTTTGTGGGGGGTAAACAAATTCTTGATGGCGTTCTTATTGCTAACGAAGCCATTCACAGTTGGAAAAATTCATCTCAAAGGGGGCTAATTCTTAAATTGGATTTTGAGAAAGCTTACGACTATGTAAATTGGGATTTTTTGCTGGATATGCTAAAGAAGGTGGGATTTGGGGAGAGGTGGTGTGGGTGGATTAAGGAATGCTGCTCTTCAGTTTATATGTCTGTCTTGATCAATGGGTCAGCCACACAAGAGTTCCGAACGCAGAAAGGGTTGAGACAAGGGGATCCCTTGTCTCCATTTTTATTTAATGTTGTAGTTGAAGCTCTCAATATTATCCTGGAAAGAGCCCGTGAGAAAAACATTATTAAAGGTGTTAAGCTAGGGAATAATGGAGTGACTATCTCTCATCTTCAATTCGCGGATGATACAATTCTATTTTGTAATAACGATGTGGAGGAGATGGGGAACATTAAGAGGATACTTAGATGTTTTCAATTAATGTCTGGCTTAAAGATTAACTATTCCAAGAGCTCCCTATGTGGTGTTAAGGTCCAACAGGAGGTGATTACAACCCTTGCTCAGGTGATGGGTTGTAGAGTGGAATCTTTGCCCATAAAATACCTTGGGCTACCCCTTGGAGCTAATCCAAGGAAGATTAAAACGTGGGAGCCCATCATTGAGAAGACTCAAAAGAGGTTAAGTATTTGGCGATCGAGAAACATCTCCACTGGGGGCAAGCTAACTCTTGTTAATTCCACCTCTAGCACGCTGCCAATTTACTACATGTCTATATTCAAAATGCCAAAGGCAGTAGCAAGGACCCTTTAGAAATTTCAAAGACAGTTTTTTTGGGGAGGCACATCGGAAAAGAAGAAGATGCATCTGGTCAGTTGGGAGGGAATTACCAGGAAAAAAGAAAACGGGGGTTTAGGGGTTAAAAGATTGGTGCAACAGAATCTAGCTTTACTTGCTAAGTGGTGGTGGCGGTTCGGCAACGAGAAGGACTCATTATGGGCAAAGGTTATTAGAGGGAAATATAATCTAGCTCAGAGGAGTTGGCTCCCGTACATACAAGACAACGGCTCAATCTCTAATGTTTGGAGGGACATTTGTTCAGTGGGAAATAATGACTCGGACCTTGGTTTCTCTATCCGGGAGGGATTTAAAGTGCAAGTAAACTCAGGTCGAGATACACTATTCTGGGATCATATATGGTTGGGTAACTCAACAATTAAAGAGGATTTCCCACGATTGTACTTGCGTTCTACTCAGAAAGATATGGTTCTAAGTGAGGTTTGTATCGGAGGGGCCAGTAGTAACTGGGACTTGCAATTTAGGGGAAGGTTACGTATACGGGAGAGTCAACATCTGGAGGAATTGAAGCAAAGACTGCAAGGCATGACCTTAGACCCATCAAAACCTGATTTGCTTTTGTGGGTATGGACAGCAGACAAAAAGTTCTCCGCCAAATCAGTATATAAACAATGGGAAACTCAAACTCAAACAAGCAATTGTGTCCTGGGTTCTTTGTGAAAGAATTTGAGCCCCCCAAAGGTGGAAATCTTTTCTTGGATGGCCATTCAAGGAAGAATAGCAACAAGGTCAGTGCTATTTAGTAGGAATTTGATCTCTGAAATCCAATTGGCTATGTGTCCTCTCTGTTCCGAAAATGTTGAAACTCCCCAGCATCTACTTTTACATTGCCCTGTATCATGGGAAGTTTGGTCCAATATTCTGGATTGGTGGAAAATTCAATGGGTTTGCCCATTCTCTCTAAAAGAGCTTGCATCGTGGTGGTTCGAGAATGGGTTTCGAAATTTGGAGAAAGGTATTTGGGAGGTCTGTTTCTTTGCAACTCTTTGGTCAATCTGGTTAGTGAGGAATGGGGTCATTTTCAATAATGGTTCAGCACAGGCATGGGAGGTTGTGGATCTTGTCAAAACTAGAGTAGCCATGTGGATAAAGGCCAAGTTTGACATTAAAGTGTACACAGTGGAGGACTTCAAAGGATATCTAGATGGGATTCGGAAAGTGAAGTTGTAGTGAAAATTTAGGCGTTTTACCTATCCAACCTTGGTTGGATAGTATTTTGTACTCTTCTCCTAATTTTCCCTCCCTCGATGTACCCATTTCGAGATTTATAAAATGTTTCGTTTGCCGAGCAAAAAAAAAAAAATTGAAAACTTGAATCAAAACAAAGAAAGATTGTCTGATCTTATAATTTATTCCTGGATAAAAAATAGCAAATGTAACTACGTAGTTTTCACTTCAAATTAAAGTGATTCGGTCATCTACTGCTATTATGATTAGAGTTTAGTTTTAGAGATCAAGCTTAAATTGATTTTTTTTTTGACCCGCCTTAAATTGATTTCTTTACTTACGCTAGAAACCATAGTGCGCGGTGTATGAGTTAATCTATTCCTAGAATAATGGGATTCCAATTACCTTATCACGCAGGAGCTTTCCTAAAATTAAAACAGGACCTTGGATTGTTGGAGTTAATGGTGAAAATGCTTAATTTTCATTAGGTAGAAGGGCTATCTTCCGTTAGGTAGAATCTAGGCAGAGTAAATTGGAATTTTAAGAAGAAATGGACTTAGGCCAATGAACGGTTGCCATGCATCCTAGGTTGAGGAAAGTCCTGCTATTGCGATAGGAGGAAAACCACGTTCAAGTGATAACCACTCTCAGAAGTGTCTCACTCACTCTCACATAGAGTATTTAATATGGGTAAATTCCACAAACATCCCTTTGATTTAGATGAAATCACACTTCATACCCATCTTTTGAAATCACAATGCATACCCTCGAAGAAAAGCACATGTTAAACATATAGAGGTGTCGAATGGGCCGCGTCGGCACAAGCACGGCACAGGCACAAGCACGTTTAGCATCGGCAAGACCCGGCATGGTATGGGCCCAACACGACACGAATACGAAGGTGGGTTGGATTGGGCCATCGTTTTGGAGCCCATGGCACAAGCACAGTTAGGCATGGGGTACGTACAACACGGGCAAGAGCACGATTAGCCACGGGGCACGACATGGGCACGGTGAAGCACGGGCACAATTAGGCACGAGGCACAACACGAGCACGGTTAGGCACAAGGTAGGGCACAGACATGTATAAGGGCCCAAAAGTAGTTTTTTTCCCATAAAAAATACTACTAGTAATTAAGAAACATTAAAAAATGAATAATCTAGGCCATTGTAACATGCTTCTCACACATGAGTCATGACCCGTTCAATAAAAGTTACAAACATGCTAAAAACACAATAATTCAAACACAACACCAACTGTAATGCACTATTATTATTTCTACGGTTCTCTCTATGTGTGGCGCTATCTTCACAGATTCACTAATCTCAGGAAAATCCCTCCTTCCTTCCTTCATATAGCAACGTAAAAGATCTTCTGCCTTCTTCGTTCATTTTGTAATTTTTTTGTATTTATTTTTATCTTGAGGAATGCATATGATTGATAGTTTAGTAAGTGCCAATCTAGTTTAGATGTATTCAAACTATAGTGATGCATTTTTTATTTATAATTACATTCATTGTATTACATAGTTTAATTATCAATGCAATGTTTTGTACTTTTTTGAATTAAATGTGTTAATTTTCAGTCATAGTTATCAATTTAAAAGAAGTATTGGCAATTTTGTAAGAAGTAATTTTTTAGCTTTACAAGACTCGATTGTGCACGGGTATGGGAATCGGCCCGGACCGATTATTAAATAGGTTTAACACAGCACGACACGACACAAAGTATGCTATCTAGGCACAAGAATTACGGCACAACCTATTCCACCTCTCTAGATCCAAGCACGGGAAACACCGACTTCGATCATTATCTTTACACACAACAAAACGATACCGTTCTTTATCACGTGTATAACGTGTGTGCTGTCCCTATGGGACGGTTGGGACGGGGTCCCGTCTGTATTTCCAGGCGGGAGTACGGAGAGAATCCACTACTGCTGCCCACCTGATAATTACCACTCATTGGGGCCTAACGGGGATCACGTGATACACGTCATCTTGGTTAGGTCATCTCTTAATTTGATGACTGAATATAGGAGTATTGAATACCGTTCAACCACAATCGCAATTGCACAAACAATAAAAAAGAGTGTGAGCCCCCGTACCTGCCAAACCTTGATGTATATTTGGTGTACACTAAATGATGATTTATCGACACAACACTGAGTTTGAGATTAATAAGGGCGGAAATCAAAGTTTCGCAGAGATCATCAGTCGAAGGCGAGTGTGTAGTGTGGTTTGGGTGGATATGGCTCGCAGCGGCGAAGCTAAGAATTAATTTTAGTAGTGACACCTTCAAAAAAAACACTTCAACAGTAATAAGAAAAAAAAACCTAATAAGCAATGCTAAAATATAAAAAATCTAACATATTGAACTAAATTTTCAAAACAAACCAATTACTCCTACATTTCAGCAAATCAATTTTAAGAGTAATTCAATACACAATAATCAAAAGGGAAATTCTACAATAAACAACATCTCTTAAAAGTGTGTAGAATATGCACCTATTGGATGGTTCATTCATAATATTTTGCTGTTTCATAGCTTTTGTTCTAAAATCCGTAACCTTTCAATAATAAAATTCGTAACATTTCCAATAGGATCATACTATTTTGGTGCGTCTCATAATTTTAACTTTTCAACAACGTGATTCATAACATTTTTTCTATGAATCACAACATTCTTGGAATGCATGTGATAGACAACCAACTAAGAAGCATGTATTGTAGCCTTCCCCTACTTTAAAATGTCAATTGCCTTGTTCCCTTCACAATTCAAAAAGAATTTTTCAAAAAATTCTCCCTAGGTTCCCCCTAGATTCTCCCTACTTTCAACATTTCTCTCTCTATCTCTCTCCACTTATTACCCCTACAAAATTTTCAAAATTTTTTTTAAACTTCAATCCAAACAAGGCAGCCATCTCAATGGATCCAAGTAGAAAGATTTTTTCTTCAAATTGTTGTATAGCTAAGCCTCCATATCCATATTGCGTTGTGGGGCGAGATAAGAAACAATACTACTCCTACTTTGTAAACAAATTATGAATCCAGTAATTTTTTTCCCACGGTGAACCCTTCAATTGTACTTTGACAGTCGAAGAAAACAACTTCGCAACGGTATTCCCCACGACACCACGTGAAACGCGGTTTTCCTCCTACCCCAGTAGCAACGATTCTATCAACAATTATTCTAGGACCACACCTAAATGCACATCCCCACACACACACACATGTGCAGGCTCAATTCACACTAGTACACTCTAATGTGTATGGAACCCACACACTTGTATATGTGGGTGTGTATTTAAATGTGTAAAGTGGGTGTGGTCCTAGAACTATCTATCAACCTAGAACTCATGGGAACCGTTCATTGGCCCATATGATCCCTTTGTCCTTAAAGTCCCAAATCTTGTTTTAGCTCAATACGTTAAAATGATTTTTTTGTCTTTACTTAAAAAAAAAACTCAAATTTTTTAATTTTGCATCAAACTTTTGTGACTTCGTCTCGTTGAGAGGATTTGAAAAAGTCTAAAAACTTATGGTCAGAACTCATAATTTTTAAATAAAGACAAAAATAAGTCAAAAACTCTGTCTTTTTGGCTTATTTGTGTTTTTATTCTAAAAATTATGAGTTTTAATCCTAATTTTTTTACTTTTCCGATTCTTTCCTATGAGACGAATCAATAATGCTTTGTTTGGTTTGTAATTTGAGCAGTGTTTTTGGATAATGAGGGAAGAGAAAAATGAGAGTAATAATTGAAGAGAGAGAGAGAAATGAAAACAATGATTGAAAAGTTCGAGAGAGAAATAAAAGTAAGGCAAAAGTACATAAACACCCCATCAACTATCACTTTTTTTCATGGAGACCCCCTCATATTTAAAAGCGCCCATACAGACCCCATCAACTACTGAAAACGAAAAAAATGCTAACTCCGTTAACGGAATGAAGGAAATGACTAAGATACCCTTTTTTAATAAGGCGAAAGTACATAAACACTACCTCACCTATCACTTTGTTCCACGGAGATCCCCTAACATTTATATTATACCATTATTCTATCAATCGTTCTAATTATTTTTTTTGTTTTATATAATTTCTTTTTTCCTTATATCAATCATTTTAAAGAGAACCTTCTGTATATAATCATAAAAAATAGCGCAAAAGCCGTGGAGCGATGGCAGCAAGTGTTGCAGTGGTTCTTTTGCTGATAAGAAATGAGAAGGGAAGAAGACGAGAGAAAGAAGAGAGATGTGGGAGAAGAAAAGTAGAGGAGAATGGTGGTTGCAGTCGACGACAGTTGCTGCATTACTTTTCCCATCTCTATTTTTTAACTTTTCTTTAGAGAGTGTGTGTGTGTGTATTGGAGGAGAGAGAAAAAAAAGGTCACCGGAACCAGTGGTTAGTCGGTTAGGGTATAGAGAGACTATGATTGAAAAGGGGGAGGAGAATACAGTCCTTTTAAGTTTTAATCCAACCATTGATTTTAATGGTTGAGATGAAGTTTTTTTTTTTTTTTTTAATTGTGTGGGTGGAACCGGCCCCTATATATATATATATATATATATATATATATATATATATATATATATATATATGAACCAAAGTTTTAGATCTGTTTTCTGATTTTGGATTTTGATTAGAGGCTGTTTGTAGAGGGAAGAAAGAGAAGGGTTAGAGTGAGTGTATGTATGTAATGCAATAAGGGTATTTTTGTCCAATTTATGGATGAGGAGGTTCATTACAAATGGTTTAGAGACGGAAGGGTGTCACTTGGGTAACGGAGATAAGTTGAGGGGGTCTGTATGGGCGCTTTTAAATGTGAGGGTGTCTTCACGAGAAAAAGCGATAGTTGAGCTGGTGTTTATGTACTTTTACCTAAAAGTAATGATTGAGTTGAGAAATATTTTTGGGAAAAAAACTGAAATGGTCCCTATAGTTAAGTGTTTGTGTCAACTTGGTCCCTGTAGTTGTAATTGGTTCAATTTACACTCTGTAATTTCCATTTTGTTCCAACTTGGTCCAATTATTAACCGCCGTTAGTCTGCCGTTAGTCCAATTAACAGCAAAATCAAATGGCCCATCTTTTTGGAGTTAAAACAGTAATTCTCTCATTCCCCTTTTGCCCTAATATTAGGGGTGTGCACTGGTCGGCATTGTCGGGTTTGACTCTCAAACCCAAACCCGACCCTACATGGCAGGTAGCTAATGTTTTACGCCTGCAAATCGAACCGAAAAAAGGTAAGAACCGTCCGCGATCCCAATTCTTTACGTCGGGTCGGGTCGGGTCCAACTAAAAACCGAATTTATTTTTATGAATTGGTCAGGTCGAGTAAGAAACGTACCAACCCGGTCCCCGAACCAAAATCTGATTTTTAACAGAAATGAACCCGTAGCCATCTGAAGCACATATTTGACCCCGCCCGAGACCCTTCGGGTCGGGTCCACTGGTGAACGAGTTTTTTGCATAGGACTACCTAATATACCTTTGAACCGAGATACAACTCATTCTTCCATTCTCCATTGATAAGGAGGCACTTGAGAAGAAATTTGGCTATAGTTTTCTGCAAAAAGTTACCCTCTAATTCAGCATTTTCATGATCAGCCATGAGATAACACAACCACTGGTATTGTCTACCTGTTTAACTTGTGGACAAATGACGAGATGCCTTATTTTTCTGCATAGTACTGAAAATGCATATAGAACCATGTCCAAAAGTCACAACATGATATAGATTCAAAAGTCACAACATGAGCCCATCACGGAAGAGCTTTCCAAAAAAAGCAAAACCTTGGTTGTTGGAGTTAACAGTGAAAAGGATTAATTTCCATTAGGTAGAAGAGTTAGAAGCAGGCATGGTAAATTGGGATTTTAAGGAGAAAGGGACATGCGCCCTTGGTTGAAGAAATTCTTGCTACTGGGGCAGGGGAAAAACCGCGTTCAAGGAGAAAGGGACATGTGCCCTTGGTTGAAGAAATTCTTACTACTGGGGCAGGGGAAAAACCGCGTTCACGTACGTGATAACCACTAGGAAGTGCCTCACTCACCCTCACAGATAGAGTATTCAAGAGGGAAAAATCCACAAACATCCCTTCGATTAAGATGAAATCACACTATATACCCCTCTTCTAAAATCACAATGCATATTAGTGCATACCCTCCCAGAAGAGCATGATAAAAGGCGCAATCCTTGAAATGTACCATAGTGCAAATGAGCGAAGCCCTGCTTGGGTATACTTAAAGGTGGCAAATAGTATACGGTATACTATTTGGTGTACACTAAAGGTTCACAGCATTCTCTGGGACCCACTTAAGGGTTCCACACAAATGATTAGAGTTGCTAAATTTCTTTTAAATATTGTTTAAGCATTTCTGTAAAAAAAAATCAGCTACGTCGGATACAAGTAAGAGTTTGATCGATTCTACGCTCAATTTTCAATCAGCAAATTGGGCGTAGAATCGATCAAACATTTACCGATATCCAACAGATGTGATTTTTTATTCTTATGATCCAAATGTTTATTTTGCTAGTTTTCACCATTTGTTTATGAAATCATGATATTCGGATATCGGTAAACACCTAACCAACTTTAATCAGTGTAACAAAAATTCTTTTTTCGAAATAGGGGGTGGCAAGTGCCGCTCCCCCTCAACATGCTGAAAGCAGTGGAAATTGCCACTGTTCTCTAACTATAGGATATAATGGATATATATACTCCGTATTGAGGTGCAAATTAGTTCAAGTGTTTAAGAGGAAACACGTGAACAATGCTCGGGTGCTCTCTTATTGATGAGTAAAATACTTTTAACTATTTTTTTCCTCGACAAAAGAAATTTTATTAATATTTGAAAAGAGAACAAAGATTAAGAGGAATAAAGGCAAACAAGAACTGCATGAGACTCAAAAGAGACGTTGGTAAGAAGCCAACAAAAAAAGAAAAGAAACAACTCCGACACGTCAACAACTAAAAGGAAAACAGCTCCACCACACCAAAACCAAAAAAGGAAACAAGGAAAAGCGAACACCTTCACGAGCAAACAGGAAGACAGCATAGAAACAAAACCAAATCGAAGAAAAAAAAACCAAACCTAGACCCACAGATGAAACTGGAGAAAGTGCACCTGAGAAGCAGGAACGAACAATAACAGCTCCAAAAGTAGCACACAAAAATCCTGGAATCAAAACAACCACCGACAAAACAGCAAGTACCCACACAAAGCCACCTAGCAATCAAACCCATCAAGCAACACACAAAGCAACGAAAAAACCCCAGCCAGAGATACTTGATACTTTCATCAAATATAATGACTTCTCCGCGCGATAAAAAACTTTTTACGCCTTTTAATGAATCTGAACTTGATACTTTCATCAGCCATATGATCAACTTCAAACAATGAAGAATTACGAACTACTCCCTACGTCCCGATTTGTTTGTCCCATTTTTGACTTGTATATGTCCCAAATTGATTAGCTAATTTTAAAATTAATGGATAAGATGATGTAAATATTCAAATCAATTGATTTTTTTTTTCCTCGGCAAATAAAATTTTTTGTTTATTAAACTCGAAAGGGTACATCGAGTAAAAGGGAAGGGAGAACCAGAAAGTTCACCACAACCCCAAGGAAAAACAAAAATGAAGCAAAATTACATCAAAAGATACACCCAAGGGTACACCTAAATCGTGAGCCTTCTAAATACCACTACTACAATAATAGATAAATACCACACTAAGGAGGTTCACAAAGATCACGGTTTTCAGTGAAAGTGTGATAAAAAATTGTAGGCTAACTTTTTAATCTCAGTTTAAATCAAAAGCTGAGATAAAAAGTGGTGCTTAGCCACGAAAAAGAGCAAGATAATAGATCTCACTCTTGCAATGAGATGAAAGAAAAAAGATCTCACCATTATAGTGTGATAGAAGACTTTAGCGCGGAATAAAGATCTCGCTTCTGCGGTGAGATAAAAGAAAAAAGACCTCACCCTTGTGGCGTGATAAAAAACGTTGGTGCGAAAAAGGGCAAGATAAAAGATCTCGCTTTTATGGCGAGATAAAAAAACTATAATAAAACCGGGAAACTTCTGAATTTTTGTGCTCATTTAGGCGCGCTTGGAAAAAGGAAAAGTAATTGAAAGGGTGCTCAAAACTACGTCGTTTCACATCATCCTAAAATAAGCCCTAATTCCCCTCACACATTGAAGCTCACTCATCCTCCTGGCCTCTCGGCCCTCTCCGGTACACGTTTCATCTTCATCTCCATCCTCACACGCCGCCGCCTCCTCTTCGCCCCCATCCTCACACGCTGCCGCCGCCGCCTCATCTCTCTCCACCACCACCGTGAAGCAAGAAACGGAGCGCTCCTGCTCTGTTATTTCTTGTATTCCTCCATTATCCTTCACCAAAGCATTTCTCAAGGAGTGCATGTCTAACTGGACAAACAAGGTGTTGACACAAACAAGGTCTCTCTCTCTCTCTCTCTCTCTCTCTGAAAACCTTCGTCCCCCCCTTTCCCCCTTCCTCCCACTCTCCTCCTTCTCCCCTGTTAGTCTGTGGGTGTGTCGTGACACAGATAAACGAGGATTAAGCACCATCGGTCTCCGCCATTTACGAGCGAGAGAAGTTTCCAGAAATCAAGCCCAATTTGAGAGAACCCACGAGTAGCAACAGCCGCCATAGATACGACAACCTGGTTGCTTCTCTCTCTCTCTCTCTCTCTCTCTCTCTCTCTCTCTCGGTCCCTCCCTCTCTTGCTATACATATACGGAAAAATCTATAACTACCAATTTCAGAAAACCCTAGATTTTTTTCTAGAGAAGAAACTAGATTCGAAAACCCTTAGTTGTTTCCAGAAATTAAACCCAAAGCGTAAATCCTAGTTCTCTTATCTAGCCCTACATAAACTCCTGGTTCGTATAAATTTGTATATATGGTTTGGATTTCATTATGTGCTTAAGAGTAATTTATGCGTTCACGGAGAAGAATTGATACCTTTGAGAGTGTTCTGCTCTAGTTCCATTCAATAGAGTGTTCTGAATTTTTTTTTATTACGTGTTGCTTGTTATATTAATTTGTTTATTTAAATAGTTAGAGATAATCTGTAATGTGTGACTGAACCTTTTGATTGTCAGTGTTCCATTGAAATGAAGAGAATATGGGAGTTACAAACTGTGTCTAGTCCAAATAGGATAAAGGGGACGTGGGGGTGAGGAAAGGAGACTTGGGCGATGAGAGCCAGTTAAGTTGGGCATAGTAGTTTTACCTCTTTGTCCGAGTAGTTATTCGATACTATACCTTTTGATAATTGTAAAAACTTATTTCTCAAAGAACACTTGTGAAAAACACTTTTGTGACACGGCTTCACAAAATGGTTATATATTAGTATAGATAGATTGTAGTCATGCCTTGAAATATGATGAGATTTTAAGTATGGTGTGTTGGTTATATGCTTAACTTTACATTTTGATGATCCTTATAGTTCGTGAATTGCAGGTCAAAGGACAATTACTCTATCTTCAAAAAAAAAAAAAGAGGGGCAATTACTCTTGCAAAGATTAGTATTGAAGAGTGAGTTGAGGTGTCCTTGAAATCTAATTTGCCTTCGTATTTATCAGATGACAGAAAAGATTAAGTAGGAATTAATGTATAATATGCAATATATGAACTTATGGGTTGTTTTCTTGGTTGATTCCCTGCTGAAATTGGGTATTCATATGCTAGCATGTGCTTTTGGATGCCATACATAGCTGTTTCTAGTCAGTTGGTTAAATTTTGTAAGTTGGTTAAATTTTCCAAATGGTTATGGAACTTCTCTATTTATTATTGGTGATTCGATCCACTCTAGAATGACTAAAATATTGCTTGATCTTATGTAGATGGTACTTTCTAAATTTATAGCTCATGTGGTGTAAAAGAATCTATGTTCTTTCTCATTGCTTAGATGCTTAGTGTTGTAATGTCAAATTTTGTTCAATTTCTAGGTACCCATATCTTGCTACATGTAGAAATGGAAGATTTAAACATGCCTGTACTAGTTGTATTGTCATTACTTTTTGTCATTAGTGCTATGTTCTTACTAAATGTGACACTCTCGGGCTCTTAATTTTAGTTGTATACTCCGAAGATCCAACCTTAGTGGGTCAATCAGTTAAATTGATTTTGGTCTTATAGATTACTCTTTTGCCCCACCTTGCTGAATTACATTGTGACTACTCCACCATCATGTAAATTGCTTTACTTATGGACCAGTTCCTTCCCTCTTCCCCCGATCCAAGTCTTGTACTGATCAATTTGGGACATTGGATTGTAGAGCATGTGTTGAGAAACATGCACTTAGAATCTAGTTCTTGGGAGGTTAATAGCATTATCTAAGATTAAATTTGGGTATTAATTTAGAGATGCAAATTGTCACTATGCTAGTACAAGTTTTTTTTAACACTCATAAAGGAATATATTTACATACACAAGTGAAAAAATCCACTAGGCTTTGGGACACAGATAAGAGTTAGGAGGGACACTTGGTATGAGCTGTGGATGTAGGCAATATTGGCGAACCAAGAATATGAGTGTGCTTTTGTTGTGTGATAAGATCTTAATCTTCATGCTATTTGAAAGGACATTTATCCAAGAAAGGAAATTCGTTGATGCTAAATGAACACTCGGCCTTGGAAGGGCCTTCACTGTTCCTCTCAAGAGCTACACTCATGAGGTCTGTCTTCTTATCAGTTGGCATTACTCAATTATCCATAAGTTTTGTTTCGTTGGATTTGATTAGCATACTGCTCTTTTGTTTTACCTTTCTTTTGTTGTTTCCATAGATTGTTACTCTCTGGTACAGATCTCCAGAGGTTTTGTTGGGATCTTCTCATTACTCTACTGGAGTGGATATGTGGTCTGTGGGTTGCATATTTGGTAAAATCCTTCTACTTCATATGTTTTCTCTTGTTTGCAATTGCTATTTGTTCGATTGAATTGCCATCAAGAGACTAGAGATTAGGCTTGAGTAGATTTGTGTGTACTTGCCCCCTCAATAGATTTCTCATTGATTTCTGACTTTCTCTTGTAGCTTTCACATTAAGAGGACAGACTCTATGCAGAACAGGTACCTTGGACAATATTTTCTCCTTCAAATTTGTTTATCTTCCTCTCCAGTTGTTATAGATAAATAATGGTGCAGTCAGAGGAATGATGTACTACCGGAGGGCTTTAAAGCTTCAGGCTTTTCTTGACATGGCTTCCGAAAGTGGTAAGAGCAAGATATCTTTTGGTTTGCGTATATTACTTTCAACATTTAATTGTGGCTGAACCACCTTCATTCTGTTACATCTCAAGCCATTTGATAATTAATTTACATTATGAGTGCTCAAAGAAATTTCAATTGTTGTATTTTGGGGCCTTCAGGGACCTTAACCTTTCAGAGTCCATTTGCTAGCTTCTTCTGACACTTTATATTTAATCACGTAGAAATACTTGAAAGCTACAAAGCTGTCACAGTTGCATCGGAGGAAGATAAGAAGAGTTAAAGGTCCTTATATGCTCAATTAGAGGCTGCAGTAGACATGAAATTTACTTACGTTGCAACCTGTCAGAACTATGGAAATTAGAAGCGGAGCGGAGATTGTCACGGAACAGATATTTTGAATTTGATGGTTAAGTACGTTTCCCTCCAATTCAGTGGAACTTTTCTGCAAATTTATTTCTTCTAAGTGCTTGGTTCCTTGGTTCATTTATCTGTGAACCTAAATCCTACTGTTTCCTATTTAGCAATCCATCCCTCCGTGTGGCATATATCGACGAAGCTGAGGAGAGGGATAATGGAAAGGTGCAGAAGGTATACTATTCTGTATTGGTGAAAGCTCTTGATAATCTTGATCAGGTAATCATACTCTTCGAACATTGAGCAGAAATGTATATTGAGTGTCCGTCACCGTTTACCCTAAAGCCCAAACAACACATCAGCTGGGGTCAAATACTTAATAAGGAGCTAGGGTTATACCCCCATAGTCAGTTTTGAGTCCATCTCTGCTTTTTTATGAGCAAACTGATTTTGTCATAATCCTAGTGTAACATTACCAGTGGATTTATGCCAGTTATACTTCTTGAATGTAAAAGTTCAGCAAACTGTGGTCTATCGGTCGTTACTGCCTTAATATGGATAAGTGTTTGACTCTTTGTTGCCTGCAGTGTATAGCTGATTTTGATTTTCTTTCTTTGGTTGACCATTTGAAGTTTGTTTTCGATTTACCTTACATCTTTGTTCCACTTTAATTAATATTACGCTGTTACCTTTCCATGATTATTCCTTGAAGCTGAAATTGCAAGGAGACAAGCTTTGTTTCCTGGAGACTCTGAGTTCCAGCAGCAGCTTCACATATTCAGGTATATTTGTTAAGTGTTGGCTAGTTACTTGCCTTCCTATAGTAGAAACCCTGGTAGGCAGCCAGGCAGGTGTCCTGGCTTTTACTTCTCTTGGATTTTGGTTATGGTCTTGAAGCAATTTGGTCTGGGCCTAAGCTATGCTATTTATCGAAGTCATCCAGTGGTCCGGGCCTATGCTATGCTATTTATTGTGTTATTCTAGAACTGATTGGTACGTAACATATGGCTCTGGAATTTGGGCTGTTTTTTGGTGGGGATTTCAAAGCAGAACAAGAGACAACTTTTTGCTGCTGTTTCTACTTCTATTGATGCTGCTGCTTTTTGCTTGGAGTTCTTGATCTTATATATGCCTGAGTTTGGTTCTATAGATGTATTTTCTGCTACTTTTTGCTTGGAGTTCTTGATGCTGCTACTTTTTGTTTTCTGGTGGATTTAGGCATGCTCTGAGAATGACGAAGTGCTTGAAATTGGCTTCAGAGAATGACGAAGTGCTATTCGTTGTAGCTTAGGACATAACTCCATGCTTGTGGTTCAAGTTTTCTTTGTCCTTTTTCTTGTTGAAGCTTTTGTTCTGCAGTTTTTATGCATTTTCAGAAATTTGATTGATCTTAGATTGAAAGTAGGCTTTCTGGCACGATATTTTTATCTATGACATGTTTTGTGCAAGATGTAATATCAGTTATGCATATTTCGTATTGCTATGTCTTTTGTTTTGGAGAAGATAGCTACGGGCTGAATACATATTTTATGTGTATCTATTATTGGTTAGAGATTTGGGCATTTTTTAAATGCAAAAAAAAAAAAAAAAAAGTATCTTTCAATCACGGTTCTAGACTGTGATGATAAGAACATTTAATCACGCTTTTAGACAAAAACCGTGATCTAAAAACCACAAAAGACCATGCCTAACTATTTTCCATCTCATTTTTTAGACATGAAAGATCACAGTTTTTTGTGGTGATTGTTATCTACATACAATCACGGTTTTTTAAGAAAAGCGTGATAAAAAACCTAGGATGGAACACGCGGGTGAGTTTCCATCTCGGTTTTGCCTAGAAACGATCACACTTTTTGGGTGTGATTGTTTCTATCTTTCAATCACGGCTTAAAACAGTGATAAAAAAGAGTGATTTACAATCACACTCAAATCTATCACGGTAGCGCGAGTGTGATGGAAAACTAACAATCACTGCTAATAGCTGTGATTGTTATGCTTTATTGTAGTAGTGTACCATCAAGGTTCCTTTTAAAATCTTCCACCGTATACACCTTAACATCAAATTTGGCTTTGATCCACAAGGCTGCCCTTGTTTTGATTAAATCAACCAATTGGTGGGGCTCAGCAATTTTGTTGTTGAAGATAGCATCATTTCTTGCAATCCAAATAGACACTACAAGAAATTTGGATGTGCCAACTCTTTTTCTACCAGCGCTTGCAAAAAGCACTACAATAGGAGGTCTACACCGGCACTTTTTCTAGCCGCTTCTAAAATGAGGCTTTCCTAGCGCCCAGAGCAAAAGCACTAGAAAAGGTCGACCAATTCCTAGCGCCTAAGCAAAAGCGCTGGAATAGACCTCTCATTTACTAGCACCTACTAAAAGTGCTGGAATAGACACCCCCTTTGCCAGCAACCTAAAAGAAGCCTTGGGATAGACCCTATGAACAAACAAAACCATATATAATAATATTACTACATCAGATCAAAAAATAAAAATAATATTACTACATGTTATACATTTTAAATATCATTCGATACGATTATTTAGCAAATCTCAATAAAACAAAACTATTTTAATAGTTGAGGCCGTTGATTATCATTGTGCTTATTAATTAAATCATTATCATAAAAATTTGGTTCGATCGGGTTTAGAAAGCTCCTTGATTGGGACGTAATTTATTTTTTGGACAATAGTTTTCGTTCTATTAAATGTGTAAAGATACCCGATCAACTTAGTTCTTGGTACGAATGATAAATTCAAATATATGCAAAAGATTGATGGTTTAGATCGAAATATAAAGACTGTGGCGGGGTCGGATCTTGCAATCAATACTTCAATGCCTCGAGATGCATCAATTGTTGTCAGATCAAGAGGTTGCCGATATCTGATGATCTCCGTTTTTGGTGACAACGATGAAATCAATGAGACGTGAAATCCTAATGGATCAGATCGACCACGGTAAAAATTGAGTTGGTAATTGCCTTTAAATTCTTTAAGTTCAATAAATTGTCAACAAATTAAATCTTGTGTTATACTTGAACGTACAGTAGTCATTCGACCGCAACACAATTACGACGATCCAGACTGTTGCGTTTGTTTTCCTTGTTAATTATAGCATTCTCGTAAAAAATTGTCTTGATTGGATTTAAAAAGCTTCTTTATCGAGACACAATTTCATTAAGAAAATGAGTTTGTATGGCCGATCAAGTGTGTAACGATACTTGATTAACTTCACTTTTGGTACGAATGATGTACTCCATGATATGTAAAATATGGACGGTTCGGATCGATAAAAAAGACTTAGGTGGGGGCGGGTATTGCAATCCAATACTTTAATGCCTTGGGATGTATCAAATGTTGTCCGAGGCGGTCACCGATATCCGATGATCTTCGATTTTGGTGATAATGAAAGAATCAGTAAGACGTGAAATTTTAATGGTTTAGATCGACCACTATTATAATATAATTGGCTTATTAAATTTGGAATTTTTTCGTATTACTCGATACGAGGACGTTTAATTATTTTGGCCCTAATTCACCAAAATACAACCTTTCGCCTGCGCGCTGAAGGAAATCCCCGAATAATTGAAATCCCTAAAATCATTCCCGCCTCTCTCTAAAATCGTTCACGCCTCTCTCAAAAGGCTCTAAAGAGAAGAGAAGAGAAGAGAAGAGAAATCCCCAAATAATCCGCTTCTCTCTCACTGTCGCTCTCTCCTGCCTGCAGCTCCTTCCTCCGTCTCTCTCAACGGCCTCCATCCCCACCACTCCGTGAGTCACAGTCCTCCAAGCCCTCCCTCGTCCGTTCCCAACGGTTAGTCGCGCATCTCTCTCTCTCTCTCTCTCTCTCTCTCTCTCTCTCTCTCTCTCTCACACACACACACACACACATACACACACACGCACGCACGCACCCCACTGGCCTCGATCGCAAACCACGCCGTGTTTGGCCACCGCTCTTGGAACGGAACACCCCTATTTTAGCAGTGGGGTGTTTAGAAATTAGGGTTTTGAGAATTGGGGTAAGGATTTAGCAGTGGTTCTGTTCAATATTAAGCGTAGTACAGTGGCCATTGCATGCAAAACGAAGTGAATGGACTCGCAGATATTTTTTTGTGAAACCTCCATGGCCGATTTTGGCTTTGCATGTACGAATCTTGTTTTATCGTTGTTCCAAATGACCAATTTTTTGTTCTATAGCCAGGGATTTGTTGTATTAGCGTGTGTATGTATATACAGGTGACCAATTTCGGCTCTGCATGTTCGAATTTTTTTTCCCACTTTATGAAAGGCATATTGATTAAAAAGAAAAATGAAAGCAGTTACAGAAGAAAATTTGCGGCATGATTTGTGGTGAAATCGTCATGTGGTGTCATTTAGTTTACTTGATTGGTCTTGAAATTATGTAAATTGCTTTCCTTATTAATATATATCGTTGAAAACGCAAGGTTGTAGTTTTACAATCAATTTTTGATTTAACCCAAATCGAAGACTTCTTTTGAAGCAAATCTTTGTTAAACTCGTATTTGGTGAACCCAGGGATTTAATTTGGTGGCCATACGATAACTACCATATGGTTTATTGTCCTAGAGGTCGAAAAGTTGAATCCCACGAAAGCCAAATATTTCAAACTTAAACTTTGGGATTGGTGAAGATTTGTTCACATCGTTAAATTTAGGACTAAATTAGTCGAAAGGTCTTCAAGCTGGTCCTTCAAATATATACTGTAAAGTATGATGGTATAGCAAAAGGCCAGGAAGTAGGGGCTCGGGTAGGGAGGTTTCTTTCTTTTACTACTTTAGGTATTTTTATAATTTGTTCTTCAAATATATACTGTAAAGTATGGTGGTTTTTATTTTGAGTTGGTTTTTTCAGCTCAAAATGCGTAGTGGTGATTTGGGTTTTAGCTTGTTTGTTCTATGGTACGAACACAAGCTCACTCCCTACGTGAAGTCGCGGTACTCGTTGCCGTTTTTGAACCTAGCATACAACATATAATCCACACATGCGAGTATTAGTATAGAGATGCTCCAAAAAATGAACTCTAGCAACCACTTTCTCTATACGCTCTCCCTGACTAAATATGGCAATTGATTCCGACTTGTCCGATACAAGTTCTGGCAGATTCAGTTGCAATTCAGCTCTTAGTACTCATTCACAGCAATCAAAAAGCTTATTTTTAGCATCTAACATATAATTCCTACATCTACAAATACAGTTTTCACATCCAAATTCACACTTTCTGGAACTGCGTTCACATTTGCAGCATATGCTATCAATTTTCAGCACATAACAAGTAATTCCTGAACTTTTACACTTAGTTTCAGCTCTTAAAAACTATTTTCAGCATACAACACAGCTGATTCAGCACTTACTAGAGGCGTTTCCAACCTCTAAACCTCATTTCAAGCAGTTAGAACTCCAAAACTTCGTAGTGGTGATTTGGTTTTAGCTGAGTATGAGTTTGCGACATAAAGATTGTTTATGCCCTCTTATGCATTAGTGACCATTATTGTTTATTATTCTACCGTTTGTTTGAATAGGCATGGCAAAGAAAAGACTATTTCCTACATGCGAAATAGAGCAAGATTCACAACCTAGTCTCTCACGTGGATCTCCAAATCGTGCCCAATCATGTGAGGCTTCACAACCCACTCAGCCACATGGATCTTTGCAGACTACCCATTTGCCTAGAGTCGCCTTCACAGCCTCACTATTTGCCTTGAACTTCACGGCCTTCCAACTCACATAGCTCTTCGCAACCTCAAGAAGCAAAGGACTTGGATGTACAAGCAAATGAACTGTTTCAAGGTACTTTTCACATGGATTAATTTAATTCTAGCTAGTTTAATAATATGGTAAAGTGATTGAGTAATTCTAAATGATTTGTTCCACATGTTTCTTACGTTGTTGTATGCCATTGAATTAGATAAAAGCAACCATCATGTTCTAAGTGCCTTGATAATCGTGAGCATTTTGCCGATCTTGTTTCTTACTGATGCTCAAATGAGGGAAAGGTATGAAGTATATTTGGTAGTGGCCTGACGAGAATTAAAACTTTGAAAAAAATAACTATTTTCTGTTGTATGTGTGCATGTGAAAAATAAAGGCCCTTAGTTTGAAGAATAAGGGAGAAAGAAACTAGAATGAAGATATGCATACAACAGGATCAAAATCTTATGCATGACATGCTCATGAATTGGTACTTGAAGTTGGTTTCTTGTTTCATATTTTCAACTTGGTATATTTTTTGAGTTCCACAATTAGTTGATGTATGGACCTGGTAACAAAACAGGAGGAACACTCTGGGTTTGCACCTAGTCGAGCACAGCTGTATATAACAACTCACACAGATAAAAACGAGAATGCTGTTAATGACATTGCAGCTGCAAATATAGTATGAGTTATCATGTTTTTTAAGTTTTAAATTTTATAATGACTAGCATTAAATGACGTTTCTTTATTATGCTCATCTATCGCTTCTTTATTTTTTTGGTAGTTGTTAGTTCATCTTTTGTGCTCTAGTTAAATTTGTATCAATTTTTTAGGCAAAAATTAAGGAATTACTTCCAAATAGCTTGGAAGGAAATTCTAAGGGTAGCACATATTGGTTCCCGAATTACGTTTATTCTCAAGCGATTAATAAAAAAGAGTGGTCTGGTCGTGTTCGTGGTTGTGGGTTTGGGCCTACTCCTAAAAGTTGCCGCTCAACTTGCAATGATTTACCGTGGTTTAATGTGGCTGATGAAGAAGAAAGAATGAGAGACAAACAAATTATACGTGAACTACAAGACAAGGTGCAATCCCAAGCGGCTGAAATGAGCACTTTGAAAGAACAAATGGATATCGTGATGAGACATGCTAGATTACAGGTTATTACATTTGTTTCACTTAATGAAATTTGTAATTTGTTACACTTAAGATAGTGTATAGTTGTATTGTTTAGATGCTTATGCAAATTTTCCATTGCATATCTTAGGTTCGAAATAGTTGCAATGGCTCCCTGGATCAGATTTCTCCACAAGCACATCAAGGATCATCGCACGCAAGTCATGACATCGAATATTCTGATTGAGGTGCATTCTAATTGAGGTACATTCTTACATTGTATAGGAATTGAAATCATAGCGCCCTTATAAGTCTATAGTTGTAGCTTTTGCAAAAAATGACAATGCAATTGCTGGAAATGTTGTTTAGAGGCATAAATCACCCTTGTAGATGCTACATTGAACTCTAATGACTGAAAACTGATCTGAAGAATTGGGATTCGAGTTCATATTGTTGGAAACTGAAAATTAGGTGTTAGCGTGTCCAATACGTATTTGGGCGTGTCCCCGTCGTGTTCCCGTGTCCCCACCGTGTTCTCTTGTCCAATACGTGGACACGGCGCCCTTTTGGTTGTTGCTCTTCATTGCTGTTGCTATTGATTGTTTTATGGTTATGCTTCTGTTTTCCAGTTTGTAGTTGCTTGATATGGCTGCCTGCTATTCCCATGTCAGTTGTATAAGATGTTTTGCTGTTGCTGCTGCTGTTTTGATTATATGGCCTGTCTACAGTTTTGATTCTGACTACCAATCAATTGTTTTACTGCATATGGAGTTCAAATCGATCAAGTGGTGCATTTCTGTTGTTACATTTGTTCATATCAAAGTGGTGTATCTCGTTGCTGATTGTTATTGTTGCTGTTCACTGCTCCTGTTCAGCAGTTAGTTGCTGCTACAGTTTTCTACTTTTATTGTGTTTTGTGCATCATGTGGGTGAAGCTATAGGAAGCCCAAAAACTGCTACCTGTTGTGAAGCTCATTCCTGGATTGTTGTGTCTAGTGCAACTGTCCAATTCATTGGCTTGTTCCGTTTTGAAGCTTCTATTAGTTGTGTTTATCCAACTTTTTTACTTGAATGAATTGTCATGGGAGTTAAAAGATAAACTTGGTTCTTATTCTTCATCATTTGCATTGCAGGTAATAGGACGTTCTAGCAAAAACCATGATTTCAACTTGTCATTTTGAAAGCTCTCTCGGGAAGATCTTGTTAAGGATGGCATCGTCGACTTTTGATTAATTATCTATTCCATGTAGTTTCTGCAATGTTGTTGGATTGTAATATTTTGGCATGTTTGATCTACTTTTGAATGTTGACAATGTTATGGACCCACTTTTGACATTTTATATATTTTATAAATGGAGTATTAGTTTCTCCAATGAAAAATGAATTATTTTGGCTTTTGAGTTATTTGGAAAAAGTTAGTGAACCGATATGTGATGGGCTGGGAAAGTGGCTAGTATAATTTATTATAGTTAGGATGTAGCTGAAAATTGGAGGAGTAATTCTTTATTTATGGGAAAAAAATTGAACCTACAACAACGCTTTTAGGCGCTGGTAAAAGTGTGGAGGTGGGCAGATGCATTTAGGTCTATACCAGCGCTTGCAACCGTTGGGGAATATAGTGTTGGTAAAAATTATGTTATACCAGCGCTTAAAACCGCTGGGAAAAAAGGCGTTCGTAAAAATAAATTTATACCAGCACCTACAAAAAGCGCTGGCATAGAGCAATAGTAGCGCCTCTACGCCAGCGCATTGCCCAAGCGTTGGTATAGGTCGTGTACGGCTATACCAACGCTTTACAGACCCTTCCACAATGTTTTTGGCCGCTGGCTTTGCCCGACTTTCTTGTAGTGAGACCACAAAGTAGAGTAAAAACAACACTCCCAAAAAACTTTCTCCAAATTTTTAAACCAGAAGGAAAACCACCAAGAAGATAATCCCAGCAAATTCGAAGGAACCACCCAATCAATGTTCCACCACTCTGCCATCTTCACCCAAATTTGGCTAGAAAATGGGCATGTTATCAATAGATGCTCTGGCGTTTCCTCTTCTTGAAGGCAAAATGGGCACGCCAAACCTTGTTCATCCATTCCCAGAAAAATATTCTTGCTGTTCAAGACCGACCTTGTCGCAATTTTGTTTTGACACGCCATCCATACGAAAATCTCAACCTTTGGAGGACTAGGATTTCTCCATAGAGATTGAAGTCCGGCATTGGGAGTAAAAGCAAAAGCCTCCCATAAATCATACACAGACTTAACTGTGAACAAATTATTTGAATTGCCAATCCAAATCATCGTATCCATTTTTGATGAATCCAGTACCACATTCTGTAATCTCTTGCATAATTCAATAAATTGAGCTCTTTCCCGCTGAAAAATTTCCCTCTGAAAGGTCAGATTCCAGTCCCCATTTTCGTCATTATTGATCATGTTACACACTAGTTGCTCTTGTTGCGTAGATGCATGTACAATCTTGGATATTCCTCTTGCAGCGTTTGATCCCCCAACCATTTGTGCTTCCAGAACAACGTATTATCCCCTGCATAAACTTGAATTCTGAAGTTTGCCTGAATTATGCTCCCCACCTCATCTTCCGAATTTCCAATTGCACAGATATCTTTCCAAATAATAGATGCACGGCCTGAGGACGGTGATTTGGGGAGCCAGTCTTGGTTTGATAATCCATATTTCTTACAGACCACTTTAGCCCACAAAGAGTCCTTTTCTCTACTGAATCGCCACCACCACTTTGCTAACAAAGCACGATTTTGTTCGATCAATCTTTTCACCCCCAGCCCTCCATAGTCTTTGCTCTTTGTTATTGCTTCCCATTTCACCAAGTGAAGTTTTTTCTTATCTATAGAATCCCCCCAAAAAAACTGCCTTTGTACCCTTTCAATTTTTCTTGCAACAGAAATTGGCATTTTAAATATAGACATGTAGTAGATAGGAAGATTGTTAGTATTGGAATTGATAAGAGTCGATTTACCGCCAGAGGAGATGAATATTCTTTTCCAAACTGCCAATCTTTTCTCCACTCTTTCTATCACAGGTTGCCAAGTTTGAATTTTCCTAGGATTCGCACCTAGTGGGAGACCAAGGTAATTCAAAGGAAGAGACCCCACACGACACCCCATCACTTGAGCTAATATTTCCACCTCTTGAACTTGGCATTTAACCCCACACAACACACTCTTTGAGAAATTAATTTTCAGACCAGACATAAGTTGAAAAATTCTGAGAATCCTTTTCAAAGCTACCATTTCCTCCAGCTTATTTTGGCAAAAAATAAGTGTGTCATCCGCAAATTGGAGATGAGAAATAATCTCCCCATTTGCTCCCACCTTGACTCCATTAATTAACCCAACTGACCGAGCTCTTTCCAGCAAAATGTTTAAGGCTTCCACAACCAAATTGAATAGGAAGGGAGATAATGGGTCACCTTGTCTAAGACCTTTATAAGTTTTAAACTCTTTTGTAGGAGATCCATTGATCAAAATTGCCATCGACACAGTTGAATACATTCCTTTACCCATTGACACCACTTATTCCCGCATCCCACCTTTGTGAGCATATCAATCAAAAATCCCCAATTCACACAGTCGTAGGCCCTTTCAAAATCAAGTTTTAGTAGAAGACCACCATGAGACTTATTCTTCCAATAATCAATGACTTCATTAGCTATTAAAACCCCATCAAGAATCTGTTTTCCCCCAATAAACGCAGCCTGAGTTTCTCCAATTACCTTATGAAGAACTTTTCTTAATCAACTAGCTAAGACTTTAGACAAGAGCTTATACACCCAACCAACCATACTGATTGGTCTAAATTCTTTAAAAGAAGTTGGTCCATCAATCTTTGGAATTAATGCTACAAAAGTTGAGTTAATACCTAAGACGAGCTTGGCATTCGCATGGAATTCTGCAAAAAACTTCAAGATGAGATCTTTCATAAAGTTCCACCCCTTCTTGACAAAAGAGAAATTAAATCCATCCGGGCCAGGAGCTTTGAAGTTATTACAATCCTTGACTGCATTCATAATTTCTTCAACTTCAAAAGGAAGTTCCAATTCTTGAGCTTCTCCACCGGAAAGAACTCTAGGGAAGATTCCCCCTAAAGTACCTCTGCCAACTCTCTCTTCGTGAAAGTTATTGCTAAAGAATTCCAAAGCTGCACCTTTGATTTCAATTGGATCCTCTAATAATCTACCATTTTGTGAAAATACCAATAATCTACCATTGAACCTTATAGATCCCACCAAATTTCTCTTGTATCTACTATTAGCCACAATCTGAAAAAATTTAGTGTTTTTGTCACCGAGCTTCAACCAGTTCACTCTTGACTTCTGTCTCCAAATCGATTCCACCATTCTGTCTAGTTTCCAAAATTCAGATTTGGACTTACTCCTGAGATCTTTTTCCTCATTGTTTAGCTGTCTATCTTCTGCCAAAAGATCCAGCTTATGTATCTTCTCTTCACAAGATTCAAGTGCCTTGAATACATTCCCAAACTCCTCCTTATTCCATTGTTTCAATCTATCTTTAACCGCCCTTAGCTTTTGAACAATAACGAAGCCTGCCCAACCTGTCACTTTACAATCCTCCCAAGCTTCTTCAGC
Organism: Rhododendron mucronatum var. ripense; assembly: GCA_019656295.1. NCBI lineage: Eukaryota > Viridiplantae > Streptophyta > Magnoliopsida > Ericales > Ericaceae > Rhododendron > Rhododendron mucronatum. The sequence goes on along the minus strand of BPLT01000014.1, from coordinate 1,114,162 downwards.
AACTTTCAAATAGTTTGGGTTGGTAAGCCAAACATCCATAAATCGAAAAGGTCTTGGTCCCCAATCTCTACAATCATCTACAAGCATGATGGGATTATGGTCAGAGATTGGTCTAGGTAGACCCCATTGCACCAATTTGAATCTGTCAAGGCAAGGTTGAGATAGGAGAAATCTATCCAGTCGACTATGTGTTGCATGATCTTGGAAGTTAGTCCATGTGAATCTCCTGCCGTGCATTGGAATATTTATCAGCTCCATTTGATTGATAAATTCTCTGAACTCCCTCATACCCCGATTTGTAGTAGTACAACCAACCCTTTCACCAACTTCAATGATTTCGTTAAAATCTCCCCCTATACACCACGGCAACTGGGACCCTGCTTTAAGCTGAATCAACTCATCCCATAATTCTTTCCTCTGAGATTCCACATTAGGAGCATAAATGTTGACAAAGACGCATTGAAAATCTCCATACATAATTCCTTCCACGGTAATGAAAGATCTATGTACAGTAATACTAGTTGCCTTAAATACCTCAAAATCCCAAAGGAACAGAAGTCCACCTGAGGATCCAATAGAGTTAGAGACTGCAAGTTCCACATTTGTATTACCCCAAATCTTTTGAACCATTCTTAATTCTACATTCTCCATTTTGGTTTCCTGAATAAATAGCATATCAGGCCTCCTCTTTTTTACAATTTTTGAAATAAATCTTTTCTTTAGTACACTCCCCATTCATCATTGTTTTTGAAACAAACCCAATATTTCACCTGTTGCTATCGTACCTCTGATCTCCTCGCCCATGGCCGAGTTGCTAATTAGAGTTTCATCCGATGAAAGTGATGCAGAAGCCGCTAATCTTTCATCATTATCTTCTGAGACTTGATCCATCCCCTCTTGAACTTTGAGTAGATTACGGATAAATCTTCTCCTCCTTTTCCTGCACGCGCCCGGAGTTAAGTCCACCGTCAAATTAATCCCCTGAATTTGAGACTCCCTCTGTATATCATGCGTATTGCACTTGGTTGATTCTATAGGGTTTGCGGATTGTAAGGATGACCTCTGTACTTCACCACCATTCATAGACGGGCCCATAGTGTTTGATTCCTGAACCTCTTTTTGGGCCATATTTGGGCCCAAAAAATTTTGAACCAGGTCCATTTCCTCAGAATTTAGAATTGGCCCATTATCTTTTACACTCCGAAGGGCTAGATTACTATTTACTTCATTAATATCCAACTCTTCAGTTCGCCCTTCATTCAAATCCACAGAGTGCTCTACCCTAGACACACCATTGTCTAACGGTACAAGACTCTTAGAATTCTCCTCTCTTGACCTTCCATCCTGTTGTGTCAGAGACTCAACATTTTGCTGCGTTTTGTCCCCATGTTGATTAGTTTGTTGGTTGTTGGTCCCAAAAATTACAGATGTTGCATCTCCTTCCAATGCGCCTCTGGATTCTCCACCTTTGTCTTTCGAAGGCCCCCATTATTATCCCCATTAGCATCGTCATCGTCCTCCCCATCCGAGCTTGATTCTGAGATTGGAACATGTTTTGTAGTAAGCAAATTAATATCCCATTCTTCTGGACTAATGAACTGAGATTCCTCCTCAACATGCACCTTGTAAATCACATTATTAACATCAAGATTAATCCACCCATCAATCTTTGATAGCTCGAACGTAGCAACAAGAATTCTTCCTTTGGCAAAGTATTCATCCCTCAATGTTTTGTCATCCGCCTGAATATACTTGCCGTAAACTTCCCCGATAAGCTTGAAATTCTTGGTGTTCCAAGCATTAAGAGGAATACCAGAGCAAGAGAGCCAGACAAAACGTTCAAAACTTGCTGCCTCATTCTTCCATGGATTCACAGATACAAACCACCTTTGCATAACCTGCAATTTGATAATGTCATCTCTTATTTCTGGACTTGCAAACGTAGAGGCTTTTGTAGAGGCTTTTGCTGCCAATATATTAAAGAGGTTTGTGCCGTGAGTGAAGAGAGAGAGAGAGTGTGGGGAGAAAGAACGAGAGACCGAGCAGAGAGGAGAGTCAGTCCGGGAACCCCTTTGGGGGTCTCCCCCACCGTGAGAGGTTGTGTGAGAGAAAGAATAGTTGAGAGGAAAAATAGAGTTGTGGGGGTGAGTGTAAAACATTGTATAGAGCCATGTGTTAGGAGTTCGGAGAGGGTTTTACATCTCACATTGTAATCTCTATTTTTCATATAGTGGAAGATTTTTCTCTCTCCCGTGGACGTACCCGAGTTTGGGGAACCACGTATTTGGATTGTGTTGTTCTCTCTTGTGTGATTTCATTTCGTTTTTGTTTGTTGCGCTTCCGTTGCGGGTGGGATTACCGGGCCTAATCCCAACAACTGGTATCAGAGCTAATGGTTAGCAATCCTGAGAAGAGCCAATGGTTGGCGATTGTGGAGCAGTCGACGGTTGCAGATCCGGACTGTGGTTGCCGAAGAAAAGAAAAAATAAATGGAGCAGAGGCAGAGGCTAAGAAGCTCACACGGAGGCTTTCTTTCACATAGTGGCAGTGAAAGGTTTTTGTTGGCAGTGATGGCATGTGTGCATGTGGCAATGAGTTGCCGTGCATATGTGTATGTGTTTGGCATGCCATGGGTTTTGTGAAGAAAGCATGGACAGATGTGCAAGGGTGCATCAGTGGGTTTGGGCTGGCAGACCAAGGAGAAGAAAAATAAAAATTCCATGCCGACTCTAGGTGGATCAAGGATACATTCAAGGGAATGACACAGGCGCTTTACCAGAGTGGCAGCGGAAATGGTGTTGGTTTTGAGATTGGAGCAGGTGAATAGGCAAGTCGCGGATGACTAGACGTTCACGTGAAAGCTCCGGGTGCAAGTGAATAGGCAACTCATGGATGACTAGACGTTCACGCGGCAAGGGGGTGCGAGGCGCCCAATCCAACACGGGGGTGCATTTGATCAGTGTTGCGGGTTTAGCCACAGAACTGCAGAAGAGCTAGTGAGCAAGGAGACATTCAGTCAGCGGTGTACCCAGTGTGGGGGTGATGAGACGCTGGACTTGGAGTGACACAGGCGCTTGCTAGAGTGGCTGAACGGGTTCAACGATTTTTCACATGTGCAAAAGGGGGTGCTTGTTGGGTTTTGCCCCAATGTGAAAAAGAAAAGAAAATGAAAAAGGAAAGAAATTCGGTGGAAAGTGGAAAGTCTTGGACCATTGCTCATTGCATGCCATGGTTGGAAAAGTGTGCTGGCATGGAGCATTAAATATGGTGATGTGCTCTAGAATATTCTCGGCAAATGTAGAGGCTTTTGCTGCCAATATATTAAAGAGGTTTGTGCCGTGAGTGAAGAGAGAGAGAGTGTGTGGGGAGAAAGAACGAGAGACTGAGCAGAGAGGAGAGTCAGTCCGGGAACCCCTTTGGGGTCTCCCCCACCGTGAGAGATTGTGTGAGAGAAAGAATAGTTGAGAGGAAAAATAGAGTTGTGGGGGTGAGTGTAAAACATTGTATAGAGCCATGTGTTAGGAGTTCGGAGAGGGTTTTACATCTCACATTGTAATCTCTATTTTTCATATAGTGGAAGATTTTTCTCTCTCCCGTGGACGTACCCGAGTTTGGGGAACCACGTATTTGGATTGTGTTGTTCTCTCTTGTGTGATTTCATTTCGTTTTTGTTTGTTGCGCTTCCGTTGCGGATGGGATTACCGGGCCTAATCCCAACAGAAACTAGTCCGTAAGTCCTCCATGGACACCAATCTGTCCAAGATTGCCACGGCACTTCTGAGTAGCCAACCCCTGCCTGCGGTATCAACTTTGAGACAAACATCCACCTCTCCCTTCTGTTTCGACATGGAATTATCTCCTGTCACAATCTGTACAAAAGATTTTCCAGCCCAAGTAGATTTCCCATTCTTCACCATATCATTGTTGAAATTTGATAACTATTTTGTGGAGGGAAGAGAAACAAAACGAGTTCTTTCTTTCTTACTAATCAAACTTTCTTTCTTTTATTTCTTTCCACACACTCTTACAACCGGATAGCACTCTATTTATAATCCTAAACAAGACTCTTAAAATTCGCATTAAAAACAGAACAGTAAATTCTGACCCTTCCTTGCTAAAACTGCCATAACTCTCTGTAGAAGACTCCAAACGCACCCCTTGGCCTTTCAGCTACAAAACCTCTTGACCTTTTATTTTCCACTAACTTCTAAATTTAAAACCCACTAAAAATAGCATTTAATGTTTATTCAACAAAACTCCCCCATAAACTTAAATGCTTCTACCATCCTTCATGCCAATCATCTTCTTGCATTTGTCGAGAAGTACTTTCGGTAGCGGTTTTGTGAAGATATCGGCAGCTTGATCCTGACTTGCCACATGCACCAATTCCACACTTCCTTCCTTCACATGATCTCGGATAAAATGAAAACGAACGTCGATGTGTTTGCTTCTTTCATGGTTCACTGGATTCTTTGCCAACTCAATTGCTGATTTGTTGTCAACTTGAATCACGGTTGCACCTAGTTGCTTTAGCTCCATCTTGCTCAACAAATTTCTACGCCATATCGCATGACATACAGACCAAGATGCTGCCACATATTCAGCTTCACACGTTGAGAGCGTCACGATCGGTTGCTTCTTTGAAAGCCAAGTAAATGCAGTATCTCCCATAAAGAACACATATCCCGAGGTACTTTTCCGATCGTCTATGTCTCCGCACCAATCGCTGTCGGAGTAGCCAACCAATTTGTAATCTTCTGCTTTCGAGTAGAATAACCCGAGTGACACCGTTCCTTGGATGTACCGTAGGATTCGCTTCAATGCCTTCCAATGTGAATGAACTGGCTCCTCCATGAACCGACTTACAATGCCGACACTTAATGAAAGATCCGGCCTTGTGCATGTGAGATAGCGAAGGCTTCCTATCAAACTCCGGTATCTACTCGCATCGACACGTTCTCCTCCATCGAACTTCGAGAGTTTTGCACCTGGTTCCATTGGTGTTGATACCGGGTTGCAATTTGTCATCTTGTACTTCTTCAAAATCTCTTTTGCATATGTCTCCTGTGATATAAAAATACCCGTCTCTACTTGTCTAACCTCCAAACCAAGAAAAAACTTCATCAAGCCCAAATCTGTCATCTCAAATTCCCGTGTCATTGTGCCCTTAAACTCTTCTATCATCTCATCATTGTTACCCATAAAAATGAGATCATCGACATAAAGAGCAACAAATAACACGTTACCTCCATTCTTCTTTATGTAAAGGGCATGCTCGTAGGGACATTGCTTGAACCCGTTCTCTTTGAAATATGAATCGATACGTGTATTCCATGCCCGCGGCGCTTGCTTCAACCCGTAAAGCGCCTTCTTCAATTTTAGCACCTTCTTCTCTTCTCCGACTTTCATGTACCCGGGTGGTTGTTCGATATAGACATCTTCTTCGAGCACACCATTCAAGAATGCCGACTTGACATCCATTTGAAATATCGGCCATTTGAATTGAGCAGCTTGTGAAATGAGTAATCGGATTGTCTCCATTCTTGCAACAGGAGCAAATACCTCGTCATAGTCGATTCCTGCCTTTTGCTTGTATCCCTTCGCAACAAGTCGCGCCTTGTACCGTTCTATCTCGCCTTGTGCATTCATCTTTTTCTTGAACACCCACTTCACACCAATAGGCTGACTTCCTTTCGGCAATTCTGCTAGCTCCCATGTGTTGTTGCGGTTAATCGCCTTAATCTCCTCGTTCATGGCAGTTTGCCACTTCTTGTCTCGCACCGCCTCTTCAAAACTGATATTTTCAGCATCTGCCAAAAGACATACAAGGTGTACCTCATTTGTCGAATCATACAAATCTTGCAAACTTCGCATTTTGGGTTGTCGTGGTTCATCTTCATTATCGGTAGTTTCAGAGTTTGTTGGTATGCTTGTTGGTGCAACGACTGATGATTCTCCAACTTCGATGATTTCCTCCGTCGAATTATTCCAGTCCCACTCGCTTGCTTCATTTACTCGCACATCACGACTCACCATCACCTTCTTGCTTATTGGGTCGAGTAGCTTGTACCCTTTTGTCTTCTCTTCATACCCAATAAAAATATACCTTTTGCTTTTGTCTTCGAGCTTCGTTCTTCGTTGATCCGGTACGTGTGCATAAGCCACACTACCGAACACTTTGAGATGAGAAACTGACGGTTTTTGTCCGCTCCATGCCTCTTGTGGTGTTTGATCATCTAACTTCACATGTGGACATCGATTTTGTACATAGATGGCACATTGCACGGCTTCTGCCCAGAATTCCTTCGGCATCTTCTTGCTCTTGAGCATTGATCGAACCATGTCGAGAATAGTCCGGTTCTTCCTCTCGGCCACACCGTTTTGTTGAGGAGAGTATGGTGCGGTTAGAAATCTCCTTATGCCTTGTTCCTCGCAATACTCCATGAACGCCGTCGAAGTATACTCACCGCCTCTATCGGATCGTACGGCTTTAATGTGTCTACCAGTTGCCTTCTCCACCATTACTTTGAACCTTTTGAACACCTCGAATGCCTCGGATTTTTCTTTCAAAAAATAAACCCAAGTTTTTCGTGAGAAATCATCGATAAAGGAAATGAAGTACCTTTTACCGCTGAAAGATTCGGGGGTGATTGGTCCACATATGTCGGTATGAATCAATTCGAGAATATGTTTAGCTCGATATTCTGCCTTTTTTTGAAACGAGGTTCTCGCTTGCTTGCCAAGCACACATTCTTCACAAAATTTGCCCTCATAGTCCAAGTCAGGCAGCCCGTGCACCATGTTCTTCTTTGCTAACTTTTTTAGACCACCATGATGTAGGTGACCAAAACGGAGATGCCACAGCAACGCCTTGTCTTCTATGTTGACTTGCAAACATTTTTCTCGGATGCTTCTCAAATTCAGTTTGTACATCCGATTTCTTCCCATCTCAACTCGAGCAACCAGATGCCCTTGATTATCTTTCAATTGTAGTACCCGGTTTTTCATGAATACCGAGTATCCCTTCTCCATGAGTTGCCCCATGCTCAAAATATTGCTCTTAAGATCAGGTACATAATAAACATTCTCGATTGACCCTTCCGTACCACCTTTTTGTAAATAGTAAACCGTACCTTGGCCTTTTACTTGGATCTTTGACGCGTCTCCGAACGACACATGTCCACCTTCAACCTCTCGCATCTCTTTGAATAGGTGCTTGTGCCCGCACATGTGGTTACTAGCGCCGGTATCGAGATACCATACTGTGTCGTTGTCGGAAACGATATCTTTGTAGGCCATCAAGAGTACACCATCTTCTCTTGTCTCCTCTTCCGCGACTAGATTCGCGTTTTCTTCTACCTTTTTCTCGGAGTAGCACTCCTTTGCATAGTGCCCATACTTACCGTAATTATAGCACTCGATATTTGATTTGCACTCTTTTGCGTAGTGCCCATGCTTGCCGCAGTTGTAGCATTCGACATTTGAATGATTTGACCGGCCGCCTCTCCCACGACCACGTCCTTTACCTCGACAATTTTGTTGGCTTGACTGCCCCTTCTTCTCGTCATATTCACCTCGACCGCGGCCTCCACCACCGCGACCATTGTTGCGACCTCCACGGCCACGCCCTCTACCTCGAAAGTTTTGAGAATAGAGTAACTTTTCGTCTTTGATTGATGCCTTGGTTTGAAGTGCTTGCTCGAGTGTCTCCTCCTTCTTTTTCTTCTTACGTTGTTCGTGTGCCTCGAGAGAACCGACAAGCTCGTCGACTGTGAGCGTCGCAAGGTCCTTTGACTCTTCTATCGCGCATACCACATTCTCAAAATTGTCGGTTAATGATCTCAAAATCTTCTCCACAACTCGCACATCGGTTAACGCTTCGCCATTACGAATGAGTTGGTTCACCACGACTTGTACACGCGTGATGTAGTCAGATACAGTTTCCGACTCCTTCATCTTCATGCTCTCCAACTCGCCACGAAGAGTTTGGAGACGCACTTGCTTGACTCGGTCGGCACCTTTGAACACTTTTGCTAAAATGTCCCACGCTTCTTTTGAAGTAGTTGCACCGGCAATCTTCTCAAAGCCCGACTCGTCCACGGCTCGGAATAATAAGTAGAGAGCGGTCTTGTCTTTCATACGCGTTTCTTTTAACGCCTTTAGCTGATTCGCCGTCTGATTGGCGTTTGCAACCGGCTCTTCATAACCGTCTTCAACTACCTCCCATGCATCTTGCGCACCGAGCAAGGCCTTCATTTGTATGCTCCAGTTCTCGTAGTTCGCCTTCGTTAGTCGTGGTAACAGCATTTGACCCGTCACATTCGCCATTGGCTCTGATACCAATCTGTTGAAATTTGATAACTATTTTGTGGAGGGAAGAGAAACAAAACGAGTTCTTTCTTTCTTACTAATCAAACTTTCTTTCTTTTATTTCTTTCCACACACTCTTACAACCGGATAGCACTCTATTTATAATCCTAAACAAGACTCTTAAAATTCGCATTAAAAACAGAACAGTAAATTCTGACCCTTCCTTGCTAAAACTGCCATAACTCTCTGTAGAAGACTCCAAACGCACCCCTTGGCCTTTCAGCTACAAAACCTCTTGACCTTTTATTTTCCACTAACTTCTAAATTTAAAACCCACTAAAAATAGCATTTAATGTTTATTCAACAATCATCTCCTTCCTGAGTTTCTTTCTTCTTTGCCCCCTCCTTGTGCGTCTCCGTCTGTTTTTGCCAGTTCTTTTCTGTACCAACATCTTGAAACTTTGGGATACTAATCCTGTTTTTGACATCTTTTTGGCCAAATACAGCTTCCTTAACAAACAGCTTTTTATCATCCACCCAAACACCATTTGTCTTTGCTTAATAAGTTGAAAACCTGAGATTCAACAAACAAATTGGGACGGAAGGAATATCTTCAACCCATTTTCTGAATATATCTATCTATACTTGAACAACAACTTTCGCATTATCCTTCGGAACCTGTCTTAATTACTCCACATCAGAACCTAATTACTATATTTTGGGTCCCCTGTTTTAATCAAAATGGCCCAATTCAGAAACTGCTGCAAAAAAAATCAGGACTTGTTGGACAGATGTCAATTCTTGGGTGGGTGCATGTTTTTGATGTAAACATGGAGAAATCAGTATTGACAGTTCAAAAAAAAAATGAAAAAAAGAAGGAGAAATCAGTATTTTTGTTCAAATAAAATACTCCTATTAATCTCCACATGCTCCCTCTATATCAAAGTTGGAGCTGCTGCAATTCATAACATACTCAAAATAAAAAACATGGACCAAGGGAATAGCCTTGAGTGAATTCATATCTGGGCTACACTAGCAGTTGAATTTTTTTTCCCGGATCAGCCTAAGCTGCCTAACGCTCTGATGCCACCGATCCAAACAGTGAGAGGAGTATCTATCTAACTCAGTAACTCTCACAATTATCAGAACGACAACATTGTGACTTCTTTGGGATTTGTTGAGGATAGATCCCAATCTTTCATCATTGGGAGCCATGTGGATTTGCAGCACAAAAAGGGTAGGACTGGTGGTAGTTCTTTTGGGGAGAGATCAACCTTTAAAGGCTATTAAAAAGATGGAAAGGAGGTTAAGAAGATCAAACAGGAAAATTAAGAAGAAGAAACTTCTTGCCGAGCTTGTGGTCAAGGCCAACAAAATAAGTCGTAGAAAAAAGATGATCTCTTCTTCCTCTTTATCTTCTGGTGATATCAAGAAACGAAACTCCCTTCTTTTCAAAGAATCTTGAGAGATGATGGATATTGGTGCTAGGTTGGGCATTCAATATAAAGGGGGGAGAAACTTTATGCTTAAGACTCTCGTGGAAATGCAGGAGGTTGATCAATTAGCAGAAAGAATTGACTCTCTTGATTATTTGTAGAATGAGTTTGAGTTGGAGGATGATGTCGACTTCTAGGAAGATGTCTCGCTTTCTTTGAAATTTTGAACCGTCATCTGATGTTGTATGGTATTTTTTGGGTTCAGGTCATGTTTCGTTTTGGTTTGTTACTTTTGCTTCAGTTGCGGTTCTAGGTATTTTTCGTCCTCTTATTTCGGGTTAGGTGTTGGGTCTTTCACTTGTCTTTTTTGGTAGCTTTTATGGCTCTTGTAGTGTTGAGAAGTGTTGTTTTTGGTGTCTCTTTGCTTTCAAGTGTGTTGCTTTGGTTGTTTTTTTGCCATCTTTCAGTGTTGGTTTTGGGGTAGCGTTTTCGCCGGTTTACTTGAGATCCGTTTAATCTTTGTATCATCTTCAAAGATTAATAAAATGTATATAAAATTTTGTCTTGATTTTAATTGCAGAGTCCTTTGTGGACACTGAAATTGGTCCCACAAAAATGAGGACAAATATGCGCGCGCAAGCTGATTTGAACACGTTGAATTATTAAAAATTTGAAATGAGGAGAGAACCGAATGCGTGAAAATAATTGTCTTCTTTGATACCAACTGATGCAGCACAGCCTCCTTTTACGAAACTATTTGCAAGAAGAGATCACGAACGTGCTTATGTTAAAGATTCTCTCTTTGAAATAGAAACACAAATAGGTATGAACTAGAAGTACTCCCTCTTCGAAAACACAACAATGAGAAAACTCTCAATTTTCATTAATTCAATAAACAACTCTCTTTTAATGTCACCGTACAACTTATTTTATACTAGAAAACTAATACCGAAAAGGAATCAGCAAAACAGGAAGCTGAATCCCGGTGAATCGCTAATTGACTCAATAATTACTAAAATCAAAAGATTTGAGCTATTCCCAATTTGATTGCCAGAGAATAAAAAAAACTTACCAAAACAAAGAATCTTCTACAAGAATTTATAACCAAAACAATAAAAACTAAATATTCTATTTCTTAAATAGTTAGCTGTTTCCATTCTGCATCAAACACTCGATTGTATTTCACACACTTTGATCACTTTTATTTATGTACTTACATATAGATTACAATCCTATTTAAAGGCTAAACAGGAGAGAGAGAAAAAAACAAACATGTGATAAACATATTTATTGAACAAATCTCGAAACATATTACGGAAACTAAACACATGGGGTGCTAGGAAATTAACTCAAGTTTACTTTTCTTCAATAGTGATCGATCTCTAGCTCGGACACCTATGATCGAGCAACATTATCATAAGCCATCTGGATTTTTGGTGAATCAAGAATGAGTATCCCAATTCCCAAGCGTTCCTGTGGCGTCATTGCCTTCAGAAGCACATCACAGGAACGAGTGACATGTAATGTGTTTTTGGTATTAGAATCACCTCCCCACCAGACCTCACAACCATAATTCCCGTTATGGATTAACGAAAACATGAGATGATAAGTTCTGTGCTCTCTCCCAGCCGGATCGGTACCCTTGAGGTAACACCTCGTCTCTTTCGTTGAAAGCCACAGATCGCCCTTATGGCATTTGATCTGCTTGCACCGTAAAGTTATCTAGACTATTCTCCAGATTTTCAACATATCAGTGGCCGCTCCAGAAATTTTCAAATCGGATGAGATTTAGGGTTGTTCTCCTAAATAAGCCACTGGCTTTCCCTCCAAAAATGAGCCAAATAAACCCACAAAAAAACGAAAATAAGCCAATAAGCCACTTGTTTCGTCTTTATTAAAAAAAAATTGGATTTCGGTCAAAAAAATTTACTTTTTAGATTCCTCTTGTCATAAAGATGCAATAATCCCCAAAAAATTGACAATAAGTCAAGTAATACGAAAAAAATTTGAATAAGGACAAAAAATAAACCATTTTGGCTTATTTATCCGAACAACCTAGAACCATCTTTGCATATGCGTGCTCAATAAAATGTCCATCCTATTTATAAACGGAAACACCGGCTTCTCTTCCATTTAAATACCATTATCTTCATACTGTACGTCCTATGTCACGTGCATAACATGTGCTATCGCTACGTTTTCAGGGGCATTTCAGTCCTAAAAACAAAATGTATGAGGACAGCAAAACCAAATGGGGAATCCGTAGTTATTTTGTGTTAATTAACAATATGTTTTATCCTTTATTTAAAAACCACTTTTATACTTTAACCAACACTCTAAAAATATCAAATGGACCACCTTGGTGTTCTCTACCTAACAACCCTCTAACACATAATTTTTGGACCCCACGTTTTGTTGAATGGAGATACTGAGTGATGAAGAAGATACATGTTCAGAAAAGAAATAACTTAACACCACACTGAAATTGAAATTATACTAAGCACTAAAAGAGTCCTAGATGGGGTGAATATGACGATCAATTAAAAACTCATGCAACCTCCTATTTTAATCCATTAACCAAGTTCTATGCTATTCTATCAATTCAACAACTAAAGACAATAGCAATAAAACGAAAGAACTCGAATGCAAGGATATATGTGGAAACTGAACTCACCCTAAGCATAAAACCACTGCCTAATCTATCAAAATGCTATAAATCAAAAGGTTTATAAAGAGAATACAAATTAGGAATCACCCACAAGCCTCTTGTGACACCTAACTCCACTCTTTGATATAGCTCTATGAGCCCCTTCTTGATTCCATAGCCATCATGAGCTCACCACCTCGATCTCCTGGTCAAGTTGGCTCCAGAATCATTCGGCCATGTAGAGTCATAGGCAACAATGTATGGATTTAAAAAAGAGATGAAGGTTTTGTGAAAAACAAATCAACCTAGAGAGAATGCATTGAATATTAGAGTATTTCTCTAGGATGACAAAGGATGATCAAATACTCAATTTAGATCATCTCAAATGCATAACCACACAAGGGATATGAGTGAAATTGATTTTCTCTCTCTAAAGTGGGCTAATGCAAGAGTGGGTGCCCTTAAAAAGAGAAAAATCGGCTTATATAGGTGCTGTTACAAAACCTAGAGCTAGCCAATAAGAAAGAGACACATCGGGGCGTTAGCGCGCTATTGGAGCGCTCTTAGCAAGCGAGCTGGTGCAAGTGCGCTACTGCGGCACTCCGCGAGCGCCATTCAAACTCAAGAATAAAAATTAAATCAAAAATCAAGAACACTTTGAATAGCACCACCGGAGAGCCCTAGCACTCTTTGGGTGCATATATACAAGTGCTAGCGCACTACTAGGGTGCTCCGCTAGCACAACCTTCTATACATTTTTTGCCTTAGAAAATTTTTTGCTCTTTCAAACCAAGGCCAGCCACCACTCTAAGCCTTAGAAAATTTTTACTATGAGACAAAATTTGGAGTGCATTTATAAAAAAAAATTGAAGTGCGAAAATCACTTCCCTAACCGTATTTATCAATATTCAACACATGACTCTTCCGATAAAGAACTTTTGCAACCTGTTACTTTCATTAGGTATATCGCCTTCAAACATTCAACATCTACGAAGTACGAACTGTCTTCAAACTCATATTAAGAATCGTATATATACTAGAACAATATTTTTCGCATTGTTCCAAAGAATATAACAATGAAAAACGGTATAATGCCAGACAGGTAATTAATCTGAATGACTTTCAAACATCATGGATTAAATCGTCTTTTTACTGTGCCAAACATCTATGTAGCACGGACACTTTGTCGGAGGTTACGTACTGGCATTGGACACTGAAACTCTCAACACACGTGTCCGCGGCGACACTCGTGTTCAAGGCTACTATTTTTAGTTGCTGATGTTTTTTCCCTTCCTGATTTCTACTGCATGTTCGCTTTTGTGGCTTTATTCTGAAATCGTGTAGTATTCATTTTCATTTGTTGTTTTTGTGACAGATTTTGAGGAATTTTTATGTCTGGTTTGATTGGTTGATTTGGTGAGTGCAGTATTAGAAAGTGAGAAGTAAGAAGTATTATAGTCTTGTTTGTTTGTGTGTTTAACAACTATTAATATGATAATCCATATGAAGAACAAGCAGGCATCAAACAATATAATTAATTATTTTGTCTTGTTATGGTGGAATTCGTCATCAAGATGTCCATTAATTTTTTCTAGATCTTTATTCTTATCATTCTATGAAATATCACATGATTTTCAGCCTTGGGTTTCAGTCTTTATGTTATTTCATTATTAAGGTATGTTACTCTTAACCATAAAATTTTGTGGATAGGTATTTGGATTTGAAATACAGACACAAAATTCCCGATGTCCTACCTCTCTTAAAGAAGAGCCAGTTTTGCCAATTTTTCGCTAGGCATTTTTGTCCATTTTGGACAATTTTAGCCCTTGATTGAAAGGCTTGCAATGTTAATAAATTGGGTGTTTTTGTCATTCCACATTTCCAAAGTCTAGAGTACGTGGCATCGTTGTGGAGTACGTGGCTTATTGTGGTGTGGGTCTCTGAGGTGTGATTACCAGAACTGAGAGGATTGAGAGAGAAATTCTCTTCCACTTTACTTTCCCCTTCTCCCTCTCTATCCCCACCAAATTACACGCCATTGCTGTTGTTTTTCTCTCTCTCTCTCAGGAACGAAATCTCCAACGCCAGTGCTCCTTGAATCGGAGAAGATCAGGGACATTGAGTTCGCCAGTGCTCATCTTCACAGCTCTCCCTTCGCCGTGCTCTCTCTTCCTTTCTCACCTCAACAAACCCTAATCTCTCTCTCTCTCTCTCTCTCTCTCTCTCCAAATCAGGGCAGGCGACTCTATTCCGATGCTTCCTACCCAGCCCGCCCGATTTCGGCTCAAACCCAGACCGCTCATTTCTGGGCCACGAATATACACAAGTTCTCTCTCTCTCTCTCTCTCTCTCTCTCTCTCTCTCTCTGCGATTAAGCAGCACAGTTCTTCTACTCTCGCTCCGAAAAAAAGAGAAAAAATCAAACAGCTCTTCTGGGAGAATTTGCGGTAAGTCTCTCTATCCCTTGTTCATTTTCTCTCTCTTCGAACATCATGTTTAAGCTTTTTTAGGTCTGTATTGATTGGGATGAAAATTTAGTATTCTTAATGAGAATTTGATGATATTCGGAATTTTTGATTTGAGGCATAATAATCTAGATGAAGCATATATTTCCACTATGCATGTACAAATTTTATCTGCCAAAAAATTCAGTGTTAAGTTAATGAGATGATATACAGGATGATTAAAAAGAAAAAGATGATAGTATATACTCCCATTTTAAAAATATTGACCCGTCCACGAATCGAGAACTTAAAAAAAAGTACAGGTTCTGCATGTTGGTGAGTAACTCGCACTATATCAGTTGCGCAGATTCTGCATGTCTCACACTAATCTCAAATCATCTCCTTTCCTCTATCTCTCTCTTCGTAACTTTTGCACAGTTGATCACAGAGCTGATTCCGTTCCAAATCTACATTTTTCGGTCTACACTTTTGGTTAGTTTTTTAACATGACTTCGGTTGGTGTTAAAATGGCATTGCCAAAGTCACTTTTTGGCTTGCTAAAATGTCGAATAGCCAAAAAGAAGCAAGGTTGCTGCACCTCAATTTCAAATGCACACCATTGAATGAAACTCATTCCATTCTTCGATGCAATTGAAGGGCTTGGATGATGTGCAAGTTTGGGACGAGAGTGGAGATGGTTTTTCCATTCTTAAATTTTGGCTTCGGCATGGGATTTGGCACAAGGGTGGACTTGCTCTAAGTGGTTTTGCCATTTTTTGTGCCATATATGGCTTGAGAAATGGCCTACCATTGGAGCTCATTTATGGAGATCTCATGTCAAATGATGGCTTTGGCTTGAGAAATGGCTTACCATTAGAGACGTTTGTTCTTGTTCTTTCTGTTAAGTTTTCTTTGGCTATTCACTACAACAGTCTTATACTCTGATTGGTTGGTGAAAAACCTATACAAGGAAAAGAAAGTGAAATCGTCAATCCTCTTTGTCCTAAGTTGAATAGTCCTTGTTTGGTTGCTGTTTCAAGAGTCAGTTTAGCAGAACATTTATCACCAAACTTGTTTGACAGCGATATTTGTCCTATACTCGGAATCTTTTTTTCTGATAAAATTAAAAAACGGGAAGACATATGAATTCATTGATTGGTTTAAAAAAAAATAAACACTTTTGGTAAGTGATACGCCATTTTGATTTTGTAAACATCAGTCAGACTGGGCCTACTTTTTTCTCCAATTTTAAATAATTATTTCCCTGTTATTGTTTTGGTTCCATTTTGTACTATCATAATTCGTGCTTGCAGATTTTGATAGATTGTGTCAGCTGTGTTTTAGCTTTGGAAAGCAATGAGCAAAGACAAGTTATCAGCCTCAACTGTATGACTATGTATTCATTACTGTATTTGGAGATCTTGAACTAAGAGTCATCATTGTTGATGTTGCTACTGGTGAGGAAAGGATCTGCGAGTGGTTTTGGCATACACTCAATGCATTCTGTAGATTTTGGTTAACATAAGCAGACAAATTCATGCATTTTGGGCTTTCTGTGTGCAATTTTTCCCCGTAGTGTCGTGTATTACTATTATGAACTGCGTCAGCACTCTCTTAGCTTTAGCGAGGTGTTCGCTTGTGCAATATTTACTGTTTGCTGATTGACTGATAGATTTATGAACATCATATCCCCTAAATCTGCTTTCTGCAGTTATGAATGCTTCGTGCACTTTCATTTCTCTCTGGCTAACAACAAGAATTATTTATCCTGAAAAGCTCTGGATTTCTGCTATTGGTGATATAGCAGTTTCGTCCATCATTTTCCCTTTTCTGGTTCTCACAGCTCTAGAGGCCTTAACTATCTGGTATATCTAATCTTTTCTCATATATTTCTGTTTACATTGATTAGTGGTACCTGATCTCCATAAACTCCTATTCTTATGCTGCTTTATTTTAATGCTAATCCTATTCTTTACTTCTGTTATTAAGAGATAGTTTCAGTCCATGCACATAGCATTCCTTTAGATTAAGCATACTTCTTTTAAATCTAATGCATACAATATTGTTTATCACAGAAAAAAAATGCATACATCTTGTTAAATTATGAAGAATTTGAAAAACTGCTCAACGTAGGGACAAGTGCTCCTCCCAATGCTTCACAAACTCAGCGAGCCAAAGGAATGCATCATCAAATTGAAGGCCCACATGTACAATTATGCCAGAATCAACCAGATAAAATTCAAAGTCCATTCCATCTCCACCAAAGACATGACAGAATCACAAAACCGTTCAGAGGCACTCCTTGCTCTGCCTTCAAATGCTGCAAATAAGAAAAGTAGGAGCACAGAGCACAGTGCAAGCTCCTCCTCTTTCCCAGCAGTCGATACTCCAACAGTGAACAGCCCAACGAAAAACTCCACTGCAACAACTGAACAAACATCCGACAGCCACAACGACAAAAAATAGCCAGCCACTTCCAACATCTGTAGACCTACCCAAGCTTTGGCCATGAACAGCTTGCAAGCCATAGACTTTTGCTGTTTCCAAGGAACACAAAATCTACTTTAGTGCCAGCCCTTTTGTAATCTACTTCACTGCTGGCCCTTTGCAAGTAGTGACGGAACTACTTATGTTAATGTACCAAACTTATGTAACCTACTATGGATAAGCATTTTGCAAGCATAAATGTAACCTACTTATATGCAACTATATCGCAAGAAAATTCAAAATCGATCAATTCAACGGGCATGGCACACGTGCCTTGCACGTAGCAAAGTACCTAGTAAGTTAGAAACAAAATGGATCCCTTTGTGCGGATAGCTTGGTAGGATCAATACTTTGTGTTTAGATAGTATGGCTGTATAAGTGAGTAGTTCCAAAAAATTATGATGCCTTGGTAATAGTTTGGTCATAGTACACGGCCTGCACCTTTGGAAGCCTGAATAATTGTTTACTTTTAAGAAACTATTTAGGTCTGACATAGAAGGATCGAAGTTCCCATGTTAGTTTGAGTACTTCAGTTTTCAATCAAATTGCTCAAATGTGATTTTTCATGTTGTGGCAATACTGTAAAGAGCCTAAGATGTACTATTGTCTAGATTTTGAGCAGGTTACTGATCAACGTGCTCATGTTACCATATATGCTTACTACTCCTTGGTTGTTTTAGTGGTTTAAGATCTCTTTTAAGGGATTTTTCTAATGCCCTCTCTGCAAAACCATGACCAGATCATCTAAGTCAATGATTTCAGCTCAATCAACAACCCTCTATGTATGTGTATGTGTGTGTTGTGTGTATCCACCCCCTCGACATAAGTGAAGGTGTCCACCGCTTTTTTCGCTTGGATTACTTCTTCTTTGCGTTCAATTTTAGTGCCCCCAGTGTTGGTTGTTCATTTTTCATTTTTACGTTCCTCGTCCTTTTGGAGTTTTGTTGTTTGGTACTAATTTTTGTATTCTCCAATTCTCTTTCTTGCTTGGTAGGTCTTGACTGCCATTGAGAATTTCTATATATGTTCTATTGCTGTGGGGATGGTAATAGAGATCATTGTAATGTATCCAATTCAACATCGGGACTATCCAGGATGCTTATAAGTTTTGATACATCATACCCTGAATGTGATTTTTCATCCCACGTATCGAATAAGTTAAGTTGAAATGGAAAGAAAATGCAATGATGTCAGAATAAATAACCCTATAGTTTGATGTATTTCAACCACAATGAATCTGATTGTATTTTCTAATAAGCCCGTACAACTCCTTGATTACAAGGCATTCTTGCGGAAATTGTAGAATTTGTGATGGGAAAGGGACTTATCCCAGTTGATGGGGAGATATGGGGTGACGTGTGATAGTCCCAGCATTGCATCAGAAGGTATCATGATGGCTTCTTACGTTCACTTCTGTTTGGTTTGATCTTTTTCTTTCTTGTATTGGTCTTTAATGTCTTTAACTCTGTTGGTTGAAAATTGTTAGTTTGTGAAATTTTCTGCGTTCGAACTATTTTAGTTCCAGCTTATTTTCAAAGATAATGGCTCTATCTGAGTATTGTGCGATCTTTATAATCTCTGGTTATACTTATAGTATGTAGCAGTTTTGATTAGTTTGCTCGGACAAGCTATGGATAGACTGTGCCAAAAGCTCGATGAGGCCGATTCAAGCAAAGATGTAGAGATGGAGACACTTTTCTTCCGTTAGAATTGTATAGGAAAAGTTGGTTGTTCGGTTGAAGGACGAGGAGTGGGTTAGAGTGTTGGATAATGTTTGCATTCTATTTTTTTCCCTTTCTTTTTCTCATTCTCTCTGTTGTATATCCAGCTTTGTTGTGTTCTTTCTAATAAGATAGCATGGGATTTATGATAATTATGCATATGCAGATAGTGCTTTGGATAAAGCGAGAAAAAACAAGAGAGGCAGCTTCAAGATACACTGAATCTTGTTCTTAAGAAGAGGAATGTAATGGCAAAAATTTGACAATTAATTCATTGACTAGCATAATTGCCCTTTGGTATATGTTTTTGACATTAACTCTTTCGGACTCTTTGATATGTTTCTATACTCTTAGAGCTCATGATAATAGTTAATTTAAATTTTTTGCTCTTCATTGCTATGCTAGCATGCCCAAATCGGTACCTTGCCAGTCAAAAACTTGTTGAAGAGAAGCCATTAGAATACAAGGAAGATGGAATTTTGTTTGTGAAAAAGACTCGATCATCATTTCTCCTTGTTTTAGCTTTGATTAGAACTTGTATGGTCGACCGAGGTGGAGTCCTTGGAGCATTAATTCCTGATATGGTGTCGTTTGGAGAATTATTTGTAGGTATAGGCTTGTAGCTGGTTGGCCGTGTAGCTTCATAAACCATTTTCTTTACGTCTATTTTAATGTGGTGGTGTTGGATGTCCCTCTCAATCAATGGAAGCATCTCTAATCACCAGATAATATATGACTGGTTTTACTTCCTGAGTAAATTTTGTGCATTCAGTTTGTGAAACTTCCTTCAAGTATAGAGCATCGGCTGTTAACTTGGTAACCTGTGTTATTTTAATTTGTTTTGAGTTTTATGCTCATCGACATCTAAAATTTCAGAAACAATCAAAATCGATCTCTACAACGGACATGATAGACGTGCCTTGCACGTCGCGATGCACCTAGTTCCATGAAAGAAACTGCAATAGCAAGTTTGGTGATCACATGCTGTAGTCATCCTACCTACCTCTTTTCAGAGGTGTAAATTGGGTTGCGCCAGCCGACAAGCCGTGGCATGGACACGCCATGGCATAGCATGATATGATTTGGACGACACGACACGGTATGGCTGGCATGGCATGGCACGACAAGGACACTATAGATGGGATGGGGGGCCGTCATTTTGGGGCACACAAAACGGCCATGATAATGTACGGACAAGACCTGATCGCGACTTTGGCACTGACACTGACACTGACACTGCCACTGAACGGACATGACAGGAGTGCGGACAAACAATCCTATTTATTTATTGATAAAATTGAACTCATTGAATTATATCCTGATTTTCCATCTTCACCTTCCGAATTGTATCCGGCTTTGCTTGTGACTTTTTTGTTGTCTCTGTTTTTATATTTTCCCCTTGTCATTTATCTTTGTTGATTCGTCAATTATGGATCATTGACAAACTTCATGCTAGATGTTCAAACTTGTTTAGTAAATGAATTGAGAATCTCAAAACTATTTCATCCCAGGTGTTTATACTTTCGATGGTATTCAGATCATGGATTTTAAGACGGGAAGGCAAATGTAAAAGGAAAACATAAACAAATGCGTATTTCTTTGTTTTCCCTTCTATTTTCGGAATTGGATATTCTGCAACCCGCTTTGGTGATCTTGGGTTTGCATACGTAAAAGGTCTACTTGAGAGCCATAAGCTTCTTATCGAACGAGAGTAAATGGATATTCCGGCTCATTGTTTCTCATATTTTCATTACATTTCCTCTGCCGATCTTCACCTGTCGACATCTGCTTCAATGCAAAACTACGCATAACCTTGTATTTTAGAATGTGATTGCTCTAAATTCGGTTTTCAAGATTTTGTGAATTTTCAAAACGACATACTCGCATATCACAATGACAATGACAAGGACAAGAGGAAAAAAGACACAGTACATAACTTTGCCACTATATAAGGGTTTCTTTGTAAGAAAGGATGGTGAACAAGGTTTGTAAGAAGGTAAAAACAAGTATAAGAATAGCTGCTATAAAGGAAGAGAAAGACCATGGATTGTTAAAGTAATCACGCTTCAGAATCGCTTTCCACTTAGGCCATCGAGACCTATGATATTCGTTTATCTTTTTTGATACCTCTCCATAGTAATACTGAGAGACAAGTGTGTCGTTGTAAAGCCCGTTGAAGAGAATGGCCAAGTCTTCAGTGTTCAATCCACGTGCTATAATTCTCTTGTGAACCGGCGTATCGGCATCCTTGCTTGTGTTGATGAGGCAATCCAAGAACACTGCATAAGAAGTGAACTTATCGGTGACATAGCGATCACATTGCTCATAAGCAATGAGATTCCAGAACAAAGATTCAGAATTCCCCTGGATTCTTATGGGAGGGATTTTAAACACTCCATCTGAAAACTTGATATTCAGGATGTCATATGGAGTTCCCTTCTCGAATCTGACTCCCGCCCTTAACAGATCAATTAAAGGGGGAAATAATTCCCAGTTTGTATTTGTTGGTTCGATGTTTAGGGATGAAGATAGTAAACTACTACGTAGTAAGTCCAAAATATGCTTGATTTTGCGACCTCTTGGTTGGTATTCAGCTGGTTCCGTCATTAGCATCATGGTTTCGAAGAATCTAAGGACAAGTTTGGTTAGGAAATTGTCTTCTTGTTCTTGAACAGACACCGTTAGGTTAAAAAGACACTCTAGAACAAACCAAGGGATCTGGTTTTCAAGCAAAATCAGATCATGGTAGAGATTTTCAAGCATCCAGGATGTGTTGTATATTGGGTCATCCTGGTGTCTAGGCACCAAAAATGCATCTCTTCTGAAAAGCTCAAGTAAGAAGCAACCATCAACTATCATCATTTCCATAAGCTCGTTCTCACTTAGATCGATCTTCTCAGCATAGCAATTGATAGTGCGCTTTGCAAGTTCCCTAATATTCCCAACGAAATGTTGCAAACATTCTTCTGGAGGAATTGGAAAACGGTTCAGTAGGCAATGCAAGTACCACATTTTTATTTTCTTCATTGGTTGAAGTCTCTCCTTTTCGCTGTGAAAAGGTCCTATAGAGACTATTTTAGGTTCGTAACTGGTTTCATTGCGTCGCCTTAGTGTCCCAGGGACTTTGAAGATGCAATTTTCAAACAAGGAGGGAGGTTCATCACTTAGTTTAGCTCGGAGGGAACAAGCCAAAACTTTGTTTAACACATCGATATCAACCGAAACATGCTCGCTACAATCACTTTCTTCCATCCCAAAACAGTCTCTAGGGTCGCCAATGTTTCCCTGTTCTATGATAGGAAGAAAGAGCGTGAAAAGTGTATAGGAGACTGGAGTTTACAAAAATTGTAACAAGTATTTGTAACAATAAACTTCAAAACTACGGCAGAAACTTAACCAATGAGTCCGAACTCTATTGTGAACCCCCAATTCATAACAATAAACTAAATCAAGAAGAAATCTTTCTAGGGGGAATTGCATTTCAGTGGAGGGAGGGGCAAAAAATGCCCAACTCATGAATCACTTTTTTGAAAATTCATCTAAATGTGAAAAGGAGAAAAGTAATTCCCAATGCATGGAAATGGCTATGTAAAAAGACTAATATACCCACAACCACATGCTTTGTGTTTTTTTCCTTGACACCCCACCACCCTGACTCCACAACCCCATTCCCACGTTTAACACACCCCCCCCCCCCCCCGGTTTGCCTTTTTTTTTTTTTTCCCTCTTTATTTCCTTTTCTTTTTTTTCGGTTTGAATTTTTTTCCGTTTTTTCTCTTTATTTCCTTTTCTCTTTTCTATCCGACTATTTTTTTTCTTAAACTTTTTTTTGTCCTTTACAGATTGAAAAATACAGTTACAAACAAAAATAAATATTTTAATTTTCAATCCGTTTGAACCAGTGTAAAGATATTATTTTTTTGATCATTTCATTGTAAATGGCCGTAATAAATTTTTCGCTCTAAGGCCTTTCAATGTGCACCATAAGAGAACTCAAAAATTAAATAAAGAATCTTAGGGTGCTCGTTCAAAGGCCTTAGAGCAAAAAAATTACTACGAACATTAAGGATGAAATGGTCAGAAAAATAATATCTTTGTACCGGTTCAAACGGATTAAAATTTGAAACATTTATTTTTTACACCATTTATAAATAAATAAATAAATAAAAGTAATTAAATAAAGAAAGAAGTTAAAAAGTCGGGGTACATTGGGGTTGGGGGGGGGGGGGGCGGGGGGGGTGGCTGGTAATCCGGAAAAACAAGAAAAGGAGTTAAGTTGCTCCTAAGTTGCTCTTTTTATGAAATTAAGATGCACCTTGTATCAAGGTATCAATTTGTGTTAATTTAAGTTGCCCCATATATGAATTTAAGTTGCCCCGTGTATGAATCTAAGTTGCCCCGTGTGTATGAACCTAAGCTGTCCTCTAAGTTGACCCGTGTATGAATCTAAATTGTCCCATGTATGAACCTAAGATGTCCCGCATATGAACCTAAGTTGCCCCGTATATGAACATAAATTGTCCCGTTTATGAATATAAGTTGCCATGTCTAAGTTATCCCGTGTATAAACTTAAGTTGCCCCCTAAGTTGTCCCGTATATGAACATAAATTGTCCCGTATATGAATATAAGTTGCCCCGTGAATGAACCTTAAAGGGCCGTTCGGCTAAATAATCAAGTGATTTTTTTTTGGTCCTTATTCAAATTTTTTTCGCATTTGTTAGTTTTTCGTCAAGTATTTGAAAATTATTGCTTCTTCATGATAAGAGAAATCTAAAAAGTAAATATTACGATCGAAACCCAATTTTTTTAATAAAGACGAAAAAATTGGCTTATTTTTGTCTTTATTAAAAAAATTAGGTTTCGATCGTAATTTTTACTTTTTAGATTCCTTTCATCTTGACGAAGCAATAATTCTCAAAAAACGACGAAAAACTAATAAATGAGAAAAAAAATTTGAATAAGGGCAAAAAAAATAAGCCACTTGGCTTTTTAGCCGAACGGCCCCTAAGTTGCCCATGAAATTACCCCATGTATGAACTTAAGTTGCCCCGTGTATGAATCTTAAGTTGCCCCCTCAGTTATCTCGTGTATGAACCTAAGTTGCCCAATGTATGAATCTTAAGTTGCCCTGTGTAAAAATCTAAGTTGTCTCGTGTATAAACCTTAAGGGGCTGTTCGGCTAAATAAACCAAGTAATTTTTTTTGGTCTTTGTTCACATTTTTTTCGCATTTGTTAGTTTTTTGTCAATTTTTTAGAAATTAATGCTTCTTCATGACAAGAGAAATCTAAAAAATAAAAAATTACGATCGAAATCTAATTTTTTTAATAAACGAAAAAATAGGCTTATTTTTGTCTTTATTCAAAAAAATTAGGTTTCAATCGTAATTTTTTACTTTTTAGATTCTTTTCGTCATGACGAAGTAACAATTCTCAAAAAAGTGACGAAAAACTAATAAATGCGAAAAAAAATTGAATAAGAACAAAAAAATAAGCCACTTGGCTTATTTAGCTGAACAACCCCTAAGTTGCCCCCGAAGTTACCCCGTGTATGAACCTAAGTTGACATGTGTATGAACCTAAGTTGCCCCGTGTATGAACCTTAAGTTGCCCTCTAAGTTACCCCATATATGAACATAAGTTGCCCCGTGAATGAACCGAAGTTGCCCTTTAAGTTCAAGACAGGAGGGGTATTTTTGTGTTTCATTCCATGTCTTGGGAATTATTGTTTTCCTTCTCATGAAGGGGCAATTCCAAAAAGGTACTCCATGACTTGGGAATAATATGCCCCAAGACCCACTGAACACTAATTTCCCCATCTTTCTATTAACTATGAAACACAAATGACTATATACGGTAAATCATACCGATTCTGGTTTTAGCATATAGGTTGTATTGGAAATAAAAATCAAGCAATAGGAACAAAAAAAAAAAAAAAAAGGAGCAATATTGTGAAAATGTTCTTTACAGAGTAGTTCATTAAGTTTCCCATAACAAACGAGATAATCATAAAATTTGTGAAGAACCTTTTTTTCCTTCCCTCAAATCTGGCTATGTATTGTCTATTTCATGTAAGAAATATTGAACCAGTGAAAAAGGTGATGCTATAATTCCACATGAAAAAAGGAAAAGAATACGGATATCAATAACGGGAGTGTGAAAATCACTACTATTTTCATACAATCAGTCAAGATCTAAGTAAAAGAGATGAGTAACAGAATTTGAACACAAATTGGAGTGTGAGATGTTGAGACTTAATTACCTTATGTTTAAGCAGCAGAAAAAACCTTTGAAGAGGAATGAGGTGTTGTGCCCTGAGTGGATCAAACAGAGCCAAAACACACACACAAACACAAGAGATATACGTGGTTTCCTAAAATTAGATAAGTGCACTAAGGTAAACTGAGCAATTATGGTCACCGGAACACAAGAGATGTACAGGTGGGTTTCTCTCAAACTCACCACACTCACCTGACCTCTACACTGCTTACAAAACAGACCTCACAAAACCTCACTCTCTGAGATTTTCCCTCTCTCTATTTTCTGATACCAATTACAAAACCAGAGGTCTCCTTTTAATAGGCTAAAGGCCGTTCCAGATTGCATTCTGTTTGCAAAAGTTTTTTTGTGTGTCATGAACAGTACAAGAACAGAAGGTTCGTTCCACTTTCCCTTCAAAACTTTTTCTTTTTTAAAATGATTATTCACTACAACACGAAAGGGCTATAGCGAGGAAACTTGGCGAGGAAAACGAATTTTGTCGCTAAAAGTACGTTATTTGCGAGGAAACAGATTTCCTCGCCAAAACACCATTTCTAGCGAGGAAAATTGATTTCCTCGCCAAAAGTAAGCTTTTAGCGAGGAAATTCAAATTTCCTCGCCAAATGTAAGCTTTTGGCGAGGAAATCTGATTTCTCGCCTTTTTTACGATTTATTAATTATTTATATATATAAATAATTATTAACTATGTTCATATGTATAATTGTAATATCACAATGGTAACACATAATCAACTACATAGATCAATACCATTATCAAATTTATTAAAATAAAAAAGTAATAAACGGAAAAAAATAGTTTCCTCGTCAATCGCATTGAATTGGTGAAAAAATCTCATATTTGTCACTTTTCTTATTCAATTAGCAATCAAAGATATCTTGAAGTGTAGGTATTGAGGATTTATTCCATAGTAATGAAAAACTCAACAAAAGATAATAAAGTCAAAAACATCTTGAAGTGATGTCGTATTGAAAATATCTCGAAATTATTTAGATCATCACAAATCTATTTTCAAAACATCTACATAAAATACACTATTTCACAACCAAAAAAAAATACTATTTCATATCTATTGTGCATTCATGCTGTAAAGAAATTTTTGTGTGAACCGTTATTGATTTTTATTTAAAGCAATTGAGGTGATTCTAATGGCATTCATTTATAAACAGATAAATATGTTAGACATTAAATTTCAAATGCAATTTTGTAAGTATTATACATATTCTTATATATACATATACATATTGTGTGTGTGTGTGTGTGTGAGAGAGAGAGAGAGAGAGAGAGAGAGAGAGAGATTGGGTAATTTAAAATTTTAAAAAATTCATTAAAGATGAAATTTTTTAAAAAGTATTGTCTTTAGTGCTTTTAGGATGATCTAATTTGAATATTCATAAATTTTGTTCATATTATTATAGCAATGATGAAAAAAGTTTTAAAAAATAATTACGAATCTATAATACCATTTGTATTTGGCAAAAAGAAGAAGGTCAAACTTACTCTTAAAATTAAAAAATAACAGTGATGAAACTTGTCATTCATAATCTGATATTAAAATATATCTCGAGCTAGCTTACGACGACAAAAATCTCATTCCATAAAATACTAAGGATAATTCCATCAAAAAGTTAGAATAATGACATATATTATTAGTCTTTCAAAAATTGTTGTTGGATATGAATATAACATGTTTCAACAAAAAAAATTGCTGTGCTACCAAAAAATTAAATTTGTTCAAATAAATTTTAGATACTATAAGAGCATAAAAAGTTGAAAGGCCATAATTAATGCTGAAGAAACTAATTTGGAAAGGTAAAAGAGATGCAAAAATATAATATATAAAAAAAAGTTCACAATTTTACTCAGAAGTGCAAAGTGGCGCAATGGGTAGGTGACGACAAAAATCTCATTCCATAAAAGCTAAGGATAATTCCATCAAAAAGTTAGAATAATGACATATATTATTAGTCCTTCAAAAATTGTTGTCGGATACGAATATAACATGTTTCAACAAAAAATTTGTTGTGCTAACAAAAAATTAAATTTGTTCAAATAAATTTTAGAAACTATAAGAGTACAAAAAGTTGACAGGCCATAATTAGTGCTGAAGAAACTAATTTGGAAAAGTGAAAGAGATGCAAAAATATAATATATAAAAAAAAGTTTACAATTTTACTCGGAAGTGCAAAGTGGTGCGGTGGGTAGGTGTTAGGTGTTATATACAAGAGGTCCAAGGTTCAAGTGTTGGGAGAGGCAAAAAAAGCGGAGAGATTTGTTTACTTTTTGGATTTATTTTAGCGAGGAAAAAATTTCCTCGCCAATTACTATTGGTAATAGTAAATTCACGGCCTTTAGCGACGAAAAATTTCCTCGCAATTGTGTTGGAATAGGCGAGGAATTTTTTTTTCCTCGCTAAAGCCTTTTGCGACAAGGTTTTAGCGAGGAAAACTAGCGAGGAAATTTTTCCTCGCTAATACGTTCTGCGAGGAAATCAGGTACTTTAGCGAGGAAACTAAATCCTCGCTAGAACCCTTTCGTGTTGTAGTGATTGTCAAGATGACCATATTGCCCCTTGGACTTATTCCAATTTCCCAGACGCCTGGCTTTGAGGGTATTCTGCTTTGTAAAAAAGTAACTTTTAGAAAAAGAAGGCAATTTTAAGCTCAAAATAATGTATTTATGCAAATAATTTTTCTACCAATATAGATCTTGTTTAATAGATTTCATTGAGATCTTTTAAAAGGTGCAAAAAAAATTTAAAAATCATTTTTTATTTTCGTTATATTTGAGTTTAAAATTACTCTTTTTTTGAAAAAGAAGGTTTTTAGAAAGAAAGTAGAATAGGGTCTTTCTCCTTTCCCCTTCTCCCACGCACAGATCAGAGAAGACCGTCTCTCTCTCTCTCTCTCTCTCTCTCCAATCTTCCTCAGTTACATAAAGAAGCATATATTCATACAAAGGTAATCCTTTCAGTTTCCTAAATGAGAATAAATTCTTTTACACCGTCGGTGTAAATATTTATTTCCTCCAAATTAATTGCATCGCGACACGTGTCAAAACAGTGGTCTCAATTAATAAAACATGGCGACGTGGCGTAATACAATTGATTTGAAGGAAACAAATGTTTACACCGGCGGTGTAAAGAATTTATTCTCTTCCTAAATCCTCCTTCCTGACCACTCTCTCTCTCTCTCTCTCTCTCTCTCTCTCTCTCAGGCTCCGTTCCAGAACCATATATAAGTACTTATTTTTTAAGAAAGCAATTTCAAGCTCTAAAATCATGTACTTAAGCAAATAATTTTTTTATTAATATGGATTTTATTTGATAGATCTCATTGAGATCTTTAATACGGTGTCAAAAAATTGAAAAATTATTTTTCGTTTACATTATTTTTAAGTTTAAAAATGTGAAATAAGTATTTATTTTTTAAGAAGATGTTCTGGAACGGGGCCTTAGTGGCTAAACAAAAACGAGAAAACCATTGGAAAAACGGACTACATTCCGAAAGGAAACGACGACGCCCCGAGCGATTCCATCATCAAAGCGACAATGGCGGCGGCTCGTTCAAATCGATCGCCAACCCACGTCTCGAAACCCCAAAATACCCCGCCTGATCCTCACTGATCGGCACTCGAACCCCGTCGTACTCATTGTTCGCCAGCAACTCCACATTGTTAAAAAAATAAAAAGGTTCAGAGGTTCAGAGATCTGGAAAGGGGAGAGGGAAGGCTGCAGTAGTGGCTGATTTGCTTCTGTTGTGACCCTAAGCCGTAGGAGAGAAAAATGGGGCAAGAACAGTATTGTTATTTCACTTGGGAAGTGTGGGGACCTTCGACAAAAACGACGTCGTTATGGCCGAACATTTTTAAAAAAAAGGAAAGGCTCCAGATCTGGAACCAGCCTTCTTTTTAGACAAAAAAAAGTCACTTTTTCTAAAAATGGAACGACCCAAAGGAGCACCTCATTTCTTCCCTCGCCAGACACTCCATTTACTCCATGGTTAGCTGAAAACACTGGCCGTTCGGGTTTCTAAAAAAAGTAATTTTTGAATAAGAAGATAATTTTAAATTTAAAAATTATGTGTATACGTAAATAATTTTTCTACAAATATGAATCTTATTTGATAGATCTCATTAAGATCTTTTAAACAATAAAAAAATATTGAAAAAATATTTTTATTTTCATTATATTTGAGTTTGAAATTCAAATATTTTGAAAACAAAAAACTTTCTTAACGTGGAACACCATCTCATTGGTTGGATGTCCACACAAAGTCTCCTTTGGTGTGCTGATCGGATAGAGATGAGAGGAGTGGAGCCCCACCATGGCCCCCTAAAGTCAACACGAGGAATACATATAAGGTGAAATTACACGGACACCCCCTCATCTATCTAGTTTGGACATGGACACCCCGTAACCTTTAAAAACGCTCATACACACCCCCTCATCTACTGAAAAGGAAAAAAAATCTCAACGCCGTTAACGGAATGAACGAAATGTCAAATATACCCTTGGTAAAATTACATGGACACCCTCTCATCTATCTGGTTTGGACACGGACACCCCCTAACCTTTAAAAACGCACATACACACCCACTCATCTACTGAAAAGGAAAAAAAAAAAAACCCTCAATGCCGTTAACGGAATCAACGAAATATCAAATATTCCCTTTGTTATGAAATGGAGCAACAAGCATACGCTACACTTCACTCGATCAGAAAATTCTCTCCACCCTACTCGATCATGGCGCCTCTGTCACTCTTCCTTTCTCTCTTCAACTTGCATTGTAGATCATGGCTAACTCTAGATCGTGAAAAAAATCTAAGTTTCGAAGAACATCGGATCGTGTACACTGTAGAAAAGCTGTAGATCGTGGCAAACCCTACTTTGGAAGGTATGTTTTATATGTAAAAAAATTTTATATTTTCTTAGTGCCACTAGAGGGTTTGTCTAGTCATTAATTTCAAAGTTTCGGAATTAGTTGAGTTACGCAAGCATCTGGTTTTAAAAAAATAATACAATGACTAGTACCCATCCCATTCTCTAATTAAATCTAGCTCATTTTTATTTTTATAATTTTTTAAAAATTTGTATTGTCTAAATAATATTAAGGAATAAATTAATTAGTTACGGGAACAACAGTAGCACACATGCACCTATGACCTACCTAATTTTTTTATTTGCACGTAATCTTTTTGTAGCCGACTGGAAAAAAAAGTCCACCTCCCTCGTAGCCATCAAAAAAAAAAAAAAAAACCCTCTTCCTTGTACGTAATCTTTCTATTTGCAATGAAAACCTTTCACCTTCCTAATTTTTAAAAGGAAATGAAGATAGTGTTGTCATTAAAAAAAGCATTACAAACATTTATGGGTAATTTAGAAAATAGTGGTGAAAAGTAATGCTTTGTGAGTACCCATAAACACAACTCATAATTTTAGGTATATTTATTGCACCTAAAGTATTGCCCCAGGGGCATCTAGTAGCCACCATAGCCACACCAACAACTCTAATAGCTGCAGTTAGAGCTACAACTCCAACCAAACCCAAACCTGGGTTGATTCCTACTGCTGTTGTGGAGAAAAAGTCCCCCTCGAGGACTTCAAGTTCAAAATGGATGACAAGCAAATACAAAACAACAAAAGCCTCAATTTTTAAAGGTTATTGAAGTCACCATAGTACAACACCTTTCAAAAAATCCTACTATTCCCAAACAAAAACCCTAATGTATTCATATATCATATAATATGAACATATACATCTACTTTTGCGACATTTAATAAGAAAATCTAGAATTTTTTACATATAAAAAATACCTTTCAAAGTAGGATTTGCCACGATCTACAGCTTTTCTACAGTGTACACGATTCGATATTCTTCGAAACTTAGGTTTTCTTCACGATCTAGGGTTAGCCATGATCTACAATGCAAATTGAAGAGGGAGAGAAAGAGAGACAGAGGCACCATGATCAAGTAGGTTGGAGAGAATTTTCTGATCGAGTGAAGTGTGGCGTATGCTTGTTACTCCATTTCATAACAAAGGGAATATTTGCCATTTCGTTCATTCCGTTAACAGCGTTGAGGTTTTTTTTTTCCTTTTCAGTAAATGAAGGGGTGTGTATGGGCGTTTTTAAAGGTTATGGAGTGTCCGTGTCCAAACCAGATAGATGAAGGGGTGTCTGTGTAATTTTACCAAGGGTATATTTGACATTTCGTTCATTCCGTTAACGGCGTTGAGTTTTTTTTCCTTTTCTGTAGATGAAGGGGTGTGTATGGACGTTTTTAAAGGTTAGGGGTGTCTGTGTCCAAACCAGAAAGATGAGGGATGCACCATAGTGCAAATGAGCAGTGCCCTACTTGGGTATACTATTCGGTGTACACTAAAGGTTCACAGCATTCTATGGAACCCACTTAAGGGTTTCACACAAATGATCGTAGTATTTTTTTAGCATTTCTGTAAAAAAATCAGCTACGTCGAATACCGGTAAGAGTTTGGTCGATTCTACGCTCAATTTCTAGTTAGTAAATTGGGTTTAGAATCAATCAAACATTTAATGGTATCTGACAGAGTTGATTTTTTTACTGAAATGCTTTAAAAATGCTTTAAACAATCAGAAAGGCTCCGATCATTTGTATCTGGAACCTTAAGAACCTCAGTTAGAATGAAGTTACAACTCAGCACTCCTTGAGTGAGATTTTGAGAAGAGTTGCTCTTTGGAGAGCAATGAAACATGTATCTTTGTTTGATTGTTAGTTTTGATATACAAAATATTTATAAGTTTGCGTATTATTTCGTCTTTATTAAAAAATTTAAATATTTAACAAACTTTTTTTAATTTTTGAATAGAAGTACGCTATATGTCAAAAATTAAATAATAAGTAAAAGAATTTGATAAAAAAATTGCTAAAGATGAAAAAATATGGATGACAAAACAGTGAAAATTTTGGTGAGAATTTTTGAAGGAGACCCAAATAAAAGGTATTTCATATTACTTGTGGTTACACCAAAATGGTACACACGTAATGTGGTGTGCACCAAATGATACTTGTACTTTGTGCAAAATGTATTTGTGGTTGTATCATTTTGATCACACTCGCCTACACCAAGCTTGGGGCCAAACTTAGAAATCTATCAATTAAATGCCAGAAATATGCTAGGTGCACAATTAATTTGAACACAACACCAAATGCAACCCCTCATATATACATGGGTTTCACACATAATTAACACATAGATGCATTTGTATTTGAGGGTTGTGTTTAGTGTTATGTTCGGATGGTTGTACACCTAATTTTTTTTTTTAAATGCCATGCGAGTGGTCCAATTAATGCATAGCATTTTTATCCAACATTTTCATGCATGTAAATGATTGAGATCCCATTAAACGAGAATAACTTATGAGCATTTCAGGTTTGGGGGTGTTTTAGGATTTTTTTGGTCTTTGACCAACGCTTGGGTCTTAGGTACCTATGGAGATTGAGTAATTTTAATTTTTTTGTGTCCTTGTCCTTTAATTCTCTGTAATTTTTGAATTCGGTGAATAAAAAAATTTTTGCTTATTAAAAAAATAAAGAATAGAAAGAAACTTCTGCAATAATGCTGAGCATTTAATACAATTGGAATTTTGGTGCTCTCCCACCCCTATTGTGAATGTATGTGTAAGTGTTTGTATGTGTTTGTAGCATTGATGTTACCACAATTATAGAGATACTAGGAAGAGGGAAACAAGGAAATTAAGAGTGTCAAATGGGCGGGTTTGGGTCAAATTGAGTAGGTTATAAGTGGGTTGAGTCTTTAATGAGTCATTAACCTATTTAAACCCAATTAGTTAGGAGTCTAATTACCCATACCCAACCCAACCCAACCCATTTATTTAAAGTCAAATCCAACCGGCCCATTAACCCAATTAAAATTAAAAATGTCTAAAATACCTATATACACTGAAATGACCACATCACCCTTGTACATTTAAATGACCAAATTACCCTTGCATACTAAAATTACCATAATACCCCTATTTACTAAATGACCAAATTACCCCTGTATACTAAAATTATTGAACCGAATGGAGATTCTGATGAAATTTTAGAAATTTTAGAACTTAGCTGTTCAGAGTTTTGAGGTTTTTTTTACTTGATTTTCTCTTCTAAATTGTTGGTGATTATTATGTCCAGATTGGGAAAATGATCAATATGATTAATTATGGCTAAGGGTGGGTTTGGATTGAAAAATTAAGTAACTTTTTTTTTGTCTTTATTTGAATTTTTTTTTTTGCATTTGTTTATTTTGCGTCCAACATTTTTAACTTATTGATTTGTCTCGACGAGAGAAATCAAACAAGTAAAAAATTTTGATCGCAACTCATAATCGGAATCCGGGGGTCAAGGCCGCGAAGATCGTCAAGAGTTTGATTGATTATTGAATTATGAAATGAAATTTGTGTGAAATGAAAGGAATCCGGATATCCGAGGTCTCTCTCTAATCTCTATCTCTCTCGCAGGCGAGGTCGCTGCAACAGATGTAGGAGAAAAAGAAAGTAAGGGCGAGAGAGATAGATTCACGTGAAGAAGATAATTTTTATGATGGAAGAATTCTTGTTTGTGTGGTGTATTTCGATCCTTTGTGTCTATAATTTGCCTCTATTTGCTTGATGTTATTTGCTTTAAATCAAAAGTGAACTGTAGCCGGTGACGATGATATATGCTTTTCGTCCATCCTTTTGCTCTTTTGCTTTGTCGGCCCCTGTTTTTCTTTTTTCGTTTGTTGTGAAAATGGTGAAATTGATAAAGTCGATGCTTCATTACAAAGAAAGTCTACTAACATAATTTCAAAATACAACTCATAATCGGAATCGTTTAGTAATTGAGTCGAGTTCAAACTCAAGTTTTAGGCTCGTACAGTAAATGAGTTAAGCTCAACACTCTAAATCCTCGGCTCGTTTTGTATAAGCTCGGCTCAAACCGGACTCGGCTCATTTACAAACAAACGAAGTTTGAGTTCAAATTTTTGGTTCGTTTAGTGTACGAGTTCACTACAAAACTTGGTTCGACTTGGCTTGTATTGTAATTGAAATTCGTAACATGAAACCATTCAAACAAAGTCACTAATTTCTGATATGACCAAGAAAAAAGTTCGTTTCACATAACATGTTTACTTTTGTTTTTTTCATTTATGTGGTAGTTCTATTTTTTTGTTGGGTAATGTTCATGACCCATTGGACATTTAAGTTGACTCAATTGAAACCCAGTTAAGACCCAATAATAAATGGTTTAGATGGGTATTGACCCATTCTAACGCAATTAATAAATGGGTTGGGTTGAAACTATTTTCTAATAGGTGGATTTGGGTTTCTTATTGAGCCTGGTTCAATTTGCCACCCCTAAGGAAACTGTGTTTGCCCTCGTAACCTTTCCTGCTTCAGACTTCGCATCATTAAGCTTCTCCTGGCACCATTTGAGATGAGAAGTGGAAATCATCGACATTTTGAGCACCCTTGATACCAGCTTCATCTCTATCATTGTACACAAAATTTCCTTCTCTAGAGATGCTTCCAGATGGTTTAAGTAGCTCAAGTTTACTTTTCTTCAATAGTGATCGATCGATCTCTAGCTAGCTCGGACAACTATGAGCAACATTATCATAAGCCATCTGGATTTTTGGTGAATCAAGAATGAGTATCCCAAGCGTACCAGACTGTGGCGTCGTTGCCTTCAGAAGCACATCACAGGAACGAGTGACATGTAATGTGTTTTTGGTATTAGAATCACCCTATTTTTTAATCTCAATCAACGATTCACCAATCAATAACTAAACCAATCATATGAATGGAAAGCAAACAATTGAAGAACGCAACGATATACGTGGAAAACCCTGAACGGGAAAAAAAACCACGGGAAGGAATCAAACACTATAAAACATTGTGCGGTTACAAGTAATCTTACCTACGATTCTGAATCCTCACAAATCGTCCTAAGACTTGCTGCCGAATCCACGTTCACCACACCCAGTGCTTGACCGCTGCTGCCTTGAATCCACAAGCCTTCCGTTTGCGTCCCGGAATCCAGAGATTAACTGAGTTGATGTTGTAAACCTCTTGAAGTTGTATTGAACGCTCAAAGATCTATCGATCTTCTTTTTACTCCAAGATTCACAGATATTATAACCCCATCTTGATTATTTGAACTTCAAACCCATGTCTGCTTTTCGGCCGCTTTGTTCTCTCATTATTTAATCCTTAAAGCATAAGGTTTTTCTGCCTCAATTTCTCCGTGACCTAACTGCCAACTAAATGGTGCTATTTATAATAGCCAATTAGTCTCGTGCCCTAGCAGCCAATAATTTAGACAGGAATCCTCGATTGATCTCCGATTGATACCCTGATCAATCCGGTCCAAATTAGCTCGATTCACCCACTCTTAATAATACAATATTGATTTCCTTCCATTTTCTAAACAGACTCTCTAGAAATAAAAATAAATAAATTACAACACGATAAAAAGGGATACAAATAAATGTTTGTTTTGTCTTGGAATTCGCCAACACAGAGAGACCATGGCCCGTGGTCCTAACAACCTCCCAACCAGACCTCACAACCATAATTCCCGTCATTGATTACCGAAAACATGAGATGATAAGTTCTATGCTCTCTCCCAGCCTGATCGCCACCCTTGAAGTAACACCTCGTCTCTTTCGTCGACAGCCATAGATTGCCCTTATGGATTTGATCTGCTTGCACCGTAAAGTTATCGCGACATTCTCCAGATTTTCAAGATACCGTGGCCGCTCCAGAAATTTTCAAATCGGATGAGATTTAGAACCATCTTTAATTTGCATATGCGTGCTCAATAAAATGTCCATCAAATAAACCTATTTATAGACGGAAACACTAGTTTCTCTTCCATTTAAATACCATTATCTTCATACCGTCCTATGTCACATGCATAACATGTGCTATCGCAACGTGTTCAAAGGCATTTCAGTCCTAAAAACAAAATGTACGAGGACAGCAAAACCAAATGGGGAAGCCGTAGTTATTTTGTGTTAATTAACGTACAATATGTTTTATCCTTTATTTAAAAACTACTTTTATACTTTAACCAACAGTACTCTTAAAAGTATCAAATGGACCACCTTGGTATTCTCTATCTAACAACCCTCTAACACATAATTTTTGGACCCCACGTTTTGTCGAATGGAGATACTGAGTGATGAAGAAGATACATGTTAAAGAAAGGAAATAACTTAACACCACGCTGAAATAAATACAGCCACTAATCAAGTGCAAATTAATTGGTAAACTGCAGAGTTACATGGCTTATTTCTCGATCTCCTGTTTTTACTCCTTCCTTTCTTGTATTGATTTGTACACATTGTATCTTCTTTGTATACAAAATTCTCTATATAAAGTTGAATACTAGATTGACTTGCTCTTGAATTGTGATTTGTGAGCAAGGGTTTCTACCAATTCAATTGTGTTTTGTAATCCTCTCACCTAAGAATGTCTACAGGTTTTTCAACCATTATTGTTGCACGTTACCCTTTTTCTTGTCAAATTAACGTTCTAATACAATTGGAATTCACGTGATTGCCTGGGCATTAGAAATTTGTTCACGATCTATTTCAACGCACCCATTAGCCACATCTACTAGTATTACGACATATGCCCACATTTGGGTTAATCAACACTTGAAATCTATTTTTCATTTAAAAATAATACTCTTGTAATCTAAAGCATCTAAAATGGTCACACATTGCCTAAATTACTACTAATACAGACTCCATATTTGAGCAATAAACTTGCGGAGCATGGTAAATTAATTCATCAAATTTTACAACGACATTGTTCACTTTACGCTAACCTCTTCTTTAAATTTAGTGAAAGAGAATCAACACACACAAAACAAAAAAATAAAGTGGGGGGGGGGGGGGGGGGGGGGGGATGTGGGGTAGGGGGCGCGCGGGGGCAAACTCGGGGCAGCTCACAAACAGGGTACCTTACACATAAGACTTGGGTAACCAACTAAATGAGCAAACTAAATGAGCTAGCCCATCAAAAAAATAAAATTAAGCCCAAACACAAACATAAACTTTGGTCCAAATAAAATAAAAAGACAACAAGGTATTAATTTTAACAGACATTTCGTCGAGTGATTCCCGTCCATAAGGAAGCATGATACTGAGATGTAATTTTTGCCTTGGGGCTTTTGAATGAAATGTGTCGTTGACAATAAAATAAAAATAAAAATCTACAAACAAGATAGCCGGGAAACGAATAGCACAAGCACGATGTGCACAAGCCGTACTACACCGTGCACTATAGCCCCTCCCATTTCGCACAATGCATGATGAGTCAAGTGACCGTTAAGTGTATGGTAATTAACCGTTAATGACTGCCACTTCAAATTCAAATCATCAACCGTATATACACAGCCAAATCAAAAAAATCCCACCAAACTTCATACCAGCCAAAACTCCCTTTGCAAAAATTAAACCACAAAAAAATGGAGCAAACCAAAGGAGACATCGGAATCAAAATCTACAGCGCCGCCCCTCCAAACGAGGAGCTCCACGCCGCCGCCGCGGCAAACGGCGGCCAAAAACGCCGCGCCGTGGTGGCCAAGAGCGTCCAAAAGACCCTCTCCAAGACCTCACTCCTCGCAAACTTCCTCCCCACCGGCACCCTCCTCACTTTCAAGAATCAAGACCCTCGTCCCCACCGTCTATCGCAGCGGCGGCGCATGCACCCACGTCACCACCCTCATGATCGCTGCCCTGCTCTTCCTGTGCGCGCTCTCCTGCTTCTTCTTCCACTTCACGGACAGCTTCTGCGGGTCGGACGGGCAGGTCTACTACGGGTTCGTCACGCCCAACGGGCTGGCCGTGTTCAAGCCCGGCATCGAAGTGCAGGTGCTTAGAGAGGAAAGGTACAGGCTCGGGCTTTCGGATTTCGTCCACGCCAGTATGTCGCCCTGGTGTTCTTGGCCATAGCGTTTTTGGACCGCCGGATCACGGGTTGCTTGTTCCCGGGTCATGAGAAGGAGATGGATGAGGTTATGGAAGGGTTTCTTTGATGGCTGGGATCAAGGACGGAACCAGGATTTTATCTTAGCAGTGGCGAAATGTATGCTAAAAAAATTTAGTAGTGGCGAGACTATAAAAGTTGGACATAATTTTTTTTATATATAATAATTGTACTTTTTAAAATTCTTGTCATGGCAATCGCTGCCACTAGACCCCTCTGATTCCATCCTTCGTTGGGATTGTTTGCAGTGGGTTGTTTCTTGTGTTTCCTAATACTAGGTAAGGTCTTGGGTGCATGGCTACTTGATTAAAATGTGTTGGTTTATTTAATTTTGTCGTAACCGCAATCATAATTATAATATTTCAACTTTAGTACGACTGCGGTGTGAGTCTTAGTCAAAATGAATCTGGCTTGCGTATGAGTTGTTTTTTTTAGGGCCATTTTTTGTTGTAGTAGAATTAATAGATCTTTTGAGACATGAAGGCATTGAGAAATGAATTTGGTTTCTTATTTTATGACTAATTGTGGAGTGGTGTATTGGATGCAAGGCAACTTGAGAATTGTGTCAAATTCTCTATGGTAATAAAATTCTCTTTGCCGTTTAAAAAAAAAAAAAAACTGCAAAAATCTGTGTTCAATTGTGGTGTACTGTCGCTCATGTCGAATGAATCCGACATGCATGTTATCTAGCAAACCTTTTAGGTAGCCATCAGTTTATAGAATTTGATGCAATGAATTTACCTTCATAATGTATGACTAATTCTAGAGTGTTTTTTTTTTTTTTTTTTTTTTGCAAAAGGCAAATTTTATAAAAGGACCAAGCCCAAAAGACCAAGAAGATAGCCTTGGAACAAAAATTACAAAACTCTTGCCAAAACAATGACCACTAGAAGACCTAACTGCTCACAACAAAAGAAAAGCAACAACACACCAAACCCTTCTAAGTGTCTACTTTGAATTGGATCCCTTATGCCTGACAAAGAACAACATCAAAATCAGAATGTATGGATAGCTTCATGGAAACCAAGCAGGCTCTGATCTCTTCCTCAATTCTCTTAACTAGGGTGTAGGAATCTACTCCAACTTGTCTGAATATTCGAGAATTTCTCTCCCGCCAAAGGAAGTACACTGAAGCTGCTAAACACCACCGGTAAATAATAGCTGAAACAGACTTGGAACAAAGTTGGGATCCCCACTGGACTTCACCCAACAAACTCAAGCTATTCCCATGCCTACAACACTTGGACCTGATACTAATCCAGACCAAGGTAGCATATAGACAATCAAAAAACAAGTGGCTATGAGATTCCTGACCTCCATAACAGAGGACACAGTCCTTAGCATTAGTTACCCCCCACTCCATCAATCTGTCTTTAGTGGATAGCCTACCCAGAAGGGCCACCCATAAAATGAAAGACCAGCGGGGAACATACTTTTTATGCCATAGCACATGAGCCCAATCCACTGTAGGAGCTCTATATCGAAGGGCAATCCAAGCAGACTTTGCTGAATAACAACCATTAGGAGTCAAAGTCCAAACAACCTCATCCTCTTTGGAAATATCAGGTAAGAGCCCACTGTCAATGTTTGCAATAATCTCACGGATGGCTGCATTTCTAAGCCTTGGCCATCTCCATCCTCCTTGGTAAATAATAGAACTTACTTTGGCATTGAGAGATCTACCCAAATTGAAGCTCACTCTATCACCGAACTTCTGGAACAAAGGGCCCAAATTGTGCCAATGGTCAAGCCAAAGATAAGTGGAGAGGCCATTACCAATTTTGGATTTAATAAACTGATGCCCTATATGTCTAAAACTGAAAAGTTTCCTTACAGTCCATGAAACGTCTGAGGGCAATTTCATAGACCAAAGGCATTGCTCCTTTATCACATAGGAGTGAATCCACTTAACCCACAAAATGTCTTCTTTCTTGCAAACAGCCCACAAATGTCTAAGCATTGAGGAGACATTCCATTCCTTTAGTCTCTTAAACCCTAATCCACCTTCTGATTTAGGAAGACAAACTGAAGCCCAAGCTACTTTGACCCCCCGGGACTTCATCTCCACTCCTCTCCACAAGAAAGCATTAAGAACACTCTCAATTTCCTTCAAAATCTTTAAAGGAAGAAGAAAAATGGAAGACCAGTATACCTGAATGCTAAAGAGGATTGAAGTTATCAACTGCATTCGTCCTCCAAAGGACAGAAGTTTATTTGACCAGGACTGGATTCTCTGTAAAATTCGCTCCTTCAGAATTAAGCAATCAGCATATCTCAACTTAGTAGATATCAGGTGAACCCCCAAATATGTCACAGGAAAAGATGCCTCAGGAATATTCAACACTGCCTTAAGAGCATTTTTTTAAGTATCCTCAATACCAGAAAAAAACAAGCTAGCACTCATGTTTAGATTAGGTTGCAGCTCGGAAAGAGAAAAGAACTCTTGCAAGTGCTCATGAATAGACTGAAAAGTGTGTTCATTAGCTCCACAAAAAATGAACATGTCATCCGCAAAAATCAAGTGAGAAAGATTAATGGCTGCACACTTGGGATGGAAAGTAAAAGAGCCACAGGCAACTCTTTGATGTAACATGGCTGAAAAAGCCTCCATGACCAAGAGAAAAAGGTAAGGAGAAATGGGATCACCCTGTCGGAGACCCCTCTTTCCCGGAAAGAACCCCTTTAACTCCCCATTGATAGTTATAGAGAAGTAAGGGGAGGTCACACACATCTTGACCCAACTAATAAACTTCTCAGGGAACTCCATCAGAGACATAACATCAAATAGGAAGCTCCATTCAACACTATCATAATTTTTCATAATGTCCAACTTAATAGCACACCTTGGATGCCCTTTATCTTTGTGGTAGCCTCTTACAACTTCCTGCATAAGGAGAATATTATCCATAATTGACCTTCCTGTGATGAAAGCAGATTGGGAAGGACCAATAACTGATGGAAGGACCTTTTGAAGCCTATTAGCTAGAACCTTTGTGATACATTTGTAGATTGTATTGCAACAAGCTATGGGCCTGTAGTCCTTAATAGAGTTAGGAGCTGCCACCTTGGGAATCAGAGTAATAGCTGTGGAGTTCTAACCCTTAGGCATAGATCCATAGAGGAAGAAAAATTGCACGGCAGCGACAAAATCCTCTTTAATCACCGGCCAATTGTCATGGAAAAAGGTAGAATTAAAGCCATCCGGCCCTGGAGCCTTATCTCTGTTA
Organism: Rhododendron mucronatum var. ripense; assembly: GCA_019656295.1. Lineage (NCBI taxonomy): Eukaryota > Viridiplantae > Streptophyta > Magnoliopsida > Ericales > Ericaceae > Rhododendron > Rhododendron mucronatum. Next base: position 1,072,588 of record BPLT01000014.1, on the reverse strand, counting down.
ATGGATTTCAGAGCATTCCAAACTTCAACCTGAGTCACATCATTATCAAGGCCAGCACGAAACTCCATAAGAACTGTTTTCTGAATAACACCTGTCAGAGCACTTGTTGCATGAACCCCCTGAACTGATGCAGTACCCAAATGTCTCTGATAAAACCCCAAAATTTCCTTTTCAATATCAGCTGGAGTTTCCACCCTATCCCTTTGGTCTATCATCAAACTGAGGATTGTATTCCTAACCCTATGAGAACTCAATTTTTGGTGAAAGAATCTGGTATTTTTATCTCCCAGAGTCAACCAATTAACTCTAGATTTTTGTTTCTTAAAAGCCTCTTCTGCTAAACTTAGAGCCATAAACTGCTGAACTAAATCCTTCTCAATATCACAAAGCTCTTGGTTCTGAGGGAGCTTGAAACACAGATCTTGGATCTTAGCCAAATTAGCTCTGGCCTTCATAACTCTCCCACTTAAGTTGTTGTAATTCTGCTTATGAAATGCTTTAAGAAGGGGTTTTAATCTTTTGAGTTTAAGACTGAACATATCCATGGGGTTACCTACAGCATGCTGCCTCCAAGAAGAGCTCAACAAAGCCCCAAAACGATTTTCCTTCATCCAAAAGTTATAGAATCTAAAAGGACAAGCCCTAAAAGAATTAGGGATCACAGTCATGACAAGAGCACAATGATCAGATATCCCAGGAGCAAAGCCAACAACTTCAGAATCTCTTAACAAATCCATCCAAGCACTATTGATTAACGTCCTATCCAATTTACTTTTGTTAGAGCCCAGGCCACCTCGTTTATTTGTCCAAGTATACCACTAACCCTTAGTTACCAGCTCTTGCATCTCAACGTCTTCTAAGCAGGAATTAAAATCAGAAGCAGACCTAACATCAAAGCCTTCCAACCTTTCATCAGGCCTTCTAACAGCATTGAAATCCCCCATAAGAACCCAAGCTTCAGAGCCATAACAGGAGTGCAAAAATCTCAAGTCTCTCCATAAGCTGACCCTTTCACTTGCCAGATTCAAACCGTAGATAACAGAAGCATAAAATCTCTTTGGTGAGTACGCAGATCAACAAAAACCATAAGCATTTGAGGAGAACTAAACACCACAGACACCGCTAACTGTTGGGGATTCCATCCAACAATAATCCTAGCCACTGGAAGAACATCCAAGTTATGAACATACTGCCAATGATTAGGGAAACACCTACCTGTTGAATGAGGTAAGTTGACAGACCTAATTTTGGTCTCCACTACTTCAAACAGAGATAAACTGTTAACTCTAATAAAGGAACACACCTCTTTTTGTTTCAAAGGATCATTGAGTCCCCTGATATTCCAAGTTCCAATCTTAATCATTGGAGAAGTTTTGATTTCTTACCACCTCTTTTCCCCTCGTAACCCTCCCAACCTTGGGAACAGGAGCAAAAACTTCATTACCAGAAGGAACAGAACACTCCTCAAGAGGAGCAACATACTCAATAATATCTTGGCTATCATCATCACCATCATTAGTTGCAGAAACCTTAATCAACTTCAGTTCCATGTCAAGAAGGGGAGAAAACTGATTCCCCTGCAGACATGATCGAGTCGTAGGACTAAAAACAAGAACTTCATTGCCAGAAGAAACAGAAAACTCATTAAGAGGAGCAAAAGTCGCAATAAAATCTTGGTTATCATCAGCACCATCATTAGTTGCGAAAACCTTATCCAACTTCAGTTCCATGTCAAGAAGGGGAGAAAATTGATTCCCCTGTAGACATGAACGAGATGTAGGACTAGAGATAAAACCAATATGTCCCATCTCATCCCCTGAAGGAAGTGGAGCCAAGACTGTAGGTTTATGGATAGGATTAACCAAAGGAGCAAAATGTTCCACCACTAAGTCAATTGCAGCATCATCACAGATTTGGATTAAAGCACCCTGAGATGTATCAATGATTACCCTTGGAGCACACTTTAAACCAGACGAGGAGACTTCCTTAGGTATTCCGGAACCAATAGAAGCAGAGATCCCTGGGTTAGAGCCCACATCTTGACCATTATTCTGCACCACGATTGAGTCCACCACTGGAGCAGTAACAATAGAAAAACCCACAGTCATTTTAGCTCCCATTGGTTGAACAACTGGCCCAGCAGCCACAGTTCTTCCCACAGACCTAGGCTTCTCAGGGGAGGCAGCCCCTACTGGACCCTTAGAAGAGGCGGAAGCCACACCTTTTAACGGGCAGTTTTCATCAAAATGTCCAAATGCTCTACATCCCATAATTCTAGAGTTATTTTCATGTTCCCTGTATGCCATTTGATTCTCCATCAATCGCAGTTCTAGCGGATGAGAGGGATTGATTTTCTTCTTCGTAGCGATGCCCTAAAAAATCATGAGGGGCCGAGGGCTATTGAAATAGAAGATGTTATAATACACATATAGTTAGAGAAACCTAGACGAACATCAATTTCAGTATTTCACAGTGGGTTCCAAACACAAAATCTCAACCCAAACATCTAGTAGACCTGGCGATTCAGTGGCGAATCAAGTGAAGGTTTACAAAATCTCAACCCAAACACATCTAGTAGATCTGGCGAATCAAGTGAAGGTCTACGGCAACGTGTCGGTTTGACCCGGGATTTCACTAGTTCCGACTCGAACCCCAAATTAATTGGCAACCAAAACTTAACCCATGCTTAAAAATTGGGTAAAGACCGCTCGGATCGATTCAGATCTGTTCGGGTATCTATCATTCAGAATAGGTTGCGAATTTGCCACAACCGAAAAAAGAAATGGAAATATTAGGGACTACAAGTTAAAAGCTACGGAAGGGTCACGAGGCCTACTGAGTACTGAAGCTGAAGGGTAAAGAAACCCAAAAAAAAAGGTAAAAATGAAATATTATTCACAACTTCAAGATTCCAAGACTTTTTTTAATCCCAACTTCAAGATTTCTGCTGTATGATTAAATGATATATCATAGAATCACATTCTTAACTTTTTTCTCTTCTCAAGCTTCTAAGATGAAATACTCCCACCGTACAATTTTCTTTGGATTTTTTTGATATTTGTGTCATTCTTAAAATTCTTTTATCTTTCGGTATGAATCTCTAAAAAATTGCAATATGAATCTTATTTTGATAGTTTTTAATTATATCTATAATACATAGATTTTAAAATTATGAAAAATATTATAAATTGTAAAATATAAGAGTAAAAAATGATGCAAATATCGAAAATGTCCAAAGAAAATGGGTCGGAGGGAATATCATATTATTCCCAAATCTTGAATAGGGTTTCAAAAACAAAAAAAAAAAAAAAATTGGAAGTGGTAGAAATCAAACTAGTAAAGAAACAACAAAAACGGGTAAAAAAAAAAAAGAAACAACAAAACGGTGACGGGCGGCAACCGGACTACCATCCCCACAGTGGATCGTGACTGAACGACGACGAAGGCGATAGGGAAAACGGTGACGGCCTCGCTCTGGACTGGAGCGCAAAACCCTTCAAGATTTCCTCAATTCAACGTCGTCCTCCCCCTCCTTTCTCCCTCTTCTCTCTACTCCGCTTCTTTTTTTCGGTTTTCTTTTTCTCTTTACAGGTGTATTCCCTTGGTGACACCGGTGGTTTTTGTCGAAGTTGGGCCTCGTTCTTCTGCTCACCCCGATCGTTTTTGGGATCTGCTTGTTCGCGGATTCACGATGGTCTCTTGGTTGCAGGTTTCGAGATTTTCTGGCGATGAAGGCTACCGAAGATCTTCCTTTTCTATCTGTTCTCGGTGCCGTCGGCCATCTTCCCTTTCCCTTCTCTCTGACGTGATCGTCCGCCGGTCTTCCTGCTGGGGTCCTCCGGTTTTTCCTAACGGCTAGGGCGATCCGGCGAGTTGTGGTGGCAAGGTTTCGCATGTCTCTGCCGGTGTATCTCCTGAGATCACTCGGCTCTTGGCCTAACGGCGTTTTGGGTGGCTGTATCTATCATGTTGGCTGGCGGTGGTGCTTGTTCTTTTGCCGTGGTGGCTGGCGGTTTTGTGGGCAGACGAGTTGGCCGGCTGTTTGCTAGGGTTTTTTGTTTGGGCTGTATTTTGTTTGGGCTTGTCCCATTTTTTGGGCTTTACAGTTTCTTGGGTGTTTCTTCTTCATGTTTTGTCTAGGCTTTTAGGCCATCCGGTGTGGAATTTGTCCCTTAGTATTTTTCGTGTTTGATTTCTTGCCAAACTTGGATTTGGATATCGGATGAGCATATGATTATCTTTCGTGTTGTAGATTGTTTGGATCTCGGACTAAGAATTTGATGCCATCAGTCATTGTTCTTATTAATCTTTGTAACATTTTAGAGGTTAATGAAATTTTTTTACCTTTCAAAAAAAGAATTTTCGGAGAATTAAGATTCTTTGGGGTCAAATTTGACACTTCCATGGACAAAGAGGTGGGAGATGATAATTAAATGCGAATCACATTGGTTTGGAGGGGATAAAGCTTCAATCTTCAAGCCTTTTTTTCCGAACTGATGCTTTGTTCAATTGTCCTTGGCACACGAACTCATGCTTGTTGCTTCGTTTTGCCATTACCCATTCTTTTTTGCATTGTTTCTTCTTACCCTTTCGGTAAGGGCCCTTGGGACCCACATGACGACTGGCTTCTTGACCCTTTTGAAGCTAGTAACTCATAGTTTCTAGTATTTTTCAAAAAGAAACAGAAATGCTAGGGATTACGAGTTAAGATGTACAAAAGGATCACGGAGCTATGCTCGCCGATACGTGGGTCCGTGGCCATTACTGAAGCTCAAGGCTAAAGGAAAAAAAAAGGAAAAATGTTATGGATTAATTACATCAGTCATCTCTTTATTATGACGAACATTGACTTTTTTTTCTTACTTGGAATTTCCGATCGAATATCCATATTAATTAAACTTTTATTTAGTACGTAATTTCATTGAGAAACTCAACGAGAACACACATGGACCAAGGGAATATTCTTGAGAGTCCTACAAAGTACAAACAACAAAAGGGAAACAAATTTGAACAACAAAAACAAGCTAGTACTCGATCAAGAACAGTATGAAGTACTTCATACTGTGCATGAGAGACATTATTTTTCATACAATAAGCACGCTTATTTTTAGCTATGAAACATGCATGAAGATATTACATCTCAGAGATCGATGCAAATACGTACGTACCAAAAGAAAAAGATCATTTTCAAACCTTTTTAGCAATTTCATAATAGTTTTTCCAGAATTTGATCTTGTCACTATCATCAAGAAGGATTACCCCAAGCACACCACAATTAGGTACCTCTATATTCAGAAGCACTTTGGAGGCACCTGAGACACTTATCTTGTTTTTCACAGATTGACCTTTGATCTCTAACTCATCATCATCTTCGTTATACTCTAAGGAGAACACTAGATCACGAGTATCGGCACCGTGCGGAAATTTACCATTGAAAAAGAACGTCACCTCATTGGTCGACAGCTGCACATTGACCGGCAAAGTTGAACCCTTTTCTACCTTTCGCGTGGTGCCATTATCCAGATTGTCAATGGTAAATGTGCCCTCCCAGCCATTCTGAACACTTGTGAGAGTTGGAGGCGCCATCTTGGCTTATGCTTTACTCAGTACGTAAGAGGTCCGATCAACCTATTTATAGATCTATATAAGTACGGAAAACATGCCCCAGAAGGAATTCCTTCAACCCAGGACACTTGGCAACCGTTCATTGGTCCAAGTCCCTTTGCACTTAAAATCCCAATTTAATCCTCTGCATGCCTAGCTTCTGCCAAACGGAAATTAATCATTTTCACCCCTAACTCCAACAATACACGGTCCTGTTTTTTTAGGAAAGCTCCTTCGTCATAAGGAAATTAGAATCCCATTATTCTAGGAATAGATTACCTTATACATCGAGTATTATGGATTCTACCGTAAGTAAATAGATCCTCTCGATGTAACCTTAATTTTGAATTTTAATAAATTTTCTTTTGTCGAGAAAAAAAAAAAACCCTAAACATAATAACAATAGATAGTAGATTGAGGGTGAGTGAGACACTTCTAAGGGATGTTAACCCTTCTACCTAACGAAAATTAATCCTTTTCATGGTTAACTGCAACAACCAAGGTCTTGTCTTTCTTGGGAAAGCTCCTCCATGATGGGAAATTAGAATCTTATTATTTTAGGAATAGATTACCTCATACACCTGGTATTATGATTCTAGCATAAGTAGGGAAATCAACTTAAGCTGGGTCAATCATAGGGACTCAGGGGGGCTGCTCTTCCCCTTGGGGGAGCAGCGTGCTGCTGTCCCCATTTTTCGGGTCCGCCCCGATCTCGTTCCGATGATCCGAATCGTTCACTTTGTAGAGCTCGTCGAGTAGAACGACTATGCAAAAAATCAGCTTAATTGGATATCATTAAGTGTCTGATCAGAGCCTATATAACTCTTGGTCCATTGGGAATAATGGATTTGATCCAATGTTTCGGATCCATTCTTTTTTTTTTTTTGATAGGCAAAAAATTTTATTAAAAAAACTTGACAAAGGGTACATCAAGTTGGGGGGGAGGAGAGAGAATTCCAACTAAGGTTGGAAGACAGAGGACCGAGGTCCACACCGAAACACCTGAGGGACTCAAAACACCCATAACTGAACTACTGAGCCCAACCCCATAATCAAAACCAAAACCTAAACCAAACACCCCTAACCACCACCACCACAAAAGTATAGCAAACCCCACCACAGAATATTAGCAATCCCCATCACACCACTACCGACATCAATTACGAGCTAACACACACAGTTACCTTGGTCACCAAAATATCATCAACATCCCAACACCACCTCCTAACCCCAAACCCAATACAATGCTAAATATGACCTATGACAAACCCGAGACTCATTCCTTTGGAGCTTTTGGACGGCGCATTTTCCTTTGGAGAGGGGCGAAAGAATTGTCCCGCAATATGCTTTCCAGATCCTTAGCTTCCTGTTCAATCATCTTTTTCATTCGCAATACACCAGCGTCATCATACTTAATGCCTAACTTGGTACCTGCTCGGATAGTTTCCTGAAGTTCGTCTGCAATTTTAAACTGCTCCTGGTCTGGAGTATCAGCTATATAACCAGATACTTCATGAGGCGAGACTAGAGTTCTATTCGACTCAAATAAAACCAGTTCATCACCAAAAGGCTGGCTCCTATTTTTTCCGTTGACCTCCTTAGGCCGAAAATCCACCATTAAATTAATCCCTGCAAATTGAGATGCTCTGATATTGTTTCCAGAATCAAATAGTAAGGGTTCATTCCCCGCTTCCTCACCCTCATTAATCGGCTTCGTTGGAACAGTTACCATAGGAACAAAATTACTCAGTATCTCATTCCCTTGGGATTTACCTCTCGAATGATCAGCCTCTTGAAAAAGAGATGTAAGGCCCATTGAATCCTCCACAATGGACTCCAAACCATGAATTGAACTAGAATTGATATCCTTTGATTGACTCTCTACATTCACATCATTTGCTACAACTCTCAAAGCTTCGTCAGAGATGGGAGAATAACGGTGATTTTCACTCCTTTGTTGAACAAACACCTTTACAGCCAGAAAGGGCCCATTAGATTCACTCCCAGAAACCGACGTATCCACCTCAACTTCCTTTTCCTTCTCCACAGCCTTTGAGTCTTCATCTGAATGCGAGGAAGAAATCAGAGTTACTCTAGGAATTAGTTTCTCCGCTTCATGAGGTTGATCGCACGTATCCTCCATCACCTTAACTTTGTAGCTCTTGCCTTCAACCTCAACAATAATCCACTCATCAATTTCCTTGAAAAGGTTAGTGGCAATTAGAATTTTGGCCTCCGCAAAAGATGACATCTTCATTGTTGATTCATCCGTACAAATGAAGGAACCCCATAATTCTCCAATAGATTTAAAAGAAATATTACTCCAAGCATTAAGCGGAATTCCATAACAACATAACCACACAAATCTTTCAGCAACTGCTGCTTGCCCGTTCCATGGATTAGTTTCAGAGAACCACCTTTGAAGACATGGCTCTTTAATCATAGTCTCCATTTCATCTTTGGTAGGACAAGTTAAAATTACAGACCGTCCACCTAACGCCTTAATATCAATATTGACTAAGCCCATCCCTGTCATCTGGCTCTTTAATTCATTGATTGAGATAAACTTGTGTAGTTTTGCCACTGCACTACGGTATAGCCAACCGTTACCAATAGGTTTAAGTGACACCCTTCGACACCCTTGATCACTACAATGCAGCCCCTTCTCTGCCTCCTTCCCATCACTATCTCTTTTATTTGTTTCACCTGAAACCATTTGGGCAAATGATTTTCCATGAATGTAACTCTTTTGCCCAATATTGACTGTTTCACAGTGGAGGCCTTTGTTCCTAAGGATCCCCATAGAGCTCGTACCCACATCTGGTTGCTGGAAAAGAGGAATCTTCAAATCTGATTTGTTCTTACATTGATCAAAAGACGCTTCTTTGACAAAAAGCTTTTTTTCACTAACCCACAAACCATTGGCTTTTGATATTGCAACCCCTGCTGAGACTTGACAATCATACCTAACAAAACCAAATTTGGATCCAGTTCTTTTGCTGCGCTTATATGGAATAAAAGCATCTTGGACAACACCAAAATTAGTGAAAAAACTCCTGAGCCAATTTAGATTTACTTCCTCTGGCAAGTTGTCAATGAATAGAGTGAAAAGAGATTGGTTATTACTCCCTAACCCACCATTCTTACTCCTCTGTTTGTTAAACACAGAAGCCCAACCTCCCGTGCTTTGGCTCCCAATTGCCATATTCACACAGTAAGCATCCTAACTGTTCAAGATTTGGTAAATAGCAAACGAGAAAGATTCTAGCCCACCAACAAACAGGAAACGGAAAATACCCTCTAGAACATACAGTGCAGACCCAGCCAACACAGATTTGAACCACAATCGTAACAGCAAGCAACGGCAGAGCAACCTAACTAAACGAAAAGAAGCAGACCTTGTCGACGAAGAATGACTGCGGGAAGGTTCAGTTGAGCTGAAATCCCAATCGGCGACGGAGGTCGGACGAAGTGCAAGACTAAACCAGCGGAAGCTCTCGGCGGATGGAGTTTGGGGGGAAATATCCAGGGGGGGTAGGAGGAAGGGAGAAACAAAATCTAGGAGGAGAGGGAGGCCGGCCAGCGATGGCCCCAGGAGAAGGCGAGGGAAGGCTAGGGTTTCATCTTGATCAAATCGCCTAGAATCGCCCAGACTTTTCAGCTCCCTTCGGATCCATTCTTTTCAAAGTAAAAAGGCTCCGATCAAGCACTTAATGATATCCAATTAAGCTGATTTTTTGCATAGTCGTTCTACTCGACGAGCTCTACAAAGTGAACGATTCGGATCATTGGAACGAGATCGGGACGGGCCCGAAAAACGGGGGCAGCAGCACGCTGTTCCCCCAAGGGGGAGAGCAGCCCCCCCTGAGTCCCAATCATAGTAGCAGTACATAGTAGATTGACCGGATCACTCTGAAGAAAAAATTACGTAGATACACTTGCTATTGTTTATCAAGGAATAAATTATAAGGTCAGACAATCTTTCTTTCTTTTTTTTTTTTTTTTGCTCGGCAAAATCGAAATTTTATAACACTCGAAATGATACATCGAGAGAGAATGCTGAGGAGCCACATGCTCAAAACTCAACCAGGGGAGGGGGAGACGCAAATCACCCAGCAGGAGGTTGAATGATTCACGCCAAAACAAATTACAATTTTAACAAACAAATACCATCCAAAAACCTTTTTAAATCTTCTGTAGAGTATAACCTAATATTGAATTTGACTTCGATCCACATAGCCACCCTTACAAATTACAATTTTCGTAATCTTTATTTCTTTCGATTCAAGTTTAACAAGATTATATCGGAGAGGAGGAAACACTGGGGTTTTTTTCTAGTTAATTACTAATTATCATAAAAACCAAGTACGATTCGTTGATACAAAATAAAAAAATTAATAAATGCTACCAGATGCATGCAGTTGGTTTTTCACATGCTAAAGTTATTTGAATATGGTTCTTTTTCTTTCGAAATTAGTTGCATGCAATTCCTTTTCCAGAACATTGCATCCAAACTTTTGGGGTGAGAGAGAATCGTGTATATGGAAACCTTCTATTATGAATATTTATTCCAAAGATTTTTCGATTAGAATTTTCCAGTCTAGCATGCTCGATACTCTTCCAGAATTCTCCGGCATCCTAGCGTAGGGTTGGATGAATTCCATTAGATTTTTTCCATTCTTCTTTTTGTTTTTGTTTTTTTTTTGATTAAACGGAGGTTTCCTCCATTACTCCATTCCGCTAACCCAAATAAGTACTTAAAAAATAAGTTTCTTTTTTCAAGTTTAAAAATAATGGGCTTGCGAAAATAGTTTTTTTTGAATATTTCAAAAGATCTTATCGAAATTTATTAAACAAGATCTATATTGCATATTTTTAGATATCAGTAAGCTCATTATTTTTAAACTTGAAAATTACAAATAAGTATTTTTTTAAGGGGCCTTAGGGGAACACACCTTGCTTGTTAAGATGCTAGGGGTACATCAATTTATCATACCTCAATCACACCCCTCTCACATACATGTGGATCCCTGGCATTTATTGTGGAATTCCCACACATGCATGTAAGTTAGTTACGAGAAACAACTTGGTAAAATGTCAGAACTTGTTAACTATTGTGAACAATATGGTAAAAAACACCTACATTTTTCTTCTCTTTTTTACCGAAAACGTGGCCTTAAACAGGAGATTGGTAGCATTTGACATTAGATTTAAGAAGTTAACGGTGGAATACGGGTTAACTTTCGTTAGGTGGAAGCTAAGCAGGGTAAATTGGGATGTCAAGGAGAAAGGAACTTGGTCAGTGCACAGCTTCCATGTGTCTTATTTTTTTCTTTTCTAATTTTAACTCATGTGATACTCTATAGACACCCAATTATCTGCGTGAACCCTTCCTCTAAAGTATTTGTCTCTTACCCATCATGTGTTCTTTTGTCAACAAAGTATCTCTTCTTCTTTTTTTGTTCAAAAAGGAAATGATCTCATTTTTGTGGTAGAAAATTGCTACTGATGCAGGAAAGGATCTCATGTTTCTTTGCTATCTATCCCTGAAGTATTGATGATGGTACATAATTTGGAAAGGGACAGTGATGCATTATGATTCGTTGAAGAATTTTGCTTGTCTTATGGATGGCTCCACATTCCCTTGTGGTCTCATTTAATTTCTGTTAGAATGTACTTTTCTTTTCTTTTTTCTCCTTTCTCCTTGGCCTCTCTATGATTCAAGTTTCCCTTGTATCTAGAGTGGACCACCTTGATGTACCCTTTGTCGAGTTTAATAAATTTTGTTGCCGATAAAAAAAAAAGAGGGATCGTAGTCTCGATGCTAATTTCTATTTTCTTAACTCTGTTTGGATTTTAGATTTGTAAAGCTTCAATCAATTCTAAAAATTAAAAAAAAAATACAAAGGCTCCATTAAAGATAAAAGTTCATCCATCCAAACTCTAAAAACTCCGCCAAGTACTGAAGGGAAAACCATAGATAATAAAGGGAAGTCATATTAGGTAATTGGGTGCTCATTGAGCGAGTATCACATGAGTTAAAATTAAGAAAGGAAAAAAATAGATTAGTTAATGGATTAATCTCGACCTTTGGATGTGGAATTGGAGGATCCTCGAGTTCCTATGAGATTGGAGAGGAGTCAGACTCTCCTCTACTACCCACCTCATAGCATCTCCAGCCAATCTCAATCTCTATTTCTTCGAGAATGGAAGAGACATATTGAGGGAAAATTTTATAATTTATCATTTTTTTTTCAATTTTTGAAGAATTTCTGAGGGACTCATGTCTTTTATAAGGATTTGGTCTCCCAATTTATTTTTGGGTCTTCAACAATTTATTTTTGGGTCTTCAAATATGGAGTCCATATTTTCATTTTGGAAATCAAATCTTTAAAAAGAATAATAGATTCCTCCAAGATTCTTCCAAAAAAAAAAAAAAAAAGTAAAAAGAAGAAGAGATAAATTACAAATCTTCCCTTATATGTCACATATATTCTCTATTTTGAAGAAGTAGATAAATGGGGCCTAATGAGGATCACGTCATCTCAGTTACGTCATCTCTTTATTTGATGACAAATTTGCTTGTTCAGCTTTTTATGGCTTGGTCCACTAAGCTTTTTGTGGTATTCTTAGTTTGTACTAATTCAAATTTTTTTTTTTTTTTTGCATTTGTTAGAATCGTGCCAAATTTTGCGGGATATTAATTCTTTTCAAAGAGAGGAATCGAAAAAGTACAATTTTAATTACTTTTACTCAATTATTTTTAAAAATATCCAAGAAAAAGTCATAAAAACATGATTTTTTGGCTTTATCTTGGATATTTAAAAAAATATTTGCGCATAATTTTTTACTTTTCCGATTCATATTGACGAGCCGAATCAATAATTTACAAAATTTAGACACGAAACTAATAAATGCAAAAAAAAAAATGCATAAGAACAAAATAAGAAAAAGTCCCAAAAAAACTTAGTTGAACAAGGTCTTACGGAATACTCTGCAACCACAATCACAATTGTACAAACGATTAAAAAGAGTGTGGGCTTCCCACACATGCTGCACCCTGATGTAAATTTGGTGTACACCAAATAGTGTGTACACTAATTGGTGTATCCATAGTTCATTTGTATTGCAATTCTGATCAGTAATCACCACAACACCAAGTTTGATTTTAATTAGGTCAGAAATCAAAGTTTCATAGAGATCATCTGTGGAAGGTATCTGTGTAATTTAGTTTGGCATGGAGTACATATAGATGGCAGTGGCGAAGCTAGGAATTTCGAATTTGTTTCAATTGTCCACATTTCATCAGAGCTGATTCGAGTCAATCATCGTCAGGTAAGTTTTCTACGGATTAGGGTTTTTGGAGTAAATAGTAGTGTAGATTGAAACACATACCATTTTTTTGGCTAGAGATTTGAAACATATACAAATCATGTGACTATGCATCGCCTCAAACTTGACCAGTTCTGAATAGAGATCTATACGAATTTCCATAATTCATGTGGCGTGAAACACAAGCCTAATTTCTCCTTGGGGTTTTTGGAACTGGATTTAGGTTCCGTAGTTATGTATTTGCTTCAAATTTTTCATTGAGTTGAGGTATAAGAGAGATATGAATAATTTTATTACGTCGTACTAATAAAATTGGGATACAAGAGAGATAGAAACTCGAACTACTTGGAGAAGTAATTGAGTGAAGGTGAAAAAATGAGACAATTGCTTTGCTGGGAAGGCTTTGATTTTTTAAGCGTTGAGCTTGATTGGTGTGTGGACCCTTTTTCCTTCTTGTCTTCCAGTATTTATAGGCCAAGAGCCTTCGATTTTCTGCATGCAAGAGGATGTGTTGTCTTCTTCTCATGGCGCCATGTGTCCTTTGTAACTTCCACTTCATGGGATCATGGGATCATGGGTAGTTATTGGAAGTTAACAAAGATCATGGGTAAATAGTGCACTGGTCCAGATTTGGGCCAAACTTCCCGTCTTCATCACGAGCTGCCATGTGTCCCGAGTGATCTTCAGATGTTGCCACGTGTCCCAAGTAACTACCCACTAACATATTTTAGTGAGATCATGGGTGGTTATTGGATAGAAGAAAAACCCACATGTTTTCTTTTACCATGAGCCGTTAAAAAAGTTGAAAAAGGCCAATTAAGATAATGGGCCTATTTTCTCTCCTTCTTTTGTGGGTGGCAAAGACTTCCAGTCATTTGACTCGGTCAAATGGCTTTTCAACAGCTAACAATACCCTTCTTCCTCTCCAATTTTCATGGGCCACTTGGGTAATAGGCCATCTAAATGAATTAAATGGTCTTTTAACATTTTTAACTCATAAAAATACTTCTTGAACTTAAATAAGCCATGGGCCGACTGAATTTTTTATGCAAATAGGCCCACGACTTTTTACACTTGAGCCCGAATCCAACTAAAATTGCTTGGGCCCAGTTAACATGGGTTTGGCCCAATAATTTTGCTCCAATACATCTCCATTTTTTGGCCCAATTTAATTAAAAAATAATTAAATGGCCTTCCAACGCATGCCTAGGACTGAGTGCCAAAAACAGGTGTAAACAGCTTGATTGAAGATTATGTGAAGAAAATTGATTGCTTATGGAAGATGAAAATGTTTAGAAAGGCAATATTGGAGCACAATCATTTCAACGGCTAATTTATTCTCCAAGAATAAATAGAGAAAGGAAGAAGGAAAGAGTGCTGAACTTTTGATGCAGGCCACTATTTTAATAAATCTAAAAGTATTAATAATTTTAGTTTATTATTTAGAATTTAGTATTTTAGTAGGAATCATTCTGTTTTAGCATAAAGTGCTAAGAATATTAGGTTTTCTTATTTAGGTTGATTCTATTTCCTTTATATTATTTTCTTGTTCTCCAAGATTAGGTTTTCACCTTTCTTTTATTTTATTTCCTTTTTTGTATTTCTAGGTTATCGTTATAAATAAGGATGCAAGCATTAGGGCTATGGAGTTGTTTTTGAATGAATTAATGAAAATTGAGAGTTTTTCTCATTATGGTGTGTTCGTAGAGGGAGCACCTCTAGTTCATACTTATTCGTGATTGTCCTTATTGCGCGTTCTTCTATTTCAACACGCCTCCCTGCATCAACTTTGAAGAAAAATATTTCAACAGAGAGCTTGTTCCAAAAAATACAAGTACTCAAATTGGTGCTTACATCTTGAATGCTTTCATAGATTGAGTGTTGTTCTTGAGCCATAATTATAAAAGGGATTGTACATCATTGTTCATACTCTTGAGAGAGATTATCTTTTTTGAGTGGTTTTGGAGAGAAAATCACTAAATTGTTAGGTGTTACTAGCATCAGAGTCAAAACTAGTTAGGTTAGGTGTGACTAGCACGAGAGTCAAATTTATTTGGAGCGATTGGGGATAAATTAAATTGCTTGTTATAAAGGTTGTCTAGCACCCGCGAAGCTAGAAGAATTGTAACTATTGGAGATAGTGCAGCGAATCTCGAGTTGGACAGTTGGGGAGTGGACTAGGCCATGAAGTTGCAGACCGAACCACTTTAAATCCTTGCGTTCAATTTCTCTCTTTATTTTCAGTTTTTGCATATCAATATTGCATGAGTACAATGGTATATCATTGAAATCAGAATTGTGGTTGAATAGCTTGCATAATTAATTAATTAGTTCCATTTATTAAAGTCCTAAGAAATTTGTTAATTAGTTCTCTGCATCTACTGCGATTCTATTTGATGTCGGCAGTGCAATCCGGTGCTGGAGGTGGCTCAGTTTGATGCGGTGGGCAGCGATCTAGGGTTAGGTTTTTTGGGTTGGGCTTCCATTGTTGTATCTAGGCTTTTTGGCTTTTTGGGTGTTTTTGTGCTTTTATTGTCTTTTCTATGCATTTTAGACCCTCGGGTGTATTTTTAACTTTTCGTTGGGATTGTTCCCCCCTCCCTTAATAAAATGTTATTTTTGCTGTCCAAAAAAAAGTGAAGGTTGTCTACACCCGCGAAGCTAAAAGAATTGTAACTATTGGAGATAGTGCAACGAATCCCGAGTTGGACAGTTGGGGAGTGGATTAGGCCGTGAAGTTGTAAACCGAACCACTATAAATCATTGCGTTCAATTTCTCTCTTCCCTACTCTCATTTATGTTCAATTTGTGCATATCAATTTGTGCATGAGTAGAATGATATATCATTGAAATTAGAATTGTGGTTGCATAATTAATTGATTCATTCCATATATTAAAGTCCTAAGAAATATGTTAATTATTTCTTTGCATCTGCTGCGATTCTGTTTTTGAGCTTGCTCTGTAGGGGGATGAAAACAGTCAGTGTTCTGGACAACACCAATTTGTAGCGGCTACACGTGCCTTTACACCGGAACCCTAACTCTTCGTCGGAACCCTAATCTGCAAAACAGACAAGGGGTGAGCGCACCTTTGCCTCTCGTGGCAAAGGCCCTCCGATGCTTAAGTTAGTATCACGTACTGGTCTAAACCCTAATTATCAGTAGGAAAGCAATAAGAGATGGCCAAATATTGCGTACCTTTTACCTCCAGGCTTACTTCGTATTTATAGGCTCACGGATGCTTGCAGTCCAAGCATCCTTATTGCCCTAGGATCCCTACCTCGTATAGGAAACCTAGTATCTTCTGGATTCTCATTCCCTTATCTGTACGAAAGCTCAATCTTTATGGGTCTCTTTCCCATAATTATCCGAACACCCCACTCACGTTGGGTCTCTTGCTTCGATCCTTTATACTCGGAATCTTATCCTTTCATGGAATATTATCATTCCAGAGTATTCTTGCCACGTCAAGACTTAGGGTAACTTGCTTCACTGTTCGGCTTCCTCTTTGCCGAACAGTCCTCCTGGACCAATGACTTCACATGGCTTTGACCTTATCAGCCGAACAGACTGTCTGGACCAATGACTTCACGTGTCACTGGTCCATATCACCACTCATCGAACTGCCCGGCAATAAGCCTATCGTGCCTGCCACGTGTCCCTAACACATCACGTGTTCGGCGACTAATCATATCTGTTCGGGAATACCTCCCTACAGTTGCTCCCCAGCTTCATCCGCTTGCCTCTGTTCGGGGGTGATGGATGAAGCTTTTAGAAACAACGATTCTGGGCTGTACTTGCTAGCCCCGGGCAGCCAATTCGTTAACACCGTTTAAGGTCTTTGGCGGCTTAGTCATTATATCATTTTAGGGTAATAACGCCACGTGGCATGTTTCGTATGCCCTTCATAAATACTGAACTGACGTCTCTAGAACGGCGTCAGAACGATATCTTTACTTTCCGTTACTTTTCGCGTAACGGCGTAAGAGGTGACGTTTCGACTCTGTCAGTTTCTTTTTAAATTCTTAAGAAAAGGGGGTTTCAGCCCCTTTTACCAAAACTCAACCCCTTCTCTCCCATCTACTTTGAAAACCAGACGAGAGGTGTAACCGCCATTGCCGCCGCCTGCAACTCGATCGCACCTCGAGCAACCGCTGCAAAAGCTTCGTAAGAATCCCACCTTTCCTTTTTCCTCATTCTATTTCTGAGATCTTTGATCTTCAACCGTACCTATCAGTAGGGTTTCATTTTTAGGAAGTCGTAGAGCTTTCTACAATAGTCATGGCGGATGGGAATGAAAATGTTCCCAAACCCAGTAAGTTTAGAAGACTTTGTGAGAATCCTACAGCCATGGCGGCTTTTAGGGCGGAGTATGCCATCCCTGACAATGTGGGGCTTGAACTCGCCCCACTGGGGGCAGACAGGGATGGTGGCTCATGGGACAGGATGTGCATCCCTATTGTGGCCATTGTTGAGGGCGGAGTGCGTTTTCCCCTTCATCCATTACTCCGCCAAATTCTGAACTGGTATCGCCTCACCCCTATGCAAGTCTCAACCAACGTCTTTAGGTTGATAATGGGGGTCATAGCTTTAAATAGGATTTTGGGGACCCAGTTGGGAATCTGGGACATCCAATGGTGGTACAGCATAGTATTGAACCCTGATTACAATACATTTTACTTCAAAGTTAGAAGGGCAGACAAGCGTCTCGTGCTAAACCTGCCAGATTCCGCTCGCGACCATGAAATCGACTTCCTCTACGTGACTGGTGCCTTCGAGCCAATAGGGGAAGACGGCCAAGTGGTAGGCTTGCATTGCCCCCACATATGGGGTTACCCACGTATGCTTCTAATTTGCCTTCGTAATTCTCGTTTACTGTTTTCTCTTTAATCCCTGGATGCTTTTAAATTCGTATTTATGCTTTCTTTATTTCAGCGGAGAACGCGAACAAGCGCCCTCGTCGAGAACCGAATTACATCCGAACGGAAGAAATAAACAGAATCTTAAAATACACGGGCGAACCGGGTACCCGAACAGCTGGACGAGGCCGTAACGCTGACGTGCTATTGGGATACGATCCTGCCTACAGAGGAGTTATTGATAGAAGACTTGCCCACCCAAGCACAAGTATCGCTTCCACCTCAACTGCTCCCCCGCCGCAAGGTTCAAGACTGCAGGCAGGAGTTACTCTTGCCGGGCAATCAGGTGAAATTCAGGTTCCTGAAGGCGTTCTCCAGACGCGTGTAGTGCTTAGAAGATCAGGGCGAAGGAGAAACACCGCCGAGCGTCACTCTCAACAGGCCATTCCCCTTTGTGTCACTAGCCAGTCGTCGTCTTCAGGGTATTCCCAGTCCCCTACGAACCCAGGTACGATGGCTCGTCAACCTATTGACCTCAGCACACTCCTGACTGTATCCACACAGAATCGTGGTGCCGCCAGCAGGGCGGCATCAACTGGTGTTGCCCCACCACCACCTCGGCGCACGAGAGGGAGGTCGACACGATCGTCCTCATCTCCACGTGACAGCTCCCTTGAAGCTATGGATGCTCATCGGGACAGGCGTCCCAGGACTGAAGACCCTTCCCTTTCTGACATACCTACTGATGGGGGAGGTAACCAACCCCAATCACCCCCTGGCCAGGTTCTTCCCCAAACATGGGCTCCACCACTGACTAGGGGTGACCGTCCCGTGCATATTGGGGACACCGCCAGTTCATCGGAGACGGCGGTCGCTCTTGCACAAGGGTTGCTGCTCCCAGTTGATATGCAAAAGGAGGCTGGATCTACATCCGAACGGCTGGTGTCCACCGGTCTCGTCAGTGGGATAAAGGTAAAGTAGTTTCATCACTTCATCTTGCATTTTCTGACGTTTTATTCATAACGTCGTTTTCAATGCTTGGGCATTTTCAGTTTATCCAAAAGATGGTGACATTGGGTCAAAGAGTGGAAGAAACCGAAGCTGAGCGCAACAGGCTCATGAAGGATAACACTAGGCTGCTTCAGACTGTAGCGAGGCTGGAGAGAGAAAGGGACAAGGCAAAACTAGAAGCAGACGATACTAAAGCCAAACTGGACACAGCCGAGGAGAGCCTCAACCAGGCCTTATCTGAAATCGACAGCACCAAGAAAGCAGCCTATGAGGAGGGATACCAAAAAGGGTTCGATGCCACCACTGCTAGCTATGTTGAGCAGATGCCCGCTATCCAGGACCAAATCTGGGTAGCATGCTGGGAGACCTGCTTAACAAAAGTTGGGGTTGCTGAAGATTCCCCCTTTTGGGAGGACAATGACCTACCAAGCAGACGTGCTCAAGCTGTAGAAGAACGTCAAGGCAACCCAGAAGATGACATCGATCAACAGATCGAAGATTTTGCCGATGTTGAAGAAGATATACTACTGACGTTCTGGGGGCTGTTGCTGCGGAGTCACCTGCTCGGGAATCGACCGACGATCCCATCGTTGTGGAAGGAGACACTGGTGGTGGTATGCCAAGAGAGCCCAACACTGAGACGATAAACCAGCCTGCTCCTGAGGTCCAAGAGTTGGACTAAGTGTGAGTTTTATTCCCCACCTTCGGAACAGCTTACAGGTCCTGTGTGACCGTGGTTTTGCTAGCCCTGCGTGGCATTAAACATCTGATTTTGCTCGGCCCTTTCTTGGCCACGGATTTGTTGCGTTTAGTTCGAAGCACCTCGTGCTCTCAATCTTTTTTTCATTTATTGCTTTCTGCAAGTGCTTCGTACTTGGACTTCCTTTAAGAATGTTCGAACTTAAAGCTGTTTATCTGTTGTTTTGACATGTTTCGTCATAACAGAACCAAGCCTTTTCGTACTTGATCTCTTGCACGTTCATATATGCAAGCCGTGTGTGACATGTGTTTGGGGTAAGTTTCCAATACTTAGATTTCACTAAGTGTTTGACATGTCTCGTTATGCCTCGCAGAATCAAGTATTTCGTACTTGATTATTTTGCATGTTTACGTATGCATGCCCCAGAGTATATTCGTACGTAGGCATGTTATAAGTATTTCGTACTTTACATGTATCTCATACCAGGTTATGATTTAAAATCCTTTTGAATTTAACTACAACAGTTAACAGTAAGTTTCTCGGACTTATAGTATCTCATACTCTTTAGCACAATCATTTACTCGAATGATTGTACCCGAATAGTATCTCATACTCTTTAGCACAATCATTTACTCGAATGATTGT
Organism: Rhododendron mucronatum var. ripense; assembly: GCA_019656295.1. NCBI lineage: Eukaryota > Viridiplantae > Streptophyta > Magnoliopsida > Ericales > Ericaceae > Rhododendron > Rhododendron mucronatum. Next base: position 1,052,438 of record BPLT01000014.1, on the reverse strand, counting down.
ACCCGAATAGTATCTCATACTTTAGCGTTTGTTCGTGCGCGGTTCTCAAGCTATCAAGCATAGATATATTCATATATGGCGTTCGTGCCAATCCCATGCTCCCCAATATGAATAATGAAAAGAAAAATCAGTATTCATATTAAAAAACCAAATATACTGTGAAGAAAAGGGTGTCTTTATTCATAGACTGAACTTAAGGGGGCGTTATTCGTACCCCTTACAACTAAAAATAAGAAACAGAAGGGAACTTTATTCGTAATTCCCGCATAATCACGTGGTGAAACAAAACTAAATTCTTTTTAAACAAAGAATTTTCTCAGATTATGAGCATTCCATGGCCTCGGAATTGGGACGCCGTCCAGATCAACTAATCTGTAGGCCCCAACGCCCACAATCTCTGTCACCCGATACGGGCCTTCCCAATTGGCTCCTAGCTTGCCTTCGTTGGCTACCTTGGTGTTGCCGAGCACCTTCCGTAGTACAAGGTCCCCAACACCAAATTCTCGTGGGTGAACATGCTTATTGTAGCTCTTCATCAACTGTTCCTGGTAGGAGGCCAAATGGATTAGGGCCCTTTCTCTCCTCTCCTCGGCGAGGTCAAGCTCAATTTCGAGGGCTCTGTCATTGCCCCCACTTTCAACCAACACAGTCCTGTTCGTTGGAAGTCCTACTTCTAGAGGTATAACTGCCTCTGTACCGTATGCCAACGAATAGGGGGTCTCTCCCGTAGACCTCCTCGGTGTTGTCCTATGAGCCCATAAAACAAGGGGCAATTCATCAGGCCATTTCCCCTTTGCCTTATCCAACCTTTTCTTGATCCCATCAAGAATGGTTTTGTTAGACGCTTCTGCCTGCCCATTACTTTGAGGGTAGGCTGGAGTGGAATAATAATTTCGGATTCCATATTGGGCACAGAACGCCTTGAATTTCTTTTGAAATTGGGACCCGTTATCTGTGATCAGAGAATAAGGAACCCCGAATCGAGTAATAATACTCTTCCACACGAACTTCTCAACCATGGGCTCGGTAATTTTGGCCAGTGGTTCAGCCTCAATCCACTTGGTGAAGTAATCGGTTGCAACTAAAAGGAATTTTCGGTTCCCAGTTGCTTTGTGCAATGGACCCACGATGTCCATCCCCCATTGAGCAAACGGCCAAGGACTTGTCAAAGGCACCAAATCCTCCGCAGGTGTTCGAATCATTGGTGAGAATTTCTGACATTTCTCACAAATTTTAACATACATCTTTGCATCCTCCTGCATATGTGGCCACCAGTAGCCTTGGGTAATTGCTCGGTGGGCAATGGATCTTCCCCCAGCATGACTTCCACATGTTCCTTCATGTATTTCGTGAAGAAATCTCTGAACCATCTCGGGGTGCACGCACAACAAATAAGGGCCTGTAAAGGACTTTCTGTAAAGCTTCCCCTCTGGGGACAACCAAAACCTTGCTGACTTGGTTTTGACCTTATGTGCCTCTTTCTTGTCAGCGGGGAGTATTTCATCTCGTAAAAACTCCACAATTGGGTCCATCCAACTTGGACCTTGGTTCACTTCCAAAACTAACTCCACGCTTCTACCAATGCTCGGCTCATTCAGATACTCAACTGCAACTCTTCGCTTGAGTTCAGTTGGGACTGCTGCAGCCAGCCATGCCAATGAGTCGGCATGTGCATTTTGTCCGGAGCTTATCTGTTCAATGTGGACCCTCTCGAAGGTGTCAAGCAAATCCTTGGCAGCTTCCATGTATGCCGCCATTTTTCCGTTCCGGGCCTGATACTCGCCGGACAGCTGATTTACCACAAGCTGCGAGTCGCAATGCACCCTAACTCTTTTTGCCTTCAGAGTCTTCGCACTTCTTAACCCAGCTAGGAGTGCCTCGTATTCCGCCACGTTATTTGACGCGCTGAATCCCAGCCGAACAGACAATTCTATCATAATTCCTCCAGGAGAAAAAAGAACAACACCAATTCCTGAACCAGTATTACAAGATGATCCATCAACGAATAGATTCCATTCCGTGCCATCCTGTTCGGCTGAGACCTTGTCCCTCGTGGACAAGGTTCTACTCTCCTGTCCTTTTTTCGTAGGAGGCAGGGGAGCTACTGTGGGAGAAAACTCTGCCACAAAATCAGCCAGCACTTGGCCCTTGATTGCTGTTCGTGGTTGATAATCAATATCATACTGACTCAGCTCGACGGACCACGTCGAGATTCTTCCAGAAAAATCTGCCTTTCGTAGTAGTGACTTCAATGGAAACTCAGTGTACACTACAACCCTATGGCTTTGGAAGTAGTGTGGCAGCTTTCTCGTTGCTGTCCTAAGTGCCAGGACAAGTTTTTCCAGGGGCAGATATCTCGTTTCTGCGTCTAGTAATGTTTTGCTAACATAATAAATTGGGATTTGCTCAACTCCCAAATCCCTTAACAGGACTGCACTAACAGCATGCTCAGAAACAGCTAGGTATAAAATCAAGGACTCACCTGGCTGTGGGGTTGACAGAAGTGGTGGCTCAGCCAGATACTTCTTCAGGTCCTGGAAAGCTTGCTCACATTCTGCTCCCCATTCAAATCCTTCCCTTTTTTTTAACAACTGAAAGAAGGGCCTACACTTGTCGCTTGATCTGCTGATAAATCTGTTGAGGGCGGCAGCCATCCCAGTTAGTCTTTGAACCTCCTTCGTGGTTCTGGGACTTTGCAACTTCTGTAAGGCCGCAATCTGGTCTGGGTTAGCCTCAATCCCCCTCATAGTCACCAAGTGCCCTAGGAATTTTCCAGAACCAACCCCAAACGCGCATTTCGAGGCGTTGAGTTTTAATTTGTATTTCCTCAAGATCTCAAAGACCTCTCTTAAGTCTGTGACATGCCCTCGCTTATCTCGGCTTTTCACCACCATATCGTCTATGTAAACCTCCATAGTTTTCCCGAGCAGTTCCTTAAACATGAGAGTTGCAAGTCTTTGGTACGTCGCCCCTGCATTTCTCAGCCCAAACGGCATCACACTATAGCAGTACAAACCCCGTGGGGTGATGAAAGACGTCTTCTCCTGATCGGGCCCATACATAGCAATTTGATGGTATCCTCGATACGCATCAAGAAAACTCATTCGCTCATAGCCAGCTGTTGCGTCAACCAACTGGTCTATCCTTGGGAGGGGAAAACTATCTTTAGGGCAGGCTTTGTTCAAGTCTGTGAAGTCCACACAGACACGCCACTTTCCATTCTTTTTCTTCACGACTACAGTGTTGGATAGCCACTCAGGGTAGTGAACCTCACGTATTGCTTTTGCCTCAAGCAATCGACTGACCTCTTCAACAACAGCATCCACATGCTGCACGGCAGCCCTACGCTTCTTCTGAATAACCGGTTTATGCTGAGGGTCAACATTCAGATGGTGACAGATTATGTCAGCATCTACACCAGGCATCTCTTCTGGTACCCATGCAAACACATCAACATACTCCTTCAGAAATTGTATTGATTCGGTCCTTTCCACTGCAGGTAACGATTCCCCAATCAAAAAATATCTTTCAGGATCAGCCTCGTTGATCTGAATCTTCTCCAAACCCTCGATCACCTTATCAGCCGGGCTTCTTCCGACATCCTCGATAGTCGGTTGATCTGGCACTTCCAGTGTGTGAACATGATGGGCCTTTGGGGCCTTCTTAATAATAGAGATCAAACACTGTTGGGCCGCTCTCTGGTTACCCCTGATTGACTCGATCCCATTGGATCCTGGGAATTTAACCATCTGGTGGTAAGTCGAGGAGACTGCCCTCATCTTGTGTAACCAAGTTCTTCCTATAATCGCGTTATAAGAAGAGGGGACGTCTACCACCAGGAAATCCGTCCTTAAGACAACTGAACCTGCCCGAACAGGCAGGGTCACCTTTCCAAGGGGCCACACTGCCCCTGCACCAAACCCAATCAACGGTGTCGTGGACTGTTCCAAATCTGTCTGGGCCAGTCCAAGCTTTTTGAACGCATCGTAGTACATCACCTCTGTACAACTTCCTGAATCCACTAGGATCCTTTCAATGTCATACTCCCCAACTCGTAGGGTTACGACCAGAGCATCGTTATGAGGTATCTGGACCTCTCCCAAATCATCATCTGTGAAGGCTATGCTTTCTTTGCATACATCATTCTCTCGCCCTCTTTTATTGCCCAATCGCATCACGTGCTGATCGTGCTTAAATTGCCTCTGTAACAGTCTGACCTCATTTCTCGTATAAGGTGCAGCCAACCCATGTATCATATGGATTACTCCTTTAGGATTTTGCTCATAATCCAGTTCCATGGCCTTCTCCTTTTCCTTGGGATCCTCCTGGATGAATTCCTTGAGATAGCCCCGAGAGACCAAATCATCGAGGTGTTTCTTGTACATCTCGCAATCTTCAGTCATGTGGCCCCAAGCCTTGTGGTAGCTGCAGTGCTGATTCGTAGCACGTCTAGCGTCCTTATCTCCGCCAAGGCTCGGAGGCCACTTGAAATATGGTTGATTCTTTATTCGATAAAGAATCCTATAAATTGGCTCCTTCCAAACAGTATTGATAGAAAAGAAGGACTTGGGGTCAGGGGCTTGCTTTTCCTTATACGGATCCTTCTTAGCCTGCCCGTAATCTTTGCGCTCCTTGTATGTTTTGGGCTCAGGCTTGTCCGCCTTCTTTGCTGGCGTCTTAGGCTCTTCGGCAGCAACCCTGCCGTCTTCGCGGAGTATGTCATCTTCCATTCTGGCATGCTGCTCTATTCGCTCCATCAGTTTCGCCAGCGTAGACACCGGATGTTTATTCAATGAGCGGCGCAGTTCTCCCCGAACAGGCAAACCAGTTTTGAAGGTTGCTATGGCATACTCTTCACTGCAACTTTCAATCTCGTTAAAAGTTTCCCAGTACTTCTTGGCATAATCTCTGATCGGCTCACTTTCCGCCTGTTTCATAGTGGATAGACTCTCAAAGGTTTTTGGGGCCTTTCTGCTTGTCAAGAACCGAGCAGTGAATTCTTCAGCCAACTGCCTCCATCCTCTTATGGATCGTGGTGCTAGTTTATGAAACCAGCTTAGGGCCACCTTGCCAAGACTTGATGGGAACATTTTGCAGAGAATGGCATCATCACCATCATGCATGAACATGGCCTGTTGGTAATGCTGTATGTGAGACACAGGGTCCGTGTTTGTCTCGTAAAGCACGAACGCTCCGTGCTTCACTCTGCTCGGCAACCTGGCCTCCTGCAGCCTTTTTGCAAACGGGGAGGCTGCGATGTTACTCAGGGCTTTACGCGCCGCTTCTCGTGCGGACACTGTCCCTTCTTCTTTTTCAGCCGTCTTATGAGCTGTGGCTTTGGCCCAATCAGCATCAGGTCTCTCGTACCTGTCACGGTGGTGCTTCCTCGTCTTTTCTTCAGATGAGGAACTTCGTTCTCTGCTCCTTCTTCTTCGTGAAGACGCCCTTCGCCTTTCTGGCGTACGGTCTCTACTTCTGCTTCTCCTTCTTCGTGGGGAAGCTTCACACCGTCTCGTGGTGGGACTGTTACTCCTGCCTCTTCTTTCTCGGGAACGGGGCTGTTTATGGACTAGTAAAGCCCTCTCGTCTTCTCTAGAACTCCTTCGCGAAAGTCCGGAGTCCTCCGGGTGATCTCGTACCCGCTGTAGCTCTCGTATCTCGTACTCTCGTCTCTTAATCAAACGAGCGTACTCCTCAATTTCTTTCCTCTTTGTGTCGAGGATATCTTCACTGTTATGAACACTTTTTGAACGGTCCACCGATGCCTCTCTTCGGTGGGACTTGCTCCTTCTCGTGGAGCCAGTAGCTGCTCTATCCTCTCTTCCAGCGGGCTTTCTCGGAGCTCCTGGTGGAGATTTATCCCCTCCACCAGTTAACTGGTTCTTTGGATCGAACGGCGTGGTTGGATCTTCTTCCATCATGGTTATATTTTCACGAACTGGTTCGTTTCCCACAGACGGCGCCAATTGTAGGGGGATGAAAATAGTCAGTGTTCTGGACAACACCAATTTGTAGCGGCTACACGTGCCTTTACACCGGAACCCTAACTCTTCGTCGGAACCCTAATCTGCAAAACAGACAAGGGGTGAGCGCACCTTTGCCTCTCGTGGCAAAGGCCCTCCGATGCTTAAGTTAGTATCACGTACTGGTCTAAACCCTAATTATCAGTAGGAAAGCAATAAGAGATGGCCAAATATTGCGTACCTTTTACCTCCAGGCTTACTTCGTATTTATAGGCTCACGGATGCTTGCAGTCCAAGCATCCTTATTGCCCTAGGATCCCTACCTCGTATAGGAAACCTAGTATCTTCTGGATTCTCATTCCCTTATCTGTACGAAAGCTCAATCTTTATGGGTCTCTTTCCCATAATTATCCGAACACCCCACTCACGTTGGGTCTCTTGCTTCGATCCTTTATACTCGGAATCTTATCCTTTCATGGAATATTATCATTCCAGAGTATTCTTGCCACGTCAAGACTTAGGGTAACTTGCTTCACTGTTCGGCTTCCTCTTTGCCGAACAGTCCTCCTGGACCAATGACTTCACATGGCTTTGACCTTATCAGCCGAACAGACTGTCTGGACCAATGACTTCACGTGTCACTGGTCCATATCACCACTCATCGAACTGCCCGGCAATAAGCCTATCGTGCCTGCCACGTGTCCCTAACACATCACGTGTTCGGCGACTAATCATATCTGTTCGGGAATACCTCCCTACATGCTCAATCTGTTGTGTTGATCTGTTTAGAGCTTGCTGAATCTGTGGAGATTATTGTTTCTTTATTCAATATTGCATAGTTGACGGCGAATGCTGCTAAGGCTATCGCCACCTTGGCATCCCACATGTAGCTTGAAAGCGTGTTGAGGAGGGCCACCGTGGTTGCGTGAGCATCGGAGCCCCCTGAACTCTTGCAGGATATCTGTTACAAGAACAACATGATCATGGATTAATTTGGGGATATACACATCGAACGCCAAACTAATACTGTTCTTTCTCTTTTGGCATTAATGGGGAATTAAACCTACCTCGCGAGCAATTCTATTAATTGGGTATGGCAAAAGTTCAAGCATGTCACTAAACCCACTGTGGAGGGCCTTTTCATCCAATGCCTCTAGTTGTGCCTGTGTTGCCTGCACAACAAATTCAGTTAGTTAGGCACTCGTATTAATCACAACGCCACAACCAAAAATAAAATTACTCATTGGTCCAAACTGGGACTCTCCACGGCCACACTGTTGTGGATCTCATATACTGGTAGTCTAGTATACCCCACAACGATTATGCGGTCGCAGAGAGTCGGGACCAATCTAATAATTACAATACAAGCGAATGCTTCGAACATATAAGAGTGTATCAAACATTGTGAACGCAGGAGGTTAATGTGTATACATGAGCAATGCCAGGGATGATAGGAGTGGCACGGTGCATGACGTCCTCGACGACGTGGAGCAGAGGCCTGACATCGAATTCGCGGCCGTTAGGAGTGTGAGTTGCCATGATTTGCTTCATCATGAAATTGTCGTCGGACGTCGTTAACAAGCTGATCTCCCGGCGCCTTCTGATGGCCATTGCGACGGTGCCAGCAAGTAGGAGTGGCACGGTGCATGACGTCCTCAACGACGTGGAGCAGAGGCCTGACATCGAATTCGTGGCCGTTAGGAGTGTGAGTGGCCATGATTTGCTTCATCATGAAGTTGTCGTTGGACGTCGTTAACAAGCTGATCTCCCGGCGCCTTCTGATGGCCATTGCGATGGTGCCGGCAAGAAGGACTTGGGTTGAAAGGCTAAAGAAGGGAGCTCTATTGATGGATTGTGGTGGTTTGGAGTTGTGGTGGTTTGGAGTTGGTTACCTTCTTTTACGTCTTTTTATACTCGTTAAACAAGAGGGGTAAAAGGGACTACTGAGTGAATCAAGTACCTTGCTTCCAATGCTGGGTAAACACGGAAGACCTTTACGGTCTGTTTAGATGGAGGATTTGTCTTGGGTGGATATAGAGTGAGAGTGGATTTGAAGGTGGATATGTAATGAGGGGTGATATGTTAAAAAAGGTAGCCCCACCTCTTAAGAGGGTGGATTTGTAATGAGGTGTTTGGATAGTTTTTTGAGAAGGAGGATATAAAAGGTGGATATGATGAGATTAGATGTCGAATGACGTAATTGCCCTCACTTTGATTTTTTAATGCTCAAGAAGTCAAGATTGGTTTATTTCATACTAATTATAGAATAATTGATATTTATCTTTAGTATTAGGAAAAAATAATTTCATTTTAGAATACAAAATATTTTTTTTATGAAGACTACAAAATGTTGAAATCATGTTTTTTACCAAAAAAAAGTATTATTTTCCAAAAAATTACAAATGTAGTAATTAGTAAGTGAAAAAATGGAAAAATCAGCATGCTTTAGAAAATATTATATATATGTATATGTAAAGAGGTGTAGATATACACAGATTCCTTCACTCCCCATTTTCCCAAAATAAAACCCCACCCACAGATCCACCACCACCGCCTCCGCCTCCCTCACTCCCCCCAACCCTTCCTCCAGCCTCCACTCGATAAAACCCAACCAGGGTCGCACCGTCCTCGCCCACTCCTGGTCCGATTCCTCCAATGCCGACGATTGTCAACCTCCTTCTCCGACGCTGATGTTCTCTTCGAGGTGCCACTCCTTCACCTCTCCTCTGTCTTCGATCTCTTTGTCTGTCTTCTCTCTCTCTGTTAGCCCGTGTAAGGAGGCGTGAAAAGGGGCAAAACAGTCAAAATGGCAAGCCACTTCACTAACGACAGGGGGTATCCCTGTCGTTACCTCATCCGGGAAGAGGCGGACTAATCTGGGAAGAGGTGAAGAAGAAATCCGGGAGAGGCTCAAATCCCCCTTCCCATTTTTACTCCCAAACACCGGATTTGAGTGGGACCAAGAGATTATATCCGGGCGGCTCCAAATCCGGCCTCCAACTCCGGCATCCAAACAGGCCATTACGGGATCGGAGTATAATTTAGGAACATTTGATTGGGCGTTGAGTTGGTGGGTCCAATCCTTAATTTGTATAATGGATTATTAATGATCCATTTACAAGGAATGTTAATTAAGTAGTCGATTTCTGTGGAACACCTCGCCTCTAGTGAAATCACTATTGCAACTATTTATCTAGGCTTTGTATTCATATGTCCGACAGGATATATCCTTTGGTTTTATCGTGTTGTCGGTGTACACTAGGCATTCCCTTTTCGTTCTATTGTAATAGCTGCACACATTGGTTATTAACTTTGTGTTACTACCACAACATTTTTGCAGCAATGGTAGGGTTCTGAAATTTGGACGACATAACATTTCGAGAATTTGAATTGCGTGGTCCCAATTTTGGAATCAGTATTCTGTTTTTAGCTTTTGGAAATTGTTTTTTGGCCCGGGAGAAGGGGACCATAGGGTGCTAAAAGTAAAGTGTCAAATATTATTTCTCCAATAATAGGAGAGCGGATTATTTGTGATTTGACCTTTCTAAGTAATATTTATGAAAACATTACTGTAAAAGTACAGAAGTGATTTATACTTAAACTCACGTATGTCACTTCATTTTGAAGTACTCTTCGTACCAATTTATTTATGAATTTTTTAAATTTCAACTCATTAATGAAATACAATGATACTATTAAAAAGTTTTGATTTTTCAAAACAAAAAGCTATTGTAATGATCTCCACACTGATCCTACATGGACATCACACGTGGTACAAGGTGGGTCCCATTTCTCCCTCCCCTTGTTTAAACAAATTTAAAATCCAATATTCAAAATTTTTGGCCCCATATTGCAATGACTTTCTTTCTCATCTCTTTGAAACTGAACGAAAAACTTTTTCCCTCCTCCATCTCCTCTAAAACCCGCCCCCACCACCACGGGCCAACCTAAACCCGCCTGGGCCCAACCACCACCGACGTATCCCCACCATCTCTCCTCTCTCTTGGCTTAATTGCTCTCTGCGGTAGCCTGATATACTCTCTCACGTTCATCTCTCCTCCTAAAGTACCATCGACGGCTGTTGCATTTTGGCCCAACCGACGGCCATTGTGTGGTACCACCACCACCACCGAACTCTACCACTCATCCATCTCTTCCCTCTCACAAGGAAAATTCTGGACAAGTCTTTTGATTTGAAAATTTTGGATGTTTTTTAATTTGGGAAAATGATAGCCTAGGACGTGTTTTGATAATTAATACCCGCTAAAAACATGTTGAGAACATTTATTAATGAACAAAATGTCCTTAGCGGGTATTAATTATCAAAACATGTTTTTGGCCATCATTTTCCTTTTTAATTTTTGACGGACAGTCTTTTGGAGTGGAGTGGGCCAAATGTGCGTGCCATGTAGATCAGTGTAGAGGTCAGTGTGTGTATTATTACTAATAGCAAAATTATTTTCAAAAATGCCCCTCACTTAATATTCTAGCAGTAAATGGGAGTGCACATTCTCCAATGTATAATTTTTAAAAGAGAGAGCATTAAGGGAACTTGAACAAATCAAATTCATATTGGACAAATATTTTGGGACGCCTAAAAGTCAAAAAATAAACAAATAAATTAATAAAAATTGTCCATAAAATCCACAAAATGATACTATTCGGCTTTTCAAATCTCTTTTTCGACATAAGCAATCTTGCGTTGCCTAGACGGGCTAGACTAGCTCAGAAAGTTGTCATTTGACGAGATGTAAAGTGAGACATTAGTTAACAAGAATATTAATTTACTCTGGAAATGTATTCCCAGGTTTTGATACTCGGGTTTAATGCACTATGCGGCCGAAATACTTTAATAATATTACCAAGAAATGCATAAAGTAAGGAAAGGATATAGAATACTGTAGTATTCCGGTTTTAAATATTATACATATCTGATATTCTAAAGCTTAATCACTTTTTTCGCTTATTAAACAAAATCTTTGGTTGATAAATCAAAAGCCTAATCACTGTAAAGCTTGATCATCGCTGTAAAACAAATCTATTTTAATTTGTATTTGAAGCATCTACAAGAAAGTAACAATTTTTTTAGTACCGCAACTATCTTCCATACCATGAATTTTTAAACTTTTTCGACACTACAATCACGTACTTCAAATATTTTGGATCACGGTGCTATCTTTTACTACTTTAACACATTGGTAATGATCCTATTAAAAGCGCGCATAGAGCCTGTCCAGTCCTCTCTTGGTTTGTATTTTTGTGGCCCAGGGACAATGATCGAAATCGTTCACGTTGTAGATCTCGTCGAGAACTTCAACTACATCATTCGATCGTTCACGTTGTAGATCTCGTCGAGAACTTCAACTACATCAAAAATCATGTTGATCGAATACCGGTCGATACCTACTTGGCACACATTTATCTTGAAAAAAAAAATACAAATGTAGTGTTTTTTTACACTAGATCTGGACACAGTGTGTGTTTTTCAATATATATGTGTGCCAATCAGGTATTGATCGGTACCTGATTAGCATGACTTTTTGTGTTATTGAAGTTTTGACGACATCTACGACGTGAACGGTCCTGGGCCCACAAAAATGCAAGCAAGAAAAGAAGACCGGAGAGGCTCTCTACTGGAGAGAAGCCGGTTTCTTTATTAAAAAACAGGTGCATAATTGTCAGTCCATAACAATATATAGAGCGGGAGAGCAGGGATGAAATGACCATTTTACCCTTTTTGATGGATGAAAGCTGCTGCTTCTTTTTTTTTTTTTTTCTTCCATGGTTGCGTGGTATGATGGGGCAGGTCATGTCTTTTTGCAAAAGTTTGTCTTCTGCACATCCTCGTGTTTTGCCTCTACAATGTTTGTTATGATGGGTGATTGTTAGGTTTTGTTTAGAAAGGGCCTACAACTCTTTGGTAATTGGTTGTGCACTCTTTCCTCGTGTAGTATGGGAGAAATAGAAATTAGTTATCAAATGAAGAAACCAGACCATATGCAAATGGAACTCAAGGTCGTTTACTTTTCTTTGGATTGGTAACTGGCATGCATTAAGACCTTTATACCAGAAATTTGGTGATGTAGTGGCAGTTGACCGAGGGAGATCTTTGCTCACCAAGCCGTCTACCATTATACATCAATGTACTTGAAAATGGCCTAGACCTCGGAATATGGCCACGAGGGAAATTGTTGCACATACTCACCCTACTTTGATCCCTAACATTGCTATTCCTGATTCGGTTAGGTGGATCTTAACTAAGGATGGCAAGTTTTCTACAAATCTTGAGGGCTTCTTTTCCTAAGGTTCCATGGGCAAAAAGTGTTTGGTTTGCCTACCATGTATGTCGTTGGGCCTTCATAGAGTGGGCTGCTTTTATGGACCGTCTTTCTACAAAGAACAGGTTGCGTAGCTGGGGGATGAGAATTGATGCTAATTGTGTCCTTTGCCTCGGTGACATGGAGTCCCATTAAGACCTATGTTTTGAGTGTTCATTTTCTAAGGAGGTTTGGAAAATGGTCTTAAACAATAATCAAATCGCAAGAATTGTTTTGGGGATGTCTGAGGAAATTGATTGGGTGTGTTCTCGGATGAATGGTGCATCTATCCCTAGCAGAATCTACAAGCTCTCGTTGGCAACTTCTATTTTCTAGATTTGGAATGAAAGGAACACCAGAATATACCTGCAAGGTAAAGCTCTCCCGGCTCCTTTCTTGGGCTCTCACATTATTAATGAAGTTCAGACATGCCTATGCTCTTGGAGAGGCCTCAAGCGTACTGATGGGAATCGTTTGCTGGCTGATGTTTGGGGCTTAAACACTAGGCTTTTCAGTACCTAGTTGGTTGTTTTGTCTAGTTTCGTTATTTTCTGTTAGCAGGTGTTTAGGGTTGTTTCTCCTTTATTTCCTCGTCAAGGCACCTTGTTTTTTTTGCTCGGCAAAGAGAATTTTATTGACTCGAAAAGGGTACATTGAGAGAGTAACTCACTAAGCACACATGCTTACCGAGTGAAGAAAACAAAGCGAGAAAACAGGAAAAAAAAACAAAGGACCCTCCAACAGAAAATTGGATCGCCCCCAACCTCACTGCAAGCTTCACGAGCTACACTTTCTCCTTTCTCATTCCACCAAGATAGCCCTTGAAATCTTCCACCGAGTGCACCTTAATATCGAATTTCACCTTAACCCACTTTGCTACTCTAGTTTTCATTATTTCCCCAAGATCCTCCACTCGGCAAGACACATTGTTGAAAACAATATCATTCCGAGCCAACCAAATGGACCAAATCGTAGCATGGAATGTCGTTTCCCATAAATATTTCTCAAGATTTTTAAAACCATTACCTATCCACCATGTGAATAGATCAATCAAAGAGCCAGGGCACACCCAACAATCATGCCACCAGTCTATCAACAACGCCCAAACATCCCAAGAAAATTGACAGTGAAGGAAAAGATGCTCCGGAGTTTCGAGATGCAATGAACAGAGGGGGCACACACTTGATTGTCCCTCCGGAATCAAGTCTCTGAGGAGGAGTACCGATCTCGTAGCCACTCTATTCTGAAGAGCTTGCCACGAAAAAATTTCCACCTTGGGTGGGCTAATACTAGTCCAAATCGAGCCCATCACCCGGTTGGTTGCGAAACTCAAGTGTTCCCATCTATTATAAACAGATTTTATCGAGAAGCAACTATCAGGCGTCCATTTCCACTTTAATGCATCGTTTTTGGACAAATCCAAAGTCACACGCTGTAACCTCATAAGCTAATCTTCGAATTGACGAACTTCCCAATCCCTTAAACCCCTCTGGAAAACCAAATTCCACCTACCCTCACTACTTGTACCAATTAGATCTCCAACCACTATTTCTTTTTGAGTAGAGATAAGATAGAGGCGAGGGAACTCCTCTTTAAGAGTCGTGTTCCCTAACCAAACCTGGTTCCAAAACAAAATTTTCTGCCCAGAGTGAATCACTAATCTGAAACCTTCCTGTATAATTGACCCGATACTTGAAGAGGGTTCCCCTATCGAACATATGTCCTTCCAAATGTTAGAAGCCTTACCTGAGGATGGCAAGCGAGGTAGCCAACAGCTTTGATCCAAGTTGTATTTGCATTTGATCACCTTCACCCAAAGAGAATCACTGTCCTTCTGAAATCTCCACCACCATTTAGCTAGAAGGGCTAAATTTTGAATCATCAAATTCTTTACCCCCAACCCACCATATTCTTTCTTTTTCGAGATCACCTCCCATTTAACCAAATGAAGCTTCCTCTTTTCCGCCGTATCGCCCCAGAAAAATTGTCTTTGAATCTTTGTTAACACCTTTGCAACTGACACCGGCATTTTGAACAAGGACATGAAGTAGATAGGCAGACTACCAAGGGATGAATTCATTAGAGTAAGTCTGCCCCCAGTCGTGTTGAATCTCCTCCTCCACACACTGAGCCTCTTTTCCATTCGTTGAACCACCGGATCCCATGTTTTCACTCTGTTCGGATTAGCCCCTAATGGTAGCCCCAGGTACTTGATTGGCAACTGATCAATTTTACACCCCATAATCGTAGCGAGGGAGGATACAATTTGGTGACTCACTTTTACGCCGCATAAAGAACTTTTGGAGAAATTAATCTTCAATCCAGACATAAGTTGAAAACAGCGCAGAATTCTTTTTAGGTTAGCCAACTCCTCCCTATCTTTATTACAAAAAATAATAGTGTCGTCGGCAAACTGCAAGTGGGATACCGAAACTCCATTTGATCCATTCTGACCAATTCTTGCTCCTTTGATGATGTTCTGCTCCTTCGCTCTTTCTAGCATAAGATTGAGCCCTTCAACCACTATATTGAAAAGAAATGGAGATAGCGGATCCCCCTGTCTAAGTCCTTTCTGAATTTGGAATTCCTTTGATGGAGAACCATTTATCAAGACGGACATAGACACCGAGGATAAACACTCTTTAACCCAGGCACACCATTTCTCCCAGAAGCCCAATTTTGCTTTTAAATCTAATACGAATCCCCAATTAACACAATCATAGGCTCTTTCGAAGTTGATTTTAAAGATCAAGCCCCCTTGAGAACTATTCTTCCAACAATGAATCACCTCGTTTGCTATAAGAACACCATCCAATATTTGTTTACCCTCAATAAAGGCTGCCTGAGATTCACCAATCAGAGAAGGTAGTTGATTTTTCAGTCTATTGGCTAGGACTTTAGCCAACACCTTATAAACCCAACCCACCATGCTAATAAGCCGAAATTCTTTGAAAGACCTAGGGCAATCTACCTTTGGAATTAATGTTACAAAAGTTGAGTTGATACCTTTCGAGAGCCTGCAATTAGCATGGAATTCTGAAAAAAATTGCAGGAGCATAGCCTTCATAAAGTCCCAACCTTTTTAAACAAACGAAAAGTTAAAACCATCCGGGCCCGGAGCCTTACTACTGTTGCAATCCTTTAGTGCCGCAAGAATCTCCCGTTCCTCAAAAGATCTCTCTAGCTGGACCGATGTGATTAGTGAAAGAACCCTAGGGAAATCTCCCCCTAACACGGGCCTTTGATTGCTCTCTTCTTTAAAATTGTTAGTAAGATGATCAACGGCAGCAGCCTTAATTTCCAAGGGGTCTTCTAGCACTCTATCATTCACCTTAATCGATCCAACCATATTCTTTTAATACCTATTATTGGCTATAGCTTGGAAGTACCTTGTGTTTTTATCCCCCAATTTCATCCAGTTCAATCTTGACTTTTGTCTCCACATTGTTTCATTCAGACGAGAGAGTCTCCAAAATTCAATTTTAGCCTTGCATCTCAACGCTATCTCCTCCGAATTGAGTGTTCTCTCTTCCACTAATAGGTCGAATTGATGAAGTTCCACTTCCTTATTTTGCATCGCATTGTTGACGTCACCAAATTCCTCCTTGTTCCACACCTTCAGTTTTTCTTTGATGGCTCGCAATTTTTGTAGAATAATATACCCAGCCCATCCGTTCACCTGTTTATTTTCCCATGTTTCCTTGGCAATAATCATACACTTTGGGTTTGAGAGCCAGATATCCATGAATTTAAAAGGTTTAGGGCCCCAATCTCTGCTGTCATCAGTCAGCAAGATGGGACAATGATCAGAAATAGGCCAGGGAAGCCCCCATTGAAGAAGTTTGAAACTATCCAGCCACTATTGAGAGATCAAAAATCTGTCCAGTCGACTAAGAGTGGCATGATCTTGGTAGTTTGTCCACATGAATTTCCTTCCAATCATCGGAATGTCAAGAAGCTCCATGGAGTTGTAAAATTCTAAAAACTCCTTCATTCCTCTCTCCAAACGTTGGCACCCTTTCCTTTCACTGATAGACGACATTTCGTTAAAGTCACCCCCCATACACCACGGAACAGAGGAATTTCCCTTCAAAACAAGTAATTCATCCCACAGGACTCTTCTATTTCCCACCTCATTCGGGGCATAAACATTAGCCAAACAACATGTAAAAGAATTATTGATTACCCCATGCATAACAATAAATGACCTATGGGAGATGATATTGTCAGCTTTGAAAAAATTCCTATTCCAAATGGACAATAAACCACCAGAAGATCCGATGGCATTAGACGCGGCAAAATCGAAATCCCCATTACCCCATAATTTCTGGACAGTAAATCTGTCCAAGCACTCCATTTTCGACTCTTGATTGAAAATCACATCAGGCTTCCTTTTTTTTATAAGCTTTGAAACAAAACGCTTTTTAACAACACTTCCCAAACCCCTAATGTTCCACGATAAAATCTGCATTAAAAAAACAATCTAAACACCAATCTCTAAGGGTTAGAACTGCTACCCTCTCGCTTCCTTCTCCAGCAGGGCCGAGTAATCCTGCGCCTCAATTTCTATCATTTTACCAAGAATCACATCATCATTAGGTCGAAAGATAATACCTAATTGACTGCCAATCGCCATAGTAGCTCTGATTTCCTGAAGAACGGCTGAATTGCTTTGAGCGGGCTCGTCCGGAGAGAAAGAGGAAATTGCGTCCTCCTGATCTGGATTCGTACCCGCCTCCTCGCTAATACTCATCAGACTTGAGAGTTGTCTGCGTCTCCTTCTTTTGCATCCAGCATCGTTTAGGTCCACCATCAAATTAATAGTAGGAAGCTGAGATAATCTAGCCATCTCGAAGGGGCCTTCGGCTTCACAATCCTCCATCTTACCCACATATTCAGCTAGCATTGACAGCTGCGGACGTGACCCAATGTGTTTATCCCTCCCATCTTTGTTACCCTTTACTTGATCAGAGCTCCTTGCGTGAGGCCCGAATTCAATACCCTCCAGATGCACAGAGCTTCTAGCTGGAGTTTCCCCACAGCCAACTATGGGGGTAGGGCTATCGGATAAGAGAGGCCCCAATCTTGACTCTGGAATAAAGGGAATAGCGGGCCCATTATCTTTCACAAGGTCCACTACCCTTTCTTGGGCCAAGTATGCCACTTTAGAGAAAAGAGGGCTATGGGCCACACAGCCCACCTCAATCCCTCCATTTTCCAGAGTTTCAATTGAGTCTTCCACTCTAGATTCAAATATCTCTGAGTTGTCCTGGTTACAAGCACACACAGGCATTAAATGCTCACCTGCCTCACAGTGCTTCGAGCCCCCGCCACCTCCAACAGCTTTCCCAGAAGACAAGACCCCACCATCACCAACCACACTATTTCTATTGGATACAATTTTCAACGCCACATCATCACCTTCTTCCTTCTCACTACCGGACCAGTCCACTCTGGGATTCAACTCCATTGCTTTACCTCCACCACCATTTTCCGTAGCTTGGGAGTATAATGTTTCAACTTCATCAGGATTAACAAAAGTTGAAGATTCTTGAATCTGGACATCATAGTTTACTCCTTGAACCTCCACTTGAATCCATTTTTGAATGGCAGCAGTCTCCTCCGTAGCTATCAAAACCTTTCCTTCCGCAAACGAGAATTCTTTGAAGGTTGATTCATTTAACATAATAAAAGAACCCCATATCTCGGCTATCCCTTTAAAAGTTGTTGCATTCCAAACATTTAAAGGTATCCCTCTACAACTCAGCCAAGCAAATCTCTCTAAGCTAGCTGGCTCCCCTTTCCATGGTTTCACACTCGAGAACAATATCTTCATCCATTGTCTCTGCAATAGCTCGTCCCTAACCTCTTGATTCTGGAAAGTGATCAGGACAGCCCTTCCTCCTAAAGATCGAAACTAAGCCACCCTATCAGTTTCTATACTGAAGCTCACACTCAATGTTTTCATGGATACAACTCTTCGCATTACTGCAACGGCACTCCTATGGAGCCCTCCATTTCCACACGGTTGGAACTTGAGTTTAGTCATCTGATCGGTCCCTGTTTTTGAGGACTCACCTTTTAGAGCTTGGGCAAAGGACTTGTTGATCCCAGCAGAGCGACCATGGAGCTCAATCTTACTATTCCCTGGACCCATCTCTTTACCACTTCTCTTGGTCGGAATCGCCCCTTGAGTGAAACCTTTCTTTTCCACACACGGAATCCTGAATTGCTTGGTCTCTTCAGTGAACCCAAAACTGGCTTCTTTTACAAAAAGCCTCTCTTTTTCCATCCAAACTCCATTCATACGAGAGATGGCCATGGTTGTTGCCGCATAGCAATTGTACCGAACAAAACCGAATTTATTGCCTGTACGTTTGCTTCTTTTCCGCGGTATAAACGCATCCTTAACTTCCCCAAACTTGTTAAAAGTTCTCTTTAACCAAGTCTGGTCATTGTGCTCAGGAATATTGTCAACATACAAAGTGAATATTTCCTGACTCCTCTCCCGGTTCCCCTTTGTTCCCCTGTGATTTCTGATAACAGGGATCCACCCCCCATCTTCAGACTGGCCATTGTTTTGCACTTGCTCTTTCTCTCTCTCTCTCTCTTTCTCTCTCTCGTTCTCTCTCTCTCTCTGGCCATTGATGACGTTTTACGTATACGTACTTACCAGCGTATTATTTTCAAACTCGAAAGAAGCGTCAAGGCACCTTGTTAGTAGCCATTTCAGAGTCCGTATTGGAAAACAAAAAACTGAAGGTAGTTTAAAGGTATCCGAACAACTGTACGTCAAAACAAAGCAAATGCCTATATGCTATCAGAATAGAAACAGAAATCGGATTTGCGTAATTCTGATTGTCCAAAGGACGGTGGACTGAGTACTTTTGACAACAAGCACATGAGAGCCGAATACATAGCACTGATTTGGAAATGGAAAGACAAACAGGCAATCAAGTGAAGATTTGCAGTGGACAAAATAGACAATGGTCTGTAAGTTATTTATTGCACTAAGCTTATTTGATAGCATCGTCACAACACACATAAAACAGGAAAACAAGGGAAGGGAATAACCAAATACAGAACATAGTAGTAGTAGTAGTACTAATCACTCTCCTTAAACGGAGCGTCTTTTATCCTTAATATATGAGGTCCCTCCCAAAGGCACACCTGCTGTACGTATGAAGATCTTAATCGGTACAGCAGCGGTACATGATGTACTTCTCCATCGGACGGCCACACTCGGCGCAAATCACCCTCTCAGGGATGGCCCCGTTGGCCCCGGGCAGGATCAGACGGTTGCAGTGATGTGGGGTGTGAAGATCATGAAGATTCGCGTTGAGCGCCGGCACAAAACCCTCTTGTTCAGCTCGTGACTTCCACTGGTCGAACTGAGTCAAGCTTGTTAGGATAGTGTCCCCCTTGGCTTTCGCCATCTCGGCCGACCCTCGGCTGATCAGGGCCCACCCCTGATCACTCCCGTCGAAACCCAGCATCGGCATGATCTCCTGCACTATGGTGTCTTTCTCCGCGGACTTGCCTGGTTGGAATTTTGAGAAAGAGAGAGAACACAAAGTGTATTACAAATCAAACGACCTCAACTCCAACTAATTTTCACAGAAGGTGAAGCCATGATTTAAGGTAGCCCACTGAAGAACTTGGTTCTTTCAGGTTGAATTTGGCCCGTCTGCAGTCCGTTGCGGTCTAAGTGATCGCAACCGTCTGATAATATTTTTAATGGTCCAGATTTGTTTTTAATCTTACACCGGTAATAGATTAAACAAATCTGAACCATTGATTGTCAATATGAATGGTTCAGATTGAACCGCACATCCTTCTCTGCAGAGAAGTCGGATCCTTTCAGGTTTGTGGTTCGGGGTGGTTAGATCCAATTTCATCGTTGGAGCACAAATCTAGCCCTCCTCAATCGGATTCTTATTCAAATTGGAGCCCAAGTTTCATTTGATAACTTAAAGCACTTTAATGCGAAGATACAAATTTTGTTATTTAAGTAAAATTGAGCTATATCATAGTCATAAATTTGAAAGATTCAAAGAGTTTAATTGAATTTTATATACATTTGACTCAATGATTGACGATACTAAGAGCCCTTTAAAAATTCCTTTTTGTTGCATGAATAAGTATATATAGCTACATAAATTTAGTGATTTGGTCTGCCAATATCATAGCCTTACTATTGTCAATAGCAAATTTTCAAACATGCATTACCGTGTTGGGTCTTGGAATGCCACATGCTTTCGAGCCTGACCCAGAAGAACCAGATGAAAGTGAGGTCCGGCAGAATGTGACTGAGTTTTTCCGCAACGATGGTGCTGTTGATCTTTCGGACTTTCTCCCTCGGGTTGCCTTTTCCCACGTACAGCATCTCCAACTGGATACGGGCGGCTTGTGCCACCGCTTTAGCCGTTGTTGTGAACCTCCGTATCCACTCCATGTCCTCCCCTCCGTACAAGCAAATATACTTCCCCTCGCTAATCTGAAGTATAACATCCAACATGTAAGGTGATCCCAAGTCCCAATCTTTACATGGTCACTCCTTTTGCAATGACTATATTGTAAGCATTGAAAACCCTATTGTAGGAGAATCAAAATAAATACACAGCAGAAAAATTACTTACCTTCTGCCATGGTGTTTAAGTCTTCAGAAAAATTCGGAAACCGTTCTGTTCTTCAACCAATATGTTTGATTAACACAAACTCTCACCAATTGATTTTGGAGAGCAATGGATGGGATTTCCAATCTAATCTATATAAGTGTATTCACACCTATGACTTGATGGTAATTAACCACAGATCTTTATATAAATAGATCGGGACCCTTACCCAATGGACACAACCCTTCATACTTTCTTCCATCAAAAAAGTAATAAGACACTTATTCATTAATAGTTGCAACCTTACATATCAACGGTTACTAAACTCATTCATGGATAGTCACTATATTTATTCACAAATAGTCATCAAACATTTTTATGAATAGTCACTAATTATTTAGGCAATATTTTATTTAAATCTAATACCCATATTTTAGTTACTAGCCATATCACTACAAGAATCAATGGTTTTTGCATCCAGAGTATTTGCAACGGGCGAAATCCTGTTGCAAAAGACTAGTATTTGCGTCAGGACCAGATCCCGTTGCAAAATGATCGTATTTGCGACAGCCATTATACCGACGCAAATAACGTAGTCGCTAAAGATCTTTTTTACGCAAATAGCTTGACATTTGCACCGCCCCACGTCTTCAATCGGGCCAGAGATCTAAAGTTGAAGAATCAGTTCTCTCTCTCTCTCTCTCTCTCTCTCTCTCTCTCTCCCCGTCCATTCTCATCCACTGCTATTGGTCAATACCCACACACAACCCACGCTCGGCCGCTCCTCTGTTCATGGCCGGTCGTTTTTGTCCGGCGAATGAAGAGCTCAGAAAACCTAGATCTGATCTATCGACCCCATATTCTGGCTGCTGGTCTTGCACCCAGAACGCCTCTCCATTCTTATGTCGAAGAGGTCAAAGGTGTATCAAAGAAACCCTAGATCCGAAACGTGAAACCCAATGTTTCGATTATGGATTCTGGAAATAGGTCGACATGTGGTTTCAAGTAAGTGACCTTCTCATCTCTACTTAAAATTACGTCTGATTGTGGATGACGTAAGGCTCATACTTTTTGATTACTATTGATTCTAATCCCAATCTATGGTAGGACTAGAAATTTATTAGTTTAGATGGCCGGCAAAGGAAGAGTTATGTGACAATTTTGAATTTGAAATTTGTTTACTGAGTGAAAAATACAAAGTTTATACATAAGAGTGCACTTGGTCATGGGCTTATTTTATTTATATATGCAACTAAATGGAATTTTTGTTGTTGATTAATTGTAGATACAGAGCTTAAAAATTTGAGGAAGTGCATGGACTTATTTTTGTTGTTTCGATTGGTTAAATGTTAAAACCATGAATTACTGCTTTTTGTTTGATGGTAAGCTGGTCTCCATTCATAGTTACACTCCTTTTTGTTTTCTTGCTACCCCACTGATGCTTTTATCTAGTTTTGTGGCCTATGCATTAGCGTATTGTAACTAATGTTTTGTTCTTGTAGTGGAACTCTAAAGGAGATTGAACTTTTGGTTCCGAGGTGGGAGTGCATCTTGGTGGTTTGATTTCCAGCTTGTGATATGGGGTGGATATGTTTGTGGGTAACCACACAAACTATATACTGATGGTTATCTTTCTACAATTTTGTGCTACTAAGACATCAGGTAAAGTTTTGGCTTTGTTTTCTTGATTCAGCCAGAGCTTATCTGTGCGAGTGCCTAAGGTCATAAGAATTACATATAGCGATTATGTACCAAGGTTTATTCTATTTACCCTATTGCTTTTTAACTTTAGTATTAAGTTATTTACCCTCTCATAGTCTCAGTTTGTCAAGGACTTGCAACTTTAGTTATTATTTGTTTACATTGAGATGAAGTAACACTTGGTACTTTTTGCAAAGGGATCGCCACGTACTCATAGATCTCCCTCTTAACCGAGGAACCACCTCCAGCTTTCTTCTTTGTTTTGTTGAAATTTTGTCTGATTTGCATGTGTTAGTTTTTCAGTGATTTGTAATTGATTTGTTGTTTGATTGGTTAATCCTGCGAGCTCTTGTGGATGTCAAGTACTTTTGTTTCTACTTTTGATTTGATAAAAGATTGATATCTTCTTGGTGTAGTGATTTCTCTTGGATTCCTTCATGTGCAATGCAGAAGCAACTCAAAGGGAAGGTTTGGGCATAACGTTGTCGCAGAGAGCACTAAATTCTCTTGCAAAGTACAACTTTGAGCCAAGATCCTATGTAACAGAGGTTAAGCTTGGAGGCTGAAAATGGAGATGCCACTCATCAAATATTAGTGGGTATAAACTTTATTTTTGGTACATGTTTTTTTAATCTATCATTCTTTGTGTATCAAAAGACGATTAGTTTTTCAATGTTCTAGCTAGGAACAAGCCACATTTTAGAATTAGAATTTGGTATCGCTTCCCCTTGGTTTAATGTGCCTTACGATACATATCTATCTTCTTTTACTATTGATCATGTTGTTTGTGCTTCTTCTTTTTTTCTCAACAATAATACTCTGTTTTCATTTGCTTAAAATCTTGAAAGTACAATTTCTCTTTGAAGATGTGCTGCTTTTTCTCTGAAATTCATATGATCCATTTTCATTTCCTTTTATGTTTTCATGTTCCCCTGCTGATGCTTGTGTTTAATTATGTGACCCATTTGAAAATTTGTAGTGATTCACAAACTTCATATCAAACTAGGTAGTTCAAAGAAAAAAGTATTTCCTGGCATGACATGTTCAGTAATGATCTCGTCAAAGGAAGGTAAAACCTTTGATGGTAACATAAGGAAGTGCATTCTTTGCTTTGCTTATTACTTCAGTAGGCATGGGAAATTTATTAATAATGTTTTTTTTGTCCATTGCACTGCACATGAGTTAAAGTTTCCATGTATGTTTGGGGAGTTTAACTTTTTGTTAGGAGTATATTATGTAACATTTATTTGTTTATTTTCTTGTTTCCAGAGAAGGCTACATGGAACTTTTGTACAATGCTAGGTGAAGAACTGCTTTAGTGGTGAGAGGTGAGTACCTATTGTAATACCCTGTTTCATAGTTTCATGCTTCGTTGCCTTCATATTATTCTCTAGTTTTCATACTAATATTGCTTCTTTATTTGGCAGATGCTTGAGAAAAAGATGGTCCGAAGAATGTGTAAGATTAAGTCGCGCGCGCAAAGATTATTTTGGGGACTAACTTGTGTTTATTTTCTTTGACTAGTTCATCCTATTTTTTTTTTCCATTGACTCAATTTTATTTTGAGTATGGTTACCTATGAACATGAATTTGGATTGCAAAAGTATGAATTATTTCCATTCTTGTAAGGACAATTTTGCTAGAATATGAATTCAAAAGTTCTATTTTGTCTGGGTATTAAGGTTCAAAAGGTTTTCGAGGCAGGAATATTTTTTTTTTTGAAAAAAATTCTATTATTTGCGACGGGGTCATTCCGTGGCTAATAACAATCTTTTGTTTTTTTTTTGTTTTTTTTGCAACGGTATACACCTGTCGCAAATACTACCTTTTCCCGTTGCAAATACTTTGCCACGGGAAAAACCCATTGCAAAAAGTATTTGCCACCCCACCATCTGCCACCAGTCATTCCCGTCGCGATCCCGTCGCAAAAGGGCTTTAGCAACGGGAATCCACTATTCGCAACAGTATTTTCCTGTTGCGAAGAGTATTATTTCTTGTAGTGTATGTTTTGCAGCTAGAGATTGTTACTTGGACCGTTGGACACGCACAAATAAATGTGGACATGACTCGTAATGAGATGAAAAATCAAAATTTTGGTGGTTTAGTGCAGTCTTGGATCAAAGTTACATACCCAAGTAAAGATCGACGGTTCAATAGATTCAACCAACAGCTCAATCCTCCAACTCTCATCCTTCCACAAACCATCCTCTCTCGTTGTAGTAAACGGGAAAGCCAAGTACCCCCAAATCCACATCATGTGGATAGCGTTGGTGTTCACAACTCTCCCTTGTGGGTCGAGCGCCACGAGCATAGGCTTCTTGTAGAAGTGCCATACTTCCTTGATGTACTTGATCACAGATGGATCGAGCAACGAAGGGTGGTACACAGAGTACCACGCCATCTGTGCTTGTACGCGCTCGAACTGCTTTTGCTTCACTTCGCTCCACGGGGTTGATCTGTCCACCACCGGGAGCCACACGATCTCGTATTGGCTTTCTGGCCGTGATGGGTTTTGTCGGGACTCGCTGTACATTTGGTCGAGAATGAAGAGTTCTTGGTCGGGGTAGAGGTCCAGGTCTGAAATGAATAGCAGCACATTCCTCCTCCTCAGCACATCAAGGATAACCTGTTGTCATCCAAATGCATCAGTTTCTGGAAAAAAAATGAAATCAAAACTTTGTTTTGTTGATGATTGTTTTTTTGTTGTCATTCAAGTGCAAACCCGTTTCTTTAAGTGACCATCCCAGAGAGGCAGCTGATCCTCCTTGCCATATATCAGAGCCTTTAGGATCTTAATGTTATCCATGTGCGGTGCATCGAAGAGTCGAACAAGTGTCAGATATGCTTCGATGCGTCTTTTCTCATCTGCAAATAGACCACGATTTCTAGTAATGCATCTCATATTCCATGTAATGCCTCAGCCTTAGTCTTTCAAAATACCACGTGACTGTGGTTCTGGCTATGTAGAGGTCACCTATCTAAATTAGATATGTGACTATCTACTATCGACTAAGCACACGAGCATGTTCTTTTGAAATTAAAGGCGAGATACGATCTCTCATGTTTTGTGATCTAAATTTGTTCCGTGATGCATGATTCATGCAATTTTTTTTTTTTTTTTTTTTCTGTCAAACGGAAATTCAATTCATGCAATATTAATTATTGAATTAGTTACCAATGTGCTGATAACAGAGAACCAGTTGCTTCTGTAGGTGGCTGTGTATGTTGCTGACCTTGTGGGCCAAGCTAGAAAGCTCCCAAGCCTCTGTAGTAGATGATATGTACCTAACAATAGTGACGAAATTCAACAAACTTGTTTGGCTTTATAATATTCAACATCGAAATTTCACTACAAAAAAAAATCAGACTATTTTTTTTCAGACAACTGTGTTTGTAGAAACTTATTCACTTTGGTGGATGGAGCGCACACTCCACGAGAGTGAATTCGGTGCGACAATACTGCATTTCGACCATTTGTCCAGAAAATTTTATGAGCTCTGACTGAGAAAAAGGTTAAGGAGAACATACTCATGCCCCATGCCAATGAGGTTCATGATCTGCGATGCACAAGCCACAATGCTCCTAATAGTCCAATAAACCGCCGTGGGAATATGTGCAGTTGCGGTAACCAATTCCGGAGTTTCAACTGTTATGTACTGAGACGGGAGCTCCTTGAACTCGATAATGCACTTGGTCACGTCGAGCATGGCCTTGATCAGGGTGGTCAGGGCTTCAAACTTAGGTTTGAGAGAATCGCCTCGTTCCAGAATGTCTGGAAGTTTCTTGAGGTGTGCCACGGACCTGGCGAGAGGGTTGGTTGGGTAGAGCTGGGCCACTAGCCAGAATTCGCCGTAGTTGATGGCGAATGCTGCCAAGGCTATCACAACCTTGGCATCCCACATGTAGCTTGAAAGCGTGTTGAAGAGGCCTACAGTGGTTGCGTGAGCATCGGAGCCCCCTGAACACTTGCAGGATATCTGTTACAAGAACAACATTGATCATGGTTTTATTTGGGGATATACCCATTGAAAGCCAACTATTATTATACTAACTCTCTCTCTCTCTCTCTCTCTCTCTCTCTCTCTCTCTCTCTCGGCAATGGGAATTTAACCTACCTCGCAGGCAATTCTATTAATTGGGTATGCCAAAACTTCAAGCATGTCACTAAACCCACTGTGGAGGGCCTTTTCATCCAGTGCCTCTAGTTGTGCCTGTGTTATTGCCTGCACAACAATTTCAGTTAGTTAGGTAGTCGTACTAATCACGAAGCCATGCACAAGTAAACATAAATTATTCGTCAGTCCAAACTGGACTCTCCACGGCCACGCTGTTGTGGATCTCGTATATTTGGTAGTCTAGTAGACCCCACAACATCTATGTGGTCGCAGAGAGTCGGGACCAATCTAATGATTACGATGGAAGCAAACGATTCAGGCATGACGAGTGTATCAAACATAGATAACCCAACAGGTTAACTGCGCGCGCCTGTATACTTACATTAGCAGTGCCAGGGACGATGAGAGTGGCACGGTGCATGACGTCCTCGACGACGTGGAGCAGAGGCTTGACGTCGAATTCGCGGCCGTCAGGTGTGTGGGTGGCCATGATTTGCTTCATCATGACGTTGTCATCGGACGTTGTGAACAAGCCGCGGTCGCCCCTGCTTCTGGTGGGTACCACTGCGGTGGTGCTGGCCATGGAGGGAAAGGGTAAGAAGGTCTTGGGTTGAGAGAGAGAGAGAGAGAGAGAGAGAGAGAGACTGTTGATGGATTGTGGTGGTTTGGAGTTGGTTACCGTCTTAAGTTCTTTTTAAACTCGTTTAAACAAGAGGGTGAAAGGGGCTACTCATGAGTGAATCAAGTACCTTGCTTCCAATACTAATTACCTAATTTATCAAAACAAACCAATTGCTTGAATCGTGAAACACGGGAAATGCAGTTTTCCTCCGGCCCTAGGAATTCCGTGAACCTAGGACTCATGGGAATCATTTATTTGCTCAAGTCCCTTTTTCCTTAAAATCCCGATGTACATCAATTCCCTATTTTTTAGAAAATTTCAATTTTTCTCTCTTCCATATCTTCTCAAGAATTCTCAACAAAGCAAAAACAAAAAATATGGAGAAAACCTCCGTTTAAAAAAAAAAAAGAACTGGAAAAATCTAATGGAATTCATCCAACCCTAATGCTAGTATCCCGGAGAATTCTGGAAGAGTATTGTACATGCTAGAATGGAATAATATAATGGAAAAATCTTTGGAATAAATTTTCATAATAAAGGGTTTTGAGTCTTTCCACATATGATTCTCTCTCAACCCCAAAGTTTGCATGCAGTGTTTTGGAAAAAAAAAAAAATTTGTATCCAAAAGAAAAAGAACCGTATTCAAATAACGAGTCTGTATGAGCGCGCATACTTCTGGTAGCAATTTTTTTAAATTTGTTTTGGTATCAAGAGTTCGGACTTGGTTTTTATAATAATTAATTAATTAACTAGCAAAGAACCCATTGTGTCATCGATCCCTTCCAATATAATCTGTTTAGCAATCAAATTGAAAACTTGAATCAAAGCAAAGAAAGATTGTCTGACCGTATAATTTATTCCTTGATAAACAATAGCAAAAGTAACTATAAGTAGTTTTCTCTTTTTTTGAAAGTGTATAGTTTTCTCTTCAAATTAAAGTGATTCAGTCAATCTACTGCTATTATGATTAGAGTTTAGTTTCAGAGACCCAGCTTAAATTGATTTCTTTTTTTTGACTCGGCTTAAATTGATTTCTTTACTTACGCTTGAAACCATAATACGCGGTGTATGAGATAATCTATTCCTAGAATAATGGGATTCTAATTTCCTTATCACGCAGAAGCTTTCCTAAAATTAAAACAGGACCTTGGATTGTTGGAGTTAATGGTGAAAATGATTAATTTCCATTAGGTAGAAGGGCTATCTTCCGTTAAATAGAAGCTAGGCAGAGTAAATTGGGATTTTAAGAAGAATGGACTTGGACCAATGAACGGTTGCCATGCATCCTAGGTTAAGGAAAGTCTTCCTTTTGCGATAGGAGGAAAACCTCGTTCAAGTGATAACCACTCTCAGAAGTGTCTCACTCACTGATCACTCTCACATAGAGTATTTAATATGGGTAAATTCCACAAACATCCCTTTGATTTAGATGAAATCACACTTCATACCCCTCTTTTAAAATCACAATGCATACCCTCATAGAAAAGCACATGTTAAACATAGAGGTGTCGAATGGGCCGCGTCGGCACAAGCACGGCACATGCACGACACATTTAGTATCGTCACGACCAGGCATGGTATGGGCCCGACACGAACATGAAGGTGGGCTGGATTGGGCCATCGTTTTGGAGCCCATGACACAAGCTCAGTTAGTCATGGGACACAACACGGGCATGGGCATGATTAGGCACAGTGAAGCACAGGCACAGTTAGGCACGAGGCACAACATGGGCACTGCTAGGCACAGGGCACGACACGGCACGGATATGTATAAGGGCACAAAAGTAGTTTTTTTTTTTTTCCATAAAAAATACTACTCCACTAGTAAGAAACATCAAAAAATGAATAATTTAGGCCATTGTAACATGCTTCTCACATGAGTCATGACCCGTTCAATAAAAGTTACAAAAATGCTAGGAACACATTAATTCAAACACAATACCAACAGTCATACACTATTATTGTTTCTACGGTTCTCTCTATCTGTGGCGTTATCTTCACAGATTTACTAATCACAGGAAAATCCCTCCCTCCTTCCTTCATATAGCAGTGTCTCAAATCCTCGATCTCCTCAATGTAAAAGATCTTCTGCCTTCTTCGCTCATTTTGTATTTTTTTGTATTTATTTTTATCTTGAGGAATGTATATGATTGATAGTTGAGTAAGTGCCAATCTAGTTTGGATATATTCATTTCTTATTTATAATTACATTCATTGATACTTGAGTCCAATCTATATTCCACAGTCAACTCCTTAAATCTAATGTTAAATGCTACCAATTCCCTGTGTTTAGGAAATTTCAGTTTCTCTTTCTTCCATATCTTCTCAATAAAACAAAAAGAATAAGAATGGAGAAAACATATCTGTTCAAAAAAAATGTAAGAGATCTAATGGAATTCATCCAACCCTAACACTAGTATCCTGGAGAATTCTGGAAGCGTATCGAACATGTTAGAATGGAAAAATCTGACGGAATAAATTTTCATAACAAAGGGTTTGAGTCTTTCCATATGCACGATTCTCTCTCACCCCCAAAATTTGCATGCAATGTTCTGGGGAAAAAAGAAATGCATCCAAATAATTTCGAAAGAAAACGAACCGTTATTCAAATAACTTTAGCAACGGATTAAAAAAAATAACTTTAGCAACGGATTAAAAAAATTAACTTTAGCATGTAACAAACCTGTATGCTCGTACTTCTGGTAGCTTCTTTTTTTTATTTTTGGGTATCAAGAGTTCGTACTTGGTTTTTATTGTAATTAAGTAACTAGTAAAGAACCCATTGTTTCATCCTGAATGGGGGATGATGCTATGCAGTGGTGTGCGTAACACCATGTTGCGCACTCCAAGCCGTCGGATTGTGCATCCGATGACTCAGATCAATCTTATCTCGGTAATGAATCGCTCCGTTTCATCCCTTCCTATATAATCTTGTTGGCAATATAATGGAAAACTTGAATCAAAACAAAGAAAGATTGTCTGACCTTATAATTTATTCCTTGATGAACAATAGCAAGCATGACTACGAGTTTTTCTTTTAAATTGATTGGGTCGATCTACTGCTACTATGATTAGGGTTTAGTTTTAGAGACACAACTTAAATTGATAATGGAATTCTAATTTTTCATCACGGAGGAGCTTTCCAAAAAAAACAAAAAAACAAAACCTTGGTTGTTGGAGTTTGAAAAGGATTAATTTCCGTTAGGTAGAAGAGTTAGAAGCAGGTATAGTAAATTGGGATTTTAAGGAGAAAGTGACATGCTTCCTAGGTTGAAGAAATTTCTGCTACTAGGGCAGGGGAAAAACCGCATTCACATGATATCCCAAAAAAATAAAACCTTCGTTGTTGGATTTAACAGTGAAAATGACAAATTTTCATTAGGTAGAAGAGTTAGAAGCAGGCATATAGTAAATTGGGATTTTAAGGAGAAAGGGACATGCATCCTAGATTGAAGAAATTCCTGCTACTAGGTCCGGCGCGATTATTAAATGAGTCCGGCATGACACGACACCATACAAAGCATGCTAGCTAGGCATAGGAATTACGGCACGGCCTGTTCGACATCTCTAGATCCAAGTACGGGAAACATTGACTTCGATCATTATCTTTACACACAGCAAAACAAAAAGAAAAAGAATGGAGAAAACATATCCGTTCAAAAAAAAAAAAAAAGATCGGCAAACGGAACATTTTTATAAAACTCGATAGGAGTACATCGAGGAAAATCAACCTAAGCCAAAGCTTAGTTGAGCCCAATTTTACAAACACAACCAACCGACAGTTGGAGTCACTCCTGAGAATTGGGTTACAATTTTAGTTTGCGGATACCATTTAAAAAAATCTTGAACTCCTCTACGGTGCAGACCTTGATGTCGAACTTCGCCTTCATCCACATCGCCACTCTAGTTTTTACTAAATCCCCCACCTCCCAAGCTTGTTTCATAGAATCGTTGAAGATAGTATCATTCCTTACCAACCAAAGAGACCACAACATAGCATAGAAGCAAGCTTCCCAAACATGTTTCTCTAGGTTGGAGAAACCATTAACAAACCACCATTTTGCTAAGTTTGGTACAGAACTTGGGCAAACCCATTTGATGCTACACCAATCTAGGATTATCGACCAAACACTCCACGAGAAATGACAGTGAAGAAACAAATGCTGGTGAATTTCTAGATTCAGGGAGCATAAGGGGCACATTGTTTCATCCAACCCTAACGCTAGTAAAGAACCCATTGTTTCATCCCGAAATGGGGGATGGTGCTACATGTGCAGTGGACCAGTGGTGTGCACAACACCATGCTGCACACTCCGCACCGTTGAATCGTGCATCCGACGGCTCGGATCGATTTTATCTTGGCAATGAACGGCACCGTTTCATCCCTTCCTATATAATCTTGTTGGCAGTCTAATGGAAAACTTGAATCAAAACAAAGAAAGATTGTCTGACCTTATAATTTATTCCTTGATGAACAATAGCAAGCATAACTACGAGTTTTTCCTTTAAATTGATTGGGTCGATCTACTGCTACTATGATTAGGGTTTAGTTTTAGAGACACAGCTTAAATTGATAATGGAATTCTAATTTTTCATCACGGAAGAGCTTTCCAAAAAAAATAAAAAAACAAAACCTTAGTTGTTGGAGTTTGAAAAGGATTAACTTCCGTTAGGTAGAAGAGTTAGAAGCAGGTATAGTAAATTGAGATTTTAAGGAGAAAGGGACATGCTTCCTAGGTTGAAGAAATTTCTACTACTAGGGCAGGGGAAAAACTGCATTCACATGATATCCCAAAAAAATAAAACCTTCATTGTTAGAGTTAACAGTGAAAATGATTAATTTCCGTTAGGCAGAAGAGTTAGAAGTAGGCATAGTAAATTGGGATTTTAAGGAGAAAGGGACATGCGTCCTAGATTGAAGAAATTCCTGCTACTAGGCCCGGCGGGATTATTAAATGAGTCCGGCATGACACGACACCATACAAAGCATGCTAGCTAGGCACAGGAATTACGGCACGGCCTATTCGACATCTCTAGATCCAAGTACGGGAAACATTGACTTCGATCATTATCTTTACACACAGCAAAACAAAAAGAATAAGAATGGAGAAAACATATCCGTTCAAAAAAAAAAGAGAAAAAGGTCTAATGGAATTCATCCAACCCTAACGCTAGTATCCCGGAGAATTCTGGAAGAGTATTGAACAAGTCAGAATGGAAAATCTAATGGAATAAATTTTCGTGACAAAGGGTTTGAGTCTTTCCATATGCACGATTCTCTCTCACCCCCAAAGTAAGGGTCATCATTTAGCCCAAAGGCCCGCGTCCCGCCCAAAGCCCGCCCGGCCCGCCGGGCTTTTACCCGGCCCGAGCCCGTAAAACGGGCGGGCTAGCCCGGCCCGTAGTTTGTAATGGGAGGGCTCGGGCCTATGAATTTTTACTCGCCCCGCCCGTAGGCCTGGCCTGTGAGCCGGCAAAGCAGCCCGCCCGTGGTACCCGTCCAAAAGCTCGCCAACGGGCCCGCCTATTAGCCCAAAATCCCACAAAACCCTTTCTTTTTTCCCTTGGTTTAGTTTTGCCCAAGGAAATTTAAGCCCGCCCATTGGCCCGCCCGGCTTTTGGCCCGCCGGCCCCAATTGGGCTAGCCCATGGACCGGGCTTAGGCTTCAATTTATGGTAGGTTGTCTGGCCCGCCCGGCCCGCCAAAAAGAAAAAGTCCGGTCGGCCCGGCCCGTGGGCGGGCTTGGGTAGACACTTGGCGGGCTGGGCCGGCCCGGCCTTGCCCGATGATGACCCTTACCCCAAAGTTTGCATGCATTGCTCGGGGGGAAAAAATGCATCCAAATAAT
This sequence comes from Rhododendron mucronatum var. ripense, assembly GCA_019656295.1. NCBI lineage: Eukaryota > Viridiplantae > Streptophyta > Magnoliopsida > Ericales > Ericaceae > Rhododendron > Rhododendron mucronatum. The sequence goes on along the minus strand of BPLT01000014.1, from coordinate 1,019,256 downwards.
TTCAAAAGAAAAAGAACCGTTATTCAAATAACTTTAGCAAAAATTCTAAGAGCAGGGACAATCCGCAGGGACAACGTGTTTGGCCCCATTTTGGATCCCAAAAAAATCTAGAAAAATATCCATAAATTTTTGAATATTATTTTATGGGACCCTGTGAAAAATCAGCTCCAGCGGATATCGGTAAGTATTACTTTTGAATAAGTAGGGGCGAAACTGTCAATTCGTCCCTACTTATCCAAAAGTAATACTTACCGATATCCGCTGGAGCTGATTTTTCACAGAGCCCCTTAAAATAATATTCAAAAATTTATAAATATTTTTCTAGATTTTTTTGGGATCCAAAATGGGGCCAAACGCATTGTCCCTACGGATTGTCCCTGCGGAGTGTCCCTGCTCATAGCAGGACTGTAACTTTAGCATGTAATAAACCTGTATGCGCATACTTCTGGTAGCTTTTTTTTTGGTATCAAGAGTTCGTACTTGGTTTTTATTGTAATTAATTAACTAGTAAAGAACCCATTATTTCATCCCGAATGGGGGATGGTGCTGCATGTGCAGTGGACCAGTGGCGTGCACAGCATAGAGTAGGGAAGTCTCACTCATCCTCACCCTCACGGATCGAGTATTCAAGAGGGCAAAATCCACAAACACTCCTTCGATTCAGATTAAATCACACTTCATACCCCTCTTCTAATTAAAATCACATTGCATATTAGGGCATACCCTCCCAGAAGAGCATGATGCAATCCCTGAAATGCACCATAGTGCAAATGAGCGGAGCCTTGCTTGGGTATACTCTTTGGTATACACTAACGGTTCACAGCATTTTATGGGACCCACTTAAGGGTTCCACACAAATTATTAGAGTGGCTCAATTTCTTTTAAATATTTTTTAAGCATTTCTGTAACAAAAATTAGTTACGTCGGATACCGGTAAGACCTTGATTGATTCTACGCTCAATTTTTCGTCAGCAAATTGGACGTAGAATCGATCAAACAATTACCGATATCCAACAGAGGTGATTTTTACTAGAATGCCTAAAAAATATTTTAAACAATCAAAACGGCGCCTATCACTTGTATCCAAGACCGTAAGAATCCTTAGATAGAAGGAGATTCCAACTCAGCACCCTTTGAGTGAGATTTTGAGAAGAGTTACTATTTGGAGAGCAATGAAACATGTATCTTTGTTTGATTGTAAGTTTTGAGATACAAAAATTTTATAGGTTTGCGTATTATTTCATCTTTAGTAATTTTTTTTAACTATTTAACTAACTTTTTAATTTTTGAATAGAAGTACGCTATGTATATCTAAAAAGTTAAAAACAAGTAAAATTTTTGATAAAAAATCACTAAAGATGAAAAATTACAAATGACGAAACAGTGAAAATTTTGGCAGAGGAAATTTCTGAAAGGAGAAGTACTAAACAAAGGTGTTTCATATCACTCGTGGTATATATACACCAAAATGGTACACACGCAATGTCGTATACACCAAATGGAAATGTATTTGTGGTTTTATCATTTTGATCACACTGGCCTACACCAAGCTGGCTTGGGACCGAACTTAAAAATCTATCAATTAAATGCCGGATCGAGAAATGCTAGGTCCACAACTATTTGAACACAATATTAAAGAAAATCCCTCATATATAGATGAGTTCCATACACATTTAACACGCGGAATCTATATGTGTGTGTGAGGTTGTGTTTGATGTTGTATTCGGATGGTTACCAGTATTCGACTCAATTAGACTCACGAACCTGTAGTATATGTATATTATGGGGATTTTATATAATTGCATAGTGAAAATTTTAAAACTTGTACAAATCTAAACATTTACAATTACTAAAAACTTATGTATATATTTTTATCTTTTTAAATGTATATGAACGTATTTATGTACATATTAAAAATTTTATTTGCAGCTTTAGACCTTTATGAAAACATAAATATATGATATTATTGGGATGTTAAGGTTCGTGAACAAGCTCGAGTTCGACCAAAATCAAGGCTAGTTCAGTTCGAGTTCGGCTCATCATAATTTTCATTGAGTTTGACTCGAGTTCGCTAAAAACCTTAATGAATGAATCTGAACATTTTAATATCCGACTTGATTTGGCTCGTTTACAGCCCTAAGTATTACAGTACTACATATCCCCACATTTGGATCTAGCCCAGTTGGTGCACATCTCTGGTCCTCCCACATTTGGGTCTAATCCAATTGTCATCTCCTAGTCCTTCCCATGTGGAAGGCCATAGTTCTAGTCCCATCTTGGCCATGTGGGATTTAGGACTATGGATAGCCACTGTAGATTAATCTACTAACTCCCTGCTAACGTATACAATATGAGGGGAAAAAATCTTGTAATCTAAAGCATCTAAAAATGACACACATTGGCTAATTAATTACTACTAATACAAACTCCATATTTGAGCATTAAATTTGCGACTAATTTTGCAACGACATTAATTGTTGGCTTTACGCTAACCTCTTCTTTAAATTTAGTGGAAGAGAATCGGAAAAAAGAAAGGCGGGGGGGGGGGGGGGGGGTGGGGTTTTGCAAAATCGGGGCAGCGCACATGTGACAGGGTACCAACTAAATGAGCCCAATACGAAAACAAAATAAGCCCAAACACAAACATAAACTTTCGTCCAAATAAAATAAAAAAAGACAACAAGGTATTAATTTCAACAGACATTTCGTAAGTGATTCGGGATTCCCCCCCATAAGGAAGCATGATATTTCATCCACATTGTTTCGAAGGAAAAGGAATAGTACATATAAGAAAGATGGATTTTATTGTTGTTAGGCACTGAAGATTGAAGAACTTCTACCATCCGTACACCTAACTTGTTCTCGGAGAGAGAGAGGCACAATTAAAAGATTCTTGACTCATTTGGAATGAAACTCAAAATCGACGTGGGGAAATTTTTGTGAATTCCCCAACAAGGATCAAACAAAATTTTGTAGCCTAAGTGCTATGCAGGGAAGCTTGTGTCTTAGATTTTGGTAGTTTTTGCTCACTTTTCTTTGTTCAGATGTAATCTCCGCCTTCAAATTTTTGAATGAAATGAATGTGTCATTGTTATAAAAAATAAAAATAAAAAAAACTGCCCCGGAAAACGAATAGCACAAGCATGATGTGCACAATGCAAGTGAGTCAAGTGACCGTTAACTGTACGGTAATTAACCGCTAATAACTGCCACTTCAAATTCAAATCATCAACCGTATAAATAAACTCAGCCCAATAAAAAAAAATTCCACCAAACTTCATACTCCTTTTGCAAAAAAATCAAACCACCAAAATGGAGCAAACCAAAGGAGACATAGGAATCAAAATCTACATCGCCACCCCTCCAAACGAGGAACTCCCCACCACCATGGCCGCCGCCAGCCGGAAATGGCGCGCAGTGGTGGCCAAGGGCGTCCAGAAGACCCTCTCCAAGACCTCACTCCTCGCCAACTTCCTCCCCACCGGCACCCTCCTCACCTTCGAGACACTTGTCCCCACCGTCTACCACGGCGGCGGTGAGTGCACCCACGTCACCACCCTCATGGTCACCGCCCTGCTCTCCTGTGCGCGCTCTCCTGCTAGCTTCTTCTTCCACTTCACGGATAGCTTCCGCGGGCCAGACGGGCCGGTCTACTACGGGTTCGTCACGCCCAACGGGCTGGCCGTCTTCAAGCCTGGCAACGAAGTACAAGTGCCTAGAGAGGAAATGTAAAGGCTCGGGCTTTCGGATTTCGCCCCGCCGGCATGTCGGCCCTGGTGTTCTTGGCCATAGCATTTTCGGACCGCTGGGTCATGGGTTGCTTGTTCCCGGGAATCATGAGAAGGAGATGGATGAGGTTATGGAAGGGTTTCCTTTGATGGTTGGGATTATTTGCAGTGGGTTGTTTCTTGTGTTTCCTAATACTAGGTATGGTATCGGGTGCATGGCTACTTGATTAAATTGTGTTGGTTTATTTAATTTCGTCGTAACCGCGATCTTAGTTATAATAGTTCAACTTTAATCAGTACTGCGGTATGAGTCATATTCAAAAAGAATCTGGCTTGCGTATGAGTATTTTTGGTTTAGTGCCAATTTTTTTTGTTGTAGCAGAGTTAATAGATCTTTTGAGACATGAAGGCATTGAGAAATGAATTTGATTAATTTCTTATTTTATGACCAATTGTAGACAGGGCCGGTCCAATGGGGAGGCCCAAGAGGCCGCCGCCTTGGGCCTCCACATTTTGGGCCAAAAATGGGACACCCCTTTCTAAATAAGTATATATATTTTCTGTGTGTAATTATAACAAAAACTCCTTTGGTGGTTTAATGGTAAAGTGTTTGCTCTTTTACATAAGTTGCTTAGGTTTAAATCCTGATAAGGTATTTTTTTGTAGTGTCTTTGCCAAAAAAAAAATTTCTCCTATCACACAAATTGAGGCTGCTGTGATTCAAACTTGAGTCTTCGAATATTATTGCAACCATACAAGCCATTAAGTCTGAAATATTTATCATGTTGAATAGTATGACTGAAAATTATATATAGAAAAGTATTTTTGTTTATTGTTTTTAAATTATAAAATTTATGTAGGACACTATTCCATCACTCGGCCTAAAACATTCAAATGCCTTGGGCCGACCCTGATTGTGGAGTTGTGTATTGGATGGATAACAACTTGAGAATTGTGTCGAATTTTCTATTGTAACTGCAAAAATATGTGTTCAATTGTGGCTCATGTACGTCGAATGAATCCGCCATGCATATTGTCCAGCCAACCTTTTAGGTAGGCATCGATTTATATATAGAAAATTTGATACATGAATTTACCTTCATAATGTATATTTTTGGGTAACTTAGCTTGAAATAGAAAAAAAAAAAAAAAAAAGCTAACCGAATATAAAGCCTAAAAAGGGCATACCTTAGGAGGAAAAAAGAAAACAAAAAGAGAAAATCTAAAACCTAAATAAAACATAGTAGATATTTAATAATGCTCAAAGCACACTTCAAGAAAGCAACACAAATGACATGCAAGCCTTAAGTCCTTGAAGCCTTCAACATCTTTATTTTCTCTCGAAGCTTCTTCCTAGTTTCACCTCTAGCGGGTGTTGGTGATGTGGAATCACCCACCACCTGATTCAAGCTTTGATGAGGTCCAATGAAATCGCCTTCCAAAGGGATCCTTGGAGGCTCTCGAAAACGTATTGATTGACGGAGAGCCACCGGAGGAAGCTCTTATTGATTGCTACCTTGACCATGTTCAACCGGAGTAGAGACACAAGATACAAGATAAAGTACAACCGAAGGAGGCACAATCCCTGCATCACCTTTGTTTGTTACTTTCACAATGGCGGTGGCACCCGAATCCTCACATCTCTCTAGTTTGCCAACTTAATTCGTTTGCTGTAGAAGAAACACATAAAGAATAAGAGATGGCCAAAGGAGTTCTTTTGGCTTTCTTCCTCTTCACCTCGACCCATTCATCTTTATCTCCATCAACTCTCTCCTTATAGCAGCTCGCTCTTGAACAACCGGGACTACTTGTCCTACTGGCTCCTTGGCAATTCGCTCTTTAACAACTGGGACTTCTTGTCCTACCATCTCTTTGGTTTTCCTCACTTGAGAAGGAGGAGCTTGGGGCTTGACTACGCAAGCATTAGTAGTATGGCCAAAAATTTTGGAAACAAGGCCAGCTTGATGTTTCCAAGGAAGCTCTACTCTAATTTCATAAGGCTCACCGTAACCCAAATTTACAACAAATATCTTGGGAATATCCTTTGCCGCTTCCACTTCAATACAGACACGAGAAACATCAACCGGCTATGATCTTGTGTGAACTCGATCATCAAGGTATAGCTAGGGGGTTACTAATATAACTAGCAATATAACTCAAACCATCTTCGGTCTATGATTCAAAGGGAACATTGTAGAGTTTAACCCATACCGGAACACTAAAGAAGGCGCCTTTAGTAAGATGCATTCTGCTTGACGGATTCCTAGACCTAAAATAATGGGTTGCCCCAAGCGTAGGGCGGAGTCCGACGTAGCATAATATCCGGTAAGTCCGGAGTCGAATACACAGAGATGGTAATGTGTGCTGATTAAAAACTCGGATTGTTATAATTTAAATGGGCTCTTAGGTAGCCACCCCTTGTCGTTTCTGATTGAGATTAACTAAAATCTAAGAATTGATTGTACTTTTCAAATAATTAAAAGAGGTATGGTCGTAGGGTTTACAGCACTCGTAACCAGTCCGAATTAAAATGCTTTATTCGGTGTTCTTAAAAACTTTCAATTTTGGATTGAAAAAGATACCCCACAAGATGCGAGACCATATGGTCGCCGTATGCCCATGCGCAGCGAAGAATGAGTTTTGGACCCCCATTCCCCCGTTCACATGGGCTCCGACGATGCCCGGTTCATCCGCGGGAAGTATTTTCCAATTTAAAATCATTTTTTTCATTGTTTGATAAAAGAAGCAATACCCAGACTAGTCACGGTGTGCTAATCACCCCGCGATCCTACCCATACGACTACTCACTAAACATCAAACAAAAAAAATGAAAGAAACCCTGAATTGAAACATACTTCTACTAAGCGAGATGAAAAATAAACAAGAAATCTAAGTTAAACAAGAACCAACAAACAACTTTTATAAAGAACAGAAATTAAACGAATTTCTGAAATGCGAATAATTAAACAAAGCTTCAAAACTGAAAGGGAAAACTCGGAACAAAAATAAACAATATTCAAAACAAAAAGCTAAACCTCACAGCCCCTCTGTTGATCTCGGCAGTCGCCTATTTCGCGTGATTCCAAGAAGATATCACGGCAGTCCATTTCTTCGTTTTGTCCGTACGTGTGAATCCAAGAAGATTATCCCAGCGCCTTTCTTCTCTTACCACGTGATTCAGAAGTCGAGAGCGCAGCCCTTTATTTTCTCTGTTGTGCGTGCGTGGGGGATCCGTCAGCAAGAGCCCTCGCCTCCTTTTTATATTCCTTGCCGTCTAAAACCTTTTTTTAGACCAGAAGTCCTAGTATTGGCCCATTGATAATCTTAATCAGATTACCTCCCGGCCTACACGTTTCCTTTGTGTCCACAAGCCATATTCCAATTCTCCAAAATCAGCCCAACATCATTGGCCCATGATAATTTCCAGCCACACCCACGTGCAAAGGCTAGCAGGAATTTGATCCAATGCTTCTCGCTTTATTTTATCAATCGCTTGATTAATTTCATCGGCGCCAGCTTTGCTTGACACAAAATAAAATTCAACTTGGCACTTTAGCTCCAAATATTATTCATCTGCTCCATGAGTTCTGAAACATAAATAACAAGTATCAAAGCTCAAATAACATACTAAACAGACATAACAAGCCTAAGTTAGGGAGCGCAAATAGGCATATTTACGCACCTATCACATTCCAGGATGCTACTTTTTAATCACTATATGTTTGCCCCCACAGAAATATGGACCGTTCTCAAGAATGTAGTCCAAAGCTACTGCGTCCCTAAAGTTGAACACGAAAAATCCATTGTCTAGAGTGACGACATCCTCAGCATCGATTTTCCATACCCATTGAGCCCATTATCTAACTTGGAAGTAGGATAAACGTTAGCCCACAATTGCATTTTTCCATTTCAAAGCTCCATTTTCAGAAATTTTAGTCGGAATCATGACTTGACCATTCTCATACACAATTGGAAACTTCTCAAGGTGTTTACTTTGCTTTCCGTTTTTTACTAAAATCTTCCGGTTTGTCCAAGCATTAGCTTGACCTCCCGATTTGTCCCTTGAACAAGATGAGTCTTAGCAACCACACTCAAAGTTCGAGCAGTCGGACCCTGAGGAGGTGTCTTAGACACTCCTTCATAATGTATGCTGTTTGATTCTCCATCGATCGCGGTTCTAGTGGATATCTTCTTCTTAGTACGTAGCGATGCCCTAAAAAATCATTACGGCTATTCTTGTTTTTTTCTTTTTTCCGGTCAATCGAAAATTATTAGGGCTATATATTGAAAAAGATGTTATACACATAATATAATATAGCTAGTTAGAGAAACCTACACCAACATGAATTTCACAGTGGGTTCCAAACACAAAATCTCAAGCCAAACACATCTAGTAGATATGGCGGATCAAGTGAAGGTCTACGGCAATGTGTACGTCCCGGGGTTTCACCAGTTCTGACCCGAACTCAAATTAATTGGCAACCAAAACTTAACCCATGGTTGAGAATTGGGTAATGACAGCCCGGATCAATTCGGGCATCTATCGTTTGGAATAGGTTGCGAATTTGCCACAGCTGGAAAAAGAAATAGAAATGCTAGGGACTACGAGTTAAAAGCGCTACGAAATGGTGACGGAGCCACGCTTGGCTTAGGTTACATGGGTCCAGGGCCATTACTGAAGCTGAAGGCTGTGGAACTGATCAGAATTAGTCTTTCGTAGCCTCACTTTTTGTTTGAGAATTTTCCCTGAGTGCTTCTAATTAATAGAGAATCTATCCCTCCCTGAGCTTCTTGAATCCTGCGCACGAAAGTACTCTTCAGCGACACCCCAGTCCGGTTGACTGACCGGAAATGTCCTCCGACGACCAAGTCAGTCACAAAGGATTAGACAACTGGAATTAATAATGCTTTTTATTCTCTATCAACTCCTGTTATATCTCTTATTCTATCATTCCTCCTCCCCTTAGCATTTCATCAAGCGGGATATGCGCCGGTGCTGGAGGAGTCAGTCTTCTCTTTCCCGGCATGAGGTCCTTAATTTGAATGAATGAACGCTGGGTCTATCAAACTATGCCATCAAACTAGGTCTATCAAACTATGGAGTCACAACTCTCAGGTACTGTCTCAGTTATGCATCATTGCAAATTGTAATTTTTACTTTTGTGGGTGTACGTATACTAATTTATGGTTGGAACCTTGCCAACTATTTATAAGTGTGGTTTCTAGTCCTTTTTCCTTCCATTCCTTGTCAGGCTCAACTGTCTATTCTCCGGTTGGCTGGGGTGATGAAGAGTGGTGCTGCCGCTCTCAACCAAGCTTCAAGCTGGGAGAGAAGAGCTCCTGACCCATTCGTGTCGTGGGCTTGTCGTCTTTTTCCTCCTCTCAGCTTGATCCTTCCAATGTATTCCCTCGCCTTTCTACACAGTGAAGCATGTCCTTAAGAGCATCCGCATCAAACTCAACAAATTTTAGACCAAATTTATATCTAAAAAATCACTTTTCTATTTTAGCTACTCACTTTTTAAGAGCACACTACATCAGATTCTCTATTCTAACTTTATTTGTATTAAACTATTCTTTCTTTATACTTTACTTTTCAATTTAAATGTTAGTGTATATATATATATATATATATATATAATCGTTATTTAATGATGAACAACTGTTCATAAGAAGAAATCTCAAAAAATTTAAATGCTCTATTTTTTAATTCGTTTAAACCGATGCAAACATCTTATTTTTCTGATTATGTTATTCTAAAGGGACATAACTAATTTTTGTCTATAGAGCTCTCATAATTAATTATCTGTTCTTCATTTGGGATTCTGTAGAGCAGAAACTTGATTATGAGAGCCCTAGAGGCAAATATTAATTATGACTCTTTAGAGTAAAATGATTAGAAAAATAAGATCTTCACACCGGTTTAAGCGGATTGAACCACATTTTGTAATATATAAAAATTCTTTAAAAAATTAAGTACTCCAATTTTTAATCTGATTGAACCGATGCGAAGTTCTTATTTTTTTTTATTTTATCCTAAGGGGTCATAATTAATATTTGTTCCTAGGACTCTCATAATCAAATTTATGTTCCATAGGATTCCATAATCATTTTAAACTAAGACTCTCATAATCATTTTAACAGTAAAATATTGAATAGAAGATGAATAGTACCTCGTTTGATCAAACGAGGCACTGTTGCAAAACTTAATATTTGGAAAGTAGCGAGAAATCAATTGAGGCAGATGGAGGGGATTTTTTGGAGTTTTGTTCTTTATTATAGCTTTAAAGGAGAAATAGAGAGAGATGTGGATGGCCTAAGACTAGCTTTTTCGTGCGATGGTTGCTATATCGGCTAGGGGCCGAGGAATTCAAGCAGCTGTCTCGACTCAATTCTTCCGGCGGTACCATATATACTTCCAATATCGGTTTGAACCGGATTTCTGTCTTTTTATGTTTTGCTCTTTTATTTGTATTTTGCCTTATCTATAATGTTGATCGATACGAGATGTATTCACTCAATGAAATTTAATTCTTTCTCCTTTTAAAGAACTGAAATTTGATTCATCTATTAGTATGTGTTGTAGATATCTGTTCTATCCTTCTCCTTTTATTTGACTTTTCAACGTCTTGAGACTTAAGTCCAGTCAACAGTCTCATAGTCAACAAATAGGAGAAGTAAGGTATTATTCTATTTTTGGGCCCCCACAAAGGCTAATGGAAAAAAAAAAAATTTTTGAACACAGTGGAAAGAGAGAATAACAAAAAGGGTTTCTCTCTCCTCCAACTTCAAGTTTTCTGCGGTATGATTAAATGATAGTATATCAAAGAATCACATTCTTAACTTTTTCCCCTTCTCAAGTTTCTGAGATGAAATATTATTCCCAAATCATGAAACATGAGATGTAGATTAGGGTTGCTTTGTTGTGCTTTTACCCATTTTTGTTCGAATCTAGTCAGGGATTTCGGATTTTGCCTTTGGTGCACGTCATGATTTCAGCAGTTAAATTGTATTTTCAATGGTCCGAATTCGCGAACGATTTTTTACCGTCAAGAAATATTGATTCGCATTTTAGTTAAAATCCGGAATCTCTAATTGAATCCGACCTGTATATTCTTATTTAGGTACTTTGTTTTTTTACTGAATTTCTTTCAGTAATGCCCTTGGGACCCACATGAGCGCTGGCTTCGTGCATGCGATGCACAACACAACTGATCGTTAAGAGTACGGTACAAAACCCCTAATAACTACCACTTCAAATTCAAATCACGATATTGTTACAAAACATTTGGAATTTCGGATTTGGAATTGAATTTGTAGGTAATTAGTCAACAAAGAAATAGAATTATGATTGAAAATATGGATAATGATTGGATAGAGATATAGAGAAAAATGAGAGTAATGATTGGATATAAGTGTAATAAGTAGAGAGTGAAATAGGTTAATGATTAGAATCCAAAATTCAAACTTTTACCCGAACAATGTCTAAAACAACTTTGCTAGCACCACACCCACCTACACACACCCACACCCACATCCGCCGTCCGAAAGTATTTTGGATGGTTCGAATGTTAATGCAATTTTTTCGAAGAAGAGTTAAACTCTTTTGGACAGTCCAGAACACTTTTGGTTGAAGGTCAAGATTGGTTGAAGCTGCTAAACACTTGCTTACAGCTTCTCCATTAATAAGTATATCTCTAAAACGAAACATGAAAGTATTCATAAAAGAAAAATAAAGGGTTCAGATTCACAGTTCGGTTAGATCATGGACGGTATCAAGCCTCAATTTTTTTCTCAACGATTTTTTTTATAAATATTTGAAAAAGATTACAAAGAGTTAATGGATCACAGGTACACCGGCGAACGCCATCAGAGAACCAAATCCAAAAGAAGACAATGAGCCAACCAAAACATCACATTAGAAAACAAAACCTAAACAACCCAAACAAGCAAAAACCTAAGCCCAAAAAATGTAAATCGAAACTCAAAAGAGCAAACCTAAAGGACAAAGCAAAAACCAAGAAACAATTCATATACTGGAGTATTAAAATTCCAGAGAAAAGCACCATCCTGGAGATCAAGTTCTTTCTCTGAAGCAAGCTCTTTTTACAAGTCATGTAGAGTATGAATCATTTTCTGAAATTCTTCCTCTTGTATTTTAATATTCTTTTTAAAATAAAGTTACCCAACCTCTAACTTCAATGCCCAACATGGGACCGGATCAAGCCTCATTCAAATAATTAATCACCTCATCAACCGTATAAAAATACAAACCCAGTTCAAAAAATTCCACCAATCTTCATACCAGCGAAAATCTCCCTTCGCAAAAAATCCAACTACCCGATGGCAACCATTAGCGAACAACCCCCCACCGCCGCTGCCACCGCCACCAATACCGCTGACAGCGCTGGGAAACGCCTTGGTGCCGCTATGGCGAATGGCGTCCAAAAAACCCTCTCCAAGACCTCAGACCTCGCCAACTTCCTCCCCACCGGCACCCTCCTCACCTTCGAAACCCTCCTCCCCACCTTCTACCGCGGCGGTGGCCACGCATGCACCCACGTCACCACCACCATGATCACAGCCCTGCTCTCCCTGTGCGCGCTCTCCTGCTTCGTCTTTCACTTCACGGACAGCTTCCGCACGCCAGGCCCGGAAGGGAAGGCCTACTACGGGTTCGTCACACCCTACGGGCTAAAAGTCATGCCCGGTAGCGGAGTGCAGGCGCCTACTGGCGAGAGGTACAAGCTCCGGCCTTCAGATGTCGTCCACGCTGTTATGTCGGCCCTGGTGTTCCTGGCCATAGCGTTTTCAGACCGCCGGGTTACGGATTGCTTGTACCCGGGTCATGAGAAGGAGATGGATGAGGTTACGGAAGGGTTTCCTTTGATGGTCGGGATTGCTTGTGGTGCGTTGTTTCTTGTGTTTCCTAAGGAGCCTCCGAGGTATGGCCTTGGGTGCATGGCTATTTGAAAAAAGAACTGAGCGGGCTCGAATTTATTGGGCGTTTGGAGGAGTTCTTAATATTGGGCCCACTATATATTCAAGTAATTATTTTAAAAGCGAAATAAAACTATTGAAAGTTACAAAAATTTAATCTAAAAGTATACAATAAATGTAAGAGAGAAACGTTACTTGTGCAATATTTCGAATACTTATAGATAGTAACTTATATCAAAGTGGGGTTTCAAATTTATTCTAAAATTTGGCGGCTAGAAGCGCTTGGTTCCGGAGCTTTCCCTCTGAGCCGGCTCAACTTGAATATGATTTCAGTTTGTTTTCTCGTAATCGCATGTATTATTCTGTGATTCAGTTTGAGTAATTTTTTTTATTTTTTATTTTTTTGATTCAGTCATAGTAATAAACGTGACATTAAAATTAATTTACTTCACCATTTTGTCAGTCAATTTCACTTGATCATGACTAATAAGTGCTTCCTCGTGTTTTGAATTTTTTGGATCCACCATTGCTAGTAGACCATCAATTTTATACGCCCATTAAATAATAAATAATATTATGCATGGATATCTTTGCTTGTTGTAGGACTAAACACACACACGACATGCGAGTTTATGAAAATAATAAAGAAATCAACACATAGATATACGTGATTTTTCAAAATTAGATACGTCCACAGAAGCGAAAGAGCGGTTGTTGTTCTTATTATCACAATGGGAGAACGTGCCCCCGCTCAACTTTCTAGCTATAACTAATCTTTTGCGTTGCGATTCAAGGGATACCCAAAAAAATACTTAAAAAAACACCCAAAATCTCAATCTCAAAGCTCCCGATCAAATTTTTATGATTTGAACCGTTTAATGTGTGCAGAATGTGATTTTAAAGGTGCCCTCACGAAATTAGCAAAACATATAACCGGAAAGTGCTTATTTTGAACAGTTTTTAATTGAACCGTTCATTAAATCTAAGCTAAAAATTGCTCAGATCAAGCCTTTTTGGGTCATTTTTTTTGCTAATTTTTCGCGGATACACTTAAAATCACATTCTGATCATATTAAGCGGCTCGGATCATCAAAATTTGATCGGAAACTATGAAATAGTTTTTTAAGTGTCTAATTAGTTGTCTCCGGAACCGTCCCTAATCTTTTGTCCATAATTTTGTAATGTCCTTCAATGATTCCCCTCTAACATTTTATATGTTCGATCTATGTTCTCATAACTGATCATTTTTGTTACTTCAAAAAACTCACCTAGTATATCCCTACCATGCTTATTTTGTTATAAATTCCTTTAAACCTTTGGATCACCATCCTTGATTTTTGCTATGTTTTTCGCAAACCATAGGGTGTTTCCTCAATCCGACGTCGTCCTCGTTCAGAATTTTCGGGGAATTTATAAGATTCTTTAGCGTTAGATTTGACATTTCTATGGATTTTGAGTTGGTGCTGTGCAGTGAGGTGCACAACACCATGCTGCATACCTTCGAGTCGTCGGATCGTACATCCAACGGTTCGAATCTCATCTCGGCAACCAACGATCAATAGTCATTCATTGCCGAGATGAGATTCGAGCCGTCAGATGCACGATCTGACGGCTCGGAGGTGTGCAGCAGGGTACTGTGAATATCACTGCACAACACCATCCCCAATTGCATTTCCATGGAGAAGAGGTGGGAGATGATAAAGCTTTTCCATCTTCAATTTTTTTTTTTTTTATCGGCAAAAATAATGCTTCGTTAACTCATAACATGGAGTACAAAGCTAATAAATAGGGTCATAGATACACAGGTCTGACCATCCATGACCTTCATCCTCTAACCACACAGAGGAAACTAATCTAGAACCAACAGGCTGAGTCCAAACCAGGGCAAAAACCCAAAAATGGCCTAAGTTAGAAAGGAACCAACCCAGCCCAAACACCCAAACCTCACAGCCCAAACAAAAACCTACACCTGCAAAAAAGAAAAAAAAAAAAACCCTAAAACCTAGCCAACCTATAGCCTCCACCGGATCACCCCTGCCTACTGCCACCTCAGCCCACAAAAACCACTAGACAGCAGCACCCAAAACTGCAGCCAAACCGCTAATCCTCCAATCGCCGCAGTCCAAAACATGCCTAGGGCCGGCTAATATATTTTGGAGGCCTGAAGCGAATTCCCTATATTAAGCCCCTTACATATTTATGAATTTCTTAAAAAATGAAAAAAGTGTACAAATAACAAAAAAAAATCCAAGCTAAAAGGATACAATTATGACAATATAAATGTAAAAAGATATGGTTGCAAGAGTTTTTGAAAAAAATAAGATACAATTGTGTTTTTATTTGAAAACATTCTAATATTAATATATAAGTTACATTATAGTGGAACCTCAATTTTAAACCAAAATTCGAGGACCGGAAGCGGTCGCTTCTCTCGCCTATCCTATAAGCCGGCCTGAAAACGCCCATCAACCACATCCTTTCTCCATCAGCAGCCACCAAAGCCGAAAAACGTTTATGCAGGCTTGCACCCACCAACCAAACAAATAGGAGCAGAAAGGACATCCAAAGATCGGAGCACAAGTGGCAACGCGGGAGAGGCTATGCACGCTCGCACCCACCAACCAAACGGGTTCAGTTCCTGTCCAGTATATTTGTGGTTCAGTCCGGTCCAGTTTTGGGCCATTGTGAGCCCATCCCGGGCCCAAAACAATGATCGAAATCGTTCATTTTGTAGAGCTCGTCGAATATGTCATCCATGCCAAAAATTAGCTTTGATCGAACATCAATAGATATATGAACGAAATAGATTTGTACATGAAAAAAATGGAAAATTATTAATTTCAACTTAATTTTTGTCATCGCTTTTTTCTTGTACAAATCTATTTCGTTCACGTATCTATTGATGTTCGATCAAGCTAATTTTTGGCACGGATAACATATTCGACGAACTCTACAAAATGAACGATTCCGATTATTATTGTGGGCCCAGAATGGACCCACAACGGCACAAAACTAAACAGGACTGGACCACAAATATACTGGACAGGAACTAAACCCGGCTATTCAATCTTTTTTACGAATGAAGCTTGTCGCTTCGTTTTGCCATTACCCATTCTTTTTTACCTTTTTTATTTTTTAATTTTCTTTTAGTGTTTCAGTAGTGTCCGTTGGGACCCACATGACAACTGGTTTCGTGATCCTTTTGTCGCTAGTAACTCGTAATCCTTAACATTTTCCAAAAAAAAAGATAAAGAAAATGTTAGGAATTACGAATTAAAAGGTACAAAAGAGTACTCACGAAGCCACACTAGGTTAAATGACATATCACATAATCACATTCTTAACTTTTTTTTCTCTTGTCAAGTTTCTGAGATGAAATACCATTATTCCCAAAACTAGCAAAGAAACAACAAAACGGTGACGGCCGGCGGCAACCAGACGACAATCCCCATAGTGGATCGTGACTGAACGACGACGGAGGCTTGAGGGAAAACGGTGACGGCCTCGATCTGGACTCCGGAGCACAAATCCTTCAGATTTCCTCGATCCAATGTTGTCCTCGTTCAGAATTTTCGGGGAAGTAAGATTCTTCAGGTTCAAATTTGAAACATTTTTTTTGGGTGAATCGAAAGAGTTAGAGATTCATTATTTTTTTTGCCGATAAAAAAAAATAAAGAGCTAGAAATTCATTAATGACTGAATAATACAACTATCGGGTGCAATTAATACGAAAAAAAGTCTAAAAAGACATTGCACACATAAAGACAAATAAACAACCAAATCAAATGAAGGATACATCTAGCGATAAATTAATCCGGCTGTCAGATGTCATGTACGTAGGATGTCGTTAAGCACTTTGTCACGGTAGTCCTACTATTGACGAGACTTCCATACAAAAACAACCGGTACAAACGAAGTGACTCTAACACCCTATGCAAGAGAACTGCGTGCATGTTTTTTTTTTTTTTTTTTTTTTTTGTCTTTTTAGCCATTTAGTAATGCCCTTGGGACCCACATGACAGCATTTCGTGCATGCGATGCACAACACGACAATATGGTATAATACTGTAAATCTAATCCCTTCATTTTGCGCCTATCGTAGTGCTATGATCCGCGGCGAGGTTCTTGAGCCTGCGTCAATTGTGTTGGCTCGCACATCGGAAGTTTAAATTTGTGTGTATAAAGGGTTCACTATATTTCTTACTAGTCAGCAATTGCCTAAATAAGTTGGTAGGTGAAATTATCTTTTTGCCCTCCTAAAAAAAATCCATTCGTTTTCTTTTGATGGGTCGTATCAAGCCTCATTCAAATCATCAACTCATCAACCGTATAAATAGCACAACCCAGTTCAAAAAATTCCACCATACGTCATACCAGCGAAAATCTCCCTTTTCAAAAAAATCCAACTACCTGATGGAACAGACCAGAGGAAAAGAAATCGGAACCAAAAAACCTCAACGCCGCCCTTCTTAACGAGGAACTCCCCAGTCCCCACCGTCATCGCCGCGGCAGACAGCGCTAGGAAACCCAGCCCCGTTATGGTGAACAGTTTCCAGAAAACCCTCTCCAAGACCTCACTCCTGGTCAACTTCCTCCCCACCAGCACCCTCCTCACCTTCGAGACCCTCGTCCCCACCTTCTACCACAGCGGCGCCGCATGCGACCGCGTCACCACCCTCATGCTCACCGCCCTGCTCACCCTGTGTGCGCGCTCTCCTGCTTCTTCTTCCACTTCACGGACAGCTTCAGCGTGGACAGGCAGGTCTACTACGGGTTCATCACGCCCTGGGGGCTGGTTGCGTTCAACCCCGGTATCGATGAGTCTAAAGATCCCAAGGACAAGCTCGGGGTTGCGGATGTTGTCCACGCTGTTATGTCGGCCCTGGTGTTCTTGGCCATAGCGTTTTCGGACCGTCGGGTGTCGGGTTGCTTGTACCCGGGTCATGAGAAGGAGATTGATGAGGTTATGAATCAAGGGTTTCCTTTGATTATCGGGATTGTTTGCAGTGCGTTGTTTCTTGTATTTCATAAGGATAGGCATGGCATTGGGTTCTTGGAGGCACCAGCTGCTTGAAAATGGAGTAATTATTCAATACTAGTCCGGGAGTATCGCCGTATAGTGCTCCGGACCACTTTACAATCAAACGTTTCAATGGAATCTGTACACTTAGTGGGAATGTGTGATTGTAAAGTGGATCGGAGTACCAGACTATTATATAATTTTACTTGAAGATGATGTCGGTTTGTTTTCTTATAGTATTGCTCGTTCAAAAAAAATCGCATGTAGTATTTCTGTGATTCAGTTTTAGTAGTATTACACGTGACATCAAAATTAAAATACTCCACCATTTTCTCGATCAATTTCACTTGATCGTGACTAACGAGTGCTCCCTCTATTTTGAATTTTCTGAATCCGCTATTGCTAGTAGATCATTACTTCTGTACGCACATAGAATAATTGTTTTTTTTTTAGCTCAGCAAAAGAAATTTATTAATCTCTGAAAAGATACAAAGATTAAAAGGACAAGGGCATTCGGAGGAAAAAATACTAACCTAAGGCTACCCTAAGGTGGAAGTTCTGGCGTGGAAGGCGGTTCAGGAAAGGTTGGCCACACGGTCAGTTCTATTGAACATGAATATTGCCTTGAATGATTCCTTATGCCCATTTTGTTCACTCCAACTGGAAACTCCCAACCATTTAATCCTTCACTGTCAATATTCTTGGTACATTTGGACCCAGATCTTAGATTGGTGGCACACTAAATGGGTTTGCCCGCCTTCGATAGCGGATCTTTTGTGTTGGTGGTTTGATAATAGTTTCCGTAACTTGGAAAAACACATTTGGGAAGCTTGCTTTTATGCAACAATTTGGTCCATTTGGATGACGCGGAATGGGTATATTTTAAGGATGCGATTGCAAGATATGAGGAGGTGGTGGATATAATCAAGTTCAGGGTGGCTATGTGGATCAAAGTCAAATTCAATATTAGACTGTACTCTGTAGAGGATTTCAAAAGTTTTTTGGATGGTATTCGTGCGTTAAAATTGTAATTGTATGGCGTTAATCATTCAACCCCCTGCTGGATGATTTGCGTCTCCCTCTCCCCAGGTTGAGTCTGAGCATGTGTGCTCCTCAGCTTTCCCTCTCGATATATCCTTTCGAGTGTTATAAAATTTCGCTTTTGCCCAGCAAAAAAAAAAAAACGTGGGCTGCAACAAAATACGAGTACCTCTCTGTATATATTTTAATCTCCGTGCTCGTGGAAAAGAAAAACCGAAAACAGCCGTGCAATCAAATTTTCGGAGAGATTTATGCCTTGTTGGATTGTAAGTTTGGAAAATTTTTGGGTTTTGTTTTTGGGTAATGAATGAGAGAAAATAGGGTGATAATTGGGAATATGAACAATGAATGGAGAGAGATAAAGAGAGAAATGAGATTAATGATTGGATATAGGTGTAATGAGTGAAGAGAGAAATGAAAATAATGATTGGAAATATAGGTAATGAGTGGATTTGGGTTTGAAATTTTTTTTCCAAACCCACAACCGAACAAGTTGGAAAGGCAAACATGCAAAAATAAAATTTCAAATTTCGGAAATAATATGCATGGCGTGCTAATGCAATTAGCTCTCACGCAATTAGATCGATTTTGTAGTGGTCAACTTGGCGCAAATAATGGGAGGAGTATCGAGCGAGCAACTACTCTATAAGAACCTACCTATTACAATCAAACGGAGTCAGTGGAAGTTTTGAACAACCCCAGAAATTACCAAAAAATCTACTCCGTAACACCTTAAACCCAAATTCGGAGAGAGATTTTTTCTTTGTAATCTTCCTTTTCGATCTATTCAACCTCCTTTCCAATTTTTCAATAGCTTGGTGAATAGATTTCTCTCCCGAGATACTAAGATCATCACACGATTCACACCTATCCTTCACATCACTCCTACCCTTCATAACGGGGCTCAAAAGAGGAGCAGGACTAGTACGAGATCGGCACTCTAAGAGGGAAGAGTTTCTCAAAGAGACTAATCCATCAACCTTCCCTCTATGAACATCACAATTCTCAACAGCATTATTTTTCTCAATTGCCAAAACATTATCTCCCACATTATTAGAGCAAGGGATCGCGCATAGAATATTGCATGGATTTTTTCGCTAGTGAATACAAGCAGGGGCGGATTTAGTGTTTGCTAAATGTGGGAACGTGCCCCCACTCAACTTTCTATGACTAATCTTTTTTACATAATTTTGTAATGTCCTTCAATGAATCCCCTTTAACATTTTATATATTCTACCTAGGTTCTAATAACTGATCGATCATTTTTGTTATTCAAAAAACTCACCTATATATATAGTATATCCCTACAATGGTTATTTTGTTATGAACTCCCATACATCTTTGGATCACAATTGATTTTTGCTATGTTTTTTGCTTTGAGTGTTTGTAAGCTACATAGGCCGAGCTTCCGTTTGGTTGGCATATTCATGATCAAAACTCACATTTGCATGTATTCCTCATTTATCGAGTTGTACATTAATTTAATTTATTTTTAGAGTGTCTGTGCTAGATTGTAGAAAATACTCTATCTTCGGATTTTGGACAACCACTACTTGGTGCAGTTGGTAAGTCTCTACCTCCCCTTTGTAGAAGGTCTTGGGTTCGAGCCTGACAGGAGGCAGACCCTTTGGGGGCCAGGGCTATGGATAGCCTCTGGACCCCGTGCTAACACTAACACCCCCCACTAAACCCCACTGATATATATCGCCTGACAAAAAAACAAAAGAAATATCCAATAGGTGTATTATTTTTGCTTTTGAGTGTGTAGCGTCCAGTCAAGTGTTATTGGAAGAGAATAAATTCTTTATACCGCCGGTGTTAACATTTGTTTCCTCCAAATCAATTACGTTGCGTCACATCGTAAAACAGTGGTTCCAATCAATAAAACATGGCGACGTAAAAAATTGAATCTCTTATTGAAAAGGAGTGAAGAAGTATTTGGAAGCAGGGACTTTCGCCCAAGCAAAAGTCTGATTTTTTTTAATTGCGTGGTGGCAACTGTATATGTATTGCTCCATTAGGTCAAAAAATGTGACTAGCTCCGTTTTAGCCTAGAACTCATATACTCCTATTTCATATAAAAACACCTTGTGGTGGCTAGGGTTTGTGTAACACCAATTATTTCACCCTCTCTAGAAAATAGGACAACACTATCACACTTTATTTTACAGTCTCGAAGATTATTGAAGGTCTATAGACACCTTGTGCTATGAGATCATCTTCTAGGGGGTTTTATACATCAACAATAATCAATCTCTAAAAGTTAGGTCCTTTCATGGAGTTCGAAAGGCAATTTGTTTGGAAGGCTTTGAGAATTCAAGATGCGGCAATTTTATATGTAGAGGTGCGATGAATGTAGATTCGACAATTTGATCTTAGGATTCGTGGTGAGGATACGCGAACACTAGAGTAACACTACTTGTAATCACACATGGTGTAATTATAGTGCATGATTCCTTCCCATATATGCATAGTTTTTTTTCCATTTAGGATTTTTCACTTAATTACCTGAGTGTTCTTTGATTATTTTCTTCTGTTTATGTGATTGGTCAAAATATCTATTGGAGGTTGATTATTGAAGAAAAACGAAACATTGCAAATCTATGAACCTAGGCAAGTTAGGATTTTTCAATTGATATCAGAGCTAGAAGGTCATGATTTCGAGTCACATGAGTTTCGAGGGAGGGATTAATGAGCCCGGAGTGCCCCCATAGATTAATTTGATTACACAATGTCATTCTCTGCCACTGCTCTAAAAATATACTTGTGGGTGTAATGTCGAATAATGTAAAAGACTTAATTGAAATTCTTCTTAGCATAAATTGGTTTTAGGAGAGATAGTAGAAAAGTTGTCCGATAGTGTCTCCACTTAACTAAAATGTTATTACTAATATAAGGATTAAGTGTACAATTTGAGTGCTTTCAAAATGTTACTAATATAAGGATATAATAAGTGTCTCCACTTAACTAAAATTCGGGCTAAGCCTCTAAGTACAAGGGATTTTGGAATACTGAGATTTATAAATTAACTTACTATTTTTGTGCTTTCAAAATGTTACTGATAAGGATCAAGTGTCCCCACTTAACCAAAATTCTAGCAGCGCCACTAAAAAATAGAAAGGATTTGGAAATACTAATAAGATCTATCTAATGAACCAAGTGGGGTCGACACACTAATTTTTTGTTTGTGCAAAATAAAATTTCAATTAAATATACAACTTGACTATTTCCATCGCAACTTGCAAGTTGCAGCTTCCCTTTCTTGTATTCTTTTATAGTCTTTTTTTCTACTAAAAGATCGCAAGGAAAATGCTTTTGCTTTCAATATTTTATGATTTCAACTTTCCAGTCATTTCCCATTGCTTTCCTCCCAATTGCAAAAGCAGCGGCTTTTGACTTCAATATGTTAACCTAAAGATCAAACCCCACTGCAGGCAGAGTCGGTCCTAGGGTAAACCCCACAATACATCGAGCTAACCCCACAATACCTCGGGTTGGGGCAACCCTCCACCATGAGTCAACAAAATAATTTTTGGGCAACTGCCCACCAGGGTTATATTTTGATCTTGATATTTTGATGTAATTTAGGTTAAAAGAATAATTGATTTTGTTTTTTTCTTTTCGACTGGTATGTTTTTTTTTATTTTTTATAACTTAATATAAGTAGGCAACTAAACTTGAAGTCCGGCTTGGACAACCCAAACATCGGAACCGACACTGACTGCAAGGAAAAAATGCAGTCTCTCGCAGGACATTTTTCTAAATTCAAAGTCTCCCTCTTTCAGAACACGGCAAGAAACTTATAAACAAAGCCAGGGGAAAAACTAATGGGTCAGGGTGGGAAATTTCGGACAAAGCCAAAAATATATTTGGTTTTTAGCTTCTAATTGAATAATAGTATAATAGTGACTAGATTGGATTATTATATATTTATCTCGTACAAGTCCTAATCTAATTGAAGAAAAGTTAATCCAGACTACTAACAAATATACAACAATGTTATCATTTTACCCTTGGCGAAAATAACAATTAATAGTTTAATATTAGAATAGGGCCGGTTCCCCTCACACAAAACTTGACACAAATTTGGGCACTACTTGTTATCTGGGACCCATTTGGGGTCCCACGCAAATAATCGAAGCCGTTCAATTTGTTTAAAATGTATTTTTAAGAGTCCCTAGAAAAAATTTAACTCATTCGAATATCGGTAAGTGCTTCATCAGTTCATTCAGTTGATTCCTGTCAAATTTTACTAGATAAAATTCAATGAACCGATCAAACCCTTACCGATATCAGAATGAGTTAATTTTTTTTACGAAAACTCTTAAAAACATATTTTAAACAAATTGAACAACTCTAATCATTTGCGTGAAACTCCGATTTGTATCGAATTTTGTGTGAAAGGAACCAACCCCGATACGATAGGGCTATTGTCCTAATGTTCTAATAATAGGACATGATTTTCACACGTTGTTTATAACTTTTTTCACCGGCTATTTAGCTTAACTTGCGCGCACGTTGACTAGGCCACAGCTTCGGTTATCATTGTCTTTCTTGAGAGGCTATATTACAAAAACGATAACATTAAAAATTCAATATTGCTATCAGTTGAATAATTTTAGATAAGATGCGTGAACCCCGATTAATCTCTTCTCCGATCCGATTAAAAGCAGACTATCAATATTAGGACTAGGAAATTTACAAAAAAATCATTATCCTGGGCTGGCCCCCTAAGAGTCTAATCCTTTTTAATTGTGTAGAGACAACACCCGCCAACCAATCGGAGTAACCTTGGAGCCGGGAATTCCAACTTTGTAACCAGGTCTTGGTAAAACCGGTCTCTACCGAGTACATTCCAAGCAACTTCAACGTACTTTCACAATGCCTTATGGTCCAACCCAGCCTACCAAATGTCAATTTCCAAGAAACACCCCAGAAAAACTACCCAGAAAAAACAAAGACAAAATCAGCCAGCCACCCTGGCCCACCCACCAAATCAATAAATCTCACATAGCCACGCCACCCCCAAAAAATACTCCAATTGTGCAGGAGCAGAGAAACTTCCTCACAAATTTCTATTCAATTCAATGACTCATTCCTCCAATTTTTCGCCCAATATTACTGCACCTTCTTCCCCACCTCCTTTTGAAACGTCTGACCCTTTCAGATGCCTTCAAGCATAAGACAAGTCTCATCCCTATATATATCAACATCCCGCCTCTCCGTATCGTTTCATGCAAAAGCACAAGGGAGAGCAAACACTTTACAAAATACTCTCAGGGTTTTCATTTTGATTCTTGTCACTGCATGTCCATGTCTTCTTCTCCCAGTAATCTAACCCGATCCCCAATGGAAAACGTAACGCTGCCCATAATCCCGCTTTTTTTTGTGGTTTTTAATTTCGTGCTTAACATCATTTACAGTCGATTTCTCGACCGGGTAGAAAGACTACAAGAATGTCATGTGAAATCCGAGACTTGCGAGGATTCGAAAGCTTGTGTGGCGAAAAAGAACCAAGATTTTGACTTGCCTTGCTCCAGTGAGAAAAAAGAGGATGTATGCAGAGGAGATGTGGGGGTGGTGATGGAAAGGCTGGGGATTTTTTGTCAGTCTGGTGATGGGAAACTTCCGGAGAGGTTGGATCCCGATGAGATTTCAAACCTGTTTGAAGAGAAGGAGCCGAGTTTGGACGAGGTGAAGGGAGCTTTTGATGTGTTTGATGAGAACAGTGATGGGTTTATCGATTCGAGGGAGTTGCAGAGAGTTCTGGGTGTTTTGGGATTCAAGGAGGCAGGAGAGGTGGAGAATTGCAGGAGGATGATCGGCTTGTTCGACGAAAACGGAGATGGGAGGATCGATTTTGGTGAATTTATAAAGATCATGGAGAATAGCTTTTGTTGAAGTATTCCTTTTGGAAGACTGGAATCAATAGAAAAATTCAATTTCCTGATGTTATTTTTTTTTTTTCGGTTCTCTGTTATGATATGAATGCTATGTATATGCTTAATTATTGGGAAATGATTTTGTAACTCCTTTGTTTTTTGTTAACGCCACTACCCTGCAAGTGTATTTTTGCAGCTTGCAGGAGAGTGGTGTTAACAAAAAAATGAGTGACAAAATCAGCAGCCTAATTATTTATTAACTCTAGTACTACTATTGTCTTGATCAAAATATTAATCAAATTTGGATCTCCAGGTTAAGTCGACCAGAAATCCAACAACTGGGATTGTAAATGGAAATCTTCGATTTGGAATAAATTCCCGCGTAATTTTCCCTTGTATTGCGTTTATAATCTCGAGGAAATCACTCACACCAAAAGATATATTAGGATGTTTTGAAGGGAAATATTCCATAAAACTTTTGTTACACTCGTGACCTCCTCAAGAGGAAGCAAAGAAAACGACTTAACAATAAGAACAGGAATGAAAGAATGTATCTATATAAGGCAGACAATCCAGCAAACTGTATAATCGTTCCCAAAAGACACTGCACAGAAGAGGAATAAATTTTATTGACAGTTGAAGGGATGCTAATCACTAATCAGGAGCACATACAATTTTCCAGTTAGTTCTTCGTACAATGAGAAACTACAAAGCAAAAGTGGTAAAATACATAAAAAGCGAACACTTTGCAATCGGGAGATAGATTGAATCCATTTCCTCTAGGAACTGATTCTGTACATACAAACTTCTATCGACATGCTAGGAAGCAACAAGGTTGGTTGCCATCAATTTTCGCTTCATTAGAGTAAACTTGATCTTGACCACTTGTTTGTGAGCAAAAGAGGAAGACAAATGGACCATTATGACAATATAACAGAACCAAGCAGCAGGACTGGGCAAAACTCAATGTTATCCTGTTAATTCGGTGTCGGTTATTGTTAGTTGTCCCTCGTCCTTAGACAGGAAAGGTGGAATTGAAATACTGAAGAACTCAAAGGTGGAAAGCTCAGACTAGTTCCTTTGTTTTAACTTCTATCTATTTGCAGGTTATGTTGTTGAGCCTTGGTTTAGTCTTTGTTAGGTGTGTCTCACCTCTGATTTCCATACGTTGCCACTGCCATTAGATGACAAAACATACCCATTAGATATCGTCACCAATAATCTCCACAGGAACAGAAACCATCCTGAAAGCGATGAAAATGGTTGACATCTTTCACAATTATCATCCTGTTTGCAACCTTTGATATAAGCTTCACAGCTGAGTGGCAATCATCACACATCCTTTGGTTCTTCATGACGCGGATTGTTGCTTTTGGTGGTGTTTTCATAATCCCGTATGCTATGGCCAGCTTTTCACTATGGTAGCTTATATAATCCTCCTTCTGCTCCTCCTCCACATCATGCACTACAGTAGCAATGTCTGGCACGTAGCCCAGTGGTTCAATCTCGGTCAAAAGTTCTCTTGCCTTCTCAAAAATCTGACTGAATTCTGGGCTTTTATTGTCGACAAAGACGTGAGTATGATTTCTTATCTCTATCCAGCTAATGCCAGGCTCTTTCTTCAAAATCTTCTCTCTCATTAGCTTACGAATCCTCGCAACTCCATCCCATCTATTCGCCTTGGCATGCATTTTAGACAACAGCAAATAAGTTCCCAAGTCATCAGGGTCCATATCCAAAACAGTTTCGGCCACTTGCTTCCCTAATCGATAATTTCCATGGACATAACAAGCATTGACCAAAGTACGCAAGGCGACGACATCCCATTTGACCGGTGTAGTCCTCACGTAATTTTCAGCTTGCTCAACTAGACCAGCTCTGCAAAGGAGCCCAACAATACAGGTATAGTGCTCCAATCCAGGTTGAATCCCCATTTCGTACATTAATTGGTTCAAATAGTAGGACCCCTCTCTTACCAAACCCAAGTGTGCACAAGCAGAGAGAACTCCAACAAAAGTTACATAGTTAGGAGGCTCTTCGACAGCTAGCATATCTTGGAAAACTATCAAAGCTTCTTTACCAAGACCATAATGAGTGTATCCCGATATTATCGCGTTCCAAGTCGTAGTGTCTCTATACACCATATCAGTAAACACTTTATTTGCAGCTTCAATGTTCCCACCCTTCGTATAAAGGTTGATAAGAGAATTACCCACAGTAACATGATGCTTGAATCCTGACTTCACAGCACGTGTGTGGACTGAATTTCCATGTCCAAGTGCAGACAAACTAGCACAAGAGTTCAGCAGTACAGCAAAAGTAAACTCATTTGGCATAACACCTTCATGTTCCATATAAGAGAATAGTTTCAACGCTTCCTCAAAGCATCCGTTTTGAAAGTAAGCGGCCAGCATTGCTGTCCACGAGACCACATTTCTAGTCTGCATCCCATCAAAAACATTCCTTGCGGTTGAAATCTCACCACATTTTCCATACATGTCTATAACTGCACTACCAATAAACTCATCAAACTCGCTATTGGCCTTCAGAATCCGGTTGTGAACTTGCAAACCGAGTTTCAAATCCCTGAGAGCTGCGCAAAGGCCAAAAAGACTAACATATGTGAAACTGTCCCACTTCACACATTCTTTCACCATCCTACCAAAAACTTCTAATGCTTCACTCAAGTACCCATTTCCCACAAGAGCTTTCAAAACCGAATTATAAGTAAAACCATCTGCCCCAGGTACCGAATTCAAAACTCCCAAAGCCGCCTCCACATCCGAACACATCGCATACATGTACAAAAGCGCATTCTTAATGTACTGATGAAACACCAACCCAGACTTCAACGCATACCCATGACACTTCCGGCCCTCTAAAATCGACCTGCAAGAAGCACATGAAGAAAGAACCGTTGCTAAGATATACTCATTCGGGCAAAAATAATCCACCAATGTCATGTTTCTGAACAAATTAAGAACTTCCAAAGGAAACCCATTTTGTAAATAACCCGCCATCAAGGCACCCCATGAAACTACGTTTCTCTCGTGCATTTCATCAAACAGTTGGCGAGCGACTTTCATTTGGCCACACTTTGAGTAGAGATTGATCAAGGAATTCGATTGGATTACATGGCATGGAGTGGCTTGATTAGTTGTGATCAAAAGGGCGTGAATCGATTTGCCGAATTTCAAGTTTTTAGTATCAGCCGATGATTTTAGGAGCTTGATGGTGTTTTCAAGAGAGGACAAAGATGGGTTTGTTTGAATAGAGAAGGCGCGTGTTTGAGGGGAAGCACGGGGAAGTCTAACGGCCGTTTGAAGGTGGGCGTTTACTGGGAATTTTCTCATTCTCTGACTTGTAATTTTCTACGAGTAATTCTCTCCCCGTCTTAGTCAAGGCGGTCCGGTCAAATTTTGTAATTAGACCGATGAACGAGTCGACAGAGTCGACCTAGTCGTAAAGGATTAAATTTTTGCGTTCTTGTGTAAGTCTGAAACTTATTATGATATTTTTCGTAACTTTAATTAAGCAGATTACGCACGGATCGGTATGGACTCTCGAGTATCTTTAATTTTTTATACACTATACATAAATAGATCGAGCAGTGTAGTAAATAGTCCAAGTTTTTCTTAAAATTTTGCTTATTGGGTATTTTGGGCTTCTGCCTTTGCCTTGTATCTCTCTTTTGTCAACAAATTCTGCAGTCAACTTTTATTCACAATTCTTGAAGGCGAATTTTCATCCTGTTTTGTTGGGTTTAGGGTTGCAAACGAAACAAACTGTTTGGGAGCAGCTCGAGGCTCGAGTAACTCAGTTTGTTATGGACTCGGCTCATTAGCAACCGAGTCGAGCACAAATTTTAAGCTCATTTAGGAACGAGCCGAGCTCGAGTTAGTTACAACTCAACTCTTCTATGCTTGATTCATTTAGTAAACGAACCAAGCCCAAACGCCTCACATTGAACTTTGGAACGAGCTTGAACTCCTGAGCTCAAGCGGTTGAGCTAAACTAGTTTTGAGCTAGAAAACTTTAGAGCTCGGCTCGTTTTGCAGTCTGTATTTCTCTCATTGAACTTTGGACCTTAAATAGAGGGAAGTCCTATTCTTCAAACTGATGGTGCAATTGGATGCATGTATTTATGAAAAGATAGACTTTTTCACGGTCGCTCCATGAACAGGGTGTTTACAGAGCGGAGTAATCTCATCCGTCCATGAGCGTAATCAATGATTGAGATTCATTTTCAATTATGATCGGTCGCAATTAACTTTTCTCCGAAAAAATCATTAAAATTTGGACCGTCTAAAACACTTTGAACTACCGCGATTCACTCCCGTAAACTTTTTTTACGGAAACTTCCGTAATGAAGTTTTTCTCATCCACGAAATGACAGATTGATATTAATGAATTTCTTGCCAGTTCCTCCAAAAAAAAACGAAATGACAGTTATGAGGCGACCCATTTCCTCTTTCTTTTGCACGAATTCTGCAAGTGCTAGTTGTATATCAAAACTTTGGTTGTTCTGTTGTCAGCTGTACAAGAGGAATGGCAGATTTCTGACTACCCTGTGAGCCAATAAGGGATAACCTAACCACTATTGATATATCGGAGCATGTTCAACTATTTTACCAAGTTGAAAGTCATTTGTGGTGTTGCAATTTATTGTTCAAAATCAAGTTGTGAAATCCATCAGATATCTTTTTTTTTTAAGCTTTACGGAGCAACCCGTAAAAAAATTTACAGCGCTCAATCGCACGCGTCCAAAAATATTTTAGACGATTCGGATTGAAAACCAATTTTGACCGGTAAAAATTAATTTACCGGTCAAAATTGGAAAGAAGATCTCAACCATTAATTGTCGAAATTGACGGCCGAGATTGTGTAGTGCAGTGAATTTTTTTTTTTTCTTTTTTTTTTTAAGTGTTCTGCAATGTTAAAACAGCAACTGTCCGTGGTGAGGTCCCACCACATACGTAAATACTAGTGTGGTGCAGAAATTTACTTTTCAGGATCTGGATGGGGTAGTCTGATGGTTGCAACTTGCAAGACTTTTCTTTTGGCCATGCATTTTGGTGGTTTCAATTTTTTTCATGAAAAATGCTAACATAGTCCACTGAGTAGTTGTGTATATTTATAATTGCGTCTTTATATATATTTATAAACTTTTTTAAAAATTTCATTTAATTATTTTTATTATTTTTTGATTTTCTATGGATATTATCCAACACTCAATGGACTGTGCTTTGCCGAAACGTTTCTTTATTTAGAGCCTATTTGGGAGGCT
This sequence comes from Rhododendron mucronatum var. ripense, assembly GCA_019656295.1. Taxonomy (NCBI): domain Eukaryota; kingdom Viridiplantae; phylum Streptophyta; class Magnoliopsida; order Ericales; family Ericaceae; genus Rhododendron; species Rhododendron mucronatum. The sequence goes on along the minus strand of BPLT01000014.1, from coordinate 989,358 downwards.
CCTTTTCCCATTGGGTAGTGATTTTGCCACACCTTTTTTGATAATGCCACACCCTATAAGTGTATTTTTTGATACAAAATTATACTTGCAGGGTGGTGTGGCATTATAAAAAAATGGTGTGGCAATATCATTTCTCCTTCCCATTTTCATTTCCATCTTTTCACCATTTGACTGTTTGGGTGGTGGGGTCAAAACACATTCTACAAAAATGAATTTTCAAATTGGACTGAGGGGCGTGTTGTGCCCTCTAAGGGACAACACTGTGCTGTTCCGGCCTTGTGGGGCCCGCTCCAATAATCGGAAATGTTCACTTCGTAAAACTCATCGAGTAGAACAACTTTGCCAAAAATCAACTCGATCAGATATCATTAAGTGCCTAATAGGAACACATACAACTTGACAATAATGTAATTCAATGGATTTGATCCAGTGTTTTGGATCCATTCTTTTCGAAATAAAAATGTTTCGATAAGGTAATTAATGATATCTAATCGAGCTGATTTTTTTATAAAGTTGTTTTACTCGACGAGCTCTATGAAGTGAACGTTTTCGATTATCGAAGCGAGACCAAAGCCGGCCCCGCAAGGCCAGAACAGCACAGCCAGTTTGACCAAAGGGGAGCAAAAGCCAGAAATTGGTCCATAGGTCTTTATCACAGTCAAGTTGTTAATTCCTTACACTATTCATATTACAAAATGTATTTCGTACATATCTTTCAAACGCTCCACATATTTAAAAATACGTTTTGAATCTGATCCAAAGAATCAAAAAATGCAAAAAGTTAAGAATTGGGGGTCCAAACATCCCATTATGTTGCCGAACTCTTCGCTGTGATTCCAAAATGGAACCGTTGGGGAAACATAGGAAAAACACATCGCGAACTTTAACAAACAAACCCAACGTTTTCCTGACGAAAGCCCACCTGAACAGCCGAACAAACCCCCCCACGTGGGGAGCATTTATTCTCAGAAATGGAGAGAGAGAGAGTGTGTGTTCCAATAGATGAGCCCCGTTAGTTGGTGGATTTATTTTTTACACAATTGATTAGGTTTCGATTCTTAGAAACTAAACCGTAACAAAGTAATTTCTTGTGAATTTTCTAGTCTCTACGTGCATTGCTCGACTTTGACCAGACCGTGAGAGTGACTAATTGAGATGCGTGTAAGCTGATCCGGACACCCTTCTCATCCGGGAAAGGAAAAAAAAAGAGAGATAATACACCGCAGAAGAAAACAGAAGGAGGGGGGAGGGGGGGCCTTGCTTTTCAAAACATCCCATTCTCATGACCCTGCAGACTTCAGGCACAGATCTTACTTGTGACTACCAACTTTCCCCACCCCATGCATTCATGCTTGCCCTGCCACCTCTCTCTCTCTCTCTCTCTCTCTCTCTCTCTCTCTCTCTCTCTCTCTCCTCTGCACTGACACTACCTCAACCTCTTTTCCACTTCAACACACAAAAACAAGAACAAGTTTTAACTACCTCCGGATTATGGGTGAATTGATTCACTCACAAAAAGTAGTTTGGAGTGGTTTGTTCCCCTAAAGATTACTGAATTCTTTTTTAATCCACTTTGCACCCCTAAAGTTTACCCCTAGTTTTACTTCAACACAGACCTCCTAATTTTGGTCCTCTCATTAACTATTGGGTCCCATTTAGAATTTTTTTTAAAAATTGCTTTTGGGTCCAACTGTAGGTGTCAACGGGTCTTAAACTAAAGACATTGTGCGAGACACCAAGAATTTTTCCAACTTTGGACCTCTTGCTACAGCATTTTTACATGCTGCTTGCAATGTCGCGTCATTTTGCTCAAAGTTGCATGCAATGTCACGTCGTGTGTTTAGCTAGAGAAGTAAATTCGAATGACAAGTCAATCAAGTGTTCCGTAGCCAATATCTAATAATTTAGGGACCCAATCAACAAAATCTAAAGGCTGGGGTAAGAGGATTAGGAAATACTTTGTTGGAATACGAAGATTATTTTGCCTTTCATAAGCAGTATGTGGGGTCACTTTGAAGTTTTTAGAATCTCTATTCCATTTACCATATTTGGTTGTTTGCTCTATAAGATTGCCCCATTAAAATTGTGGTAGTACCATTCAAGGCGTGTATGAAATTTCTAAAATTGTCCCAATCACCCATCAAAAAATGGAGAAAAATATTTTCGCAACGCAAGTTGTGCAGAATCGACGTATGATCGGATGAGGAACGAACAGACGATTAATAGATTACGTGTATGTGTATATATTGAAAAAAAAAAGTGTTTTAGGACTAATTCTTGAATATAAGGCTATGCTTTACTTTGCAGTATATATGAAAAGTCGTTGGTCTCTTTTTAAGTCAAATCAAATACTTTTTATTTTCACGATTATTAACACGTGTTTTTTTACCCCACTCGTTGGTATTATTTCTGTTTCCACCCCTGATTTCATTTTCATTTTCATTTTAAACCTAATTAATCAAATGCCTTACTGTTCACTCCACTTGAGGATTTCCCGATGATTTTTAATCCTATGGCTGCTTTTGTTTTGGTTATTAAATGAAAAATCAGGGTTCCCTAATAATCTGTAAAAACCCTAATCGTATGAAAGTGAATCACTAATTAATACTATCAATTAAAAACTACGTACGTAATCAATCAAACCCACAACGCAGAGATATACGTGGAAAACCCCAAAACGGGTAAAAACCACGGGAAGGAATCAAATCACTATAATCATTGTGCAGTTACAGATATACCTATTCAAACGATGCAAATCCTCACAAAGTTCTAAGTATCACCTGTCGAGTCACACGTACACCGCACCCAGTGATCTTGATCGCCAACAACCTTGAGTCCACAAGCCCTCCAAAACTTAAGAAAAATTTCCCATAGAAATAGCACACCAAAAACTAAGTTCTTCGATCTTTTTCCTCAACTGCCGCCGCACGCCCTTTTCCTTCTTTGAATAATAATCTATGCATATGGCTTGCCCACCTTTCTTCTGACGTTCTTTTCTTTTTATACAAGGCTGTACTTTTTAACCTAGGCACATGAACTAAGAAGTCCATATATGGATATCTTTGTCACGATTCTTTTCATTTAAAAAAATCGGATTGATCCGTCCATTGATCCGTCTTTGCCAAAATTTGTCTCGCTGAAGCTGGCCTCCTCTTTTATCCAGAATGCTCACTCTCAAGTACAAATAAATGATTCCTTCCACTCTAATCCTATACAGACTCACTAGCCTATTAAAAATAATAAAATTACAACTCGATTTAAATTATGTGTTTTGTCGTACAGAATTGCCAATACAATTAAGACTATGGAATTTGGTCCTTACATTAAATTTTGAGATTAATTTTCTAATCCCTGCAAAACTACTTAACTACAGCAATCTGAAGATGGATATATCTGGTCAGAATGCCAGTTACAAGGAATTGATACTGAAATATTTGCCACCATATCAACAAAATTCCCCCTCTTCACCACCTCTAAAGTCTAAACTAAATGATATCCCTCCGTCTCATAAAGAGATTACGGTCCGTGAAACGAGAACTTCAAAAAATATACATTTTCATTACTACTAATTTACTAGTAGATATCGAAGAATTCTTTCAATTTGCCAGTAAAATCTCGAGTTCTTTTGAAAAAAAAAATGTATTTTTTGAAATTTCTCTTCTTGCGGACCGGATTTTCTTTTTCGAACGGAGCAGTATATATCTTCTAAGCAAAATTATATCCACCACATTCAAATCTTCGTCTTCTTTTTCCAAATCTTGTACTTCCAGCTTTTGCTTTATTTTCTGACTTTGATCATGTGGCTCCAACTCCAAGGAAGTCTATAAATGGTGGGGAAACAGTAGGCTCAAAATGGCTGGTTGCTCTGTTCTCTGCAACTGACGGTACTGTGACTTGAGACGTTGATACTGCTCCCATGGTTTCTGATAAACATGAAATTAGCTCATTGTTGGAGCTAATTAGTGAAGAGGGATGGAGACCAATGCAGCCGGTGGAAGAATCATTTCTGGACTTGTCCCAATACTTGTTCTGGCTGTCGAAACTGGTCATTCCGTTTCCATCTCTCTTGAAACCTGCAAGACATTATTTTTTTTCCTCAAAATCAGGGAAATTAAAACCTCAAGACATTAGTGTATGCCTCTTGAAATTCGAAAATATACTTTCGTGGTGTTCCTCGAGAGTTGGGTTGTAATTTTAGAAACAAAAAGTCTAGAAACATGACTTCCGGACACGATTGTGTTCGGAGCCGTCTGATGTGGGCCTACTGTATTTAGAGCCTTCCAGTGTTCGTAGACTTATGTTCATCGAACGATTTTAGATACAACTATATCTAGAGTTATGTTTTAAAGTTTTGTTTCTAGTGGTACTCTATTACTTTGAAAACAACTGAGAAATCTCAGTTGTATTTAATATGATGTAGGTCACGCCCAGAATCATGAACAAATCTGATCCACATATTTTACTGTCTTATTCCTAGCTAGCAGTTATTGTTCGTAAAACAGATTGCCAAACAAGCTTTCTTTCTAAAGGAAAAGAGAAGACAGGATGCAAACATCCCATCAGTAAAAAAATAAAAAATAAAAAACTGAAAACCTGAAAACTAAAGGAAGGGAGCCTTTTTGAGGAGAAATTTTTCGGTGCCGGGTGGGCACCACGTGTCCCGTACCCGGCACCATCTCGGCCGTCCAATGAAGTTTTGGACGGCCAGATCTGTTCAGCTGTTTTTAAATGTGAAATGACTAAAATATCCCTCGCCTGCCGAATAGATTTGGACCATCCAAAATTTCATTGAACGTCCGAGATTGGTGCCGGGCACAGGACACGTGGTGCCCACCCGGCACTGAAAAATTTCTCCTTTTTGAGAGTGCCATTGGGTTGAACTTGAACTAGAAGTCTTGAAGTGGGTTGACCAGACATGGTCACATGCGACAAAAGAGAGAAAATAACGAGTTTGGCTTCAAAATGACATGACAAGGCCCCAAAGCTGGCCTAAGCTGAAGCTACTGCCGTTTTAGACTCTCGAAAATTTAATTTTCAGAAGTTACTATTATTATTGTTACGTTCCTTATAATAATTCAAATAAAAAAAAAGTCACATCTTTAATCTTAACTTTTAATGCTTTGTTTGGTTGGTGTTTTAAAAATTTTTTTGAAAAATTATAGGGGTAATGAGTGGAAAGAGATAGAGAGAAAAATGTTAGAAGTAGGGAGAATCTAAGGAGAATTTTTTGAAAAATTCTTTTTGAGTAGAGAACACATGCGACAAAAGAGAGAAAATAACGAGTTTGGCTTCAAAATGACATGACAAGGCCCCAAAGCTGGCCTAAGCTGAAGCTACTGCCGTTTTAGACTCTCGAAAATTTAATTTTCAGAAGTTACTATTATTATTGTTACATTCCTTATAATAATTCAAATAAAAAAAAAGTCACATCTTTAATCTTAACTTTTAATGCTTTGTTTGGTTGGTGTTTTAAAAATTTTTTTGAAAAATTATAGGGGTAATGAGTGGAAAGAGATAGAGAGAAAAATGTTAGAAGTAGGGAGAATCTAAGGAGAATTTTTTGAAAAATTCTTTTTGAGTAGAGAACAAGGCATAAGTCAGGAGAAAAGTCAGGATCAACCCTGACAAGACCCAAGCCCGAATGATCGAATTTCATAGAAACACACGATGCAAGAAAACTTTAAAAAATCCGAAAGACAAACCAGAGAGATGAAACCAAAATGATGGTGTCTGACCTGAAGAATCAAGCAACAAATTCCCTCCGCTCGACACCGCCGGATCTTCGCTAAACCCACCAATGGAAACAGCAAACTGGAACTGGGCAGGGCTAATGAAACCCCCATCACACAAGCTCAAACCATTTGCCTGATCAGTTCCAGAGGCTGTACCCCTGCAGCAAAAGCTTTTACTAGCACCCTCCTCCTCCAGCCTTGCATAATCAGCTTGACTCAGTTTCAGATTCCGTTTCCTATAAGCACTTGACTGCTCTCTGTATTTCCTGGCCATAGTAACGTGCCAGTGGTTCTTCACTGCGTTATCTGTCCTACCGGGGAAAAGCCTGGAAATCATTGCCCATTTGTTTCCATAGACTCTGTGAGCTGCCATTAGCCTCTCCTCTTCTTCTGCAGTGAATGCTCTTTTGTTGATCCTTGGGTCTAGTTGGTTGAACCATCTCAATCTGCAACTCTTGCCTTCACAAATTCAAATTCAAGAAATTACATAAGTATGTTAACTAGTTGAGATTATGTGCCATATGAGAAAAAGGTAAGGAAAACACGATACAGAATGATATGACAAGTCTTGATTTCGTTATTTGAACCAAGAAAAAGTCTAGAAACATACCTTCCGACGAGCATGTGATGTGGACCCACATACAACTTTCAAAAACACTTTTTAACTCTTTTGACAAGCATAAAACATTTTACAAATATTTTAGCAGAAATAATTTCGCATACTTTAGAAAAATGTTGCTTATTTTTTGTATATTTCATCCAAATGGGTAAAACCCTTAAATACAAGGCTTGAAACTCTGTCGCCCAAACAATTTTTCTTGAATGTACTCCAGAAAACTGATGTTAAAAAGTCCTTCTAGACAAGGACTAAAGCCACATAATGCACACGCGCGAGCAAGAGCATGAGCAAGATCGTAAAAACGTCTCTAGCTCCAGAATGTTTCCAAACTTATAAAATTCGTAAGAGCGAAGAGTGGGATCGAGTACAAAAGCACATATTTCCACTCGAGGATTATGTGACCGAGGTCAAAAATTGCGTACAAAATCGTATGTAAGCATCAACTCATTTCGAGTGAAACAAAAGAGTTTTTCATTTTCGTTACCTGATCTTCCACTCAGATTCTCAGCAATAAGGTTCCAATTCTGAGGGCCATAGAGGGCAACAAGCTCAATAAGCTTAGAATCCTCAGCAGGTCTCCAATGCCCTCTGGCGCAAACCTTCGACTGCCCTTGACCATCACCACCCATTTCCTCCTTCTTCCTCTTCACTGCAAAAACTCCACTTGTTTCAGAGCCCTTTGCGCTGCCATGATTTTCCTCGCTGTTGGTGGAATTCTCCAGCCCCATTGACGGAGGTGGAGGGGTATAAGTGGAATTTAAGTTGTGTTGAGTGTGATTGACCATGCCATAATTTTCTTGGTGGCAGAAGGGGTTGCTGTAGTTGTTGTAGCACTGTTGCAGGGTCATGTCCTTGGCTACAAATAAGGGAAAACAGAGTGCAAGAAAAACAGGAAGAGAGAGAGAGAGAGAGAGAGATAGAGAGAGAGAGAGAGAGAGAGAGTGTGTGTGTGTGTGTTAGCAGAAAGTGTTTGTCCTAAAGTTGTTCTAACAGCAATGCACACGGTTGTTCTTGTTTCACGTGTGAAGTCGCCCATACACTCTCTCTCTCTCTCTTAAATCTCTTGTTTAACGTAAGAGGGGATTCTGTGGAGCCTGAGGAGAAGGTTGGGCCCCTTGAAAAGGTCTTCTTTTTTTTCCCTAACAAAACCCTGCAAAAAAGTCTTTTAGGCTGGCCGGGAGCAAGCAACCAACAATCGAGAACAGTTCATTGCCGAGATGAGATCCAAGCCGTCGAAGGTGCGTAATACGATGCTGCGCATACCACTGCACAACACCATCTCTCAATGTAAATTGCTAATCCCCCCCCCCCCCCCTGACACACCCCCCCTCCCCGGCCCCACCACCATTTCCGGGATTACCCCCGCCCCCCCTGCTCTCTCTCTCTCTCTCTCTCTCTCTCTCCTTCTCTCCTTTCTTTCTTTACAGTTTGCTCTTTCTTTTTTTTTTTTTCCTTTTTTTTCCGGTTTGGGCCTTTTTTTTTATTTTATTTCCTTTTCTTTTTTTTCCAGTTTGAATTTTTTTTCTCTTTAATAATAGGTTCAAGTCTAATTCTAGGCTTTGTAAAGTAATTAAAAGAAAAAAAAAGTGTTTCAATTGATCATGTTTATCCGATTGTTTTATTTTTCTTTTTTTGTCCTTTATAGATTAAAAAATATAGTTATGCAAAAAAGTGTTTCAATTTTCAATTCGTTTGAACCAGTGCAAAGATGTTATTTTTTTGATCATTTCATCCTAAATGGTCGTAATAAATTTTTTGCTCCAAGGCCTTTCAATGAACACCCTAAGAGAGTCCTAAAACTAAATAATAAGTCTTAGAGTGCTCGTTGAAAGGCCGTAAAACAAAAAATTCATTAAGATTACAATTAGTGTTCAGGAACTAATTACGAAATGTTTTTTGCAAACGACATACTAATCCAGAATACAAATGTTATATTTAGGATTACTTTTTTTTAACTATAGTACAATTTAATATATTTGTTAACCATTATTTAGCATAGATTCTCTTAACTAATTCAGTAGTATGTTGCTTCAAATCACGTTTCAACTCCATAGGATTGCAAATGGCTGGTTTCTATTTTTTTTAACTAAAACGGAAACGTTTTAGGGACTTCGTAGGGGCTACTGTGCCAATGGGGGGAGCAGAGCCCTTGGGTCCCCCTACTTTTTAATTTATTTTTTTATTTAATTAGTTATATCTTATTTATTTAATCCCTATAAATACACCCTTTGTATATTTAAAAATATAATTCAAGAATTAAGTGCTTTAATTTGCAATTCAGTTAAATCAGAGTAAAGATCGTTTTTTTTATTATTTTATTTTAAATGGTGATAATGAATTTTTTGGTTTAAGGTCTTTCAACAAACACCCTAAAACTCATTATTTAGTTTCAAAACTCTCTTAGGGTGTCCATTGAAAGGCCTTGAAGCCAAAAATTTATTACGACCATTTAGGATGAAATGATCAAAAAATAATATCTTTGTACTGGTTCAAACGGATTGAAAATTGAAACACTTATTTTCGTAACTATATTTTTTAATCTATAAAGGACAAAAAAAATAAAAATAAAACAATCGGATAAACATGATCAATTGAAACACTTTTTTTTTCTCAATTACTTTACAAAGCCTAGAATTAGACTTGAACCTATTATTAAAGAGAAAAAAAATTCAAACTGGAAAAAAAAGAAAAGGAAATAAAATGAAAAAAAAAAGGCCCAAACCGGAAAAAAAAGGAAAAAAAAAAAAAAAGAAAGAGCAAACTGTAAGTAAAGAAAGGAGAGAGAGAGAGAGAGAGAGAGAGAGAGAGAGCAGGGTGGGCGGGGGTAATCCCGGAAATGGAGGTGGGGCCGGGGAGGGGGGGTGTGTCAGAGGGGGGGGGAGTAGCAGCTCTCCTCTCAATTCTTAACACATGGACTATGGTGTGTTCCACTAATAAAAATAAGTACATAGGCGCCGTTTCACTTTGATTTTTGGGATTTTGTCCTAATTAAAAAAAATTTCGCGTTTGTTAGTTTCGAACCTAACTTTTGTGGTTTTTTCAATTCATCTTGAAAAAGTAAAAAATTATGACTTTAACCAAATATTTTTTGAAATATCCAAGATAAAGCCGATTTTTTAAGATTTTTTTGGCTTTATCTTGGATATTTTCAAAAATATTTGGGTAAAATTCATAATTTTTTACTTTTCTGATTGCTCTCGTCGAGACAAATCAATAATTCACAAAAGTTTGTCTCAAAATTAACAAACGCAAAAATATTTGAATAAGAACAAAAACCCAAAAAAATCAAAAAAACCCGCCAACCTTATTTTTTTAATTAAATACTTATTTCTTAAATTAAAAGTGATGTATTGTGAGAGCATAACATATCTTGTAAAGCGAAAAATAAATATTTAAAAAATAGATAAAATTATTAGCTGAACGGGGACTAGCTAGATATATGATCATCAATATACACTTTCTAAGACACGTCAAACAAATTAATTGTGCAAAATTCAAGTTGATCGGTCATCGACATCTCTGATCGAATGCTTTTTGTTTTTTTTGTTTTTTTTTTTTTTTGGAGTAGCAGCTTGCTACATCGTGTTACATTGGTCGTCCATCTTTATATAGAGTGTAAATAACTTTTCTTGAGCCTAAAAAGCATCGCGTGTCTTATTTAATAATTTGAGTCCTTTAACTTAAGTGATTAGGTAAAAGTCTGCTAGATCCAAATTTGACTAAACTTTAAATCAAGTTTAGATTTTTTGAACTCATTCTTTTACTCAATTATCAATTGATCGGGGGGATTTTGATACCCCAAAATCAAAAGACCCTCAACCAACATTACCTGATTCAGTTACCCAACCGTTGGGTAACTGAAACTCCGGAGGTTAAAAAATATATAATAATTTTGACCGATTGATGGGTTTATCAGTTGGATTATCTATCGGAGCAAACTGTATTGTCTAGACATCAACTGGAGCAAAACCGATCAATCTGAAAGCGCGCATTTTCAGTTCAATATAAATATGCGCAGCTCTTTTATTCTAGGATTAAGGGAGCATATACAACAGCCATAATACATCGTCGGGTGGAGAGAAAACCTTAAAATTGTTTCTCTGCAATTTGATTCTCTAAATCCGTATTCGATATTGACAATACAACAACAACATGACGGAACCCATCTTGTCCCCAATCATTGGGAGTATGGGCGAGGGATGATTGGAGACAGACCTAACCTTTGGCAATATATGCATAAAATGGCTGCTCTCAAAATACCATTAAAATAGTGGCCCTCCTAAACCTCCAAGAACCGAGGAGCTACAGGGACGTTTTGTTGTAGAACCATGCCCCCAAATCAAAACCAAATGGCATCAGAGAGGGCCAGCCTAGAGACCCAAATCAATTTATGTGCACATTACCAAGCTTCCTTCATTGATAGTCCAGAGCATCGTATTCGATATTGACAATGAAGTTGAATTTTTTTAAAAAAAGAATTGTGCTTGGAGATTAACTTTGATCTATAAATCCTTGAACCTTATCGAAGATCTTCAAGAGTTTATTCTCTTCTTCAGCCTGTATGAGAAAAGTTATAGAGTGAGAACTTAGGCAATACAAGTTCCTTCGATGGATCTTCGAGAGGCAAACAAAAGGCTTGTGAATCAAGGTAACAGAAATCAAGCACAAAGTGTGGTGAACGAGGATTGGGGGTGGCTGCCGCCTCCACCTCCCCCTCCTCCTTCCCTAGCTACCTCATTCCCTCCTCTCCTCAACATTGCCTCTGTTCCACTCTTCCTTGAAGGATCTCTATCCCCCTTACCTCTCCCCCCCTCCATATTTTCACCCATCTTCGGCGGTGTTTCAGGGCAGTGTACATGCGGCATTAACTCAATCAGATTTTGTGGCTCGGCTTTGCTCCGGAGGCTACAATCTTGTGCTCTTTAGTCCATTCGACAATGTTTCTATTCTGTCTACCTCTGGTTCCTTCCTTCCACCTTCAACCCTCCCGATAGGTGCTGATCCGACGAGTTTGGGGTTGACGTACGGAGCTTCAGCCAAATAAAAGAGAAGGGAAGCCGATGAATTTATTGATTGTTTTTTAGTTTTCCCGTTGTAGATTTCCCTCGGCTGTGTTTCCCCCAGTCCGGTTACCTCTACCCCGGACTCCAATTTGCCAAGATCCGGTGGTAACTTTCGGTGAATAATGTTTTCGGCGGTGGTTTGTGAGAATGTAGTTCAGGTGCCGAATGCTCAAGAGATGCAATAGAAGCTACTTGACTAACATGTTTGGTGCTAGTGTTGGTGTACAGGAGCGCATCAAGTGCCCGTTTGCAAGATTGGGATTGTGAGATTATGGCATTAGAACTTGGAAAGTTCAGCCTTATATTTGGTCATGGACCTCTTTTGGAAAAAAAAAAATAAACAGTCTTTTTTGATGTATTCAGTTACGGGGAGTACTTCGTATGGTTGGCCATGAAAATTGTAACGACAAAAAACAAAAATTACTATTCACTTTTATGTTTACGTTGGTTAATTTCACAGGTAATATCTTAGGCACGTAGAAGTAATATTTTGCTGTAAATTGCAGCACCCCTCTCCCTATCCCCTCCTATTATTGATTGACAAAATAAACTCTCTAACCGGGGTACAATACCGGTACCCAATTGAAGATCTGGAAGATATCCACCAGCAGCATTCAAAGCTAAACGTAACCGAAATTGGAAAGGGTACAACCAAAAAAAAATGCCTACTCGATCTGAGGAGTAATCATAAAATCAGGATTCTGGAAACACAATAAATTGTCTACCAAAAAGGCAAAATTAAATAATGAAGCACAATAACTGCCAAATGGCAGTAATACTTTAATTAGTATGTACTCCTATGTACTAATTTTATGTTTTTTTTTTTTGGGTAAAAGTATGTACTAAGTTGTTTATAACGTTTAAATAATTTTTTTTTTTTATCAGCGAATTTAAGAGGCGATGCATGCATAGTGTCAGGGTTGCCAAGAGTAAAATTATACAGCCCCAAAATTAATGACGGCATTAAATGGCCAATTGAAATATTAGAGTATAAATCAGTAAAAGTTTTTTTGACAGGCAAAAATTTATTAAAAACTAGGGAGAGGGAAAAGGAAATCCAATAAAAAGTTGGACAGTACATCACATGGCCCGAAACGCAACCCCTAAGGTTTAACACGGGAGTCCAAAAACAATACAAATCAAGCACACCGAGTATCCAAATAAACAACAAAGCCCTAAAAACAAACAGGCCCAAAATGACCCGCCCGACAGACCTAGTCCCACAAAACCCTAACTCGCAACCTAACTACCGCCGCACAAAACACCGTAAACACACCGCCCATACAAGCACCCCCACCCAACCGCCTCGCCGTTAAACAGATCCGATCACTCCCAAATATAGATGACCAGTGACAAAAAGGAACCCAACCGACCCGCCAAGATATTACAAATGGCCTACAACGACAGTGGAGAGAAAACCAAATAGAGGGTAGTGGGAGAGAGAAAACTACCGTCAAAACGCCACCTCTCCACGAACCCCAGGAAAATAGTACAAGTTGGAATTTGGAAACATAAAAATGATACATGCATTCGTTTCTCGAAACAGCATAGTTTAGCAAAGATAGACATTTTCTTTTTTATTAGCAAGAAAGGTTTCATACCATTAAAAATAATACAAAACAGAAATTCTGTAGTGATACACTAGAGGACATCATACACAAACAGTAGTATCTCATTTATCATTACACCTCACCTCACAAATTCATTTTTTTTAAATAAAAAAAAAACACCCAAAATTGGTACGACACCAAGAAACCCGAAAAGTCCGGCCCAAACATATGGGCCGAACCCAACACCTAAGAGGGACCCAAACCTAAAATGCAAGCCCTAATCCTAGACAACTGCAACACCACACCAGTCCGCCAACTACACCGTCGCCTCACAAACCACTGAAAACAGCAACCCAAACAACTCCGGCCGGCCACCATCACATATTAGATGGGTCAGCAAAGATGACATATTTAGATGGGTCTTGCAAGATGAATACTACTAATATGGAGTTCCGCAACAAATAAGGAGTGGAATAGGGACGGCACCCATATTCGATGAATACTGTTAATATTATGCTCCATCTCATTGCGCATTTGATTGTATGAGATTCTGAATGTTCTTTTTGATATTTAGGCTTTCATTGTGGTTGTTGTATTGACCCTCCTTTGGGAACGGGTGCCCATTCGTTGTACTCTATTTGTTATCAATAAAGTATCCTATCATTTGACCAAAAAAATCTCAATTATAAAACAAAAGGGTGTGGGGACAAGTTGTTAGAACGGCTTAGATTCATTTGATCCAAACGCTGTAGTGCATCCTCCCACTCCCCGGTTAAGTATCCATGATTTTCACCTAAATCACACAACTGTCATCCCCTTCTAACATGGATGCATAGTGCCATAGGCACGACTAACACTAGTAAATAAATAAAACAGGAGTGGAGCCGGGATGGCCCCAGTCACCCAACTCGAAGATCCAAATTAGAGTCTAACCAATTCCAATTGCACCCGATTCGTTGGATCCATTTTAAGTTCCAATTCCATCCGATTTCGTGGACACATTTTAATTTTAAATTTTTTTGTCAAAATGGTAGGAGATATTATTGATACGATAAAAGAGCAATTACATAAAATAAAATAAAATAAAACGGTTGTCTCTTCCTAATGGAGACAATAACCATTCAAGGGGTCTAGATTGAGTATGGTTGATGTCATGTGTGCGTTTACATTTTAAAGAACTAACATCCCCAAATGCGATTCATTTTTATATAGCACAGTAGATAAATGAGTGTAACAATCCGTTCCATCTTTGAACAATATTGTCCGCTTTGGTCGCCCAAAATCCATAGACTTTCCAGTAGATCACCCATCCTTAGACTACCTCAGGATGAGCACGCTTAATTGTAAAGTTCATATGCACTTTGGCCCGCCCTCATGGCTTTAAAAGGTCTTATACAAGTAGGAGGGATCTTTTCTTATAAACCACCACTTGCCCCCTCCCATCCAGACAGAGCCTGCTTCTTGCAGTACCGCCGGCCACCGAAAAACGGGGTGTCACAATGAGATTGAAAATATTAAAGTTTCATAGCTAATCTTAGGTAGAATTTTCTAACCCAAATGAAAGGTACATTTGGGAGTACAGATTCTTTACCGGTAACCAATTGACCTCTTGCTTAAATCCCCACCAGCAGCATTCAGAGACTTTTAAACACAACCCTAAATTGGACAGGGTACGTACAACTAAAAAAAATGTCTACTCTGAGTAAACATAAAATCAGGATTCATCAGGAAACTTAATAACTATATATGTACCGAAAGGATAAAAGAAGAGGAAGAAGCAGCACAATGACTGCCGTATGGCAGTAACTTTTAATCAATAAGTATGTACCAATTTCATTTTTTTGGGGTAAAAGTATGTGCTAATTTTTTTTTATAGAACCAAATAAATGATCAGCCCTAGTACTGTCAGGTAATTAAGGGTCCGTTTGAATAGTTTGAATATAGAGAAATTTGTGCTGGAAAGTGAAAATGAGATAAAGTAAAGTAAAAGAAAAGAAAGTGAAATAAAAATTATTTTCTTACATGTATTCGGTTAAAATGAAACGTTTTGTACGAATCTTGCAAGAAAAAAAAAAATTTACTAGCTTACTGTTTTACTTAGATTATGGACATAATAGGAAGTGTCATAAAATGTACTAGCAACTTTCACAAGAATTGTGAAAAATACAATTGTACTTGTGTTTTTAGCGAGAAAGTGAAAGTTATGTACTCATGCTTTAATGAGTTGTATTAGAAAATCCACTTTCTTACACTTTAATGAGTTGTACAATAAAGTGAATTTGTTTAATTAAACGATTTCTGGATGACACCCCCTCTAGAGAAATGGATAAATTCACTTTCCCCGGTTTGATCATCGGCTGGGCCCTCTAACTTTTCTTAGCAGTTTATTGGGCCTGTTTTGGGTCCAAAAAAATGATCGAAGCAACTCATTTTGTTTAAAATACTTTATTTACGGTACATTCAAAAAATAAACTCAATCCGGTATTGGTTAGGGCATCTACAAAACATTCAATTTTGTCCTAGAATTCTAAAGCAAAGTCAGATGTTTTGTAAACACATTTTATTGATACCAGATTGAGCTTATTGTTTACAAGGACTGTAAACAAAATATTTTAAACAAAATAAATGGTTCCAATCATTTTCTAGGACCCAAAACGGGCCCACTGCACGAAGGTTTTGTACGCGTTGGTACAGATTATATATTTGTACCATTATCATTTCTGTTCCACCTTAGTGTTTGCATTAGTATTTAGTAGTGTGATTACAATGAGGGGTTAGCCAAGAGAGGCTGGAAACTTGGACTCCGTTGACACCCAGGTTCAAGTCCCTATAATTTTTTATTGGTGCTAAACGTACTCCTAATACTACCCATACATAATGGAACCTTAACTTCGATTCCAACATAGTTGCGATTGGATGCCCTACTGCCTACTAAATCTTGGTGTGGTGTGATGGGATATACTCCCTGGCGGAGGTGACGAGTACCACATCCCCACTTTCATTTTGTTAAATTTCGTGGGCTCAGGGCTTGAGGAAAAACTTTTGAAAATGTGAACCTAGCCCATCCGTTCATGGAGCTAAAGGCCAAAATACTTTCTTGTTGCTAGTATTTCAGAGGCTTAAATACTAATATGAAAACAATCAGTTTACGAACTTTGAAATTCAGTTCCGGAACAAAGGTGTTTGAATAACTAATTCTAAAAAAAAAAATCAACCAAATAGTAAGTTGAATTTCCTCGGTCGAAATAAATTTTGACTCACAACAACAGACGACGATTAATGCATTCATACTTTGGGCCCGTAGATTGACGAGGTTAATACTCTCGAGGAATACAAAATTGCACCGGATATACAACCTCACCAAATTAAAAGTGATCGTGTCAATA
This sequence comes from Rhododendron mucronatum var. ripense, assembly GCA_019656295.1. Classification (NCBI taxonomy): domain Eukaryota; kingdom Viridiplantae; phylum Streptophyta; class Magnoliopsida; order Ericales; family Ericaceae; genus Rhododendron; species Rhododendron mucronatum. Next base: position 973,008 of record BPLT01000014.1, on the reverse strand, counting down.
ATATCAAAATCTCATCCTATTGTGCATCAAAAAAAAATTGAGAGATCACAGTTGTTTTTCACTCGGCTTGGAAGATTACAGTTATAGATTATCAAATTCCTTTCTCTTCCATTCTATTTGAATTTATGTCTAAAATCAAAATGTTTTTAGTTCAATCTACTAATAGTCTATTCTTTTTTCCGTACTTGTTCTCGTTTAGTTAATGTAATTTGTTCACCTTTCAAAAAAAAAATTTGTTGTTGATATTGAAAGGAATTGAGATTAATTGGGAGTAGCTTAATGATGCTGGAACATATACTTGTTTTGAGTGCTTATTTATTTTATATCGACATCTATGAAATTGATCATGAGTCAAAATATGGTTCGAGCCTTTATGTGTCTTGAATTGATATTGAATGAAGTTAATAGGAGTATCAATTTTGTGTTTCTTAATAACCGTCAATAAAAATGAGAATATACTAGACATTTTCTCAAGGATTGTTGTAAAAAAAATAAGCTCAATCAGATATCGGTAGAGGCTTGATCGATTCTACGCACAATTTCCGACTCAAGCTGATTTTTTACAGCAATCCTTGAGAAAGTATTTTCAACAAATAGAGCAATCCTGAAGTTGGTCTCACGGAATGCAGTGTACACCAAATGATGTATTGATAAAACAGAGAGGAAAACATGGAAGAGTAAAACAATGAGGGCAAATATGGAAGAGTTTCTCCAACAGTTGTAACCTCAGTCACCTGTCCCATAATCGAAGAGAGTTACAATTGTGGTGCGAGCAACATGCTAAGCAAAAAATGCAATGAGCTTAAATTGTGAGAAAGGCAAACCGGTGATATCCAGACGATCGTCACCTACCTGCAGTAATCTCTGATTATTTCTTGAAGAAATAACAAACATCGCCTACTCTCCGATGATCTCTTGGAGCATAGGTTTAGTGTCTCGATCAGGAATCGCCCATGTACTTCATGATGAACTGGAGTGGCTATGGTCGGTTTTCGTAGTTTGACTATCAGTACTCATAAAACTGGTTGTATCATTGAACTTCCAGCCAGACATCAAATATCCAGGCTGTGCAGTTACAGCACCGACTTCAATGTCTGCCAAAAGCATCGCGACTGCACGTGACATGGATGGACGCGCCTGCGGGGATGACTGAGTGCACAAAAGAGCTACTCGTATCAATCGCTTTACTTCTTCCTCGTTAAATTCTGACAAATTGTCATCCACTAGCTCCACTTCATTGTTGTTTTGATGCAGATGCCAAGCCTGAAAGGAGAAGATGAGAATTCATGACCGGAGGAATAGTACAAAAATTATGGATCGCGTAATTGGAGCAGGCAGCCCATGCTGGGCTGATCTAAAATGGAGTGTATTTGATGCAAATCTTAACGGCATATATACTAGGCAGTTAAAATTGGATTTGGAGGCATATGGAATACATTTTCGTTCAGTGGTTGAAAAACTACGTTTTTTCACAGCTATAACCAATCCATTTATTTTCCTTGGCGCACTTCCAAAATTGATCGGTCAACAAAATATAACAAGTTCATAACCTTGTTAGATGCTTCCTTCTTTTTACATTTGAGCGCTAGACAAAGGTCGACTGGTCCAGCCAAACCACGATCAAACACATACTGTACCAACAGCTATTGACTGCCAAAAAGAAAGTGAACCGTACCCAATCAAGGAGATACATCTTTTCTGCTTCCAAGCTTGTGTCAGAATTTGGCCTTCCACTGACAACCTCCAAAGCTACAACACCGAAGCCAAACACATCTGCCTTTTCTGTAAGGTGCCCACGCATAGCATACTCAGGCGCCAGATACCCACTGCATCAGTAACCATGAAAGTCAACACTTGTAAGTTCTTACTTCAGCTGCGGACAGTACTAAAATAGAATGTCTACAACAATAATAATGCAAGAACATATGACGCTTGACTGATGAGAATCTTACATTGTCCCAGCAACACGGGTACTTATGTGGGTCTTTTTGTCATCATAAAGTTTGGCCAAACCAAAATCAGAAATTTTGGGGTTGAGGTCAGAGTCGAGAAGAATATTGCTGGCCTTCACGTCTCTGTGTACAATGCGAAGCCGAGATTCCTCATGAAGATAAGCTAGACCCCTTGCAACTCCCAAGCATATATCAAAACGTGTGGGCCAGTCAAGATACAAGCTTGTCTTTCCAGCTTCATAAAAAAAGCAAATAGTTAAACTTTTCCTATGTTCTTCCCATTGACAGAAATTCTAATGTACAGACTGTACGGGGCTGTCGTCATACCAAATAATGCTTGATCAAGACTCTTGTTTTCAAGATACTCATAAACGAGTATTCGTTTCTCTCCCTCAATGCAGCATCCATACAATTTTACAAGATTTCGTTGTTGCACAGCAGATATTGTCGCGATCTCTGCAACAAATTGACTCTTTCCTTGGTGGGATGCCACCGACAGTTGTTTGACAGCAATCACCCTACCGTCGTTCAGTGTTCCCTATTGAGTGCAAAGTTTAGAAAACTTGAGAAATATTGTCTAGTCCCAACCATGGTATTTTATTTTCTTATGCTCCATTTATTGACATCTCAAATGCATAAAGGTATGGATCAATAAATTAGTGTTTGTTGATAATTCATCTTCAATAGCAAGGGTTTGGGTTTTCCATGCATCATTTTATTTGCACAAATATCGCAATGGACAGGCAGTGGCACAAAATGTGATGGTACAAGCACACTGCATGCTGGCATCCATAATGAATTCAAAAGGAAAAAAGACATGACGTGGCAGACATAATTAACTCAGAAGCTAGTTACAGAAAATCCTAGAGGAGCAGTACTTCAGATGATTGGTGCCATTGCGCCATTTCATAAAGCAGTATTTTTTTTGAAGGACTTACCTTATAAACAGGTCCAAAGCCTCCCTCCCCAAGTTTGTTTGCAGGATTAAAATCTGCTGTTGCAGCCTTTAGTTCAGCATAACTGAAAGTGTAAGGCCTAGCTTCGATCCCAAGGAGCTCTGCAACTTTCACTAAGTTACTACTTGGTTATGAATTTCTTTAGGAAGTCGTAACCCAACTTCCATATTTAGTAAGAAAAAGACAGTCATGATTATTCTGTGGCACATTCATCAATGAAAGTTGAAAGATAACACAACATATATAAAAAAAAAAAAATGTTTTAACATAAACATACTAATCTGTTGGGGGAAACTAAGGGCAATTCCAAAATGCATTCCTTTGATAAGGCTCTTAACTTTGTTTCCCTTATTTTACTAAGAACCAGAGGGTTAACGTATTTTCTGAAAGGGAAGAATTAAGAAAGAGGGAGGGAGGGGAGGGGAGGGGAGGGGAGGTGTTTGGTAGTGGATTGCTGGTTGGGGAGAACAGCTGATATATACTGCTATCAGGCTGATAGTGTTTAATAGAACATTTCCTGAAGCATTCCTCATGTCTAAACTCTAAAGATATTCTATGAATCACAAAAATATAACTAGCATTCGGCAAGCCTGATGTTCCGAAGAACACACATACAGCATTGGAAAAATAAGTTTCGAAATGGCATTCACAAAGAGTTTCCACTACCAGAGTAGTACCAGAGTAGAACCACATGTGAGAAAACAAAAAATTTGGAGTGTATTTTACCTTCATCCTTCTTCTTGTGTAGCCTCTTTCTTCGTTGAACGAAAAAAAATAGCGCAAGTACGCATAGACAGCTTACAACTCCAACAGGAACAAAAATCCCCAAAATCAAACCGATCTTAATCTTTTTGCCGGTTGGATCTGTATAATATCGTAGATGTTAGAAAATTGCTATCAACATCCTAAAATATGAGACTTAAATTTCTAAACTTGCATAAAATATTTGTTGATCATATTACCTCGGGTAACACTGATTGCTGAAATAGAAGGTCCATATGTACCAGCTGTGGGTATACAGCAAGTCCCTTTACCAGCCCAAAATAGATGGATTTCAAGGTAATTCTCTGATACCTGAGCCGGGAAATCCTCCTGAACAGCTTCGAAAGAGGTCCCACGGGCCTCCTTTTTTATGTTAAAATCTTTCCGCACCTGATTCCCCTGGAACAAACAGGTTGATACCTTCAGAAGCAAACAATTAAAGAAGAAAGAGTTGAACGTGAACAAAGAGATGAATCACTAAAAGACAGATTGCTAGAAAGCACAGGTGTCTTTTACTAGTTTTTTCATAGAAGTATTTATGAATTTGGAGTTCAATTGATGGAGTTCTGAGAAGAAATCAAGGTAGGAGTTCTTGTCTCCCATGTTTGGACCGAAAACTCACACATAGGAGTAACATACGGGAAAGGGAACACATTAGTCGACTAAGAAGCCTGTGGCAACATTCACAGGAAAAAGATTCTGGGGATTAATCTCAAAGTGAAATTGGCTGGGGCAATCATAAAGAGAGGAGAGAATGGATAAGGCATCACTTGTTCATTCAAACGTGATGCCTTTCGGCTGGTGCAATTGTCTCTCCCTCGTCACTTTACAGCACATCTTTCCTCCCTTCTTCATTTCTGTTTTTGTTCTTCTCTTTACTTTTCCTTCATTGTTCATCATAGGATTTAATTTAATTTGGTTTAAGTAGAAAAGCATCACTTTGAGTGAACAAGAACCAAAGGTTGGACCTAAACCCAGTCCACCATTCCCAGCACTCAGGGGTGATAGCTCATAGAGTGCTCCACCCTGCCATCTAACAAACTTTAATGTTGAGTGACACACACATAATGATGAGGTGGAAATCTAGAGAAACTTGTCCAAATGAACCGAAAGGTGGCAACAAAAGGTTTGGTCTAGCAGAGAACAAAAACATCAGTTTTAAAATCCAATTTCATAACTGAGCACAGACCTGGATGTATATATCAAAAACACGCCTTCCAAGACTTTCCCAACCGTAAGGAGAATTCAGGATTGTTATCTCTGCAAACTGCAGCCTCACGGTATAATTACCATTCACAAGCCCTAACCCATAATATCTGAGTGATACAGGAGAGATTCGTGCTGTCCAGAACAGCTGTGGGTCCGAAGTGTTTGCGACGATTTGAGATGAAGAGTCACTTGTATATTTAGAATTGTTGTTGTCCCAAAAGTGTCCAACATTACTCACTGCCCACCTGTCTGTACTAGCCACATAATATGTAGCCGGACCCAGGGTCTCATTATCCCTCTCATATATAATCTGATGATTAGTGGAATTAGTTTCGGGACCACCGCACTTAACTGAAAAGTTGTCATCTGTAAACCAAGGGGAAAGAGGATTTTGTCAGATTGAAATCAAATAGGTGCTGTCAAGTAACAAAAAAGAAACATCATTCACATGCACGTTAAGGGTAATGGGTTCAATGCAGTGTTGACGTGGGAATTCTCTACCATTAGAGACAAATTTAGGTATGTTCTTTCTCCTACACCAAATTTTAGAAGCCTTGATCGAAAATGGCAGGAAGTAAAAACTGACAAGATGAGGAAACAATATTAATTCCTACCTTCTAGCTGTTCTATAAAAATAACCTCATGCACTTCTCAGTTCATATCCCAATAATTCCCGCTAACGAATTTCAAATTTTCAACTCTTTCCTTGACATTGATGACCTCTGAATTTGCATATTGACATAAAAAAGAATTCGCACTCCACCAGAAAAGTACAAACTTTATTCGCATTTTGAAGATCTCTATCCTCATATAGTCCACTTGAAAGATCCTGATTCCATAATTACCTCACCCATGTATAGGTTAATAGGTATTAGGAGGACACCAAAGAAGCATTGCCCAAGCACGTCAGCAAAATAAAAAAAGGGGAAGAATGTACAAAAATATTTAATTTTAAGCCCTCCCCAAAATGTAACTCTCCCCTAAACTCCACTAACAAAAAGGGAAAAAGACAAAGTTCCTCTATAATTCGAAAATGTAAGGACCTAAGCAAAGCCAATGTAAGTGCACGTATAGACAACTGTTCATCCTCAAAATTCCGCCTATTTCTTTCCCTCCTGTGATGCAGAATGTTGTGGGAGAAAGGGAAAGAAAGCATACACAACAGGCCACAGCCTTACTGCAGTATATGCTCAATACTTATTAATTGAAGTCGTAACAATTACAATGTTGAACCTGTTCTTTATAGACAAACCCCCCCTAACGAATATAAAAGGGGAACTTTTACACTTTAGCTAATTAAATACCAAAAAGAATATCCTGCTATAAAAGCTTTAGCTTTTACGAAATGAGCTAAACAAATGTATATCAAGTTATCTAGCACCCCCTCCTGAGAACGTGACCCAATCTCACAGAGTGCACAATAACATAATTAGAAAGGTATATCAAGCTATCTAACACCACATGCGACCCAATCTCACACTTCCAAAGAAGAAGACATTGAAATGAACATGGTGCACAAAGACGGGTAAATGTACTTCCAAATAACAAATACAATGTGGGAGCAAACACAGATTGCGAGACTTGGACCTAGGACCTCACGGGACCAGGGATTTGCCCGACCTATGTGGAGGGGGCGCTTTATGTGGGTCTTGGGAATAGTCGAGGTTGTGCCTCGGATACTCAATTATCAAAAAAGATAAAGCTGAAAATATTAGAAAATGAACCAAAAAGGCGTATCAAGCCATCCAAGAGCCACTAGTAGTTCTACTTGACCTGCATTTACAATCGGTTTTGATTAATAACACTCCTCAAAGGTACACTAATCTCAAATCATGGATGTAAATTCTACTTTTGCAACCTCACATCATGGATGTAAATTTATACTCTTAGAATAGAAGTAAAGGGTACTTTCTGAATTGCACTTACAGACAGGACGATTGCGGCCGCAGGGAAAGTTCCTTTGGAGACACCTCAATCCTGAAGGCAGAACACTGACAGCAAGGAAAGAAACGGATATATCATGTGTTCAGTTTCATTACAGAAAGTTTGTTGTTCCATTCTAAACTTCGGCAGAAGTGTAAATTGTTAAGCCAAAAATATAAAACCAAGAGAACATGTTAGGACAATCTATTCTAATCTATTAAGGGAGAGCACCATTTGGTGTGGACTCTCCTTTGCGGCCTCACATTTTACTCTTCCAAAAATGCCCAAGAATTTGTGTGAACACATGTTAAAATTTTGGAGGGTAAAAACATAAATTGGCATGGCAGTTATCAAAATCATCATGACAAAATAGCACCCATGTGCCATGTTCCCGTTTTCCCAGTTAACTGCTTCTACAATTCCCCTTCTGGCCTCCCTTCGAACAGCCTTCTTCCAAATGGAGAAGAAGTTCATTTCAATTATGATCTCCAGCAACTCTTTCTTTGTTTTTGATCTCCTGCAACTCTGTCTCTTTGGAACAATTGTGCATACTGTGGGGGAATACTTGGTCCTTTGTCAAAATTACAAACCAATGTAAGCCATTGCCATTGTCTACTACCTTTTGTTTAGCAAATTATTCTTTGTTATTTTGTTCTCACTTCTTTAGAATTAATTAATTTTGTGTTCCTTATTTGTGGTTTTTTTTTTTAAATTTCTGTAAGTGGAGTTCGAAAATAGTAGTGCTTCATTGTGATTGCTATTTGATGGGTTTGTGAAATGACCCCAAAAAAACCCAAACATGGTATGAGATTGTTGTAATGTAGTATCACTGTGACCCAAGATTTTTTTTTTTTTTTTTTCTGGTGTTAATGAATCATCCACACACATTGCATGTGCCAAAATTTCTAAGAGACACGAGGGAAAGATAAATCATGATGATGTCATGAACTAAAACATAAGTAGGGGTTGGATTTAAGATGCCTATACAATTTACTCTAACATTTTTAACATCGTGTCATTTGAAGATTTAATTTTTTGACTTTAACGTGCACACGCATCGGAGTTGAGTTTTGTTCACCCTTCACTTAAGAGGGTGAACATTACCCTCCTTCCTATTGGTTGAAATGATGTGGACCCCACCACAAAGTGATGCCATGCTTACCAAAAAAGTGTATTGCATGGTAAGCATGACATCATTTTGTGGTGGGGTCCGGTTGAAATGATGTGGACCCCACCACAAAGTGATGTCATGCTTACCAAAAAAGTGTATTGCATGGTAAACATGACATCATTTTGTGGTGGGTTCCCCACCATTTCAACCAATGAGAGAGGGTAATGTTCACCCTTTTTTAAGGAGGGTGAACAAAACTACACTCCACGCATCGACCCTAGTGAAAACATAAAACTTAGAGAACTCTAGTACGGAACCCCTCTCCCAGATGCTTGATGTCCCGCTCGATCTCATTCTCGCCGGAGTTTCCTTTCTTTTCCCCTTGGTAATTTCTTCCTCAAGCTTTTAAGTTATAGTATTGCAGTAGTAATTTTACATCTGTAGATTATACTGTAGAATATTGGAGTAAATAAAACTTATACTAACTCACACCCACACACACACAGAGAACATGCACATGTATAGTGCACGAACGCACGCAGTGTTAGACTTGTCTCACATCGCTCATCTAAGCTTGGTTAATAAAATCTAGAGGCTACTCCACCTATGGCCAATTGGTTTTAGGTTGGAACCCTCCAAGAAATCTAACATGGTATCAAAGCTAGGTCTTGGGTGGCCTCACCTCTCGTGGGAAAGTCTCTGTCATCTCTGTCGCCCAAGTTAGTCAGTCAGCTCCTGGTCAGTCACCCCCACGTGCATCCGGGGTGCACGTGAGGGGAGTGTTAGACTTATCCCACATCGCTCATCTAAGCCACCCAAGCTTGGTTAATAAAATCTAGAGGCTACTCCACCTATGGCCAATTGGTTTTAGGTTGGAACCCTCCAAGAAATCTAACAAGCAGTACTGGGTTAATTGCAGTCACGGCTTCTGGCCACCTCGCAGTAACTCCAGTTACCCTCCTCGCCTCTCCACCTCACGCATCTCCCCCACCCAACCCACTTGCAAACTCAAATAGAAACCTTACTCTTCTGGCAAATAATTTCGGAACCCAGAGTTGCTGCCATGGACCAACTTACTAACAATTTAGTTCCAATTGCAATCTTAGACTCCTACTACAAGTCTAAAATGAGTAGCCATTGATACCGGTCGCCGACGCCGGAAATGGAAATTTTCGATAAAACTACTGATGGGAATTGGGACTTTTCCAGAAATTACACCAAGTCCCCTATTCTAATAGGGTAGAGGCAATCTAGCCCAAGTAATTAAAATTATAATGGTATGATCCCAGGATTAGCATATGGAAAAACAGCCCGCAATTTATGTGTTTTACCCTAAGTTGAGTTGCAGGAATTATGCTCCGATCTAAGTACTAATTATGATACTAGCCTAACTTTAATTAGATTAACAATAAGAGTAATTTTGTGAGTAACCGTCCATATTTTTATGTTAGGTGCAAGCTTTTCAGAATAGTTTAATTTCACGACAAGTTAGATGCAACATTTCAGTGAGTTACGCAATACCTTGGTTACATGCATTTTATTTAAATGTTTTGGTGTGAAATGTTAATTGCTTTCAAATGCTGGAAAATGTGAATCATGTGTTTCTTTATGAAACTTGTTAGTTTTAGCAAACCGTGAATTATCGGAAAGTGGCATATTCACGTGTGTTTTACTATGGCGGAATGTAGACCATGGAATATGATTTGGGGACATGAATTCTATGAATTACTCAGACTTTTTTTCCTATGTTATGTTCGTACGGTGTCCCAAGTCCTAGGAGATGGTAAAGAGGCTAGTGACACATGGAAGTAAGGGAGGGGTGCAGGCACCCTAAGTGGTATCGATATCATAAGCTCGCTCTCTCTAACCTAGGGGTCACTCCCCTTATGTTCTTGCTAGGCCGTCGAACAAAAGTACTATTTTGATCCTACCTATGAAACCATGAAGAGTCCTTCTACTTGGACTATTACGAATGACGTGAAAGTATCTGATGTTGATGTTGCTTTCGGATGATTTAATTCTATCTTGCTCCTATTGTAAGTGAGGCATTATACGATGTAAAAACATTTCCATGGCCAAACTTGTAACCTAGGTATTACGTATCTCACAAGAGATTCTACTTATGCAAATATTTCCATTTTTTCAGGGAATATATATTATATAGCATGCATGGCAATCGACTGCTTAATGTCCGTTTGTGCTACGTGGGCAATCATAAGTAGTCTATTGGTTTGTAATTGTTATACCTGTACACTTAAACGCTCTGGGATTATGTTGTTTATACTACGCTTCCGCATACTTCTAATTTTTTTATTGTTCAAAATGACAATGATGTTAGAAATCCCTAAACTATTTTATCAGCAGGCCTTTAGCGGGCTTAATACCCGCTTGGCCGGTCACGACTTTCAGGGTCAAAAGATACAGATCAGGTCCCAGCCTGTTTCTACAGTTGTACCCATTAATTCTTGACTGCTGATACAGGAATAGGCGGGGCTACATCCCACTTTATGGTGTCAAACTAACCCAGTGAAATTTTACAAAGAAAACTCACCTATATATCCATAAATATGCAAGATTATAGGGAGTTCCATAAAATAAACCAGAGGTAAAATTCATATGAACCCAGTAATCAATCCATATGCCTCTTCATCTTGTTTGCACTTCTTTGTATGCAATTGTTTTGGACAATTTTGACCCTAAAGGAACTAAAAATATCAACTTCTTCATACAAACTTAACTACGCAAATCTAGCCTTTAGGTACCTACTCTTTTTGTCTTCTGTTCACTCACTTCTCCATCAATACCCAACAAAGCAAACCTCTCTCCCTCTCACACACAAGTAATTGATGGACATTCTCTCTATATGCAATGCACATGCCTCAACTTAGGCTCCATGTTGCTAAAGGAGAACAAAAATCTTAGGGAAAATAACAGCACTGGACCCTCTACTTTATCCATCTTGTGAAAGCGGATTTGATAGCTTTCGTAAAGCTAAATATTTGACCAATGAACCCGGTGAATGAGCTCCTGGCTACACCACTGGACAAGGCACTTGTGACTAACTCATGATGATCAACACGCAACCGCTATAACGGGAAATCAATGAACTTTCCTTTGACATAATTACTGTTCAAAGGCTACAAAAATAAAACTAAAAACATACACAAGGGAAAGAATCACCTGTCGTTTGTAGGTCCAATTATGAAGTTATTGGCAACAAGATTACTGCATATCACATACAAGAATAATGCAATGTTAGCTTCAAGAGAATCGTATCAATGCAAGGACACAAATTATGCAATCATGAACAACTTATGGAAAAAAAAAAAATCACAATTTTTTTGAGTTGGCACTCAAACTATTTCAGGATTCCATCATAGTGTTGAAAATGACATTCCGAACATAAATTTCAACAACTGAACTGATGGTTTGGCAATCTCGCAAATAATTGGATTACTTGACTCTAATTGAGTTATTTGTTTACGGGGGACTATGGGTTTACTTGAGAGGAGTGCATTTAATGTTACCAATTGAAATTATTTGCTTCTAAAAGTGTATAACACACAGGAACTGTGTGCCAGTTGCATGCACTAGGGTCTAATAGGGTTATTGCACCTAATGCACTCGCTAAACTTTAGCCTCTCGGTGTATATCGTCTCTCTCTAAATAGAACCACCCATTTTCCCAAAATTTGTTTTCTCAAAACTGCTTTGTAAAAGATGAAATCATAAAGTATGGTTTTCTCTAAAAATTCTTTCGGGGTTTACCCAATGCCCTAAACAAGGACTGTTGCCATCTTTTCAACAACCACATATTTGATTCTGGACATAATCAAAGAAATTTTGTGACGGTTTACAGAAATTCACTTCTTATTTTTGGGTTTTTAATTTTGCAAAATCTTTCTACCCCGTTTGAAAATCATCTTCTTTCCCCTTCTCGTCTGCAACTTCAAATATTTTGTTATTCCATGTAAACACACAAATTCAAGTCCTCCAATAAAGAACGCGAAAAAAGGTGCACAAAATAATAATTTCATTGATTTTGAATTAAATAAAGGGCACAATCCTCTATAATATGGTCTTTAAAAAAAAAGAGAACAAAATCCACTTATTCGATCTCCAATAAAGTCATAATCTGACAGCTCTAGAAGCTTGTTGTCAAATTGAACTGCTTGACGATTTCTTCTAGTCTTTCAGTAAGAAGCTTGAAGAAAATGAGTTTGATCGAGGGCTTGAATTGCTTGATCTCGAATAATTGTCGTTAAATCTCTTTAAGGAAGAACTCTGAGTCTTGAGATGTAGAGCGTAGTCATGATAGAACTCGTGGGAGAATTGGCACATTGTTTTAGTGTTTGATGATCTTGAACTCTTTAAGGTGCTTGAGAGCTTGTGCAAGAGTGTTAGCCACTAGTCTCTTTCTCCCTCCTAAAAGCCTCTATTGAGAACACCATGCTAGCATAGATGGTTTGTTCTCCTCTCTCCCCATTGGTGACCAAGGTTCGAGTCCCACGGGAAGCAGGTTCGGGGTTTAAGACTATGGATAGCCTCTGATCTCCCGTTGACTAACATACTAACACCTCACTAACCCCCACTGATGTATATAGTCTGGAAAAAGAAAAAAAGAGCCTCAAGGAGAGGGTGTGCTAAGCTAGGCAAGATCTTCATGGAAAATTTCCCTTGATTTGAGTTTTTGACTTCATTTCCTATAAAAGAATAACCCCCACTGATGTATATAGTCTGGAAAAAGAAAAAAAGAGCCTCAAGGAGAGGGTGCTAAGCTTGGCGAGATCTTCACGGGAAATTTCCCTTGATTTGAGTTTTTGACTTCATTTCCTATAAAAGAAGATGTTTGGCTCTTCTTTAAGGAATGACTCTAGGTCAAAAGAGAAAGAATATTTTTAATATTTACTCTGGGTTGAATTGAGAGGCCTTTATCTTTGGGCTAGCCCAATTTCTTGACCCATTTGGCTAATTTAAGTTAGCCCAACTTATTTTGGTCTTCATTGTTTCTCAAATGGATTAAGCCCATAATTTTAATGGACCCAATATTTATTTGAAGGCTTTGACCAACATTTGACTTTCAATTAATTAACATTACTTAATTACCTCAATTAATTGGATGGCATTAAATCATGCTGAAATTTTAGTGTCTACAGTTATTTTTCATCAAAAATGTAGACTGATATACATGGCCAGTATGCAAAAAAGTTTTACAGTGTTCATCTCCAAGTCAAAGTTCTTGACAGCGGTAAAATCCCATGCTATATGAATTGTTGTGCTCTTCTAACTAATGGTATTTGGAGGTGGCGGTGACCCCAATTGATTGGAATACATGTCTCCATTTGGTTTGGTTTGGTATTTGGAGGTGGCCTAGAGGTAGGAATAGTGTTTCTATTGATACAAGGGCTCATACCCTGACCAGTGACCCCTCACAATCAGTCAATCAGACAGGGTGGTATGGCTTCCTTCTGGTTCTGGTGGATATACTCCCATATCTGCTTGCGAGGCTTTGAGGGTGAGACATCAGGCTCAACTATGGCACAACCTTATCTGGTTTGGGCAGCAAGTACCTAGATGGGCTTTTATTCAGTGGCTAGCTTTTTATGGGAGGGTTCGCTACTGGGACGTGAGATTGGCTGCTTGGGGTGTGAGCACTGAAACTCACTATATGGTGTGTTGTTCTGGGCTTGAAAGTCATTGCCACCTATTTTTCGAATTCTAGTTCTCTGCAGCTGCATGGAAGGCTCCGCTGATGAAGAATCTAATTGCTGGAGATCCTATGGGGCTATTGCTGAGATTAGTTGGGCTAAAAATCACAGGAAGGGTAACCCTTTAGCAATGATGTGTTATAGCTCTCTCTTGCTGCAACTATTTACTGCTTGTGGGGTGAACAAATAGAAGAATTTTCCAGTGTAAGGCTCTGGATGTGAGTAGCCTGGTAGGTGATTTTTTTCACGTGAGTGAGATTTGTTAAGTGAAATTCACATTTTTTTCCTAACAACTAGTAAACCACAAACTTTGAACATAAAAGCAAAGACAGACATTAAAAAAAGGGTGGAAAAGTTTACATACAGTTGTAAGCCTGTTTGGTTGATCCAAGAAGGAAAGCTCCCAGATAATTCATTGTATGACAAATCTCTGCAGGCAATAACATAAGGAGAATGTTCAATAGATGTTCCATCCTGCTGACAGAGTGGTATAGCGAAAAAGGATCATGTAGCTGGCCCAAATTCATTCGGACACAATGCTTAGTAGGGCTAGGTTTGGTAAGCCTTTGTTTTCATTAAGGGCCTTATATACTACTATGATTACATGACCCATCACATATCAGTTTCTAACACCAATTTGTTCTAATCGAGAACCCTTATGTTTTTTTCTCCATGTCTCCCCACAATTAAACACAGTAGCAGCGCAACATGACGGTGAAAGTTCATCCAAGCAAATAATTGATGGACCGACTTAGATTCCTAATTGTCTTTCTTTGATGTTTAAAAGGAACTATTGGTGCACATTGTGACACTTAAGAGGAATCTCCATGATATCTCCATCTACTCAAATAAGACATATCGGCCAACAGGATGGAAGACGTATCTTAGCTACCTCTTGAGTCCTGACCTATGTAGCACGGACACGGACACGGGACACGGCAATTCTAAAAAAATGGGGATACGGGCACGGCAGGGGACATGCCACGTGTATAAATAAATAATAAATAAATATATTTACATATATCTATAAAAAAAATTATGAACCATTGTATATAAATAAGTTCACAAATTTTATAACTTTTTTTTAAAGGAAAAATTACAGTTTAACCCAAATATTTTGAATAATTTCATATTAACCCCCAAAATTTTAAAAAATATTACATTTTGACCCCCAGCCGTGTCCCCGGCGTGTCCCCAGCTGTGTCCCCACCATGTCCCCTATCAAAAAATAATATAAATTATTGGACACGCCACGTGGCGTGTCCAATACGTTTCCCCACGTGTCCCTGCCGTGTCCCCGTGTCCAATACGTGGACACGGCGCCCTTTTGGAGTGTCGGTGCTACATACGTCCTGACACCTAGGAGGGTGTATCATGGCTCTACCACCTAACCACCAAACTAATGGCACGACCTTCCATATAGCACACAAACTTGCCTCTGTGAGTTTCGTGATACAAGCCCTACGAACGGATGGATCTAACTCATAAAAGATGTTTAGTGAACCCCCATCCTGCCGCACCAACTAGGATGTAGCTACCCACACAAGGTGGCTTTCCCTTCCTCCAAGGCTCATATATAGGGACGGCTTGACACTTATCAAAGACACACATTCAAGGACATTCAATACACACTGGATAGACAACCACCAAGCATTCTCTCTCAAGCTGCCCCGAGCACTCACCTCCAGCAGCCTCGAGCCATAGTAGTGCCCACCATCTTCCCGGAAGGACAGGTCACGCCTGGTGCCACTCCTAACCCCCACAGATATTAAACCACGCTTATTTCATGTGTTTTCCATCTTATAGAGGCATTAATAGGACATACACTTTATTGAAGACTTCTCTGAAGCTTTTCCAAACATGTACAAATAATATTTCTGGAAACCTAATTTTAGTGTGAAAATCATCCATCAAGAAAAATAAAGCAATAAAAAAAGGTACATCATCACAGACAGATTAAGAGGCAAAGAATATTCTAGTGTACGTCCAAATATTTTAGATTTCCCTCACTCCATCTTTAAAAAAGAAAAGTTTGTTTATTCTGATAACCATTAAGTTCTCAACCTAAAAATATAGTTTTTTGGATAACACCACCTGCATACGATTTAATTAAACTGTGGATCGACATCTAAGATGTACTTACATATAGAGGAGAGAAGTACTCTTTTGTTGAGGAATGTTACCAGTAAACTTGTTACTCCCAAGAAACCTGAGCATAAAGAACTACTTCAAGCAACAAAGAGTGTATGTCGGGAAGGTATTTGAAAATGAACATAGAGCAAGATATATTTATTACAGGTAAGAGAGAGAACTCAAAGTGAACAGAGAATCAGGAATCGATCCAGTTAAATTGTTGAAGCTCAAATCCCTGGGATATTGAATAAACCATTGTTGTCAGAAACAACAAGTAAACTACTACGGAGTACTAGATAATAATGTGAAGACACCAACAAATTTTTACTTCGTGGAGTTATCTTTCGGCTCACCCCCTCTTCCTCAACCTAAATATCAACTGCCCAATTTTCAGGTTGAAGTATATGAGAGCCAATCCATGATTAACAGCTACGACTTACAGATGTGACAAATTTTGATAATCTCCAATATTGGATGGGATAGAACCAGAAATGTCGTTATTCCTTAGAATTCTGTGGGACATGAAACCACATGACGTTCGATTAGTTTTGTAAAAGAGCAATGGAGAAGAATGAAAAATGAGAAATTTGCAAAAAAGATTTGTTAGCTGCAAGCATATCGCCTTACAAGACTTTCAGAGACTTCATATCCTTAAGAAACGCCAGAGAAGAGCCTCCATTAGCTAAATCACTTATTCTCCTATATTAGCATTGTTATACAAGAAAAGAGAAGATGAGACTTAATAATACTCCAAAAATGAACAAAAGTCAAAAGCTATTGTAAGAGAACTCACAAGTCCTCGAGCGCAGCTAAGTTCGAAAATGTTGATGGTATCGGACCCTCTAAGGAGTTTCCCCAAAACCTCCTACAGAAGATTAAGGTAAAGTCGATTCATCAACTATGCAAGAGAAGTTTCTGAGCAGTGTCACAAGTATCCCAATGTCATACATAAATCTAAAATTCAAGCATGATTGTGGAAATAAAGAGAACACGGTATTGAAGATTGCTTACAATTGAGTAAGATTTGACAAACTCCCAATGAAGTCAGGTATGCTACCTGTGAGTTCGTTGTCTTGAGCCCACCTAAGATCCCCAAACTCTTCTTTGGTAAATTTGATCAAAGATACAAATAATTTGAACACAAAGATTTCGGTTGATGAGATGAGAAGAAAGATAAGTCAGAATTCTCTTACATTACTTGCATGTTTTGAAGAGCAGCGAATGTTGAAGGTATGGGTCCACTAACTCCCGAACTATCCATGTACCTGTCAAGTACAATAATGTTCCTGAGACAATGCTATACTTCTTTCTCCTCAACACCGGGCATTAATTTAAGTACTCGCTCAGCCCCATATTCTCAATCCTTTTTTTCTTTTTGGGTGTCAAAAATATTGTCCATTTTGAAAAGTCAGAGCAAAAAGTTTGTAATTTTTCAAAGCTATCCATTATAAACAGCTATGCACTTGAAAGTGGGAAAAGTAGGGACAAGTTAGCAAATAATGCTATTGAATTTGAATCCCAATACACTAAATGCTTGTCCGCTTCAAAATTTGAAATTGAAAATAGGACCGAGAATATGGGATGGAGGGTGTATTGATCATCTAGATAAATCAAGAGGTGAAAACCCATGAGACAAGGTCACAAAAAATAGGCCAATGAGGAGAAAGGTACATGACACACATAACAGAGCTTTATATCTAGTAACAGACAAAGCTTTGGAGATGTTCTGCCCGTGGCTTCAGGGGGTAGAAAGGATTGTGCTTATACTGCAGAATATAAAGATACCAGAAAATGTATTGGCCTTTTAACTGTAAAAAATACCCCCACAAAAGAAACTCTCCTTCCCATGGGGGCAAGTAGACCAAAAAATGATGAATCCTGGACGAAACTTGTTGCCTATAGGTTCTGAGTGCTAATTGCGATTTGCGACTACATCAGAATAAGGTTAGTGTTTACTGGACAGGACAGTTTTGAGAAACTGTAGTGATTAGGTCTCATAGCTACTCCTATATCTCGTTTATAGCGACCATCACTTGTATTGTCTAAAGATCATCACACCACCACAATACCTTTTGGTTCTTCTAACTAAAAACTAATAATTGCATCTACCATCATGGATTCTGTATGTTGTAGTCTCGTAGTAAATAAGTTGCAATAAGAACAAAGAAAAATGATCAGGTACTCAAGTGTCACCGGCCTTACTCTCCTTAGTGGGATATCAATATCCCCTAACAGGTACATCACCTTGTTGGGATTTGTCCCACATTGGTTAATTATCTCCTCCAATACTAGTATATGAGCCTGGGCGGCCTCTCCACTCTTTGCCAATTGGTTTGGAGTTGGATGCTTTAACATGGTATCAGAGCTAGGCTTTCGGAGGCTTTTCCCCTTGTTTGTGCCATAGTTGCACTTTGTTTCATTGTGATCCGTGTGTTCCGGATCCTTTGTTTACCTCTCCACGTGCGAGTCAGGGGTCGCACGTGCGGGGGAGTGTTGGGATTTGTCCCACATTGGTTAATTATCTCCTCCAATACTAGTATATGAGCCTGGGCGGCCTCTCCACTCTTTGCCAATTGGTTTGGAGTTGGATGCTTTAACACACCTCACCATCCAAAGCTACAGCTAACTCAGCTGGGAACATTGCCTATTTTTCCAAATTATTGCAGACTACAGAAAGACTGTTTAACGGGGTGCAAAGAGGAAAGCGAAGGGAAATGTGTTTGGTGAGCTTCCACATCTAAGCAGCTCACACATTAGTAACATCTTCATCTGTATGATGAGCATGATGAAAATACATATAACAACTCAGTTGCAATAACACAAGAATTTATTCAGGCCTAATGCATGTAGCCCAACAATTGAAGCATCACTTTTTCTGGACAATTTAATAAAGAGTGAGCAATGACTCATCACTTACAGATGCTCTAATTTTGTCAACTTCCCAAGCTCTGATGGCAGTGGGCCAGAGAAGTCATTTGTGCTAAAGGCCCTGGAAAATTAGAAATTCAAAAACAGAGTTTAAATAGGTAATATTATAAAGGACATTCACAAAACGGGTATATGTATTACAATTTTTAGCATGACTGATTCCAACGTTTGATGGACTGGAGTCCTCAAAGGCTCAAACTACCATAGCAAAATCAGATTGAAGGAAAAACCAACTGCAATAGCATAAACTAGATATTTGGGCATATATCCATCAAGTTGCATTGCAATCAAGAAAATAGGAACACCAACTTGTCTCTTAGAACCCGTACAGATTTAAGCATAACATACAGTATTAATAATTCAGTAAGATTCCCAAGTTCCTTTGGAAGCTCCCCAGAAAATGAATTATGATCCAGGTTCCTGAGAACATCAAATGAGGTGTCCGAATAGTAAATGAGTTGAGCTACACACGTTTACCAATATTAATGACCTGGAAAAAAAATTAGTCAAAAAGTAAGGTGGCTTACATGTACTGCATTTGAGTTAGATTGCCAATGGACGGAGACACAGGGCCAGTCAGGTTATTTTTGGCCAAGTTCCTGCATACATGGAAGAAACTTAGCAGCATTGTATGATGACAGAATTTTTAAAGAACCTTCTGAGGAAAATGCCCAATCATGCATAGCAGACATAGAATATGGCGAGGTGCTGGATAGAGAAAAACATACAGAGCCAGCCAAGACCTAAAGCAAGTGTTGCGGCCAATGTAGGCCTCCAAAAAATTCTGAATTGTAAGGGCCCGTCCTACTTTCTTATCCATTATTATAGTCCAACAAAAGAGGCCTTATTTTTAATTTTTTCTTTAATCCTCGAAAAGTCAGGGCCAGCTCTGAAAACATATCATAGAAGGACAACAATACTTCATTTACTTGAACGTTTAATGAGAAACATACAACTCAGTGAGGTAAGATAAACTCCATAGCTCGTCTGGGATTTGACCAGCAACCCCTTTCGCATAGACTTTGCTGTCACATACATGGAAAAGAGAGCAAGTAGTAAGTGAAGGACTTCAACAAACATCGCAAAGAGATAATAGTTCATAAAACCATGGTCTTGAATTTCAACTGCAAAGTTCATTACAGCATGCAAATTGCTGGAAGAGTTTAAAAATGAACTTAACATGAACTCAACTCAACATGAATTTGAACTAATTATTGGGATTGGCTATGTAGATCAATTCCCTCCAATGGGTACTACTGAAAATGGTATTCTGGTCACATGTAAAGCAATCATATATTCCTTAATTTACTACCAGTCTACCACAACCCAAGTTATACTCGGCCTTCTTGTATCTCCTCTACCACCATCAACATCATTAAAAATCCTCTTTACGATAAACTACACCGCAAATGATCATCCCATCTCAAATGGTTTTCTCTCATTCGATCTTTCATTATTGTCACTTCTAACTTATCCATAACACATTCACTGCTTATGTCTGCCTATTCCCTTAACCCCATTCATCTATTCTGTTGGGAGACTGATCCGCCTGAGGTTCTTTCTTGTGCGCATAGGCCCAATCAGTTGGGAGTATCCACAGATTCCAGACCACATCACTTAGACCCAAGTCACCCAATATACATTGAATGACCCATATTCACAAAAGGCTAAACCTTGTAAGTTGTGAGCTATCATTGTATATTAAGGTTCAACCCAATCTTTCAGACATGTTCCCAACAATTCAACATTTTTTCCATTTTGACCAACCTCTTTCTTGGCGTTCAACATGCAGCCATCATTATTTTTAGACGGTTATGCTGACCGCCACCTATTGAGCATTGGTTAGATAGATATATAGAGACAAAATTTGATAAATCTTCACACGCTTGAAAACAAATTCACATATTTCAATACATTTTGTGCACACTCCAACACACTTTTGGAACCTAACAACCACCCACTAGGCCTTGATGGGTTAGCACTTTTATTTTAATGTTTCATTAAAAAAAGTTACTGAACATGTTTGACAAATTGCAGCTTTTGTTGAAAGAAGTATCGAATGGGCCTTATGCAAACATATGGGGCATGCGGTGAAAGTCCAAGCATTTGTCACTTACAGACCAGTAATGTGGCAAACAGTCCCATTGCATTTGCATTTGAAACCGGGATTGTGAGATGCACCTCCGTTCCCAAGGCTGATAGAGTCATTGATGGCGAATCCAACGCATGGTTCATCGGTAATTTCAAATTGGTTTGATGGCGAAACGCCCAATTTTCTAAGGATGGAGTTCAAAGCATCCACTGCCCACCAAATTCATAAATCAAACACGACAAATTCAGTATACAGAATAACCGCAACTCAAAATTTCAAAAGCTACTTATGTATAATGGTTCCATGATCCTTCAGTAAAATCTTAGTCGTTTTTCTTTGCTTTACTAGGAGACATTTTTTTTTTTTTTTTACGTATTCTGTCAAACTACTACTTCATTTCCATATGAAACTACACTCAGCGGGATTGAGCGGAGGAGAAAGATATTCACAACACTATTCACCATACTTGTACATATATTGAGTCTGATTGGCAAAATTTTTCCAATTGTCGAAGGCATCTATCCCACATGATGTGCATATATGCAATGCATGAGACTTCATTTCCCCAAATAAAAAGACTGAAGATGGTTGCGAATTACTGAGGCTCCGTTTGTTTTTTTCAATGTAAAATATTTAACATGTACCAATAAAATAATCTTTTAAAAAATAAACTTTAAACTTTAAAATATTTTTTTGAAAAATATTTTCCAAAACAATGATTTGGGAGAAGAACGGAATCGCAGGGATCGAATAAGCGCTCTCTCTCTCCTCCTCCTCCTCTCTCTTGTTTTGGATCTGATATGATTTGGGAGAAGAAGAAGGGAATGGGATTCGAGGTTTGAGGGAATGTCGAATCATCGGGGACGAAATACAAAAATAACTTACGGCCAAAAAAGTAGAGGAATTTTTTTTTTTTTTTTTAAACAAGAAGAAGAAAATATTAAGGCAAAAGAAAAAGAAGAGATCTTAGTGATGAGAACTGAAGCGCGCACCTTCGGCAGCAGGTGTAGTACCACTTGAGGGCGAAGAAGTCTGATTTTGAGCTCGAGCTATCTCAACCTGCAGCTGCAGTCCCAGTCCCAGTATCATCATCCAAACAAATGATGATCCCGCCATTTTAAGTCGTTTCATCTCGCTAAACTTCAGTTTTTGCTCGTAAACTCTGACACCACAAACAATGTCAAAATGTCAAAAACCAAAAAAACAAAAAAACATACTCGGATGGATTAGTACTCCGTCCGTTACCTTCTTCCTCCTGAATTTCTCTTTTCCTTTTCTTTCTGTTTCTCTTCCTTGTACCACGTCCAAATGATGAAAGCTTAAGGCCTTATTCTTTTAAAAAAAAGCCACCGGCTTTCCCGCAAAAAATGAGCCAAACAAACCCACAAAAAAACGAAAGTAAGCTAATAAGCCAATTGTTTCGTCTTTATTCAAAAAAATTGGATTTCGGTCAAAAAAATTTACTTTTTAGATTTCTCTTGTCATGAAAATGCAATAATCCCCAAAAAATTGACAATAAGTCAAGTGATACGAAAAAAATTTGAATAAGGACAAAAAATAAGCCACTTTAACTTATTTATCCAAACACCCCCTAAATAGCTTCATATTATACATATTTATACGTAGAAGACATGATCAAGTGTGGTACATCGCTTTCGTGACTGCTTCTTGGAGGAATCTATTTATTATTTTATCCATCACAATACGTCACTTTCATAACATTTTGATAAAGTTTATTTCCTGATCGGTTGACGAGGCCTAAGCAGTCTTTTTCTAAAGGGATATTGGGACTTGGGAGTAGTTACAAAAACAATAAATGGAAATTTTTTTATGCCAAAATCATGACCGACCTACACAGGGTCAAGCCGCCACGCCTACGAAACCCGTTCAATTTACTCAATTATTGTGAATTTATTTGGCTTGACATTTTCCCCTTTGACAGTTTCCCCTTTGAATACCAATGCGTGTATCCACACCCAAAATAAACAATTAAAATTGAGCACAAATCTCAATTCAGGTAGAATGACAGTTAAGTCTAAATATCGTACCACGAAAATCAAGAGGTGAAGTTATTATATTTTTAAAAATCAATTCTTTATTTTATTCAAGAAAAAGTGATTGGAGTTTGCTTAACTAAAATTATTTAAATCTAAATGACTAAAAGCAAGAAAGAGGTGAATTAAATATATGGAAAAGGTCTCAGGGTTTCGAATCCACCCTAACTTCGTAACTAAGCACTTATATCAATTTTAGAAAATCAATTACAAAACGACAATGATTCGTCAAAAGCTACAAGTCATAATGATATCACCAAGAAAATAACGTGTAATTGAGAATCGGGCATAACCTATCTTTGGTTGGCACAGATCATCTTCGATTATATAATTAATTGATCTAGGCACGACTCATCTTCCCTAAGCATTATCAATTCAACACACAAACAAATATCATTGAATCACTATGTATTTGCAATCACAGAAGAAGAAAAAAAAAACATAAACACTGGAGTATATTAGAAAAATAAGTTCAAATCATAAAAGGGAGATTTAGTGATAGGTACACTATAGACATTTTATGAGCTCACAAGTCCATCTAATAGTTTTGTAAAGCCACAAGTCCATATAACCTAAACCTTAGGGTACCCTGTGAAAGTGTCTAAAACTCTAAACCCTATGAAAGAGTTTAAACCACTAAAACTCTATAATGGGAAAGTGCACCCTAAAATCCTATAAAAGTGTCTAAACCCTATGATATCATAAGCTAGGGTACCATACGTTAGGGTAATCTATCCTACCCTAAGGTACCCTACCCTATAATAAAAAAGTGCACTTTAAAATCTTATGAAAGTGCCTAAACCCTAGGGTATCCTATCTTACTCTAGGGTGCCCTAAAATGGACTTTAGACCTTCCAAAATTAATAGATGGACTTATGGGCTTATGAAGTTCACATAATGGACCTAAAACTAATTTTCTAGTCATTAAAATAAGTCTCAATGTCATACAACCATCGTTTTGGTAATCGAAATCCAAAATCAATATAAGGACGGGGTTTCTTGGTTTAGGATTTCATCTACAGTCTACAACCTAAGAAAATTGATTAGTTGCCCATAGGAAGGAGAGAATTAGATGAAAGTTGATTTGAGTCTTGCTATTCGAGAACAGCAGCCACAACTTCCTTGCACCTACTGCCTCTGTCACACGTCCAAAGTCGTGCCTTTTTTTTTTCTACGTTAAAATTCCCTCCCCCGATCAATCTTTTTAACTTTATGACGGCTATGACTCACCCTGCAAGTCTCGCTAAAGCATGAATTCACACTGGCGCAGTGATATCCCAATCAACAATGAAAGTACAAACGGTAGACTTACTTCAATGAGTCAGACAACGTCCCAATGTGGCCAACTTAGAACAAACACAACCATTTCTTGAAATTGTGAGATGAACTTTGTTTTCGATTAGTAATTTGGATAGAAGAACTGGATTGTGTAGTCAACAAGACGTGGAGATAGAGCTAGGCAACAGATACGAAACACGATAACACGACATGAAGTTAGTGAATTAGGGTTGGAACATTTCTGACAGGAAATACAAAAATGACACAACTCGAGAACACGAGTTCTAAATAGGTCGGGTTCCGGTTGAACACGCGAGATACGAAATTGGCACGACCTACATGGTTACTAATCTGTGTCACCTATTAACACGAACATATATATATATATATAGTATATGATATATCTGTAATTCTATATAGAGTTGGGCAACGGACACGATAACACGACACGAACCGGACATGAAGTTAATGGATTAGGGTTGAGCATTTTTGACACGAAACATGAAAATGACACGACTCGAGAAACACGAATTCTAAATGGGTCGGGTTCGGATTGGGTGGTATGTGACAAGAACCCGACTGACACGATACGAACACGACCTGACACGACCTGTTACCTAAGTCTACGTGGAGCTGATCCCAAGCGTAAGTAATTTCCCTTATATTTAACCCTCGATTAATTCGTAGAATAAGCATATGATAAGGTAAATTTTGTACAAAACACCTATATAATAGGACGATGAAGAATGGATTTAAATCTTTGTGTTTTGGCAATGCACCAAACAAGCAGAAGAAAGGATACAAAGAAAGCCACACATGAGTGATGTTACTGGGGCACAATGTCTTGGCACAAGTACATCAGGAAGGAGAATTTGTTTAGAGAAATTGACCAGCCGGTCCTTCTTTTCAACTTCATAACCCACGGAGTCCTATGGCGTGTAAGTATCATTCCTTATGGGTCCAGCCCGTGTAATTTTACTTGTTTACCCCCGATTTAAATAGTTGCCCTATTGTTCAAGTAACACTTGCAATCAGATTTCGTCTAGAGCGAGAGAGAGAGAGAGATTATCGACGAGAGAGAGAGAGAGAGAGATTAGCGAGATTTCGTCGAGATTGTGTTTCAATCGGTGATCTGCTTCGAGAATTACAGAGATTTCTGGTATGTCTTCTAATTAGCGAGATTGATTTGAGAGTAGATTAACGAGACTGATTAGCGAGATTAGGGAGCTTGATATGACACGATAGATTAGCGAGTTTCATTTTTTTGTTCTGATGTTTTATGAATGTGCTTAGATTATTGAGTTTTTGCGGAGATTGTGTTTCAATTGGTTATGTGATTCGAAAATTATTGAGAGATCTGGTATGTTTTCTTATTAGTGAGATTGATTTGAGAGTAGATTAACGAGATTAGCGATCTTGATTGGATTCCAGAGATTAGTGAGATTGATTGGCTCTTGTGTCTGTGTACGTCAATATATTGTTCAGTTAATTCTAACAGTACTGTGGATAGTTTCATAGATTTCTGTAGTTTTGGATATGTTTATGCGACATACTATCTATGTGAATTAACAGCGTTTGAGCAATAGTAATGTGCTTCAATTTTGTCTTTGAATCAATTTTTTTTAAAGCTACAACGTATGTTTATGGCGAATTGTATATCGTTATGTGATATACTACGATTTTGTCTTTGAATCATATTTTTTTTTTAGATTCAACTTATGTTTATGATGAGGCCTTGCATGTTGTTATATGATGAACTATCTGTGTTCAATTTGACGCTGTTAATTAATAACATTTTTCTGTTAATTAGTGTTTGATTGTTCACATACGTAACAGTTGATAGTTTGCATTTGTGTTCAATTTGACGTTGTTAATCAATAACATTTTTCTGTTAATTAGTGTTTTATTGTTCACATATGTAACAGTTGATGGTTTGCATCTGTGTTCAATTTGACGCTGTTAATTAGCATTTGATTGTTCACATACGTAACAGTTGATAGTTTGCATCTGTGTTCAATTTGACGTTGTTAATCAATAACATTTTTCTGTTAATTAGTGTTTTATTGTTCACATATGTAACAGTTGATGGTTTGCATTTGTGTTCAATTTGACGCTGTTAATTAGCGTTTTATTGTTCACATACGTAACAGTTGATAGTTTGCATCTGTGTTCAATTTTACGCTGTTAATTAGCGTTTTATTGTTCACATACGTAACAGTTGATAGTTTGCATCTGTGTTCAATTTTACGTTGTTAATTAGCGTTTTATTGTTCACATACGTAATAGTTGATAGTTTGCGTTTAGGAGTTTACATAATTTTCCCACTTAATATTATTCATAGATACCTATGTTAATTGATTTGCAGATGGATTCATTGATTTTTCTGTGCACCTATCGTGGAGAGAGCTGTGGAATTAGGATGTTCCAAACCTCTACCTACGCACAATTGTTGAATAAGCTGGTAGTTAGGTGGAGTGATTTGAAACCAGGAAAAATAGGACTTTCTTATTGTTTGGAAAGTGATCAGTTTTGTATGTTGCTGGACGATGATGACTTAGATGTCATGTTTGATTTAGTGCTAAGTACTGGATCGAAGCGAGTACGAGTCTCGGTATTTGATGCTGGTGGAAGCAGTAGTGGTTGTGCTAAACAAGAGATTTGTATTGATGATGTTGGCATTCATGGAGGTCAAAAATTGGCTATTTTACGCAGGGATTGGAAGATGGATGTGGATAAAGAAGAGATTGACTTGGTTCCAAAATTCTGTGTGAATAAAGAGACTGTTTTGTTGTCTGCCGGATGGAGGGAGCTCATTAGGGAAGTCAATCAGAAATTTGTTGGTGGAGTTGTAGAATTTCGATATGCATTGGCAAAATTTGCTATTCACCATGGCTTTGAGTATGATTTTGTCAAAAATGATCAGGAGAGAGTTACAGCTGTTTTTAAGAGAAAAACTTCAGGCTGCCCATGGATCGTGCATGGTAGAGTGGACAAACTTAGTCGTTTTTTCTACATTAGGCACTTCAATAGTGTGCATGATTGTGATGCTTCTGTTCTGAATGTGCAACACTCGCGTGCTAGTTCGTCTTTCATTGGGAAGCTTGTTCTTGATGAGATTCGTTCACGGCCATCAAAGCGTCCAGTTGATGTTCTTGGTGACATGAAGAGACTTTATGGGATGTCAGTCAGTTACAAGAGAGCTTGGACTGGTGTCGAGAAGTCCAAGGCTAATGTGTTTGGAGATTATTCAACGTCATTTGACGAATTGCGTTGGTGGGTTGAAGCGGCTAGGAGTTCTAATCCAGATAGTGTGTTTGACATAGATTTTGATCATGAAACCAAACGTTTCGTGAGGATGTTTGTTGCATTTCGGGCTAGCATCTGTGGTTTTAATTACTGTAGACCTCTGTTATTTCTTGACGGGACATTCTTAAAGGCAAGGCATAAGGGTTGCCTACTGGCTGCATCAGCAAAAGATGGTAATAAAGGTAAGCTAGTTCGATATTTATGCATTGTGTACTACGATTTTGTGGATATGAATTTTAGTCCTTCAAAGGTGTTGTCTTGAAAGATTTTTTGTTATACTGCATATGTTTGACAATGAGGAGAGTAGTTACACTGTGAGTTATATTATAGCGTATTTCTTTGTTTTTTTTGCAGGTTTGTTTCCTGTGTGTTTTGCTATTGTTGATGCGGAGACCAATGTGAGTTGGAGCTGGTTTTTGGGAAAGCTCCGTGACATTTTAACTAATGAAAGGGATGTTGTTTTTATCTCTGACCGAAATGATGGAATACTTAATGGAGTTGCATACATATTCCCTCGGAGTCCCCATGCATATTGTTTATATCACCTGAAAATGAATTTGAGGCATTGTTTGAGTGGCCTAAAAGCTGGATTCAAGGAACATTTGGTTAACCTTTTTAGTTTGTGTGCTTATGCACCAAACGAGAGAATGTTTGATGATCTTATTAGTGATTTGAAGAGGCAAGGGAAGGCTAGGGTGGTAACTTTCTTGTCAAGGCTGCCTAAAGAGCATTGGGCGTATGCTTTTTTCCCTGCCAAGCGATATGGAGAAATGTGGTCAAATTTGGCAGAATGCTTCAATTCATGGATCCAAGAGGAGCGACATTTGCCTGTAACACAGCTTGTGGATAGGATTCGTGTCAAGATGATGGAGACAATTGCTGAAAGGAGTCAACTTGCTGGGAAATGGAATTTTTCTATCTGTCCAAATATGAATAAAGAGTTGGAGAATTCCTTTCAGGTTTCCAAGTCATGGGTTGTTAAGCGTTCTTCTACTAATATCTTTGAAGTATTCTGTGATCCTTCGGTGATGGTCAATATTGCAGACCAGACTTGCTCTTGTTCTGATTGGCAGTTTAGAAGCTTTCCTTGTTGCCATGCTGTTTGTGCAATCTGTTATAGTGGAAAAGATTTGAAATCTTACATTGATCCTTATTATTTGGTTGAGACCTATCGTGAAGTGTATTCATTGCCGATATATCCGATACCTACACTATGGAAGCCTGTAGCAGGTGGGAGTGAGGACAAGGACATCATTCTACCACCGTTGTCAAGGAAACCAGCGGGAAGACCTCGAAAGAAGAGGGTTCGATCTAATGGCGAGAAGATTAGACCAATTAAGTGCAGCAGGTGTGGGAAGGTTGGAAGACACAATAAAAAGAGTTGCAAAGAGGACTTGAGGGATGCTTATTGAAGATTTGGAAAGTGCATTTGAGGACTTGAGGAGTTTTCCTTTGGTATATGTTTTTCCATTTCATGTGAACATTTGGAAAGAGGAAAGAGCATTCTACTTTTGACACTCATTTTTTGAATAATTTTCATTTCATTTCAGATGGTTATTAGGTATAAAGTACAGTTTGATTTTCCGTTAGTTGAATAAAGGATTTTAGTAAATGTAGTTTCTGTTAGTTGAATAAAGGAAATTGTGTTATATGTAAGGTGTATTGATACTGTACACAGGGATTTTAACAGCCTCTAAAAGGTTTGCAGAACATTTTTCAGCCATGTACGGCAAGATGTATGCATGTACAATATCCAGTGATTTTGCCTTGGTGATTGTACATGCTATTTTGAACCGACATGATATGAAACCATACATGTATGTACTACAACAGGTGGTTGTCCAATTTTTTTTATGAAAGCTGTGTTTGGTTTTGGAGTCCTTTTAACTGGTAATTAACAGTTAAAAATAGGGTTTTGGGATTGAAAACACTACTAATTAACAGTTAAAAATTAGAATTTTATGGTTTTGAGGGTTTTAGGATTGAGGATTGAAAACACTGCTAATTAATAATTTCACATTAGGGTTTAGGGTTAGGGTTTGGGAATTGGAAACACTTGGCCTTAAGTGGTATACCTAAAAAATTACCAAGTAAGGGTGTTCATATACCACATGAGGTTTTAGCTCTCAACCAATGTGACACTAAGCCCTTATAAAAACAAGCACCATCAAATCTAGGGTAAGGTATTACGTTGTGATTTAACTGTTAAAATTATAATTAACAGTTAAAAATTAGGGTTTAACATTTCAAAATATACGGTTTGGGGATTCAAAATACTGCAAATTAACGGTTAAGAAATGTCCACATTCAAATCACCAATACTCCAAGCTTCAATAAGTCACCCTTAAAATTTTCTGAGTCATTTTTGTACTAGCTACAATATTATTTGGAATTTTTCTGTGCCGGCTGGTCAATTTCACATATTATTTTTTCATACTTTCCAGAGAATAGAGGTGATCCACAACTATAAGTGCAATGTTATTTTATCATAAAAATCTCACAACATACACCATAAAACACACTAAAAATCAAAAGAACCATATCAATACAATGCCGAACCCTGGAATTAAAATTTACTGCTAATTAACGTAAAATTTACATGCTCTTGGAATATGCCATACGGTTAACACTGCATAGAGGTGGTCCACGACTGCAAGTGCAATGTTATTTTGGCATAAAAACCTCACAACATACACCATAAAACACACTAAAAACCAAAAGAACCATAGCAATAAAATGCCAAACCATGGAATTAAAATTTACTGCTAATTAACATGTAAAATTTATATGCTCTTGGAACATGCCATATGGTCAACACTGCTTCAAATTTGCATGCTCTTAGAATATGTCAGTGTTCAAGTGCTTTACTCCATCTACACTTTCTAGCAAAAATTCTCAGTCAAAAGGAAGATTGTACTCCAGTAGCCTTGCCAAACAGTCAACGCTGTCTAAAAGATTGAAAAAAAAACTAACAGTTAAATTTTTCACAAAGCTTTCTCCACACTCATAGTGCCTTTTTCCTATTCCTAGTCTTGTTCTCCCAGTTCTTAGTGACTCAATGACTTCGTTTTGTCGTTGAGGAATAAATGTATAAGCTCTGCTCTGATCTGCCTACACTCTTCCATTGTTATTTGAGTGCTTTGCTCTTCATTGTTGATGTACTTCTTCATGATTGAAATAACAACAATCGCACAATCAACACTGCAAGAAATCAAAATTCATGTAATCAACATTGGGAAATAACACTAGGAATTCTAATTGTTGCAAATCAACAGATATAGTAACAACACTTTCCTTCCCACTGGTTGTTGGGGTGAATTTTTCTCTACCTCCACTGTGTCAAGAATGGTGGCTTTGTGTATTTCTCTTGTGTCAGCATTGATGTATGCCGCAATAACTATTCTCTATAAACAAGGAAAACAGTGTACAACTACTTAATAGTGTTTTTAGAATTAATTTTAGCATATTCGATTAAGAGGTTTGCTTACCAAAATGGCTGTTGCATCACAGTATTCATCTTTTCCATTTCGATTTCTTTGCAAGATAGAATTGTAGAATTTCCAGTTTCCTTTCTCTTTGTCAAGTACAAGCAGCGTCCAATGGAATCGAATAAGTATGGGAAAGAGAAGGAATCTTGCCGGCAAAGCTTTTCGCATATGACTTTCAAGCATCTTCGTCAATTGCTTTCGATCTTTGTTTTGAATCACATTCTATTTACAGAGAAAAGTCAAAATGAAAATTAACCTCTGTGTGTCACATCCTATTTACAAAGAAAAGCCAAATCAAAATTAACCTCTATGTGTCACATCCTATTTTTTTGTAGTATTACTTTCTTACCAAAAAAAAGCTGTTGAAGACGAATGATTTTGGTTGTGGAGTTTCCAATGCAAATGTTGGTTGTGCTCCGATGTGTTGTTGCATGAGAATATGCGAATACGCATCTACGCACTGTTAATTACCAATAAAACAGGTAAAATTCACTGCTAGTTAACATAACAGTCTACACAGAAAATAATAGTCTCTAAACATTTTAGCAGTGTGTAGGAAGGAGGATAAGATAAGGAAATGATATTGACTTTACCCGGTTTGATATTGAATCGTCAAATAGCAAATTTTCTATGTCACCTACTTCAACGTAGAGCATGTCGTATGCTGACTGCCATACAACAGTTCTGCATATTGGAAAGTGTTAGTAAAAACTCAGAGAATAGTCAAGCGTATATTTCTGGATGAAAAACTTAAAGTTCAAAATTTTGGAAAAAGTCAAGCATATGTTTTACCTATGATTTGCTTCCTTCCAAAGTTTTTGAATTGTCACCCAAGTTTCTGGATGAATAAGTTTGGACGTTTCAGCACCACGCTTCAAGTTCTTCAGTTTCTTTTTTGTCTTCTGCACTTCAACAATTTCTGGACAGTTCTCTACATCAATAAATTCTTCTTGTGAACTCTTCCTCTTCAACTGTGGATAAACATAATCCTCAGACAAGTTCTTCTTTCTATCAATTCTGGCCTTCACTCTCTTAAATTTTGACGGCGGAGACGTCAATTCTGTCTTAGACTGAAGCCCTTTCTCGGCCATTGCTTTTTGTGTCAATTCATGAACTTTTAAAATTGTCAATTCCTCCTCCAGCTCATCTCTCTCTTTCTGCAGTTTTTTTATTGTCTGCATTGTCGCCTTCTGTGTAACTTGATGGACTTCTTTCTCAGTTTCAATGCCATACGCTTGTGTTAACTGATGCATTTCATACTCCTGAATTTGCTCCTCCAAGTCCTTGTTCAATTTTTGTAATGCAACCTTTTGTTTTTGAAGGATTTGGACTTGTTTGGAAAGGGTGGATATGTATATGTCTTTGTCACGAACCAAACATTTCAAATCTTTCTCCTTTTCATCAGAAGCATTCTTTGTGCCTTCTGCATCTTCAAGTTTTCGGCCCAGTACTTCAATTTCTTCTTTTTGAGATTGTACAATTTTCTGATTTTCTTCTTGAATTTTCATGTTCTCAATCTCTGCATTCTTCTTTTCTTTCTCCAAGTTTTCAATCTTTTTCTTCAGTTCATCGATAACTGCATTTGCATCCTTGGTTGATTGATCCACTATTGTTGCACAAATGTTATCCAATGATGCAGTAGGCATTCTATCCAATGACTTTTCATCCAAGCTGTTCGGTGCCAATGTTGATCCCGAACATTTTTCTGACAAACTATTATCTTCTTGTGATTCAGAGCCAACACTGTCAGGCACAATAGAGCCTTTGTAGCTTGCACAATCAGCTTCAAATGATGGGTGTGTGGGAGTATTGAAGTCCTCCAGTCCTCTCATTTCACCATCCTTTTCAATGTCTTGATCATGCATCGACACCACTCCAATCCTTTCTTCTCTTTCCTCATTGATTGGCATTGCCCCTTTCCCAACCCATACCCATTTTTCTTCACTATCTTCATGTTGCTCCCCACCAAGTACCACTTCATCATCACTAGTGCCTTTGCAGCTTCCAAAATTAGGTTCAAACAACCCGTGCATGGGAGAGTTCAAGTGCTTTACTCCCTCTACAGGCAATTCATCACCTTTTTCTTCTTTTTCATCATTGATCGGCACTGTCCCTTTTTCAACATATTGTTCTCCACCAACTTCATGTTGTTCCACTCCAGTCAATCCTTCATCACCTTGTTCAACAGGCAATTCATCTTCATTACTATCAGGGATTTCATCGTCAACATGCATTTCACATTCATCATGAACAGGCAGTTCTTGTTCTCCCACAACCTTCTCAATTACTATGTTGTAGATCTTTCTTTCTTTAGCCGTTTCTTTTAACTTAGCATGATTTACCTATTCAAAGAGAAAAAAAACACAGTGCACAATATGTAATGTTTTTAACAGTGAAACACAATTGATATTTTCAATTCAAATGCAATGTAA
The DNA here is from genome assembly GCA_019656295.1 of Rhododendron mucronatum var. ripense. Taxonomy (NCBI): domain Eukaryota; kingdom Viridiplantae; phylum Streptophyta; class Magnoliopsida; order Ericales; family Ericaceae; genus Rhododendron; species Rhododendron mucronatum. Next base: position 939,677 of record BPLT01000014.1, on the reverse strand, counting down.
GGACTACAAAACAGAGAAGAAATTATTCTCTAGCTGGTGCTTAATAAAACCAATAAAACCATAGCTAACTAACAATATTTTTACCAAAACAATAAAACCATAGCTAGTGAAGATGACATAGAATATACTAGTGAAGATTTACTGGTTCACATCCATCTAAACACCAAGAAAGGAGTCATATACAATGAAAAGAAAAAACAGTAAGGAAGATGAGGAATAGTACTTTGTCTCCAATTATTCTCTAACTGGTGCTTATTTGGTGCTGAGTGTATTACCTGACCAGCCGGAAGTTGATTCAAACTTTCAAATCCCTTGAGCTTCTTCCGAAGGCTTGACATGTTCCACTTCAACAACCTTGGAACTGTGTGCGTATTCTTTTCTTCTAGGAGTTTCGTGTGCTCACAAAGCCAAAACTGTACAAAACAAATTTCAAAGTTAAAATGCAAGTGATTGCAATTTTTTCTCAAAATAGTTGTGTCAAGTTATATTTTAAGTACCGGTAACAATACAGAACATCCTTTCAAGTCTTTGATATCTCTATGATTCCTTTGAATGGATTTGAGCAAGTAATTTCTAATGGCTCCTGTCCAGTCATACTTCTTTACGTTTTCGAGATTGTCCAAATAACGAACATGGCACCAGTTGGCTGTTGTTCCAGTTGTCGAGAAGAACAAGGTCACACAAAGAAATAGGCAAAGTAATCTGGCAACGCCATCTATGTCTTTCTGCTTCTTGCTATCTTTCAATTCTTTGATTTTTTGCCTTATTCTTGTTGTTGATAATCTTGCTTCCTTAATTTGCAGCCTCTGAGCTAATTCAGTTTCTTCTTTCTTCATGTTTCTATCCACCATGGCTTCATCTCCACATGAAATTCCAAAAATCAGCTTAACGTCATCCCTAGTCAGCTCTACATTCCTATCACCCAATCTAAAACTTCTACTATCTTCTTGATATGACTTTATAATTTTCACAACTACTCCATCAAATTTTCTACAACGATCACTTATCAGCTTCTCATCTACGATCGCTTGAATCAATAACCAGAAAGGTGTTTTTTTCAAGGAAGCTACGTGTTCGGGACTCAGCTTTGTGTCTTTGAGCAGTTTAATCACAGATTGCAAATTTGATCTATTTAATGCCGGCCGCCCTTGTTGTGCAAGTTCTATATCATCCAACTGCCTTGGCCTCTTCCTCACCGGTTGTGATCGGGTTGTCACAGCTTCTTCTTCAATGGTGTCTGCTTTTTTCAATTTTGATCTCAGTTCGCGTTGAGTTTGTGTATTTTCTCTTACTCTACGCTGTAGGATTGTGATTTTAATCGGTGGGACGGTTCTTGTCTCACCCATGTTCTTTTGACTTAGCATGCCTGCTGCTGAATCAGATTCTGACTTCATTTTCCTCCGTTTCCTTGCTTGCACTGTAGTTTCAAAACACATAATGTGAGAATATAATTCACAGTCTACACTCAAGCTATCCATTATTCAAACATACAGACACAAAAAGAAGAAATTTAATAACATACGGTGCATACATGTTGAATGCAACACATTCTAAGCATTAGAGTTTCAATACTAGTTAATTAACTAGTTATTTATTAGAGTTAATGAGCAATCTATGTACAAACATTGTCAATTAATAGTGTTTAAGTAATACAATTTAGAATGCAAGCCATCTAAGCATTAGGGTTTCTAACGAATCAAAAACATACCTCCTCTGTATAAACGTGGTTAATTAACAGCATTTTTAGCAAAATAATAACTGCATAGGTAGCCAAAATTCTAAAAACAATAAACATTTACGAAAAATTAAGCCAGCTAGTGAAGATGCCGAGGACAAACGTAGTTACTTATCATCGTTTTTAGCACAACAATTCAAAATGCAAAACATCTAAACATTAGGGTTTCTAACCAATCAAAAAAATACTACCTCTGTACAAACGTGGTTAATTAACAGCATTTTCAGCAAAACAATAAATGCATAGGTAGCCAAAACCGTAACAGCATTACAGTTTCAAAACTATAATTGGTGATTTCAATCGGTGGGATGGTTCTTGTCTCACCTTTCTTCTTTTGACTTGGCATGCCTGCTTCCCAATCAGATTCTGACTCAGGTTCAGATTCAGGTTGTTTTGACTTCATTTTTTCCTGTTTTCTTGCGCGCTCTGTAGTTTCAAAACACATCTTGTTTCAATGACATAATTGACAGTCTACACTCAAGGTATCTATTATGCAAAATATACAGACACAAAAAGAAGAAATTATTGATTTCAATTGGTGGGATGGTTCTTGTCTCACCTTTCTTCTTTTGACTTGGCATGCTTGCTTGTGAATCAGATTCTGACTCAGGTTCTGATTCAGATTCAGGTTGTTTTGCCTTCTTTTTGCCTCGTTTCCTTGCAAGCGCTGTAGTTTCAAAACATATCTTGTTTCAATGACATAATTGACAGTCTACACTCAAGCTATCTATCTATTACAAAAACATACATGCTGAATGCAACACATTCTAAGCATTAAAGTGTCAAAAACCATAGCTACTAAAGATCACACAGAACATACTAGTGAAGATTTACTAGTTTCACCTTAATAGCATAGAGCTTCTAAAATTATGCCTACCCCCAACTTAGGAGCTTGCTCCAGCCCTTCTAACTAAAGAGCTTCATGAGCTTGCTCAAGCTATCTATTATACAAAATATACAGACATAAAAAGAAGAAATTGTTGATTTCAATCGGTGGGACAGTTCTTGTCTTACCTTTCTTCTTTTGACTTGGCATGCCTGCTTGTGAATCAGATTCTGACTCAGGTTCTGATTCTGATTCAGGTTGTTTTGACTTTTTTTTGCCCCGTTTCCTTGCAACCACTATATTTTCAAAACAGATCTTGTTAACTATCATCATTTTTAGCACAACTATTCAGAATGCAAAACATCTAAGCATTAGGGGTTCTAAGCAATCAAAAATTACTACCTCTGTAGAAATGTAGTTAATTTATAGCATTTTGGTGAAAAACAAAACCCTAAACAGGGCAACAAAATCTTAAACGGGATAAACATTTACAAATGATTAAGCCAACTAGTAAAGATTCTGACTAAAAACGTAGTTAACTAACAATATTTTTACCAAAACAATAAAACCATACCTACTGAAGATGAAGCAGAACATACTAGTGAACATACTAATGAAGATTTACTGGTTCACATCCATCTAAACGCCAAGAAAGGAGTCATATACAATGAAAAGAAAAAACAGCCAGGAAGATCAATGCTAGACAGTATTAGGGAAGGGAAGGTAATATTAAGCATACTAATGAAGATGCTGAACAGTACAAACGTAGTTAATTAACTGCATTTTTCGCAACAATAAACCCTAAAAAATAAATAAGAAAAGGCAAAAGCAAGTTCAATCAATGATGGACAGTACAAACGGAGTTAATTAACTGCGTTTTTCGCAACAATAAACCCTAAAAAACAAATTTAAAAAAGCAAAAGCAAGTTCAAAGTTCAAAAGTAGGGTTTCAATAATACTGATCAATACTCTACAGTACAAATGTGATAAAGCCAATGCGTTTTTGCATAAATAAACCCTAAAAAACAATTTTAAAAAGGCAAAAGCAAGATCAATTGAAAAACTCAAAGTAGGGTTTCAAAAATTCAATCGTATGTTCAAAAACATTGCATCTCCTTGTTTGCCTACAAACATTGCTTACTTTTTAGCCTCATTCTTCGGAATGATCACATCTGCTTATCGTCTTCTCACGATCGTCTTCTTTCTCTCTCGCGCGATCGTCGTCTCGTCTTCTCTCTTGTTTTCCGTCTTCGCTTTGTCTGGTTTTCAATCCAACGTATATTGAGAAGGTTATTTTTGGAAGAAAAAGTTGGGGCAGGACTTGGTGGGCTGTGGGCTAAATAGATAGGACTTGGTGGGCTATGCTATACGCGCATAGGACCGGCCCAGAAAATTCCCCCATTTGTTTAAGTGAAATAGAAGCCCATGGCCCAAGCTTGTTTGGATGAACCTTTCTAGAGAAATGGACAAATTTACTTCCCCCAATTTGATCGGCTGGGCCCTCTAACTTTTCTTAACGGGGCAGTTTATTGGGCCTTAAGACATGACCCTAATCCATTCAGTTTCCTGGTAGGCTTCTTCAAAAAGCAGGAATCCACGTTACTGTTTGCATTAGTAGTGTGATTACGACGAGGGGTTAAATAAGCTAGCGGTTGGAAACTTGTACTTGGTTGGCGCCCAAGTTCAAGTCTCTATAGCCCTTCATCAGGGCAAAACATACTTTTAATATTACCCACATATGATGGGACCTTAGCTTCGGTTCTAACATAGTTGCAGTAGCGTACCCTACGTGATCTTGATGTGGTGTGACGGGGATATACTCTCTGACGAAAGTGACGAGGTACTATATCTGCACTTTTATTTTGTTAAGTTTCGTGGGCTCAAGGCTTGAAGGCAATACTGTTGAAAATGTAAACCTAGCCCATCAGTTCATGGAGCTAAAGGCCCAAAATACTTTATTGTTGCTAGATTTTCAGAGGCTTAAATATGCTAATATGAAAACAATCAGTTTACGAAAATTGAAATTTATAGTTCTGAAACAAAGGTGTTCGAATAACTACTCCATTTCTAAAGCAAAAATCCATCAAATATAGTAAGTTAAATTTACTCGATCGAAATCGAGTTTGATTCATAACAACATACGACGGTTAAGGCATTCATTCTTTGGACACGTTGATTGACGAGATTAATACTTGAGGAATACGAAATTGCACTGGATATACAACCTCACCAGATTAACAGTGATTGTATTAATAGTATCAAAATCTCATGCTATTGTACATCAAAAAATTTGGAAGATTGCAATTATAGATTATCAAATTCCTTTCTCTTTCATTCTAGTTGAATTCATGTCTAAAATCAAAATGTTTTTAGTTCAATCTACTACGTACCAATCTATTTTTTTTTTTTCGTACTTATTCTATTTTAGTTAATGTAATCAGTTATATTGTTGTTGATATTGAAAATAATTGAGATCAATTGGGAGTAGCTTAATGATACTGGAACATGTACTTGTTTTGAGTGTCTATTTATTTTCTATCGACATCTATGGATTGATCACGAGTCAAAATATGGTTGGAGCCCATATGTGTCATGAATGAAGCTTATATCAATTTTGTAACGTTTTGTGTTTTTTTAATAGCCGTCAATAAAAAGGAGAATATACCAAACATTTTCAATTCGGGTCATAATACCAAATTATTACTAATAACGATAGAGTTCTGCCTGATACTTCATTTCCATCCAACAAAGACCATATTTGTTTTCGAATTTTAGAAAATGAGTGAAGATAGATTAGAAAAATGAGAGTAATAATTTCAAATTTTTTTATTAAAAATCATACGCAAAAAGAGAATCCTAAATTCAAAATCTCAAATTGAACATCTCGGAACCAAACAGAAAAGTCCACTTTCTTTGCAGTCTCATTCCAATGGTCAACTCGCATGCTTGATGCTTGTCACTGACAGCCATTTTCCACTATCCTTGGCATTCTCTCAAAGAATTTTGAAAGCCAAATATTGATACGTGTGCTGCCGACGGTGTCCTGCAAAGCGGTGCCAAGTAGTTGATTTAGTCGTTTATTTTAACACGTATGACTTTATTGAATCCAAACGTATATAAATTTGAGCCGCCGATTACTCAGCAAAGATTCGAGCCATCAATTGTTTAGGTAAACGGCCGAATCAACCGCTCTGGCGCTCTGCACCCGTTTTGGAGTGCTTGGCAGCATCGCAATAGAAGTCCATCTTTCAATTTCATTGCAATGGATGGGATAAAGCGGTGTCAGCGGAGGACATTCAACCAAATTGATTCAACCGCCCGGATTTTGCTCGTTTGATTCTTGACATTTTGTGACACAGTTTGATATTTTTGACCACTCAAAAAGCAAAAAACAATAATATTACAAAATGAATGGAGTCTGGAGTAGTACTGGTGGACAGCTTAGTTGGGAAAAGTATTTTTCGACAAATCAAATCATCCCAAATAATATATATAAGAAAAAAATACAGTACACTAAAAGCGGACACTATCAGTTTGAAAATACAAAAACTAAAAAACAAAATACAAAAAACAAACAAAAGAAAAGAAAAGAAAAAAGAAAAGCCGTCTGGAACCAAGAGACGCCAGTGTCAGATCCGTCAATCACACTCATGAAGGGGGTTGGACTGGCCAAGTGGGAAAAGTATTTACATGGTCCGCGAACATACTATACCACTCCACAATCCACACCACACTTGTAACCCCAAGCATGTACATTTTTTTTTTTGTCTACTTTTAAATTTTGATTTATTAAAACAAAATGATTACCCCCGGGCATGAAATGAGAATGCATAATAATTACTCTTGAAAGTCTAATTAACTTAAAAATTGAACAAATAACTCATTTGGAGTAAATTACAGTAAACCCCCCTCAACTAACCCAAATTTTCACTTAACCCCCTCCGAGTACAAAACCCAACAGTGTGCACCCTCTAACTATCCAGAATTGACACTTAACCCCCTTTTGTTAGGTCTCCGTAGGAAAAATGCACCGACGGCCATCTCCGGCCACCGGACGGCCGATCCGAGCCGTCCAAAAATTTAAAAAAAAAAAACCGAGTGGGCTATCGCGGGAATCAACGGCATTCGACGTGCGTAAGTGCTCGATCTAAACACCTCATTTAAATTCTTGGGATGTTTGGATCGAACACCTATGCACGTCGGATGCCGTTGATTCCCGCGTTAGCCCACTCGGTTTTTTTTTTTTAAATTTTTGGATGACTCGGATCGGCCGCCCGGTGGCCGGAGACAGCCGTCGGTGTATTTTTCCTACGGAGACCTAACAAAAGGGGGTTAAGTGTCAATTCTGGATAGTTAGAGGGTGCACACTGTTGGATTTTGTAGTCGGAGGGGGTTAAGTGAAAATTTGGGTTAGTTGAGGGGGGTTTACTGTAATTTACTCATAATAATAAATTTGGACGGAAGGAGTACATTCGTAACATTCCTACCTATTCATTGTGGCATGGGGCAACTTGAGGAAACCCTTGTATCAGTGGAACAGCAGCAAAAACCCTAAGTGGTTGAACTACGCAAATCTAAGCATTCTGTGTAATACAGTAATTGTTTTGATTCGTTCTTCTTTTTTTTTTTTTTTTTTTGCGTTCGTGTTTTAATAAGCTTTTGCATTTTTTCAAAATGTGGAGACAATCATTTATATTGTTTTTCGGTATTTTTCCAACTAGCCTTTTTCCTCAAGACGAATACAATCGGATCGCGTGCTTATTTAATGTCCTGACTAATTTATCTTTTTTCTAGATGATTCATTTCGAGAAACTTACAAAAGGGTGGGCCACAACAACAACAACAATGTGGCAGGCGTGCTGCGAATCTGAACCCTTTATCTTCCTTTCATGGAGAGTTTTCATGTATTCTACATGTGAGAACCCATAAGTAATCCCACATCAGTGGGAAATTGGAAGTAAATGTTATATATAAGGAAACTCAAGCAGCTATTGTATAATTCGAGATTAACTTTTTTAAGCAACGTTTTTAGGCTTAGGGCTTGCTTGGATGGAGTTAAAAGGGGAGGGGAAAAATAAGAGAGGGTACAAGGATGGGGCCCACCCCTTCTCCCCTTGTTTGGCATCCAATTAACCTCCCAGATAATTTCTCACCCCCCCATATTTTCCCCCTGTTTTGCCGATTGCCCGGTATTATATTTGGGCACCTCCTGGGGTGCCTAAAAATAATCCGTCTGTGAAGGTGTTTTGTGGACAAAAATACCCCTCGTTATCCCCTTTCTCCATTCACTATTCAACCAATTTCTACTCTTCATTTTATCAAAAATCATACTTTTCATTCAAACCTATCCTAAAACTCCTTATTTGGAGTACTTAAATTTTTAACTATATTTTTTAATATATAAACGGTGTAAAGAGGTAGAAAAATTAAGTGTTCCAAATTTCAATCCGTTTGAACAAGTGCAAAGATCTTAGTTTTCTAATCATTTTATCCTAAATGGTCATAATTAAATTTTGACTTTAGGACTCTCGTTGATTAGCCCTAAGAAAGTTGTAGAATCAAATATCTCTTAGGGTTAATCAACGAGAGCTCTAGAGTCAAAATTTAATTATAATCATTTACGATAAAATGATTAGAAAACTAAGATCTTCGCACCGGTTCAAACAAATTGAAATTTGGAATATATAATTTTTTAACCATATTTTTTAATATATAAACTGTATAAAGAGGTTGAAAATTTTAAGTGTTCCAAATTTCAATCCGTTTAAATCAGTGCGAAGATCTTAGTTTTCTGATCATTTTATCCTAAATTATCATAATTAAATTTTGACTCTAGGGCTCTCGTTGATTAACCCTAAGAGATATTTAATTCTACAACTTTCTTAGGGCTAATCAACGAGAGTCCTAGAGTCAAAATTTAATTATGACCATTTAGGATAAAATGATCAAAAAGCTAAGATCTTTGCACCTGTTCAAACGGATTGAAATTTGGAACACTTAATTTTTTTAAAAAACCAAATTTTATTAAAAAAATATTTAATAATAATATTAAATTTGTTAGTAGAAATAAATATTACGACATAAATTGTGAAAGAATAATTAAATTTGCAATTACATATAAAACGTAATACATAATTAATTTAGGGACTGCACAAGGGCAAAAGGGTCATTTGACAGCTTAATCCCCCTTCTCTAACACCTCATCCAAACAACCTACTATTTAATCCCCCTCCATAAAGATCACATCAATGTGGGTCATCCCCTATTAACTAATATCCCCTACTATTTTATCCCCCCTTATTAATTAATACCCCCAAATTTTTCCCCGCATCCAAACAGGCCCTTAGGGTTAAATAGGTTGCGGTAGCGCGGGCTGTTAACACTACCATAATTGTTTTCAGTTTCCACAGACTCTATGACCGTATTCGGTTTGAATTTTGAGGGAGATTTTAAATTTATTTGAGATCGTGTGCACAGATTTTAAATACCCCAAACGAACATATCCGGTATGTTTTATCCGCCGACAATGGTTAAAAAACAAAAATGCACGGTAATCAACTCGGAAAATCTGATCTTCAAAAAAAAAAAAACTCGGAAAATCTGCACTCGTACGGCGCTCGTAGATTTTAACTATTGACAAGTCGTGGTCAACGAAAAATTATTGAGGGTCTCTGCAAAATATAATTCGTTCTTTTATGCACGTTCTCATTGGCCAGGAGAACAAAGCGTACAACTAGTTTAATACAGTAGTAAATTTTCTTAACAAATTTTCATGAGAGAGAGAGAGAGAGAGAGAGAGAGAGAGAGAGAGAGAGGCACCAAAGCGTAGGACAAATATAGGCCATATTCACCTAATGCTGATTACAATTACTCATTTATTAAAGCCAAACAGAGCGTTTCAGGAACTTCCATAGTCCAAAGACTCCAAACTCTTAATACTAGTATACATTTAATCCAATCATAGAGCTGGAAACCTCTCTCTCTCTCTCTCTCTCTCTCTCTCTCTCTCTCTCTCATAGTCACTTATGAAAAGGGTGATTCTAAAATATATTCCCTTTCCAAACTCTAGCGATCAAAGGGGAAGTTGAATAAAATGTTCTACCGGAATTGCCCTCCAGAATATGTCTGCCCAAAGGACCAACCACCAGGGGCAACATTGTAAGAGACCAAACTGCGGCCGTCGCTTGTGGTCACCTTGAAAGAGAGGCTTTGGCCATTGAGGTAAGAATTGCTCTGCCAATTCTGCCCCCAGTTCCTTGACATGGACTGCCAGGGAGATCTTGAGCCCTTGATTGCCACAGAATGCACATCACCAGCTCCACCAACATTAGTTACTAGGACAAGGTTGAAGTAGGAGTGACCGTTGATTGTGAATCTAATGCCTCCCCTTCTCCTGCAGGCTACCCTACAGAGCACATGCAGAACAACGAGCCTTAAATCACATGCAGAGACGGGCTACATGTCACATTGATGTGGAATTATGCACCAACCGTGATTAGATAGAAACAAAAAGAGTACATCCAAAACAATGAGTTTACATGTCTTTTGCACCAGTGTATTTTCGTCCATTGAATCACGTGAATCGGCCCAAAAAGAATTGATAGCAGTTGAAAGATTTCGAACCTGAGACCTTAGGAGAGAACAAACCCCAAAGTCTCCGGCCTCGGCCACTGGGCCAACCCATGGGGGTTGTTTGTAGCAACATTATTACCACCAAATTAGGGTAATCGATGACATACCTTCTGAAAGCCACAGGGACAATCCCAGCTCTGTACTGAGCAATGTGGAGGAAGACAGGCTGGGAGAGATCAAAGTGGAGGTTCGGAGGGTCACACCAACCCCCCGGTGGACAGAAATTTGTGGCCGTGACGGTGATAGTACCGGGGAGGCACCACTTTGGATCATTCACGCACTTGATCTCATAACAGGCCCCACAGCTCAACCCATTCTCAAACATAGCAGTGCTCAGTGCTGCTGTGTTTGTTCCATACCCCTGGCTGTACAAATTCCCGTACCCACAAGCACCCCCTGCACAACAATGAATTGAATGTGTCAATAAACAGATTAACAGAAAAATGGAACCTTGATTTCAGTGTTTTTGAGCGAAGTGCCCAAGAAGTAGTAGCGAATAGTTTCAAAACATGTTTGGACAGTCCGGATCGCTAACAAGGTACCACCCACGTGTGTGTCATACCCTGCCGGCACCCAAAAATTTCTCCATTGTAACACCATTCTGACAAAAAGTTTTAGAAATTGGGTGAGAATGATGTTTTGCCATGCATACATGGGGCATAACACCTGAGTTATAAAAAAAGGGGATTAGTTGAGAAGAAGGTAAGCTATCTTGAACACCTGAGTTATCGAAAGAACATATGGTCGCATAACATACCCATTGTGCCAGAAGCATCACCTCCCCCATAGAAAGTGGCATGAGCATTGGACCAACCCCAGTAATACCCGTGAACAGATGAAACCATTGAGAGGAATCCTGCTAACATGATCCCAATAAGAGCCATTTTTCCCTGCACAAAACAGGACTTAATTTGCTAAGCAGTTCGTGAAATTGTATAAGAAACTTGATAAATGAAATTGCAAATGCCAAAAGGAAGAGAGGGAAAAGCAGGAAGTTGAGGAAAAGGGAGTTACAAATTAAAGAAGATTGGCAGGGCTGGAAAGGAGAAGTGAGGAATTGGAGAGGTGTTTTGAGGGGAATAAATAGAGGGGAAGTTGAGGGGTGTGGGACTTTAGTATCAACATCAACTGACAATCTGACTTGTTTCTGCCTATTTTGCTTGGGACCATAACAACTGTTCTTTTTTTATCTTTTTCTCTTTTAATTTCATAGGCAGATGTTCGATTGGACCTAGTTTATATACACTTCGACTAAGCAAACCACCAATGGAAGATATCGGTTGGCGCCTAGCCGTGCAAATCAAAATTGCAAGAGTTTGAAAAAGTTAGGGTGGCTTTGGATTAGGGCTCGGTCTTTTTGGTAGTTTTTTTTTTTATTAATTCTTGCTAAATTTAGATCAAATATTTATACCTTATCGTTCGTCAGGCATTGGAAAAATATGAAAATATTGACTGGAGTTGACAAAAATCCGTATAAGACGACGAAAAAGACACAAAATCAGTACTCGGATGTAGTGCTAAAAGAAAGAAAAAAAACAATTGAAAGACCTTGCCAAAAAATCGGAAAAAAGTCACGGGCGTAAATCTTTTACTCAGCTGCAGCTGGAGTATGTTTTGTAAGGAAAAGTACCATTTGCACATGATAATAATTGCATGGGGTTGAAAATTGGAAGTGGGTTTTGTACTACAAGAAGACAGCAAGCCGCGTGGTATTAAATAAAAGCGGAATCTGGGAAAATGAAGAAATCTGTTCAATCGGAGGGGTGGGGCAGAGTGAGCTCTGGCAGTGGCTGTGGTTCTGGCTCTGGCTCTGGCTCTGGGTTTGGCCAAGTTTTTTCTTCTCTTACTCTAATTAGCACCGGGTATTGACAACGACCATAAAATAGTTGCTGCTGTTACTGTGGGTTAAAATACAAAATGGGAACCAGCTTTTCAGTGGGTTCAGGTCCAGTCCACTCCCTCTGCCAACCAGTCAGGGCTGACCACTTACCCGACCCGACCCGAAAACAGACCTAATGGACGGTTCTAATTACCCTTTTCAGTCGGGTCGGGACTTTTTCAGATTTTGGAAATTGTCGGTCAAGTGTCGGGTGTACAATATAATTTCTCGGATTGACCCGACCCAATCGGCGACATATGGTACACCCGACAATTTGCAAAATCTTTTTATTTTGTGGGCACATATCGGGCTCCTAAATAGGAATTGAAATCTTTTCATTTTGTAGAGTTTGTCAACAACTTTGACCATATGAAAATTCATGCTCATCAGACATCGATCAATGTCTTATCAGAACTCTGTATTTTCGGTAATGCATAGTGTCCCAGACAGTTTTTTTGCACCTTGGACAAAACCCTGTAGCCTCTTCCATAGCTTTTTCCACGCTTATGCATAAGGTGAGGTGGCTCCATAAATTGCTGGCAAAAAAAATCGTATAGAGACCGTAGAAGATAGTGAAGTTTCAAGCCAAGACCACCGGGTCAAGTCTTTCGGGTTCGGAACCGTTTTTAGTGGGAGTAAAACCGTAATTGGATGGGTACGTTCGTATAAATTTGAGCAAAACTTTATTAATGGCTCGCTTGTAAACTTCTATAAATTTGAGTAAGAGTTATATTAATAATTTAATATAGAGAGAAAAAAAATTTTATGGAGCTTTCTGTGAATAGTTGTTTACCGAGGTGAATCTCGAGCATTCAAGGCGTTTTGGACAGTCCAGATTCTAATAAAACTTTTTCGTTCCTGAAAAGTTTCTTTTAAATCCGGACCGTCTAAAGTCGAAATAGACTGCCGATATCGCGCGGCTCCGTGAAGAGCTTGTTTTGAACAGAAAGGAGATGCTTCTCCCATCAAAGAAATGACCTCAATATGATCTAATTAAAGTTTTCCAAGAATTGATCTCAATCTAACCTCCGAAGTTGATATCAGCAATCACGTATAAACTTTGCAACCATGCACGCGTCCTGTATTTTTAAGGATCGACCGGACGAATTTCAACAACTCCTAAGACATCGGTGGTACCATCAAAGAATTGATCTCAATGCGACCTAAAGTTGTCAAGAATTGATCGATCTCAATGTAAGCTCCGGAGTAGATATCAGCACTTATGTATAACTTTGCAACCACGCGCATGTCTTGTATTTTTAATGATCGATCGGCGACAAATTTCAACAACTCTGAAGACATTGGTGGTAGAACATCATACGTTTTACTTTTTTTTAGTAGCTCAGGTGTTTGGGCCATACGACTCAGGGTGTCTTGAGTCACAATTCCTTATTAAAAGCAAAACCATTTAGAGGCTGGTTGGGAGTCGGATTATCCATTCCCGATTTCCTGTTATCCATTTTCCCAATTTTTTCTGTTTGGGAGCTAAATTGTGATAATGCATTCTCTCACGATTCATTTTCAACTACACTTCTGGTGCACAATTTGAGAATCATCCATGGAGGAGCTTTTCCATTCTCGTTTTGGATTATCAATTTTTGGTAGGAATAAAAAGACTTAACTACCCTTGACCCTTTACCATAATTCCGAAATTGACCTATTGCGGCCCATTTTTATTGTTTGTTATCTTTATTCCAAAATTGACCTTTTGAAAAAATTGTTTCTGTTGTAATTTGTGGCTTATTTTTACTGTTCTTGTAATCATGGAACTCTCTCAATTTGTTCTAATAATGGTTGCTTATATTTTTAAGCAATTATATTTAACCACAAACACTTACACGCGCACTCACATCTTTGGTGGGGTTCATATACACTGGATGTGTAGTATGTATGGGCCCCAATGTGAATGTGAATGAGTTTGTGTAAATATTTATTTATGTATTTGTTACTGTACAATGATTGTTTTTTAAGCGACTAATAATTTTTTTATGCAACTTATCAGTGGTAGCACCTATTTTTCAAACAAGCTCCATTCTAAATCATTATAGCTATACCATCGTACAAGGAATTTAATGCATTTACCAAACAACACGTTGAAAAAACCTTGATTATGGACATACGCAAAGCTTTGTTTTTGTTTTTTTCCCAAAGTTGTATATATAAGCGGGGTGTTAGTATGTTAGTTAGAAGGAGGTTCAGAGACTATTTATAACCCTGAACTCCAAACCCGCCCCTCATGGAGCTTGAATTCCGATCTCCACTGAGGAGGGAAATGAGATCTCCAAATCAGCTAACTTTTTGGTTTCTCACATAGCTTTGTTGAGAAATAAACAATTCAATCTTCCTTCTTCGTTACCAATATCAAATCGGTCTTGCTATTGTCAGTCCACCGGATTGACGATAAGTACACTAAAAAATAAGAAAAACACATATTTCTGTATATTTTTTACACTATTTAATATATATTCGCACACTTATTATTATCACCCCAATTAGAATTTTCCATATCAAATAAGTAAAAAAAAAATTCTGCTTATTTTGCGGCAGGTTTTAAGGGAGTCCGGAACGAATGAAGTGACCTCTATATTTCCGATTAGATTCTCTTTTTAAGCTTGCAATAAAGGATGCATGATTTTTTCTAACAACGTATCTAATCATCATTGTAATCTTCCACCGACAGTCTTGGTGCGAAACTTAGAAGTTTGCTCCTTCCTGAATCTTACGTTCGATTCGCCTTGCCGGAAGCTCTGAGAGCCACCTCGCCCCAAGCGTAAGGGCGTAACAAGTCTGTGCAAAAGATGTAGTTGGGGATTAATTCTAAGTGCGCGCAAGCTGGTCGAGAACACCCTACTCTACCAAAAGCAAAAATTTTCTCTCAAGCCATCATTGATTAGCACCAAGATCGTCCTAAAATCTATCTGAAAATGAGGTCCAATTCCTAAGTTTAATTAGGAAAATGATGGGACTCGGGAGGAAGAAAAAAGGGGTATGATAATTAATGTTGTTTGACCCTTAAGTATCATCACCTTTTTAGCTTATGATGACAGTTCGATTTTTTCTGAAATCGTTAATTAAGCTTCAATAGCAGTTTAATTAATTAGATTACATTTCTTGCAAATAAATCACCCTATCAAACTAGATGCCGTTCACATTATCAGCTTTAATATTAATCCCCTCTTTGTGTCTTCAAAAGCTTGTTTAAATTTTAATTGTTCAATGATCACATATTTAACCAAATTTTGTCAAAACTAAAGTCGAAAAAATTCATATAAGATGACGATAAAAGACCCAAAAAATGAATTTTTTTGACTTTTTAGATTTTTTCATCGTCCTGTATGAACTTTTTTTTAACTTTGGTCTATCTTCTCATACTTTTTGACTCCTCTTGTTGTGACGAAAAGTATGACGCAAAAATTTGATTCGAATCTTATTAACATTAGGAAAAAATAATAATCAAAAAGACCATGCCAAAAGCTCTAGAAAAATGGGGCGAAACTCACTCATGAAAAGTTAAGACAGATGAAGATTCTAATTAATTACCGCTAAATTTGAGAAGTAAAAACAATGGGAGGAAACCACGGAACCAGGGATGGCGGCGATGGCCTTTTCAGCCGATCCGACTCAATCCGCTCTGGCCGATCTCCAACCCAATCAGGTCGGAGGTATAGAGATTTTTTAAATTTGAGATCGGGTAGGTTTTGGGGATGGTTTTTTTAAAAAAATTGGGGATTAGATAGGAATAGATATATGTCTATCCCCGCCCCGCCCCGCCCCATCCCGCTCCCTGCCCCAAATCCACGTTGGATGTTTTTTTATCTACCAGTATTAAATTTATTATTAGAATATTACTTTCTTACATATAGACTATTTACTATTTTAGCCTCTCTTTTTTTTTTTTGAAAGTTTTTTTTGGCTAGTTACATTATTTTTGAGTTAAAAAATATGAAATAATTTATTTATTTTTTAAGAAGATTTCTGGAACGGAACCTAAGGTTTCGCCTTTCACGTTCAAGAAAAGAGCTGAACTTGGTTGGTCAGCTGTTTTGCAGTTTTGGAACCAACACAAAAACAAATAGTAGTAGTTCAATTTATTTATTTTTTGTTTTTTTTGCCATATTTTATAGTCAGCGGGAGTTGGTTGAAAGTTAATCAATAGAGAGTTCAGAAGCTATCTATTGTCCTGAGACCCCAAACTGCGCCCCTTATGGACCGAGGCTCGAACACTGGCCTCAACGGAGGAGAACAAGAATCTACCACCAGTTCTAGCTAGCTTCAAATTTGACTTTGGTGCAAGTGCAAGATCTGAGTAGCTCAATCATTACCCTACACAGCCTATTGTTTAAGGCATGTTACAAGAAAAATCTTGTATCAAAGGTTTCAATTATCAAACCATAGAATTTCCGTTTGACTGAAGGAAAAGAATTATCAAACCATTCAGTAAGAGAGGAAAATGATTTTGGCATTTTAATTTTTAACTTGTTTTTCAGTGTAAAAATTATATATAGTAAGACACATTAAAAGACAAATTTTTGAATGTCATCATAAAAAAGTTGAGTGTCAAAATCATTTTACATTAGGAAAATGTGATCTCATTTAATTTGGTACGTTTCTCTACAGTTTGTTAATGTTCGATTAGCTCATATTCATACGAATGGGGGATGGTGCTGTACAGTGGTGTGCGCAGCACCGTGTTGCGCACCTCTGAGCTGTCGGATTGTACATCCAATGGCTCAGATCTCATCTCAGCAATGAACGGCTCTCGATCGTTAGTTGCCGAAATGAGATCCGAACTATCGGATGCACGATCCAACAGTTTGGAGGTGCGCGACCCACGGTGCTGTACACCTCACTGCATAGCACCAACCCGAAATCCATATTCATAGTCGTTCAATATAGATAAAAGATCTGATTTTTGCACTCTCTTTTTTTACTATTGGACCTCTTCTTTTCTTTTCTTTTTTGTCTTTGCTCCTATGAGTTTGCACTCTCTTTATTGTTTATCGTTGGTTGGCTGTATGGCAGAATAAATAGGAGGGGACCTGCGAGGCGAACTCCAAGCGTGCTTGTTCCCCTCCACGACTGAGACTCACTCCATACTCGAAATCACCTTTTCTATTTGAGAAAGCGAATCTATGAAATGGTAGTAGCAATGTTATTGATACCGTTTCGTATCGGCCGATGCATATCGTTTTTGACAAAATTCGGTACCATACACTTCTAATTCCACACTGATCAATCCGAAACGATACCCGGTATTTGACCGGTACTGATACATACCGTACCAGTAGAAAAACCGGTATCCGACCCGGTACGGTATTCAAAACAGTGGGTATTAGTGTAAATTCAAATTAATAAAAAAGAAAGAAAGATTGTGCACGTTAATTAAAAAAAGGAGTGCATCAATCTCTCTCTTCATCTCTCACTCTCTCTCTCTCTCTCTCTCTCTCATTTACCACTCTCTCACTTCCTTTTGTTTTCACGTGACATGCGAAATAGACTATTAAACATATCTAATCAGAAACCATGACGCTCGCACCACATAGTCATCTACACGAAACTTCACCGAACCTACTCAAGGCCTCAATTAGATCTAGCCATGTCATTAACCATTGAAACTAACCATCGGTGGTCTCGCTTGCCAAGTACGAATACCCTTTTTACATTTTTTTGTAGCAGATGCACGTGCTTGTTGGGTTCCAACGTGCATGAAGTTAGTATAAGGAAAACGACCTGACCTTTGCTCTGAACAGAGTTTTACACTTCATAAAACAGTGTCTGCCCAACACGCCTCTGTTTCTTAGATGGGTCATTGAATGCCACCATAGTACATGGCCCTTTATTAAACAAGCAATAACAAGGCTGTAATTATCTCTCTCGAATTAAGATTTTCCCGTCTCGGGTGACGTAAAATAGGATTCACCACGGTTTTATCGGACGATCTTCTTGTGCGACTGTAAAACGAGATTCGCCGTGATTTTACTTCACTATTTCATGTCATTCGTTTTGCAAGTTTTAAATGTGTTTTAACATTTAATGCAACAAAAAACAGGTTAATTGAATCGCATTGATCATAATCATAGGAGGAACGGACAGTCAACTGTCTACGGTCCATTTATTTTCTGCATAACAATTATGTTTTGTCCATGTGAATATTGATGTCCAATCAATCTGATTTTGTTTAGCAGATAGAGGTACACATTAGAGTCCTACAAAATAAACAACTCGGATCATCAAGTGAGAACCATGCGTGGTGGGTCCCACTTTACACATGCAAGAATCGCATAAGGGGATCCACGCTCGTAGTCTCTCCACGGACCACAATGAAATTAATGTGATATATTTACTTTGCCTAAAGATAACAACTGTGAGATTAATTAGAAAGTGTGTGGGATCACTGGCTGTACTTTCTCAGAGTTCAATCTCTAAGCATTTCCAAAGCAGAAGTGCTACGTACATACACTATACACTTGCGCTATATTTTACGTGGGGCCCACTTCAGATCCCACAAAAGTCCAACCCATCTGCAAAATTTATAGTCCCGAGTAAACTGTAACCCGTGCTATTCTTGTTGTAATTGGTTTTTAGCCACATCCAATCGCATGTGGTTTGGTTACCAACCAGCATCCAATTAAGGAACCATTCCCTCGGTTGAGCTCGACGTTTATGTGAAGTCGTTGCGAGGTTAAATCACTAGTTAGCTGGACCCTGTAATAAGTTATAAATACGAGAAACATCAAGGGGACATGTATGATGTATAGCGTTATATGTAGGCACTAGGAAAGTAGAGGTAGCAGTACATGGACCATCCTAAGTGCCAAGCCAAGCCGAGAAGACAGAGAGAGAGAGAGAGAGAGAGAGAGAGAGAGAGAGAGAGAGAGAGGAATCCAGGCTTTTTCCAGCTTTAAACCACTTCTCTCAATAGTAGGGGTGCAATTTGGAAAGAATAATTATTTTTTTCGGTACGTCGGAAATTCTTTGGAATGAAGAATTACCCCTCCCATACACATTTCCTTTTTCCTTGTAGATTTGTCCTTGGTTACCGCCGGGTGGTACTTCATGTTGCCTAAGAGGCATCCGGGTTTAAACCCTCCCCTCCCACTAATCTTGAATTCAAGTCAACTTAGGACTAGATGGTTGGATTGTGAAGGCCTCATGGTCACTTGCTTTTCGATGGGGTTCTGGTGATGAGTCCAACGATTTGGTGATGGACAAATATTTCCTCTCCCGGCCGTGTTAGCTATGGCTCAAATTCAGACATTTCAAGACGGGTGGGTTCCCTAACGCCCCAGCGGGGTCAACTACGCTAATTGCCCCTGCCCACTTTTTTGTCTAGCAAATAAAAAAAAAAAAAAAAGATTTGTCCTTCGTTGTGATAATAATAGAAGTAAATATAAAGCATATTTTCCATAGTCAATAAAAAATTGGTTGATCTTTTAGCAAAATATATCCCCCACTTTGTAAAGGAAAAACGGATTCTGGAGCAGCACTACCACACCAGCACCAGCACCACCAGGGACGGAACTAGGATTTCAATAAGGGTGACACCAATTGAATTCAAGAAAATCATTGCAACTCACTCTCTTCCTTGACAGACGGCATAAATTCAAATCTCTAAGAGAGAAACCGCTGCATCCTGTTGCCGCGACAACCACTATCACTACCATTGCCGCCATCATTTTGAAAATGGAAACCGAACACAAAAAATTCACTTTTTCACGAAAAGTGGTTATTTTTGGCTGAAACAAATAGTATTGTGGATACATTCCAAAGAAAAGGTAACGGCAGAATCCGAAAATATTGCACAGCTTTTGGTTTGAAGACAAAAACTGTCTCAATTATTCTTCCAAACAAGGACAACTTGGGTAAAGAGAAACTCAGGGTGTATCATTATCAACTTTGTTTTGGTGAGTTCAAAATTATATATACCATATGGAATTGGGTCCCCTCCGGTTCTAAATTTGGATTGGACGGAAGCATCTAAATTTGAAACGTCTATTACTACAATTAAAGTAGCAAATCCGAGCAAATCCAGACAGTTAACTGTTACCAACAAGAGTTTCTAAGTAAATCTAAACTATTCATTGTAGGCTTGTAGCATTGACGGTCCGTCCAATTCAGAACCTGGACCGGAGAGAATCCAAATCAATACTGCATCTCAGGCCTTTTATTTGGGCATACACAATCTATGCCTGACTATCACACACTCACATGGTGATCACATGGCTACAGTCCCAAGAAAGACCACCCAAAACCCTACTGCACTAGCCACCAATCCATGTCTCACGTACAACATGTGGGCCAATCACCCACCACTGAGTTCTCAATTCGGGATCTTGAGTACAGAGCTGATGGGGGCCTATTTAGATTTACATCCCATTTTGGATCGTTTTTTACGCTAGAGGGCCTTTTGGGCCTTGGTTTCGAATGATTTTTAATCTGCTTGTGTCGGTGGCCATTGAACAAGGCTGAGGATATGATGAAAGGAAAAAGCCAAAAAAAAAAAAAAAAAAAACATAGTACTTCAAAAGAGTCAGAACCATAAAATTCAGTTGTTTTGGACTTTTTCTAAGATGCACGAAGAACCAGCTGGGACAAATTAACTCATTGACCAAACATCCTAGTTAGTAGAATCAATCCTATGAATCAGGGCAAAAATTGCCCATGCAGCAAGGAGGGGTTAAAAAGACCAGCCAAGGATGCTTCATTTAAGAGCATCGCCGGTCCTTACCCTTTCCCTTCCCTAAATTTGGGTCAGATTTTGAGAAAAACTCATTCTAGGTAGGAGCATCTCCATTGGCAAAACTCTATTTTGACCCAAATTTATGATTTTTTTTAAATACTCAATGGCATTCATGTAAATAAAACGAGAGAATCCTCAGATCAGTAGCTCTCTCATGTGGAGGTTGGAAGAGATGAGGTGGAAGTTATTGGGGTCGTTTTTCAAGGAGTCGCAACAGAGGGAGATGTCAGCACCGTTGAGCTTGAGAGTGTCGGGGAGCAAATCAAAGAGCTTGGACAAGACTAGGTTTCGTGACATAAACATACAATGAGATATTGTTGTGAATCTGTATCTACAATTGGAGAGAGAGAAAGAGGTAGAAAAATGGGTATGAGTCTGATTTATACCAAATTTGAGGAGGAAAATGGGTAAAACCCAAAAATGGAGAAAGATTTGAGTTATGATTGGAGATGAGTTTTTAATGATTTTACTCAAATTTTGGATTTGGGTCTTAAAATGGATAAAGGCTGGAGATGCTCTAACTTGGTTGAACTACTAACCAGGAAAACTCATAGCCACCGTCGAGCTATGTTACATGAACTAGAGAACGTGTGTCCGATACGGCTATGTATGTAGGGGTCTGAGCCGTCAAACCTCTAAAATAACGGGGACACTGAGTCAGAAAATATACAGGGATCTGAGCCGTCAAACCTCCAATATTTTGTGGGATAAAACGATCTTTTATGTAACCAAGTGAGTCAGAATATACACTTAATATTAACTTTGTAACAGTTAGGCAACATGAAATACAGATAACGACGGTGTTAAAAATGATCCTATAACTAGAGTCCGAACGTAATGGGCATAATAGTGTCGGAGAAATCACATGGATTCCTGTCAAGTGCAAGTTTATGTTTCCCTAATAAGAGCAATTTAGTTGTGGATGATCAAATTGAGGAAAAACAGACAATTTAAACAACCTTAAGGATTTGATGAAATAGAACTTGGGAACTCTCTAAAGCCGGTTCAATTAATCACAAGAAGATGTCAAGAGAAAGTCAGAATATGAAAATTTACTGCCACATTCACAGCTTGACGAAAAGAATACAAGTTGGCATCACACTATCAAAAAGTAAAGCAAGAGTGATGCTTAAACACAGGCACAGGGGAATTTTCATGAATTCCGAAAAAGAAAGAGTCGAGGGGGAAAACTAAAGCTACGATGGACACTCTCCAATGGAGAACTGATTGTACAACTTACTAACCATAGTAAGAAGGCTGGCCTGGACGTGAAGTGCCGCCGGGCCCTGCGTTGGGCTGATGTGAAGGCTGCGATACTCCTCGGGGACCCACAGTGGGACCGATTTGGCCTGTTTGCATAGTGGGTGAGGAACCAGGAGGAGCTGATGCAGAGGCATATGCTGGTACAGAGGATGGTGCATATGTTTGGCCAGGAAATGTGCCTGGAGCTGACACTAAGGTTGGTCTTCCCGGCTGAACATTTGGGTCCCAGGGAGCTTGAGCAGCCGATGCAATACCACCACCAGAAAATTGATTCCCAGAAAACATTGGAGAGACCTGAGGATTCTGCCAACCATTGGAGAGGCTTGATTCTGGAACAGTGTAATCTCTGCTCTTGTCACAGTATGCCTAGAACAATAAATAAGTAATCAGATGCACGGAAACAGATTTCCACGGATAGTAAAATCAATGGGCGGTTGATTCTGTGTCAAGAAGCGTATCTTTTCTTGTAACAAGTCTTCAAATCTTTTCCTCTTAAACTTTGGTCATGAATATTAAGTCAAAAACACATATTTATTATACCTTTACATTGAGATCAGTATGACGAGAGTATGATAGATGAAGCTTACAACTACCACCATCATATATGCAGTGTCCCTCCAATGCTTCCTTGGCAACTGCTGCAGTTGAGACATCTAAGTAAAAAAATATAGTAATCAGTCAAAAGGATCCACTAAAATCATGTTATGAAATAAATGACTACCACAAGACGAAGAGAAGTATGCGCACTTTAACAACCATAACAATGATCAGCAATAGCAATGGCTAATGCATACGTGTCTTCACAAGACAAATGATTCTTGCATACCAAAAAACCAAGAGTAAGGAAATTTTGAAGAAGGGTACTTAAAGGGAACCTAAAAAAAACAAGCAAGAACCAACAAGCCAGAAGGTTAAAGATGCTTGTCTAAAAACTCAAACAATCGGGATAATACGTTGCCTTGTGCAAGAACTTTGATAAACCAAACACATGAAATGAAGAATGACTATAACATTGGAAATGACAGGATACGACGGGAGTATGCATTTTTATTTTATAATTAAACCAAACCAAACCAAACCCAGCCTTAAGTCCCCATCACTTGGAGTCGGCTACATGAATCCTTATTCTCCATTGAGTTCTGTCAAGAGCCATTTGTTCACATACACCTACTATACTCATGTCGTTGCGTACCACAGCATCTAAAGTCAATTTAGGTCTACCCCTCCCCATAGCATTGTTACCCGAAACTATCCTATCTGCTCTCTTAACTATTGCATCTCTTAGTCTACGGTAGACAAGTCCAAACTATCTTAGTCTATTTTCCCTCAACTTCTCTTCTATGGGTGCTACACCTACCATCTCCCGAACCGTTTCATTTCTAATCTTGTCTCTTCTAATCTTACCACACATCCACCTCAACATTCTCATTTCTGCTACACTCATCTTGTTCAAATGTTGTTTCTTAATAGGCCAACATTCTATCCCGTAAAGCATCGCTGATCTGATGGCAGTTCCATAGAATTTTCCCTTTAATTTTATGGGTACCCTCTTGTCACACAGTACACTAGTAGCGCTTCTCCACTTGAGCCACCCCACTTGAATCCTATGGGTCACATCATCGGCAATCTCTCCATCCCTACTAATGATTGATCCTAAGTATCTAAAATGATTGCTCTTAGGTATCTCCTCGTCTTGGATCATCACTCTTTCTTCGTGTGCACTGCTGGTGCCACTAAACTTGCACACCATATACTCGGTGTTACTCCTACTTATTCGAAAACCCTTTGACTCTAATGCTTCCCTCCAAATTTCTAGTTTCGTATTAGCACCTCTAGCGGATTCATCTACGAGGACAATGTCATCTGCAAACATCATACACCATGGGATATCCTCCTGAAATTGTCTAGTCAATTCATCCATAACTAAGGCAAAAAGGTACGGGCTCAATGCTGACCCTTGATGCAATCCTACAGTGATTGGGAATTCACTCGTTTCCCCTACTGGTGATCGAATGGTAGTGACAGCACCTTCATACATGTCTCTAATCACCTCAATATACCCTTTGGTCACTCCCTTTATAATTAAACTAACAAAAAAGAAAAAAAAGGAAATAGTGTATACACAGGTTGTTCTTTTGAAAAGATGGTGCGATAATTGAAGATCCTACAGTTGACAAATAAAAGTTTATCTGACTGTAAAAATCTGTCAGCAAGATTTGAGTGCTTAATACACCCTAGAGTATCTGATCCTGCAAAGGTTGTACAGTTCAGAAGTTGAAAATCTGTCAGCAAGAGTGAACTGTTTAAAAGCCAATGGAGCTTATAATGCATCTTAGACCCTCCTATGCAAGACAAGAGTCACAAATCTAAACCGACGAACTACAACTTCCTATGAAAAGTAAGAACTATGTCATGACTTCTACGAAGCCTGAATGGTGAAGTCTTTACTGGGGACCTACCAGGATACTGAATCAACGCTTGTGTTCCGCCATTCTTTTCAAATATAGCAATTTTCTGAACTGTGCCAAACGTAGCAAACACCTAACACAACCAAAATTATCAGCAAAGCAGAACAAATTAAATGCGCTTCATATGAAGAAAGTCATTCAGTACAATTCATCACCGTGTGAAGAACGTCTACAGTTACAGCATACTGCATATTTCCGATTGATGCAAGCAGCACATTACTCTCAGGTTCTTTTATCTTTCCATCAGGGCCTACCGCAGGCTGCAAGTTACTGCTTGTCAGCATTACAGTGCACAATACAGTGAAAATCGTAATGGAAGATTATACCTGAACAAAACCCTCAATAGCAGTAGAATTAACAGGAAGATATGGGTTTGTATAGTCCCTGTAAGATGAGCAAACAAATTCCATGTATCAACAGTCAATAATATGACAAAAATGGTATAAACCCAAGGGACATTAGATCTCAATCCAGATGAGGAAATTGCAATAAAAAAGAAAACAAGATGCGGAAATTTCGGAAACTTAAAGAATAACAGTCATTTCCTTAAAGGAGGAGAAACTTGTGATGCCAACTGGTTTAGTTTTTGTTTTCTGCTTTCATTTGCCGAAACTGCATTGAAAACTTGTTTGGCCAACTGTTTTCAACACTTAATTTTAGGGATTGGAGAAGAACTCATATTTTAGAAAACATCAAAAAATGTCTGTAAATTCTCAAAATCCATTTCCACTAAACAACATGAATAAGGTTAACAACCATGAGTGATTTTCAAAAAAAATCAGAAAAGTTTTATGGAAGACTGCTTTGAGAACAGCAACTAAAAACTTAATAATTTTCAAAGGAGTCAAAAGAAATACATTGACAGCAGGGGAACTCATTGGAATAGAGGAACCCCTTTAAACTACTGATCAAGAATTGATCCCTACACAACAACGAGAGGCAATTGGGACACCGTAGAGGCATTAGACTTTTCTATCTATACAAATAAGAGGGTTACAGTTTGGCTGCCCCCTAGGCAATAGGGAGCACGGTAGAATCTAGAAAAGGCTTCTGCGACAAAGAAAAACCAATATCATGATCCTTATGAATAGAAATAAGACCAAAAGAAATTATTTGCATCGACTGCCATAACCGAGCAACTGTAACAACAAACCATATGAGCCTATGACAACTATGAACCCACTGAGACTTTGTATTAGACTGTCATGTCTACAACTATAAAATGGTCAAAGTCTCAAACAATTTTGATGATTCACAGTTCGCTCTCAAGAGTGGTAACCGGCCAAATGGCTATTTGAAAAAAGAAGTTTATACTCAAATAATCATGTAAAGAACTAACATCTGACGATTGGATGAAGCGTGAGGCTTTCTTAAACGGCGGTTCCCTGAATAAAGTTCATAAATTTCCATCCCCAGAGTGTAGAAGAATGCAGACTGACTCCTACAACAACTATTACAAGTGACAATTCTCCAAGACACTGCAACTGCATACGAAAATGTTTGATCTAGGAAACAAACAATAAAACCAATCGGTTTGTGGAATAACCAGGATGCGAGATTATTGTTTTCCAAGGGATCTCATATCAAAACTCTGGAGTAGTTTTAGGTTCAGTGATCCTAAAATTTGCTTACGCAACTTGATTCAAAAACCTATAACAATGAATCATTTCATAAAAACATCGGATGTTTGCTCAACAAAGACATACGACCAGCACTACACATCACTAATTCAAAGAACCATTAGAACAAAATGCAGATAGGAATTGAACGTGTAACTGAACATGATTGTAAAGAGTGTTCAGTAAAACACAAAAAGAGTTTTGGACTTAGAGAACAACCGAACAAATGAAACATAAGGTCTGTTTTGTTTCTATTAATCGTTTCATATGTATAACGTATGACGCATAATTAAGGAACTCAAAATTTCAACGACAAAATAGTTACAGGAACCATAATCTCTACAATAAGATGAAGAAAATTACAAGAGGCCATGAAAAACACATCTGTGTTCTAGCTGCTCAGCTTCACTACTCCCTAATGAGAAAAATCACACACCCATTAGGAAGATTGCATTGCCACGATCAAAATCACAGAAGCGTAACAGTGCAACAAGACTTTAATGTAGCCAAATACATTGTTAGAAATATCAAACTAATGACCCAATAAATCCAATATTACCTGCTCCGATGGGATTGGAACTTAATATTCAGGTCTGTATGCGCAGAATATGAGATCCGCAAGTGGCATGAACTAACATGGTCCGGCAGCAAGTACCTGAAATTTACAGCATAACAACCACATATTCACCAATTGAGGACTCCCAATGCAAAATTAGCAATGCCAAGAAAGGAGGGATGTGCAGTGGGAAAAGCAAAAGAGAGGGGGAGCATGCCTAGGTATGCTTCTCCCATCCAATGCTTCTCTAGCTGAAGCAGCAGTATCAACGTCGCTGAATTGGATCAATGCCTGCCAATAGACAAAACAGAGCAGATAATTAGAAAAAGCCCAGAAAGCCATTTTCAGTTGCAACAATTTAAAAAAAAAAAAAACCATCAATCACACCTGAAAACCTGCAGCCTTCTCAAAAGTAGCAATCTTGTGCACAAAGCCGAAAGCTGAGAATACCTGTGACAAATTGGCAACTGATTTAGAATGCCGTTAAAAAAAAGTGAATGAAGAACAAAATAGTTCTCCATAAAAAAACCATGGCAGTCATTATGCTATCAATGTAATGGGACAAGAAATATAATATCAACAGATCAGGTAAGTGCAGAATGACACCTGTATAGGTAAGCGTGAAGATAGACCATAGAAAGGAGTATGACTGTATGACGCACATGACAATATATCCAGACTGTGTCCAACAAAACAATCTAAATGAGAACCATAATCATCTGTGATTTAACTGATTTCAAACAAAAGGGATGCACAACGTAATAATGTAACTCATGCTAAAGCTAAAGATACTGCCAGAAGTTTGGCAATGAATCCTAAGTAAAAAGTAAAAGAAGCTGAAGAAAAAATCTGGGCAGGAAAAAGGTTCTGAGAAGAACGGATCTGCTTGACAGATAAAAAAATTAATCTCGAAAAAGGTAACTATTTCAGCAGCTCCATCGACTTAGATCATTAGGAGAAAACAAGCTGTTTAATGGGAGTATCTGATAACAACCAATCTACCAAGGCAATAAGTTACGGCCCAAGGGTACTTACCAAGTGAATAACATCAATACTGACATCACCAGCTTCAACTCCCTCAATGGTTACCAGCAATACATTTCCCGGAACATCTCCTGGACCTTTGGCGTTGTTGACAATTTCATGTCTATTAGAATATTGAATGTACACATGTTTCCCACGGACCTGTGCTGGCTCTGAAGACGAAGCATAGTATGTAACCATGTTAATGGCCTGATTTAGGTCTACCTGCAACACAGAAATAATATGTTGTCTCTGTCATTGAGGTTCCTCCGACTAAAAATGAGAGATGCAAAAGTATGAATCCAGGCTATAAAGCAAATCTAGTATACTGCAACATGTTTAGCGACCCAATGAAAGTTCCAGTCCTACACCAACTAGCTTATACAGTCCACATGCAAAGTCCACAACTCCAATAACATTGAACACCATGCAAATTGAAGTCACCAACATTCAATTCCACCAAATATTAGTATTTCTGAGTTTCAGTACCAGAACTGATCCGATCCAAAAATCACTGCTCCACCAACCATTAAGAATTGTTAAGGCCCCACAGTGTATGTTTGGTCCATCTTAAGGCGTATTACGAGTTACAGCACTAGGATTTGGCAGGTTTCACCTGTATCTCATTTGGAACAAAAGATCTTTATAAATTTGTTCATAAGCGAACCATAACCTCTATTTTAAGTGTCTAAAATAAACTAAAACCCCTGATTTTGTAAAGTTGGAGCCAAAACATGGGTATTGATTGCTATTAGGGGGACTAGTAGGTAAAAGAAAGTTCGCAACTCATAAATGTCCACCATAACCATGATAAGCATGACCAATCTTGGTTTCAAACTGCATGACCGAAAGACCTATCTACTCAATAGAAGGTTTTGACGAGTAAATAAACTTAAGCAACTGCATTGCCACGGAAACAAGCTTGTCCATTTATGCAAGTGTATGTATCCTATATCGATACCAAAAACAGGTGTTGTGATCCCAAGAACATGCTTTCCATTCCTCCCCTCCGATCAACGACGATTACTCAAGTACCCGACGGAGTTGCCTCGTGCTAAGCCTCGGAGATGATAGTTTCACACCTATAGTAGCGCCATGTGGCTAAAACCATAATTGTACAAATGAAAATAATGTTCATCGATTGTACAAGAAGCATGATTGGAGCATTTTGTTGGGTTTTGTGAAGCCTGATTTGGTCTGATTTGACTTGGCTACCTATTTGGGTTCAACCTACAGTAATTGATGATGCAAACTCTACGATATAAGTACTTGTTATACGAGCCAATGTAACTTGTACTCTCCATTCTCCATTTGATGTATAGCTGAAACTGGTTTGAGATGTGGATATACTCAACTACATAGTTGGGGAACCACGTAAATATCGTAGTAGCTTGCATTCTCTGTTTCGTTTCTTGATTGGTCTTTGCTCGTTGTGTGTTTGTTGGTTTGGCTGATTTCTCAGCACATTCAGGTAAACGCAGTACATTAAGGGCAGCATTAAGGGAAAAAAAAAAAAAAAAACAAATGCCCCAGATGCTAAACCTTGTAAATAATGGACTGTAGGACTGCTCCCGGATAGGTCGGTCCATCAGGCCGGACCGAGTTAGCAAAAAACTTTCGTACAAATGTAACACATGGCATAACTGCCTCAATAAAGAGTGAAAATTTTGGATGGGACTCTACATTAAGGCAATCCAGAAACACATATTTAGTTCATTAATTTATACTAATAACCGCCCTAAACTTATTGTTATAAGATCATGCTCCTGATTTATAGTTATGTATTGCCTAAAGAGCGGTATTAACAAATAACAACTCCCCATCAACAACATAGGCATCCCAAAACCAAATAGAAAGTACTGAAACATCTACTTTTTGATAACTCAGGTTTTCAGCCAGCATACGCACACCTTGACTAATGACCAATCTCACTATAGCATACACACACCTTGACTAATGACCAATCTCACTATTCACTAGAGGGGCCCATTTAAAGCCAGGATAAAGCCCCGTACGACTGGCCCCAAAGGAGTTGATAGTGTTAAGTTGCTGTTGTCCCAAAAGCTTAAGCTGTTAGGAAATGGGTCCAAACAATCAAAATCAAGCTATCTGAAAATCCTAGATCCTCCAAGTTTAAAGATTTGCTATGTTTTAATCTCAATCAACGATTCACTATGCGATAAACAAAATCAATCTCACAAACGGAAAGCAAACAAATAATGAACGCCAAGATATACGTGGAAAACCCCTAAAGGGTAAAAACCACGGGAAGAAATCAAGCACTACTACACAAGAGGTTACAAGAACTCTTATAATAAGTTTGAACTCCACAACCCTAAACCTAGACGCTCTTGCCGAATCCACGCACACCTCTCTGAATGCTTGACCACTGCTGCCTCGAATCCACGAGCCTTCCGTTTGCCTCCCGGAATCCACCGAAGGACTTGAACTTGCCTAGGAATCCTCCTAGGGCTTTTCTTCAGAGATTGATTGTTGTTGAAGTAGAAAACCCCTCGAAGGTGATTCTTTAGAGCATAGGAATTGATAAACTTCCACTAGTCTTCGAGATGTACAACCCCTAGCCGCCAAAAGTGTTGGGAGATGAGAAATATGAGCTCTCCACTTTTATTTGGATGCTTGTCACGTTTCTTAACCTAATGGGTCGATATTTATAGACAGGACAATAAGTTGCTGTATCGCCCGTTTGCTCGAGCAAAACAGAAGGCTTGAGATTTTGCACGAGCAAAACCCTCTTTCATATATTAATGTTTCCTTATTCAATTCCCACTTTCCTTTTCAATTCCCGCTTTCCTTTTCTCCATGATTCCAGTCTTGACTAGGAAAGCCGAGTCACGAGCGTGATTGTTGGGAGACCGATAGACGACTTGATCTAACTGCTTGATATTTCTTCCACGGGAAATTACAACTCAATAATCAAATAAACACAATTACACGGACGGATGTGTTTTGACGCATGCCATTGACAATCATAAATATTTTGCCCTTACACTATCCAACATGCTCCCTCACGTGCAACCCTGTCTTGCACGTGGAGATGTGAATATTCATGGATACAGCAAAACAGAATACAAAGGGGAGATACAGAGCAAACGGGGAACAAATGCAGACAGAGAGACTTGAACCCAATACCTCTCTCAACCAGAGCTATGACACCATGTTAACTAGCCACGTCCCCAACATTGTATATCAAGCTATATAGGAGGTATCGAACCTAAGGTATTAGGGGACTTTAGTAAACATCTATGAGATCATTAAACAATCGATGGTAGGAAAAAAAAACTAATTCACCAAAGTTAGGGATAAAGAAGATTAGATGGAGAGATATACTCACGAATTCAACAAATGCCTGGTTGCGATTGGCGCCAACATTAGACTTGGTGTTGACAATCTTTCCAAAGGGCTTGCAGACCTCGACGAGCTCCTCTTCGGTGCACTCCCAGGGCAGGTTGCGCAGGTGGAGAACCTTCGACGGCGTCTGAGTGTACCGGAACTGAGGCTGCCCCGACGTTGACATCGGCCCGATTCGTTAGGGTTTTAATTCAGGACCGAATCGAACCGGTTTTGCGGTTGGAAAATGGAAGAATTTCTTAGGGGCTCTATCTGGGTTGGGAAAAGGGGCGGAGGAGGTGGTAGCGGTGGCGGGGAGAGAGGTGGTTGGGTGACTCGGGGAGGGTGATAGTGTTGTACTCTCCTATCAACGACCTAATTTCCGTGAGTTGCTATGGTGGGTCATTATCCGGTGGGGCAAAATCTATTTTCGTGATAAAAAAAATCTGATCATCTCCGATTATGCATCGATCAGTACTCGATTCATGTGATTTTTGACATAGTTCGTCTTCTTGACAAGCTCTTGGAGATGAATGTTTTCGATCTTGGAGGAAACCTGGAATGAGATCACAATCAGACAAATACGCGTTGGAGTTCTTGTGAACGTGCGAGGTTTGATAAGTGCAGACCGACAACGTTTTGACTAACCTTGTGTCTGCGAATTGCAGATTTTTGATAGGTGCCAGTACAAGGAATTGGTAAGTATGATATCACTTTTTGGAATTCATACTATTTCAATCATTGGAAATGAGGATAATGTTCATCCTCTTTTAAGGAGGGTAAACAAAATTGCACTTAGTACGAGCAATTATTCCGAACACCAATTGTTGTCCCCGTGTCGTACCTTCGAGTTCCGGTGACGCTGCTTCCACCTCTCAGCTCTTCATCACTAAAGCTTTTATCTTCTAGCCATGTACCAGAGTCCACGATGCCGATGATTATATTATCGGCAAATCCCGTCTCTGGCTAGAGGCCACTGTCCACTAGGGGTGTGCAAAAAATCCGTGCCCCGACGGATCCGACCCGAAGGGTTTCGAGCGGGGCCGAACATGTGGTTCGGTTGGGTATGGATACATTTTTCCAAAAAAAAATTAGTTTTCGGTTCGGATCTCGGGGTGCTGTTTTTCTTATCCAACCCGACCAAAAGACGAACAATTCAACCGTGCACACCCCTACTGTCCACATTGAGATGTAGAAAGCATGGTGATCGGGTGGTATGGAGATGGATGGTTGCTTGGTCCTCCACGACTGCCGTGACGCCTAGCATGCTGGCAATATAATCAGCTTCTCTCTTACTCTTAGTCAACAGTGTTGCAAAGCCTCCCAAGGCCTAGTAGCTAGACCTGGATAACAAGTTGTGTCGGGTCGTATTTGTATCGTGTCATCGGATTCGTGTTATAAACCATCCAATCCAAACTAGACCCATTTAGAATTTTTGTTTCTCGAGCTATGTCGTGTTATCGTGTTTCGTGTCCATTACCCAGCTCTACTCGTAGCATTTAACCACTCTACTTCATTAGAAAGCAAAGAGATTGTTGAATGATGATTCACAAAAATTACATAACTTGAGGAGCTAATCCCAGCAATGGAGTTCACAACCAAAATGAAAATGCAAAAAAAAAAAAAAAAACAATTTGAGAAGAAGTCATTGCAACAAATCTCTCCTTTGTAAAAAGAAAAGACAAAAGTAGACACAGGGCATGAAGAAATGAAACCAAGCTCTAAAATCTCTCTTTGGCAGAGATGAAGTAGGAAAATAAGCTTAAACTGCTTTTCCTGTTGTGATGCATGAAATGGTTACTGAAATAGTATAATGCAGGTAAACGATCACTTGTCATCCTTTTTATCCTCTAGTAAAAAAACCGAAATGATCCTTGTTATTTAGTGTTTATATCAACTTGGTCCCTGCAGTTTGAATTGGCTCGATTTACATGCTGTAGTTTTCATTTTGTTCCAACTTGGTCCAATTATTAACTGTCTTTAGACTCTGTTAACTCCAGACACAAATGGGCCCATTTTCTAGGGTTAAAATTGTAATGTGTCATTCTCCTCTTATCCTAATTTGAACCAAAACACAGAGCCTCATTGTTCCCTTCTCCATTTTTTTTCACGACTTCCATTCTCTATTTGTCACGCCCGGGATTTTACCTTCTACCGAAACGTGTCTCACTCGCCTTCGAGGGGAAGGAGTGAGAAGGATTAAGGCCTAAATAAGTGATTCGATTCCTATGGATTGCAACATGGTTCTTGAAAAGAAAGAAAAAATGATGAGTTTTGTGTTATATAATAGGGGTTCAGATATTTGAAAAATGTTTAAATTTTAGAAAATGAAGTGAGTTTTATTTTAAAAAGGGACCGAACTTTCATCAAGCTGTCTACATATCTCCAGGTAAAGGAGAATCAGGTTTAGCCATAGTTCGGGCCACAAAGGGAGTTTAGAAAAAAACTTAAGAGTCTCCACCGAGCATAGAGTTTAGCTATGCCTGGTCACCTCTTGAATATTGGAAGAATAATTCAAGTATTTTAGAAAAAAAAAAAGACGTGTCAGAGAACTCGATTTTTAGAAAAAAGTGACTACATTTTGCTTTTTAGGAAAATGCTTTAGGTCTGTGAGGTTAGAGAAGAAAATGGTTTGGTAATTCACTAGAAAAGTGACCAATTTGTGTTCAGGGTTAACGGAGGCTAACGGCAGTTAATAATTGAACCAAGTTGGAACAACATGGAACTACAGAGTGTAAATCGTGCCAATTCAAACTGCAGGGACCAAGTTGACACAAAACACTAAACTACATGGACCATTTTGATTTTTTTCCCTAGAAAAAATTAGTACTAGGTTTGAGCATGAAGCATGAACCCCAAGTTAATAGGTTTGCTAAAAAACCAACAATTCCAATCCCACTCCTCAGTCTAAACGTCTCTCTAAAATGAGAGCTTCTCTCTCTAAAATGAGAGCTCTACCCTAACTGGTGTTTTTCTTCCATTCTTTTCTTTCCACCTTTTCTCTCCCACCTCTTTTATCTTCCTCATCCGCCTCCCTTCTCCTCCATAATATCCTCTCTCCTGCCTCATCTCTCATATCCTTGCCCCCATCTCTTTTCTTCCCCTCCATATCCCTTATCACTCATTCTGTCTCTTCCTTCAGCAATTTCAACACCTCGTACCTCCGTTCTTCGTCGTATGGCTGATTTTGACTTCTTAGATCTAGAAGAGGGCTCTGGAGAAACAGGGAAGTGGGTAACATTTGTCTTGCTGGGAAAGTGTTGGGGTCCAAAACCTTTAATGCTACTGTCGTCCACAACATTCTCACCCATGCCTGGAAAACCAGAGCCTCTTTCACGGTGGTTCCCTGGAATAACAATGTGTTTCTCTTTCGTTTTGAGGATATTGAGGATAGAAACTCGGTGTTGCAAAAGGGGCCTTGGTCCATTATGAATAATCTTTTGGTTTTGAAGCAGATTCAAGATGGAATGGGGGTTGCAGAAATGGACTTTTCGAGGTGCCCTTCTTGGATTCAGATTCATGGACTACCCATCGAGAAAATGACTCGGGCCAACGCAGAAATTATTGGTAATCGCTTCAATAAACTTCTAGCCTTTGAAACCTCCCCTGATAACGTTCTTTTAGCTCGCAATTTTCTTCGGATTCGAGCCGAGATAAACACTACCCTCCCTATCCCCAAAGGGTTTTGGCTACGGAGGAAAACACCTGAGAACTGTGATTTATGGATTTCCTATAAATACGAGAAGCTACAGGATTACTGCTAATCTTGTGGGCGTTTAGGCCATGAAAATAAAACCTGTCGTTTTGTCCCTAGGATTGAGGGCTTAAATCCTAGCTATTGTCAGGATTTGAGGACGGGAAGGGCTAGGAGAGCTGCTATTCCTATCGAAGTCATTAAGCAAGAAGTTAATGAAGCTGAGAAAAGAGTGGAGGCCCTCCTCGCACGGCGGCCGGAGATTCAAAGCAGTGGCAGTGCCGCGCGTGCTGTGGAAAGAGGCAACGGGCGCGTGGGGACACTGGTGGAGAATTTGGATCAGCGTACGTTGGAGGAGGTAGGGGTGCCACACCCCTCTGTCAGTACATGTGCCAGCAAGCGCCAAGTGACAGGTGGCGCGCCCTCCACTACAGGTATATCCCCGACGATTCCTCGTTTGAGTAATGCCCAAGTCTTACTTTGTTCTTATTCTGCTCAGTCTTCTGAGAAGGTGGATCTTGGGCCGGACCCCCCTAACCCCAATCTTTCCTTGAATATCCCACTTAACCTTATCCTGCCCATTGGCCCAAACCCCAGCCTTACTAAAACACCTAGTCAAAGCCCACAATACTTTGTCACCGAACCAACTAGTCCAAAAGCAACTTCTGATATCACTATTAGCCATGTTACCCCCCTTTCCTCTTCCAAGCCCACTATCGTTGAAATCATCCCGCCACCGAACCCTAACGATTCTACCAATAGTGACAGCCCCAAATCCTTTATTCCCTTTTCCATTATGAGCAACCCTCCGTTAACCACCCCTCTGAGCTTGATAGAAAAACCCTCTTCCCCTCAACAACTTGACATACCCCTTACCTCGGTGTTTCGATCCTTGGCCATCAAGAGAAGGGCTTCTGACGATTTGGAGGAGCAACATGCACCAAAAATTCTCCGTCTCTGTTCCTCTGGGGTGGATCCCATCAAACCTAAGCATAAGCCTTCTCGCCCTACTCGAGCAATATCCAGAGTGCAACGTAAGCCCCTATCTCTTTCAAAGGGTTGTGATTCTGATGATAATCATATGGATACGGATAGTGGTCTGTGCGAGGTTCAGATTCAGCAAGGCTTTGTTAACTATGAGAATGCGGGCTCGGGGGTTCCTATGGCAGAAGAAGGGAATTCAAGCATTTTGTTGGCACATCTACAGGGAAACGGAAATGGGCACGTGGTTGGCCCGAAACAGCCACAACCCCAATGCTGATCCTAACCTGGAACTGTCAGTGTGTTGGGCGTCCCTTGACAAGCCAGGCTTTAGGTGATATGGTGCGCAAAAATCGCCCCTCCATCCTCTTTTTGATGGAGACAAAAAATAATAAGGTCAATATGGAGGCCATCCGGGTTAAGCTAGGTTTTGACTCTGGGGTTTATGTTGATCCTGAAGGTTTGTCGGGGGGATTGGCTCTATGGTGGATGAAAGAGATTGAGATTGATGTAGATATTACTTCCAAGAATCTTATTCATGTAATTATTTCAGAGAAGGCTAGTTCTTCTGTGTGGGCAGCTACTTTCATTTACGGCTGCCCAACGAGAACAGGAAGAGTTCAAGTATGGGATAGCATTAGGGAGATTGCTTATTCTGAGCGTCTTCCATGGCTTTGTATAGGGGATTTCAATCAAGTTTTGAGTGCTGAGGATAAGTTAAGTGGTGCTTCACCGAGTCAAAACCTTCTCTCGGATTTCCATGAGATGATTAGCAATTGTGGTCTTGTGGATTTGGAATTTAAGGGACCTAAATTCTCATGGCGCAATAACAGAAGAGAGGAAGCTTTTATTATGGAGCGTATTGATATGGCGTTTGCGAATGCAGATTGGAGGGAATTGCATGAACATGCTTTAGTTCTGGTGGAGGCAGCAATTGGTTCAGACCACAACCCATTAATTTTGAATACCACACCAGGCCCCAACAAAGTGGGGAAACCCTTCAGATTTGAGTCCTTTTGGGTAACGGATGATGAATGCAAAGGGGTTATCTCAGATTCGTGGAAACATGATGAGGAGAGATCTAAGATGTTTGCTGTCTGCAAAAAGCTGAGAGGGTGCAAGGATAATCTTAAAGCTTGGAGCCGTGGTAAGTTTGGAAATCTAAGGCTAAAAATTGCTGCTATCAAAGAGCAACTGCTAGATGTTCAAAAACGGCTGGAGCAGGGTTTCAATTTGGATTATGTAGCTCAGGAGAAGTGTCTTTTATTGGAGTTGGAGGACTTATGGCAAAAAGATGCAATGTTTTGGCACCAACGTTCCAGAATCAAGTGGCTTCAAATGGGGGACAAAAATTCTCGATTTTTTCATCTAACTACAATTCAAAGGAGGCAACGAAATCAGATTATTCGGTTGAAAGATAAATTTAGAGATTGGAACGCTGAGCTTAAGGAAATTGCTACTATCATTAAAGGGCATTTTCAAGAGCTTTATAAAGCCCCTCCTGCTCGAGATTTCAATGACGTGGTAAACCTTATTGATCCAGTGATATCAAAGGAGTGCAATGAGAACCTGGTTAAAGAAATCACTTATGATGAAGTCAAATTAGCAGCCTTCCAACTGGGACCCTTAAAAGCACCAGGTTCGGATGGGTTCCCCGGCCTCTTTTTCCAAACCTATTGGGATGTGGTGGGAGATGAAGTATTCAAAGCAGTTAGTCAATTTTTCAAAGAAGGGGTGCTTCTAAAGGAAATGAATCAGACCAATGTGACCTTGATTCCCAAAGTGAGTAATCCGGAGGCTATGAATCATTTTCGGCCAATTAGCCTTTGTCGCTTTGTAATCAAGATTATTTCTAAAGTGCTCATGAATAGGCTCCAACCGTTCATTGGGGAAATCATTTCGGAACAGCAATCTGCTTTCATCCCTGGAAGGCAGATTCAAGATAATATTATTGTGGCTCATGAAGTGTTTCATTACCTCAAGCACAAGAAGAAAGACCCTAAAGCTTCGATGGCAATCAAACTTGATCTCAACAAAGCGTACGATCGGGTATGCTGGGATTTCTTATTCAAAGTCATGGAGAAGATGGGTTTTTGACAGTAAGTGGATCGGCTGGGTATCGCAATGTGTCTGTTCGGTTAAATTCTCTATCAATGCCAACGGGGGACAGGTTTGTGTGGTGTCTCCAGGAAGAGGCCTCTGTCAAGGCGATCCATTATCACCATACCTCTTTCTTTTAGTAGCTGATGTGTTCTCCACCTTACTGAATAAAACCATTGCGAAAAAATCTTTGGGAGGGATCAGAATGAAAAAAAGGTGCCCTGTGGTTTCGCACCTTCTATTTGTTGATGATTCTCTTATCTTTCTTGAGGCGGGCCCAAAATTTTGTTCAAACTTTATGGAGATCATGGAATGTTTCAGCGAGGCCTCAAGCAAATCTAGTATTCTATTTTCTCATAACACGGCGGCTTCTGTGAAAAGGAAAATTCAGAAAATTCTAGGGATGAAAGAAATGAAAGGGTCAGAGAAGTATCTGAGGCTTCCCTCGTTCTGGGGAAAATCAAAGAAAGAATCCTTAGGCTATCTTAGGGATAAGATCATGAAAAAGACTCAAGGTTGGGGCAATAAAGACTTGAACCATGCTGGAAAGGAGGTCCTTATTAAATCTGTGCTTCAACCAATTCCAATGTTCACCTTCATGTGCTTCAAGCTACCTCTCTCTATTTGTTCTTGTCTCAATTCTGTTATTAGTCATTTCTGGTGGGGTAAAGGAGAAAAAGGAAGTACACTTCATTGGGGCTCTTGGAAGAAGATGACTGTTCAAAAAAGAGAGGGGGGAATGGGTTTCAAGGATTTTGAGTCCTTTAACATTGCTCTTCTGGCCAAACAATTCTGGCATTTAATCAATAACCCTAATGCCTTGTGGGCTAAAGTTCTTAAAGGCCTTTACTTCCCTAAAAAAGCTCCCTTGGAAGCCGCTAGAGGAACCTCCCCCACTTGGGCCTGGTGCAGTTTGCGAGAAGGCAGAAAATTAATTCAAGAAGGGATCCAGTGGAGTGTGGGTAATGGAGAACTTATTCGCTTTTGAGATGATGCTTGGATACCTAATCTTCTAGGGGGGAAAGTTACTCAACCTCCCAACAATCAGGAGGAGTGCTTTCGTGTTGCGGAGTTCATTGATCAACCCTCTTCAACTTGGAATCTGGAGAAACTAAGGCAATTCATACCAGATGAGGAGGTCCAATCCATTAGCAAGATTCCAATAAGTTTGTCCAAGTCCATGGATAAACTTATATGGCGTCATACTAAGTCGGGGAATTATTCGGTGAAGTATGGCTATTACCATTGGGTTAGAAAAGCTTCAAAATCCAAGTCCAATCATCCCTCCTCTTCTTTTATCCCTTCTCCAGTTATGTGGTCGAAATTGTGGAATGTGAGTATTGCCCCCAAAGTGATTATGTTCATGTGGAAGGTGGTTAAAAATTGGGTAGCCTGTAAAGCCAACCTTTTCAGAAGGAAATGTGCCCCTAATCCTTTTGTGTCCCATCTGTGAAAATGCTAGTGAAACCGTGGAGCACCTTCTTTTTCATTGCCTTTGGAGCAGAGCAGTTTGGTTTGGAAGTGGGAGGCTTTTTTGGGTTAATCAGACTAAAGTTGGGGCAGCCGATAAATGGGTGGAGGATCTTCTCTGTGGTGATTTGGCTAAAGAAACGACAACAGAAGACGTTGGGGCAATCTTTCAGATTTGTTGGTCAATTTGGAAGGCAAGAAATGGCTTTGTGTTTAAGGGAAGAGTTCCGATTCCAGAAGACGTTATTGGGCAAGTAGTTAAAGGTAATTCTGATTATCTTAGTGGTATTTTCTCTAGTATTCCTCTGGCCCCTAGAAGGGTACCTCAGGTGGAACGGTGGGTTGCACCACCTCCATCTTCTCTTAAAATTAATTGTGACGGAGTGTATAAATCCTCTTGCAGCCTTGCTGCCTTTGGCGTTATTGTCAGAGACTATAGTGGATTTGCTCAGATTTGGCGATGTGGTAGAGTAAAGGTGTCTTCAGCTCTTGCTATTGAGGCATGGGCATTGAGAATTGCTTGTGGGTTGGCAATGGAGTACAACTTTCCTTCTGTTATTTTTTAATCTGACTGTAAATGCCTTATTGAGTTTATTGGTGGGTCTGACTCGAATGGATGCTGGGAAATTCAAGCAATTGTAGAAGATATCAAGTCTTGGGCTAAAGGGAGGCAATGGTCTTTTGTCTGGAGTTGTCGATCAAAGAACAAAGCGGCTCATTGGATTGCTACTAGTTGTCTAGATAGGAAAATTAATTCTAGTACGGGTTGTATTTTGCCCGAATTAGATGCTATCTTATGTAAGGATTCTTGTTGAGTTGGTAATGAGAACTGACACTTTCCAAAAAAAAAAAACAATTCCAATCCCTTTCATCCCATAATTGCCCACTATTACATCATACCAATTAATCATGGAGGGAAAAACGGAAAGATAATAAGGCCCCGTTCTAGAACACCTTCTTAAGAAATAAGTATTTATTTCACATTTTCAAACTCAAAAATAATGTAAATGAAAAATAATTTTTCAATTTTTTTGCACCGTATTAAAGATCTCAATGAGATCTATCAAACAAGATCCATATTGATAGAAAAATAATTTACATAAGCACATGATTTTTGAACTTGAAATTGCCTTCTTAAAAAATAAGTACTTATTTTCCTTTTCGGAACGGAGCCTAAACCAGCATAAAGAAGAGACAGCGGCCATATGGTCCTTGCGCCAATACGGAAAAATGCACAAAGATAAACATGAGAGAAAAAACCATGAAAACATAGAAATTCTTATTGGAATTTCAATTACTACTAAGTTATTGGTGTAAGCAGATGTTAATATTTAGTAGAAGTCGATGAAATTTAATCCACTACATATGTGCAATATACTCCTTCGTCCCCAAAAGTTAATCCACTACATACGTGCAATAAACGTGCAATATACATGAACTAGTTGTTGGGATTATGCCCGATAAATCCCACGCACAATGGAAGCGCAACAAATAAAAAAACAAAATCACACTCAAAAGAGACACAAGAGTACGTGGTTCCCCAAACTCGGGTACGTCCACGGGAGAGAGAAATCTTCCACTATATGAAAAATAGAGATTACAATATGAGATGTAAAACCCTCCTGAGCTCCTAACACACGGCTCTTTACACTGTTTTACACTCACCCCACAACTCTATTTTTTTCTCAATTATTCTCTCTCTCATACAAAACCTTTCCCAGTGGGAGAGACCGCCAAAGGGGCTCCCAATCTTTCTGCCTTCTCTTCTGTATCTCTCAGGCTCCGTTCCGGAAAGAAGAATAAGTACTTATTTTTTAAGAAAGTGATTTCAAGTTCAAATATTATGTGCTTATGCAAATTATTTTTTAATCAGTATGGATCTTGTTTGATAGATCTCATTGAGATCTTTAATACGGTGCAAAAAAAAATTGAAAAATTATTTTTCATTTACATTATTTTTGAGTTTGAAAATGTGAAATAAGTATTTATTTTTTAAGAAGGTGTTCTGGAACGGAGCCTCAATCCACATGCACCACTTCACTTAAATAGGGTTTGGAGACATTTGAAATTTTCCTTTTTCTTTGTTAAAAACCAAACAAAAGAAACAAATTTTCTTACTAAAATCTTTTCTGTTTTCTTTCACAAGTTCCAAACATTGAAAGGAAAGGAAAAAGGGAGAAAAATTTTACTTGCACAAAACCTGAATATGCTATTTTCTTCCTTCTTTTTCTCCTGAATATGCTATTTTCTTCCTTCTTTTTCTCCTAATCAGATTATACTGTATTTCATTACCAATTTAATTGTCACTTTTGGGAGTTTATGTCACTTTTCAATTGATTATATCTTGTAATTTATAGTGTTTAAGGTGATTTTGAAAACGTTGCATTATAGAACAAATTGAGATCTATCAAACAAGATCCATATTGAATATAAAAGGGAAAAATTCAAAAAAACCCCTGAACTTTGAACCCAATGTCAAATAGGCACATGAACTTAAATAAATTTCAATTGAACACCTGAACTTTCACTCCGTTATTCAATTTACCCCCTGTTGTCTCAATCCGTGACTTTCCTAATGGCAACCGCTGAGCTGGACACTAACAGATAGAACAAAACGTTAGAGGGAGAAATTGGAGGGAAACAACTGTGATCTGACACCTTTTTAAGGCCCCGTTCGGCTAAATAAGCTTAGTGGCTTATTTTTTGTCCTTCTTTAACTTTTTTTTTTTTTCATATTTGTTAGTTTTTCGTCAATTTTTTGGGGATTATTACATCGTCATAACGAGAGGAATCTAAAAAGTAAAAAAATTGTGATTGAAATCCATTCTTTTAACAAAGACGAAAAAATTGGCTTATTGGCTTATTTTTGTCTTTATTCAAAAAAATTAGGTTTCGATTGTAATTTGTTACTTTTTAGATTGCTCTTGTCATGACCATGCAATAATCTCCAAAAAAAATGATGAAAAACCGCTATGTTTGGATTGGAGTTTGAAATTTTTTTGAAAAATAGTAGGGGTAATAAGTGGAGAAAGATAGAGAGAGAAATGTTAAAAGTAAGGAGAATCAAGGGGAAATTTTTTGAAAAATTCTTTTTGAATTGTAAAGAGAACAAGGCAAAAATACAAAAAAATTTGAATAAGGACAAAAAATAAGCCAGTAGGCTTATTTAGCCGAACGGGGCCTTAAATAGAGATGCCAGATCACTGTTGTTTCCCCTCCAATTTCTCCCTCTAACGTTTTGTTTTGTCTATTAGTATCCAGCTCCGCGGTTGCCGTTAGAAAATTCACGGATTAAGACGGAAGGGGGTAAATTGAATAACGGAGTGAAAGTTCAGGTGTTCAATTGAAGTTTATTTAAGTTCAGGTGCCTATTTGACATTACGTTTAAAGTTTAGGGATTTTTTTAAATTTTTTCCTAAAATTTATTACCAATTTAAAAAGATATAATTAATTTTTTTTTATCCAAAATAGAATTTTTTTGAACAGAATAGAGAGGAAAGTAAATTGGGACTGATGGAGTACTCCAAGTTTCCTTTCTTTTTCTTTTTTTTCTCCTTCCAAACGAAGAATAAAAGAAGAAAGGGTACGAGTGTTGCGATCAGAAAAAGAAAATACAAGTGCAGACCAGCATATCCCAAGTCTCTCTCTCTCTCTCTCTCGTCGACACTCGACACTGAAGATTCGCTTGCAAAAGGTATCCTCAAAATTCTCAACATCGATTTGCTTGCCTATATATCCGCCCGTGTACACGTTATATGTATGGTTGACGTCTTTGCTCGATTGTGTTACGATTTTAGGTTTTACATCACTTAATACTTAATAGTTTGCTTGGATCTGCGTTTAGGCAGGTAGCCCTAGACACCTTCTTCATGCCTTTTGTTTTTCCCCGCTCGGGCTTCGTGTTCTGTTAGTTTTCTTTTCAGTTAGAGAACTGCTATACATACGTTTTATTGTTGTACCGCTGATAATTTGTGGGTGAGATTAATTGGAGCATCGCCATGGTTTTCTTGCGTCGTTGTTTTTGGTTTGCATTATTCTTGTCAACCATTGGAACTATGTTCTGCTTTTGGTCACTGCTCATTGTATCCGATGCTTAATATTTCGAATGCTAAACAGATTTTGAGACAATGGCTGGTCCGAGAAGTAATTATGGAAAACGTTCACATTCTCAGTCTGACTACAGTGACAATCGGGGAAATAAACGGAGAAATCATGATGAGGATAGGGACCGTTTTTCTATTGGGTCTGAAGATACTGTATATCGGTACTTGTGTCCTGGTAAGAAGATTGGAAGTGTTTTAGGGAGGGGAGGGGAGATCGTTAAGCAATTAAGGTTGGACAGTAAATCAAAAATTAGGATTGGTGAGACAGTGAGGGGATGTGAGGAGCGTGTTGTCACTATCTACAGCTCAAGCGACAAGACGAATGTGTTGGATGACAGTGACAGCCGTATCTGTCCAGCTCAGGATGCGCTCTTCAGGGTGCATGACAGAGTTGTCGCCGATGACTTAGATGCTGAAGAGGATTCGGAAGCGACCCCTCGAGTTACTGCTCGGCTTCTTGTACCATCTGATCAGATTGGATGCATTATTGGGAAAGGTGGACAGATAGTTCAGGACATACGTAGTGATACTGGTGCCCAAATTCGCATCATGAAAGATGACCACTTGCCTCTCTGTGCATTGAACTCTG
The DNA here is from genome assembly GCA_019656295.1 of Rhododendron mucronatum var. ripense. Taxonomy (NCBI): domain Eukaryota; kingdom Viridiplantae; phylum Streptophyta; class Magnoliopsida; order Ericales; family Ericaceae; genus Rhododendron; species Rhododendron mucronatum. Next base: position 895,651 of record BPLT01000014.1, on the reverse strand, counting down.
ATGAACTGGTGCAGGTAATAGGATGAATTGATCCTTACAACGTATTCATTTGAAAATTTCTTTAACTACAATCCACAACATTTTCAGTGGCTGATAACATTATAGCAACCTCATATAGTCAAGTTTATTACCACGAGATGTGTTTCAATTGGTAAGTAATAGTGATGGCTTTAGCAATCCTTCCATTCAGGTGCATGGTAGCATTTTCGCCGAATTCGAAACTTGTCAGTTGTCAATCATCTTGTGCCATTCGATTTATGTTTCTTATTAATATGACCTCTTAAAGGGCTCAATCTGTTGTTACAAAAGACTTTGCCGTTGATTCTAAAAGTTAAATGTTGCTAACCGACTAGATTTGTTACAGCATTATCTTTTAATTCCAACTTGGGAGTATTATGGTTAGGTTATTAGTTGGTTTGATTTTTGCCTGCTTCAGATATCTGGCGAAGCTCGGGTTGTAAGGAAGGCTCTCTATCAAATTGCATCACGGCTTCACGACAATCCGTCTCGGTCTCAGCACATGCTTGTTTCTGCTGTGCCAAATATTTATTCTTCCGGTGGTTCACTTATGGGACCAACTGCTGGCGGTCCAATCATGGGAATAGCTCCACTAGTGGGTCCTTATGGAGGATACAAAGATGCTGGTGGAGACTGGTCCCGCTCTTTTTACTCGGCTTCAAGGGATGATGCATCGTCAAAGGAATTTTCTCTTCGTTTGGTTTGTCCAACTGCAAATATTGGTGGTGTAATCGGGAAGGGTGGTGCCATAATCAATGAAATTAGACAGGAGTCTAGAGCAGTTATAAAAGTTGATAGTTCAACTACCGAGGGAGATGATTGCGTAATATTTATCTCAGCGGAAGAGGTAACTAGTTAAAGGTTCTATGTATATTCACTTTGTGACTTGTGGCTTAAATAGATACCCTACTTCTTCCATTTCAGTTTTATGAAGACACTATGTCTCCAGCTATTGAAGCAGCCCTACGCTTGCAACCTAGGTGCAGCGAGAAAGGAGAAAGAGATTCAGGCCTTATTTCTTTCACTACCCGTTTACTAGTGCATACTTCCCGTATTGGTTGCCTTATCGGGAAAGGTGGATCTATAATTACTGAGATGAGGAGAATCACAAAAGCTAATATCCGTGTCCTCTCCAAGGAAAATCTTCCCAAAGTAGCAGCTGAAGATGATGAGATGGTGCTGGTAAGAGCATCTACTTGTGCGAAACAGAGGATCAATTTGCTCCAAACCAAGACCTAAAATGAGGTTTAAAATAGGGACTTGACTTGGAGTCTTCATACGTAGACTCACTAAAGAGTAATGTATTTTTGCTATGGTGATTAAAACTTTCATGTTTTACATCCACTTATTAGAATTGGTACTCGTAAAAAGAATTCAATTCACGAGACTTTTTATAATGAGATCCATAAATTTAATATGTATTTCACGAGAATTTGAAAAACTGTAATTTGAACTTCTTGAGAGAAAGTGGGTATGATGTTTTTGTGTTTCTTTATAAAAAGCTTTTGTATAGTGATAGAAGCAGAGATTTGGGTTGAGTGGAAATGTATAGTAACGTTCACTATATCTTTTTGAGTTAACCATAGTTGGGTCACCCTTTGGAGACATGGGTTGGAGTTGCCCTAAAGGAGTTTACTGCATAATAGGGCTGCGTAATTTTGCAAACACTGTATAATCGTACTTTAATGTTGTGTAATGGAGTATTGATTTAAGTTCTCTTATTTATCAGATTTCTGGAGATCTTGATGTTGCCAAGGATGCTCTTATACAAGTAACTTCGCGGCTGAGGGCAAATATTTTTGATAGGGAGGGTGCTGTACCTGCATTTGTGCCAGTTCTTCCTTACCTTCCCATGCCAACAGATGGTCCAGATGACTTGAGATATGATAGTAGAGATAATAAAAGATATGGACGTGGACATTCTTATTCCGATAGATATGGCAACGCAAGTGATTTACCTGCTATGGATAGTTATGGAAGTTATGATGGTTTGCAGGTAGTACTCTATTGTTTTGCGAATTTTGTCAATTGACAGATTATTGTACTGCCTTTGGATTTTTTCACGTACTGTTTATATGACTATTGCTTTCTTTCAGCACTGCATTTCTTGTGTTAAGTTGTATTTATGTCAAACTGCTTTGATTTCCTGACTTACTATTGAAATAAATTACATGTTTATGTCTTTTGCAGAGTGGCAGCAGTGGAGGTGGTTATGGAGCTTATGGTGGCTATTTTTCTGGTCGTACTGGTAGCTCCGGGTAATACTTTTAATCCCCTCTCATGGCTATTTTTGTTAGACAATTTACATTCAGCCTACCAATTGAATCTGAATGGGGCTGTAATTGAGCTGAACTTTCTTGAACTGGTCAAGGCTCGATTGAAGATTGTTCATTCGCTAAATCAACTAAACCACAGGCCTGACTATTAAGCCTGTATCATTAAAACCTGACATACCCAAGTTTGACTTGGTTGGGATTGTGATTGATAAGCTCATGATGGCTAATCTGTAATTTACTCTTTCTTTTCCTCTACTGTTGAATCCACACCCTTTTTTTGTTGGGTCCACGGCACTCTATCTCTATGTATAAAAAAGGCTGTGGGTTTTATTTGTCTCCCGCCTTTCAATGGCCCTTCTGACTTCCATAATTAAGAGACCAAGAGCTAATCATGGAAGTCTAGTTTTTTGAGGTGGACTTCTCTCTCCCGAAGGAGTCACATCTCTCAGTTTTCTTAATGTGGTTTAGTATTTAACTTCTCATCGAAGTATTAATTAACACATTCTGCAAGTTCCAGTTTCTGCTGACCGGAAAAAAAATTAATTGACAGAATTTCAAGTTTTCGAACTGACCAGAGAGTGCTTAACGAACTTCAGCTCAGGGTCTTCTTGCCTGTATGTGAGCTGTCCGCTTAGTGCGTGGCTTTGCTTAGCTCATTTGCAGCTCTTATTGGAGCAGTCATATCAGGTCGACAGCCAGAGTAATGCGAGTGGACAATAAAAAAGGCTCAGCAAATGTTTTCTTTAGGGTTGTAGGTTGCATTAAGTTGACGGCAATGTCATAACTTAAAATGCCACTTTTATATTTGTCGTGGTCAGGTCTTCAAGTGTACTTGAAAATGATGTTTCTTTTGTTTGTGCTAAAAGGTTGCTTTTACGAATATTGATGGATTATAATCTGAAACTACTTTTGTCACTGACTCTAGCTTCTTTTAGCAGGTTATCTGGGCATAGCCCTGTTTCCCGGCGTAAAAGCTACGGTTACTAATGTTGGACGATGGCACCGCTGAGGTAAATTCTTTTTCTTTTCAATCTTTCCTCATCTTTGACGAAATTACCTTTTCCATCCAGCATACGCTTCCGTTGAATCTCTCTTTTTGACAGTTTGGCCTCCTAACCTAACCTAACCTATATCCCGTATGTAATGTTCTGATTTTCTTGTTTCACCTGTTTTCCTTTCCATTCCCATCGAAACAGCTAAGATCCTTGAAGCCTGAAGCCAGCCCACTGCCCCATTGGTGAAGTTCTTGACTAAACTGGAAGACCAGATGAAATAGAGTTTGGACTACTACTGGCCAATCGTGATACTATGTTTAGATGGACTTATATCAGAAGATCTAACTCAATTCCCAAACTTGCCATGTCTTTATACCAGATATTACCAAGCTTTATATTCAGTGTACCCAAGAACCTATGCAGCCAGCATACCTTGTCCTTGGATGTTTTCTTCCTCTGTCAGTTGTATTTCGGTTTTTGAGCGATGACTTTAGTCTGTTTACAATCCACAGCTTTGCTTTTGAATGTGACATGGTTACTGACTTAGTAGATTGCTGCCTTTTCCTAAGGTTGTTTTGATTTTCTTTGAAGTATATCTAGTAGACCGAGTAGTAGCCAGGACTGCATTGTTTGAATGGCAGGATATTTGGTTGCTCATTAGTGCCCTGCTTGCAATAGTTATTGTGCATAGTATGGGTCCAATCTGGCTCCAATCTGGTTGTTGCCTATGAAACCTAATGCTTGTCCACATGCAGTGTCTTCCTTACAGCTATGGATGATTGGATGTCATGCCGTTGCAGTTTGTATCTATTACAGAAGAGTTCAAATGCCTGGCGAATTTATTCTTTGATTGCATTATAGGTGAAAATAATACAATACGTCTTAATGGTTTGTGTTTCCAGATCGTTTCATTTTTGCAAAAAAAGTCCCAAAAAACTGTTTCAGTGTTTCATGTAAAGTTGGTTTTTGCTGATTTTTTTTTTTTTTTTGGTGTGTTTTCTGGAACACGAAACAAGAAACGGAAATCATAACATGCCCGCCATTGATTTTTCCCATTTGGAGTAAAATTAACTCCAAGCAGCTACTTATGAGATTGTTATGCCTGTCAATATGGACTGAGCTTATGAGATGAGGAGCTCACCAAAGCTGGTATGCTGGGAGCTGTGCTGCTTGAATGACGGGCATATAGGCATTCTGTGAAGAGGTTAGTTTTGGATGCTGCCAACTCTATGATTTCCATAAGCCACAAGAATGTATTTTCCCAGGAAGTATTCACATAAATTAATTCTTATGTTCTAGCTATCATGGGAACCTGCTCATCTTTGGAGATTTGACGAAGTGTTCAAACTGGAGACCTACTTGGTTATTGTAGGTTATTCTGCATTATACTTCTCTCTTTGCCTAAAATTAATGGTCAAGTCCATTTCAGTCTTATTTGCCATTACTGGCAGGTTCAGTAGATATTAATCTCCTTGGTGCGTAAAACAGCTCTCTTGTTTCAGGCTAGCGAAATCTTAAGCAGGTAAGTCTGCCAATGTGGGTTCGGAAAAAGATGTCTACTTAAAGTTGTTTGCCTATCTCTTTTTTCATGTTATCTCTCTCTTCTTCTTACCTAGTAAACCCTACTTCTCTTTTTGCATCGATTTACTATGTTATGCCTTATACGTGTACTGGCTTAGTATTTTCTAGTGATTTGCTTCAAGTTACCATGATGTATTGGTTGCTTTATTGTTGGTTCTTCTCCCATCTCTCTCTCTCTCTCTCTCTCTCTGGAGCATGTAATGTCAGTTTGTAAGAATGTTGTAACTTGATTGTGAACATGGTAAGGAGTGTCACATTGTTTCGAAGGAATTATGCACGGGAATAGTGGTAATGCTGGAAGATGAAGCCTTATGCTTTTGGAAATTATTAGAAGTAGATATAAAATCTAAGCAGTAGAGCAAATTTGATTGCATGATTGTAGTTAGTTTTTTTAAGATGTATTTGGGTGGACTCGTACCCTTTCATCTCCTTGGGCGATTTGAAGAACAACAGCAATCTGCCCCCACTACCGCGCGCCCCACCAACCCCCCCCCCCCCCCCCCACTGGCCCGTTTCCTCCTCCATCCCCCTCTATTCTCTCTCTCCTAACCTCTCCTCCAGATCAATTTCTTCTTTACCCGTCTTTCGATTTTCTGATGGGTTGCCACCTCCCCAGCGTGGGAGGGTGAGACGTTTCTTGGTCTCCTACCGGTGGTTCCTTGGCTCCTCCGGTTGCCTAGTGGCGTTGGGCAGCTTGTCCGTCGTGGGCGGCGGTTTGGTGGTTCGATTTGGATCCGGTTTGGTTGGGAGGTGGGTGGTGGTGCGGTGATGAGGTGGTGTTCTGTAGCTTGTTTTTCTAATTTTGTTTTTGCAGGTTTTAACATATTTTCAGAAAATAATCCGTGAGATGGCGGTGTTGATCTATGGTGGTTTCAATTCGGTGGTGGTGAGGTGGATGTGGCCTCCATGGTTGGGATGCTCTGGTCGTTTTGTGTGCCGAAGTCCAGTCAGCGGCCACTTCGAGCTCTCATTCGGGCATGGGGCCATCAGTCCATGCCCATCAGTCCGTCATTCTGGGTTGCCACTGTCGCTAGTGAAGACCGTGTTGTTGGGGTTTGTTTGGGGTTGTTGATGGTGGTGGTGGTTTGTTGCCCAATGCCCACTACCCTTTCCTTCTTTGTTGTTCATTGTCGTAGGCTTGATCCTGCTGCAGGTCTCTACATTTGGGAGAGGCTGGCTTGGCTTAACGGGCGAGGCGGGGCTCTGGTGATTTGTACGGTGGTGGTGGTGAAGTGGTTAGGGTTTTGTGGGCTGGTTCGGGTGGGCCGGACCAAGGCTTTGGGCCGGGTTTGGGTTTTCTCTTTGGGTTTTTAGTTGTAAATTTTGCTGTGGGTTTGGGCTTATTTGCTTTGTATGTTTTGGACCCTTGGGTGGTTTGGGCTTTGCCCTTGAGATGTTTCATCCGACTTTTTGTTGGATTCCCTTTCCCCTTCCCCCTTTCCTCGTTTTTTAATAAATTTCATTTTGCCGATTAAAAAAAGATGTGTTTTGGTGGGTTCTTTGTGTTCTTCCCGAGGTTTCAATTTCTTCACGGTAGTAACCTCATTGACTTCCTTCCCGACAAAATTGTTTGGCAGAATTCTCGTGACCGTCCTGTTATGCGAAGAAGCTGCCTCCCTCTGCAATGTCAAAAGGTCACAACTTAGTACTGGAATTTTGCTTATTCCAGAATCGGAGCAAGATATGGCTAATCCACCATTTTTAGAAGATTGCTGCCGAGCCTATCTAATTAGGTTACTGTCAGAAATTTTCTCATGTGAACCCTCTTGTACGTAGACGGGTCCCGAATGGTCTATTGTGGTGATTCGAGTTGTTGTCTTATAGATTGCAATATGCAAATCATCCATGCAAACATTAGGGTAAATTGGAAATCGACTCATGGAGATCCTACCGTTCTTTTTTTTGTTTGTTTGTTTTTTGGTCAAGAATTACTTGTGTACCTCTGATCATTAATATCGGACTGTGGAGGATCCCATCCTTACTCGAGAGGATCGTATGACGAGATGGCATGAGAGGATGCTCTCTCAATGGTGTACGACTGTACGTATCAGGACTTGGAGTTCCTGTGGTGCGGCAATGCACTACGGGCTTGTGGGAAACTCCAAAAGCAACCTTTGGGAAAAGATTGTCAGGATCCGAACGGTCATTTTATTCGTCAAATTGAGCAACCGATAAGAGACTGCTATCAGCTCTCTATTGTCAATACAGAAGCATTTCTGCCCTCAAACATCCACCCTATAACAGAAGTCGTTAATGCACTTGTCATATTTTCTGGAAGGGTGTAAAAGTAGTGTGTGCTAGATGAGGTGAACTGAATAACGAATTATTTGGCCTCACTACGGGGTCGAAATTTAAGTTCAAGCTTGCTTTCAAAATTTAAGTTCACTTTGGGTCTCTAAAACTAATCTCTCTCTCTCTCTCTCTCTCTCTCTCTCTCTCTCTCTCTCCACTCGGTTTCTAATAAGTTTCTTTGCAATTATTACTATCATTTTTTGATATTTCTGCGCCCATTAACCAAAAACTCCCCTCAAAACTCAAACCGAACAAAGTCCGGGCTCGTTGGTCTCTTCAGTGATCAACGGGAAGGACATAAAATTTACAGAATTCAAAATCTCTTCGGGTGAAGCTCATAATACCAATGGTGGAGGAAAGTAAATTGTTTTTGGTTAAGATTGTTGCAGGTGCTTTTAATTTGGTTCTTGTGCAAAGTACAAGTTTTATGTCGAACAAAGGGGAAACAGGCACTTAAATATAATCTTGATAGATCGAATATGAAAGTGATGTGATTTCGGCACTCTACTTTTAGTCAATGGCATTCTGTTTTGTATTTTGTAATTTCACATGATCAAGACACAAAATAGAGTGTCAGTAGCCAAAATTGGAGGTGCCAAAATCAATTTCCAATTTGAAATCCCATGGTAATTGTAATTCCTACCAGGGACAAAGGTCCCGTTTGATAACAGTGATAGATGAATGAGATTCGTAAGGAGATGGGATTAGGATTGGAATTGGTAATGAGAATGGGTTGATAATGAGGATGTTTGTTTGTGATGGGATTATTAATATCATGTTTGTTTAAGGTGGAATTAGATGATGGAATTTGATTGATAGAAGAAATTGATAATGAGAAGCGATTGGTAATGAGAAGGGGTTGAGATTGGACTACGAATACCAAGTCCCACTGGGTATTACTAATACCCCCTATGGAGCTCACTACTCATCCCAACGGAGTAATAATCCGATTATCAAACAAGGGTTTGGGAAGTCCTTGGAATTGATAGTCTAATTCCAAGGCATAGTCCAGTTATCAAACGGGGCCAAAAAGATGATACCAATGATGGGGATAAAAGGAGCATGTGGGTCCTTGGGATAATTAATGGGGATTGTATGTAGTACAAGATTAGTTTTACTATGTTTGATTTGGGTGGAGTAAGGGGTGGAGAATCATTTGTCACCATTGGAAGACCAGGGACAATAATCTAAATGGTCCGGATTAGCTAATCCCCCTCTAGTCTAGTGCTAACTTTAGTCTCATCCTACAAATGTAGGACTAGTTAATTCTGAGGGGCATGTAGTCCCACATGTTCGATTGTACCATGGATGGAGAATTATAGTCACATGTCCTCTAAGAGCGAAATATAGACATCTTTGAACGTGTTATCTCATGTCAACTTGCAGCAATAAACTTTGGAAAATTTCTAATCCCAACACAAATCATCCAGCGGATCAAAAAAAAAAAAAAAAAAACACAAACCATCCAAACAAATGAGCCCGAGTAAATGAAAGGCTATGCCTTCCGCTCTTAATTTCACTGTTTAAAACACTTTTGGACGATTTGGATTATAAAAACTCTTCAAATGAAAAGTTTTTAAAAATTCGGACCCTTAATTACCGAGACAGACCGTGAAATGTGGAGAGCGGTGAGTGGTGGGGGTAGTCTTGCTGCTGAGTAAATTCTGCGCTGATGAGGCAAATGGAGTTAAATTTCCTCACCTAACACAACGCTCCAAAGCCAAAGAGGGTACGAAACGAAGACAGAAAGTCCACGCAAAGGATGCAGTATCTTCAATGACATTGAACTAGTTACTATAATAAATTCAAAGCAAAAGATTGAAGCAGAACTCTGAACCGAACTCAGAAGAGGCCATAAGATGATTTCGATAGATCTCTGCGGTTCGATTGGTGTCTTGGTACCGACTCCTATGCTATGCATGGTCACATCAGGCTTCTTGGGTGTTTGTTGCATTGCAATTTTACAATTCAAATTTTAATTGGTCTTTCTGTGAGTGCGCGGTGAGATTAGACCTCAAGTTTGATCGATGTGTGAGTAAACTGGCTCAAACATCTGAGTTATCAAGAAATTTACGATACTCCTACGAATTAACCATAAAAAGATGGGGAGTGATACCCTTTTTCACCATCCACTCCCCCTTGGAGTGCAAATGGTGAAAAGAATAGTGTATATTATTAAAACAATGGCATTGTTTTGGTAATTTCCTCTTGTGTTGCCAAAAGTCAATACAAAGGCCAAAAAGAGGAGTGCAGATGATAAACAGGTGAGCGCAAAAATCACTTGCTTAATAGAAAAAATCTTTTCTTCCTGCTCAATATAAAAGAGTCGGATGGTTGCTTGACCAGGAGACTCTATATTTGTGACGGATTATGAATGCAATCAACCATCAATAATTTTATTGCTCCACCAGGGTCCGAGAAACTATTTTGTGCAACACTAATGAATTAAGATCCTTTTATGTGATTATTCTCTAGTTCGACCCTCTTTTTGTGCAAAACGAAACCCATTACGGTTCTATCTAACAATATGAATCGTTCATCTTGCAAATATGTTCATCCTTCATGTAAAAGTGATTGGACATAAGCATCCACCTGAATGAACCATAATCTTTGCATGTCTGACCTTTCATTTCTCTAATAACCGAAACGTTTCGGTCAAGCCATTCCTGATGGCTAATTAACTTTTTTTATTTTTTTAAACAGCGAAGCAAAAAAGTTTTATTGATAAGAAAAATGATTAGAAAGCAAAACTCAAGTTAGCAAGAAACTAACAGAGCACTCAATGGGCCAAGCCCAGATCACCAAAGGGGTCCAAACAGGTAAAAATGTAACAGTGAAGCCCACAAGAAACCCAAAACCCAAATACAACAATTAAGCCCAAAACACCGAAACTCAAATTCAAAACCTAAAAAGCATAACTCATAGACAACATTGGCCTAGTTGGAGAGCAACCCATAAACAACATGGGTTAACCTAAACAGCAACCCTACGTACCCACCAGCAACCCTACGTACCCAACACCAACCACGGCCACCTAAAGTGAGATGGCTGATTAACTTGATTTACTACTAAATGACAAAACACATGAATACATACAAAAATGAATAATTTGGAAACGTTACATGAAAAATCATAATTCATGCATGAAGATCACATGAGAATTGAGATGACCCACACTACTGCACAGCAATAATAATGTGTGGTCCATACTCCAATCCATTCCAATTCTGTGACCAATGGTCCAAATCCAACGGATAATTACCCTCCACGGACCACCCTCTGGCTCTGGGTACGGACACTGTCATAGGACAGACAGATATACAGAGCTGTTGAAGCTAGAAAAATCATTAATGCCTAGATTGCCATTAGATGGAGAAAATTTCCGGTGCCGGATGGGTATATCCCACGTGGTACCTGCTTGGAACATTCGGGTCGTCCAATATGTTTTTGAACGGTTCGGATTGAAACCCTCTCCCTCCGCTCACTCCAACAATTTCTCTTTCTTTTTTCTCTCCCCAAATCTGAAATGTCCAAAAACACAATAGATGACTTCGATGCGCCGAATGGACACCACATGATACAGAGTAACAATCAATTTTGCCTTATAAACAGGACTACAGGAGTGAAGGGGGCCAGTTCTTGCTTCAAACCCCCATTCGTCTAAACACCCCCCCCCCCTGTCAACTGGGTCTTTGTAGTCCAATCGGCTTCTTCTTCTCTACCTGTTTTTTCACAGCAATTCCCTCTTTGGGACCATCCCTGTTTTCGTTAGGAAAAAAGGGGAAGTGCTTGTTTCTTCATTCAATAAGGATTGCTGCCCTTTCTCTTTTAGGAACATTCCCTACACAATGATGATGCTTAGAATTTAGTAGTTTATTTTCTTCTTTCCACCTAGAGAAAGAGAACTATGGCTCTCTTTTTTATGTTAATTTTTTTTCATCGAAGGTCTTGCATGTGGGAACGAGGTTACGTGATGCAGCCAAGGATGACTTGCCGGCGAAATACTTGAAGGCGAATACGCGTGGTTTTGTTGCATAATCGACCGGCGAGCCATTTTTGGCTACATTTCTGCCTCGTTTTCTCATGCTAGATTTACGATGATAATAACATGGATGGCAAAATTAAGCAGCCAACTGCGAGGTCAGGTGAGGTGCCATGCGATTAATTTTGTCTATTTATTAGAATTCTTGCATTGTTAGACGAATTCGCTTCTTTTCTCTATTATCTTCTCATTACATATTTTGCAGGTAATTAGGTCAAGAAAGTTACGTATTGTAGTCATTGCGGTTTGGGTGTCTTGAACCCCATAACGCTCGTGTTGCAATGGAGTAACTTCTGTCTATGTTGGTTAACAACTTACGATGTGGGATACGTATCTTATATATTTCACATCCCGTATTCTTTTTTATAGATTTCTACGATATGGTGGCCTATGATGTATTCACATATTCTGAATCGGTACGCATCCTACGATTATTTATTGTAAAGAAGAAAAACTCCAAACACATTCTAAATCGTTTGATCTAATTATGACAACATTTAAACCATTTAAAAAATAATAATCAAAACCCAATCCATTAGAGCTCAAATAGAAGAAAGAACATATTTCGATCACGTGTTGCATGTATCACATAAGGGCTCTTCTTCTATTTCCTTGACCAAGTCCCCAAAAAACTTCAATCTGATAGACCCCACTTGAGAGACTTATAAGTTTTTCTTTGTAATCATTAATTTTCTATAAACTATAAAACACTTATAGTATTTTTATAAATAACAAATTTTTAGATTGTGATTTGGTGTTACTAAGTTTTAATAGTATATTAGTTTTTGTAATACATGATATATATTCCGATACGATTCATAAACTTATAAAATGATACATGATACGTATCCCGATCTGTAAAACTATGCTTCGATGCAATGCCAAGGCCTGCCATTTCTTCACACATGACTTTGGTAGGGTGCTCTCAAGTCCTTCTCGCGTCTATTTTTTTGGGTGATAAAAACAGAAACTAACTTTCTAACAGCCACTTGTTCACTTTTTATCACGGCATATGGTGGCCTGGTGGGCACGAAAAATTCAGAGGTAGATTTCTTTTGGATAATATTTTGCACCCCTTTAATGTTCTATGTGTGGTCCTAATTTAGAAATCTTGGGAATTTGTTGACAAAATATCTTCATTCATGCGAATATGTATGACATGTTATGGTGGAATTTGATTCAGGTTTGGATTGATATCAGACCAAATGAAGAACAAAAGTTGTCTTTGGCGCAAGAAGATCGAGGGGGTTGATACTTGATCCGTGTCGGGCTTTTCCTACCTGTACCCCATAAACATGCTGAGCCCGAAGCTTCTTCGTGGAAAATCTGCTTAATTTTGACCGGATAATCGTGCCGTTTTATGAAACCATGTGCTATGACTTGAATTCGTAGTCAATCCTATTTTCAATAGGGGCAGTTGACAACTCAATTTGATTTGCCCGTATTTTTATATTCCTATCAATTAATAAAGTCAATGACGCCCATCTGATAATCAGTTGACAAATTATCCTCAAAATAAATGAGGGAGTATCCTTCAAAAAATGGATGACGGGTAAGACCATAACTCCAATTAATGATCCAATTGTTGTACTAATTGGGATTTGTAATAATTTTTAAAAGAAAATAAATAAGTATTTCTAAAAACTTGATTCTTTCATTCATGTATTGAATTTTGTCAAAGGAAAAAGATTCATTTACTAAACGATTGCTTTTATAAAAATCTCTATGTCTTTTCGAAATGTAAGGACTAGTTCCGACAATTAGATTGGGATTGATGGCAGGCTGAATTCGAAGGAGGCTTTTCTAGAAATGGGACTGTTAGATTGGGATTGATGGCAGATTGAATTCAAAGGAATGATATATTTTATATATGCAGTAGTAATATTTTAAATATATAATATGGATCTTATTTATTAAATCTTGATTTTATCTATTGTACAAAGGTTTAAAATTAAAGCAAAATACAAATTAATAAATACATATAATTTAGAAGAAATTTGGGACGGAGGAAATATTATTTTTGCTTAGTTAAAAAGTGGTGTGAGTAGTTGATTCCTCTTGGGTGTAACCATAAGGAAGGAAACCCACCCACCCTAGAATGTCTGGATTTGAGCCATAGTTGAACTTGCTGGGGAGGAAGTATCTGGCCATCTCCACGTCCCAGGATCTGTCCGTCTCCATGACTTAGGATCCGTCTCGAGAACCCTACTGAACTGCAAGTAAGGGTCATCATTGGGCCGGGCCGGCCCAGCCCGCCAAGTCAATGCCCAAGCCCGCCCACGGGCCAGGCCGACCGGGCTTTTTCTTTTTGGCGGGCTGGGCTATCTACCATAAATTGAAGCCCAAGCCCGGCCCACGGGCTAGTCCAAACGGCGGGCCGGCGGGCCAAAAGCCGGACGGGCTTAAATTTTCTTGGGCAAAACTAAATTAAGGGAAAAAATAAAGGGCTTTGTGGGATTTTGGGCTAATTGGCGGGTCCGTTGGCGGGCACTACAGGCGGGCTCACGGGCCGGGCCGAGTTAAAATTCATAGGCCCGAGCCCGCTCATTACAAACTACGGGCCTAACTAGCCCGCCCGTTTTACGGGCTTGGGTCGAGTAAAAGCATCGCGGGCCGGGCGGGCTTTGGATGGATTGCAAGCCTTCGGGCTAAATGATGACCCTTAACTGTAAGTGGACATGAAGCCACTAACTCAAGACCAGTGGGAAGGCAAAGGGTTTTTACCCGACTATCTCAGCCGCTCGAATCACCACACCGGCGATCAAAGGAGTTTTGCTTCTCTAGTATCGGGCCACGGGCCACTACTCACGTATGCATTCAATGACTTATTATTCTGAAACAGAGTATATGGCAGATTTCACCAATCATAATTTGAGAAATATCATCACATAATGGTCTCTTATGCGTACAATTATTACCAAATGAAACATAAATCCCCAAGAAAAGTCAAATCTCAGCCTCTCATTTCAAAACAAAACACAGGCTCAGAAGAAAGCAAACAAATACTATATATGTTGCCTGAAACCCCAAAAAACAGAGCTAAAAAGCCAACAAACAAGATAAAAACAAGGTCAATCGTATCAGGGTCTGAATTCTTTCTACTAACGGTTACGGACAGTCCAACAACTTTCGCAATTCAAAGAAATTCTTACTACTCCCTCCGTCCCAAATTCTTAGTCCAATACGGTTTTACGTGCAATTTTCAATTGCTTATATCTCTCAATGTATATTGTTTTTTATGTTTTTGAAAACATTGTTTTATAGAAATAATTGAAATCTATCAAACAAGATCCATATTGCATATTTTAAACAATATACATTGAGAGATATAGGCCATTGAAAATTACACGTAAAACCGTAGAGGGCCAAGAATTTGGAACGGAGGGAGTAATAATTTTGGTTAGAATTCACTTGTGAGATAGCTCGAGCAATCGTCCAGAACATCGGATAGGATCAGTTCCCGTTCTAATCACAGAGTTAGATAGAGATGAAACCTTCCCTGACAACGAGGCCGAACACGAGGACGAGGAAGCCGGCTGTAACACACTGAGTGGGAGAGATTAGAGTTTGTGAATAAGCAGACAAGGTTATTGCTGCTCCCACCACCCCAATCACCGAAGCAATCATGTTCTGATTCACCATTTCTCTTTCAATCTCCAACCCTCTCCCTTCTTCTGATTCTCTTACTCCTCTATTTCTAATCTCTTCCCTGTGTTAATGAACACACACTCTCTCTCTCTCTCTCTCTCTCTCTCTCTGTGTGGAAGTCAACTTCGGTGGGAAGGGGGATTAATCTTGTGGGTATTATTAATCTTCATGGAATCTTATTGGAATATCAACTTTGATTACCTACTAGCACTAATGAATGCAGCAAGTGGATTCGTGTCAACTCTAATCGATTCGTAACGACTTGTGAGAGCCAAGTTGAACCACACGATGGCCTTTGGGCTGTTGATGGGCCCCCATGCTCTAAGTTCTCATGGATGCACTACGTCAGAAATAATATAATTTTGTGACTTCTGACAGTGATAAGTGCATGAGGGTGATAAGTTAGGACTTTGGGTTGAAATCTGAACCATTAAAAGTATTTTTTTTTGGACAGCTCAAATTTTGCACTACACGCTCGTAATACCCCACACCACAGGGTCTCTGGTTCTGTCGGACTGGAGCCGTACTTTTGGCAGAGGCAGTAGGAGCAATTGATTCATCGATCGGATTCTTCCCCTGTGATGCTGATCTAGATATCGAGTATGATCAGCTAGTTTGTAGCAGTAATTCTTACGGTTCTTTTTGGACTTTCAAAGTTAAAGCTACAGAAATAGAGGTAACCGAAACGAAAAGGGTTCGGATTCCCTAGCCTTCGATACCTGTGCTCGGACCTGACTAAATAGTCTCGACAAATTTTTTTTTTTTATCATCATAGTATTGACATCTATTTATAATACAATCAATAAATCAAGACCATTAATTATTAAGATGAACGACTGAAATTTTTACTATTTGGTCTAGTCCAAAATAAGAATCAAGAAGGATAATGTATAAAGTATAGGATAATGCTATGGTGTCCCCGGTCATTTTGGGGACACCGTAATTTTTGGCATAACAAAACCATTACAAGCATAACAAAAATCATTAGAAGTATAATAGAACCATAACATGGCATAACCAAGACATAACCAAAAACCAATTAAGGCATAACCAAAAATCAATCAAGGCATAACCAACCACGTTATTTTGGGGAGAGAGAACAGAGATCATGTATGGTGGATTTTAGGATGGAACCATTTCTTCTCCCTGTTTCTGAGCCACAAGTGGAGACATGAGAGTGTCCCGCTTAGGGATGTCCTTCCGAGTGCAATGCGGTAATAAGTTTTAGCATATAGAAAAGAGATATCAAAGGGACCAATCAAGATCGGGGATGTGTTCCACTTATTAAAATAAGTACTTATTTTTTGAATTTAAATGTGATATATCGTAATTCATAAGAAAATGATCTGTCTCGTAAAATAAAAAATAAGTACTTAAAAAATAAGAACCTCAACGGAACGAGATTATTTGTTTGAGAAATGATCACTATAAATCAGACTCAATAGAAGTGACAGTAAGATTAATGCAAATCTTTTATTCCTAACAAAGAAGGCGGAAATATAAGATTAAATTGGATCAAAATGCAACCTTTGCTTTTATTCCAAACCATTTGTACAAATCTAAATCACATAATTTGTATGCGTAAGAGGTGAGCGCGAAAGCTTTTTTGAAATATATTTTAAACTACTACTTCGTGAGAGGGAGAATTGGTAGCAAGAACGCTGTGCGAGTTTTAAGATCCAAACACACCGCTCAATATTCAAAGTTGAGCCCATGTTTTTATTTACGACCAAAGTGATGTCGTTTAGGATGTTTCTTCTTCAATTTTTTTTCACAGTTTGTTCTCCATTTACTCGCCAAAAATTTCCATCTTCAACAAGAGTGCAAGATGCAAACAACAGATGAGAGCAAGAGCCACCACCACCACCACCACCACTGCCACCACCGCGTTCCTCTGCAACCGAATGCTCCATTCTCTCTCCACTCTCCGCCCCCTCAAGAACCTCCACATCAAACAGGTTTCCCCCCTTCTCTCTCTCTTCCTCAATAACCACCAATTCTCATCCACTTCTCTTCAAAACCCCACTTTCTCCCCATCACCACAAAAACCATACGACACCCACTTAGATTCATCTTCAATCAACCATTGTGGTATTGCAAAATCGGTTCTTTTAAATTGTTCGAATCTTTGGGGAAAAAAGATTGAGACTTTAGATAATTGCTCTCTCAAAGACCTTCTTTTTAAGCTTTCTAACATAAACCCAGGAACCACTCGTAGATTCTTGCGGGTTTCAGAGTTGAAACCAGAAGATGTACTCGAAATATTACTGGGTTCTCAATTTGAGTGCAAGAAGTTTGAAGTTGAAGTTGAAAAGGTTAAGTCTTTGTGGGGAATTTTCAAGTGGGGTAGTGCCCAGGGTAAGGGTTTTAAGCATCTTCCTAAATCGTTCGAGCTTATCGCCAAGATGCTCGTTCGAGTGGGTTTGTTTAGGGAGATTGAATTCTTGCTCTATACAATGGATAGTGAAGGAATTCAATTGGATAGTAATGAAATTTTCAGTAATCTAATTGAAGGGTATGTAGGAGCAGGTGAAGTAAATAGGGCTATTTCGGTGTATGATCGATTGAGGTGGCAAGGTTTAGTCCCGTCAAGGTCGTGTTATCGTACGATTCGTGATTTTCTGGTTGGGAAGAATGAAACCCATTTGGCTTTTCGAGTTTATACTGATATGTTGGAGATGGGGTTGGGATTGAGTGGAGAAGGAACTGGTATTTTTGAGAATGTTATCAAACTACTATGCAGGGATGGAAAAGTTCAGGAAGCCAGAAATCTTGTTAGGAAGATTTTCGCGGTTGGAATCAAACCTAGTAATTTGGTGATTGATGAAATTGCTAGCAGATACTGTGAGAAGAAGGATTATGATGATCTGCTGAAGTTCTTGCTGGAAACTGACTGTGCCCTTGATGTTGTTGTTGGAAACAAGGTGATTTTTTCTTTGTGTAGAAACTTTGGTGTAGAAAGAGCAAATTGGTTTGTGCAAGAATTGGAGAATGTAGGTTTTGGTCCTGATGAAATTACCTTTGGAATTTTAATCGGTTGGAGTTGCCGCGAAGGTAAACTGCGAAATGCCTTTGTTTATCTATCAGAAGTGCTGTCAAGATCCCTCAAGCCAGATGTGCGTTCCTATAATGCTCTTATTGCTGGTGTTTTTAAAGAGGGTATGTGGAAACATGCAAGGGAAATTCTTCATGAAATGCATGATATAGGAGTAAAACCCAATTTGCAAACTTTTAAAGCTCTTTTAGCAGGATATTCCGGAGCTAGACAGTTTGATGAAGTGAAAGCAGTAGTGGGTGAGATGGTCCAAAGTGGTTTGATTCAACCCTCTTCCGTATCAGATTCCCTATTGACAGCATTTATGTTGCTGGGGCTTGATCCGATGACAGTTAAAGTGAGAAGGGACAATGACCTGGGGTTTTCCAAAACCGAATTTTATGACAATCTTGGCAACGGACTTTATTTGGAAACAGACCTAACCGAGTATGAGAAAACTATCACAGCAGTTCTTGAAGACTCATTTGTTCCGGACTTTAACTCCCTTATATTGAAGGATTGTGGTGAAGGAAATTTTAGAACTGCAGTCTTGATGGTTGAAGAAATGGTTCGGTGGGGCCTAGAGTTGTCACCGACTTCCTTCTCAGTGCTAGTTAAAGACCTTTGTGTGTCCAATTACAGTATCAAGACAATTGCTAGTCTTGCAGAAAAAATGCCGAAGTTGACCACTCAGCTTGATGAAGACACTCTCAATCTACTTGTCCAAGCACTCAGCAAAAAGGGATTCACCAGCAATGCAATGAAAGTTTTTGGGGCCATGTGCCAAATGCATGTGACGATCAAGACCGAAACATTTACTGCTTTTATAACTGCTTTATGCAGGAAAAGAAACTTAATGGGTCTCCTGACTTGCTTGGAAATTTCAAAGCAGGATAAATGGTTACCCGAGCTGAAGGATTTTAAAGCTCTTGCAGGTTATCTATGCCAGCAAGGATTGCCGGAGGAAGCACTGGAGCTTTTTGATAAAATGTGGGTGGCCTACCCTCATACGAGATCGCATATTTGTCACGACTTCCTTGAAAAACTGTGTAGTACAGGGTTTACAAGTGTTGCACATGCTTTGGCGGAGGAAGTTCAGAAACAGGGCTTTTCCTTGGACCATATTGCTCATAGCCATCTTGTAAAAGGTTTCTTCAAGGAGAAAATGTTTTCAAAAGCCTTCATTGTGCTTGATGTTATGCTAGCAAAGAACTTAGTTCCATGTTTGGATGTCACCAGTCTTTCAATTACTCAGCTGTGTTGGGCTGGTAAATTTGAGAAAGCTGTTGCATTGAAAGAGATTGCCCTGGGAGAACAATCTCCCCTGTTGATTTCAAATTCTGTCTCCTGTTCGTTGATGAGTGGGTTTTGTAAGTCAGGGATGGTTATGGAAGCAGAAAATATCCTTCGGGATATGGTAATGAGGAGGCTAGTTCCAGATTGTGAAACTTTGAATGCGCTGGTTCAAGGCTATTGTAAAATTGATAACCTGAGAAAAGTCGGGGAGCTGCTTAGTGTCATGATTAGGAGGAATATAACCATTTCAATTTCTAGTTACAGCAAGTTGGTTTGCCTTTTGTGTGCGAGGGGCAGAGTCCATTCTGCACTAAGTCTGAAAGAGCTTTTGCTGAGAGAAAGCAACCATCCGTATATCGTCATTTACAACATTCTGATTTTCTATCTCTTCCAAACGAGAAAGAGTTTGTTTGTGGATGCACTTCTAGATGAACTCCAGGAGAAGGGGTTGCAACTTGATGGATTCACATATAATTTTCTTGTCTATGGGTATTCCCATTGCAAAAAATTGCTGCTTTCATTGCGTTATCTGACTACTATGATGTCCACAGGACATAGGCCGAGTAATCGTGGTATGAGAACCATCATAAGCTCCCTCTGTGGTGATGGGGAATTTGGAAAAGCCTTGGAGTTGAGCGGAGAAATGGAATCAAGAGGTTGGATTGTTGATTCTACCATTCAGAATGCCATTGTTGAAGGCCTTCTTGATGAAGGGAAAATTCAGGATGCAATAAGATTTTTGGATCGGATGGTAGAAAAAGGTCTCATTCCTCACAACGTTATATTCGACAAAATAATTAAGCGGTTTTGTTTGTGTGGAAGAGTAGATAAGGCAGTTGATCTTCTAAACATAATGTTGAAGAAAGGGAATATCCCCAGTTCTTCTACTTATGATTGTTTAATCCACGATTCCTGTACGTGTCATAAATTGGAAGGAGCCCTTGATTTTCTAACTGAGATGTTGGATAGAAACCTGAATCCCAGCATCAAGACATGGAATGTGCTTATCCACAATATCTGTCAATTTGGACAAATTACAGAAGCGGAACGACTATTGAATGCGATGGTTCAGATGGGGGAAATGCCAACGAGGGAGATGTATTGCTTTGTGATTAATAGATACCGTTATGAGAAAAATCTCAGCAAGGCATCGGAGATCTTACAAACAATGCAGCAAAATGGTTATGAGCCGGACTTTGCTACTCACTGGTCTCTCATAAGCAATTTAAGTGGTAATTCCAGTGAAAAGAATAGTGGTAACGACGGGCATCCTTTCCTTTCAAAGCTTCTTTCTGAAAGTGGATTTTCTCAGAAAAAGGATCAGAAGGCCAAACTGCAGGGGCAAAGCACAATATCTTGAATCTGGATTACAAGCATGCTACATTATTTTCTGGTTATTACATGTATTTTCTCCATTCACTGTATCCGTGTAGCTTTTTCTAATTTTATGCTCTTGTTTTCATTAGAGGTTTGCCAGTTCCATTTGGTGAACAATAGTTGCCCATTGAGCCCTTGATGTGGAATTTACATGATTCAAGTGCGCGGAATCCAAGAGATTATGTGCATTGTATTCTGTGTGCATCCAAATTTAGAATGACGGCACCCTTCGGAAAAAAATAATACCCCCTCCGTCCCAAATTCTTGGTCCTCTACGGTTTTACGTGCAATTTTCAATGGCCTATATCTCTCAATGTATATTGTTTAAAATATGTAATATGGATCTTGTTTGATAGATTTCAATTGCCTATATCTCTCCATGTATATTGTTTTTCATGTTTTTGAAAACATTGTTTTATAGAAATAATTTGGGACGGAGGGAGTATTGCTCCTCTCTCTTCTTCAGATTTGCCCTACATAAGAGTCATGTTTCCCTGCGCTCCTATAGATATCTAACTGTTAAAATTAACTTGCTGCTTCTTTTAATGTTTACTTCCTTGCTTGTTGCTTAGGATGTAAGAACAATTGTTCATCTTCTGATACACAATATATTATTCTTTTCACTCATCAAGCATTCTTGATCACGGGGAACCAAGACTAGGTAAATTGCTTTTATGTGGGAATAGAAATAATTGATCGGTTTCATGCTCGTGGGAAAATGGGCTTGAAAGTGGAAGCTCATTTTGGGTCTTGTCTTGATTTGAAATTGATAAGATACTAGAATCAGTTATCTAAACAAAGTTGCTTAACTTGCTTTCTATTTTGCAGAGCTCCAGAGTCCAGGCATTCTCTGTGGGAAGCAGGTGATAGACTTATAGTTGACCACATCATATGTGATTGCGCACGTGCTGCTTAATGTGGAATGCAGTAAGTTATCAAGTCCTGTCCTTTTTGAGGTCACAAATACTTGTTTTATTTCATGGTTGATTGCAGATTCCCCTGCTATTGTAGATTTTCCGAAAAATCTGCTAACATCTCTTGCTATTTCTTACCTGCCAGTCCTCGTATTTTCTTCTCATTACAGTTTTAAAATTCTGGAGTATGACCATAGCTTAACCCGAATGATTTGCAAAGAGCTTGTATTAATGATGTCAAGTTCTCTTTCTCTCTAAACACCCTCCCCCCAACAGAAAATTGAAGTTGCAACTTACCATCTGCAAACACCATTTAGAAAGAGCAAGCCAATCAATGAAATACAAACTTAGGCTTGAATACCATAAAGTTTAACTAACATGACCGGAACTATACTCCTGGGAGAGCTCAAGGGCCCCCAGATCCATTCACTGCTTGCATTGAAGCAGACAATCATGGCTCTTGAAGTTGAAGCCATCGATACTAAATGGTTTAGGCTAGGACGGCCTATTTTTACTTGATGCATTTGCTTATAGTTGCATGATTGTCTTTAAGTTATCAATAGTTATAAATCTCCATTCGCTATTCTTGTGGAAATTGCAGTCTGATACTATTTAAGTGGCTGGCAGCAACTACATGTAGGAACAATCATCTTGGTCTCAACCTTTTGACTCTCTTCCTATGGTTAACTACGGAGCAGCTGAATATTTTGACTGCTAAAAGCTTTGGTTTGAAAGAATTGGCATTCTGCTCTAAAAACTGCTCCACGGATGTCCTTATAAGCCACTTCAATGGATCATGAATGAACGTCACCCGTCTAGCAGTATAAGAAAGTTCTCTTTCTCCCTCAGCCCACATCAAATATATTCTTGATCTTCTTGGTTTCGAAGACGCGTAAGTGCATTTTTCCATAGAACAATGATTGCTTGTAATGCAAGATATGGACGAATCTAGACTACGGTCTGTCGTCGTATTAAAGGAATTTATGAAGCTTGAGTTGTCAGAGGTATGCAAGCTTAGCGCTGGTGCTTTATCTTCACTATTGTCACACTCTTGCTGTTAGTGACATTCATTTTAGAATTCTAGTACTGATCTGTGTGGAGGTTGGATTTTGACCGGAGAGAATGCAAGTTACATGTAACCTAGTATTGCCATGAAAGAATAAAGTTTATTACTACAGTTACTTAATTTGGGAAATAGGGAAAATGCGAATTTTATTGAAATATGTAAACTAGTGTATAAGGTTAGTAAAATCAGAGAGTGAAAGTGTCCAAAGAAATTAAATGAGTATTTCCAATGTATGTGGGAAACTAGCAAATTGGAATTATTATTCCCATGATGTCTCCTGATAATAGATTTCCCACTGATACGACCTTAACCAAAATCAGAACATGCAATTTTGGCAGCATTTTAGTGTCATATGTCAAACTGCCTACTCAATTGTACTTGTCCCAAAATGATGGTGAAGATAACTAGAAATCGATAGACGGTCTCAAAGAACGCGGCTGCTCTGCATTCCAACTGCAGAGAGTTCCTGCAATTGCATTGCAGTTGTTCATCTTTATATTTAACGGTCCAAATTTTAAAAAAAATTTCCGGGGAAATGGAAAAAGTTTTATTTTTAATCTCGACGGTTAAAAATACCATCCGACGGTTGCAGTCAATTAGATAGTATCTCTACAGTCCGCAGACGGGCCATATTCGGTCTCAAAAGTCAGATCTAGGGGGTCAAAAAGATGAATGAGCAAATGGATTGGTTGATGAGATCTCAGCACTTATTTACCAACTCAATTTCAGAGTTGTTCTTATGATCTGGCTGTCTGACCAAGATATCAGCTGCACCATTTGAACATGCAGGGTTGGCGAAAGTGTTACTTATGGGATGTGTTTGGAAAATTGAATCTTTGCTTATGGAGGGAAAGAGTGATGAAAATAAAAAGACATGACAAAAAAATGAAGTGAAATACACCAGAACAAGTTTTTTTCCTGGTCAGGAAAATAAGAAAGAAATGGTCAGGTACATGTCCAGGACATTTTTTTGATTTAAGAAATGATGTGGCCCCTGATTTAGTATACGACCATTTGAGTTTTCCCTAAACCCTAAAACCCTAAACTGTATGTCTAATATGCCGTTTGGGCCGATTGCGACCGACACTATTTACTGTTCCAGTATGCCGATTGTGTTCCAGTGTGCCCGTTGTATACTCTATGCCGATTGTGTGTTCCACAGTTTGCCTACTTACAGGCCACGACATAATCGTCTGTGTCTCCGAACAATGGTGTGCTTCCGACGTAGTTTGTCTACTCATAGCCCACGCCAATGTCTACGTTATTGGACTTTGCAGTCTCACCTTCTGTTGATATGGCGACTAGGGATGCACTGCTATACTCGTGCTCGTGCTGTGATGGAGCGTGTACTATTATCCATTCTTCATAGTTGTTTGTCTACTTCAATCAGACTACCACCAACCTCTTTTCTCACTCCACGATCATCCATCAATTTTCTCACTGTTTCAACACCATCCCACACACCTTGGGAGGCATATATGTTTGACAGTAGTACATAGTCAGCACTTTGATCATTTCTCATTCCAAGTAACCGCTCATTTGCACGCCTTCCCAACTCAACGTTTCCGTGTACCCTACATGCCCCGAGTAGAGTTCTCCACACAATCGCATTGGGTTGGATCTCCATGGTATCTATGAACTCGAATGCTTCTTCCAGTTGCCCAGCGCGCCCCAACATGTCGACCATACATCCACAATGCTTTATGTTTGGCGTGATATTATACTCATCTCTCATGAGGTTGAAATATCGATGGCCCTGTTTCACCTCCCCAGCATGACTACAAGCAATAAGAACTTCAACAAAAGTAATCTCATTCGGCCTGATTTTAAGTCTCCTCATTTCCTCGAAAAGACGAATGGATTCCTCCGAGTGGCCATGGAAAGCTAACCCTCCTATAATTGAGTTCCAAGTCGACAGATCCTTCTCTCTCATCCCTTGGAACACTTCAAGCGCTTTTTGAATGCTCCCACACTTTGCATACATGTCTATAAGCGCATTACCAAGCAAAATGCTCAACCCCCTTGCATGCATTTCCAAAAGGGAGCAATGTATTTTCTCCCCAAGATCTAAAGCTCCTGAATCAGCACAAGCACAAAGAAGGCTCAGCAGTGTCACTTCATCTGGTCGTTCTCCTACACGTCTCATCTCCTCGAACATCTCCAGCGCCCTTTCATGCTCCCCACTAAACACATAACCAGCAATCATCACATTCCAAGTCACCACATCCCGCTTCGGCACCTCATCGAAAAGTTCCCTGGCACTCTCCATCTCTCCTCGATTTGCATACCCAGTAATCATCACATTCCAAGAAACCAAATCCTTCACAGGCATTTCGTTAAACAGTTTCCTCGTAGCACCCAACTCTCCCCTCCTTGCATAACCAGCTGTCAAAGCCGACCAAGCAACAACATCATCCTTTTCTGAACCATCAAAAAGCACATTTGCAACCCTTATATCCCCACAATTAGCATGGAAGTAAATCAAGGCATTTCTTCCAAAACTGTTCCATTCAAACCCAAATTTCACAACCTTCCCATGAACAGCACAGCCAGCCTTAACCCAAGAAAGCTTAGTACACGCCTTGAGTACAAACGGAAAAGTACATTTATTGGGCCGGACGTGGCGTTTTTCCATCTGGGTATAGAGCAAAACGGCTGTCATTGGGTTGGGGCTCTGGGCTGAGCCTCTGATCATGGTGTTCCAAGTGAAGAGGTCTGGTCGGGTAATTTGAGCGAACAGTTGGTGGGCATAGTTGATGGCGGATGGGATGGAAACGGCTGAAGCGTAAATGAGTTCTCTGATAGCAGAGGGGTCGGAATTGAAGCCGTCTACGATCATTGAAGCGTGGATTTGCTTGAGGGTTTTGATGTTTGTGCAGTTTCGCCATAGGGGTGATTGTTGGTGAAGGTTGGAGCTCTTGTCCGTTATTTTCTTTCTGATCATTAGTACATTACTTCTCCTCAGTGTGGCAATTTAGATTGATTAGGCAGATTCTAGCAAAAAGATTTTCACTCCGTTTGGTTCAACATTCTGAGAGTTACTTTTAACTTTCGGTATAATTTTCAATAAATCTTTCTCTCTATCTCTCCACTCATTACTACTCCAACTATTTATTTTCGCTATTGCTAGCAAGGGTATCACCGTATCTTGGTTGACCCGTCGGGGTTATTGCTCTGTCAGAGCCCGTCCAACGGGTGGGCTAGCCTGAATTCTTCATGGGCCGGACTTGGACTTGGAGATTTTTGCTCGGCCCACCAATTGGACTGTAAAAAGGCATAACGAAAACTAAAAAAAAGCCGTAACAAAATCATACCATTTTATGATACTCCCTCTGTCCCAATTTGTTTGTCCAACCTCGAAAATTTCACTTTTTTAGGGAACACAATGATTACATCTAAAAGGATACAACTTTTCATATTTACCCTCAACTTTTTTAAAAAAGTTACTCCATTCTACTGAAGAAGGGGAAAAAAGGAAAAATTGATTCACTTAGAAGTCAAATGAAAATATTTTGAGACACTTAAAAGTCAAAAAGTAGACAAATAAATCGGGACGAAGGAAATAACTTTTACCAAAAGAAGGTACAATATTTCCAACCATATCATGCGCGCATAATAACGATTATCGAAAGAAGACATAAAATTTTCTATCTCACTTTGCTTAAACCCCAAAGGTCTGGCTAAGTATATATGAGAAAATGAATAAGTGTTTGCTCTCTATGAGACCGCATGTTTGAAACCACATAGGCCAAATATTTCAAATTTTGAGAACCACTTCCAGTTAAGTTGGTTGCTCACCTCCCTCCTCTAGTGGTGACCAGGGTTCGAATCCCATAGGGGTGGAGCTTTGGAGGCCAAGGTTGTGAATAGCCTCTGGACTTTTTGTGCTAACTCTAACATCCCCCATTAACATCCGCTAATGTATACAATGTTGACAAAAAAAAAATTCAAACTTATTAGAGGGTTTGTCCGGTCGTTAACTTTAGCGCCCTGGGGGTACTTGAGCAATGTTCAAGTTGCTTCAAATTTCTGGGTATAAAAGAAAAATGGCACATGTCAAAAAAAAAAAAAAAAAAGCATAACATTTGTTAGGAAAAAGGCATAACCTTAAGTGGTTTGAAGATTTCACGTAGTTTTTGAAGATTTCAAGGTCGACCCATTAAACTGCAGATTGGATCCCGTTCGGTTTGAGATTTTGAATTTGTAGGTAATGAGAGTAGAGAAAAATAGAGTAATGATTGAAAATCGGGGTAATGATTGGAGAGAAATAGATAGAAAAATGAAAATAATGATTAAAGAGAAACAATATAGTAATGATTAGAATCCAAAATCCAAAACCCTTAAAGGAACGGAGTCAATCATTGGGTAACCGTGAGGGAAACCCAGACTATTTTTTTTTGGTCGAACGAAAATAAAGGGAAATCAAGACCATTATTGATATTAGAGGAGCACCAAAAAGATTTCATCGACAAACCTCTCAAGTTGTTCTACTTAAGCGAACAGTGTAATGGAGAGGGACAGCCAAAATATTTGGTTAGAGGGATCAAAATTAAATGCATATGTTAATCCAAAAAAGTAAGTAAATTGAGAGGTTAATTATAAGATAGATGGACACTAATAAGTTTAAGTTTTCGTTATAATTGGTTTGAAAGACATAAATGTTGGAAACAATCCGTGATAACCTCATTCTTAATACTGTTAACTCTAGAAAAAAAGAGACTTTTTGATAAAACGTATACAAATTTGAAGGGAAATGGGGCAAGTTTCAAACTTTTTGTGGGGTCTGTATAGTAAATATTGAGCTCCAAACTATCAAATATCCTCGTAAGAAATCAAAGCAAGTAGGGTCAAGTGACCCCATTTGTACTTACTCCCGATACAACGCCAAATATAGATGTATTTTGAGTGGTTCATTAATGCACCATACACATGAAGTTCCTCTCGCGATAGAATAGAAAACAAGTAGTGCTAAAAACACAAACATCCCGATACAACTTCAAACACAGATGTATTTTTTGTCATTTGGCGCAGATGCACTTGAACCCCACACGATACACATGAGATCTATACACAACGCACGGCTCTAGACGCATCTCTATCCAGATTTATGTCCAGACAAATGTGTGTAATATTGCGTAAACTAAGGATCGTTTCATAGTGGATAGTTGTACCAATAACAACTTCATTGGAGGTGTTTTCAATTTTTTGTTGAAATCCCTTTTCCCTCTATCTCCCCGTTAATAATAATGTTATTTTGCCGATTAAAAAAAAAAACGTCATTGGAGATTATTAAGGTTATTAACAACTTCGATCTAGTGCCCATTTTTTTTACTTTCAAGAGAGTCTTGAAACAAGTCATAGAGAGCCACAACACAATTGTCTATAGTCCTTAATTGCATGTGCATTGACTATTTAAACGTGTACAAATTTACTTTCCCCTTTCCAGATGTCTAGGGCCTCCGGGTCAGCTTATACCCACCTCGTCTAGTTCTTTGGTTGTGATGTTAACGACCGACAAACCTCTAGTGGTTCCAAAGTTTGAAATGTTTGGCATTAAGGGGATTTAAACTTGCAACCTCTTGTGAGGAAAGCCCTTTAGCTTGGGCTTACTTTTTCCCTTCTCTTTCTCAGACTTCAGGTTGGTGCTGTGCAGTGAGGTGCATAGCTCCGTGCTGCGCACCTCCAAGCCATCGGATCATGTATCTGATGGCTCGGATCTTATCTCGGCAACCAATGATCGAGAGCCGTTCATTGCCGACATGAGATCCGAGCCGTCAAATGCACGATCTGACGGCTCGGAACCACTGTAGAACACCATCCCCCAATTCCTCTTTCTCCAATGGAATTTTATATTTGTCCCCATTATTGTCAAATGCGATAAAGTCAGTTTGAACACAGATTATTCAACACAATTAAATTGTCTCTTAAATGCCAGCAACATGTTTATAGGGTAACAAAGTCATTAGACGACCAAGTTTAGGCTAACCGCTAGCATTATTTGAAATTTCAAAAAATCAAACCAAGAAAAAGTTAGTAAAATGCATGTGGGTGAATTGGCAGAGGCGGTGACCAAACATGGACAAATATTTCTCAAAGCTAGGGGTGAAAATTTTCCACTTCACTGAATGGGGGATTTGTAACAGTTCATTAGTCGTTGACTCTTTATTTTATTTTTTTTTAATTTTATAATTCTCGCCAGCTAATGTGCGCCTCACTAATCTTGGGAGTCCAATCCCATCGCCCAGTCGCTGAAAGCCCAATTAAAGTCGGAGCAAAGCTTCGTACGGACTGACACAAAAGAATTGATAGCAGTACTTGAGATGTTTTAAATATAAGATCTTATGTGTACTGACGTACTGTATATAAAGAGACCCGAAAGTCTTGGGTCTAGATCACAAGATCAACCCTTGGGGTTAGTTCATTGTTGACTTTGTTAAACAGATCAATGTCTAAAAATCAAAATATATGAAAGAAAAATTGGATATCTTTTCGGCAAATGATTGATCGTTCTAGTACATAATTCGAAATTCTAAACAAAAATTTAGAAATAAATGGCAGTATTAAAGTTAGGGATATATCAATATGCAAAAGAAAATTCTACCAAAAGTGTTAGGATCCAGGCCATTCGGTCCATGAAAATGTTCAGAAAAAAAAAATGGATGGTCTAGAATATCGGATACTTTCACGGATTGAGTGTCGTGGACCGTACCGGGCCTCTTTTCTATACTATTTACCACCAAATGATACAATTAAGCTCTAATCCACTAGTACCATTGCAACTTGAAACTACAATATCTGAAAACAAGAACAGTTCCTTAATTAATTATGGGTTTTAATTAGTAATTAATTGAAAATTAAGGGGAAAAAATTGAAGATTACTATTCTAGATTAGGATCCTTGGTTGTTATAAAACAAACCAACCAGGATCTACCCCCTCCTACAAATTAAGGTCCTCTAGTAATTATTTTTCTTTTTCTTTTTTTATTAAGTTGACCACTTACTTATTCTAGCTTATGCGTGTAATGACATCTCTTCTGTCTTAGAAAAATTAAGAAAATATAATTAGACTTGACTGCAACTGAAGAAGACAATTAGTATTTGAATACACATAGGAGTATATTATACCGTATATATTCCTTAATTCAGTAATTCAGTTTTTTGTTCTTTCTTTACTTCTGAAAAAAATATTTTGCCTGAAAACGGCCTCGTTCGTTAGCACGTGTAAGTGTACTTATTCAGCTTATTTACTTGAAAGTAATAAATGATATTTATTAGCTTTCTGTGTTTATTTAATCCAAAAAAAGTGTAAATATGATAGCACCAATTCGTAACCTTTTTGGAAGTCAGAGCAATAAAATAACAAATATAGAAAAAAAAAGAGCAATTAATTAATCCAAGAGTATTCATTTGATATAAACTATTTTACATCTGATTTTAAAAGTTCAAAATTGTATCCGATCACATTAAAAAACTACTTCAAACACTGAAACACGTTTGCAACTTATGCTAAGGATTTAGTAAATAATCAAAAAAAAAAATTATAAGCAAAATATCTAACCTATAACGGGTAGCAAACGAAGCAGTATTCTTTCGAACGTGATTATTTTTTTCCATATATACTTTAATACTGAAAAACCAAATGAAATGTACCAGCTTCCTTTTTTGGTTAGACATGCCATCACATTTTTGGGACTGCCTAAATGCTTGCTATCAAGTGTTGATAGCCTAATGACCAATTGATAAAATTCATTGAATTGTTCCCCTTAATGCACTAGTCTATGGAAAATTATAACTTTCTAGCTGATACGTACCCTCGTTACCTAATTTTTCATGTTCCTGATTAGCAAAATCGACCGACATTACGACGTAGAAAGAACATTTGAGTAGGAATTTAAGCGTATTGTACTACATTTGTCTAAACTTTTTAGTCTTTCGCAAAGGAATTTATTAAGTCGATTGTAACACAGACACTTAGACGATTGGCTTGCAAAAAGTGATTGAAAACGGAGGGACGGAGCTAGGAGCCTGAATTTTGACCAAAGGGGAAAACTCACCGACTTGGAAAATTACGACGACTTTTAAAATTATGTTAATTAAGATTTGACTGGTTTATCATCACGTGGAGCTTTTTTATTTATTTATGTTAATTAAGATTTGACTGGTTTATCATCACGTGGAGCTTAAGATTAGTTAATTTGTTCAAGCGTAGCTTCAATGAGTATACCATTTTAGAAAAATGATCGAAGTTTTCATTTGTTTGTTGAAACGATTTAGAATGTGCTTTTCACGTTGAACAAGAGCAGAACTCGACTACCTCGGTTAATTTTGCAAATCCATCGGTACCTGATAGTGGAAAATATTGAGAATGCTAAAGAACAAAAAATGGTACAACTAAAAAAAGTGATAGATGTATTCAAAAAAAAAAAGTGATAGATTATTTGACAAAAATCTTGTCAAAACACCGAGGGAGGCAACTACGATACATAGTAACTGAGAAAAGTGATGATTGTGATGTAAAAAGATACTCCCTCCCTCCTTTTTAAATATCCCGCTTCGTAATTTCAAGTTATTAAAAAAGATCATCATTACAATTTTCACATCAATTTTTATCTCCACTTTCTCTATTTACCTTCTATGAAGACATTCATTATTACATTTTTTTCACTAACTTTTCAAAATGAAATCTACTTTTAGAGGCAAAATGGAAAATATACCAACTTTTACCTACTAACTTTATAAAATGGACACTTATTAAGGGATAACCCAAAATGAAATATTGGATTTTAAAAAAGAGATGGAGGGAGTAATATGTACAGTACATATAAACGACAATGTTGATGTAGAATTAACACAGTTACCTTAAAAACAAATAAGTATGATGCTTTCAACTATATTAGTGGTAAACAGAGGTGATGTCGATCTGATGTAACTATAGAAAGTCTATTTCTCCTCTCTCTCTTTTGCTGACGGTGAAAATCAAACTAATACTAATACATTGAGACGTTCATCATTACACTTTTACTCACTAACTTTTCAAAATAAAATCTACTTTTAGGGGCAAAATGAAAAAAATGTATCAATTTTTACATACTAACTTTACAAAATGGACACCCCAAAATGGAATACTGGACTTTAAAAAGGGGATGAAGGGAGTAATATGTAAAGTACATATAAATGACAGTGTTGATATAGAACTAACACAGTTATCTTAAAAATAATAAGTATGGCCCAAAATGGAATACTGGACTTTAAAACGGGGACGGATGGAGTAATTAATATGTACAGTACATATAAACGACAGTGTCGATACAGAACTAACACAGTTACCTTAAAAATAATAAGTATGGTTCTTTCAACGATATTAGTGGTAAACAGAGGTGATGTCTGATGTAGCTACAGAAAGTCTATTTCTCCTCTCTCTCTCTCTCTCTCTCTCTCTCTCTCGGTGACGGTGAAAATCAAACTAATACTAATACATTGTCGATGATTATCACGTGTTAGACGTTTATCATTACACTTTTACTCACTAACTTTTTAAAATGAAATCTACTTTTAGGGGCAAAATAAAAAAATGTACTAATTTATACCTACTAACTTTACAAAATGAACACTTATTAAGGGACATCCCAAAATAAAATATTGGACTTTAAAAAGGAGACGGAGGGAGTAATATGTACAGTACATATAAATGACAGTGTTGATATAAAACTAACACAATTACCTTAAAAATAATAAGTATAGTGCTTTCAACGATGTTAGTGCCGATCAGAGGTGACGTCTGACGTAGATACAAAAAGTCTATTTCTCCTCTCTCTCTTTTGCCGACGGTGAAAATCAAACTAATACTAATACATTGTCGAAGATTATCACGTGTTTTGTTGTTAATTAGCGTAATTGTAGACATAATATACGTTCTAGAAACTATGATTGTTACTCTAATGAAATATGACAGGTATTGAAAAATAAATAAATATGATTTTTAAAATTCCGCATATCTGAATAGATGGCCTAACTTCGTTATTCAATGCGAACACGAGCTTTCAGGGGGCTTTTCAACGAACCGCACTCTGCCGCGTGGCCTTCCAATGTTGAAACAAACTAGACGTGGCCCACAATTTGCAGGAAGACTTTTTTTCCAATGACAAATTCTACCGACACCCCTGAAAAACGTTCTCAATGACAAATTCCCCATTCACATAGCACAGTAAGTCTATGGGTATAGCAGATTGGTACATATTTTGTACACAGATTTTCCGTGGAGTCCACTACAGATCCCATACAAATATCCGAGCCGTTCACAAAATGTAAAATATATTTTCAAGGGCCCTCGCAAAAATTCAGCTCAATCTGATACTTATAAATGTTCGATCCAATCATCTAACTTTTTCATATCCTGAAATCTAAATGAAAAATTAGATGATTAGATTGAACACCTATAAGTATCGGATTGAGCTAAATTTTTGCGACAGCCCTTGAAAAATGTTTTACATTTAGTGAACTGCTCAAATCATTTGCGTGGAACCCGTAGTGGACCCCACAGAAAACCTGTGTACAAATTCTATACCAATCTGCTGTACCCATAGACATACTGCACATAGTATGAGAAATTAGTATGAATTCCCATAGGTTTTAATGTTCGTTTCACTAACACCCAATCAATAACTGTTTGTGCAAATACATCGTGGAAATTACTCAAAAAGGCTTTATATTGATAAATTCACCTTTTTTGATAAAATCTCCTGACAAACGCCGTTAAAGGGTTTTAGTGGAGTTTTGTAAACGTCGGGGATAAGCAAGTTGGCTTAGTTCTCTGGCTTTTTAAAAACGTCGCAAATGATCTATAGCGGTGTTTTTCGGGAAACGTAAGGCTTGTTTCGTGAGTAAAAATCACCTCTTTGGCGATATTTTTCTTAAAGTGCTGTAAAAAAAAAAAAAAAAATCTGTTATGGCTACATTTTTCCAAAACGCTGCTAATAAAAGTGTTGGGAAAACCTGTTTTCCCTGTAGTGTCATTTCTAGCCAAACGGTTTTTCAACAATCAAAAAGTAAAGGGCTAGCTATTGATAAATTTTACCCTTTTTCAATTAATACACCGAATCCAATGAATAACAAAAAACAAAAAAGTCATTTTTGATTCAAAAATAAATGAGAGTTGATATTTTTCTTCATTATCATAAAGATTAAATTTTTTTCCATTATCATAAAGAGTTAGGTGCACAGTTTTCCAACTGACCAATGAGGACTCTGGATGTGGACAGTTTTGGTTAACTCCTACGCCGTCGGTGGCGGCACTGTCTATTCCATCTGATCTGCTCTTAGGTGGCAAGATATAGCCATTTTTGACTGAGAATGGTTCAAATCTCACTCGTTGATTTTAAAGATTTGAATCCTCAATAAATTGTAATTTAGTTAGTACTGGTGTTTGTCCGTGCCTACGGCACTATCCACATTTTGATGACATTTTTGTAATATATTTGTGAGAGTATGAGTGTTTTCTTAAAAGAATTAGAGAGCACACATCAGCTCTTGGATCAAATCAATCTCAACCCTTTGATCAACTTGTTTTGTGTGGAGAGCCACACCATTGAATTTTATTAGGTAGATTATTATAGTGCTTATTTGCTCACGATATATAGAACTATAATCCACTTACAATAGGAACAAATTAATGACATTTTTTTCTTTTTCTTTTTTATTTTACTTTACTCCCCTCCCCGTAAAATGACTATCGCGTGCCTTGATCATTTGTTTGGGCTTTAACTAGTAAAGCGATTTTTTGCTATGGGTAAATTTAATTTGGGAACTAAAATCAAAGTTTTGAAGTGTATTCACACATACATGTTTTATCAGGTCAAAAAAAGGGGAGAAAAAAAAATATACATGTTTTCCAGCCAATTGTAACAAATATAAGGTGTTACTATATATGCGGTGGCGACTCCAAAATTTTATCCAGTGAACTCCAAAATTACATTTGCTGTATGTATGAAATTGTTTCAAATCTCGTTTGACAGTAAGCCGATTGATTATTTTTCCCATCTTCTCCAAGATTAAAGACTAATTTACTCAAAAAACAGCCAAAAGATAAGATTGGTTTCAATGTTTTATATAGAAAAATACAAAGACTAAATTGAATTTTTTTTTTAAAACCTTAACTTGATACTCCTACTATATTATGTATGATCCTATTTGAAACTTAGCCTAACTTTTTACCAACAGCCATCTGAAAAACTTAACAAAAAATATATAACCTAAAACGCCACCTATAAATTCAACAACGAAAACATAATTTCCTTAATTCCCTACCAACTAGCCGTCAGTGTACGCTGAAGCGTTTTGTCGATGTCATCACACAGCTAGCCATACGTATGTGTAGCGAAGATTCACAAGTGCTAATTCTAGGTATATTTTTCAAGTTTGTACAAATCCTCATGAGTACATGAAGAATATAAAAAACTTTTTTTTTGGGTAAGTATGACGAATAAAAACTATGGGCACAGTAGACAGAGAGAAAGGGGCAGAGAGCTAGATGACTTGGGTTCTGATTTTTTCCCAAGCGAAAAGTTGGAATACGGCCAACAGATCTACGTAATGGAGAGAGAGGAGATGAGAGAGAGCTAGATGACTGGGGTCCCAAGCGAAAAGTTGGAATACGGCCAACAGATCTACGTAATGGATTTTGTCAAGGGTAAAAAATCACTGACACCCCCCAAGGTTTTTTTTTCTTTTCTAAAGTACAGATTCTCACTCCAGGTTTGAGAAATGATTTTGAACCCCCTGAGGTTTGGTGATGCATTTCAATTACACTCGATCGTTCGAAATGCTTACACTCAAGGATGGAATCAGGGGGGTTTAGTGGCGGCGACCGCTATGACAAGAATTTAAAAAAATGCAATTATTATATGTAAAAAAAAAAAAAAATTATGCCCAACTTATATAGTCTCGCCACTACTAAATTTTTTTAACATATATTTCGCCACTGCTAGGATAAAATCCTAGTTCCGTCCTTGCTTACACTGGATTGGGTTGGAGCCATCTTTGAGTCCCACACAAATGATCTGAGAGCCATTTAACTTTGTATAAACCTGTTTTGAAGG
Organism: Rhododendron mucronatum var. ripense; assembly: GCA_019656295.1. Lineage (NCBI taxonomy): Eukaryota > Viridiplantae > Streptophyta > Magnoliopsida > Ericales > Ericaceae > Rhododendron > Rhododendron mucronatum. The sequence goes on along the minus strand of BPLT01000014.1, from coordinate 860,018 downwards.
GCCCTTGTAAGAGCTCGACTTAGCCGGATATCAATAAAGGCTTTGATTGACTTGTCAATTTTTTGGACTCTAAATTCAAGGGGCTCTTAAAATCACGTTAAACAAATTAAATGGCTCGCATCATTTGTTGTGGGATTCCGAGATGGGTCCAACCCAATCCAGTGTAAGCATTTCGAACGATTGGGTGTAAGTGAAATGCATTACCAAATCTCAGAGAGTTAAAAATCACTTCTCAAACCATAAGGGAGAATCTGTATTTAAGGAAAACATTGGGGTTTGTTAGTGATATTCACCCTTTTGTTAATGAAATAAACTGTGTAATGGGGTGTTCCACTTTCTCTATAAAAGTTCTTTTTGAAAAAGAAGGTAATTTTAAACTCAAAAATTATGTGTTTATGTAAATAATTTTTTTACCAATATAGATCTTATTTAATAGATCTCATTGAGATATTTTAAATGGTGCAAAAAAAATCGAAAAATTATTTCTCATTTTCATAATATGTGAGTTTGAAATTATTTTCTTTTTAAAAATGAAGGTTTAGAAAGAAAGCGAAAACTCTTTTGCATCCAAGTGTGGGGTCAATGTTAATCATTTGATGGGTTCAAATTTGACTAATGATGTAATGGGGGATGTGGGTGATGGAGAAAAGAGAGGAAATTCATGGATCTAAGATCAGGAGAGGGAGATCACCAGCAAGGACGAGAAACCCCTCTTGTCCGCCGCCACATAAGACTTTAAAACCCTAGGGGGAGGGGAAGGAGGGAGGAGGGGGCGGTGGCGGTGGCGGGTAGAGTTTGGTGAAGAGAGGAGATGGAGAGGAGAGGAGAGGAGAGCAGAGATAGGTTAATTATCGTTGTTAATTTTGTCATCTTAAAAGGAATTTTAACTTGGACATCAATTAAGACCTTAATTGTTTTTTCCGGCTAATCAATGCATTTTATTGTCAACATTTATAGTATGATTAATAATTCCACAGGGTGTACCACACTAATCAAAAGGAATTACGTGCTTACTAGAAGCAATATCACGTGGTTTAATCTAATTCCACAAGCTAAATGCACGTATGAAATTTAGTCATCATCACTAATTAATTGCCTAATCTATAAAGAACAAAATTCCACGGTTGGCAAAACATATATATAATCACGTGACGACATTTAATGAGAATGAAGCAAGTGGCTCACTAACGGAAAACTTTGATACCGTGTTGCAAAAACTCATATACGTGTCGGGTCGAGACCATTTTGCTCGGCGAAAGTCAATGGTGTTAGTTGTATTTAGTGAGCCTTAGCTACATGGAGAGTATGTAAGTGGTGCCTACCATCCAGAATGAAACCTCAATACACATACGTTAATCCATATAGATAATTTTTTTTAAAAAAAGTGCGGACAACAAGAGAGCACTGCGAGTGTGAAAAACAATTGTGTCGATACATATATATTTATATGGAGAGAGAGAGAGAGAGAGAGAGAGAGAGAGAGAGAGAGAGAGAGAGAGAGAGAGAGAGAGAGACAACAATTGAGAGGAACTACTTGCTGATTGTTGCAACCAAAAAACGGGTACTATGCTTTTTTGTAATCTTGCGCGCAATCAGACAAATCATATGACAAGAGATTTGTTGGGGAGTTGTCTCTTTTTTGTCATCAAAACAATGTGACGGATTTGATTTCCCTTTTCAAAATCAGTTCTTCTCGCGCAGCAGATCGAATTGGTTAAACAAATGGCAACCAACTTCAGTTATGCCTTCGAACCTGTCCAGATATATATATTCATTCTCCACGCATTAGTTACGTTATAACGATAAATACATATATGGTCAACCCGCAAACGAGATGAGACTAATTCACTTAGAGCCTGCCAGAGAATCGACACCCGAGGAGGGCGGTTAGAAACAGCTAGAAGGGGATTAATGGATTATGGACGCGCTCATGCATGAGGCTACTTACATGGACTTTCACCTCCCAACAGGTTGGCCGTTGGCTACTACTCCCTGAGCATCGAACTCACACCTTTAAGGTGGAAGCAAACCCCTAGCCAGTGGAGATAACCGTTCGTTGGGTCACGGTGTCTAACGGTGTGATTAGATGGTAAATAAAATGTGATTAAAGGTGCAATAGCTTTTGCATTTTGGCTGTAGGCATGTACCCTCCTATAAACTATTTATACGGCCCAAACAATGATTTGAAATTTTTTTTTTTTTTTTTGTGTGTGATGAAAATGAAGTCCTCCTAGTGTTAATTGTTGCTGCAAAAAAATGAAAAAGTCAGTTTTTGGTGTCAAATTTGGCACCAACTTCTATTTTGCCACATCAACTGAATTTGGGGATAGTGTTGTGCAATAGTGTGCGTAATTTCGTGCTGCGCACTTCTGAGCGGTTAGATCGTGCACCCGACGGCTGGGATCTCATCTCGGCAATGAATGACTCTTAATCGTTAGTTGCCGAGATGAGATCCGAGCAGTCGGATGCACTATACGACGGCTCGAAGACGAGCAACACGGTTCTATGCACACAACTGCACAACACCAACCCGAATTCTAAATCAAAATGGCACCAGATCAGTGCAATTTTTTTTTCGAATTTTTGACACTGTAATTAGCTAGAAAATAGACTCAACAAAGCCATCTTCGTAGTGGACTGCCTCTAATAGCATAGTTCATATATGGAAATAATATAAAAATGAGTTTTCATCAGATACCTGAAAGATATTGTATATTTCAATGTCATTTGACGAAAAAGATTGAAATTGATAGTTACATAAAAAATAGAGAGAGAGAGAGAGAGAGAGAGAGAGAGAGAGAGAGAGAGAGAGATTAAAGCCAGAAACTGCCCACCAAGTTGCCTAACAAACCACGTTTCTTTATCCCTCAAAAACCACTATTTGGGGAGTTATGTACTCCGAACTCTTCTTTTATTTCCTTAATAACATACACCTCTCTCTCTCTCTCTCTCTCTCTCTCTCTCTAGATGTGAATTCACATTCATAATTCACACACATACTTTCTCAAATTCTCTAACTACATAGCTGTGAATTGGTTCCTGGCTGTTCTGTTTCCTCTGTTTTTTTTTTCACATCAAAATGGATTTCTATAATTCTTTTTCGTAGCAACCCATTTCAAATTAGAGGTTTTTAAGATCTGGGTTTAAGCTATTTGGCTCCTTTGGTTCTCAATTCCAGAGTTTTTTTTGTATACAACTCTCTTAAAATTCCGAAAATTTTATTCAAGAGGGAGTGTTAGGAATGGAAAACGATGAGAAAATGGAATTGCCTCCGGGATTTCGTTTCCACCCAACGGACGAGGAGCTTATCACTCACTACCTATCCAAGAAAGTTCTTGACAACTGTTTCTATGCTAGAGCAATTGGAGAAGTGGATTTGAATAAGGTTGAGCCCTGGGATTTACCCTGTAAGTATTCCAAAATTCAACTCCCATGTTCTGATTATTTATTTATTTATTTAATGTATTGGATTTTTAGTAATCAAATCAAAATATGGACCACCAAGGGTGGTAGCCGAGTTGGCAAAGGTGTAGGTGAATCCACTTGCAGAATTAATCACCATGAACTAGATATCGTGTGAGAGGAACCCCCGCACAGCTCGGCCCTAGTTATTTGCTCGGACAGGTTGCTCCCTTCACCCTTGATTCGGTGGCTATCTCGTAAGACCACCTTCTGCCCAAAGCCAATCCTGAGCTAAGGCCCAAGAGACAGGCCGCCTTGGGCATCTCAGAAAGTGTAGAAATTAGGGTCCATCTATTTTTAACACGCAACATATATATTCATAATTTTTTTACCAGCATATAAGTAAAAACTAGGACACGTTCTTATAAATTTGCCTTAAGCCCCCAAAATATAAGGGCTGGCCCTCCTCCCAGCGGCGAGCCAAACATTACACCGCAGGTTAGGAACCTCTTAAGTTATCCTATGTCGGTTGTCCCTTCCTACCCTTTTGCTTTGGAAAAAAAGAAGACTCAATTCTGATCAGTTGTTGTTTTGTGATTGTTTAGGGAAAGCGAAAATGGGTGAAAGAGAATGGTATTTCTTCTGTGTGAAAGACAGGAAGTACCCAACTGGTTTAAGGACAAACAGGGCAACTGAAGCTGGATATTGGAAGGCAACAGGGAAAGACAAGGAGATCCACAGGGGAAAACCCCTTGTTGGGATGAAGAAAACTCTGGTTTTCTACAAAGGGAGGGCTCCCAAAGGTGAAAAAAACCAACTGGGTGATGCATGAATATAGATTGGAGGGGAAGCATTCTGCTTACAACATGCCTCAATCACCTAAGGTAACTAAAGGACTAATCCTGTATTTCTTTTTTCTTCTTCTCTATTTTCTTGTTTTTTCAGTTTGTTTTCTTGATGAGTTCGTTGTGAGGTGTGTTGTATTTCACTGTACTTTTCATACGGAGCATTTGCTCCAGCCTCCACTAATGAATAGTGAGTTTATGATTCCTCAGGATTAGTTAAGGTGCGCGTATGTTAGCTCTGGCACTGACATCTATTATAAAAAAAAATAAAAAACAAAAAATTATTTGGAAGTGTAGACCGACAGTTATGGACATATGTTTAGTATTTTGAAGGAGGCAAAGACTCGAAGACAAATAGTGATGGTCGGCACCTCTACGATTTTTTGAAAATGATAAAAGAAAAAATTTCAAAAAACAGTACATCTACTACTATTTGTTATGGTTTCTAGCGAGCCTAGTTGAAATTTTGGGTCTATCCTTAAAAAGCGGTCATGAAAGAGTTGAGCGATGCCATGTACTTTTTTTTTTGGCCATAGGTTGCGTTAGTGGTTAGTAGTTAAATTACAACGCTGGCTGACCATAGATCGATCTACTCAAACGTAAGACTTCACCCCTGGGCACTTAGGCCACCCTCCCATGCATGCTACTGGCCTGTACATTGAAGATGATCTTCCTTTATTTTTTAGACACGCGTATGGTGTTGAGCCAAGTATATCTAGTGTTCTCGTGTTTTGTAATTACACATATTTGTTTAATTTTTCCATATAAGTTGAAGTAATTTAGTTGTTTTCTTTTAGGGTAAGTAAAACATTATTGATACTTTTTGCATTGGTTTCCAGAATGAATGGGTGATAAGCAGGGTCTTCCAAAAGTGTTCAGGAGGGAAGAAAACACACATTTCTGGGCTGGTAAAAATGGAAGATTATGGTGAGGAATTGAATTCCTCTCCAAATCTGCCTCCTCTAATGGACTACTCAGCTCACGTGACCTGCTTCTCCGATCAATCGGAAGACAAGAAACCCGAAACCAACGCAATCGAAAGCTTCAAATCCCCTCTCCTACCCTCTTCCTTTTCATCAAAGGACTCAAATTTCTCTCCTGTTTCGTTTCCTTTCTCCAAGGTCTCTGTCCAAGAAACTCTATTTTCCACACAATTTGAACCAAACATTGGGAATTTGCAGTACCCGGGTTCTGCTTTGATGCAGGATAACTCTATGTTGAGGTTTTTCCTTGAGAACAATGGGATTGATTTGAAGAGGTGTTCGAAAGCTGCGTTTTCGCCGGAAACTGATTTCTCTTCCGCTGTCTCAAATCAAGATGATCCAATCACTTCTGAAGATGGGCCAGTAGACCTTGGTTGCTTATGGAATTACTGAATTGAAGGTATAAATTAAAAAGTTGCAAGTAAAGAAAAATTGAGTGAGGAAAGGAAAACCGTGGGTTTCAGGTGTTAGTCGGGAATTGGTTTTCGCACCTCCATTTTTCATCGTTCCTACTTTTATTTTTTTTGGGGAGATTTATATTCATGTAAATTTACTACATTACTATTTGATGTGTAAACACCGACACGTAAAAACGATACGACTCTTTTAGTAGTGTAATTGAATTGCTGTTTGTGTACAAAACTTTGGAGATTGGTGAAGGGCATGAATATGATTGGTATTTGTATATGAAAAACTACTCATTTCACTTTTTCTCTATGTGGATACTGTCTCAACTTAATTAGTTAGTGAAAGTTCATATCTTAATGCAGATTAGTTAGTCAAAATATAATTAATTTATGCTCTCTCTCTCTCTCTCTCTCTCTCTCTCTCTCATATCAGTCAATTTTAAGATAAGAAGTTAGGCCACCAACCGAGTGATTAACGTGGATTGTTAATGTAGATTCAGAGTAGATGGTACAATTAGCAAATAAGTACCACACGTCTTATACAAAGTATTACTATATCATCCAATAGGCTTTTGACAAAATGGAAAATCCTTTCTGTTTCATTTTTATTAGTATTTCCAAAGTCCACACTTCACTGTCTAACCAATTACGTAATCAACAATATTTTCGTACAATAGATCAAAAATTAAAAACCGACAATATTTAACTGGAAAAAGTTCTCCATATTTTTTATTTAATAAAATGTATTTGCACTTAAAAACATCCAGAAAGCCTAAAATCTATGTGCCCGAAACTTACAAATATTCTATAATCCACAAAACTTACAAATTAAAAACAACTTGAATCATTCAAGGTGGGCTCGAAGTGGATACAAGTCACACAATGCAGTTCAGATGCAAAGCTATCGAGAATCCTCCTCTGTTGGTCTTCGTACCTTGCAACCAAGACACCCTCCAGACACAACTTTTAGGAGCATAAATCGCGTAATGGGGTTTTGCTAAATTACCTATAAGAGTTTGATTTGGCTCTTTTATTTTATTTTTCGAATAAGAGCTGTCATCTTCCTTCTACTAATTTGTTTTGTTGTTTCTTTTTATTTCCTTCCTAACAAAATCTCTATCACTGGGTGGGGCTGGTTGCACTAGTTGGTATAACGTTTTCCAACAATGAAATGCTTTAATATCTTGATGTGGTTGACGAATGAGTGTGATAGTTCGCCTTGATAAGTACTATTAAGTAAGTAAGACATTGCTTTCTAGAAAAGATCCCCTTTTTTCTTTCTTTCATTTTGATAACTGAGCGTCCAGGATGGATTATGCGTATCTCGATTAATTCAAGGGCCTTCAAGTTAATGATTGAGTAAAAACTCCAGCGGTCTCAAGAATTCTTTGATTGGTGATTAGAATCGATTTGTCAAAACAGAAGTTCGTTAAGCACCTTATATGTATGTCAGGGCCGGCCCAAGGATTTTTAGTGCCCAAGGCCTAATAAAAAAAAGTGTCTTTAAAGAGTTAATAATTAATAATTTTTACAATAACAATCACAATACGAGAAAGCCAAACCAATATAAGTTCAAAATTACTTATCATTACATACAAATGAGATGGTGGGTTAGGCACTTGAGCTTATGGAATGATGAGTTAGGCTAACTCATTACCTCCAATGAAACATTTTTTTTTTTTCATTCTATTAAGCTAAAAAGAGTCATACTCAAATCCAGAGTAGTACAAATATTAGAGTGCCCCTAAAATTTGGGACTTTTGTGATGCCCAAGGCCCAGGCCTCTCGGGCCTTGTGCCTGGGCCGGCCCTGATGTATGTGATATACAACCAAGCTTTATCTAATTTCTGCCAAACCCCATGCTAATGATCATTGGACTCATCTCACATTAGTGTAAATTAGACAAGTGAGGAACCTTGTTATTCGCAAAACCCCCATGTGAGTTGTGGACTCCACTAGTTACAACTTGTTGCACCATGAAATTGAGAGCACCTAAGAGCAAGTTCTATCGTTGTCATACTGTCTTCAAGTACCGTTGCTATTTTTTTTTCCCTGTCAAAGAATGGCGAAACCGTCGCTAGTGCCATAACAACTTTGGCTTAGATGAATTTACCATATCCCCCAAGCCAATTGATCGGCATCCGAAAAAAAAAACAAAGTCTAATGATCTAAATTTGAGATTGTACCACCAAACCGGCGCGGCAAAAGGTGGACTTGACAAGACAAAACTGAATTTGAAGAATACAAATGGAAAGAGCCTTGCTTAAGATTTCATGGACCTCGCATTTGGACATTCTTGAGTGACTAACATCTCTAAGTAACAGTTTGAGCTTGAGGAAGATTAAGCCTAAAAAGTTAGTCCAGTTTAGATGGGCCTTGTTGACTTAATTTGCAGAACCAGATGACAAATTCGCCGGTATTTTGTGGGTTAATTTTGGTGTCGTGAGCTGACGGTAAGCTCTCGGGCTTGACTTCAACACTTTCAAAACCATGGTGTGCATCAGTAATTTCAAAGTCCGACCCAGCAAAACAAATTTAAGGAAACTATTAGGTACAAGAATACCACCTGACAAGGTCATGGAAACTCTAGGGTTGGGTTGGCCTGGTAATCAAGTTCTGGACCATTTTCTCTGAAATTTCAGGTTTGAAATCACCTATGAACTTATCAACTCCTATTGGTTCATTCATATGGGGATTCACTTTATTGGCCCAGCTAATTAATGATGGGATTGATTCCTTAGGGGATAGTCCGACGGGCATAGTACTGAATTAAAAATTACGGGATTTATCACGTGGGAGATTCTCCTTTCCAAAGTTGCAACTTGTTGGGTTTTGCCCATGTGAAAGAGAAAAAGAAAATAATTATAGTTAGTTGGTTGATGCATTTATTGTGCTCTTTGGAAGTGCCTTAGCCGGTTGTGCATGGAGTAATTGTGGTGCTTAATTGGTTCCAAGAAGCCTTGCATCCAGATTCTTCTTTTGGGCAGTTGAAGAGGTTTTTTTTGCTAGCCTTAAGTCATGCCTATTTGTAGAGTGTGGTGATGTGCCATGATTTTTGTAAGAGAAAAAGGAGAAGGCAGAAAGCAGAAAAAAGTCCATACTTTCTTTGTGCATGTGTGAGTTACAACAGAGAGAAAATTGTGAGTGAGAATATTGGTGAGTGTGAGAGAGATAAAAATACCGAGAGCTAGAGTAGGGTATTTTGTATCTCATTGTACTCATTCAATATTAGTGGAAGTTGTTCTCCGTGGACGTATCCGAGTTTGGGGAACCACGTAATCTTGTGTGTTTGTTTTTCGTTAAGCTTCCGTTGTGTGGGTGATCGGGAATTTTTTTACCCAACACAACTATCCATGGCAATGAATTCTGTTGTTACAAACTTACAAGTAAACAACAATACCCAAGTCGGTCTTTCGGCACCCCATAAAGAAAGAGTTGCTTGGGCACTATTGCCCGCCGGCTGGTGAAAGCAGAGGCAAGAAGCCAAGCAGAAGATACCTCCAAGGATTAATGATTTTCTATTTAAGACAGGTCATGAAGCCTAAGGATTTATAGTCGCCAGGGATAAGCCTATATTGCCTCCTTTCAACTTCGATTTTGAGCAGCCTGCCCTGACAACGAAATAGGCGAGGGAGCTTACCTACTGAGAGACACTTGCTTTTAACTCGGACTATTGGCAAATGTGAAGAGCCATATGCATTTGCCCATGGATTTTGATCAGTATAGGTCCCCATGGTCTCATATAATTAGATGATTTATGCCTCATGTATATAGTGGCTCTGAAATTAAAATATCTTATGATTGCCTTACTTTTCAGTGCTGGAACTAATATGGTGGTGTTGTTCTCTCTCTCTCTCTCTCTCTCTCTCTCTCTCTCTCTTATCGTAATATGGTGTTGTTTGCTTTGCTCACTTTTTCTAGAAAGCTTACCCTAGCCTGTTGTCTAAGTGGCAAGGGGAAGGGGATGAAGCAGGAGCAAGAGAGAGTGAGAGACCAACTACCAAGGCCAACTTCATTGCTCATATGTTCATAATAAAGTTGTAAAAACAGGGTTCAAATGGGAATGCTAGCTCCTAAGAAATGTTTGCTCAGTTGCCATAATAGGAAATGGAAGCTGGAAACAAATGAAATGAAAGTATGAAACTTTAAGCTGTGTTTGGATCAAAGATTCGGAGGAGGAAAAAGCGGAACAAAGGAAAAACTTGATGGATCCAACGGTTCAGAGCTGTTTTTTTGTTGTAATTTTCTTTCCCCTTCACAAATCCCTCTACAAATCCTTGAAAATGTAGCCATTTTAGCTTAAAAAAAAAGTTGAAGGAGAAGAAGACAACATTTTAGCTTTGCAGTGAAAACGCTAGAACGATAAAACGTCTTACTTTTTGGACATCCCAAAGACTTCAAGAGTGCATAGTGAACCAGTAATGGAAATCATAACCTTAAATAGCACTGGAATCCAAATGGAGAGGAGAGGAGACTATCCAGAGGACTTGGAAAGCAACCGGGTGGACAAAAGTGCAGATTCCTCTATAAAAACAGGACATAATGGGTCATTCGCAATCTTTCTCTGAAATAATACCCTCCTTAACAAACACAATTTCATGTTCTAATTCCAAGTTTTAAACTTTCCTTGGGTGGGTAGGGACCCGACTATGTTCATGTGTTTGTCTTCCTCTCAGCCAACTAGTCTCTCCTTCCGCCCTATTTCCAAGTTCACCGTTACTCAAAAAATGCTGAGCAAGTTCATAATCAGATTTGCCGAATGGACATCATTTGGTCACTTACAATGATTCTAGTCAGGCTACATCATTCAGCAACCAAGACAAGTTAATGGTAAAAGCCAAACATAGCTTGCGAAACCTAACCAACTTCCTAATAATCAGCAAAATTCGGTTCAACTTCATAATGGAAAACTCACTAACCCTAGCCTCTAATTTCTACCGCTCCCCCAAACCCATACTTGCCTTTTAGGACTCAAAATAACGGATTATGCACGTCCTCCCAAAACCAAAATAGGGGTTTCCCCCACTCATATGTTCCACCACCAACGTTTCCCCTCCCAACAGTCTCCTCGATTTGCAACCTCGCCATGCACACACAACCATTCGCTACATAAACCAGGTAGAACGCAAAAGGAACGAAGCACATTGCAAACAACGAATAAATGCAACTATGCAACCAAGGCATGAAACGGGCCAGGAGTAAAAGCACTCTTATAATGCAATGGATAAATCCAAGTGAATCTACTGAAATCATCAATGAAAACAACATAATATCGAAATTCACAAGAATGAGAATGAGTAAAAGGTCGTCAGACATCACTGTGAATCAAACCAAGTGGTACATTAACAACAGAATTAGAAAGACAAAATGGAAGTCTATGTGACTTGGCTATACAACAGTGTGAATAGAGAGCAGTCATATTAGAAAGAGTAGAAAAACGAAGCTTCTTAGCTAAGTCAAGAAACTTTTCTGGAGAGGGATGCCCAAACCGCTGGTGCCAAACATCTGAAGCTGTAACTGAAAAACACTTGGGAAAGACCGGGGATCAGGAGAGGTAGAGAGCTGGTAGAAACCATTAACATGCTTGATGTCCTCTAAACAGGACCTGGTTGGTGCGATTATCCTGACCAACACAGTTATTTTAGAATCAAAGGAAGCAATACAATTATTGTCAGAGGTGTGTTTATGAATAGAATAGATAGAAGATTAGATTGAATGGACAGAACATGAAGAACATGATTCAAATTGACAAAACCAAAAGGAGTGGGGAGAAGACCTTTACCTGTATGATCAATAAGAAGTTGAGAGTCAATGCCTACTTGAACCTCATCTGACATACTCTGTAGCTAGAGGTGGCAAATGGGAGGGTTAAAACGGGTCACGGGTCGAATGTGGGCGGGTCAAATACGGGTCAAATAGTAAATGAGTTGAAACAGGTCGGGTCAAATTCGGGTCAAGTCAAACACAAAACCGTCCGACCCGACCCGTTTTCCTTTCCTTTCCTTTCTTTTTTTTTTTCTTTTTTAAAAAAAAAAAAAAATAGAGAAATAGAAAAAAGCAATGAGCCGAGTCAAAGGCTGAGTTGGCTCCTATATACTAGTGGTAGATAAGGTTAACCTCAAAGAATCCTAATCAATTTTTGAACCTCATCAGACATACTCTGTAGCTCTGTGGATCCATAATGACCAAGACACAGTATTCAAAGGAAGATGTTCAATGGAAAATTGTTGAACACAAGTTTTCAAGTACTTGGTTATTCGGCATGAACTGGTCCATTGGAAACTCATTCATGTTCCATCAAGTTGCATTAGTGGTAGATCCATCCTTCTCCTTGAAGTAAAGTCTCCTCTTATATCCCAAGTCTTTGACCCCACGAGAGGGTTGGCAAACTTTCCAGAGGCCCTTAGCTTTTGTCACCTTCGTCCGCGTTGCAAAAGGGTACTTTGGATCTCTGATCGGGTCGTTTCTGTATCAAAAATAATTAATAAAACAGAATAATTACTACTACCTAAAAGATAGCGGTAAGTACTCCGAGTTTTGTCCTCAGGAATTACGAAGGCTAAATTGCAGTTGTTCTAATTAATTTCTAACTTAATTCAGAAAGAGATTTGATTGTTTGATTTCTAAAATATTTAAAGCTGAATAAAAATAAGCAATTAAGAAATAACAAGAGTTTATGAGAGAAAAGATCTAGGGTTTCGAATCCACTCGACCCGTTGTAACAATATTTATGCGATGATAAAGGTTAATTATTCGAATCAATCCGGATATCGTTAGGGTTCGCGGGCCCTCACGGTATCGCCTAAAGATATTTATGAATCACCGAATAGCATGGGGTATCGCCGCTTAGCACAAACCGTCTTACTAGTACGACCCGTCTCTATGGCACGGATCGTCTAATAGCACGGCGCGTCTTACGGAGCATAACCCATCTTACTCAATTATCACAAACAATTAAGAATCGTTGTATGAACGTGCATAAATCCTAGGAAATCATACACAAGATTTGATGGGAAAAATTAACACGATAAAGAAAATCCTCAAGTCATACAACTATGATTCAAATCATAAAAACACTTAATCAAAACATAAACATTGTTACTCAGAGTGCAAGCTTCATCTACGTCCTAGAAGAGGGGTTAGCCGGCCATGAACTCGTCACAGCCTCCAATGGCGTCTGTCCCCGAGTGTTCTCCGCTGTCGTTCCCCGCAATACTGACTGCCGAAGTCAATAGGCAAAATTTGCTTAAATAGATATAGGGTTTAATGCTTTAATTACATAAAAAGCCCTTTCGACTTTGTGGAATTGTAGACTAGCAATTCAACTTTAGAATATTATGCACTATAACCCCAAGCTTCCTGTAACTCTTGTTTTTATCCCAAATCACGAACAACGAGCTCGAGCAACCTATAAAAAAAATAAAAGCAAAATAAATATCAAGTAACAAATATAAATAACTAACAAGTGTAGTTTGAAGGGCCAAAATATGAATATTTTGGCACTTATCAATCTCGCCAAGAGTAGAAGTACCAGGTGTCCTCCAATGGCATTAAAATTAAACATGGAAAGTAAAATTGATGGGAAATTGTGGCTGCGGTACTGTACATCGGTCTGGATTATACCACTGATATACGGGTGGCTGCGGTGGCGAGGCTTTAGGGATTGGTGGTGGCTGCGGGTGGCAAGGCTCTAGGGACTAGCAACTCCAGTGCTTCATCTACATCCTCCTCGAAAATCTTGGATACAATCCAAGATTCATCCTAGCAAGACACGAAACATTGTTCGATGGGAAATTCTTCAAGACACGGAACATCGTTTTTGGCATATTCCAGATCGATTTACATTCCCGTCTTACGGAAGAACCGATACTCACAAGTATGCTGTTCGGCATCTGAGTCTCTTAAGGTACTCATTGGAAGGTCTTAATGCCAAAAATTCATTATGACCATTTAAGATAAAATGATCAGAAAAATAAAATCTTCGCACCGGTTCAAACAAATTGAAAATTGGAGCACTTAGTCGACTTGGAAGGAGCAGACCACGGCTGGAAAAAATAAAAAGGAAAAAAGCTTCAATGGTTATTAGTCGTCACATGGGTATGTTTATGACTTTATGTCCATGAGAGGCTAAGTTTTTAGACTCACATTGAGGATGAAACCTCACGTTTCATAGTAAATATTTGCATAGCGTTGATGGTAGGGGTCTGAAGTTATTGACCGAGCAAACCCTCCAGTGGCTCAAATGTTTGAAATGTTTGGTTTTCGTTCGTGGGATTCGAACATACGACCCCATAGAGTACAGAGTACAATATGCATGCGATACAACTAATCTTTAGGTTTTAACTGAATTCTGCCACACCCCATGCTAATGAAGATTTGGACTGATCTTGTTTAAGCCTGTCTCACTTGTTATTCCCACAATACCCCAGTGGACTACATTACAACATCCTATTGAAATGACAGATATCGTTTTGATCCAATACTAAACACGAATTATAACTCGTTCCACTATGAAATACTACTAGAAAGAATCTAGGAGCAAATCTCCTCTCGTTCTCATAAGGGTTGTCAAAATCATAATTTAACAGTTTTTTTTTTTTGGGTTAGATTTTAAGTTCAATCGTTGCTATTTATGCCGTTAAAAAATGCAAAATCATTCCTTAACCTGTTGTTCTCTCTCTCTCTCTCTCTCTCTCTCTCTCTCTCTCTCTCTCTCTCATCGTAATATGGTGTTGTTTGCTTTGCTCACTTTTTCTAGAAAGCTTACCTTAGCCTGTTGTCTAAGTGGCAAGGGGAAGGGGATGAAGCAGGGGCAAGAGAGAGTGAGAGACCAACTGCCAAGGCCAACTTCATTGCTCATATGGTCATAATAAAGTTGGAAAAACAGGGTTCAAATGGGAATGCTAGCTCCTAAGAAATGTTTGCTCAGTTGCCATAATAGGAAATGGAAGCTGGAAACAAATGAAATGAAAGTATGAAACGTTAAGCCGTGTTTGGATCAAAGATTTGGAGGAGGAAAAAGCGGAACAAAGGAAAAACTTGATGGATCCAATGGTTCAGAGTTGTTCTTTTGTTGTAATTTTCTTTCCCGTTCACAAATCCCTCTACAAATCCTTGAAAAGCCATCAGGAAAATGATCGAGGATGAGATGCATTGGCTGTGTTTTAAGTTGCTTTTCTTTTTGCTAAAATATTACAAATAAATGCGCCTGCTTGTTGTAGCCATTTTAGCTAAAAAAAAGGGTTGAAGGAGAAGAAGACAACAGTTTAGCTTTGTAGTGAAAAAGCCAGAACGATAGAACCTCTCACTTTTTGGACATCCCAAAGACTTCAAGAGTGCATAGTGAACCAGTAATGGAAATCATAACCTTAAATAGCACTGGAATCCAAATGGAGAGGAGACACTATCCGGAGGACTTCTTGGCAAGCAACCGGGTGGACAAAAGTGCAGATTCTTCTATAAAAACAGGACATAATGAGTTGTTCGCAATCTTTCTCTGAAATAATACCTCCTTAACAAACACAATTTCATGTTCTAATTAATTCCAAGTTTTAAACTTTCCTTGGGTAGGTAGAGACCCGACTACGTTCATGTGTTTGTCTTCCTCTCAGCCAACTAGCCTCTCCTCCCGCCCTATTTCCAAGTTCACCGTTACTCAAAAATGTTGAGCAAGTTCATAATCAGATTTGCCGAATGGACATCATTTGGTCATTTACAATGATTCTAGTCAGGCTACATCATTCAGCAACCAAGACAAGTTAATGGTAAAAGCCAAACATAGCTTGCGAAACCTAACCAACTTCCTAATAATCAGCAAAATTCGGTTCAACTTCATAATGGAAAACTCCCTAACCCTAGCCTCTAATTTCTACCGCTCCCCCAAACCCATACTTGCCTTTTAGGACTCAAAATAACGGATTATGCACGTCCTCCCAAAACCAAAATAGGGGTTTCCCCCACTCATATGTTCCACCACCAACGTTTCCCCTCCCAACAGTCTCCTCGATTTGCAACCTCGCCATGCACACACAACCATTCGCTACATAAACCAGGTAGAACGCAAAAGGAACGAAGCACATTGCAAACAACGAATAAATGCAACTATGCAACCAAGGCATGAAACGGGTCAGGAGTAAAAGCACTCTTATAATGCAATGGATAAATCCAAGTGAATCTACTGAAATCATCAATGAAAACAACATAATATCGAAATTCACAACAATGAGAATGAGTAAAAGGTCGTCAGACATCACTGTGAATCAAACCAAGTGGTACATTAACAACAGAATTAGAAAGACAAAATGGAAGTCTATGTGACTTGGCTATACAACAGTGTGAATAGAGAGCAGTCATATTAGAAAGAGTAGAAAAATGAAGCTTCTTAGCTAAGTCATGAAACTTTTCTGGAGAGGGATGCCCAAACCGCTGGTGCCAAACATCTGAAGCTGTAACTGAAAAACACTTGGGAAAGACCGGGGATCAGGAGAGGTAGAGAGCTGGTAGAAACCATTAACATGCTTGATGTCCTCTAAACAGGACCTGGTTGGTGCGATTATCCTGACCAACACAGTTATTTTAGAATCAAAGGAAGCAATACAATTATTGTCAGAGGTGTGTTTATGAATAGAATAGATAGAAGATTAGATTGAATGGACAGAACATGAAGAACATGATTCAAATTGACAAAACCAAAAGGAGTGGGGAGAAGACCTTTACCTGTATGATCAATAAGAAGTTGAGAGTCAATGCCTACTTGAACCTCATCTGACATACTCTGTAGCTAGAGGTGGCAAATGGGAGGGTTAAAACGGGTCACGGGTCGAATGTGGGCGGGTCAAATACGGGTCAAATAGTAAATGAGTTGAAACAGATCGGGTCAAATTCGGGTCAAGTCAAACACAAAACCGTCCGACCCGACCCGTTTTCCTTTCCTTTCCTTTCTTTTTTTTTTTTCTTTAAAAAAAAAAAAAAAGAGAAATAGAAAAAAGCAATGAGCCGAGTCAAAGGCTGAGTTGGCTCCTATATACTAGTGGTAGATAAGGTTAACCTCAAAGAATCCTAATCAATTTTTGAACCTCATCAGACATACTCTGTAGCTCTGTGGATCCATAATGACCAAGACACAGTATTCAAAGGAAGATGTTCAATGGAAAATTGTTGAACACAAAAGTTTTCAAGTACTTGGTTATTCGGCATGAACTGGTCCATTGGAAACTCATTCATGTTCCATCAAGTTGCATTAGTGGTAGATCCATCCTTCTCCTTGAAGTAAAGTCTCCTCTTATATCCCAAGTCTTTGACCCCACGAGAGGGTTGGCAAACTTTCCAGAGGCCCTTAGCTTTTGTCACCTTCGTCCGCGTTGCAAAAGGGTACTTTGGATCTCTGATCGGGTCGTTTCTGTATCAAAAATAATTAATAAAACAGAATAATTACTACTACCTAAAAGATAGCGGTAAGTACTCCGAGTTTTGTCCTCAGGGATTACGAAGGCTAAATTGCAGTTGTTCTAATTAATTTCTAACTTAATTCAGAAAGAGATTTGCTTGTTTGATTTCTAAAATATTTAAAGCTGAATAAAAATAAGCAATTAAGAAATAACAAGAGTTTATGAGAGAAAAGATCTAGGGTTTCGAATCCACTCGACCCGTTGTAACAATATTTATGCGATGATAAAGGTTAATTATTCGAATCAATCCGGATATCGTTAGGGTTCGCGGGCCCTCACGGTATCGCCTAAAGATATTTATGAATCACCGAATAGCATGGGGTATCGCCGCTTAGCACGAACCGTCATACTAGTACGACCCGTCTCTATGGCACGGATCGTCTAATAGCACGGCGCGTCTTACGGAGCATAACCCATCTTACTCAATTATCACAAACAATTAAGAATCGTTGTATGAACGTGCATAAATCCTAGGAAATCATACACAAGATTTGATGGGAAAAATTAACACGATAAAGAAAATCCTCAAGTCATACAACCATGATTCAAATCATAAAAACACTTAATCAAAACATAAACATTGTTACTCAGAGTGCAAGCTTCATCTACGTTCTAGAAGAGGGGTTAGCCGGCCATGAACTCGTCACAGCCTCCAATGGCATCTGTCCCCGAGTGTTCTCCGTTGTCGTTCCCCGCAATACTGACTGCCGAAGTCAATAGGCAAAATTTGCTTAAATAGATATAGGGTTTAATGCTTTAATTACATAAAAAGCCCTTTCAACTTTGTGGAATTGTAGACTAGCAATTCAACTTTAGAACATTATGCACTATAACCCCAAGCTTCCTGTAACTCTTGTTTTTATCCCAAATCACGAACAACGAGCTCGAGCAACCTAGAAACAAAATAAAAGCAAAATAAATATCAAGTAACAAATACAAATAACTAACAAGTGTAGTTTGAAGGGCCAAAATATGAATATTTTGGCACTTATCACACCCCCCAATTAACTTACACTTTGCTAGTCCTCGAGCAAAGAAAATAAAATGCAATTAAAGAAAATAAATTAAGACTTGATAGTTCTTTTAAACCCCCAGGCGGCCCCGGTAGGACGAGTGAAGTCTCGTGAGGGTTTTCAGCAGTGATTACCCACAAAACACAGGGAACCCTTTCACATGGAATCCAAATTCTGTCATACAACTTATTGGTTCATCAAGCAAAGAACATGCAGCTACCAGAATGATAAAAGAAGGCGCAAATAGTTCCAAACGCTATCAAGTCAAGAAATAAACCATGGCACCTTGGCTTAGTGTGTTATATGGGACTCAACCACAAGTATGCAATGACTAACCGCTCTCTCCGGTCCGAGTCTCGACTTTAATTCTCACAGTGTCATGCACTCACAAAGAAATTCACTCGAAACAAGGTGCATATTGTAACTCTCAAGTGTGCGGTTAGAAGTAATATAAATGAAAGCAAAGCACTAGCACACTATGACACGAAAAGAACGCTTTATATGGTGGATACACTGTCTCATGAATGGAACACCAAGCATTAGAAGTCACTCTCACATCCATCAATCCACTTCCCAACTCCCCAAGGATCAAATAGGACTTTTTTAGAGGTTTTAACATTAGGTAAAAGGTAATGTTTCATGGCAAGGATAAATCAAATTCAAGTGTCCGAGAAAAGGCAAGTATTTCAAGACAACAACAGGGCGAGTATGCAATGTGTAGCCCTTACCATTAAAACCAATTCCACCTTTCCTTTTTTCTTCTTTTAAGCTTCCAATATTTTTCAACCATAAAGTAATGATTCCTCCTTTTCAGCCACGCTGGTGCCTCTTTTCTTTTTCTTTTTCTTTTTTTTTTCTTTTAGAAGGGGAACCACCAATTCAAGCAAAATATTTCACAATCCATCCAAAAATTACACCTTTATGTTTTTCGCCTTTCTCCAAACAATATGGAAGGTGGAGCTAACCAAAAAAAGGCTAAGCATAAAAGGCTCAAAGTGGCTTGCAAGGGATAAATGTGAAACAAAAGAACGAGCGGGCTCAAATAACAAAGACGGCCTATAATCCTCTCCAAGGGGTGAATCAACCATATGTCAAACCAAACCCAAGAGATTAATAAGTCAATTAATAAATTCCAATGCTTAGCAATCAAGAATAATGAGACCTCAATAAGTTTATTCTTTCCATGACAAACTAAGAGTTTACGTGACTCCACTCCAACAAAAAGATAAGGCACAAAAGCTCACTAGGGCATAAGTCTCCACTAATCTAGCCATCAAGAACAGTCAATTCACAACTCACTAGTGATCAATGCCCATGTATATGTGAAGTGCAAGAGTGTCAAACCGAAGTGCCATAATCAACTTCATAAGACAAGCTAGCAAGTAGAACTACCATGCCAAAAACAGATATCACTACTGTAGGCAACACACCTCAACTCAATTATCCAACAAATAATCACAACAAGTGTCAAACTACATGCAAAAGGGTCCCACTATTTTTTTTAATTTTTCAAAATTTTTAATTTTTTTGGATTTTTAAGAGTCTAAGAAAAAATAAACTACGAAGTAGTCCCTCCCCCCAACTTGAACCATTCGATGCCCTCATTGAATGCAAAAGAACAAAAATATAGGACATAAAAAAAAAGAAGGGAAAGGTATCACCTCGCAATGGAGAACTACACAAGATGTAATATGAGAGAAAGACTCCCCAATTTCGATCGAACAACCTGCAAAATGTTAGCCTCCAAGACACAAAAAAAAAAAAAAAAAGATAGATAGAAAGAAAAAAAACTCAAAAAGAAAGATTAATAGACAGTAAAAAAAAAAAACTCAAATACGACACTGAACAGCAAATGACACTTGGATTGCCTCTCAAGAAGCACTAAGTTTTATGTCTTCAGCTAGACATCAATGAAGCTCAAATCTGTTTAAGTCGCTTCTTGTAATTAACAATATATGGATCATGCCAAGAAAAATTATTTGACTCAAATAAAAGTTGTGTAGTGAATTGTTCAAACATGTGAGTCAAAATTTTAATCTTACCTAAAATATGGACATGATCGGCATACCAAGGGAATGTGTTCTGGACTAGTAGTGTCAGTATACTCATTGGATGAATAGGAATCAAAGGATCATACCCAAAAACAAAATCACACCCAATTTTACTTTGAAAATCTTGACACTCTTCATCTACTCTCTTCCCATTAGTTTGAGTCACATGCAAAGGTGCGACCATGGTGAAAGTTTCTACTGAGCCCAAAGGTGCATACACCGATTCACGTGGTAAAACTTCTAATTGAAGATTTGGGATTTGGTCACTTGACATGGTCTCTAAAGTAAAGCTCAATGAAGGAGGAGAGGGATCAACACTCTCATTTGATAACAACACACCTTCAACCCTAGAATCTTCGAAGGTTGGGATTGACTTTTCCATATCCCATTTGTCCTCCCCATATTCCTCATCTACTACATGCTCCATATCCACTACCTTTTCTATATCTTCTTCATGCTCAGTGTCCATTACTACCTGCTCATTATTTAATACTATTTTCTCCTCCCATCCACAAATCGCAATTTCTATTTGGTCCACATAAGCCTCAATCTTTGATAAATATTGGGATTGTGAGTGAAGCAGTTGGGTACGCTCTTGTTTACAAGCCCCAAAACTCTTCAAAAGCTTGCAACATTTTCTCCTGAAAATCAATAGAATATTTTTGAGGTGGAGGGAGAGCTTGGTGTTGATATGGCTGCTGTAAAGAAGTAGGGTAGCTAGCACATGGATCGAAAGAATTAGAAAAAGCTAGCCTTGGGGATGAGGAATAACATTGGTTTAGTTGTGTCCATGTAAAATTGGGGTGATTTTTCCATCCAGAATTAAAAATGTTAGAGTAACAATCATAACTCGGTTCAGGAAACCACTGGGTAGAAGTAAATTGCTCTTGGACATACTCAGAACACTGGGGAGTATAAGCATATTCCATTTTTTTAAATTTTTTTACAATGAAAGAAAAAGAAAAAGAAAAAATTCCAAATGCACGCAACTCTACTAAAACAAGTGAAAATAAAAAGTAAGAATAACAAAAACTTACAGTGCTTTTGGGTCAAAGTTCAGTAACCGTAGCAGACTTCCTCTGACACCAGGCAACTGTGAGCTTCAGAATAATCTCGAGCAAAATCAAGAAGTCTGCACTAAATAAAACTAATACAAAAACAAGAGAAATAATGATAGAAAAAAAAAAATCCAGGCTAAGAACTAAAATAAAAATTAATCGAAACAACGCAACCGTGCTTGTAATCCCCGGCAACGGCGCCAAAATTTGATCGGGTCATTTCCGTATCAAAAATAATTAATAAAACAGAATAATTACTACTACCTAAAAGATAGCGGTAAGTACTCCGAGTTTGGTCCTCAGGGATTACGAAGGCTAAATTGCAGTTGTTCTAATTAATTTCTAACTTAATTCAGAAAGAGATTTGATTGTTTGATTTCTAAAATATTTAAAGCTGAATAAAAATAAGCAATTAAGAAATAACAAGAGTTTATGAGAGAAAAGATCTAGGGTTTCAAATCCACTCGACCCGTTGTAACAATATTTATGCGATGATAAAGGTTAATTATTCGAATCAATCCGGATATCGTTAGGGTTCGCGGGCCCTCACGGTATCGCCTAAAGATATTTATGAATCACCGAATAGCATGGGGTATCGCCGCCTAGCACGAACCGTCTTACTAGTACGACCCGTCTCTATGGCACGGATCGTTTAATAGCACGGCGCGTCTTACGGAGCATAACCCATCTTACTCAATTATCACAAACAATTAAGAATCGTTGTATGAACGTGCATAAATCCTAGGAAATCATACACAAGATTTGATGGGAAAAATTAACACGATAAAGAAAATCCTCAAGTCATACAACCATGATTCAAATCATAAAAACACTTAATCAAAACATAAACATTGTTACTCAGAGTGCAAGCTTCATCTATGTCCTAGAAGAGGGGTTAGCCGGCCATGAACTCGTCACAGCCTCCAATGGCGTCTGTCCCCGAGTGTTCTCCGTTGTCGTTCCCCGCAATACTGACTGCCGAAGTCAATAGGCAAAATTTGCTTAAATAGATATAGGGTTTAATGCTTTAATTACATAAAAAGCCCTTTCGACTTTGTGGAATTGTAGACTAGCAATTCAACTTTAGAACATTATGCACTATAACCCCAAGCTTCCTGTAACTCTTGTTTTTATCCCAAATCACGAACAACGAGCTCGAGCAACCTATAAACAAAATAAAAGCAAAATAAATATCAAGTAACAAATATAAATAACTAACAAGTGTAGTTTGAAGGGCCAAAATATGAATATTTTGGCACTTATCAATCTCGCCAAGAGTAGAAGTACCAGGCGTCCTCCAATGGCATTAAAATTAAACATGGAAAGTAAAATTGATGGGAAATTGTGGCTGCGGTACTGTACATCGGTCTGGATTATACCACTGATATACGGGTGGCTGCGGTGGCGAGGCTTTAGGGATTGGTGGTGGCTGCGGGTGGCAAGGCTCTAGGGACTAGCAACTCCAGTGCTTCATCTACATCCTCCTCGAAAATCTTGGATACAATCCAAGATTCATCCTAGCAAGACACGAAACATTGTTCGATGGGAAATTCTTCAAGACACGGAACATCGTTTTTGGCATATTCCAGATCGATTTACATTCCCGTCTTACGGAGGAACCGATACTCACAAGTATGCCGTTCGGCATCTGAGTCTCTTAAGGTATTTATTGGAAGGTCTTAATGCCAAAAATTCATTATGACCATTTAAGATAAAATGATCAGAAAAATAAAATCTTCGCACCGGTTCAAACAAATTGAAAATTGGAGCACTTAGTCGACTTGGAAGGAGCAGACCACGGCTGGAAAAAATAAAAAGGAAAAAAGCTTCAATGGTTATTAGTCGTCACATGGGTATGTTTATGACTTTATGTCCATGAGAGGCTTAGTTTTTAGACTCACATTGAGGATGAAACCTCACGTTTCATAGTAAATATTTGGGTAGCGTTGATGGTAGGGGTCTGAAGTTATTGACCGAGCAAACCCTCCAGTGGCTCAAATGTTTGAAATGTTTGGTTTTCGTTCGTGGGATTCGAACATACGACCCCATAGAGTACAGAGTACAATATGCATGCGATACAACTAATCTTTACGTTTTAACTGAATTCTGCCACACCCCATGCTAATGAAGATTTGGACTGATCTTGTTTAAGCCTGTCTCACTTGTTATTCCCACAATACCCCAGTGGACTACATTACAACATCCTATTGAAATGACAGATATCGTTTTGATCCAATACTAAACACGAATTATAACTAGTTCCACTATGAAATACTACTAGAAAGAATCTAGGAGCAAATCTCATCTCGTTCTCATAAGGGTTGTCAAAATCATAATTTAACAGTTTTTTTTTTTGGGGTTAGATTTTAAGTTCAATCGTTGCTATTTATGCCGTTAAAAAATGCAAAATCATTCCTTCGGTGCTCGATTTGGTTGCAATTTTGGCTTCATCACATTTACCACATCAGCCAACCTAACTGATCTCTGCATCGAAAAAAGAAACATGAATTCAGTCCTTTTGGAATCGAAATTGTGCCAAAACAACACTAAATCAGAGTCACGCCAGGCGGACTTGGCAAGCCAAAAAAAAAAATGAAAGATTACTTCGAAAAAGTCATTTTGATACCAACGGGTGAAGTCGCTCGAAGACTACAAATGAAAAGAGCCCTGCTTTGATGGATCTCTTACGGATTTGGCAGAACCAAAGGACAGCTTAATTTGCCAGTATTTGGTTGCCAGTCATTTTATGGGCTTTCAGGAGTATTTCTTGATTTGGGCCTGGGGCTAGGCTAAAAACCATGGTGTGCATCTATTGTTTGAGAGCCTGGCCCAATAGATCTCTCACAATGACCAGGATCCCATCACGTGGGAAATCCTTACCTAATTTAGTAATTTTCATGCAATACAAAATAATAAATCCTTTTAGCATCTCTAACCCACTATTCAAAACTTTACATCACATGTGAATTTTAAAAAAATTCAATTTTCTAGTTTTCGTATATAGCAATCCAACCCACTCTTCAAATTTTACTTTCACTTAGTTTTTTTTTTTTCTCCCTAAAAATACAAGAGTACATAAAAGGAGGTGGATCCTATATTTTAAGGCGTCTGAAGACTCATTTTCAATCTTCAATTTTAAAGAGGGAGATGAAGTCTTCAAGTTGATAGAGTTAACTGAAGCGTGAGTTAGGTAAAATATCTCATATGGCTCTTACAGTCTCATTTTGATGATCATACGAGATATTCATTTTATGAATCCTGACATGCAAATCATCCGTGCAAAATTTGATTAGTCAAACATATTTAACTCTCAAGCTGATCACATTTGATGCAAGAGAAATTATTAGGCGGTCAGAGTTTCCAATATTGTATATTGGTTCAATCAAGCATTTATCAATATCAAATTAAGTTGATTTTCGCACTAATAATTACAATTCGAAACCCACAAAATCAATTCCACAAACCAGTAACGTAATACAGTGGACCCTTCTTCGACCTACTTCCAAAATCGAAAACGTTTACCATTTAGGCATCAGGCACGGGCAAGGCGATAAAGGTTCTGATTGTATTGATTTGTAATAACTATTGTAAAGATATGTGGATGGAATATCGTTTGATATACTTTTAAAACACATTTATCTTGAAAAAAATGAGTTTCGATCGAATGTTGTAATAACTATTGTCAAGATATACAAGTGCATTCCAAAAACTTATCAAACAATATCCGATTAACATTATTTTCGAAGAGGCTGATATTTTCAACGAGGTCTAAAAATTGAACAGTCTAGATTATCAAAACAGACCTAAGGAGAGCCCATAAATGGGCAGACTTGACCACCCAGACCCTTGGGCTTTGTTCAGCTGTCTAGAATATTGCACGAAAAATGGATTCTTAAGAAAAATGAAGTGAGATGAAACAAAAAATAATAATAATTGTTTTACTGTGTGTATTCTGTTGACAAAAAATCTTACAGGAAAAACATGATATATTTAGCAGGAAAGTATTTCCTAGTGAGAGTTAAAATTATGAATCTCACAACTTTATTGACAATTGAACACGGTAAAAATTATGGGAAAATTGACTATTCATCCTTTCCGTCTAACTGAACGGGGCCTTGAAGGAAATGGAGAGGACCAACCCAAAACAGAAAGGCCTACATAGTAATATGAAGTTGCTTTCATGGATAGGGTGTGTATGCAATTTCCTTGATGCATAATCAATTGTGTGATGGGTAGGCCACAGGCCTGTGGAATTTCTTCTGCCCTCTCAGTTATGCAACAACAGCTTGCATGACAATGTCGAAAATAAAGCCTAGCTTTCATTGTCACATGGGTGTGCAAATAAAACTTGAAAAGAAAGAGACAAATATTTTGCAAAGAGCTAGGAGCTTAGTATTATGTCTCTAACTAACTCTCTGATAATGACCTGATTATCATTTCCCATGATGATATGACCATTTTCACACATTAAATTGGTTCTTTCAGACTTTTGATGAGATGTCTAATAAGTGTGGATGTTACAACTTAACCCTTAATTAATTAGATAATGGATGCAACATAACGCACGAGTTAACCTTTTTTAAGATTAGGATCGGATCTTCTTCGGTCCAAGTTTTGGACTGAAGGAAACAGCCCTAATCTGGATCGCACATTGAAAAAAATCAATGGTTCAGATCTGCTCACAAACTCTTCGCGAGAAGAAATCAATTCTTCACTAGAAGAGTTTCCGAGCAAAATTTGAACCATTAATTGTAACATTGGATGGTCCAGATTTCGGTCGACTGTTCGCTCCTGTCCAAAACTTGGACTATAGAGGATTCTATTCCTCTTCGATCAAACGCGAGGGTAACACTAGTTGCGGACTGACCCTCAAAAATTGAATTCATTAACTATAGGATCTATTCACAAGGGCCAGGGGAGGTGGGCTAGTGTCATTTATTGAAATCAAAGGGGTGCATTAAGAAGTAACTCCCACCTCCTTCTTTAAAGGGTCAAGAGCTCCAAGGGCCAAGGGGTGGTGGCCTGCTGCGAAGTGACATAGACGGGTATACCTAGAGTTGTTCCAGCCCTACGACGGTGTAGCGTAAACTGCTCCGTGTTGAATACTCGACATTCGAGTGATGGTACGCGCTATATATAGATCTAGAAAGCCTAATTTGTGGAGTAGGTAATGCTATTGTTTCTTACCGCCCGATGGTCCGAATAACTTATTGGAGTCTAACAACATAATGCTTGATCGACTCTAAATTTTGCGCGTAAATAATGAGTGTTCCATTATATAGTATTCATCAGACTTCTTCTAACCTACCAATGTCTGACACCACATCATTTTGTCTTTTAAGTATATAGCATCTTAAGCAGGAAATATGCAAGGCTGAAAGTCGGGTGCATGTTGGTGTATTTTGTTTGATATAATTTCGTATCCGGCCAAACGGACCGGCTAATCTAGAGGACGTCGTTACGTTTAGGTTGAATGTGCATTATACGAATCATGTTTATTACATATAGCGGCTTGAGGTTCCTGGTTAAATGAATCTAGTTGGATAACTCATGTGGCATATTATGCAACAAACTTCATGAGTTGTGAACCGACTACGGTCTTGGTTTAGGGCTTAGGAATTTGCTCCCTCAAATGTCTTAAGCTATAAGTTCGATTATCTTTGTTAACAATTCTTGGAATCACCACATCTCACGAACAGGGATAAGTCCGAGGGACGCGCAAACCAAACTAGTCCGGACACTCCGCATTACCGGGGGGAAAAACACTTCAAGAGTTGTGATTGTGGTACATGTAAAACTGGATCGCATCAACTGTACATAGCTTGTACAGTATAGCCATTTACTTTTCTTAGTCAAGAGTGGGGCTACCTATATTGAACTAACCTACATAAAAAGCATAATTAAAGATGTATTGAAAACTATTTTCGGTTATTTAATGAAGTCACATGCAGCCTAAACATGATGCATCTAATGCTTAATAATTGACTCATAGTCAACATATATAGTGACCTTAGCTTGGGCTCTTTATTTTTGCACCCTTGTCATAAGGCAATATTTTCAGCTTAAACCAATGTCGTTAAAAAAAAAAAAAAAAATTTAGATTTAGAAATGACTATGTAGAGCGAATCTCTTATTTTACTACCTCAAAAACTCCTTGATTTTAAATCTTCTTTGCCATTAAAAAGAAAAGATAATGAATTCAGGGTATAGTCTGTTATGCTTTCTTAAGACAATATACAGTTTGTAAAGTAAGGGAGAAAAAGGATAATGGAGTATACAACATTAGTGTCGGGCAAGCGAACCTACACTACTATGAACATTTTGAGAAAAAAACTACTCCATAATGCTAATAAATATTTGAAACGTGGATCCGATGGTCGTCTAAACTCATTCGTCCATTAATTCTTTCTCAAGTTATCATATTTTAACAAAGAGTGTGCTCAAACTATTGAGATTCAATGGCTATTTCGGTTGGTATGTCGCCAACTTGAAATCGCTCTTGGGCCTTGAGTGGCAGATAATCATCATGGGATGGGATGTCAACATAGTTGGGTTGGGATGTCGTCCTCTTATTGTGATGTCTGCCTCTTGTCCCGTTTAATTACTGTAAAAAAAAATTTTGTTCAAAAAAAATAATTCAATGCCTATTTTTTTTTCTTTTAAATATCTATCGGTACGTATGTAGGTATCTTTAATTTGCATCTTTTTATTGGCCAAAAACATGGCCGCTTGGAC
Source organism: Rhododendron mucronatum var. ripense (assembly GCA_019656295.1). NCBI lineage: Eukaryota > Viridiplantae > Streptophyta > Magnoliopsida > Ericales > Ericaceae > Rhododendron > Rhododendron mucronatum. Next base: position 832,077 of record BPLT01000014.1, on the reverse strand, counting down.
GAGTAAAATAATGACAAGAATAGTGAGATTATTTAATAGAGGTGATTAAAGTAATGTTGGACCGTAGAGGAAAGGGCGGGAGCTGTCAATGATCAAGGGGAATTTAAGTTTGGGTAACCCCACTGTCCTTTACCCATGCACCGGGGGGGGTGGGGGGGGGGGGGGGGGGGGGGTGGGGGGGGCGTGCGGTGGGTTTGCCCTTAGTTTGAAGGACGTCTTATTTTCACCAACCTCCCCTGGGGTTTCCGACGAATGCAGAACTGGTTGCTAAGGTTTTGACTATTGCTTTGACCTCCCTTTCTTTACGAACTATATATTATCTAAATTCTCCCATTTCGTTAGCTAGCTACTAACACCGTAAGATTTTATAACTGAATTAATGAATGCCCTTTGGAGATTCGGTGAACTAAAAAACCAAATCTTTTTCTTTTTTAATTGGAGTTTAAACTTTTAAAATAAAAGTAGACTTATTATATATGATAGAGTTTGTATAAGTACTTGCACATTCTATATTTTATTGATTACATTTTTTGTATAGCGATTATTTTTATCATTCAGTAGTAAAATCTAACAGCCTTAGTGTCCAATTAGCGGAACGAGAGAACCTAGCCAATATAAGTAAGGGAGGTCAATGTAATTATTAGAACCTCAGTGGAGGTCAGGTACCGGCCTGCATTTCTCAAAAACCTCAGGGGAGATCAGTGAAATTTACCCCTTAGGTTTTAGTTTCCCATTCAAGCCTTTTGGTTTTATGGGTCCCATTTTGTTTTGTCCTTTGTAAAGATCAAAGTGAAGATACCACCCCACGAGCTCATAGGCCCACAGTAGTAAATTGCTTGGTTCTGGTCTGAAATTTTACAAAAAGTATCCCTTCTGTTTATTTGATTCTATTTTCAACCAAATTTTCAAGTGCTGCCGAGTGGGTGTAGAGCGGTTGATCCGACAGTTAATCTTGGCACGAACAGCTCGGATTAAATTGGAGCACATACAAATCTGAATCGTCCATTGCTCTGTTAAGATTCGAGCCATCGATTGCTGATATAAGCTCTGCACCGTTCTACACGGAGATGCTATCTCCCATTCCTTTTTAAGTGAGGTTGCCTGTGTCACGATCATGATCAGTACACTCTTAGGTGAGAAATTTAGTAATGCTGGGCCACTGAAGTAATTTGAATTGTGATTTTGGGTAGTAAGAGTCAACAAAAGTCCACTTTTGTACCGAATCCCATATCAGAGTCAAAATTCGACATAGAAAAGAGAGAGAGAGAGAGAGAGAGAGAGAGAGAGGCAAAACCCTCTCTCATTTTGGGCCAAATTTTAGCAATCTTGTTATTCTTGGTGTTAAATTGCCAAATTTTCTACACCATCCAAGCTATTTGATTTGCTTCGAAAAATAAGATGGGTATAGTAGTTTGAAGTAGCGATTGTGGTCAAATGACACCAAACCGGTGCGGTAACGGTGGTAGTTTTTAGATTCTCAACACTATAACACTATAACAGGCTCAAAATGACTTTACTATGCATTGTCATTTTGCACCAACAGTGAACTTTGCTCTTAGAGGTAATTTGCGTATCCTCAATCCTTTTTATTTGCCTTTCGAAAATACTCCCTCCGTCTCAATTCTATTGTCCATCGTCCTATTTTAACCGCCTAAAAAATTAATTATAACTTTTAATTGGTAATAGCGATTATATGCAATATGAATATTATTTGATAGATTTTAATGAACTCTTTTAAATGATGTTTTTAAAATTACCTAAAATATTATAGATCGCCAGATATATTCAATTAAAAAATGGTACAGACTCCCAAAAAAAGACAAGAGAATTGGGATAGAGGGAGTACAATTTTGGAAAATCTTTTGGGCCCAATTTTCAAATTATGCGTAATAGCTAGATATATGTGTTTGACTATTAGTACAAGAAAATCCGAGGTAGCCAGTCAAGAATTTGAACATAAAACTCGCTAGTAAAAATTAAACGATCTTGATAAAGTATTGAATAATTTCAAATCCTTCTTTCATATAGAGGTAAATTTAATTTGGTCATTTAATAATCAGCTATCGATCAAAGCTTTTGGTGCTCAAACACCTTCTTCAAATTCGTTAATTTTACAAGCTAAAGGTTAACAAACCTAAGATGGCTCAACCAACTGAGGCTAGCTCAGTTGGTTAGTATTTTTGTATCTCACTAGGAGGTCAGGGAGTTCAAATCTCCCCACCTGCGTGCGTGTGAGTGTTCTTGACTAAGAGGATTTTTTTTAGCTCGATTGTCTCATGAACTCTCACAATTGATGTAGGCTCTGTTTGTTTGGGCTTAAAATATTTTACCTATTTTTTAATGTTTGGTTGTGTAAGAAATTAAGAAAATATTTTACAATTAAAATATTTTTCATCAATTGGATGAAAATGACTTACCCTTAAATCTTCCATAAATTATTTTTCAAAATGAACCCGTTGCCTTCTACTGTAATTCTCACTGCTCAATTTCCTTGATCCTCAATCTTGACCGAAGTTCAATTCCAATATTCCCCCCTCTACACTATTTTGTTAATTTCTGAAAATATTTTCAAGTGCTAACCGAACACCTGAAAATAAAAGTTTAAAATTTGTTTTCTGAAAAAACATTTTACATGAAAACAAACAGAGCAATAATGTAAAAAAAAAAAAAAAAAAACCCCTAAGATGGCTCATTTCGTTATTACCCTAGATGTACACATAATTTTGTCAATGACTCTTCCGTCCCCATCTACCTAATCATTGTTCGACAAATTAGATAATCTTTTTTGGGGACCCCACTAGATATGTAAGCACATTAATTAACGTACCCACAGAGGCACATGCATGCATTGAAATGATTATAAATAAGAGATTTGTAAATACAGAAGGTAAAAAAGAGCTTGAGACTATTCCGTCGTTGTGGCAACTATTGCACCACTCGATCAGCAATCTCGTTCCGTTATCGGGAGAATATCAAAGGGCTAATTCGGCTAAATAAAGGCATTTGGCTTTATTTTATTTTTTTTGTTCTTATTTAAATTTTTTCACATTTGTTAAATTTTCATTGATTCTTTAAGAATTATTGATTTGTCATGACGAGAGAAATATAAAAGTAAAAAATTATTATTGAAATCTATATTTTTTTTTGAATAAAGACGAAAAGGTTGACTTATTGGCTTATTTTCGCCTTTATTAAAAAAATTAGATTTTGATTGTAATTTTTTTACGTTTTCGAATTCTCTCGTCATGACAAAGCAATAATGCTCAAAAAATCAATGAAAAACTAACAAATGCGAAAAAAAATTTGAATAAGAACAAAAAAACTACTAAATGGCTTATTTGGCCGAATGAGGCCTTTGTATCTTGCAAAAAAATTACTCCCTCCGTCCCAATTTAATTGTCACTTTTGGGAGTTCGTGCCACTTTTCAATTAATTATATATTGTAATTTATAATATTTTAGGTAATTTTGAAAACATTGTATTATAGAACAAATCGAGATCTATCAAACAAGATCCATATTAGATATAAAATTCATTACCAATTTAAAAATATAACTAGTTTTTTTATCCGGTTAGAATAGAACTAGGACAAGTAAATTAGGACGGAGGTAGTATAAATTACTAGGGTAGAGAGAAAGCCAACCTTACATAAATAAAGTCATAACTCATTTCACATCCAAGCAACATGAGATTCTCTAATGGTGGTGATGCCACAATGTTGTCACTACTCGATATTTTACCGGACGGTCCCTACCCAATCGTAGTAGAGACTAGAGAAGTAGATAGAAGAAATTGAGGTTAGAAAAAAATAATGAATATTAACTTACTAAAGATAAAGGGTTCGAACGCCAACGGACTTATAACCCAACCCAACGGCTTTTTCTCACCAAAAATAACTCTCCACGGACCATGGTCCATGGACCCGGTGATAGAAAAACCACACCAGAGATATCACTTAATTGAATAATGGTCCCCATTTTTTCATTAAATTACATTCAATTCGATGCAATAGTGAACTATATCCTATATCCCATGCTTCAGTGAATCCAATCTACCTTAGTCGCCGGCCTAGACCACTGTGAAGTCAGATGAATTATATATCTACTGTGTACAACCATTTAATTATCCACACTACAATAAATTTTTTTTTTTCTGGTAGTACTTTTTTAACTGTTCATCTAATTATTGGATGTGGGAGCTAGCTAGGGGCTAGGGGTGGGGGGTTGAGCCTTGACCATAATTTGCGTGGGCTCAAAGGAGAACCACAAACCTATTTATTCGGGTGCACTATTTTATGTGTGTTTTTAGGCCCCGTTATGTTAAAATTTTTATTTTACGTTTTACGAGACAGATCATTTTTTCATAATGCGTCACATTTAATTCAAAACATAAGTAATTATTGTCTGAAGCAGAACGGGGTTTGCATTGTTATTTTTTAAATATGAGTAAAAAAATTGAAACATAAATAGAATTTTAATTAATGTATCGGAAGGTGCGTGGTATACAAATTACAAACGAAAGAAAAAGCAAAAGAAATTAGAATAACCCGAACGGCTAACAATGCTTAAATTCTTCGGTTTAAGTTATTTTATATTCATTTTCTTACCTAAATTCTTCAATATCAACATGCTAATTTGTTACTTTTTTTTTATAGGAAAAAGTTTATTAAGGAAACTTGAATAAACATACTAATTTGTTACTATTGAAGATTGTTTGGATTTCATTTTGATATTTTCCTGGGATATTCCCATCATTATTAAGCAATCTAAGTATATCGATGCATTCAGAACTAACTTTAATTTCAAAGTACCTAATTACCCTCTATTTGTTTGCTTTTATCAGTTTATGTGACCTTTTTTCATTTTCGGGTAGGAACATTGATTAATAAATAGGATAAAAAGAAATTGTGATAATAAATGAAACAGGTAGGGATTGGCAGTTCACTTTTGTCCAAATTTGCTCCCTTTTTTTATTTTCACCCAGCAAAAATTGATGATACTAAAAAATACCCTTTATTTAAATCAACCAAAACCCCATTTTGTGAATTCCTCTAATGTTAGAGAGAGAGAGAGAGAGAGAGAGAGAGAGAGAGAGAGAGAGAGAGAGTACATTTGGTAAATAGAGGGGCAAAAATGATCACCAGTGGCGAAATGCCTCGCTTGCCAGTGTACTAATTAAAAATAATAATTTCAATTTGGAGCTTTTTGCATATATACAACCAAATTTTGATCAACAGAAAAGACAATAAACTCCCTTATAGAAATGTACAATTGGGCCATAAATAGTAAATACGCTGTAAAGTCGGCAAAATGATGTACAAAAAGGAAAAATGTTATAATGCACATCTCATAAGTTGTATTAGGGCATTTACTATATGCACCTATTGATTATATAAAAGTTTGTAATACTTGCGTAGAAATTCAGAATACTTGTTAATATTTTGGTATATTTTATGAGTTTTTGTAATATTAATGTTTAGGCAATTCTAAGGGCATGTTGTACACAAAGTGTACATATAAAGCAAATAAGTATTACTACTACTTGTTTCTCGCACACTGTCACATGATACCCCAACACTTTTCGATATCATACGTTTTTGTGAGATATATATTCCATGACTAAATGTATAAATCCAACAAAAACAAAACTATCGAGGATATCTCGGTGCCACGTAGCAATACCACAAAGACCATTGAACAATTAGTCATGGAGGTTCTTCTCTGCTGTATATAATTTCAACCACTGAGGGGGGAATTTAATACATTTATCCCATCTATGTAGCCGACCTCTCTCTCTCTCTCTCTCTCTCTCTCTCTCTCTCTCTCTCTCTCTCCTCCGCACAGTCTTGGCCTACTTCTTCTTGGTGTGTTGGAGTATAAGTAGGAAGCAAAAAGACACAGTCTCGATCAGAGAGCTGTCCGGCTGATCTCTCTCAGTTGGGGAAAAAACATGGGTCGAACTCCTTGCTGTGATAAGGTCGGTTTGAAGAAAGGCCCTTGGACTCCCGAAGAAGACCAGAAGCTCTTGGCCTACATTGACGAACACGGCCACGGCAGCTGGCGCGCCTTGCCTTCCAAAGCTGGTATGTCCACATAACCACCTCTCTCTCTCTCTCTCTCTCTCTCTCTCTCTCTCTCAAATTGTAATTTTCTATGTATTACTTTTGTAATTGTAGGGCTGCAGAGGTGTGGAAAGAGCTGCAGACTCAGGTGGACGAATTATCTCCGGCCTGATATCAAGAGAGGAAAGTTCAGTTTACAGGAAGAACAAACCATCATTCAACTCCACGCTCTCCTGGGTAACAGGTGCAATATATGACTAATACACACATATTCTATAATGGACGGTGAAATTGGTCTTCCGAATTTAGTCGGTTCATAACTTTCATTGGGCCGACTACCGAGTTGTCAAACAAGAATATGATAATTTGGTGAAGAGGAGAGCTGAAGATGGAATTAGGCCTCTTATTAGCACTGTAAAAATGAACTTTATTGTTTAAAAAACCTTAATTATCCTCTTAATGGCAGAATTTGGTGAGCATGAGTTTCAACATGCATGATCTCTCTGATGTATCACTCTCAACTGTTGACTGTTTGCTTTGCTATAACTCCCCTAATTAATTTCACACTTTCTGACCCCCAAAGTTTTCTGAAATGGGGTATCTGCCATTTTCCATAACCTCACATTCAATTTTCCCCAATGACATAAAATTATTCCCTGGATTCAGGAAAGCCCATTTATTCCTTGGATTTCCTTTCCTACAATCTAGAGCCACTATTTTTATTCAATTTTACATAAAATAAAAATATATATATCGACCTTTTCGACACAAATTCTATCCCGTCACCAAGTCTTTTCTTGGTGATAAAGTGCGAAAACTTATCAAAAAGTCTTTTCCAACGAAGTGCGAGAACCCTCTTCATCCTTAGTTGGTTCTTTGAGTGATTTCTCAAAGAATTCTTGTAGCAGCTAAATATGTTTCTAGGGTTGTACATCTTTTGTCTTGGTTTTGGCTGTATGGAGGCAATGCCATAACATGCCCAGTTAATTGCTTGTCTTGTCTTGTCTTGTCTTGTCTTGTACTCAGGTGGTCAGCCATAGCAACTCACTTGCCCAAAAGAACAGACAACGAGATCAAGAACTACTGGAACACCCACCTCAAGAAACGCCTAACCAAAATGGGCATTGACCCGATAACCCACAAGCCCAAAAACGAAGCCCTATTGTCCAACGACGGCCAGTCGAAGAACGCCGCGAATCTCAGCCACATGGCCCAGTGGGAGAGCGCCCGGCTCGAAGCCGAAGCCAGACTCGTCCGCCAATCAAAACTTCGTTCCAACTCACTCGGCTCGTCCGCCGCGTCGCATGAGTTTGCACCGGCTTCAAACAAGCCGGTGGGCCCGCCCACTCCAAGCACGCCCCCAAGGTGTCTGGACATACTGAAAGCTTGGGGTGGGGTTTGGACTAACAAGCCGAGCGAAGCCGCTGCCGGTGGACCACCAGCTTCGCTCGGCTGTGATCTGGAGTCGCCCACTTCCACGCTTAGTTACTCCGCTACGGGAATCGGAGAGGGTACGACGTCGTTTATAGAGTTCGTCGGCGGAATTGGAAAAGAAGAAGGGGAGGAAAACTGGAAAGGAATTCAAAATTCTTCTGCTCAATTGCTGGATCAATTCAAAGACGGCATGGAGAATTCCGTTCCCTTCGATACGTCACACGACCTGATGAGCCACATGGCCATGACGTCAGTGGAAGACTCGTGGAATACGGAGTCACTCGCGGGTGGTAACAGTAACGAGAATAATCTTTACGGTGGCAATTTCATGAAGAGGTTTACGGAGCTTCTGGTGAACAGTTCCGGCGGCGACCGGAGTGTTTCCGACGGCGGCAGCGGCGGAGGGGACTCCGACAGCGGCGGCGGCAGCGGCGATTGCGGTGGTGGGAGTGGTGGTGAATATTGTGAAGATAACAAGAATTACTGGAACAGTATTCTTGATTTGGTTAATTCTTCCCCGTCTGATTCACCCATGTTCTAAAATTCGACATGTCGTCGTGTTATATTGTGTGATAGTGAGTGCTCTCTCTCTCTCTCTCTCTCACTATACTGCTGAAGTATTTTCTTTGTAATTCTATGTAGCCAAGTAAATCCGAAATCGTTGGAATCAACTCTGTTTTTTTTTTTTTTGTTCATGTATAAGTACTCTTATATTTATCTCTCCACAATTGTTCTTGATTTTTCAACTCTATAAGGGGGGATGTTTTTACTTGCTGCTTGTGGGTGTGGAAAAGTTAAAGTCCAGAATGGACATACATTTTCCCATTTCTTTTTTTATAACTCGATCGGGTGTTGGGACGAGCATACGCGCACAAGAAAAAAAGATGTTTTGAGCAACTTACGTTGGACAGTACTCTAATGTCCGAGAAATTTTTTGGACGGTCCAGATTTTAGAGAAAGAAAAAGAGAGGTGGGGTGAGGGAAGAAAGGGGATAAATCTAGATCATCAAAAATACATTTGGACGGTCCTGATCGCCGACGGGTACCGCCACGTAGTATCCACTCGGCACCTAAACACTTCTTCCAATGTCCAATTGGCAGATGAAAAATAACCTTCGACAACCTTTGTATGAAACTCTACTCTCAGTGCAGAAAATCAGATTGGTCGGACCATATTCACCATAAGTCAATTACGTTTTTTTTAACCGAACTTCTAGCAAACTTCTAGCTAGCTTGCACGCACCTCGACCAATTTCGAGGTCTAGAACGCTGTCATATCCTATGAAGAACTATTTGGGGGCAAGCACTATTTCTAAACTGCTGAAGATTTGAGACTTTATTTTCTTCAAAGAGCGATACTATAATTTGGCCGGTGTCGGCCTGTACGAACCGATATTTGAACCGAAACGAATTCATATTTCTAGAGTATTGAATTTGGGTTAAAACAAGACTGTACCGTAAGGAAATCAAAAGTCCCCTATACGTACACCGCCGGTGGTTTGAGCAATGGGTGGATAAAACCACTAGGTTCAATTTTGTCCATCCACCCCTTGTACTTTGTGAAAACGTGCAGACTCACCTGTATCCAATTAACGGGAAAAATGCAAAATTCATCAACGAAAACAATGAAAAGTCCAATATGCCCTTATCGTCTTCCTTGATTCTTCTTCTTCTTTTAATATAATCAATCCATCCACTATACCAAAAAAACGGATCAGATCAATTGGTATTGTAGAGTTTGACGAGTACTACATACATACCAAAGTTTCAAGTCGATCAAAAAATGAAAACATCATGGTCTAATAGAATCTCTTATGAATTAAAATTTCAAATGTAAAATTACATTTTCATTTTAACAAGAATAAGATCACTGAGTTATATATTGATATCTGACCAACATGAGTTTTCACAGAGATGCTTTACTCTTTGATTGTAAATTACGAAGGGCTCGATTAAATTTTAAATAGATTCAAGAGATGTGCATGTGAGATGAACCTCCGTTAACATGGACAAAATTGGGCCCTTCTGCACATTTTCACAAAGAACAAAGGATGCGGATGCATAAAATCAAACCTCTAAGGTATATCCACACATAACCCAAATCACAATGGTTTAAGTGGACTTGGTCCTATTTTTTATCCCGAAGTGGACAGAACTAAGCCGAGTCAAATAAGCACTTATTTTTTAAGTTAAAAGTGATGTATTGTAATAGAATGACCTGTCTCGTAAAAACAGAAAATAAATACTAACAAAATAAAAATCTGAGCAGATCAGATCGATCGGGCCCAAAAGAGATGTAGGAAATGGAATTAATGAAGTCCTAATAACTAATTATCTGCAGTATTAAGAACCATTGTATAATTAGGGCCCTGTTTTGTCTTACTGAGATGGAGTAGTACTATATATATGTAGTATATACTAGTGCAATATTGCATTCATGTAAGACTTAAATGCTGTTGGTTTCACGTCGCATTCTTGCTTGGACCGATGAATGAATGAATGAATGAGTATAAAGTTTGTGTGGGGGACTCATGCTTGGTTGTCAAGCAAAAGGATATCAGTACGGGAAATGAATAGCAAATAGTAGAAATTGGCCCAATAGAAAATTAAATAAACCCAACAGTAAGTTTAGTACTTATACTCAAAAAAGAATTTTAACCACATGGTAAGATGTCTTTTTCCTTTGCAGATCCATAATCGGTTTGTTTGATCTCATATGAGCGTCAGAGGAGTTATTGGTATCCAAAAAATAGTTAAATATTCGGGGTGTTTTGAAAACATAGTTATCGATGTCCGATCGATCTGAACTTCAACATGGACTACATACGTACTCAACGAGACGAACAAAACAAGCGATTCAAATCAAATAATGGAACCCTGGGTGGGCCTCGTAATGCATGCACAATATGTGTGATGTGCATTGCTGCACAGCACTCACCCGGTTCCCGTGTCCGCGGTAAGAGTTGAATCTACGAGTTTGGTACAACGTTTACTTTATCAATGATTTATATCCCAATGAAAATTAAAGCAATCAAGAGTGCAGAGTACTCGGGGACCCTGTAGAGAGCAAGTCACTATAGAGGTGTAATGATCATTCGGACCGTCCATTTCCCCAATTGATGGTTCAAATTCGTTGTTAACTTTTACCGGTCAAAGTGTATTTTTATCGTCAATAGGCTCTAGCCTAGTTGGCATCTCCTGCTTCTCCCCATGTGGGAGGTCAGGATTCAAGCCCCATCGTGGGCGTTTGGGATTCATGCCTATGAATAGCCTTTGAAATTTATTATGGACTAACCTATTAATTAACTCCATGCTGATGCGCACATATAATATTGGCAAAATAAAAAAGTATACTTTTATCGATAAGAGTTAACAAACACATTTGAACCATTGATTGTCGAATTGAATGGCTCGGATTGCACACTACAGGGTCCCCAATTTGGTCTAAATAGATGGTAAGATAACAATATTACTGATAGAAAATATAGTGACAAATTGAACTCTACTAACAAAAAAATACAGGTTAACTAGAGTTGAGTTTTGTTCACTTTCCACTTAAGAGGGTGAACATTATCCTCTAGGGGTGAGCATGGACTGGATTGGTTCAGTTTTATAGTAAACCAAGAATCAAACTACTACCTACGGATTAAGAATTTGGGAAACCAAACCAACTCACAAAAAGTATATGACCAAACCAATCTACACCATTAGACTACGGTTCGGTTTCGATTTTGAATCACGGTTTACTTAAAACTGAAATATCATCTTCGTAAACTATTTAAAGTACTTAAGATTGCGGAGATAACTAAGAATTGATTTTCATTTACAGAAATATAGGAAAAAATATGAATTGATTGAATTGTGGAACCACTATTTACTAAATGAAGCATTATATATTTATATACCATGTACTTTTGGTGTACCAAAATTATATGATTAAGTATTTTTTTTATAACGTCACTAGACTACAGCAAGGAAAATTAGGAAAAGTCCTTAATCAAAATAGAATTAAGCGCGAGCGGAATATAACCCGTAAAATAGAAATTTTAATGATAGAAATAAGTTGTGATATATAGAAGTTTATGCTAAATAATTTTGACAGTAAATGAATACTGAATAGAATGATGAATTGAATAGATTATTAATAATTTAAAAAATTAGTTGACTATATATAACTATCATATATACTTAGTGTATTTAAATTAAATGAGATATATAATTATACGGTTTGGATCGATTTGGAACCGAAACCATTAACATAAATTCATAGACCAAACCATTTAATGCGGTTTCTAATTTTTTTAAACCGGAACCAAACCACCCTACTAAAAAACCAAACCAAATCATTCGGTTTGGATTGGTTTGGACTGGATTCGCAGTTTGACGGATTTTTTGCTCACCCCTATTATCCTCCTTTCTATTGATTGAAATAATGTGGATCCCACCACAAAGTGATGTATGCTCACCAAAAAGTGTATTATAGTGGTGGGACCTATATCATTTCAACTAATAAAAAAGGAGGGTAATGTTCACCCTCTTAAGAAGGGTAAACAAAATTGCACTCGATTAACTAATATAAGACCATCCACCGTGGTATAATAAAAAATTGATAACTAAAAGTTGACACATCAGCTTTTGATTATTCATTTAAGAGGTTGCTAAGTTTAACAATGTTGAAGTTCACAATGGTCACTTCAAGCCCATAACCAAAATAAGAGATCCACTACAATCTCACACTCTCTCTCTCTCTCTCCCCCACTGTTTTCTGCCATTCACTTCCCTCCATTGCGTTTTTTTTTTTTGGCAAAAATATATCGATTCCCTCCCTTAATTTTGGAAAAAAGAGAGAATAAAATAGAAACGAGAAAGAAGTACGAAATACCCTTAATCCGCCAACGATGGGTTGAATTGTAGATGATCGAGAGATATGAGCTTCACTTTTGGAGAAAAAGGAAAAGAAATAATTTGTGTGTGAAATGAAGAAGATATAGAGCAAGCAAAGAAAACAAGATGAAAATACTGGTTGAAATACACGTGTATATACATTTTGGAACTAGTTAACTTATGTGATGTGGGTCCACAAATTTTGATTATTGAAAAAGGTTGCACGTTTTGGTTATTCAAAGCCTAAAATTTGATTATTTCTAAGGATGTTGCTAAATTTGATTATACCATTGTGAGTTACGGAGTATCTTTTATACCAACATTGTTAACTTTAAAAACAATTGGCTTTTGATTATACCACTATGGATGACCTAAGAGGAGTGTTGTATATCACATTTATTTTTTATTTTTTATTTTTATCCTAATTTACATTAACTTTTTGAAAAACCAATCTCAAATTCTCAATCAATTGATCAAGTACCCATTGGGCATAAAGTTACCAATAATATGGTGCTTAATTATATTTAGTATAGTATAGCATTTTCGTTAGTATAATAATATCAACATCTTGTCGGCAGTAGCAATTTTTCCATCCATTTTTATTTCATTAATTTGGTCGACGTTTATGTTTTTAGTTTATGAGAGGCTATTAAATCGGCCGGACAAAAAGTACTACCTATTATCAACTTCATGGGGTCCATTAACGACTATCGATCTTTCTAATACCATAATGAGTCATTTTAAAAAGAAAACACTTTAATGAGCCATATATATGTCTAAGGATCCATCTGCTTATATTTAATGGTATTGTTGATTCTTAATTGAGTAATAATTTCGTTTTCATAGCCTTATTGTTTAAAAAATAAAATAATAGTGTCTTAGAGGTTTCTTTTTTTTTTTTTTTTTAATAACTCACGTATGCAGACTAGAATATGCGCGCACCTGGATTAATCCTAAGAGACCATGCCATCTCCCACTTGTAGGAAAGAGTGAAGTCCTGTATAAACAAACCTAGCCTTTTTGTTTGATAGTCTCTTAGAGGTTTTTTATTTAATTATAACTTGCATGTACTGACTAGATTATGCGCACTTGGACTAATCCTAAGAGACCATGCCATCTCTCACTTGTGAGGATCCCAATTAAGGCAGAGTGAAGCCCTGTATGGACAACCCCCAAAGAGAGTAGATAGCACTAAGGTTTGAAACTTTTTTTTTTTTTGAAACGGCAAAAAATTATTAGGTAAAACTTGACAATGGATACATCAAATTGTGGAAGAGAGGAGAGGGATCCAACCAAAAGTTGAACAAAAAACACTTAGGGTCGAAGCCCACAACACCTGAGGGGAGCCCTAACTCCTAAGAGCTTTAAAATGCCCAAATCAAACACGTACATACAGCTCAAATAAACTTAAGTCTAGGCATCTTTCTCTAATCAGTCTAGCAAAGAAGCCTCTTCTTCAGTGAGTTGCCCAAACCTCTAATGTTCCAAAAAATGAACTTCATTTTAACAAAGTACTGAGAAACGATTGCTTCTTTGTAGAAGGTTGTACTCATTGTCTTCTTTTTCAAACTTGAGACTTAGAAGAAAATAAATACTTACGTCTCAAGCCCTAACCACTAAGTCAGTCCTTAGAGTTACGAGAGTACAGTTATAACATGGTTTTGTGACGTATGCGACAATTGCTATGTAATGTGTGCAATTAATCGGGTTCATTTGAACAGTAATAATGTGTGTTTAGCCTTGAAAGTGAATTGTGCTGGAAGACTAAAGACTCCAGTTTCTCTAGTTCCCTTTCGTGCCCTTTCTTTGTCCCCTTGTATTTGAAGGACTTCTTCTCTTTTGATAATCTGATGTCCGAGTCAATTTGCATACACTCGACTAATTTCGGGGTTCTAAATTTGACTACCCTCCATGGCTGCAAGGTTTAGTAAGCAAATTAAGCCTCCGTAAAATTGAAACATACGACACGACAATTGGACAAATGCTTTTAGTTTTCTAGCTCATTCTCCCTTTGCCTAATCCATTGAGATTGTTTTTTTAGTACTTCTTTGAAATGAAACTTGAAAAGACTAACCCTTCGAGTTTATAGTACACGGGTCCCATTTATTTACCCAATCTGTTCATTTTGTCGAGGTCTATGGGCCAGTTAATTTGTTTGACGGTATATGAGCATCATGCCAACCTATATACATACACGATCATTCCAATATATAGACCAGCATGATTGATCATTTTATTATGATCAAGTATTTAAGTCAGTTTACGCGCACCTAGACGAATCCTGCGAGACCATAAACCCACCGTCCGCTAGTAGACCAATATGATTTACAGGCAATTTCGGTCCAAAAGGCTGATCCATTAAACACTGATGATCATATAGCTTCATGCGGAACCTGACTACTAAGCTTGGGACAGTATAATCGAATAGTGAAATAATTTGATCCATTGACTGGTGGATGAGTTGGAGAAATATTGCCCACTTTGATGAATCTATTTGTGATTCTGTTTACACATACTGTATCACAGACATGCAGTACTGCAGCCGATACAGCTCAGTAACCACGTTGGAAGTAGGGGTGTAAACGAGCCGAGCCGAATCAAGCTTGGGCGAGCTCGAGTTCGGCTCGTTTACTAAATGAGTCAAAAACTCGAGCTCGAGTTCGACTCGAGCCGTAACGAGCCGAGCATATTCATTTACTAAACGAGCCATTTTAATCGAGTCGAACCTCCCTTAACTAACCGAGCTCCACTCGGCTCATTTAGTAAACAAACCGAAAACTCGAGCTTAAGCTTAACTCGTTTATTAAAAGAGCCGAGCTCGCTGCTCGATTCATTTATGGCCCTAGTTGGGACACTGTATATATCATTTACTTGCATTGATGAACTGGATTGATCAGATTTAAGGAGCAAGGAGAAAGATGGCTTTTACTTTTGCCTCCAACAGGAGAAGAAGCTCTAATAATTCCCTGACACGAAATTTCTGCCATTATGGTCCCCCATTTCGATTATGTTGATATATCCATTGAAATGAATGAATTCTTTTTCTTTTATTTTGTTTTTTTCATATGGATAGGATGTTTGGACCAACTTGTATACGCAGACGGCGGACCTCAACTGATTTTCTTGATCTTTGGTCCGATCGAAAGAGGGTTATTCATGCGGCCACGCTGTGGCTAGGAAATTGACAAAAAATTAGTACTTTCTTACGGTCTAAACCCTATTGTCGACTCCTAATGATCAATTGTGTAGGGAGCTAATTACCCACCAACCAATGGCAGGGATGACATGAATGGATTCTTCTGAATAGAAAATTGACCCACGGGCTAGAATTTCTTTTTTTGGGAAGAGAAGAGATGATTGGAGGTGACGTGGATGGTTCCAGTGGATTGGTACACGTGTGGTAAAGCTTTTTCTGAAAAAATAAATAAAATTGCATGGATGCTAATAACTAGCCTAACCAACCATGCATGCACTACCAGGGCCGGCTCTAAACTGAAGCCGGAGGTGCAGCTGCTTTAGGCCCTCAGAATTTTATGCAAAAACCAGTGCCTCATCGTCCGTATAATAAAAATATATTATATATAAAAGTCGTTCCATCTCTCAACACAAGTGTTGTTCTAGCAGAGTGGCTTGTGCAAGCCAGTTAAATCAAGGGGTTCGTTGGATTGGATCTTGGTGTAGATAGTACACCCCTCTTATATTATTAACTACTTATGTTTAGTGATTATAGATGTTACCAAAGATTCAGATTTTTTGCGAACCATAAATTAATGTTTTGATAAGTTTTTTTTTTTTTTTTTTAATTTTGCTTTTAACTTTGATTATCAGATTCACAAATAAAACACTATTTTGACTAAAAAAAACAAAATAATTTATTTTCACTCAACAAACATTGATTGAAAAAAATATGTTAGATATAATTGTTAGAGAAAACACAATATATGACCGGTAATTTGTTATGTTTGATTCATATTTTTCTGAACGTATAAATTTTTTAAAAAATTTTCTTACTTAAATTACAAAGCTAAAATATCATTTTTTTTAAATTTTTTTTACCTTAAACAACAAAAACACACATTTTACCTTATATTAACCACCTATGTTGAATTTTTTTGTTAAAAAGAATGAGGCTTCGTTTTAAAATTCGCTTCAGGCCTCTAAAATGTCAAGGCCGGCCCTGATCATGCATCACACTTCACGATTTTCTATGGTTAGAAAATTCAAAAATAAGGGTTAGATCTTTTTCCTTTATATACTCTTTCACACTTAAAAGAATAATATTATGAATTCACATCATAAGAAGACAAAAATAGTATGTGAGTGTAAAAAAGATGAGTACGTATCATATATACTAACAACTCAAACGATACATTTAGTAGGAACCAAAATATAATTACTTCGCAACAAATTGCTTCAAGAAATTATCGATAGCCATCTAAACAACTCACATTTATCTATAGGGCGATGACAAAAGATTGAGGTCTCAATAATCATCCATCAATTGGCAATGGATACTAATGTTCCATTAATGGGTTAAAAAAAAAAAAAGGTTCCAATAATCAAAAAATGACCTTTGACTTTCAATAAAAACTTTAAATGTGTCACTTTAGTTTCGCAAATTTTAATATACTTTTTTTTGAGGTTTTTCACCACTCCCAAACGCAGGCGTTATCAAAAACATAGTACCTATTTCAACCTTGCGGCATTTAACTCCGGATAGAGCAAGTTAGGGGTAGTACGTGACTACTCTCTAGCCATCCATCACTTGGGCTCCATTCGTTTTGGGTTTTGAATTTTGGATTCTAATTATTATTTTATTTTTTTCAATTATTACTCTCATTTCTCTCTTTCTCTCTCTCTCCAATCATATTCTATTTCTTTCTATACTCATTACCTACAAATCCAAAATCCCAAACAAACGGCGTCTCAGAACACTGAAATGATCAAAACAACAGCTAAAATCAATGCACTTTCCATTCTCATATATACAGTAGAGCTTGGTTCTTTCGGTAGTTGAAACAGGAACAAGGAAGCTGCAAAAGACAACAATTTAATTTTTGGATCCATTGCATGTGATTTATATATGACTACGTAAATGCCACGGATCTTTTCTATATCGCCACCTTGTCCTGTCTCCCGTTTCTGTTCGTGATTTGATACAACGAACTAGATTGGTCATCAAACAGAGCGTGGACAGAGTAAAAGCTAGATCGAGGAGAGAAGCCGGCACATGCATGCCAAGAGGCCTTTGGTCCAACGGCCCCATGCCGGCAGATAGGAGCAGGATCAGCCTAAGGAATTTAGATGTCTAAAGTTAAATTGTGGGGTGGTACCTGACGTATTTTTAAAATTAAACAACAATGATAGAAATGTTTCCTTATATCACTACTTTAGACTTTATAATGCATGTTAATTGCTTTGTTACCAACGGCCAAAGTGGTTGGTTTGAATTCTACTTGACTTGGTTTCAAAACTTGGTAGTAATAATAACATTATATTTGGAGAAAAAACATTTAAAAAGAAAAAAACTACCCAAAAGACTCAAACTCAGACACTCCGCATGAACTAAAGTCAACTTACAACTGAGCTAGCAAAGACATTTGTATTATAAAATGAACAAATAATATATATACTAATTTACAAATAATATTGGAGTGCCCCTAAAATTAGAATTTTTTGGATGCCCGAGACCCAGGCCTCTTGGGCCTTGGATCTGGGCCGGCCCCGGATAGAAGATCAGGCCGAAGTTCAATTTCTCTACCAAAATCCTAATTTAATTGTTCTTTGTCAATGATTGGAGAGATCATTATATTATGTATCGAAGTACAAAGTAAGTACAAACCACGGGGTATAACATCAATTGTATGTGTGAAAGTTTACAAGATAATTACTTAGCCCAACAATGCAATCACTATAAACACAACACACAAGTAGCTAGGAAGACTCGAAGCCCCCTTTAGGAGGAGAAATAATACTAACGGAAGAACACTCATACGCAAGTGGGAAGACTTGAACTCCTTACATTTTACTGAGATGCAAGAGTCCTGGCTTTCCTCGATAAAAAACAGAGAGAGAGAGAGAGAGAGAGAGAGAGAGAGAGAGAGAGTCCGAAACTTCTACGTAATGGGCATATGAATTGTCAAACATACTCTCGGAGTGTTCCACATCCCCTTCTTAAAAAATAAGTACTTATTTTAATGAAAATGAAAAATAATTTTTTGATTTTTTGCACCATTTAAAAGATTTCAATGAGATCTATCAAACAATATCAATATTGTTAAGAAAATTATTTGCATAAATACATGATTTTTGAGTTTCAAATTGTCTTTTTAAAAAATAAATACTTATTTTGGAAACTAGAACACCACCTCTCTCTCTCTCTCTCTCTCTCTCTCTCTCTCTCTCTCTCTCTCTCTCTCTCTCTCTCTCTCCTTGTTTCTTATCTCAATCATTAGGCGGGTAAGATAAAAAAGGGGAAGATTTATTTTGATGCCAAAAGGCATGATTTTAGCTCTATATATTGCCATATTGGTACGTAAGATGCAAAAATAAATAAATAATCTTAGTTATAAAAAAAAAAGATGCATAAAAATCACAAGCGTTTTGAACTTTGATCGCTTGTAAATATGTTTTGATTTGTATTTGAATGTTTTTTTCACTCTATAAGTCGCTACGACCACTTTAAATATTGTGAAATTTGTCCTAGTAAAAGACTTAAACTCAAAACCAAGTAACGGACACAAAATTAGAGACTACCGGAGCCAAAACTACATGCATTTTTGTTTTGATAACGAAAAGAGTACTTCACAAACATATATTGCTACTTGTGATTTTCAAGGACAAGATAAGATTGTGTGAATATGCATAATGATATTTAAGTTTATACTCGGGACATAAAAATTATAGATAGCTTGAAATTTCAGGAATTTTAAAACCATTGAATTTATATAGGCACTTTAAGAAAATTTTTCAAGCCAAGGCACTTGTGGAGGCCAATTTCTTAATTTTTTTGAACTTGAAAAATTACTGAATATTTAAAGTCGTGGAGAGACTGAATACCCGACACCCGTCTCTGTCCGCTACACAACTCATTTCTGCTACCTACCATCCGAGACTTTCTATGGTTGCCAAAACCGTTGCATTTTAAACTCTAGCTCAACCGTGCTCTCCTCATCTCTCTCTCTCTCTCTCTCTCTCTCTCTCTCAGGTTCATTGACCTAGCTTTTGGCTTTTGATTTTATTTCCTTCTTAATTTTTTCCCGTTCATTGACTTAATTTCAAGATTGTTTTTATAATTTGATTCATCTCAACCAAAGTAATCCAAAGATTAAATATTTAAGGAAGTGGTGCGTGTAGGAGATTTTTCCTTAATCAAATATTTCAAAACGTTCACCACAACTAATGGAGAAGTTTAGGAAACACAACTTTCAGACACAACTATTTTTGGAGCCGTCGGATATATATTGACCTACTCGCATCATACGGCTCTATATCCAATTGTACCCGGAGTTGTTTTCTAAAGTGGTGTTCCTGGCAATATTGCTCTTTGAAATTTGACTACTACTATTAGAACAAAAACTAATAACTTCTTCAGCGGACTACAATGTAAAGATATGCATGCAGCCTTTAATACACGAAATGATTATCTCATAAAATATACAAAAGACAAAGGAAAATGGTTTTGACATTACATTGATTTTGAAGTGTCTGTATCAATCCTTGGAGTATCAATATCATTGGCCAATCTGAAGGGCACACGCGTTCATGTTTGGACCTCCAAGGTGCTTGGAGAGGGCTCTTCCAAAAATACTAACAAAAAAAGTGATTGAAGAGACAACAAATGGTCATGAAAACCTAATAGTCAATTGTATATGCGTGTACAACTGATGATCACCCATCATTAAAAAGGGCCAATTATTCCTTCATTGTCTCCCGACAACCCCTTAAAAGTGAATGACAGTATTTTTTACCAGAGATTTGTTGATACGCAAATGGTTAAGAGTACCACGTAGGTTGGAAACGTTGAATAATTACTCTTTCCAAAAAAGTGCAAAAAAAATAACATTTTGCACAATATGTTAATACGACAATGTTTCATTGGGATTTTGGTCGATAGATATTTGTAATCAAATTCCCATGAACCAATGTGACGCGCATGTTAATCCGAACACCCGATTATCGAAAAACTTGTTGTACTTTTAGCATGCATGGCTCCATCATTTCTCCCAACTAGTTGTTTTAATTAAAATAAAAGCTACATGTGTAAAACTGACTCTGCAAAAAGTTGAAGTTAATACAATGAAATAACTACACATTAAATGGACGAGTTATGAAAGCCAGGCTGTGTTGAAGTTGAGTAACTCCCCGTTCTCTTGAATTTAATTTAAAGTTAATTTAAATCTGAAAGTTGTCCTTATTACCATAAAAGGGGAGGGGAAAGGAAAACAATTGTTTGGACTTTTTAAACAAACAGTTGGTGGCTTGTCAACTAAGGACCTTTTATAATTACTTCACAGCCAAAATCACATGAGGACAAACTCAATTAATCTTACTCTACTTATTTTGAGAAAATATTATTTGAAATTATTTTCCACTCCATCTTAAGACCCAAAATTCTCAGGGCCAGTCCCGATTCGGTATGGCATGTTAGCACATGGTCATCCTCGCTTCAAAATGAATACATGATCAAATCCCATTTACGGTACACATTCAAATTACACTACCTGTTTTGCATTTAGACTGCGAAGTTGTACGGAACTAGCTGTAATTTTGTTTGTTTGACCGGACTAATTAATATAGAAGAAACAAATAACCTCAGTAGATTAATAGCCATCGGATGCAAATACCATAACCCCGGCCCAAAGTACTATTATGTATCTCCCACTTTATGAGATCATATATCTTAGACATGTTTAATCCGAGTCGTATATATCTTAAAACCACATAACGATCATCTTAGATATGCGTATAGTTCAATCCGATGATCATATCCGGTCTTACAAATGGGGTCTTAACTCATAACACGTCTTGTGTTTCTACGAATTTTGTCATCGTGATTGTTTGGGCCTTGCGCTTACCCACCAAAAACCTGACTTGGGCAAGGGAACTGGACCACATTTTCTTCATTGATCCAGAGATCCACAAAAGACTTGGCCAGCCCACATAATGGGCTCTTTTCCTTTACTTGGAACAAGAAAAACATGTAAGATCGACTATCCCAAACCTTGACTTGGTAAATGTATTTTCAAAGACTTACGTGGCATTTTGACATTTTCGAATTTGACAGCTGAGAATTAATCCCCCTCCAACCAGTGTCAAATCGTATTATGTTATACTAAACTCCAAATTTCGCATCCACAAGCACCTAAATTTTCTGTATCCCAAACAACTAGGTAGGCTTTTAGCTGTTGCGGCCAAATTTGACATCAATATTTCTCTGCCAAATTCAGGTATGATTTGGCTTTACATTTGACAGCAAGATCGAAAAGAGCCTTCGTGCCAAATTTGTCCGTCGAGCTATGCCTAACTCCCAAGTTGGATTATCGCCCCATTACACTACACCATTATCTATAAGGGACTCCATCACACCTATGTCAAGGCCAAAACCAGAATCCCACCGCATGTGGACTGTGCTAGTAGGATGTTTAATTCCAATAAGAAATTATAGAAACTCGAACCTTGGTATTGTCCAATCAGGTCCTGATGAGTTTTCACCACTGAACCAAGGGAAATTGACGGCCTATGACGTGTTTTGATAATTAATACCCGCCCAAAGACATGCTGAGAACATTTGTTATTGTTGAAAATGTCCTTGACGGATATTAATTATCAAAATATGTCCTTAGCCGTCATTTTCCCAAGAACTGAGCAGTCTGAACCAACCCTCATTTGTCCAGGTGGGCATTGGAACTACTTTAGGTGAGGCCTAAACACATGGCCCAATAAGATAAACCAGCCCAATTTAACATGGCATGCTTGGAAATTAAGTGGGACCAAGGCTTATATCAGGACCACCCCATTGCCACTCACGAGTTCGTTACAAATATCAAAAGGTATTTAAATAGTCAAAAAAAAAACGAGTTCGTTACGAACTTACGATAACCAATAAGATACAGCCACGTAAGATGAATACAAACAATTAGATATGGCTTTGAGGATATCTTTTGCCCCACAATAGATTTTGACGCAATATCCTCCTACTCCTATGAATACAAATGAAACCTTACTTTCTATATAACACAGGTATCTGAATTAACTTACGCACAATTCGAAAATAATTTTATAAGCTTGTATATTCGACCTTACGATGCATAAAAGAGATTTTAAAATCACTAGAATTTTGTTTAATTGGTAGCTTCAATACTTCAAATTAGTTGAAGTTATGAGTCATTTAGACACAGATCACTAGAAAAGAGAAGTAATATGAATAAGTTATATAAGCTAAACTAGGGAAAATGAACTAAATTATTCTAGTTTGAGCTCGTATTTGCTTGTTTACTAGTGATTTGTATCTAAAGTAACTTACTTGTAGATACTTTTGAAGCTCATTAAGCTTTCAAATCAAACTCGAATAAAACTACTATTTCAATCGTTTGAGTTATTATGTACTCCTATAACAAAGTCAAGCTACTAAAGATCAGTTTGATTAAAACTCATACGCTCATCCTATAAACACGATAGACTTGGACATGTTTTCGAAGCTCATTAAATATCAAAATCAAGTTTAAACAATTAATTACTGCGGTCATTTGGCTTGTTTATCAGTCGAATGAGTTGGTACTTCACTTTTTTGATAACAGCACTTTAATATTTTCCTTTTAGTGTTCAAAATACACATGACAAAAATACTAAAAAATACATAAATATTAAGGTGTAATTATAAAAAGTGAAATGTCAAAATGATTGCCCATTAATTTTCTAGCACAAATCACAAAATACGGACAAGGCATTTTTCTCTGGGATAGGATCTGACCACCCAACCTTTTCCTTTCAATGACCACCTAACCTTTCCCTTTCAAAGACGTAAAATTATACAATAGTTTGAGAGTATCGTAACATGGTACTCTGAACCACTTTACGATCACACATTCTTATGGAATCTACCACTAAGTATTTGAATCTCACAAAAACGTGTGATTATAAAGTGATCTAGAGTACCACGTAACGGTACTCTTTAACTATTGAATGATTACTCTTCAAAGACATGTCCCTCTATAAACGGAGTAAAATGCCTCTACAAACACCAGATGAGGAACAGACAGAGAGAGAGAGAGAGAGAGAGAGAGAGAGAGAGAGAGAGGAATGGGAGAGGTGGTTTCGACGGTTCTAACATGCTATAAGAGCTTCTTGTTTAAGCGCAATGGGGTGAAACGCGGTGGGCTGGAGTTGAAGGGGAAGCGTTTACCTCTAAATCCTTCAAAGCTTCAATGCCGCGTGGGAAAACTTACTCGATCAGAATCGCGATCGCCATTGATCATAAAGAACCAGATGACGAAACCGGCCACGTATTCCTCCAGAATTTCCACCGACATCCCTCTCTACGAGTCCCCTGAGGTTCTCTCTCTCTCTCTTTCTCTCTCTCTCTCTCTCTCTCTCTCTCTCTCAGTATGTAGATGTCTGTATGTACGAGAGAAAGTTTACTCGTTACAAAAATGGCATTGCCACACGCCCGGGTTGCCTAAGTGGTTTCGGCAGATGCCCAGGCTTTGGGATACTCCTCAAAGTCTAGGGTTCGATTTTCTACGGGTGAGTTGGCCGGAAAAAAAAAATGTCAAATTTTGCTATAGCAACACAAATGTCTGTGGCCTATTGGTGCACTGACTCTGAGGTATATGTGCAGTGCACACAATTGCTCAGGAATTGGAAAATTTGAAGTGGATTTGTGGGTGTCTGAATTTTGCAGGCTTCTTTCGATGATTATTTGGAGAATAAAACCAGAGTGGTCGAAGCTATTTTTCCTGACAAACGAAGAAGCCAACGGCTTAATGAGGTTTTTGCCTTCTCCTTGAAACCCTCTATCGACTTTCCGTTTTCTTCCTGTGTGTGTGCCGTGTGGGTAAATTATTCTAATTAAGCCCGGTAATATTGATACAATGAGGCTTTGAGGTTAGCTAGCCGGTGCGATTTCATCATCGGTTTCCTTGATAGCAGACGAATTTGGCTTCTCTGCAATCCGAGTTTTTTTTACTGCTTTTAGTCCGTGCAATTTAGGCAGTCCATTTTGTCTGTCATGGTCTAGATTGGCTGAAAGATTTTCACTGTTGCCGAGATTTTCAACCAAGATGCGATTGCCCTCGCCGGTCAAAACCTGAACTATGGAGAAGCTGGGTCCATAGCAGTCATGGTGTCAAACAAAGCTCGTTTTACTGTTTTAATCCTCACCGTGGAGATGGGAAAACTGTAGTTTGACCAATTAATCTGTCTCCTTGATGAACTCAAAGCAATAGGAGAGTGGCTTCTGGCTTCAAATACAGAAAAGGGCTCAATAATCAGGTCCGGTCGAATTTGCAATTTAGGTGACAGCTTTCTATTTGGGATGTTAATTTCAGAGTACCGATTTCAAACGATTTGTTGTGAGGGCAAAATACTAACCAAGCTATGTTGACTGGTCCTTTCTATGGCAAAAACTGCTGGTTGTCTTCCTCTAGGAGGTTTTTTTGTCACTCGTGTTGACTCACCTTAAGTTAAGGTTTCGTTGCTTCAGAAATGCCAGTACGGTATCCTAAACGGTAACTCGCCTCGTCAATCAAAATTGATGACAGAAAACAAATAGTTAGGGCAGTTGTCTGAAATTGTGAAGCTCAACACCATATTTCTACCCCATCATTTGTTGGTTTAATTCACACTTCAGGCCCTGCCTTAAAAGGAAATCGCACCAACCCAATGAAAATTTTCGCATTGTGGTGGTGTGACTATTTGGTTGGGGTAGATGTTAGCATCAACAAGGGGTGTCTCAACCAATTCCATTTGCTATTTTTATTGGTTCCTGGAACCGCGTAAGCTGTTATTACTACTGCAGTACCAACCAGTATTATCATAGATCTTTGATCATTGTTGATTTCCCGAACTTGATTAGTTTAGTTTCATGATTAGATTAGGGTTTCCTCCTTGTCTAGGAGCAACGCCAGGAGATGTGTGCGAGAGCTCTAATGTCACTCTCACTATTTCATTAGACAACAAGCTCGTCTGGTGTTAGGACAAGGTCTAAGTCTCACTGTATCCTTGCATGTTTTTTTTTATGCTCGGCCGCTGTATCATTACATGTTGTCGATGACGTGTGCAACATGTTGTTATGGGGCTTTTATTAGTTTCTAATGATGTATGGGATAAGTTCGGCAATGCATAACAAAAAACTTTGTGATCTCCTGTATCGAATGAATGGACAGGAAGAGTGGAGAATCGAGATGTTACCATTGCAAATCTTGTTCCTGACCGCCTGGCCAGTAATTGACATGAGGGTGAGATGTAAATCGCAAGGGATTGGTTATCCCCCTGGCATGCCCCAAGATATCTCAAAGGTTGTTGAGCTTGACATTGTAAGTCCAAAACAGAAACAATCACTTTGCATAGAGCTATTTGCCTTAATTATTTCTTGTCCTCAGGCCTTCTAATTTGGAATGCATGTTTTTCTGTATGCAGATAAGGTGGGAGCTCCAAGGGCTAGATGACATTCTCAAGCCTTCAGAATTCTCCCTTTGTGTTAAAGGGTCTTTTTACCCTGAGAGACACGGAGCAGAAAGTCAATTGAAAGGTCAATTACAGATGGACATAAACTTTGATCTTCCTCCTGTCATTTCTTGGATTGCAGAAGATGTTCGTTTCCGGGTTGTAGAATCGGTTAGGCCATCTAACTCATGCATGCAGTTTCACTCTACTTCATTTTAAATGGTCAGGTTATAACTGCAAATAAAAAGCAAGATGATCCAAAAGTTCCGAAAATCCTTTATATGTACCCTGAAAAAATGTCCATGTGAGTTTGGAAAGGAAATCTTCATGGTGTAGATTCAACTTTTCTGTAGTGTGCGTTGTACGGTTATACCCACAATGACTTGTTCCTTTACATTCGAAATTAGGGGCTCAAGAGATTGGTGGAGAACATGAAGCACAAAGTTAATGATAGCTTGTTAGCTGATTATAGCAAGTTCAAGGAGGAGAAACTCAAGGCCAAGTTTGAGCTTCTTTCGGCATCTCCAGTGATTGGTTCAGAGAGCTGGAATTAGTTCCAGAATTGATGGATACAAATGTACAAATTAGAAGAACGAGACAACAGAAGACACCTTCGATAAACCTAGCAAGTAGCGACTTTGAAAAAGTCTATTGTGTTCCCAATGTGTGTAAATTGTTAGATGGTCACCTATTTTATTCCCAGCCTGAAAAAGGAGGAAGAAGGTTTCACAGTGATGACAGTTTTTACACTACAAAGATACGAAATTGGAACAATTGTCAAATGTGAGACTGGTGAGAGTATTCTTGTGGCGTTGATATTTGGGATGTCAGGTAGATGGAAATACATTGATTTATGATCCAATTCCATTTACGATACACATTTATATTATACTGCTTGTTTTGCCTTTAGATTGTGAAGTTGTAGGGGACTATATTGGAGCTACAACTTTGTTTGTTTGACGGGACTAATAATGAAGGAATAGATAATGTCACCAGATTAATAACCATCGGATAAAATTACCACACCCCCGTGGTAGTACATATCTCACACTTGGAGGGATTATCTATCCGAGACATGTTTTATCTGAGTCTTAAGTATTTTAAAACCACATAGGGCATCTTAGATATATAATTCAAGCCTATGATCATATCCTATCGGGACCTCGAGTCACCCTTCTTGTTTGATGTCATTGTGGTTGTTTGGGCCTGGCCTGTTACCTACCAAAAACATGACTTGGGCAAGGGAACTGGACCAACTAGTTGATGAAGAAGCAGAGCAGCTCCGATCCTGATACAATTTCCTTCATTGATCTAGAGCTCTATCAAAAAAAAGATAACTACAAATGTCTTCCCGGGCCCATTTTGATCATTTCCTCTTCCTTTATTTTGATTTTGCTTGTTCGGTAGTCAGGGATAGAACTAAAAAATTTTATCCTAAAAACCAATGGAGGTAACAACAAATGCCAAAAATTGGCAAGATCTGTAGGCAGGTGCGGCTTTCTAGCCATCTATAAGGTTAGAAAAGTAGATCGTTCAACTAACGTACTATAGAGACAGATGCGCATTTGCCATATATATACAATGCACCGGCCTTAGTAAGTGATGCAGCAGTAGTAGAACCAGCCAGTCAATTAAGCGTATTATTCTGTAGTCGATCCTGTGGCCATCCCACATAATGGGCTCTTTTCCTTTCTTTGGAACTAGAAAAACATGAAAGAGCTTTTCCAGCCTTGACTTCATAAATGTCATTTTGAATACCGAAAATGTTAGAATACATGAAACTGGGTCCATAAGACTGTCCAGAAAAGGAAATAAATGGTTCAGATTCACAGTACATGAAACTAGGTCTATGAAATTGTCCAGGAAATGAAATGAATGGTCCAGATTCCAGTACTGCGAATCTGAACCATTTATTTCCTTTTCTGGACAGTTTTATGGACCCAGTTTCATATACTGTACCAACTCTCTTTGAAGACTTGCGTGGCATTTTGACATGTGCGAATTACTCCCTCTCCAACCAGTGTTAGATTGTACTATATTCTAACTAAACTCCAATCAAGCCCTGAGTTTTCACCATTGAACCAACTCCTCACTTGTCCCGAATTGGAGTTGCTCCAGCCTCCAAGTACACAGGTGGTTATTGGAACTACTTCAATGACAAAAAAAAAAAAACAAGTTCGTTACGAACTTAGAGAAACCAACAAGATACAGCCGAGAAACTAAGCTTGTCAAGTTGGTTGTTTCATTCTCCAGTGGTGGCTTGAGTTCAACTTTCACGGAAAGCAGGTTTGGGATTTAGGGTTATAGATAGCCCCTGAACTTTCCGTTGACTAACATATTAATGTCTTGCTAACCTCCACTAATGTATACTATATGATAACAAAAAAAAATACAGCCAATTAAATATGGCTTTGAGGATGTCTTTTGCCTTTCCTTTTTACAACAAATTTTGATGCAATATCCTCATACCCCCATGAATACGCACTCATTCTTCTTTTTTTCCTGATAACTCAGGTATGCAGACCAGCTCACTCGCACCTCGACTAATTTTTTAAGCTTGTAAACTTACTCTTTAAGCTTGTATATTCGGCTTTACCATGAATAAAGGAAATTTCAAAATTAGCATAGTTTTGTTTGATTGGTAACCTTAATAGTACTTCAAATTGGTTGAAATTGCATGACTCATTTAGGCACAATTCACTGAAAAAACAAAATTCATATGAATAAATTGTATAAGCTCAACTAGGGGGAATGAACCTTTTCGAGAGTTTGAGCTCGTATTCACTCGTTTACGACTGATTTGCTATCTAAACTAACCGATAAAGAATATGCTTTTGAAACTTATTAAGTTTTCAAGTCAAACTCGAACAAAACTACTACTTCACTCATTCGAGTTTATTATGTTTAACAAAGTGAAACTACTCAAGATCACGTCGATTAGAAGTGAAACTGCTCGAGATCACATTGATTAAAACTCATACGCAACTGACTCACCTCATTTGTCTTGTTTATCAGGTGGATGACCGAGTAATTTTCTCGCAATTGTGAAAATACGGACAGGGCATTTTTCTTAGGGTAGGAGCTGGCCACCCAATTAAACCTTTCCATTTAAGACACGTCTCTCTCTCTCTCTCTCTCTCTCTCTCTCTCTCTCTCTCTCTCTCTCTCTCCCTCTCTCATAACCGTTCATTATTTTCATGCAATCTAATTGGATTTTGGTCAAGATGGTATTGCTTCTTTCATACTCAAAAACTACCTAATAAAACATAAGAGTGATGGGACCACATAAACACAAGTTGAAAGAAGAGATGAGATTCATTTGATCTAAAGGCTGATGTGTGCTCTCTAACTCTCTTAAGAAAATACCCATACTCTTACAAATATATTACAAAAATGCAATTGATTTTTTTTACCCAAATCAGATTCTGTTGAAAGCTAAAAAAAAAAACCCTACTTCTGTTGGCGTTTTGGTTTCTCTCTCGGCACTTCAAATTTGGGCAAACAACTCTCTCTCTCTCTCTCTCTCTCTCTCTCTCTCTCTCTCTCTCTCTCTCGACACCGCTCTTTCGAATCTCCGGTGAAATCTTTCAAATTTGGGCCAACAAAGCTGCATGGAATGTTCCTTTCCCGGCGATATCTTTCAAAACTGTCGAGTTTCGTGGACGGTGGGAGCTAGACCAAGAAAGTTTCGTGAAAGCAAATCTATTTGGAATTTTTTTAGAGTTAATTGGGATTTTTTTTTGAATTTTTGGTCTCTGTTTTTCTTTGAAGTTTTGGTGTCAGCAAAGGGGGTCTAACAAAAACCATATCCATTTGGAAGAAAGCCTGCGAACTGCGTGGACGATGGGCCAAAAAAGCTCCTTGAAAGAAAGGTATTTAGAAATTTTTGGAGTTTATTGGGATTGGGATTTTTTTGGATTTTCGTCTCTATTTTTTGTTTTTGGAGTTTTGATGTCTGAAAGCAAAGTCAATGCTCTATTGGGATCATCGTTGGCAGTTTTTGGTGTAAGAAATGTTCTTTGTAGCTAGCTTAAAAATTTAGTTGGTGGAGTGCCGTAAATATGGATAATTTTCTGTCGTGCTACTACGAAGACGATCACATGCTACACACTAATGAATCGATTTAGTATTTAAGCCACTAGCTAACAAGTGCCATAGGCACATGCAATTCTAACTGGGGTGTGTAGTGCCATAAGCACGGGTAAACACTAGTATCTTTATGAAAAGGGACAGTCATTTTTCACTTCGTAAACAACGATTTACCATATTTTATTAAATCATGATCTTACCAGAATTGTCCAGAACCTCCATTATTAATTTGCACACACAGGGTCAGTCCGGATGTTTGGATTGTCCAAGTCCGACCCCTAACTTGATTGCCCTCTTACTATTAAGGGCTTGCTTGGATGGAGTAAAAAGGGGAGGTGAAAAATAAGAGGGGGTATATGGAAGGGGCCCACCCCTTTTCCCCTTGTTTGGCAGCCAATAAAAGTCCATGATAATTTCTTACCCCTCCATCTTTTTCCTCTGTTCTTCGGTTTCTCCCGTATTATATTTGGGCACCTTATGAGGTGCCTAAAAATTATCCGGTTGTGGAGGACATTTTGTGGACTAAAATACCCCTTGTTATCCCCTTTCTTCATCCACCATTCAACCAACTTCTACTCTTCATTTTATCAAAAATCATACTTTTCATTCAAACCTATCCTAAAACTCCTTATTTGGAGCTCTTAATTTTTTAACTATATTTTTTAATATATAAACGATGTAAAGAGGTTGAAAAATTAAGTGTTCCAAATTTTAATCCATTTGAACCGGTGCCAAGATCTTAGTTTTCTGATCATTTTATCCTAAATGATCATGATTAAATTTTGACTCCAGGACTCTCATTGAATAGCCCTAAAAAAGTCGTAGAATCAAATATCTCTTAGGGCTAATCAACAAGAGCCCTAGAGTCAAAATTTAATTATAATCATTTAGGATAAAATGATTAAAAAGCTAAGATCTTCGCACCGGCTCAAACGGATTGAAATTTGGAACACTTAATTTTTTTACCATATTTTTTAAGTATATAAACTGTCTAAAGAGGTTGAAAAATTAAGTGTTCCAAATTTCAATCCGTTTGAACCGGTGAAAAGATTTTAATTTTCTGATCATTTTATCCTAAATGGTCATAATTAAATTTTGACTCTATGGCTCTCGTTGATTAACCCTAAAAGATATTTAATTTTAAGACTTTTTTAAGGCTAATCAATGAGAGTCCAATAGTCAAAATTTAATTATGAGTATTAGGATAAAATGATCAGAAAAGTAAAATCTTTTCACCTGTTCAAAGGGATTGAAATTTGGAATACTTAATTTTTTTTTAAAAACCAAATTTTATAATTTTTTTTAATAATAATACTAAATTGTTAATTTGTTAGTAGAAATAAATATTAAAGCTTAAATTGTGAAAGAATAATTAAGAGACTGCACAAGGGCAAAATAGCCATTTGATAGCTTCTTATATCATTTACCCTTCCTTATACACCCTATTAATTCTCCATCCAAACCAAGTATTATTTAATCCTCATTCTTTAATACCTCATCCAAACAACCTACTATTTAATCCCCCTTACATAAACATCACATCAATATGAGTCATCCCTTATTAATTAATACCCCCTACTATTTTTTCCCCCTTATTAACTAATACCCCCAATTTTTTCCCCGCATCCAAACGGACCCTAAGTTATAAACTCAAACCTTTGTACTACATCTTTGTCAAAGTATAGATGAGAAAATCTTTGTCAACTTTTGTACTACGATTTACCTCTTATATATTCTGTATATCTACACTATATCTCATTATTACGATAAAATACTAAAATTGGTAGAAAAAAGTTTTAACATTATTAACAATTAACTAAATAAATACACATATATATTTATTTATTATTTGTATAAAATAAATATATCACAGTCCAATTCGGTTAATTCACGATTCCGTAATGAAAATTCGTGAGTCACGGTTTTCTAATTTTTCAATTCATGTCCGGACCATTAATCCAAGGACAAAATCCGAAAGATACGAATCGATTCTATCCTGCCCGATTTCACGGTAGATCGAATTTTTTCAACAGCCCTACTTCTTTCTATTGCCGTCATTTCCTTATGAACTATTATAATAAGAATAAAGAGGTGTTCTTCTTAAAAAAGCCAATGGTTTTTTTCGCCAAAAATAAGCCAAATAAAGCCACATAAAGACGAAAATAAGTCAATAAGCCACTTTTTTCGTCTTTATTAAAAAAAATTAGATTTCGGTCAAAAAATTTTACTTTTTAGATTTCTCTCGTCGTGAGAATGTAATAACCCCCAAAAAATTGACAATAAGCCAAGTGATAAGAACAAAAAATAATCTACTTTGGCCTATTTAAAAGAACAACCCCTAAGACTATCTTCGAAACCTAGGAAAAAAGCACTTGTCTATAAATAGACCTTGATTTTTCACGTTACTTTTCATCGATTAAAGAAAACACAAGATGCCGATGATAACCAGATTGATGGAGGCACCTATCCGGCTTCGTGAAAATTGTCAATCTCTTTTTTATCAAATACGTTTACTTTTAAGTATAAATAATAATGACTTCTTCTACTTTAATTCTATATAGACTCAGAAGCCTATAAAAAATAATTAAATTACAACTCGATATAAAATGTGTTTTATCGTACGGAATTGTTAATACAATTAATGTTGTGTTTGGATGAGTTTTTGAGATATTTTGAATTTATTTTGGGGGTAATAAGTGAAGAGAGAAATTAAGGTAATAATTGGAGATTTAAGTAATGAGCGGAAAAAAATAGAGAAAAAAATGAGAATAATAATTGAAGATAGGAGTAATAATTGGAAAAAAAATTAGGATAATAATTGAAAGTATGAATAATAAGTATTTTTTGAGTTAAAATTTTTTTTCAAAAAACAAACCAAACGAAGCATTAAGACTTCGAAATTTGCTCCTGACACGTATTTCGCTCTATATAAACAGAGCAATGCCTCTGCAACACCAGAGGAGAGAGAGAGAGAGAGAGAGAGAGAGAGAGAGATGGGAGAGGTGGGTTTGACGGTTCTAACATGCTATAAGAGCTTCTCGTTGAAGGGCATTGGGGTGAATTGCGGTGGAGTACTGGAGTTGAAGGGGAAGCATTTGCCTGTAAATTACCCTTCAAAGCGTCAATGCCATGATCAGCGAAAAATTACTCAATCGAAATCACGATCGCCATTTGTCATAAATAACCAGATGACCAAACCCGCCACTTATTCCTCCAGAATTTCCACCGACGCCCCTCTCTTCGAGTCCCCTGAGGTTCTCTCTCTCTCTCTCTCTCTCTCTCTCTCTCTCTCTCTCTCCATATGTATATGTAGATGTTTATATGTACGAGAGCAGGTCTACTCGTCACAAAAATAGCATTGCAGAAGCCATTTGACTTGATATACTATGTAGGATGCAAACGAACCGAGCTGTCTCAAGCTCGATATTCGTGAGCTCAAGTTTTAGGCTCGTATAGCAAACAAGCCGAGCTCAAGAATGTAAAGCTTAGCTCCAAAAAGATTGTAGAGACCCGTCCCTAATTTTAATTTATTTATTTATGTAGTTACGTGGAATTATAATTAAATAATTTTGTGCGCAATGAATTTTATTTTATACATGTAGATGTATGTTTGGTCGTGCGGGCTCGATTGCATGGGCCAAAGGACGAGAGTGTTGGGGGACCCACGGTGGGTAACTTTTATGAGTAGTTACCATTTATTTTTATAGCTCATGGGATATGTTCTAGTCTTTTATTTAAGAGCGTAATGGAATACTCGTATATTTTTGGCTTGTAAGACTTGCAAACTTTTATTTTGGGTCATAAGAACTTGAATTGCGAGATATATTAATTTGGTAATGTTAATTTGGATATTGGAAGAATAGGGCCTGGAAGTGTATTAGATATATTGTATTTTGGAGTTTATTTGTAATAAAAGGCGGGTTGTGACAGAATGGTATCAAAGCTTTAGGTTTGAATACCTTGGAACCGTGGGAGGAGACTTAGTCTTATTTGGGCGTCTTTCTCTTATTATGTTAGATGTGATATGTGCTTATTGTTAAATTCTATTTTTCGGCTATGTGCTTGGAGCTCTAGGTTAGAATACCATAGGGCCATGGGTACTTTACTTTGATTGCAACGTTGCTTTCTAGATGAAAGCGTTTTTGTGATTGGGTGTTTATGTGTAAGTTAATAACATTGGTAAAGATATGTGTTAAGTGAATGACGTGTATTTTAACTATGTGTTGAATGAAAATACATGTTAGGATGCTATGTGTTTAGATGCTAGGTGACCTGTTTGATAATTTTGACATCCTAAATCCTAACCCTTGCAATATTTCTTCTTCCTTGGCTCATTTGATTCTTGTCTCAGTTGCGCGACTTGTTTCTTAGTTTGTTTCCCTTGGTCTGAAGTCTTTCATACCTTTGACCTGTCTTGGTTTTCATTATCTAGATTGGCTATCAAACTGTCATTCCTTTGATTATCTTGTACTATTTGAATTTTACTATCACAGTATCCTGAGGTGCATCTATTACTGTTGATGGCTCAAGTGCTGGCATGTGCTTCTTGCCCCTTTGCTTTAGCTATCCTATTGACCGTCAATGCACTTGGTATCAATATCTCTATTGATATTGTTGGTGTTTGCTATTGGCAATCTTACTCAAATTCTTGTACTGTTGCTACTACTTATTGGAGTTCAATTTGATCATGCCATATTCAATAATGCCAAAAAAACAGATGGTGCTATCATGTTCAGGTTTTGTTGCTATTGTTGCTTTCCCTGGTGTCAAAATCTAATGTCATATCTCGGTTCAGATACAACTTGTTTGGAGTGTTACGTGTTGTTAGTCTGGCCTTATATTGTTCAGATACATCTTGTTTGGAGTGTGACCCGTTGTTAGTCTAGCCTTGTATCTTTTTAATTGCCTTGGTTCTGCCTTACTGTGTTATCTCTCTTTGGCTCAAACATTTAGTTTACCTTGTACTCGTCTCCTTTGCTAGAGCATTTCATTTGCTGAAAAAAAAAATCATTTACTTCGACTTATGGAGCTGTAGAAAGATCATATGGTTAATCATTCCAATTCAAATCCTTTGGATGTTCAAGAGCTGGTATATGGAGATCATTGCTTAGACTTCTTTGAGTTTTGACTTGTTCATTCCAATGGCCAGCATCTTGTAATCTCTTTGTACTCTTGAGCTTTTTCGGGTAATGAAGCTCAGATGTTTGATTTGTGATGCGTTCGGCCGGCGCAACTTCAAATTTGATATCTAGCTTAGTTTCCAGTGCCATTATTTTTCGTGGTTGGATCCTTCCATTTTGATGGCCCAAACATACCCATGCAAACCTCCTTCCATTGAAACTTGCATATAATTTCAAAGTCGCAATCATTTTGAAACCTGGTTAGTGTTGTGGTGTTTGTTATGTGACTTATGTGCTAGAAACTTTTGTGTTAGATTTTTGAGTTTTTCGGAAGGGTTGCTTGTGTTAAGCAGAGTTCGCCTACACTAACAATTATCAATCGAGCATTTAGTGGCAGCCTTTGAAAGCTTCTACGAAGATTGCCGATTTGTTAGACCTATTGGGAAGACGATGGTTAATGGCCAGACTTAGTACAGAAGACCATCAAGAAGGTTGCTAGGATTCGGCAACGACTAATTACTGCCAATGTCACCAAAAGAACTACACAGATTGAGGGAAGACAACTCTTGACGTTGAGAACTCAAGATTGATGATGACAACTTTTGCGAAGACAATTGAATGCGAGTCTTACGTGAGAACAACATCCCATTTATCACTCAAAGAAGCCATGTGAGAGTCAGAAATCAAATTATGTTGACCTATCTTAGCTTCTTTTTTTTTCTTGATGTGCGTGGTGAATTTCAGGGATGAAATTCCTTAAGGTGGAGAGATTGTAGAGACCCGTCTCTAATTTTAATTTATTTATTTATGATGTGGTTACGTGGAATTATAGTTAGAAAATTTTGCGCGCAATGAATTTTATTCTATATATGTAGATGTATGTTTGGTTGTGCAGGCTCGAGTTCATGGGCCACAGGACGAGAGTGTTGGGGGACCCATAATGGAATACTCGTATATTTTTGGCTTGCAAGACTTGCAAACTTTTATTTTGGATCGTAAGAACTTGAATTGCGAAATATATTAATTTGGTAATGTAAATTTGGATATTGGAAGAATAGGGCCTAGAAGTGTATTAGATATACTCTGTTTTGGAATTTATTTGTAATAAAAGACTGGTCGTGACAAAGATCGGCTCGTTTAGCAAATGAACCCAACTCGGTTTGTTAAGGACTTGGCGCTGATCAGCTTGAGCATTGCAAAGCTCAGCCCGGGTCGGCTTCGTTTGCACCCCTAACACGTGGACAGGGGGAGTGTGCTGTGCTGCACAGCCTCCTGTGAGGCTTTTCCGACATCGGTCCGACGATCGAAGACGTTCACCGCGTAGAGCTCGTCGAATTCTTCATGCACACCAAAAATCAGCTCGATCAAATATCATTAAGGGACTCATCGGAACATATATAACTTGAAAAACAATGAATCCTAATGGATATGAAACACTAGATCAAAACCACTAAATCAATTTTTTTTCAAGTTATATATGTTCCGATGAGGCCCTTAACGATATTTGATCGAGCTGATTTTTGGGGTGCATGTAGAACTCGACGAGCTCTACGCGATGAACGTCTTCGATCATCGGACCGATGCCGGAAAAGCCTCGCCGGAGGCTGTGCAGCACAATGCTGCACAGCACACTCCCCCTGTCCCTAACACGTTGGGTGCTATTTCGGCTAAAGTAACAGACCAATGAATTAAACTCGTCTCTGTTTTCAATGCAAATTAAATGACTCGGATGAAGTGGGAGAATGAAAATGCTATCTTTGGTCCCACATTTGAATCATTTGATGATGGCTTTGTAATTTTCTGGCGGGTGACTCAGATTTTGGCAAAAAAAACAATTTGTCAAATTTGAGGTATATGTGCAGTGCACACAATTGCTCAGGAATTGGAAATTTTGAAGTGGGTTTTGTCATTTGTGGGTGTCCTAATTTTGCAGGCTTCTTTTGACGAATACTTGGAGGACAAAACCAGAGTGGTCAAAGCAATTTTTCCTGACAAAAGAAGAAGCCAACGACTTAACGAGGTTTTTGCCTTCTCCACGAAACCCTCTACTTTCCTTTTTCTTCTTGTGTGTGTGCCGTGTGGGTAAAATTAATCACAACCACCTTCGTGATCTTCCCGTATCGAATGATCGAATGGACAGGAAGAGTGGAGAATCCAGATGTCGCCGTTGCAATTCATGTTCCTGACCGCCTGGCCGGTGATCTACATGAGGTTGAGATATAGATCGCGAGGGATCGGTTATCCCCCTGGCATTCCCCGAGATATCACGAAGGTTGTTGAGCTTGACATCGTAAGTTTGAAACCGAAACAATCATTTTCCATAGAGCTATTTGCCTAGGTTATTTCTTGTCCTCGAGGCCTTCTAATTTGCAATGCAAGTTTTTCTGTTATGCAGACAAGGTGGGAGCTCCAAGGGCTAGATAACATTCTCAAGCTTTCAGAATTTTCCCTTTGTGTTAAAGGGTCTTTGTACCCCGAGAGACGCGGAGCACGAAGCCAGTTGAAATTTCAATTGCAGATGAACATAAGCTCTGTTCTTCCTCCTGTCCTTTCGTTGGTTCCTGAAGACGTTCGTTTCGCGGTTGTAGAATCGGTTAGACCGTCTAACTCATGCATGCAGTGTCACTCTACACGATTTTAAATGGTCACGTTATAATCAACTGCAAATAAAAAGCAAGATTATCCAAAAGTTCCGAAAAAGTCTTTTGTAACCCGAAAAAGATGTCCGTGTGAGTTTCGAATGGAAATCTATACGGCGTAGACTCAAACTTTTTCTATAGTACGCGTTATACGGTAATACCCGCAATGATTTGTTCCTTTACATTCGAAATTAGGTGCTCAAGGCATTGGTGGAGGACATGAAGAACAAAGTTAACGGTAGCTTGTTAGCTGATTATGGTGAGTTCAAGAAGGAGAAACTCAAGGCCAAGGTTTGAGCTGCTTACCGCTAGCTCCAGTGATTGATTCAGAGAGGTGGAATAGTTCCAGACTCGATGGAAACGAAAGGACGAATTAGAAGAACGAGACAACAAAAGACGCCTACGATAAAACTGTTTTATTAAGTAGCGACCTTGTAAAGAAGGTTCAGTTTATTGCGTACGTGTGCAAGTCGAATCTTAACAAAATAAGCCGGAAGCTATATGTTGGCAACGCTTTGACTTGCAAAAAGCATTGCTTAGTGGAGATGCGGGGGATCGAACCCCGTGCCTCTCGCATGCAAAGCGAGCGCTCTACCATTTGAGCTACATCCCCTTTTATTGATGTTTAACTTCCAAACCGCTATTTATATCTATTTACGGTATATGGTTTGTTTGTGTTGAGAGCTCGTACACAGCAAATAGAGAATTGCACGTGGTTAGTTGGTCTAAGTTCATTGGTAGATTTGCTCCCTACACAATTAATTGGCATTCAAATCTTATGGCCAAACTGCAAAAAAGTCGTAATTTATTGTGAATTAATTCTGTAGTCCCAGACTCTCAGCGTAGATGATCTGCCTTTGACCGGACCAAAGAAGAGATTAGTTACAATGCGCATCAGCTATACCTGCATTATTGGACTATGATCGTTGGAGAAAAAAACAATTATTACTCCATCCGTCCCCATTTAAATGTCTACTACGGTTTTGCGTGCATTTTCAACGGCTTATATCTCTCAATATATATTCCTAAAAATATGCAATATGGATCTTGTTTGATAGATCTCAATTTTTTCTGTAAACAATGATTTCGAAAACATAAAACATAATATACGTCGAGAGATATAAGTCGTTGAAAATATACGTAAAACCGTTGTGAACAATTAAATAACGACGAAGGGAGTATAAATTTATGATATGTTGAGTGCATGTCGTTTACTAAGACAGGAGATCGATGCCAAGAAGGTTCATATTCATTTTTCTGGAAAATTCTAAAATCAAGAGAAATTCAATATTGAGAGTAAATATATTTCTGGGCAGAGAAAGCACTCAATCTTGATCGTCCAAAAGTGTACGGCTATGATTAGTTGGTGCTGTACAGACAGCACCTCTGTCTGTAAGACAGTCTCTCCTGGGTAAGGTGTTGAGGTAGAGAGAGAAAAATCAATAAGTGGAGAGATTTCTTCACAACATTCAAAGACCAAAAACAGGGTTTGAGGTCCATATCGAAAATATAGTTTTGTAACCGACAATTACCCGACTTTTTGTAGGTGTAATAGCTCAGAAACCCCATTGGAGCAAAGGGAGGGCTTCGTTCGTAGCCCTTTCCGAACTAGGGAACACATAAAAAGGAGACTTTCGAGTGAATAGTCAGTAGTACTCTCCTGCAGTTATAGGAGTGCATCAAAGCAATTTTCCAGTAGAAGAGTTGCAACGTTTGAAACGAAATCTATTTCCCCATTTGAAAGAAGGAAAGAAAGAAATCCCAAAGAAATGCAATGTATTGCCGCATCAAAATACCACTGAATGCGAATGACTAGTGGGAGGTTTGGGGTTTTCTTGGAGTCGTTCCATTCTTCCCTTCTGTTGGAGTAATTATAGATCAATGATCGATTATGGAATTCAAAAAAAGGGTGCAACACGAAGACTTTTTAGGACAATACTTCTGATGGGATTCGGACATTCGGTGCATTAAAGTTTCAAGCCAACCAACAAAGCCTTTTGGCAACGACAGAACCAAAGCAACAACAAAGCCTTTTGGCACAACTACTCCAAGCCAAACAACAGAGCCTTTTGGCACGACAGAACCAAAGCAAATAAACCAACAATGTCTTCTTCCATTACTACTCCGAAGCAAAACCAACAAAGGAAACAGTAGGGGATCACTAAAAAATGGCTAGGAAGAGAAAATCTGGTGAATGGGCAGCTGAAGAAGATCCAACGAAGGAAATTTGGCATGGTAAGAAACGGTGAAGGAAGTGAAAGGTCTGATCAATCATACGACTTTTGCTATTCAAAACACAGACCGCCAAGGAAGGATGACTGAAGGATTTTGGATGTGGACGCAATTCATGCTAATCTGATAGAGATGGAAGGAAAAAAAAATACTAGGCTTCTAGGACTTCAAAATTCCGTATCAATTCTTTGCAAATCACTATTTCTGTAATTCTCGCAAGTTTCCCAATTCATCATGAATGCATATGACGAAAAACAGAAAACAATGGAGTGGAAGTCAAGTGTCAGGGGTTCAAACCTCACTAAGTAGTAAGTCCAACTAACAATGCTGACTTTCGCCGTGAAAAGAAGGAAAACAGAAACAATGTAAAGGACTTCAGTTTAAGTTTCATGAGCATTTTAGAATGTCAGAAACAAGGGCTGAAACATTCTCTTTGTGACTTTCCAAGGGGGAAAAGAGCCAAAAATGATCACTTCACAGCATAATATGTAATGCCAAAATGTTAGAAGCTAATCAGAGGATGATAATATGTAATGAAAAAATGACCAAAGAGATTAGGTTTCCGTCACAGATGGAGCCTGAGAATGTTGGGCAACTGGAATGAGGAACACTCACTCATGGCGTAGCCGAACTGATTGTTATTCTTCTCCATCTGTCGTTTTCAACATTACTGTTTAGTAACAAAGTGGCTCTCATTTAGTTTATTATTTCCATCATATAGGTAAATAAAGACTTGTACTGGTTACTCCCCTCCATAAGGGTTCTATCATATATCCATACTATAGTGAGAGTCGTGAGACGCGAGTAGATAACCACTGAAGATCAACTACATAGTCATAGCTATATCACAAACAAATAGATCCCAGGTTATGAGACGAGACACGGGCAAAACTAATAAACCTCATGGATTCAACTGTCCCTTAAACTAAAG
Organism: Rhododendron mucronatum var. ripense; assembly: GCA_019656295.1. Lineage (NCBI taxonomy): Eukaryota > Viridiplantae > Streptophyta > Magnoliopsida > Ericales > Ericaceae > Rhododendron > Rhododendron mucronatum. The sequence continues at coordinate 791,022 of BPLT01000014.1, read as the reverse complement.
GTAAGTCTACAATTGATCCCCAAAACAATATCCTCTATCATTTTTTCAATAAGCAAACAGTATCCTTCTATTATCCGCTTAAGATTTTCATTAACCAGAGACGGGTATATGGACTTACCTCGAAAAAGTAGTCATTAGCGGGAAAGAGTTTCAGCTATCCTAAAGGTTTGAACCTGCAATTCTTGTATCCTCACCAAGGATCATTAACAGATGATCATATCAAATATTCCAAATATGCAGTTCAGCAGATTGATGTTAAACCATTTCCCATAATAAGCCCAAATCATCGGGGATGTGGATCAGTTTATAGCTGAATTCAGAGCTTCACATTGGCATCAGAAACATATGTAAGACCAAACAAATCAAGCAAAAGCTAAATAAAGGTGACATAAGCATTTCCAGTATTTTTCAAATACAGAAACTTCACTAGGAATGAGTTTGAAAGCATAAAGCAAACAGATGTACATTGGTCTCCCTGATTATACAAATTCTGACAAAAAGTGGCTGTGTACACCAGCAATATACATCCATTAGTTCGAGTAATCAATAGTCAGGAATGGAAGCAAAGCGATACCCTGCAGCACCCCTCCATGAGTAATATGCGATTCGAGTCTCGTAAAATCCTGTAGTCGAACGAATTGATCATAAATTATGAGATTTTAATCTTTCTTTCCCTTCTAGGAAAGATAGTAATCGTAGATAAAATGAAATTCCACAATGACAGCAAATCCTTCGCATATCATTTGAGGATACAAATTTGGTTTATACCCCAAAATTTATTTTGGTTAGACTCATTAGCAGAAAAAAGAAACACATTGAATCTGTCTATTACCACAGCTTACTTTGACGTTCCCAATTTCAATCAATATCAACAGGTTCTCCACTCTCCAGAGACTGATGGGAAACAAGAGGATACAGCGTGCACAAGTACATTGAATAATTACCAAGGCTATTTCAATATAATTCCAATAACACAGACTGTATACAATCAAATAGGTGCCCCTTAAGCTCTGTTGCCTTAATTCGGCAATTCATTTTGTGCCCTGCAGAAAATTTCCATCTTCATTTTATAAACCACTTGCAGTTCACCACTGGTGGGGATAGAGATCACTTTTCAGACATCACACAATCCCTTAAAGAACAGACTATAATCTGTTTAACTTGAGGGGGAAGAGGCATGGAGGCTAGGAGCAGAACAGACTATAATCTGTTTAACTTGAGGGGGAAGAGGCATGGAGGCTAGGAGCACTGCTAGGGAGTATCGAGATTTGAAAAAGTTCGAAATCTAATTCCTAGCACTTAAGAGCAACCAGTCTTCATCAGAATATTACATCAGCAAGCAAAAGTTTTAAGGAAAACTTTCTGACATCAGCTGAACAGAGAAAATCTAGTTGACAGTTGGAAGTAAAATTTAAATTGCCACTTAAGAGGCAATATTTATGGAATTGGACCCAAAAAAATCGTTCAGATTTGTTATCGATTAGGTATCAGTGGGAACATAAAGATAAAAGAGTTAACGACGTATCAAATCAACCAAATTTCGGGGAAATGGTGGAATTTTGCCAGCGGTATGGAAAGTCACTCAAGTAATAAGATAAGAAAAGACTAGCGATCATCAGAGTCTACGTATTATGGCATTGTTAAAAAGCAAATTACTGTGCTTATTTTCAACTCCCCGAAGCATTTCGTTGCTTACTGCGCTCTTCCAGATTTTCTTTTAAATCACTATACACGCAATTCCTGATAGGCAGGAGTCGATTCTCCTTTTCTCTTCAGGATGCAAAAATTGTGTGTTGTGCAAAGTTTTTAGATTGGTACAGAAGAGTTAAACAAAAAACGAGCTCAACAAGCACCAGTTTTTCCCCCTTTTATTTGACTGGATAAACTAAACAATTTCGATTGTTTTTCAAGGGCCACAGGAAGACGAAGGCTCCCCTGGCCTTGGTTCCTTCACCTTCCAGTGAAAAATAATGACAAGAATATTCAGCCAAAAACACTTCTGAAATTAACGACCTTTTTACTCTCTCGAACATTCAACGCTTTTTTGGTTGGGCCTTTCGGACTCAAATCCCTACAAAATGTCGGGATAATTCCTCTAAGGTAGGTGTGAGTCGTCATCAAGATAAGTAGAATAGAGGTAACTAGCTAGTACAAATGAAACTTCATAAGTGAGGTCATCCTACTTTATCCATTCATCATAAGAACAGATTCTGTCGCAGTGACAACCTAGATCGAATGTACAGGAAACCCGATTTTTCAATGATATCTGACAGACTTACTCTAAAACTTGTGGAGTACCAGTTTTGAAATGACATTTTGGGTTTGTTCTCAAGATGTGCAACATGCTTAACCTACTCATGTTTTAAGTCAATTCACAATACTACTTTGCAGGGGCGGACGTAGGGAGGTGCAAGCGGAGGCCCGGGCCCTGCACCGCTCCCAATTATCCCGCCAATTATACTATATTTTCAAGTTAATTTGGAAAATTTCTATAGGATTGGCCCGTACAAGTCTCTTGAGTGAAGAAAAAAAAAAGTTCATAAATTTCCTATATATGTGGAAAAACCCACTAAAGTTTCAAGTTATCAACCATTTTTCAGACATGGTAATATATGTACACAATCTCGTCTTCTTTTCAAAACTAGTAAGTAGCAATACTTGTATTATTGACTATTTTTTTTTTCTTATTAATGTAAATATACATGTGATTCGGGCCCCCGCTGAGTACAAATCCTGTGTCCGCCACTACTACTTTCAAATTATGGGTACTTCCTGAGCAGTGGCAGCTCCATAAAATCAACACAGGAGGGGAACTCATTATTGAAACCTTGGAAATATTTTTTCACAATCAAGCACAATATTATTTTCCAGTCCAAGTTTCACAGGTTGTAGAATGGATTTCCTAACCAAACTAAAAAGCACTTATTTTCATGTGCAATTAACAGTATTAAAAAAGAATCAGAAGTCCTAGATTTCAAGATCATAAGAAGATTTCAAGATCATAAGAAGATTTCAATAACACTTATAGGTTACTTTTGTAAATTTAAGACTCAAAAGAGTAATTAATATGATAATTACTAAATAATTGGAGGAACTAATAATAATCTTTGAGGGAAAATATGAAAACATATTGCAAACTTGGAGGGGTACAAGAACAAGAATTGGCAATTTAGGGGCAAGACCCCCATGATGTGAATGTGCATCCACTGTTCTTGAGCCTGTTCTCTCTCCACGTTCTGATTACTTCAGCACACACTAGCCCCGAGCAAATGAATACAACAGCCCATTAGTTTTACTTGAGCAACTAAGGAAATGTTTTAATGTCATGTAATAATTGGCTCGTATATTATGTTTATGGTATTTCAAAACACAAAGTTTGCACAACAGGAGGAGGACCCAGGAAGGCAGGTTTCTTAAGGCTCTGCATGCCAATCTCATTTAAGGAGAAACAAAGGCTCAATTCAATTTGTCAAGATAAATAATTTTGATTCAACGCATGGTTCATCAAGGAGCAAATAAAAAGTTATCCAATTTGAGACACATGTACTATTTTTTTAACATACCTGGGAGGAAGGTGAGAATTCCAAGTCCTAAAAGGCCATAACCTTGAGACCGATCTCCTCCCATGTGGCCTGTGAAGATGAAGTAGGAGAGAAAGAGAAGCATGCATCCAAGAGAGAGCAAGAAAAGTGCAAGGGCAATGGATTTCCAAGGTACTTTGTCAAAGGACTTTGGTGCATAGTCATATCGAGGATCGTATCCACCAACAACATAGTCATCTTCATCAGCAGCAAGACGAGTATAACGAACGTTGCGCTTAGTTGCCATACTAGTCATATTGCAACTTTTCTAGTTGTTGTTAAAGACGTGCCTGTGAATACCTTGAGCTCTACAGAGCAATGAGCAATGATCCAAGGCCCAAGCAGCTTCAGAAATAAAGGAATAAAAAGAACAGATAAACAAAATGCCATGAGAGCAACAAAACGTGAGCCAAAAAGTTAGATTTTTTCCCCGCCCTTGCACGGGTTAAAGAGAACCGAGGAGATAAACACAGATAACCGGACAAGTAAAATTTAAAAAAAGCTGGAAGGCAAGGCAACTCAGCAGACAGAGACCACAGGGGAAATTGATTCTCTCCTTGAGAAGACATGCATGACTTTTTAATATGTAAAACACCAACTCAGCCTTCAATGTCTTCTTCCCATTTCAATAACACCTCCACAGTATCCAACAAAAGTGACGACCTAAGAAATATTCGGTGCTTTTTTGGAATTGTCTAGTCCTCATAATTCATCCTATTTGTCGTTACGTTCTTAACATAGTGATAAAGATCACATCATACAATCCAATATCGATTTAACTTTCCATAAAAATCAAAGTAGAATCTCACGACTAGTAGGATCTTATTGCAATGATTAAGAATGTAGGAAGCAGAACTAGAATCCTAAAGTTGAGACTATATCTGTGATCTTGTTTCCATCTCTCTAACTTTGTTACTCACCCATTTACTCAAATGATAAATAAAACTCACAACTCAATCAACATTGCAAGTCAATCAATAACAATTTGCACCTTTTGAAGCTAACTTTAACAAATTCAGCTAGTTTGTCTGAACCTAAATTTGGTTAAGTCGTGAAAACAGCAGATGAATTAGGAAAGCATGATCCACGAACTCGAGGACCGTACCCTGGGTAGAAGCCTAGAAAGTAACTATTTCAGACGGTGCCCGATACACATCTGGTTCACGAAGATAATGAAGAAAGCCCTGAATTTGATAACTGTTACGAATTACTCCCGTTAATTGGAAGTTTAAAATTCACAGTCACAGGACTTCATATTCAGGAGAGATTATTAGGATCGGATGAATTCACCGGCGACAGCAGCGGCGATGGAGGGAGGGAAGCGGGACGATGACGTAGAAAATGGGAAAATGGAGTGAGAAGGGCTTGTTTGACAACTTGGAATCGGGATGGATACTTTTCGGGTCGCTTCGGGTCTCTAGACTCAACATTCCCTGGGACCGAGAGAAGGTTGAGCCTAAAGACCCGAAGCGAACCCCGTTCAAAACACCCGACCCGAAAAGTATCCGTCCCGATTTCAAGTTGCCAAACAAGGCCTTCTCACTCCATTTTCCCATCTTCTACGTCATCGTCCCACTTCCCTCCCTCCATCGCCGCCGCTAACGCCGGTGAATTCATCCGATCATAATAATCTCTCCTAAATATGAAGTCCTGGGACTGTGAATTTAAACTTCCAATTAACGGAGTAATTCGTACTAACAGTTATCAAATTCAAGGCTATCTTTGTAATCTTCGTGAACCAGATGTGTATTGGGCACCGTCTGAAATAGTTGCTTTCTAGGCTTCTACCCAGGGTACGGTACTCAGGTACTCGATTCGTGGATCATGCTTTCCTAATTCATCTGCTGTTAACCAAATTTAGGTTCAGGCAAAGAAGCTGAATTTGTTAAAGTTAGATTCAAAAGGTGCAAATTATTATTGATTGACTCGCAATGTTCATTGAGTTGTGAGTTTTCAGTCGGTTCGGTTCGGGGTGGATTTGCCGGAAACCGATCCGGTTCGGGTATGTAATTCCAGGACCGATCCCGACCAGTATTAGTTTCGGTTTGGTTCGGGGAATTCGGTCCACCCCGATCCTAATATCTCTCTCTTTTCTGCGTAGATTCCTATGCAAATCCATGACCATGATCCAGACAAAGAAGTATGACAATCAGGAATTGATGAAACAATAACTTACATGTATAGGTGGAAGTGTTGTCTCTGGTATTCCGTTCGGGTCCTTATCAACCGGAAAGTGTTTTTGTTTTTGAGCCAGAGCTTTCGAAATCTCGGAAGCAGAGAGGCTCCATGATCTGGACAAGAACTCCAAAGGTTCCTTTGGTGTTAGTGGTTGAGGAATCGGGTGAGAGAGAAGTGAGAGAACTGGGGGATGGTGGACGAGGCGGCGTACGTGGCGGGGGCGGCGGAGGCGAGGGCGGCGCTGGTGGAGGAAGGCGGCGGAGATCGTGGTGGTGAGAGAGAAGGGAGAGAACTGGGGGAAGAGAAGAGGAGGGACGAGGGTGAATGTCTTCGGTCCGGAGTGGAGACTGGAGAGTTAGGCCACGTTACTGAAACGGAAATAAAGGGGAATGATATTCCCACGCTATTTTTGGATAATGCAGGGTGTGACATTATCAAAAAAGAGTGTGGTAAAATCACTATCCAAAATAAAGTTCTTAATTTTTATAATCTGTAATTTTAAATTCAAAAATTATGTGTTAATGTAAATAATTTTTTTTATTAATTTAGATCTTGTTTGATAGTTTAATACAACGTAAAAAATATTATTTTTTATTAATATTATTTTTAAGTTTAAAAATATAAAATAATTACTCATTGAGATTATAGGGTTTGGAATTGTTATGTGGATGGTGTAGATTAAAACACCAAATTTATTGACGATCAAGATTAAAATGATTTATATAAATATATATAATATATACGGTTTGATCGGTTCGGTTTGCATTCGGTTCGATCGGTTTGGTTTCACCCCGAAAAACCTCCCCTGGACTGACCGAAGACCGAAACGATCAGTTGATTTTTTCGGTACTGTCAGGTTCGTAATAGCCCTTCTAAATGGACTCAAATCATTATTTTCACGAAATTGTAGGAATGTCATTCTCTTCATATACATCAACTATAATGCTATTTAACAAACAATGTAGTGGAACGCACTCTCTAATTTACTACTTCCCCTGTCCTCATTTTATGGATCGAATAAACTTTATGGAATAGAGAAAATACCATGTGGGTTTTGTGTTTTTTTTTTGCTAAGCTAAAAGGGTGGAGGATGGGGCGATCGGGCATGGCAATTCTCTCCTGCCGAGTAAAAAAAATCCTCTCCTGAGCGTGACCATAAAAACTCCAAACCCTCAACAAATCTCAAGAGAGATCAAAGAGCCATAGCAACTATCTCCCCACTGAGAACTAGTAGGCAAAAGCCAGAGGAGAAGGACCAACTAATAGAAAGGTAAAATGACGGCTAAGGACGTGTTTTGATAATTAATACTCGTTAATAAAAAATTCTTTATGGGTATTAATTATAATACTTAGCGGATATTAATAATCAAAATACGGCCCGAGCCGTTATTTCTCCTAATAAAAACCTCCCCAAGACTAGTCGACAGAGATGGCTAGACGCCGAAATGGACTTCACGTTTCCTTTGGTTTGTTCTGCTAAATTTCTTGGGCTGGAACAATGGGCTAAGTTTTACTTTTGGTCCGGGCTCAATTGGGTCAACTTCTGGGCTAACATTTACTTTTGGTCCGGGCTCAATTGGGTCAACTTCGGGGCTAACATTTACTTTTGGTCCGGGCTCAATTGGGTAAACTTCTGGATGATTTGTTAAGCCCATTAGAGTTTAACTTCGTCACTGTCCATCCCCAGAGCAAAATTAATTCAGAGAAGGAACCGCAGTATAAATGCAACAACTTATGTCATCTCAAAATTCATTCCTAAACTGAAGATGAAAATTAAGTTTGAAGGGATATTAATGAAATTGAGCATTATCTTGTCAGAATCAATCAACTACACAAATACTGTCACATGAAAAAAGATAAATTGAATTTTAGTGACAAAACAAATTAGAAAAACTCATCAAAAGCAATGTTCTAAACTGGTTTGAATCCGGTTATTTACACGGTTATTTAGTAACAAAACAAAACAAATAAGTACGCGACATTAGTAAATCAGTTGATTGGCTTAGAAAATTTGCTTGGGCAGCTATGAATATCTGTAGCAGAAGAGAAAAATCTTGAGAGGCTTACACAAATCTCTAGTAAATTTGGTTGATTTGATTATGGAGAATATTATAGATAAGACTTGAATTTTAAGTATGATTTGGCAACTACCCTTAACTGTTCCTTCTTTAATAATTCAAAATATCTGGTTTCTTAAATGCATTTTCACCACCAAATTGACCAAAACAAGACGTGGAATTCATTACCAGTTTTGCCTTTTTTAAAATGTTGAGTGAATAATTTATAACCGTAGTTTTGCTTCAAGGGGGAAATGATAATCACCGCATATTAATTGTTCCTAATCATCGTGCAAGCTACTTATGAACCACTACACAAAACTCTAATTGGTGTAGAAGAAAGCAAAGAAAGGAAAAAACCATGGTTCTAGAATGCGTCAACGCACTACATTCGCGTAGTGAATTTCAATGAAATCCATCGAGATCTCCTCATCGTGATCTGAATGGTTAGAGTCCGTTGAATACTACGACTATATCTTAAATTAAGTTAACTGAGAATTAATAATTGTACGAATGAGATAAATTTGTCCTACAATTTATGTACTATATATATAGTGATCATCTATTTTTTATACTAAATGTGATCCGATGAAGCCGCGACTAATGATACGAAACCAATTTAATTATTTCTTTGGATCGTATACTCCACGAATCCTATAAGTTTAATGGTTCATATGATGGCGATGACGATAAGATCTCCGTAGAGCTAATCAATGTGTACTACACTCCGTCATGCATTTGCGTACCGCAGGACTTCTTGTAACAAAAAAAAAAAAAACAAAAGAGAAAATAACTTGTCGACATATCCGAAGGTCATGCTTACCAAAAGCAGGGTTTTTTTCGCATCAGCTAAGTTAACTAAACTTTCACAAAACACAATAATGCTTCTCTGGTGAGAAAACAAAAGTCTCTTAAACTATGATTAAATCCAAGAAAGCTAACCAAATCCACCATGGCTGTTATGCGTTAGTTTCTACTTTCTAGTAGTAGTTGGAGATAGGAAGGAAATTAGAAACCTAACTTTATTATAGAAACCATCATACTCCTAATTAAATATCTCTCTCTCTCTCTCTCTCTCTCTCTCTCTCTCTCTCTCTCTCTCAAACATTCATATATGCATTCATCATATGCAACTTATATCATAGCCAAATTCTATATTGACATCTATGGAAGAATTCACATATGTTCATGTGGGGAGTACAGGGAAAATCACGAGGAGATCAGTCTTCACCTTTCTTCAATACTATGAGTACTTCACCACCACTCCAGTTCTCCTTATCCTGCCCTTCTCAGCCTCAATTCTCCTCTCACAATCTCTTTCAGCTTCATTTTTTGCACCGCTTCTTAACACCCATGCTTCGCTCAGATCAATCTTCAGTACCATGGGATTTTCTCCCTCATCCCAATTTCTCTCCCTCCTCAACATCTTCAATCTTTCGCAAACCCTTTTCACCTCTGTTTTTACTCTATTTTTCGCCCTCACATCACTTCTCCTAGGAAAATTGCTCATAATTCAAGCTCTTATCCACCAAAAACCATTTTTTCAAATACCCTTTTCCTCGTTCACATCACTCTACAAGCCCCTATTCCTAACTCAACTCTGCAATTCAGGCCTCATCATTTTTATCAACGTAAACGCTTTTTCTCTCCTCGTCGCGGCCTTCAATACCCTTGATTCATTCGGCTACACAAAAAACAACCCTCTTCCCCTTATCGTTTCCAAAGCGATTTTTTACGCAATTCTTGCCAATGTGAGTGTCATATGTAACCTTGCTTTGGTGGTGGCAGGGTGGGGAAATTGCTCCGGTTTCGCAGCTATACACAAGGCTTGTTGTTTGTTGAGTTGGAAAAGGAGCTCAATAATATTTTTCATGATTCTTCCTATCAATCTGGGTATGCTTGCTGTGGAGGGGTTGTTCCGGTACCGGGTTGTAAGAGCTGATCATATAATCGAACGGTCTGGCTTTTCGTTGGCTATAGAAGGGGTGTTTATCGCTTACTTGTATTCCCTCCTAATTGTTCTCGACACAATTGCAAGCTGCCTCTTTTTCAAGAGCACCAAAGAAGATACACAGATAGATTATGCTAAAGGGAGGTATTATTTCCAGATCAAGATTGTCAAGAAAGAAGACCAAGCAGATAATGTTCCAAGTTGATGAAGGTTCTGTGCATCATTCCATTTCGACATATAATCAAACAGAAGTTGTGCAAATGGTAAACCTAAAGAAGATGTATAATTTGATTTACCAGTCATTTCTGTTCGAAATTAGTCCCAAGTCCCAACTGGGACACCTCTGGCTTGTTGTGCTGCTCATGTCAGTAATGAAAACTATAACTCCTCCCCCTGTTGCGAGGAGGAATGTGTAATTGTTCATTTGTGCCTTTGGCGATACTTCATTGAATGTTAAAGTAAAGATCCAACGAGAAGCTTGAGATGTTGTGCAGAATGAAACTCCATTTGCTCATCCAGGCAGAACAGCTACGGCTTATAAACAAACCAAATTGCTCAAGTTTGAGCTCGCGAAAAGCTCGTTTGAGATCGGTTGTCTGAATATGTTTTTGAAGCTCGTTAAGCTTTTTGGACTAAGCTTGAAAAAGTTACTGCGGCTAGTTCGACCTACTATGTATAAAAGATTCAAGCTACTCAAGATCATTTTTTGATCGGCTCAATTAAAACTCATGTGATATGGGCTCTCCTTCTAAAAAAGAAAAAGTCAAACTTGAACATATTTTTAGAGCTCGTTTTAAATTGAACTTAAGCAATCAATTGTTGGGCTCGTTCGGTTAGTTTTCGGCTCTAAGAACAAATTTCTCCAAAATCACCACCCATTCTGATTGTTTCTTTTGACTTGGAGCCAGATACAAAATTATTTTAGAGTGTGGAGGAAATATGGTTAAAAGAATCCAATTTTGAAGGGGTTGAATTCAAATTATTTTATGAATTTAAAGACGCCAAAACACGAGATTTTTTTTATTCTTTTAGGAATCATAAACATATATAGATATATATATTCCTCTCTCCTGCCTTCATGCCTGTGAAATTTTGTATTTCAATATCAACAATATATATGAAAAGAATTAAGTTATACTAGAATTTGGAGGTGACCCCTTCACAACATATATTATAGTTCACCTACCGAAGTGACCCGAATCAAAATGATGGATCCTAACAAAAGTAAGAGCCCGTTCCATAACTTGAATAAGTTTTTATTTTTTGTTCAATAATAAGGCTTGTTTCACAAAATAAGAAGTAAGTACTTATTTTTTGATTAAGGCAACTTTAAGCTCAAAAATCATGTGTTTACGTAAATAATCTTGTTTGATAGATCTCATTGAGATCTTTAATACGGTGCAAAAAAAATTGAAAAATTATTTTTCATTTACGATATTTTTTAGTTTGAAAATGTGAAATAAGCTGCTTATTTGGGTTTTGTGGAACAACCCTTCTTATTTTTCTTTGAGAAGTTCCAAAATAAGTACTTATTTTTTAAGAAGGTTTCTGGAACGGAGCCTAATTTACATGGAGTAAATTACTAAGTTAGGGAAAAATTACTGAATACCTAACTTGGCCGTGAATAAGATAATTTAGAAAAATTCTTAGTAAATAAATTGAGCTCCAATAGTTAAAAGGCCAATCAAATCAAACCAAACCGAGCCTTAAATTCCAATCACTTGGGATTGGTTACATGAATCAGTTTCCTTCATTGAGCTCTGTCAAAAGCCACTTGTTCACACAATCATATTTGGATTCATGTAATAAAAATCTGACGGATTTTTTTTTACGTGTTTGTTGTCAGCTACTTAACACACGAACCAGTCGGAGTTCGATAGTTAAAAGGCAACTTATAAATAAACATCCACGAATCATTTTAACTATTTACAGCACTATTAGTCCAAAACTATTGCGAACGAACCGAGTAGCTCAAGTCTCGGCTCAACTCGACTCATTTAGTAAACGAGTTGAGCTCGAGCTCGGGCTGAGATCAAACAATATAAAGCTCGACTTGGCTCAGAATAACTCAACTCAGTTATACAGACTCTATTATGTAAATAAACTGAGCTCGGATAGTTAAGGGCTTGGGTTGTTTCGAAAGAAGTCGAGTTGGAACACTTCAAAGCTCGGCTCGACACCCAATTAAGCAGAAGAAGAGGGGTGGTTGTATGAGTCAATTTTTGGAAAGAGGAGGGACAAGAGAGGAAAAACACTCGGAGTAAAAACTAGGGTTACAATGCCCGCAGATTTGGCGCACTATAAAAACGGAGGAGAGGCCGGAAAGAAGTCAAGGCGCCCGAGGCCGAGCGCTTCCCCCGTGAGTGGCAGGGGTGGCGTGGTATTCCACGGGAGAGGTTTTAAATCGTGGCGTACGCAATACTGTGTGCGATGGGCGTCTCTTTAACAGCAAAAATCAAGGGGATTTCCATGGCCGCTTTGCTGCTTCAGCTTTCCGCAGCCAAAGTGATGGGTTTTTCCCCCTACATTTACCACTTTTACGCTTTCTTTCTTTCTTATTTCCCTTATAAATCCTGTGTATGCATATGTATATTTGTGTATCTATGGTTTTTGCCTGTTAGGGCTATGTTTCTTAAGAAAGATTTTATTTTTTTTTATCATGAGTTCTTGAGAGAGATTGATGAGTTTTTGCAATCTCTTTCTCTCACGATAGGCTTTTATTATTGTCATTATTCATGTACATATATATAAGTTTATCTTTTTTATTTGAAAAGAAATGAACCAATGAATTCTTCAACATTGTTTCTATTGGGTCTTTAGAAAACATCAAAATTGAATTTTTGAATTTCCATTTTCTGTTATTATAGTATTCGCTTCGCGGGGTGGCACGCGAGCACGAAAATAGCATTTTGAAAACATTCCAAATCTCTTAACTGTGTGAGAACGAGAATTGATAGCATGAGCTTGGACCGAAAATTGAGAGCCCAAACGAATGTTCTATCCGAAGGTTAAATGTGACTAAGATTGTATCCCCGCGACTGCATTCGTGGGCTAACGCTGCTGTTGCTGGAAGTCGATGGAACCATATAATGTTGTTTTAGAAAAATAGATTAAAGAGTATACAAGAAAAATTAATAAGCATACTAGTAATTGACTTACTATTTATTTGTTTCTAGGATAAGTTGAAGACTCAAATAAAATGGGGGAAAAAAGCTGAAACAGAATAGAAACGTACGTCAAATTGAAAAAACCGGCAAGAAAATAAAGTTACAAAAAGAGAAAATAAAAAGAAGTCAAGGATTTTCCAAGCGAAAACCACAATTGAGGATTAGACTGACTGGTTGGTGAGTTTTTTCCTTCGCACAATTGAGATTTTTTTGAGTCAGGCCACAAGAACGAAATTTCTTGTGATTCTCCTAGTTCCGGTATGGATAACCTGCCTTTGACCAGATCGGAGACAAGATTAGTCGAGGTGCGCGTAAATTGACCTTACTGTCAGAACCAAACAAAACACACACCAAAACCTGAAACTCTTCCCTCTTTCTCCAAAGGAGTTCTTGTGCTTTTGAAGCAGCTGAAACCACCCTGTTTGGCCATTTCTGTAAGAACAATTTCATTATTAAACTTAGGGCTCAACTCATTTACAATTACACCTTTCTTTGCATTCAATTATGGACAGGAAATAGAACTGCCTTTTGTTTTCTTTTTCTTCTTGCATTTTTTCTGTGTTTTCTTTCTGGGTACAATCTATGATCTCAGCAAGCAGTAACTCAATCTGCTCAATAATGTCCAGCCTGTTCTGCACTCCCAGTCCTTTGAATTACTAGCCTGCAAAAAGAAAAAGAAAAACACAATCATTTATCCCCAAATGATCACAACATCTTCTGTTATGCATATTCATTATTTCCACACTTGTCTAGATTGGCATTCTTGTCTTTTTACCATCATATGAATTAAACAGCAGAAAACAGTCTATGGAACTCAGCTTGACAGTAAAGTAAATTCAGAGATGAATTTCTCCTACCTCTGTAAAACCGTGATCTACGAACAGCTTGCCGGATATCGTTTTCATGACCTTCATCAAGTCGAGGTTGAGACGACAAGGGTCCCGACAATTGAACTCTTTCTTTCTTATCAAACACGTTACGAGTTTCTTGCCCTTCAAGAAGGCTGTTTGACTGAGATAACAAAGGTCCTGAGAACTGAACGGCCTTACGATCGTTATGACCCTGAAAGGTGGAACTTCTACAGGTGGATTATCGCAGTCAATGATAGAAAACAAAAGGCGCAAAAAAAACAATATGAATGACAAATCGAAAATAAACCCCAATATCAGCCTCGTGCTTTTATCAATATGGAGCCTAACCTCCATAGTTTTACTCAAGTCCTTGCTATTCTCAAGTACAAGAAAAAAACACGACCAGATCACTGACTTCAATGGCATGTTTGGATTGGTGAGGATAAAAAAAGGAAATATAATGCGACCAAACGTACCCGTTTGGTTACCATGGTCCGGGGAAAATGATGGGCAAAAAGAACTATAGCCAGAATCTTAGGAAAATTCGGTTCTAAATACTAGTTTTCTGTTTTCATCATTCAAAGTTTCAGAAATTTGGTTTCCGGCCACTTTTATGTTTCCCCAACTCAACACCGGGGAAAGGGTTACCTTTGCACTTACTTTCCTCTATATTTTCTCCTACATAGTCCGAGTTCCCAACTAAGTATAAGAAATCATGCACCAGTGGTTCGGAACATTACGTTTGGCACCTGATGACCACATTCCCCACTAGTAAAAATGGTTCGAGTCTGATTCCTGCCAGTTTATTGTTGAAACAATCAGTTCAATTCAGATAGACTTACCGCCGAAAATTTCTGAGATTGGTGATCAGATGTATGAGAAGAATCTTCCCTATAATGTGGGCTTTGTTGCGTCCACGTCACATGCTTGGAAGCATCATACGATTCCTTGCTTGAGAACGCTTCATTCTCTTGCTCCTCAGAGTCCAAAGCACTCGAATTTTGACCTCTTGAAATGGCCTGACTGTGTAATCTTGAGGAGCCTACATTCCCTCTTCGTTTCTTCGCCCAAGAAAAATTACTTGATGCAGTGACTACCGGAACCGAGCGAATACTATCTACTTGAGATATCTCTGTTGCCTGGGAAGCCTCAGACATTGTATCATATGATGACTTCTGAGACTCACGAGACTGAGTGGCTCCTTTCGCCTTGAGACCATATGCACTTCCACCATTGTTTCTACGAGCAAATTGAGCAGCGCTTTCCCCCTCCTTGGCATAAAACAACGAACAGGTTAGCTGCAACCAACTTAGAGCATCTCCAACCAACTTGGAGCATCATCAAAAGTGTAGTTTTGCAACCATCTTTTGCAGTTTGAAGAGTAAGATTTTATGCGCACTCTTCAAACTTGGGTGTTCTATTACTGTTTTTCTGTCTTTTGCTAACCTTAACAATGTTCTCCAACACGTGCTAACGTTAACAGTGTTCTCTGACACTCTTCAAGAAACCAAACCACTATGTGTAGTATGAATTTGTACTTGAATTACGCTACCCATATGTCAAATTTGAAGAGAGAACCTTCAATTTTTTGACATTGGACGCTTGAAGAGTACGTTGGAGATGCCTTTATTGTGCAACTGTAGAGGAAGAGAAAAGAAAAAGGGGGGACAAGGGAGATAAAAGAGGAAATTAAGAGGAACATAGGTTAGTACCACTTCTGAGATAGAGCTCGTTTCCTGCAAACCTTTACGGGTTCTTCTTTGATATCTTGAAGTTCCAGATGGTCGTGTTTTCCCACTCGCCTTTCTTCTGAAAACAAATGGTACTTCAGATTGGTTGACAACCAAATTACACAAATGCGGTTGACGTACAGATAAGAAAGGAAATATAACCAATTTCAGCTGGAAAAATGTAATACTAAATTTTTTTAGGATTTGCTTTGCCATACAAAAATATCACATTTGGGTTATTCACTGACAAGCTGATATGACTACAGAATCGTAATTCCCTATTAACTATCCAAGCTTAGCCTAGTCCATACATTCAAAGCTTTGTTTCTACCAAACAAGCACCCAAAATGCAGGCATGGAGGCTTGGAGCCCATAAGTAACTACGTCACATACATGAATGAACTGCTCTTATAAGGACCAACGAATTGCACTTCAAATCTGACTCAAAACGAGGCAACCAAGTGAACTAGAAATGGTAGTGTCCTCTTCCTTCTCTTTTTCTAGAAGTAAAATATATATAATATATCACTAAGATAGTCATTGGAGTAAATAGAAGAGAGTAATTCACCTTTTCTCGTCGCGAACTTTTGCATCGATCTCTTTGCTAGGGGGATACTTCGGCAAGCATGACGGGTCACATGCATAAGGCTTTATGGTGAAATACTGCAAACAAGTAGAGAATGGAAAGCTTGGTAAAGAGTAAAAACGCTCACTGTATTTGCAAGTTTGCAACTGTGAGCCATGGGGACTAAAACTGCCTTCCCAAAAGAAATTAAAAAAGCCGTTTACTGATTGGAGAAAACTTCCACAAAACAAAATTGCATGCTTCTGATGGATCCAAGATAGCTTTAAGATCTAATATTTACGCAAGACCAACTTTGTCGTCGAATGTTACCTCAGAATCAAGGGCAGATGAAGCAGTCCCACGCTTGTGAGGATCCATGGACAGAAAGGTTTCGAGAAGGTTCACAGCACTTTTTGGGAATTCCTTACACCTTTCCCTCAGAGAACTTACATAGGGATGCTGGGGTTTGAACATAGTTGCAAGAGGAAGTTTAGATTTTTTCCAGTAATCGTCGGATGGAGAACCACAAAGCTTGAAGATTTTGTGCAGTTGTTCTACCTGGATGTGGGAAGGAAATCAAACACTGGGAAACTTTAAGGCTACAGTTACACTAATGCAATAAAGTAAATCTATCAATTTACACGTCAACGAAGGCCCTGATGTGATCATAAATAGTTATACACCAGAATTTCTTATCTCCAAACAAAGTGAGCTTTCTTCACATTTTGAAAATCTAGATTAGATGGAAAGAGAAAAAAAAAACCTTCCATGACCCACACCGACAAAAGGAAAGAAAATAAATGCCACAGACATAAGTTTGCTCCAAAATTCAATCTACAAAATTGCGAGGATGTCAAAGTTTCTGCAAGGAAAATTACGCTTTACTCAAGAAATAACTTCAGAAACGAGATGTTTCTTAAAAATCTAGTTAATAAAACTTACAGCTTCTTCCATGACTATACACATTTTTAAAGTGCAATGCTTAGGAAATGCAAAGACCGCAGAAAATATTGGAAACAAAACATCCCCCAGGCCCCAACTAATGCGGGCACTCTGTCCTTCTTCCCCCAACTCATCCCTAGGAGAAGAAATAGGAAGGCAACAAAAGATGGACAGCGATGGTTTACATTTACGATGATTGATTCCTATTCTTCTTCCTTTGTTTTTATTTTCTTTTCCCACTGTTTCCTGTTGTTTACAAGAAGGCATATGGGTATGTATGGTAGGAAATTAATTCCTTCCTCGTTTGCCTTTCCTTAACATTTTACAATGACCATTTGTTTCTCTCTCAAGAGGAGGAGTAACTGTGTTTCCTTTGCTTAGCCTCTGGAAGGCCGCATACACACTAAACTCCAATATTAGAACACTAGTTTAAAGTTCACCTCAGTTCTCCCCTTAAGGATAGGCTTGCCGATAAAAAGTTCAGCAAATACACAGCCCACACTCCAAAGATCCACAGAAGCCCCATAATTTGTTGATCCCAACAGAAGTTCAGGAGGACGATACCATAAAGTCACTACACGACTGGTTAATGTCTGCCGGTGCCTTGGACTAATATAATTTGCCAATCCAAAATCTGCTATCTTCAAAATTCCTTCATTATTTACCAAAATATTGGCTGCTTTGATGTCTCGATGCATTACTCCTCGTGCGTGACAGTGCTCAAGTCCAGATAATAGCTGCCGCATGTAGCACTTTATCTATCAGGAAAGGAAAAAATGGATAGTTAATCAATCTTTCAAGGCAGAAGACCAAACAATGTCGCAGAGCCATTTTCAACTAGTATTCTTATTTTCTGGAAATGCAGAAGAAATGTTGTAATGAGAACTAAAGTTGCTTATTTCTCAGAAACCTGATGAACATACCTGTGCATCACTAAATTTGATATCATAACACGACAATAGTCCAGAAAGATCATGTTCCATGTATTCAAATACAAGGTATATGCTGCATGATAACCGATTAGTGATTAGCCCCTCTAATTTCATGACGTTGGGATGGTCAAGCCTGCGGAGGATTGTAATTTCTCGTGCCATAAACCTGACACTCTCTGCTTGAAAAGTGTCAAATCTGACCTTCTTCAGAGCAACAATCCTACCAGTTTCAACATCACGTGCACGGTACACGCTGCTGTATGTTCCTTGTCCAACCTACACATAACAATAGAATTTCAAACGACTCGGATCAGAAATACTAATAACTTAGTGGAAGCATCTAGCTCAAGACTATTGGAAATTTTTGATGTCTCGAGGCACTTCCAAATGCAATTTTCACATTGTACCAATAAGTAGACATCCGAAACGATATCATCTGTAAGATTGCATTAATATTTTCTTGAAACTGACCGCGTAAAATTCATTTCTGCACTCCATTTTCCAGATTTTAAGTCCTTAATTTAGATGTTGTTCTGCCAAGGAAATAAATGGGTTACCATCGTTTGATCAAACCGACGAAAAAGTTCTCAAATATTAGGTAATCAACAGGCAATTCCTTCGAGAGTCTTGAAATCAACTCAATTCGTTTGTTTTTTCATATCATTGCACATTCTACCAAAAACGATTTCATAGGTTCCTCGGCGGCAAAATTCATCATTTGCATTCTACCAATAACATGTTAGTATGTTACATCTTCATCAGGGCCACAATATATGAAGAACCACAGGTTGTCTCAGAAATACGAAAAATCTATTCGATCACAAATCATAAACAACTACAAACTATTTCGTTAGAAATTCTGATACCATGTTAGAAAAGTAAATTGTCAAGAACCTACAAACTATGGTAGCATAATATTAGGACTCAAAATATTTTCTAATATAATGCTAACATATTCAAGGTAAGAAATTGTTAAAGGGTATTCACCACCTTATCCAATTTTTCAAACAAGTCGGCCCTCATAGGCATCCACCCATCAACGGCCTCCCCGGCAACAGCGGTGAGCCAAGGTGGCCAGCCGGCGGCAATTTGTTCTGCTTCCGTATACCTTCCAAATCTCAAGCTAAAAACAGCCTTTTTCTCAGAGTTTCCCTTCTTATTATTATTAGACTTGTTGGATTTGGACTTCTTCAATTCGCGCATACTCTTATCCACGGATTCCTCCTCATTCTCCTTCTCAGGCTCCTCCTTTATCTTCTCCAACAATTCCCCACCATACCCGCCCCGCTTAACCAACGAAGGATCAAAATGGGTATTCACAGAGCCATTGGTGCTGGACCTGCTGGTGGTGGGATCGGAAGCAGGCGAGGAAGGTGACTGCCTTGCCCGTTTGGAGCTAACGCAACCCATTAAACCCAAACCCCGGTTGGGGGGCAAATGGGTTAGCTGATAGGGGATTGACTCCCCCTACATTTAGCTCCAAAGAGTTGGCATATTAGCAGTTTTTGACAAAAATGGCAGAAACCCATCAAAAATGGGAGATTAATTCGGGAGGCTAAAATGTTGTTGGGGTGTCATTAATTCTCTCTCTCTCTCTCTCTCTCTCTCTCTCTCTCTCTGTGTCTGCGTGTTGTCACCTGGGTGATGCGAGATCTGCGGAGGATGTAGGATTTTGAGGAAAGGTTGTTTGGTTTTTTTGGTTGCTGTTTGTGACAATTGGTCCGAAAGCAAAGGAGGAGATATTCGCGTGTCTGAATTGTATCATCATGTTTTGTGCTTTTGTTCGCAAAAGAAGGTAGGATATACAGCAACAGAGCGAGAGAGCGAGAGAGAGAGAGAGAGAGGGGGAGAGATTTGGGAAGGAAACAGGTGGAATGACCGTTTGAAAGTGTTTTTTTTTTTTACCAGAAAGTAAACTCAATTTATATATAAGCAAAATATAGTACAATAAAAGGGAACACTACAGATTTCTATAATACAGAAACTAACAAAAGAAAAGAAAATACAACAAACCAAAAAAAAAAATCGCATGGAAGCACGACGCTGGAGCCGGACCCGTCGAACACACTCGTGAAGAGAGGTTGAAGAGGCTGAAGTTGAGAGGCCAGGTATGAACACAGAGCAGGTTTAGGGTTCTAGATCTGATTTTCTTGGAATTAGTGTACCGGCAATAAAGACGGTTTTTGCCTCCAGTCTGCTGCGGGACGAGTTCTAGTTGGTGCGACGGGTCATCTAGGAGGAGTTCTAACTTCCATCAGTTGCTTTGGTGGGTGGGTTGAGAGGGAGAGAGAGAGGGGGTCCAGCTCATTTTAAGTCCGGTGTTCGGGTAGCTTTCGTGCACCTTAATTAATTCTAGGGGCACAATCTTACTGTCAATTTGCAAGAAATCTAACTAAATAAGGAGCAAAACTCTATATGGATTGATCCTGAAAGAGCGGATAGTACCATAAGAGGTTTCGAATCTGAAATTTTAAGAGGAAAACAAATTCCTAAATATCATATCCTGAGCACCAGGCAACCCCTTGCGGTAGATGCAGTCTGAGTGTCCAACACTTAAAAGAACACTTCAGCTTAGATTAAGGTTTAAGATATGTCGTAATCCACCAAAAATTAGCAGATAATCATTTTTTGTTTAGTTTGGGACAATTAGTTTTTTTTTTTCTTCTGATAATCTTTACATCATGAAAACTACTACTCGTAAAACAAAGAAACAATAGAATCAATTATGTGAGGAAAAAATCTAGTCGCCAAATATTTTGCATAAAAAAAGTGTGCGTCATAACAGACCCCTGGCTTATTTTTTGTTCTTATTCAAATTTTTTTTGTATTTATTAAATTTTTTCATTTTTTTTGGGAGATTATTGCATCATCATGATGAAAGAAATCTAAAAAGTAAAAAATTATGATTGAAATCTTTTTTTTAATAAAGACAAAAATAGGCTTATTGACTTATTTTTATCTTTATTCAAAAAAAAAAAAGGTTTCGATCGTATTTTTTTACTTTTTAGATTTCTCTTGTAATGACAATGCAATAATCCCCAAAAAAATTGACGAAAAATTAACAAATACAAAAAAAATTTCAATAAGGACAAAAAAAACCAATTGACTTATTTAGCCGAACGGACACTGAGAGGTTGCCTCCTTGATTATTCCATTATGGTTTTTCAAGCACACTGTCCTGCAAATTAGTATTTCGCAACAATTAACAAAAATCCAAAAGACAACCCAAGATGGTTCCATTGTGGTGAAGACAAAGAAACAAAGAAAGATTTCTTAGGTCCCGTTCCATGCAAGTTTTTATTTTTTAAGTGCTTATTTTTCGTTTTATGAGACAGATTTGGGTAAGTTCAAATTGGTTGTACGTGACTAAGTGGACAAACATGAACAGATAAACGAGTCGGATTGGAGTTGCCACCTCTAGTCAGCAACAAACAATTAACCTCAAGATACTTGTTTCTTAATGCAATTGAAAGGAGAGGAACTGGAACACCAGATATCTTTCATCCACCATAGAGAAAACCAACATAAACACAGTCCTTCACACACACACACACACACTCTCTCTCTCTCTCTCTCTCTCTCTCTCTCTCTCTCTCTCGCGCTCTCCATGCGTTTTGGACTAAAGGCAACACCAACTCTCATGAGATTCTCTCTCTCTCTCTCTCTCTCTCTCTCTCCATGCGTTCTGGACTAAAGGCAACACCAACTCTCATGAGGTTTGGACTATAGTGTAAAGTCCAACTTCCTCGATGGTTTTTGGAAAGAGTCTTTTCCTCTCTCTCTCTCTCTCTCTCTCTCTCTCTCCATGCGTTCTGGACTAAAGGCAACACCAACTCTCATGACGTCTGGACTATAGTGTAAAGTCCAACTCCCTCGATGGTTTTTGGAAAGAGTCTTTTTCCAAATTTTAGCCGTGCCTTAAACTTCGTCCTATTTACCCCCAGGTCCACCATCACCATCACCATCAGTCATCACACCTCATTATGTTTCCTTCTTCCTCAATCTCTCTTCCCTCACACTAGATGTGTGTACACCATTGAGAAAATATGGAGGAGGACAAAAGGGTAACTTCTGCAAGTCGACTCAATGGCAGCTAAACATCATTAACACCAACAACTGCATCACCCAGAGCATTAAGCGAAGATTTTAATTAAATGAATAAATGGTACAGTTCAACAAGAACAGTACATCAGTAGAGCTAATTCATGATACATTTTAAAAAGAATCCTCCATACAATGGCAAAAAGAAATTAACAGTTAGGTGAAGGGGGTAACTCACAATTTGGTTTCAGAAAAATAAGTGGAAGAGACGACCATGCCCTCCTTGTCGTATGTGCGAACTAGTCTCTGTCTCTTTCCAGGAGACTCAAGCCAACAGAACTCCAAATGGAACGAATAGTATTCGGCTATGCTCTTTGCCACATCAGAAGGGCATCCCATGTACATTCCCCCAGGCAATAACGCCACCTGGAAATCGCCATCATCGAATTTGATCAAGTTGTTGGACATGATACCCTTCCACTGTATATTATTTGTGACATCTCCTCCAATGGATGTGGAAATATTATTCTGTTCCAGAAAATAGAATGGAAGAAGAGGAAATTAGGACACATGGAACGAGTCAAATTTACCATAGTTTATGAACTCAGGCATAGCGATAAGCCGATTAAGTCGATCTCAATCCCATTTACTCAATTTGATTAGGGCAAATATCTCAACTTATCCCAAAATAACGGGAAGAGATGGAGGTAAATGTTTGCTAAGACACTTAAAGTGTTGTCACTTGTCATTGAACACTTGAATAACATGACAACGAATCTTACGTATATCTTTACTTAATTGCACGATGATAAGCAACCAACTTAAATTAGGCCATGTCCCATCTATTTGTTGAGAAGGAGAAATCATAACTAACAGATAGTTAGAAAAACAACTGGATGGGGGCCATTTTCCTTAATGCTTCACAGACAATTTCCCTCAATCATGGGTCTAACTCATATAGACTAGAAGAGCCATATATCAATAAAAGAAATAGAAACCAAAGCGGTCCAAGGTTTTGGATGAACTATAATCAGACACTCAATAAGACGTAAAAAGAAAGGGCAGAAAGTTACAAAGAAAAGACCAAAATGGCCAATCAGCCAAAGGATTGTCCCAATGAGCTAATGGTACTGGCACATGCCTCATAACCTTGGAGTTTTCTTGTAGTCTCCAATTCAAGAAAAGTCAATCAACCAAGCTTATCGTCTTTTGATCTTATAAATGATTAATAGAAAAAGTTGCTACAAACCTGAATTAGCTGACCCTCATCGTCAATTTCTAGCACAGAAATTGTATCAGCTTCAGCAATTGTTGCTCCATAAACACCACTTCGCTTTGTTAGAGAATGGCCTTCCCATTTACCAAGATATGGCATTAACCTGCTCATGTTGTCCTACAACCAACCATGAAATATGGTACTTCACAAATCACACTTATGAGGTTAATGTACTATAGGATAGGTGATGCAGGGAAGCGTATGGCAAACGAAATTATTTGCAATGAAAGAACACGAACAAGTATGAACTAGAGATACTCCCTCTTCGCACACACAATATGAGATAAATCTCATATTTCTTTAATTCAATAACCACCACACCTTGCCTTAAGGCTTGCAACTCAATTTCTATTAACCTAGAAATACTAAAAAGGAAACTAAAATAATGAAAAACTAAATCTGTCTTGGAGAACAAGAAAAAAAGTAAAAAGTAAAATAGAAACAACCAAATTAAGAAAACCTAATATTCTAGGAAATTTATGCTAAAACAAAAAGATTCCTAATAAAATTATAAAATACTAATTGCAAAATAAAAACTAAAATTCTTATATTTCTAGCATAATTAAAATATTGACTGCATCAATAGGGATTGTCTAAACAGAATGACGATTGGAGAGGAAAAGTGTCTCAAACTATCAGTCGGGAAATATTTACCTCAGAATTGTCGAAGGAAGGAGGAATAAGTTCTGCACCGCCTCTTTCTTCAATGAAAATAAGAAACATTTCTACAATGCCTTTCGGATCCAATATATGGAATGCTCTTGCCCGCATATCTTTCTCCAAGGAATAAAGGCAATTCTCACATACTATAGAAGGACGACGAGAGGGAATCTTCAGGTTTCTTCAAGGTCAAAGCAAAACAAAAAAGTTAAACCAAAGAAAAATAGGGTTAGAAAAATGGCAGCTTAGGCCTAAGAGGCTTAAAGGTACTTCAATTAAGTTCATTATAAAAGCTGCAATGGTCAGTGCATCAATCTTTGATTGGTATTTCACCCACCTTTTTAGTGTAAAACAATCAAAAAATCAACTCATCCATATCCTTCCAATCAAAATTTCTAATAACTCGAACTCTACAACCATATGCATACCTGTGCAAATTTTAAGGATTTGAAGTTCATTAAAAAACTGGAAACCATCCATGTCCAGCTGAAAAAGTACACGTTCTTTAAGCTGGTTGAAATATAATTGATGCTGGATCCAGACTCCAAACAGACAACTAGCACTAACGGATTAGGAAGGAAAAAATTTGATGACCACAGTCATTAACATCATAATTGTATTCACTGCATGTTCAAGCCTTTCCATCTTCTTTTTCTTCTGTTAGAATTTACGAAATGGGAGAAATATGACGTAAAAATTTGTTAACATAAATCCAGGAACCAACCTATACCCACAGCTAGATGGAATAAAATCATTGAAGGAGTCTAGATGAAGTGGCAAACTGGTAATCATATCATATACCTTTTACACAAATGCTGCATCAACCAGTTGTACTCTTTCATCCCCACAAGTTCTAACAAGGAAATAAACTCAGGATCCATATCGAATACCACATAAAAAGGACCATCATGCTTTCCACTTAATTTAAAGACAAAAATATTCCTACGAATGGAGTACCGCAAGTTCTAACAAGGAAATAAACTCAGGATCCATGTCAAATTCCACGTAAGAAGAAGGACCATCATGCTTTCCACTCAATTCAAAGACAAATATTCCTACGAATGGAGAACTGCTTCAGGCCATAGAATAAAAGATGCAACAGTGTCATTTTGTGATGTACCGATAATCATTATTCCCAAGCTGAAGAGAGAGAGAGAGAGAGAGAGAGAGAGAGAAGGGAAAGCATAAACAACAGTTGCATTACTCAGCCACTGCCCATACATCAAGCTCATTGCCAGCTGAAATGTATTTGATGTGACGGTTACCCATTTCCCCCATAGCTTGCGACTATAGTACTAGGTACTGCAAGGAACCTCAATCTCAGAAAGGTTCCTAACACGGAGAAGCTTCTGAATAGTCAAATATTACAGATGGACAAGATAAACAATCCAATGATCTAAGAAAGAGATCTCGGAGCTGAAGATGCCTCAAGGCCCCTCATTAATGACATTTGATTCATATTTTTCCATGTATTGTAGCAGCAAAATATAAAAGAAGAAACACTTAAGAAAACATCAATGCAGCTTCAATCTGGATTTGTCAGTGGAGAGAAACTATTTTACTTTAACAAACTACGAATCATGCATCAACAAACTATTCGAGAGAGCACTCACTTGGGTGATTCTTCTTCAACGTCATCTTCACCTAGCACACCTTGTCTCAACACAGTTTCCAACATGCCCGCTGTCTGGTACCGCAGTGAAAATGCCTTTTCTTTGGGAAAGAATCCAATCTGCAGGCTAATCATATTCGTATACTTAGCTAATAAACAAAGAACCCATGCAAAAGCATTTTCAAGGAAGAGCTGCAAAAGGGCAAACGACAGGTCTTCAAAGAATTGAAGGAACTCACCTGTTGATATTTGTCTACAGTAAACATGTTGGTTTCCTTAATTTTGTACTCATACCATTCTGGCTGATATGCATCTCCGGCTATTGAAGTGGTTGATGATGGGGGTTGTTTGATGTATAACCTAGAGAGTAGAGCCATCAAGCATTAAGCTACTTGAAAAGGTCACTAGCACAAGTTCTTACAAAGAGATCTATGCAATGCTCTTGACACTTTGGAAAAAGGTATATCTACTAACTAACCCCAACATCCTTCCATTACTTAGCAATATGAAAAAGTCCGCCAACCACTAAAGAAAAGGGAAAAAAATTGCTAGATAGGTCTGACTCCAAAATACTGTAGATATGAAAAAACCAAATTATTCAGAAATTACATACAGTTAAGTTGGAAAAAAAAAAGAGAAGAAGAAGAAGATATCACATGCAGATAGAATACAGGTCAAACAGAACAGAAATCTTTCTAGTCTGAGTTTAGTAGGAAGATGACAATGGAGCCTCAAAATAAGCCCCTCACGCTCAGCCCTCCCTCTCAAATGGGTGGAGTCCCTGAGGCTTTCTTGGAGTGCATTCATCCTCTACCTACAACATGCAGCTTGCCCCCATACTTAATAACCTAAAAGAATCCATTGTCACAAGCTGTGCAATATCACCCCAAATGCCACAAAAATATAAAACACAACATTCCATCTACGTATATAAAGAACCTTGGTGATTAAAAAGATCTCATTTCCTTTAACAGCCTTAATGGAGTACAATTATTTGCATAAGTTATATATACAACTGGGGGCACACATGTACAGCTTCAATAGACTTACCAAGCAGGCAATACAGAATTTCCAATCCCTGATTTAACTAAGCTATGTATACCATTAGTTATCACAAATTAAGATGAGCCTAATTTGATTTGATTTGCGCTTTTCTGACCTGACTCTTGTACCCTCTTCATTCAATACATAGTGAAAGTTGGTGTGAGTAGTGAACGTGCTCAACAACGCAGTTGGGGAACCACATAAAATCTCTCTGTCTTGCATTCTTATTTTCTTTTCTTGATTGTTCTTCACGCGTTGAATGATTGTTGGTTTTGCCGATTGCTCAGCAAAATCTATTGTCAACAGTCCTGAGACTCCTAATCAAATTGCTAAATAAACACAATAAATCACCCACCATTCGTCATACAAACCCGCACGCATGAATCTCCTTTCGCATCCACAAAAACATACACGATAAATAGGCACAAAACCCAGATGTGAACATGTTTGTCTATAAGTGAAGCTTACGTTTGAATTAAACTGATGAGCTCATCTTCACCGTAGGAGCTTACCGCGAGCTTCGTGCTCACACTATGCATCAAAGTCCCTTCTGGATCGAATTGCTGAGAATCAATTCAGAAAGCAAAAAACATTCAAACATTTCAAATGCTAAGCTATATACTACCTATTAATTGAGTACTCCCTCTGTCCCAAACAAATCGTCCATTACAGAAAAGAGCAATTCTTTGGGCAACGATTTGACACTCCACTTTTTGACTACCATACTTCTTGCCATTTTTATTTTGAACACTAAATGACAAATATTGGGGTGGAGTTATCAAAAGGTGGAGTGCCAAAATCAATCACTCAATTCTTTTGATAAAAAAAATAAAGTACTCCAATTCATAATATAGATCTTTAAATTATGTGACGAAATTCAAATAATTATGCACGCAAGTAAAGACAATTTTTTGAGTGCATATATAATTACGAGGAGTGCAAAAATCATTCTCCTAATTTTGGAACGGGGAGTAACAGATAAAGTAATGATTTTTGCACTCCACCATCTTATAAACTCACTCTAAATTTCACCATTTAGTGCTTAAATTACGCGTAACGCAATCCCTAAAAACAAATTTTTGAGTGCAATTATAAACGGGGAGAGCAAAATCAGTTTCCAGTAGATAAGAGCGTATGATACTGACGTGGAAAGAACCGGTCCATTTGCCGAGGTTGAGATGGATGAAGCGGTGGAGGGCGTCGATGCTCATCGACTCATCGTCCTCGTCTTCGGCGGCAGCAGCAGCGGTGGCGATGGCGGTGGAGGACGACGGCGATGCTGAATTGATGGGTCCAGTTTTGAGGGGTCGAGAGAAAAGGGGTTTTTTAGGGTTGGCGAGAAATGGAGGGGGATGTGGAGATGATGATGATGATGATGATGATGATGGGATTGGGAGGAGGGGTTTAGGGATGAGAGGAGGAGGAGAGATTGAGATTGAACAGAGGGCCGCCATGGATGGAGGGAAAGTGACGGTGGCGCGAGCGAGTGTTGCAGTGAGGGAAACGGACGGGCTAGAATCTTATCCTATCCGAGAGTAAATTCTCGGGGAAATTGCATATCAGTGGAGAAAGGCGTAAACAATACTCAAGTGATGAAGAGATTTTTTTGGAATTGCATAGATATGGAACGGAGGAAAAAGAATTTCCCACACATGAAACGGAGGAAAAGTTATTTCCCATACATGGAGTCAGTTGTAGTCGAATTTGGGTTTTCTAAGTTGCCACTTATATGAATTTAAGTTGCCCCTTCTATGGACCTAAATTGCCCCTTTTATGAATCTAAGTTGCACCTTCTATGAACTTCTTGGGTATTTAATTTCTTGAGCATTTCTTCAATTTCCTGACCATTTCTATTATTTTCTGAGAAATTTGGGATTTAGGTTATTTGCAGATTTGCATGAAACAAACCAACTAAAATTCTTCATACATGAAACGGAGGAAAAAAAATTCTCAAAACATGAAGTCGGCTTGTAGTTAAATCTGAGGGAAAAATTCAAAATACCCCCCAACCTATACACCCAAATTCAATTAGACTCCCAACCTTTTAAAAACTTCAATTTTACTCCCAACGTTATATTCCGTTATCAAAATGCCCCCTTCCGTCCAAATTACTAACGGATTCCGTTAAAGGCTCCGTTAAATAGTATTTTGATCGAATTTCGATGATCCGAGCCGCTCAATGTGTTCAAAACGTGATTTTAAGGATACTCGCAAGAAATCAGCAAAAAAAATGATCGGGAAGGGCTTCATCTGAATAGTTTTTTATTGAACCATTCAATAAAAAACTGTTCAGATGAAGCCCTTCCGATCATTTTTTTTTCTGATTTCTCACGAGTACCCTTAAAATCACATTCTAATCACATTGAGCGGCTCGGATCATCAAAATTCGATCGAAAAAGGGGAGGTACAAACCGAAGCAAAATTCGGACGTCCGTACTTGAATAAAATCCGGATCGATCCACATCTCCTTTTTTCCAATTGAATTTTGATGATCCGAGTCGCTCAATGTGTGTAAAACGTGATTTTAAGGATACCTTCAAGAAATCAACAAAAAAAATGACCGGGAAGGGCTTCATCTGAACAGTTTTTTATTGAACTATTCAATAAAAAACTGTTCAGATGAAGCCCTTCCAGGTCATTTTTTTTTTGTTGATTTCTTACATGTACCCTTAAAATCACGTTTTAAACACATTGAGCGGCTCGGATCATCGAAATTCGATCAAAATACTATTTAACGGAGCCTTTAACGGAATCCGTTAGTAATTTGGACGGAAGGGGGCATTTTGATAACGGAATATAACGTTGGGAGTAAAATTGAAGCTTTTAAAAAGTTGGGAGTCTAATTGAATTTGGGTGTATAGGTTGGGGGGTATTTTGAATTTTTCTCTAAATCTGAGTTTGAACCTAAGTTGCCCTTCTATGGACCTAAGTTGCCTCTTCTATGGACTTTAAGTTGCACCTTATTTTTCTAAAAAAAGCAACCAGTGAAGTAAATTGGTAGCTAGTAGCATAACTTCTTCGCATTTTCAAGTAAAACCAAACAAGAAATTTTAAGCGACAATTCCTAGAATCTAAAAGCAAAAGTATAAAATGGATACTTAAAAACATACATCTTTTTTTTTTTATCAATTCTCTTTCTAAAAAATTACCCAAAATACACTAATCTCGAAGTAATTTAAAAACTCATATTTGCAAGTAACTCAAATCTCAAATTTCTCAGAAAATAATAGAAATGGTAAGGAGATTGAAAAAATACTCAAGAAATTGAATACTTAAAAAGTTCATATAAAGGACAACTTAGATTCATAAAAGGGGGAACTTAGGTCCATACAAGGGGCAACTTAAATTCATAGAAGGGGCAACTTAGGTCCAAACTCAGATTTGATTACAAACCGACTTCATGTTTTGGGAATTTTTTTTCCTCCATTTCATGCATAGAGAATTTCAGTTGGTCCGTTTCATGCAAATCTGCAAATAACCCAAATCCCAAATTTCTTAGAAAATAATAGAAATGGTAAGGAGATTGAAGAAATACTCAAAAAATTAAATACCCAAGAAGTTCATAGAATGGGCAACTTAGATTCATAGAATGAGCAACTTAGGTCATAGAAATGGCAACTTAAATTCATATAAGGGGCAACTTAGGAAATCCAAATTCGACTACAACTGACTCCATGTATGGGGAATAATTTTTCCTCCGTTTCATGTCTGGAGAATTCTTTTCCCTCCGTTCCATATTTATGCAATTCCAAAAAAACCTCTCAATCACTTGGGCATTATTTACCCCTTTTTCCACTGATATGCAATTTCCCCAAATTCTCTATATTCGAAACCCCATGGTTTACCACCACAAGTGGGCCATACAAGACCTTTTTTTTTATAATTTCAAACCATTCATCTTGTAGAGCACATAGAGTAATACAACCATGGAAAAAATCGGCTTAATTGAATATCAATACGTATAGAAAAACTTGAATTTTAGTTTACAGAATGGAGGATCAAAGATTTTGAAGTTAAACTATTTACGACTGTCCATTTCCTAAACCAAAATTTAATATTTAATATAACTGTTGATGTTTGACAGAACTCGTTTTTTGCGTTCATATATTATTTTGCGAATTCTACAAGATCAACGGTTCAGATTATAACAAAAAATACTTAATTGGGCCCGTTACGGGTTTGTAGTGGAAAGAATTTTAACTCATCCTATCCAACCCAACCTAACCCAAAGGCTAGCTCATGGGCGAGGCCTCGAGGAGTTGGGATTCTCTGGCTACATAAGCCATTACTCTAGTTATTTATTTATTTTTGTATTTACTCGCTCCTTATCATTTTAAATGTTTCATATGGAAATTCGTACAATTTCACACAAAAATATGTATTTCTATATATTATTTTTTCAAAATTTCTTACATCAAAATAAAGTGCTCGTTGAGCACTTTAAGAAAATTAAAAAATATATGTAGAAATATATATTTTTTGGGGTGAAAATGCTTGAATCGTCGTAGGGGACATTTAAAGTGAAACGGAGGTATTAGTTTTACGTCAATTTTGTATGAATTATTATTCATATTTATAAGAGGAATCTAAAAAATAAACAATTGTGAATCAAACTTAAAACTTTTTGTATAAAAGGCAAAAGTAATCCAAAAAGTTTGCCTGTTTTGGATCATTTTTTTGTCTTTAGTTAATTGTTTATAAATTTTGATTTTACTTTTTAGATTTCTCTTATTATGACAAAGTAATAATCTAAGAAAAAAATTGACGTAAAATTAACAAATGCAAAAAAAAATATTCAATAAACAAAAAAAAAATCCAAACGGATTATTTGTTCAAATGGAGTAGTATTGAAGAGTGATTTGCTGATAGGCATAGACGTTACATGACTTTTTTTTTTTGTAATGCAATGTGTCCCATACCAGCTTGCATGCACCTAATTTGATCCTATAGCTAGCCCCTCCCACAGCCTTGTGGGGGGTGAGATGGCCCTAAGAATTATTGACAAGAAAAAATCAAATCTCAGACTTTAAGATGGAGCAAATACATATAAGTCTTAGGCTAAGGAGTAATTATTCAATAGTCCGAGAGTGCTGTCACGTGATATTCTGTGTCACTTTATAATCATACATTTTTTGTGGAATTCACACACTTAGTAGTAGACTCCATAGGAATGTGTGATTGTAAAGTGGTTACATGATTTCACCAAAGACCACTTGCCCAAGCTCTCAGGATTGTTACATGACTACTTGTCCAACAAGAAACTTGCATTAGGGTTTAACCACGTCTCTATAACCTTCAAACCTTCCCTAATTCCTCCCCGGCCGGTGCTACTACTCCCCCATCCCTTCTCCGTCCAAATTTCCTTCACAACGCAACCAATATGAGTTCCTTCTTATTCAGACAATCATCCTCCCTACTCCTAACCCAATCTCTAAAAGCCTCCGGCCGCCACCACCATCATCACCACTTTGTCCGTAACGTCCACTATGACGGATACAAAACAAACTCCGCCATAAACTGGGGGATCCGAATCGCCCCAGAGAAAAAAGCCTACGTAGTCGAACGCTTCGGCAAGTTCTTCAAAATCCTCGAACCGGGCAAGATCCACTTCCTGCTCCCGATTGTGTACCGGATCCCCTATGTGCACTCTTTAAAGGAAGAGGCCATTCCCTTAACGGACCAAGCCGCCACAACAAAGGACAACGTCCCTATAAAAATCGACGGCGTGCTTTATATAAAGATAGTAGATCCTTTATTGGCATCGTATGGCATCCACAACCCGATAAACGCGGTCGTACAACTGGCCCAGACCACCATGCGCAGTGTCTTGGGGAAGATTACGCTCGACAGGACGTTTAGAGAGAGAGACTCGGTGAACAAGAGCATACTTGATGCTATTAATGATTGGCCACTCCGCACGGAATGGGGGTTGGAGTGTCTCCGTTATGAAATCAAGGATGTTTCTCCACCAATAGGTGACATGTTCTTTTTGCTCATATATCACAATTACAAAGTAGATTTGTCCTATTTTTTGTTGGATTTCATCCCGATTATCTGATTTTTACATAGCTGCGGGATCAGAACATGCAACCGTGATGATTAGTGTAACATAATTAGATTAGAGGTTGTTAAGTAGTTGTAGAACTTACAATTTATCGACAATCTAACTATGTGTTCGGAAAAGAGTTAAACTTTAGAGGATTTGAATAGGTCATGGCAATCATAATTTGGGTAATGTATCATGTAGGAGTATAAATCATACATATCAAGAATGGGTGTCTCGTATAACACTATTGATCAGAGCCTGACAATAATTGGTATACGTTGTGCGATTTGATGATTTGTGCTAAAAATCACTCAAATTGAAGGAGGAATAATGTTAAAGAAGTTAAATTTTCACTCACACTTTTACCCTATTAGAAAATTAATGAGGAAAATAATATAGGAGTTTCCGGCACTTGGCAATGGCATTTTCTTGAAAATTTCACCCTTTTCTTTAAAAGTATGAAAACTGCAATCTCTTCACGAGTGTCTGTTTCATAATTTCGAGAAGCTCACATTCAGCATATCATTCTGTACAACAATTTTGAATGACTTCTCTCCGTTTGTATGCCATTGTTGAATTTCGCAAAAAACGGCCGATACGTAGAAAAATAAATGACCATCTTGATTTTGGATTATTTTCTCCAACAGGTATGAAAATAGCAATGGAGTTGGAGGCAGAGGCGGAAAGGAAGAAGAGAGTGCAGATCCTCACGTCAGAAGGGATCCGAGACGCCAAGTACAACACGGCCGACGGGGACAAAAGGGCGGTGATCCTACAGTCGGAGGCATCCAAGGTCGCGCAAGCGAACAGGGGAATAGGGGAGGCGGAGGCCATCTTAACCAAGGCCCAGGCCACGGCGAAAGGGATCCGGGAAGTGTCCCGGGCCATTGAGGAAAGCGGAGGGGCCGAGGCCACCAGCTTGAGCATTGCCGAGCAGTACATTGGGGCATTCGAAAAGATTTTCAAGAGCAGTGATACAATGTTGGTTCCTAACAACTCTGCTGGTGATGCTGCTGGCTTAGTCGCTCAAGTGGCCACTGTTTACAATAAGGTTTCGGAAAAAAAATTGAAGGGTGGATTAAATTTTTAGGTAAATGGTATTTTCTATATGGGCAATGGGTTAACTTAACACGAGAGTGTTGTTTGAATTTTTTCTTGGGTAAGTGATTAAGCTAGGATGATTAGGGTTTGGAATTTTGGTTTATGGTATTGATAGGGTAAGTTACTGCTTTGGTTATGTTTTCAGGTTATGATTTTGCTCCTTTAGGATTTAAACTACTAATAACTACGGCTGTAA
The DNA here is from genome assembly GCA_019656295.1 of Rhododendron mucronatum var. ripense. Classification (NCBI taxonomy): domain Eukaryota; kingdom Viridiplantae; phylum Streptophyta; class Magnoliopsida; order Ericales; family Ericaceae; genus Rhododendron; species Rhododendron mucronatum. Next base: position 757,092 of record BPLT01000014.1, on the reverse strand, counting down.
ATGAGCCGAGATGAGCTGAGCATTGTCAAGTTCAAGCTCGGCTCATTACTAAACGAGCCAAAACTTGAGCTCGAGCTTGGTTCAAGCCTTAACGAACTGTTCTAGCCGAGCTCAATCATTTTACTAAATGCGCCTCTTTAATTAATCCAGTTGAACCTTGCTTAACGAGTCGAACTTTTGTCGAACGAGCTGAATGGAGGCTCCACTCAGCTCGTTTACTAGATGAGTCAAGAACTCAAGTTCAAGGTCGGCTCGTTTGCTAAACAAATTGAGATGAGATCGCATCCTCGTTTCGTGTACGGCTCAACTAATAATAAATACACACGCATACAAATATGTATACACATACATAGACACATGTAAATAATGAACACCACCTCCATGTATGCACATGCACATTCGTACAAAAATACTTTTTTCTTGAACAGCGAAAAATTTTTATTAATCAAATGATTAAAAGGGATAAGAGGGAGACATCACGACAAGAGGATGATATCATGACATTAATTCGTGCAAAAATACTAAGTTTTACAAAAGTGACATTTGCACAAAATGCACAGTTACGCAAAAACGAAAATTCTAAAATAAAGATCTTACTAAATTAATTTCCAGATCCTCACATGAATACTTCTTCTATACGGGAGAATTATTACTCAATTCATGCATTCGGTAAAATTTGATCACTTGATCTATCAACCATGATTACATTCGAATTCATGCATTCGGTAAAATTTTCACACCAAGTCACCAACCATGATTACATTCGAATTCTTCACACAGCCTGTGAATATCAAACATCAACTACTAGAACAGAAACAACAACAACTGACAACTCTTTTTCCAGCTAATACAACTTCAAAAGAAAGTCCAACGCCAGAGCAATCCCAACCACAACTGTTATGGTATCTTGGATGTCAGTGCTTATGAAAACCCCATTTTTAGACGGAGGAGGGGCAACCGGAGCAGGCACGTATACTTCGACATTGACGGCCAGTTTCATCCCCTGGAAACAGTAACCGCCACCGCTGAGAAAGTAATAAGGCCTTGCCTGTGTGAGATTGAACACGTCCCTCCCGCCCCTTGTGATGTTGGTGATGAAGTTTTGGTCATTGCATAGCTGGTAGCTTGTCTCGTTCACCTCCAACACGTTGTAGTAGTGTTTGTCAAACCTGAACACTTGAAAATGAAGGACAGAACATTGCAGGTCAGAACAATGTATAACATTCCAAAAGGGATGACAATAAATCGAAGGCAGAAGAGTATATATTTTGACAATGAACACTAAATTGAGATTAGGGAAGGAGATAATTATATAGCACTACCATCTTAACTTTGACTTCTTCAAACATAAGTTTGACACTAAAAACCACCAACACTCCTAATTGCTTGTCGTATTGTACACTCGTGGAACATGTGATACACCGGGGACACCGGCCCATGTCTCAACTTGGAGATGGATGAAAACACAAAGGGATCAATTTACAACATTGAGACCGTTATTGAATTTTTTTTTGGATGGATGGAATGTTCATTGTCGATCCAAAATTGAAGGCACATTTTGCGAGGCCCATGTGGTGTCTATGTCCCAATTTATGAATGCCATGTGTTTGTATCCTTGTCTATACTTCTTAGGATGGAATACAATATTTCCCTAGTATGACAAACCTACTTCAACTATTTTGCGTAGTGCTACACAATCAGGAAATGCATTTACCATGGTGTGTTTGTTCTTTATGCAGAATACTTTGTGAAGAAAGTTGTAGAGAAACAGGATTTCCCAAAACAGAGAATTGTTCTATAATCACTTTTTCCATTACGCAAATATATTTACAAAGCTGTGGTTTGAAGGGGCTTTTCCTACCCGAAGAGAAAACACTGACCTAATTTTCCTATGTGGGCCTCGAGACCACATTGGCTGAAGCAGGTTTTGCAAAGATGGTAAACTTCTACTATAAGGGTTTAATTATAGCAGTTAATACTTACCTTAAGAAATCAAGGGGGTAATGGAAGAGCTAGAAGAATAAAATCAGATTAAGAAAAGTAAGAAATTTATTGAAGAACAATGAGCAATAAAATACGTCCAAGAAAAGGGAAAATTCATTGATGCGGGAAGAAGAAGAAAATCACATCAATTAGGATAAGTATTCACCATTTCAACTTTGACATTGCGAATTCATGTAATTTTGAGCTTCTAACTGTAACAATTTCATAAATGAACTTTGTACAATGTACTAATAAACAATGTAAGTGAACTATTAAAACTATAACCGGAGTTCGATTGATCCTGAAATTGCACGTAGTTTGTCACAGACTCACAGCATTCACTACGAGCACCAACGGAGTCAACGAAAAGAGAGAAAAGTAGTCGGGCACAAGAGAGAACCGCGATAGTGAGCTCAACAGTTGCATAGTTATATCAATGTACAGACTAACTATGTGTTCAACTCTTAGAAACCTATGATAGAAAGTTGAAACTCCTATCGAAGGGTTGTGTTAGGTTTAGAAAGGGGGGAGGGGCAGGGGTGTTTTTTGTTTCCTAGCCTCCAAAAGTGTTAGGGAAAAAAAGGAAAGAACAATGCTAGGAATGTAATTCTTAAATACAATTTCGGATATAATTGTGTTTGTAGTCGTTGGATGTATGCAGGCACATGGGTATCGAACAACTCCAGATATAATTATGTTGGCAATGGTCTACATTCTAACGATGTGTTCCTATACTTTTTGAAAAGGAAAAACGTTAAGAGTGTTTCCCGTTTGGGCAATCTCCAAAAACAGTGGGAAAGCAAAATTAAATTAAAAAAAAAACTAGACTAGTACGATTACTCTCTTCATGTATCACACAAGAAAAAAACTTATTTACGGCTCCGCACAATCTCAAGTGTCTATTTTGACAATCAATGATTGACATCTGCTTTTCAATTTTGACCGATAACAATTAATTTTAATTTACCGGTCAAAATTGGTTTTAATCCAAACCTTTCAAAATACTTTTGGACGCACGCAATTGAGTGTCATAAATTTTATTTACAAATTGCTCCGTAAAGAAGTTTCATCACAAAAACATATAAATTCTATGTCGAAGAGATGAATTTCACTATCTCTGCACCATAAAATTGCCAATCCCCGAAAAAAAAAGGTACTACAAATCATTAAACCAATAGCAAGGCCAAATTACGACAAGAGTATTGATTAGCCCCAGAGAGAGAGAGAGATTTACGGAGCCAATCGCCGGCGTAAAGACGCTGCTGCGCCGCCCACTCGGTGTAGTTCACGCCTGTCGTCCAACCCTTCTTTCCTCCCACCTGGAATAGCTGCGGCGGCTGTTGGCACACTGCGCACGTTAGCACCACCACCACCATCGTCCACCATAGAACGCCGCCGTTCCTCAAACCATACTCCATCAGTCTCAACTATTCTCTCGCTCTCTCTCTCTCTCTCTCTCTGGAATTCACATGCATTTATAGTGGAATATAAACTTCGTTGTAAGGGCGCCAGATAGGCCCCACCCAGCGCAGCCATAACCGTGTCAATGTCAAAATGGTTATAATTGGTAAGCAAGAAATGGCGCCGTTTAACAAACCGGTGCATTTTAGCAGTAACGGCCTCTCTGGCGCCGAATTCACGTTTACCGTACGGGGATCTCACTTGACCTTACCAGTTACCACAGCACACGTGGCAAAATATTCCATCTGTACCCTCTGTGGCCCCATTTGTACTAGCATCAATTATTCCATGCTCACGGAGCTGCAAACACACCGAGCTGCTCGCGAACAGTTAATGATTTGGCTCTTTAAAGTTGGGTTCAACTCAAGTAATTTAGTAACTAAGCCGAGCTTGACTCAAATTTTAAGCTCGTTTAGTAAACGAGGTGAGCTCAATACTTGCTCAATTAAAAACTCGTTTCGTTCAAACAGGATCATTAAATAAATGAACCTAGCCAGCTTGGCTCTATCTAATGATTTGAAACTTTGAGTAATGGGTATCTCTTTCTATTAACATAAACTTTGGACTTTAGATTAGTTCAATGTAGAATCTTGCTTTAGATTTTTTCCTCTTCTAATCCTTCATAAGTAATTGAGAATGCTTCGAAGTTAAATGTGATTCTTAGAAGTTAAATAAATGTGCCATTCCCATAACCATCACTTGTATTCGTTATTCTAGCTTTATGCGCTTTATGCTCGTCTTCAAATCGAAGACAAGCATAAAGCTAGAACAATATTTTCTTTCGCTATTGTTTGTCCCAATTTTTTTGGGTCGACAAGAGGATGACGGACACAAAAAGGGACTTGATCCCCAAGAAATTAACTTGGTGAAAGAAATTGAAGATTCTGTCTTGTGAATACATGTGTTTATATAGTATAGACAATAATAAAGAAGAATAAATTGGTTTAGGGTTATGTTTTGTTTATACACAAAAATACGAATCAATTTGCACTCGCGCGAGTGTTTTGACATTCAGATTTTTAGGTTAGATTTGATACTATTACTATTAGATTACCATGTTCTTCAGTTCTGTTTGGCTCAACTGTTAGACCCATTTCCCGGCCATTTTTCTCGGCTGGCTAACATCCTAGTGTACATTGGAAGGCATTGCATGCATATAATTGAACCCTCGCCATAAGGACCTCATTGGCATTGTCAGGTGATGGGGCTCGATAGTGGCCGTCCGTGAACGCAAAGGGGAAGAAGAATCTCGTTTTCCTTGTTGTTTGAAACAGAGATCATGGGTGAAGAGAAGGAAGAAGGCACGAAAAATCGGACCGTCTACCTGTTCTATGAGAGTGTTTGTTCCTGACACATCGTGCACGTATTAGCCATAGATTTGAGTTCACTTACAACGTATCTCGTAACCAAATTGCGTCTCAGAAATGCGGATGGCATGGATCACATCGCACATGGGTCAAAACTTTATGCCATCGGTGGAGTATTCCGTCGTGGCTGTGGTCAAGGATATCCGCGAGATGTTTTCGTCTGCCATCTGTAGTGTAGCGAAATATCCGAAGGTCCAAAAGGTTCAAATAACTCCTAGGGGATTTGATATATCATTCTTGACCAATTAGTTGTCTCAGTTCATCTGTTCCCCGGGTGATCTTGATACGTCATCCGTACGTATTATCCGAAGGATAAAACAATTCGAAGTTCCTAGCCGAGCTTCGATCCCCCTCCGAGGGATGATATACTCGTTTCGTTCGGATAAGACAACTATAAGATCTCGTTCGCTCGGTAAAGTGCATCATCTGTTACCCTTCGTTCCCTCGGACATGAGGACTTCACTCGGAGACCGCCATTCCAGAATCTTTTAGAAGCTTCCAAAGAAACGTGGGAGAGCTTCTCTGATAGGTGAGGTGACATCTCCGATTGATGTGACCCCTCTTACTCTGACTGGGCGGCACCCCTTCTCTCAACAGGCGGCGTTCATTTAATGCTTCTGACTCGTGACGTCATCCGAGCGTCATCAAGCACATGGGAAGCAGAAACAGCTTGTTCTACACTCATCCCCTCCTTTCTGCCTATATATAGAGAAGTTCTACCTCCAAGAAAGAGGTTCAGATTTCCTAAACACTCTTCTTCCCCCTAAAGCATTTTTGTTCTTACCATACTTCTCTCTTCTTAGCTCCACTTTCTGATTATATCGTCGGAGCTTCTTCTTGGAGGAACAACCCCCTCCGGTTCTGCAGGTACACGACATCCGGAGCCATATCATTCGGTCCAAGCGAGTCAAGACGGTTCATCAGAAATCAGTCCCCCACACCATCTCAGCAAAAAAAAGAAGAGAGGGAGCGCAGGGTGAGTATAAGTGGACAGAAGGCCCCGCGTTGAAGTCAGGGAAGCCTAATCCAATGGTAGTAGCAGTAAAGCGGAAAATCTATGCTTTGGCTGTACATGCTGATTACTCGGATGAACCTAAAGTTCCTGAGGCCATAGACCCTGTGTTCGAGGTCTTGGATCATCAAGGAGCTTGGTACCCGCTGCCTGAACCTCCCTTTTATTCGTGTTATAGTACGTTTCCTGGCTCTGCTTTGCTCTGCTACACTGTTATTGGCAACATCATCTATGTGCTGGTGCAGAAGCCTGGCGATTATGTGGAGCTCTTGTACTCATTCAACGTCCTTGAGAAGAAATGGAACGAGCATCCACGTGGCGTGAAGTGTGGCGATCCATAGTGGATAATCTAGCGAATCACAAATGGTCTAAGTAGGCTGATGTTGTGGATGGTAAACTGTATTTGTCTGACGCTGACCTTGGCTGCTGTTTGCTGTATGCTCACGATTGTACCGCATGGTCTACAATGTAAATTGTTTTCTCCCTACTTCCCCCCTCTTTTTCCTTGTGTTAGTCTTTTCATTACTCTCCTCTGTTCATCTGATTCAATTTGCAGGCTGATCAATGGATTGCTAGAACATGCTAGTGGGTTCTCGTATCGTGTAATCACTTGTTGAGATTATCTGTTATATCAACAATAGACTATTCAATTTTGAATATAGTAATTTCTACAGGCAAGACTTGCTGTTTTAGGAAAATCGGGATTCTAAACAATGATGTGCCTACTCGTTGCGTCTGAAGAAAATCTACTATGTTCTGTGCCATTGGAATAATGCACCTGGAGATTATGTTGACATTGTCTCTATTGCTCTTTCATACATAAAATTTCTGGGCCTCTCCTAAGTCGAGGTCTGGTGTGGCTCTATAGAGTTTTTGATGGTTGTGCAAATGATAGAGATTCTATTTGCCATTTCACTAAGTTTCTGAGCAGAGAAGAGTTCTTGGCGCAGCAACAATTGGAATTTATGTTGAATTTCTTTATGCAATTATGCAACCCTTACCTTGAACCTCATTAGGAACCCTGAAGAGCTAACCCAAGAAAGGGATGAAATACCAGACGAAATAGAACGATCCTTGGTTCAAGTAGAACTAGACAGATTCACTCCAGGAGAGGAAAGTCGGTCTTTTAGGCCTACCCCACATTCCATAGGCATGACACTCTCTTTATCAACACTTCTTGAGCGTAATGAGCATACAATTCATATGTACGTTTAAAATTTAAAATTGATTTGATGTTCAATTAATTTTTTTTTAATCTAGAATTAAACACTCATGTATTAAACGTCCTTGTTCCTTACCATATATATATTTTTTTGGTAAATCGGATATCCGGGTCAACTCACGCACACCTTGACTTATTCCGGGACCCTAAAGGTAATGATCGGGCATAACCCCCAGTAGCCCCAAAGTTTGGAATGTTTGGCTTCCGTGAGAATGGAACCTGTGTAACCTTATGAAAGAGCACTTATCGATTTTTCACAATTACTAGGCCAAATCTTTGAGGTTTATACCTTAACATATTTGTACACTCTTTTTGCTGCGTCTCTCCTTATGATTTTCTTGCTTTCAAAACAAGAGTCGACAGCTGGATTGAGGGGTTGTTAATTTTCTTTCCTTCTCGATTTAAGTCTCTCAAAAAAGCTTATTTATGATCCATTAAATGTGCGATCCAAAAACTATAATTTCTCCTTATTGATTGCGCCATATGATTACAAAGGCTATACTGACTAATAGATGTAAAAATATCATATTTATGATTCATGGTCAATGTGTATTTTTCACGATTATGACAAATTAATAATGTTTCCGGCGTGAAATATACGTGGCCTAGATTTTCACCCGTGTTTATTTATGATTCTTGGTCGTGTAAAATACACATTGACCATGACCGAGGCCTAGATTTTTACGACACAAAACAAAATGAACTTTTAAAATAGGACTCACAATACATTCTTAGGCTCCGTTTCACTCAAATTCTTATTTTTTAAAAGATTTTATTTTTTGCTTTACGACAACATATTATTATCTTACATTCCTGAGCGATGGTTTGGGTTGTATGTCATGGGTTGGACCAAACTACATTCACCGTCGGGTAGTCTACCCAAATGATGGGGAGGCCTTGCACTTTATTGTTTTTTTCATTGCGTTTTCAAGGAAATATTTTTGTAAAATGGGAGCCAATTTCAAACAATTTCAAGTAGAATCGATTACCGATTATATCTAATGACCTTTTTTTTTTTTTTTTTGGGTAATGTTGTGTGTCTTGATTTTTCATGGCTGAAGTTGTAGCATTACGATTTACGGCTCTGTTTGGAACTTGGGAATAGAAGGAAAAAAGAAGATTAAATATGTAGTAATGGAGAGGAAAATTTGAGAAAAAAATCAAAATTGAATTTGTTTTTAAAGAATTTTCCGTCGCTTTCTCGATGATAAACCAAGGTGGAGTTCAACCAAGCCAAAAGGACTTTTTGAATCTTGTCTTTATTTAATTTTTTCACGTTTGTTAGATTTTCTCCAAACTTTTATGGATTATTGATTCGTCTCAACGAGAGAAATCAGAAAAAAAAAATTTTTACTTTTACCCAAATATTTTAGAGAATAACTACTTTTCATGAAAAAAAAAGTCAAAAAAATTAGCCTCTTTTAATGCTTAAAATTGGATATTTTCAAAAATATTTGGGTAAAAGTAATTTTTTTTACTTTTTCGATTCCTCTCGTCGAGACAAATCATTAATGCACAAAAATTTGTCGCAAAATTAACTAACACTTAAGAAGGACAAAACTTTCAAAAAGTGCGAGAAGTTAATTGCAACTCCACCCAAATAATGGAAGGAAATTTTTTAAAGTATCTCCTCTTCCCAAGTTCCAAACCCTACAACATCTCAGTACTATAAGTAAAAGCTTCATTTGGTATTGTGTGTTTCAATGGGAAAACTCAAACCCAAGCACAAATATGCATAAATTTGAGTAAAAATTTCATTAATGGCAATATTGTAAATTTAAGGTGTGAAATTTGCCTTCAAAAAATCGAGTAAGGGCTTAAGTCTAACCAAATTTGAGTCTAGGTTTGGGTAAGGAGTGGAGGAGGGTTTTGGGTGATTTTTACACAAATTTGAGTTTGAGTTAAGATTTGAGTGAGGAGGAGAGATGGTCCAAAGGTTCCACAACTACGGCACTTGCCCGCCCCCGAAATCACATCAAACGGTATCCGATCAATGTGATTTTTTATGTGATCAATGTTCTCAGCAATCTCTAAAAAGTAAAATGTTTTAATCATTGTTGTGGCCCCAAGAAGAGCCTACAAGAGGCCGAAATTGGATGGGACTAGAGGGAGGTACATAGCACGGGAGATAACATAAATGCTAAGAGATTAAATTCTTTACACCGCCGGTGTAAACATTTATTCTCATATTACATCTCTCACAAGTAATGGTATGATCCACAACACCATTTAGGCAGTTCTATAATTAGTTGTGAGAGAAAATGTACAAATGGATGTACACTTTTTGGATGTGTTTCTAGCAATTAAGAGAATAAATTCTTTATACCGCCGGTGTAAACATTTGTTTCCTTCAAATCAATTACATTACGGCACGTTGCAAAACAGTTTATCCCAATCAATAAAACACCGAAAAGAAGGGACGGCCTCTCTTCTTTCTCTATCCCTTCTCTCTTCTTTCTCTCTCTAAACTTTACCAGAGAAACCCTAGCCGCCGTTGTTTGCTTGGGGGAGGCGCCGCCTCCTCCCCCGGGCGCCTCTCTTTGTCTTCCTTTTTCTTTTTTCCTTCCCTTACCGGCACTCCACTTCTCCGTGGGCTGTTGTTCCCCCCCCCTCCCTCTTCCCCTTCACTCCACCTTCCTCGTTTCCACCCCCTCCCCCCTCCGATAAGATCTCGCCGGATACTCTGCTGGGTGTATCCTGTTCCTTCAGCTTTTTGGATCCCGTTGTGGACCGCCTTTCTACCTTGTTGGAGCTAGCCGGTCTCTTGCCTAGCGGCACTTTGGCCGTTTTTGGTGGTGGATGGTGCGATTTTACTAGGTTGTTGGTGGCGATGCTGTGAGTGGATATGGTGTGTTGGGATTAGGCATGGCGGCAGTAGGAGCTATCGTGATTCCTGTGGCTGGTGTGGTGGTTGTGGCAGCGGTGATGCGGTGGTTGTTTTGAGTGTTTCGATAGGTTAAAGTTTTGATTTTGTGTCTCGTTTTTGTTTTGTCCGGACCCTTGTCCAGTTATGTCCTGATGTTGAAGCCGGTTTCTGTCCGGATGTTGATCCGATTTTTGTCCCAGTGGGTCTTCCTAAGTGGTTTTATTCTGATCTGATTTTTCCAAATCAGGTGGCTGATTTCCACAGGTTTAATGTTATCTTTGATTTGGAGTTACGCCATCCCGAGACAGTGGTATCTGGGTACTAGCTTCACGTTAGCTGGCCATGTTGATGGTGTAAAGAAGTGAGCGTTTGGCTCTTGCATTGACGCTAGACACTAGTTTCGTCTCTTAGTCTTTTTTTTTATTGTGTCTCTATTTCTCTGTATTTTGGTGGAAATCTGTACTTGCAGTATGTCATATTCTGTATTCGGTGTTATCTGTAGATACTGTATGGCTTGATTAATGAATTTCCTTCTTCCATAGGAAAAAAAAAAACATGACGACGTAATGCAATATAATTTATTTGGACACCGACAGTGTAAATAATTTAATCTCATGTAATATCCCTACCATTGCTCGCGTTATACTGATGAAAGGGGATTCCGGATTACTACTATTTATTTCGATGGCTACAAATATGAAGTACAGAGGGGGATAGGAACTTTCTATTTGATACACTGCCTAAGCATATAAATTGTTGAGAAGAGGGAGATAAGAAAAACAGATTGATGTAAAAATACATGTTTCATGCTAGTATTAATTACTCATAGGAACGAATGCAAACGGGCGCAGAGATTAATAGGTTCACATAAAGGATAGTTTAATTTGGTTTATGACATGCTGCGAAGGTATTACCGTAGGTATCATCGATATGGCCGGTCCGATTAATAAGATCACATGCTGCGAATGCATTTGTCAGAACAAAAACTCTTTCTCGCTGGATTTGATTTGTGTCAGAGATAAATCTCCAGCGATCATGTATTATCAATATTTTCGATCACCATGAATATCGATACAATTGAAGGTCTCAACATTCAACAAGCTCTAAGAAGTAACGATTCATATTACTGAAATGGATCCCTTAAGAGAGCCAACAAATGAGCCAAATTGGACGATCTAGTCGGATTCCCCAACTAAATAGAGAAAAACATATATTGTCATAGAAAGCACTCAAAGCAGTAATGTCCCTTCTCAAATCATGTGCCATTTGCAGGAAAAACAAAGAAAACCATGTGCTTTGTACCTAACCAAGAAAAACAAATCCATTTCGTACGACCACCCAGAACTCCTCCAAGAAACATGCGTCCTCCGCGGATCACGCATTTGATTACTCCAACTTGAATAATCATTCCAGTCAGAGTAATCCACAAAGAACAAAGTTCAAAACCAGAAAAATCATCAATGTTCAGGTCAAACTACAGTAGAAAACACACACACAAAAAAAGGACCCAACAATCTAGAAAGGAAAAAAGCAAAACACAAACTCAATTTTTTTCACACTTGATGTGAGCGATGCGGATGACGACGAGACGATATGCTGAAAACTTCTGAAGCTATATAATGCTACCAAACCCGGAGGAACGAGTCCCATACAGCAGCAATGGCAAAAACAGCTGGTATGACAATCTGGCCTCTGACGGTATACGTTAGAAACCCAGAGTCACTTTTAACCGGGGACGCTGAAGGAGGGGGTGGCGGATTTGAAACATTTAATGCTAACTTCACGCCACCGTAGCAGAGGCCATTGCCGCTTATGAAATAGTATGGGCCCGTCACATTTAGAGGAACCACATCCCTTCCAGCTCCAGTTGTATAGTTGTGAAGAAAACTATTGGAATTACAACTCTCATAATTTGTTTGGTTGACCTGGAGCACACTCGCTTGGTTCCTGTCGTAAACAAAATCTGGAATGGACAAGAAAAATTACCAAACAGCAACAGAGATTGAATGGTTATACAAATAATCACTATGACTGATAAACCTAACAAAATTAGGAGTTGAAGTGAAAAAACTGTATTTCGTACTTGCCATTGGCCACAATGTATGAAGACCGCACGTGTGATGGATCAAATGGAATATGAAATAAGCATGGCACGGTAGTGCTTTCAGAAGTTCCCAAATCAAAGGGCAAATCCTTAGGAGCGCTAAGTCTTCCCCCACGTACTTGACTCAAGTACAAGAGGTGCACAGCCATTGTTAAATGTCGGGATCTTTTGTCATAACCCAGATCAGTAAGCCTATTTCCATCCAGGCATTCCAAGGTTATACCATAAAACACCAAGTTTACGGTTTGGATCTTCCAGGGAAAGATTTGTTACTAGGCTTTGATATTCTCCAAGCTCTTAGCAAAGTTACTTGGTTAAAGAAAGGGTTGAAATACAAAAATTACCTTCTGTCATGAACCAATTTGGACGGTAACATATCCAGCTGCGCAATTCATGGTCCAACGCAGGCAATTATATGATCTCCCAGGTGATCTGCCTATTGAAGAGGCATTGCACATGCTTTGTGATCCAATTAATCTTCTTGAAGGCTACACCAAACCCAAAGGCAAATGACAACATAGAGACCACTGTCACCCAATTCTCCCAAGGCAAAGAAACTGACCCAGGGTACAATTTAGTTGGTCAACTTCCATAACTACAATTAGCCCGGGGCCAATTTCTTTGCCCCTGGGGAGTTGGAGTGACAATGACGTCGATGCTGTCATTTGTTGTTAGCTGTGGGATCGGCGGATCGTGCTTAACTGCTTAAGTGTGCCCTTCGAGAAGATCCATAAGCTCACCGAGCATATAGAACACCTCAATAGACAAGATTGCCTGAGAGATGATGTCGCTGTGTTCGAACACAAACGCAACCGAGAGAAATGTTACAGTCCAGATTATGTGATCTCGACATCTAGTGATGGCCGTGTACCTCTTTTTTTTTGGGTAAATTGGCCGTGTACCTCTTGCACTAGTCATTCTCTAGAAGAAGATTTAGAGCACGTAGGAATCTGTCATTTGATCTGGAGACTTCTGCAAATGATAACGCCTTAACATCTGTACATTGTACACAAATGGCGAGTATGAAATGTTCTTTTTTTTTCCTTACATTTATTGGTTGTATTTATTGAGGTAAAATACTCCTGTTTCACTAGATAGGACGAATATATGCCTTCTATTTTTCTTAACGCGAATTTCATCTAATCCTGGATCAATTCAACGGCAGGACCCAATTAAAGCCGAAGCAATGCAGAGAGAGAGCGCGCGGGGGGTGGGGGGGGTAATGAACATGTAAGGAAATAAAACGCAGCTCAGAAAAAAGATATTTTTTTTTTTTCTTGAGAACGTAGATAGAATTCAAAGCAGTAGATCTGAGACGAGAGAGAGAGAGAGAGAGAGAGAGAGAGAGAGAGTAGGCTTACAGAGCCAGTCCCCGTTGTAAAAGTGTATGCTTTGGGCCCAAGTGGTGAGGTTGGCCTTGGAACTCCAGCCCGAGCTCCCTCCGACGGTGTAACGAACAGACGACACTTCTGGTATCATCGCCAACACGGCGCATGCTACCGCTAGCGCCGCCGGCGAGCCAATGCCCCTCCTCCGCCACTCCATCTCTCTCTCTCTCTCTCTCTCTCTCTCTCTCTCTCTCTCTCTCCCCCCGGCTGTATTTTTGGCACTTGGTGACCTTTACTCTACCAGTTCTGCATTTATAATTGGGCAATTTTAACTACTTTTACTCCCATTTAATAATACTTTTTTTAGAGTTTGTGTGATTGAAAAATAATACTTTTTTTCAAAGTTCGTGTTATTTTTCAATCGATCATATTTTTTAATTTATAATATTTTACATAATTTCAAAAATATTGTATTATAAAACTAATCGAGATCTATCAAATAAGATCCAAATTCGATATGAAATTCATTACGGATTCAAAAATATAACCCATTTTTTAACCGATTAGAATAAAACTAAGAACAATTAAATCCGGATTACTTCCAAATCGGTATTTTCTTTTTTTATTGAACAATAAAACTTTTCACAAAAAAAAAAAAAGGAGAGCAATAAAACTACAGCAACAAATGTTCAATATTTAAAATTGACCTGTGTTTTCCATACTTATTTCAAATTTTTTGAGCCCTGTTATTCGAAAGGAAGATTTGCAAGAAACTACGCAAGAAAAAATGTGTTTAGGCTCATTTCAGATCTCACAAATATCTAAAAAAATATCCATAAATTTTTTCATATTATTTTATGGAGCCCTATACAAAATTATCTCCAACAAATATCGATAAGTATTACTTTTGGATTCATATGGGCGAACTGAACAGTTTCGCTCTATGAATCTAAAAGTAATACTCACCGAAGTCCGTTGGAACTGATTTTTTACAGTGCCCTATAAAATAATATTCAAGAATTTATGGATATCTTTATGGTACCCGAAATGGGCCCAAACACTTTTTTTTTTTTGCTGGATTCCCTGTTAGAATTTCCGTATTTCAATTGTATTTTTTCTTCTGAGAACGAGAAATGGAGATAGAAAGCCCTAGAAAAAGCCCACAATCCATGTTCGGGCCCTGTCCATGTGTTTTATTTTAGTATATAGTATAATAACTAAAGTACCAACGTTACAATTGCTTACCCCACATCAATCCATGTTTCTTTTTTGGACGGACGAGAATAACTTTTTTATGGACGTTTTCTATTCAATCTTGCCCATTCAAAAGCGTTTCTCACGGTTCGGATTGAAAATCAATTTTGACCGGTAAAAAATACTCCCTCCGTCCCTTTTTAAGTATTCTGCTTCGTAATTATAACTTATTAAAAAGACATCATCATTATACCTTTCACATCAATTTTTTCCTCCACTTTCTTTACTTACCCATCATCATTACATTTTTACTCACTAACTTTTCAAAATGAAATCTACTTTTAGGGACAAAATAGACAATGCATCAACTTTTACGCACTAACTTTACAAAATGGACACTTATTAAGGGACCGCCTAAAATGGAATACCGGACTCTAAAAAAGGGACGGAGGGAATATGGTTTATCGGTCAAAATTAAAAACACATATCAACCATTAATTACTGAGATGAACGGATGAGATTGTGCAAAATCGTGAATAAAAGAAAAAAATCTTTGGACGTGAAATCTGTTTCTCTCTTTTTGGACATTGATTGCTTTAAATGAGAAACTAATAAAATAAAATAAAAACCTTCACTTTTGGATTTGGTCTTTATTTGCTGATTTGCATGTGCGGGTAGCCTGGTACCCTGCAATCCAACCGCGATACCCGGGTAGGGTACTCAGCTTTCAAGTTAAAGGGATGGGGCCGGACCTTGGGTTGGTATTGAGCAGTGATCATCGGGCTGCGCACCTTCGAGTCATTGGATCGTGGATTCGACAATTCAAATCTCATTTCGGCAATCAACGATTGAGAGTCGTTCATTGCCGAAATGAGCTCTGAGCCATCGGATGCACGATCCAACAGCTCGGAGATGTGCACACCACTACACAACACGATCCCCCAATTGGATGGAGCCAGAGTCAATTGAAGATATTCCAAGTGATCGCAACCATTTTTTAATTTTAGTAGTACAAATTTGCTAACAGTATCTTATCGGTAATTACATATTATTCTTACGGGTATAATACTTTAACAAATTTGAATCATTCATGACCGAGTCCAGTATATAGAACTAGATTCAGAAAAATTCATCGACCTATATTCAACTATAGAGGCTTTTTTTTTTTGTTGCATTTGAATAGAGAAGCCAGATCCTTTTTAATATGACTTGATATGTCCAGACTAGTTTACGCTCGCGATCCGGCTCGAATTGGTGTGTCGTAGGCTTTGTTTGGAAGAAGGGAAAAAAGAACAAAAGTAAAGGAAAGAAAACGCAATATTTCCCTCCCTTTGATTGAAACAAAGAAAGATGGAAGAAAATAACAAAAAATAGCAATGAATCATTTTCCAATATCCGCGTAAATATTTTCCAATTTCTTTCACGATTGCCAAACATAGTTTTACAGAGTATTTTTCTTCTTTTTCCCCAACCTCAACAAATTATCCACACCAAATACACATTCAAGGTTTTTTTTTTTTTTTCCATTACATATTTTCCTTCACAAGTGCACATTCACCCAGGTCCGGCCTTAACTTTTTGGAACCTAAAGTGAAAATTAAAAATTCATTTTTGTTGAACTATTATTAGGGATACCAAAGTAACAGCAGCTCCAAAAATTTGTAAATTTTTTGGGGCCTAAAGTGGCCACATCTTGAGCTTTAGCTAAGGGCCGGCGCATTCACTAGCTGAGATGCATTTGAGCCCGAAGCTTGTTTAGGCCGGCGCATTCATTTGAAAGTTTGTACCATAACGGATCCAAAAAAATAAAATAAAATTGTACTAATCTGCACGCGAAAGCCAGGAGCACCTCTGCCCCGGTGCCAAATACATATTCCGAAATAAAAACCACCTTAAAACACATTCCATTCTATATGAAACTACTACCTAAATCAAGTTTTTACATCATGATGCTATGAATCAGAGTCCTGTGACTCCTGTTGAACATAAGCACAACTAATTCCACCGGTTTCAAAATGAACAATCCGACTTTCGACTTTGTACACATCATGAGCAGCATTTGAAGGCTTTATCGCGCTCTTATTTGAGGACATCCACGCGGATTAGGCAGTTTCCATATGTAAGAGATGGTTTCTCGGAGGACTGCCAAATAATAGGATAGATACATATATGCGTGTGTATATCGTTTCCATTTACAATCTGGCCTTGATTCAATCCAGCCTTCTCAGTAGATACTCAACTTGGACTTTCTTTGTCAAAGGCATGATCCAGTCCCCATACAGATCAGCAACCAAGCTTGGATTTATTTTGTATACCGGCTCAGATCCTTCCTCCTCTACATTCACGGTGAGCTCTTGCCCGTAGGTCTTGGCTTTCATCTCCACTCTCCTCTTTATTGCCTCTTCCACTATGGGGTATGTCAGCAAGTCCATCAGTCGTGCCTTATCCTGCAAATCACAAGCGACATGCCTTAACAAAATGAGATGACGAACCATTTTAGCCTATGGGTATGAGAACATTTTAGAGTCCAAAACCTTTGAAAAAGAAATGATGAAGTGCAGTGCTTATGAAAGGAGAAATATACTTGTGCTCTAATGGCAGCTTCGTATGCATCCGGTGAAGCCCGAAACTTAGCCTCTGCTACGAATTTACCGTAATGGATTCTCTTTGAGAGAGCCTGCAAAAATCACAGGCCATAAATATAAGGGATAGTGCAAAGTTAGAACTAGTAATCCTAAGCCCACATTAATAATAAACAGCATACTTGGGGGGGGGGGGGGGGGGGGGGGGGTGGGGGGATGGTGGGGTGGGGTGGGGAAAGCATATCCAACATAATTATGCAGTTTGCGAATTTGTAATCACTCAGCATATATCTGCAAAGGAATGATGGCATCGACTTGTGACACAGCATGGTCCTACTTAGTGTTGAAATCTGAAGTTCCATTGTGAAAGCTGAAACTACAGAACCCAACACTACGGGACTTGGACAAATTTTGGACATTAGCTAATATCATTTCTTGCATCACCAGACCATGGATGAACCCTTTTGCTCATTCTTCAATGTTGGATATTCAGGTTATGCTGTAGCTTTGGCATCAGCAGAAAATTAGGCATGAATGATGAACTTGAACGACAAAAATGGGTTGGAAACCATCTACCATCCACAAAAAGAAAAAGGTACAAGAGAAGTACAAGTCCACACAAATATGACTTCAAATAGAAAGGATTACGATTCTTTCAAGACGATAGACTAGTTAAATGCGAAAGTTGCAGCTCACAATGATGAGAAGCATTAAAATGCAGTTCACTTTACCATCCCGTAGTAAAACCACATCTATCTCAAATTCTTCAAACTACACATACTAGTTATACTTAGGCAGATTGGTTAGAAACTTAGAACGTATACCTGCAAGCAAATCGTGTCACAAACCGCAACTGATCCACAGTTACCATCATCTCCTTCCTTCACTAGTCTAGGAAGAACATCTCTAAAATACACGTTCCATACTTCCTTGTTGATATTGATTGAGTCAGCGATGGGATGAAGAACCTATTTGAATAACAAAAAAGAGGAAATTACCACATTTGTCACACAAACACCTACATTTATGCACGGTGCATGTGTGTGTGTGTGTGTGAGAGAGAGAGAGAGAGAGAGAGAGAGAGAGAGAGAGAGAGAGAGACCAGTTGCAAGAGTCGATGCTAGTATCTTACAGAATTCACATCTGGGTTGCATGCAATAATTTTGTTGTGGATCAAAAAAGTTCAAATCGAAGACATCCGACAATATTTTCATGTATCTAGCAAAAGTAGGTGATGTACTTCCTCAAGCTGAAATTGAGTGCATGAAATCATGGACAAGAATACCCCAAGTCTGCCATCTTCCAAACTTAAAAATTACTATATTTGAATTTCTGCCTAGGTTAGCCTGTGAAGCAAAAGTAATCTCATGCAAAAGCATTATATTTCAACTGTATCGATTATCTTACCTGAGGGTATTGCAGAGGAGGCAGCATAGGTTCAGGTAAGTCATCTGGGAAGAAAGGATGTTCATCGGGACACTTGAATCTGCCCATCTGATATACGAAATAAAATAAATCAGAAACTAGCAATAAAACCATAGTCTTTTCCTTATTTAAAAGATGAAGGCATAACATACCCGAGCATGAAGCTTTTCAGTTTCTTTGACCATGAAGTCAACCAAAGAGCCTTGGAAACCAGCCATGAAGAAAGCATTAGGGTCATACGTCTCAGCATTGAAACAGTATTGAGCTCTCTCCAAGAGGCCATATATGATGCTATCCTCTTGACGAATTAAAGAATGTCTTATGCCATCTAGAGTGTAGGTCTTGCTCTCGTCAATTCTTTTTTCTTTTGGCATTCTAAGGAAAAACAATATAGAAACTCAGACCTTTCTCAGGGATATCTCGCAAAGCTAAGGCTCAGAACTTTTCAAGAATAGCAATTATGTCTTTATCTTGGAAGTGAATCTATCGCAGAAAGTGACATCTAATAAAACAGCACCAGTTTACATATGATGACTGATTAAGTAGATCAATAATGAATATAACCACATACTAGGATGGAAAAAACAAAAATAAGTGACAATAAATTTGTTTTAACTTTTTAAGTAACACAACCACCTTTGCCTAAGCTCTTTTGAAACAAGGACCTGACTTATAGCTGAGTTGAGCATTATACCATGTAGCTTCGAGTTTCAGAATTTGCTCGCCGATATGCATGCTTGCTTGTGTATTTACGTATGCAAATGTAAACATTTCTACCCGTATACAATAACAATATGCTAAAGTATGCATATGCCTATATAGTTGCAGTACTCGTCAGGGAAATAGGATATTTTCCCACTGCTACGGGATTTTCGTCTTGCAAGAAGCTCAATTTCTCCAAATGGAAGAAAGGCCATTGAGGGAACCATGACGCATGGGATTAACACATCACCAAGAACAAATGATGGAATTGCCAAGGAATGCAAATCCACCCAGACATTTCCCCTCAGATGTCGGCTAGATTAGTGGGTCAGAATTTTTCAATCAAGTTTATGCTGGTTGAAGAGCATGTTCATTCCATGCACATACATGAGGTCTAAGACTCGCTTCTCCATGAAAAAATCACAAAGGCCAAGTCTTGAGTCATTTGAATATGCAAATTTAATGTTCATCTAAGTTGTAAGTGCATAACGCCTTTACCATAACTACTGTATGTGTGATAGGCATACATGTAATGCATTGACGCAATGGAAAAACGGGTGGAGTTCCAAGTTACTGAAGAACCAGATTCCAAACAGAAAAAGAACAATTCTATAATAGCGAATCTGAAAGCCCAAAACTTTTCTTGCAATTGGACGCATCATTACAGCACATCGACCCCTTATGTACTGAATAAACAGATGAAAATATTGACAAGAGTCGGGTAGAAACAACATTCTATTGAATTATTTCCAAACGACAACTATTGAATAACGTGAGGCTATGGACCAAAATTCACAAAGAGGGTTAGCAGTTCATAAAATTCATAGAGAAGTGGTCTAATCAATGTAGCCCTTCGACCAATCGTAAAACGTACGAATTAAATTCACTTGTTATACAGAGCAGCTTACAGATTACACATTCAAAAGAAATGACTAAAAGCTAAAACCATTGGCAAAAATAATTTAAAAAATACAGATTTTAAGGCTTAGGCTCCATTCTCGTTAACTTTTTTTGTCTTCTTCGTTTTGCATGTTTTGTTCGTTTTTCTGATTTTTTGTTAAATTTGTGTCACATTTTTTGAATTTATCATCTATCTCTACAAGAGGAATCTAAAGGAGTAACAAATTAAGACCCAAAAAAAATTCACTTTGACGAAAAAAATATGAAGCAATTGTCTTTTTTGTGTGTCGTCTTATATGAACTTTTTTTCACTATCAGTTCACATTTACATGCTTTTCTGATTCATCTCATCGAGACGAATGATTTACCCAAAAATT
Source organism: Rhododendron mucronatum var. ripense (assembly GCA_019656295.1). NCBI lineage: Eukaryota > Viridiplantae > Streptophyta > Magnoliopsida > Ericales > Ericaceae > Rhododendron > Rhododendron mucronatum. Next base: position 736,569 of record BPLT01000014.1, on the reverse strand, counting down.
ATAACGAAAAACTAAACAAAAAGTTACCAAAAGTAAAAATTTACTCAAAAAAGTTTTGGACAAAAAAATTTAAAAGAACGGATTCTCGTCTTTTCTGATATTTTTCCAAGTTTCGATCCCTACTTTTTACTTTTCTAACAAAAATTCCCTAACAACAAACATAAGTACAATTAATGCTTAGCCAACGCAGGGGACTTCTGCTATAGTACACTCGGGAAACATATAAGGCAGACTCCAAAGGGTGAATTAAGACTAACCCACATCCAAATAACTGAAATACACGAATAACCTCAACAAGAAAGTTCAAAAATCATGAAGATTAATAAAACACAAAAGAGATTAAAAAAAAAGAGGGCGGGGGGGGGGGCATACCCAATGGATATTGCAGAGGCTTGAACCGATTGGACGCCACGATTCGACGAAAAGTCCGAATTGAGGAAGAATCCAGAGCTGCAATTTTTTTCTAATTTGGTGCGGAAATAGGTAACTTGGTTTCGAAGACTTGTTGAAGCCAGTGGGTATTTGTATCGAAGGAGAAGCGGCCCTCAACAGCTTTGCCTCCATTGCTGTGGGTTAACGTGAGAGAGAGAGAGAGAGAGAGAGAGAGAGAGAAGAGGGGTCAGCTTAAAATGGAAGCAAGAGGAGTTGGAGAGGGTAGGTGTTGAAAAGTGGTAGGTACTTTTTAGGTAGAGGATCTCCTCCATTTTCTCATCACCAGAATACAAAGGGGTGGTGGGTGTTGCCAATTTGTTAGGTAAAGGAAGCAGTACATAATACTTGCCTGTTTTAAGTTCCGTATTCTATTTTAGACTGTTTTTTAATATGTGTCAATTTTGTAAAGTTTGTGAATAAAAATTATTATATTTTTATTTTACCCCTAAAACTAGATTTCATTTTAAAAAGTTAGTGAATAAAAGTGTAATAATAATATATCCATAAAGGATAAGTATAGAAAGTGGAGATAAAAGTTAATGTGAAAATGTATAATGATCATATTTTCTTAATAAGTTAGAGTTACGAAACGGAATATTTAAAAAGGAACGAAGGGAGTAAGAGCAAGTACACCATCTTAGAAAAAAAAATTAGCTAGAATACCTAATAAATTCATTTTCAATAGGAACTACAGCAACATTAGTTATTTTCCTTATTTGTCTTTAAACAATTAATTCATTTTAGCAATTAATTTGTCCCATATTTTAAGTAAATGCTCTTCTCTCTCCTCCAAGAAACAATGGGACAAATTAATTGTTTAAAGACAAATATGGGAAATAACTAGTGTTGCTGTAGTTTCTATTGATAAATGAATAGCTAAAATGAATTTAATAAGTATTCTAGCTTCCTTTTTTTTCTAAGCTGGTGTATTTGCTCTTATAGAGAAATACCGTAGATAAATGTAGAATAACTACCTCAATAGCTAAGCTTCTACAACATGATTTTTGAGATTTCATTAGGTAAAATACCTAAAAAATCTTGTATTGCTAAACTGATGTTGATGCTCTAAAGAATTCCAGTTTTGCTTACTTGTGACACTACTAAATAAATACTTTTTCCCCTCATTTTTTGGAGCTACTGGAGAACTTTAGATTATCAATCGAGATTATATTCCTCTCGCTGCCGACGAAAATTATGTATTTTTTACCATCATTATTTTGGGGCTCTACGGTGCGTGAATTGTCGATCTGAAAGTTCATCTCGTAGAACCCACAAAGTGTATCCTCATTCCACAGGCATCGAGAGGTGTATCAAAATTTAAATTTTGATTTTTAAAACAAATAGTTATGGATAGTTTAACTTGACAGGATCAGACCGTCCATTTTATAAACTAAAATTCAACTTTTGATTGGCCTATCGACATCAAATTAAGTTGATTTTTTGCGCCAGTGCGTTACAGTATAGACCTTATAAGATTAATGATTCATATTATAACAATGAGTGCATAATGGGATCCACAATGAACGAAAGTGGAAAATGCTCTGTTTCTACGACGGGAGTACTATTCAAAGGGCACTAGCCGCCTTGTCACTTGTCAGTACTTGTCCATCCAGGGGAAAAACATGTGTGTACATTGTTGCCCTCATATTGTGAAACATAATTACCAAATTATCCTCATAATTTATGCTTTCGTCCTTTTCCTCCAACTGTAGCTAGCAACAACTCCAATCTATTTTCCCTTATCCTCACCTTCCATTTCTCTCACAGCTGCACACTCTATCTTCCATTTCTCTCACTGTCTTCTTGTTACCAACCCTTCGGCTAAATAAATCGTCTTTTTTTTTTGTTCTTATTCAATTTTTTTTTTTGTATTTGTTAGTTTTTCTTCAATTTTTTTTGGAATTATTGAATCGTCATGACAAGAAGAATCTAAAAAGTAAATAATTTCGATCGAAACTTAATTTTTTTGAATAAAGACAAAAATAAACTAATAAGCTAATTTTTTCGCCTTTATTCAAAAAAAATTAAATTTCGATCATAATTTTTACTTTTTAGATTCATTTCGTCATGACGATACAATAATCTCCCAAAAATTGACGAAAAACTAACAAATACGAATTTTTTTTTGAATAATGACAAAAAAATAATCCAATTGGCTTATTTAGCTGAACGGGGTTAGGGGTTGTTTGGCTAAATAAGTCAAGTGGCTTATTTTTTTGTTCTTATTGAAATCATTTTCTTCTGTGTTAGTTTTGTTAATTTTTTGGGGATTATTGTTTTGTCATGACGAAAGGAATCTAAAAGATAAAAAAAATTATGATCGAAATCCAAATTTTTAAAAATAAAAACGAAAAAATTGACTTATTTTTGTTTTTATTCAAAAAAATTTGGTTGGAAGAAGCCTGTCGCCTGTTTGATAAAATGGCCGAGAGAGATACCGCGAGTTGGAATACTATAGAAGATGGGTATTTAAACGCAGGAGAGACGGATGCAGCATTTGAGTTGTTCCAAAAGATGGTTGAGAGGACTTTGTTTGGTTTTGGTTTTGAGGGAGATTTTTGGAATAATGAGTGAAGAGAGACTTATAAAGAAATAATTTGGGAGAAAATTTATTAAGAACCGTGCTGAGAGAGAGTTCTCAATGAATCTCTTATGAATGCTCAAACCAGCCCCTAACTTCTTTGATCTTGTATGTGGTATATTTTGCCTAGATTTTCATTTTTCTCACACGTTTTGTGGTGTTGTTAGTTATAATCATTTAACCTCAGTTGGACCTCTGGTTTGGGAGGATGAGTTCGCCTAGCCTTTTGCCTGACCTGCACACCCACCGCTAATGCCTAAATCTGCCAGGGTCAACCGAAAAGGCACTCCGAGGGTTAAATAAGAAAGTGCAGGAGGAGGAAGAACCAAATCGAACAAAGGTCGACGATTTGTGGTTATAATAATGATGGGGATACGGAGATGGCGAGGGTTTTGTTTGATGAGACGCTGGCAAAAAAAATTGGTTGGTTGGACTAAAATGATATCCGGGTATGCTGTAGAGGGACTAGCAAAGCATGCGATTAGCTTGTTTGAGAAGATGGAGGAGACAGGATTGAAGCCCGATGATGGAACCGCCATTAATTATTAGAGCATCCAACATTAGCCTCTCTTCTTTCCCCTTTAAAAACTAGCTAGTGAAAACGTGCAAAAGCAGCTAAACACCTCAATATCAGGCTCTCTTCTTCCCTCGCTATTTTGAAATTTTTTGACATTTGCTACAGTGACTCGTCTAATAAAACAAGCCACTATTCACTCACTACTCCTTATTTAATTATTTTCTAGCTCCTTTTCACGGAGAGAGAGATGTTGTTTCAGTTTGGATTTACAGACGCCGGAGTCACCGATTAGAACGACTTGAGAGAGAGAGAGGCATCTCTTGGGTTTTAGAGAGAGCACGTGGATTTGGGTTTCTCAACCCCTTTTCACAACCCACGACGAAGAAGAAGATGCCCCTTTTCTCAGCATTTGGACTGCTTTTGTGTAATAAAACCGAAGAATAAAAGTGGGTCTTGCCCTCTCCTCAAAACCGAAAAAATTAAAAATTGAATAAAGAAGATAAATGAAGTATTTAATTGAGAAGAGAGTGAAAATAAAGAGTCTGATGTAGTAAATATTTTAAAAGTTGATAGCTAAAGTAATAAAATGACTTTTTAGGTGTAAATTGGTCCAAAATGTAGAGAGTTTGTTGCGATTGCTCTTAGTATTTTGGTGAATTGTGCAGAGTTTGGCTTGCTTGGGAAGGGATCATGCCTCCATACAGACATGGCCTTGGGCATCCTAAAAATATCCAATTTTTGGGGCACTCCAATTTTTTTTAGTTTTTGGGTTTGACTAAGACTCTTTTTTAGCCCAATATCAAAAAATAATGTTCATCCAACATGTAAATAAAGGTCCAAAAACTCAGATGACCCAAAAACTTGGTGACATTTTTGTAAACCAGAGAACTATGTTCTTTCAATTCTTAATTTTAGCTGTAGCTTAATTTTGACTTTAAATTTTCAATGTATAACTGGTGCTCAATGATTTTTATTTCCCTCATAAACTCCTAGCTAGAATATATTTTCCAATTTTCTCCCCTCTCTCACCCCTCATCCTCTTCTTCATCCTATCCGTTTGTTCAACTCTCTATATTGTCCTTCACTTAATACTACTCTCTCCATCTCTAAATAAATGTCTGCCGTGCAAACCTAATTCTTTAAGAATATGTACTTTTTTGTTAAAAGATTTAAATTTTTTCACAACATAAAAGAACTCATTGATATCTATTGATTTGTGGAAAAAAAATGATTCTTTTTATAAAAAAAAAATGCATGTTTTTAAAGGTCTAAGTTTGCTGAGACTCAACGTAGTACTATTTTATTTATTTTCTCAACAAGTTTTCTTGGTGGTCACATAGACCGTTAGATTGTGTTTCTGTAGATGTGGATTTCAAGTGAAGAAATTTGTCATGAGGAACTTTTGCTTCTAGAAATGCAAGACGAGAAGTTTCAAGTGATATTCATGAGTTGTTGAGATAATATTTATTTGTCTATTTGAAGGCTTTGTATTTTTGTGTTCGTATGTAATAATTAGTAAAATTTCATATTGGTTTGGTTTTTTTGTATTTTGATCATTGCATGCTGTAACAATTGTTAAGTATTTTTTTTTTTTGATCGGAACAGCGAAACAATTTATAAAAACTCGAAGGGGGTACATCGAGAAAAAGACAACCAAAGGAAGATATTGGTTGAGCCCAAATTTACAAAGACTTCCAACGGACAGTTGGAGACACTCCTGAAAACTAGGTTACAATCTCAATTTTCGGACACCATCTAGGAAAATCTTGAACTCCTCAACGGTATAAATTTTGATGTCGAATTTCACCTTCATCCACATCGCAACTCTAGTTTTGACAAGATCCCCCACCTCCCAAACTTGTTTTGTTGAGTTGTTGAAGATAGTGTCGTTTCTCACCAACCAACGGGACCACAACATCGCATAGAAGCAAGCTTCCCATATATGTTTCTCCAAATTGTAAAATCCATTAGCAAACCACCATTTTGCTAATTCTGGGACAGAGGATGGGCAAACCCATTTGATGTTCCACCACTCCAATATGATCGACCATACACTCCACGAGAAATGACAGTGAAGAAACAAATGCTGATGAGTTTCAAGGTTCAGGGAGCATAGGGGGCATAGAGCTAATTGAATCTCATTGATCAAGTTTCGGCTGAGGAGGACTGACCTTGTTGCAGCTCTTTCCTTTACAGCCATCCAAGCAAAGATTTCCACCTTAGGAGGGCCCAAGTTCTTCCATAAAGAACCCAATAGCGTATTGCTCGAGTAGTGTAGTAGTTCCCATTGCTCATAAGCTGACTTGACAGAAAAAATTCCATCACCCGTCCATCTCCACTGCCAAGCATCTGGCTTCGATGGGTTTAGAATAACTCGCTGGATTCTTCGTTTCAAATTATCCAACTCTTGCTTCTCTCGGCCAAACACGTCCCTTCTGAACAAAAAATTCCAAGATCCCTCTGCCCTTAAATTGCTGATCAACGTCCCTTTTTGAGTAGATAAAGAAAATAGTCTGGGATAATCTTCTTTCAAAGACGACTCTCCTAACCACACATGTTCCCAAAACAAGGTTGCATCACCTGAGTTTACCTGGACTCGAAAGCTGTCTCGAATGGAGTAACCCAATGGGGATGAGGGATTATCTAGAGAACATATATCTGACCATATTCTTGATGAGGAGCCAGAGCCATGCGCATAGGGTAGCCAACAGTTAGCATCCAGATCGTACTTTCCTCTGATCACTTTCACCCATAGCGCATTTTTATCCTTGCCAAATCTCCACCACCATTTTGTCAAGAGAGCTAGGTTTTGTTGCACCATTTTCTTTACCCCCAATCCTCCGCTGGCTTTCTTCCGGGTAATCTCATCCCACTTGACCAGGTGCATTTTCCTTTTGTCGTTTGTATCACCCCAAAAAAATTGCCTCTGCATTTTCTCCAATTTCCTCGCAACAGCTACTGGCATTTTAAACAGAGACATGAAATATATAGGAATGTTTGTAGTGTTTGAGTTCATAAGAGTCAATCTTCCCCCAGTAGAAATACAACGAGATCGCCATATGCTCAGTGCTTTTTCAGTCCTTTCAATGACGGCATCCCACGTTTTGATCCTCCCAGGATTAGCACCTAAAGGTAGACCAAGATACTTAATCGGGAGCTGTTCCACTTTACATCCCATGATGTTGGCCAAAAAAGAAGTTGCTTCTACGGGGATATTCACTCCACATAGGGAGCTCTTCGAGAAATTAATTCTCAGGCCAGACATCAATTGAAAGCACCTCAATATTCTTTTAATATTTGCCATCTCCTCTGGGTCATTATTGCAAAAAAGAATTGTATCGTCCGCAAATTGTAAGTGAGAGATGTTAACTCCATTACTCCCAAGTTTGGTGCCTTTAATAATGTTTCGGACCTTTGCTCGTTCTAGCATCATGTTGAGTGCCTCTGTGACAATGTTAAAGAGAAATGGAGATAGAGGATCGCCTTGCCTCAACCCTTTTTGAGTGTGAAATTCCGGAGAAGGTGATCCATTGATCAAGATTGACATTGAGACCGAAGAACAACACTCTAAAATCCAATCCCTCCATTTGTTCCCAAAGCCCATCCTTGATAGCATACTACTCAAAAAGCTCCAGTTGACACAATCGTACGCTCGTTCAAAGTCTAATTTCAGGATAAGGCCCCCGTGTGTCCTTGATTTCCAGCTATGGATCGCCTCATTGGCTATCAGGACTCCATCCAGAATTTGTTTCCCAGTGACAAAGGCAGTTTGAGCCTCCCCAATAACTGATTGCATTTGCCCCTTAATTCTATTTGCAAGGACTTTGGATAGAACCTTATAGACCCATCCCACCATACTAATTGGTCTGTATTCCTTAAACGAAACAGGGCAAACTACTTTAGGAATTAGAGCAACAAAGGTGGAATTGATACCTTTGGTAAGCTTTCCATTTGAGTGAAACTCAGAAAAAAATTTGATGACCGTATCCTTCATGAAAGGCCATCCTTTCTTAACAAATGAAAAATTAAAGCCGTCGGGCCCAGGGGCTTTGAAACTGCTACAGTCAAGCAAAGCTGCCACAATTTCCTTTTCCTCAAAAGGTCTTTCAAGTTCCAGTGCTCTGTCCTGTTCAAGTTTCCTAGAGAACAATCCTCCCAAGTCTGGTCTGATTCGTCTCTCTTCTGTGAAGTTAATCCGAAAGTATTCTGTTGCAGCTTCTTTTATCTGATCAGGGTCCACAACCATGTTCCCGTTCACCTTTACTGATCCCACCAAGTTCCTCTTGAATCGGTTGTTAGCTGAGATTTGGAAAAACCTGGTGTTTTTATCTCCTAACTTCAACCAGTTAACACGGGATTTTTGCTTCCAGAAAGACTCTGTCAAGTTTGAAAGCCTCCAAAAATCTGATTTTAGGCTACATCGCATCGCTTTTTCCTCATCGGTTAGTTGCCTAGCTTCTGAAAGGGTATCAAGATGGTGAAGCTTGGATTCGGTATCTTGAAGAGCGCAGTTTATATCCCCAAAGTCTTGCTTATTCCAAACTTTCAATCTATCCTTCATTGCCCTTAGTTTCTGAACAATAATGAAACCAGCCCATCCATGCACCTGAGTATCCTCCCAAGCTTCTTTGGCTACCTTCATGCATTTAGGATCAGAAAGCCAAATGTCCAAAAACCTGAATGGTTTTGGGCCCCAATCTCTATTGTCTTCCAATAACATGATAGGGCAGTGGTCTGAAACTGGCCTTGGCAAACCCCATTGCACAACCTTAAACCTATCAAGGAAAGATTGGGATAACATAAATCTATCCAAACGACTATGAATGGCATTGTTCTGGAAGTTGGTCCAGGTGAACTTCCTACCTAGCATAGTTAAATCCATCACTTCCAGGTGGTTACTGAATTCCAAAAAGTCCTTCATCCCCCTATCCAATCTCATGCATCCCACCCTTTCGGACACATCTCTTATCTCATTAAAATCACCCCCAATACACCACGGATCCTGACAGATTGCTTTAAAGGCCAATAATTCCTCCCAAAGATTACGACGGGCAGGCTCAGCATTGGGAGCATAGACATTCACTATGGTACAAGGAAAATCACCGATAGTCCCTTGAAGCAAAATGAAAGATTTATTGACAGTCACACTAGTTGGATTAAAGAAAGACATATTCCACATAGTCAGGAGACCCCCAGATGCTCCCTCAGAATTCGAACATACAAAATCCACATTGCTAGCTCCCCAAATTCGTTGAATTGCTATACGATCCACTGATTCTAATTTTGTCTCTTGGATAAACACCATATCCGGTCTTTTCTTCTTAATCAATTTAGTCAAAAATCTTTTTTTCGTAACACTCCTCAAACCTCTGATATTCCAAGAAAGTATCTGCATAAAAAACTGACTGACTCCAAAAACAAACACCACAAAATAGAGAGTCAGCAATCCTAATTACCGCCCTCCCTTTCACGGAGGACGGCCGCCTCCTTATACTCAAGCATAATCATTTTCTTTAAAACTTTATCATCATCAGGAAGAAAATTAACATTCAAATCAGCTCCAAGAGCCATAGTTGCTCTTACCTCATCAATGATACGTTGAGAGCTCTCAATGGATTCAGAAGAGGATTCAGGTACCACTTCCTCCTCGACCGATTCGACCGATTCACCCGACAACTCCTCGTGGATTTGAAAGAGATTGGACAATTGCCTACGGCGCCTTCTTCTGCATTCCGCATTATTAAGATCCACCATAAGCTTGATACCGGCGGGATGTGGAGGCTGGGACGCACCCTAGGGGCACACTTTTTTTAATTTGGCCTTGAGCACTCAAAACTCTTGAGCTAACCGACCCTATTACAGACGACTGGATATGGCACTTTTTGTATATAATGCTTTTGTTGGTATGTACGCAAAAGTACAACCATTACGAAGGGTTCTGTTTGATTTGTGTATCAGGTAACGTTTAAATCATACTATAATGAATTTTTGTGCAAGTTTCATTTGCTTGCATAAGTTTTCATGTTTTCGTTAATGCATACATGTTTAACCATATGGAGAGCAACTTTATTGTACTCCTTCCGTCCCTTTTTAAGTGTTTTGTTTCGTAACTCCAACTTATTAAAAAGACATCATCATTATACCTTTCATATCAACTTTTTCCTCCACTTTCCCTATTTATCCATCATCATTACACTTTTACTCACTAACTTTTCAAAATGAAATCTACTTTTAGGGACAAAATAGACAATACATCAACTTTTATCCACTAATTTTACAAAATAGATACTTATTAAAGGACAATCCAAAATGGAATACTGGACTATAAATAATGGACGGATGGAGTAATTAAATACCCATTTTCAGTTGAGTGGTTGAATTTAAAGTCATACATTTGCAATAGCTTCTGATATGGAAATATACAACATGGGAAAGCTAAAATTAAAGTTCTTCACATGGACAAAGCTCGTGTATTTAGTTGGAGACCCCTGTCAATTATTAATCATGGTGTATGTAAGTATTGTTGGATGGCATTCTTGAGGCTTTGAATCCTTGTGTGCAACAGGCAGCATATCGGAAGATCTTCCGCCAATCATTCTTCATCTTCTCGTCCTCCTTTGGGGAAGAATAACAACAACAGAATCCATGTAGTCCTCAATCATTGGGAGTATGAGCGGAGAAGATTGAAGACAGACCTAACCTTTGGCAATATGCACAAAATGGCTGCTCTCAAAATACCACTGAAACAGTGGCCCCTCCTTTGGAGAAGAATAATGAGGACAATAAATGTTGGTGTTTCCAAATTGTTCATTTTTGTCAAACTCTTTGACATTATGGCAGAGGGTTGATTTCCTGCATTTTTGTAGGTCTGGGACTAATACAAGAATTAATGGCACTAATGTTCTTTATCAAGCAAATTAATGGCACTAATGTCCTTAATCTTTCAGTTAAAAAAGAGAATACGGACACAAAGGCAGACACAATTAATCTTTCAGTTAAAAAGAATAACTATATTATTATAACCACTAAATACTCAGGTTAGTGCGTCTATCGAATGTGGTATCACTCGATGATATATATAAGACATGTTTAATATTAATCTTTTAGTTTAATTCTTATGAAGTTATAAGTAGCCCGAAAAAGATTTTAGAGTTTTACAAGTCACCTCATCTTGTCCCTATGTCTCAGGTAGGCCTGTCAATGGACCAAATCCGATCCGAAAATCCGATCCGAATCCAAAACATCGATCCGATAATCCAATAATCCAAACCGAAACATCGATCCGATAATCCAATAATCCGAATCCGAAATCCAAATACGGATTCGGATCGGATTAAATCCGTTATCAATCCGGATCCGAACTTTATTTTTTTAAACAAAACAGTAAATTTTTATTTTGAAAAAAAAAGTTTAAGAAGTTGTATTTTTATTTTTTATTTTTTATTTTAAATTATTTTAATTTTTTTCGGAAAAATTGCTAAATAATTTTTGAAGTAAAAAAAATTTCGGATCGGATTCGGATTGGATTCGAATTTTTCGGATTCGGATCCAGATTACTACTATCGGATTCGAGTCTTATCGGATTCGAATCGAATTTGGGTCTTATCTAATTCCGATCCGATCCGATCCGATCCATTGACAGGCCTAGTCTCAGGCGTGCGCGTGTCTGTGGTATAGCATGTCCGGCATGGATATGTTGACCCCATGGTGTGTTGGACTTTTACAGAAGATGGATTTATTTGGTACAATTCTCTGTGATTCCCTTTCCCTTGGTAAAATCCCTTGATAAATTCACAACCGTACTCACAGACTTTAGCTACAAAATATCACTAGACGCCAGTGGGTGCAGCAGCACTAGATGCTGCGTCATGCGTGTCAAAACATAAGGAAACTTCTGCAAAATTACTACGGGGACTTTATCATGACTGCATAAGCTCTTTTATTCACCGACAAGTGCTCCACCGGTGGGGTGAGAGAGAGAGTTATTATTAAAAAATTTAAGCGGCCGGCCGGCTGGCCTGCCTGCCGCCATGATTATGGACCACGGCATCTTTTTATTTGGTTCGTATACTTAGTCGTAGATCTCGTAAGATTTACCAAGGTTACAAAATTTTGAGGCCCCAGGTGACTATTGCTAGAGCCGGACACATGATTCACAAAAGGGATAAAGGGACTTCCACCCAGTTGAGATGGAAAAGTTAGCTGCACTTGGTTTAACCTCAGTTGTTCCAACAACCAGTCATTGATGTCCACGTGGAATGTGACGGATGGTATTTTTCCTAAATTAGTAAACTGGCCCATACTTCGGCTGCTCGGGAAAAGACCAGAAAGACATCCTTTACTTGGATTGGGATGTGTTTTTAAAATCATCGTGTGGTCACATTTTAGCCTCGATCCATTTATGCATACCACTATATTATTATTGCTCCAATCTTCTTATCCCTAGTTGCTCACTACAAGCACTTATTAGTTTGACTCCATCTCTCTCTCTCTCTCTCTCTCTCTCTCTCTCATCCCCTTCACCATCTGCACCAAATTCACCATGGACGCTTGTTTTCTCTCCTCGAACTCACTATCCAAAACAATAACATTTGCGCCTTCAATCAAACCCAGACTTCTCACCGCTCCAAAGACAATTCAGTATCAGCTCAATTGCAAGAAAGTCAAAATCCCATCTCTTATTACATGTAAGCACTTGAATTTCAATTCCTTCTTCTTCTTCTTCTTCTTCTTCTTGGATTTGATTCAGTTTTTTTGTTTTTTTTAATTTGGGGTTTAATTAACAGATTGCCATCTGGGTTCATCATCACCAGAAGATGACAGCAAACCAAGTCCTGATCCTGATTGGAGATCATTCAGAGCAAGACTAGTAGCCGGAGAGCGTGCACTGAGACCTCAAGCGGACGATCTGTCCTCTAGTGTTGACCCTGATACCGTTGGGGATGAGGATCAACCTCCTACGGTAAAAATCAGTGAAAAGTGGGCCCACACCCTCCACGAACCCGAAAAGGGCTGCTTGCTCATTGCCACGGAGAAGCTGGATGGGGTACACATCTTCGAACGGACGGTGATCCTGCTCTTATCGACCGGCCCGGTGGGCCCGACCGGTATCATCCTCAACCGTCCGTCGCTCATGTCCATCAAGGAGACCAAATCAACGGTGTTTGATGTCGCGGGCACGTTCTCCGATAGGCCGCTGTTCTTCGGGGGCCCACTGGAGGAAGGCTTGTTCCTGGTGAGGCCCCACAGGGGCGGTGATGATGGGGTGGGGAGGAGCGGTGTTTTTGATGAAGTGGTGAAAGGGGTGTATTATGGGACCAAGGAGAGTGTGGGTTGTGCTGCTGAAATGGTGAAGAGGAATGTGGTTGAGGCTGAGGAGTTTAGGTTCTTTGATGGGTATTGTGGGTGGGAAAAGGAGCAGTTGAGAGATGAGATTAGGGCTGGTTATTGGACTGTGGCTGCTTGCAGCCCAAGTGTAATTGGGTTGTCTAGTGTTGGAAGTGTTGGGCTTTGGGATGAGGTTCTTGGGCTTGTTGGGCCTAGAAAAGTTTGGTGACTTTTCTTTATTATCCTTAGGGGGCACAATGTTGGGAAAGTTGGGGCACAAAAAGCCTAGTGATCAAAACCCATGTTGGGAGCAATTAGTTGTAACATGACTTTGATGTGTAATTGCAATAGAGAAAGTACACGAATTCGGACGATTTCGGGCACATCTGTATTCAAGTGCATGCGCATAGCATTGCTTATTGTAATAAGACTTTTCATTTTGTAGTGTACTAGAAGGGTGTGACGTCTTGAATGAATATTAGGTCATTTATGCCAAATGATTAGAATAGATATGTCATGATGGATTTCAAGCTTTAAAGTGCCTTGGGCATATCATTCATGTAATTTTAAAGATGTCAATGAGATTTATCAAACAAGATCCATAGTGATAGGAAAATTATTTGCGTAAGCACGTGATTTTTGAATTTAAAATTACCTTTTTAAAAAATAAGTATTTTATTCACCATTTTGTAGAACAAACCTTATTATTAGATAAAAAATAAGTTTTTATTCTGGTTCTGGAACGGGTCCAAGTCTAAATTTTTGTTCGACATGATATGAGCGTGACTTTTGAATAAAAGAGAGTTGATGTTTGATTTATTGACGCTTTTTTTTTTGCATAACAACAGTACAGAGTTATTTCAATTATATCGAATTAAGGTTATAAACTCAGAATAGAATCGATAGGTTAAACTATCACATCACATCTATCCAAAAGGAATCTTAAAAGATTATACAAGAAGATTACCCTTGGTAAACCTTCCAAGCTCCAATCCAATAATAGAAAATCAATACTTATCCTTACCAAAGCATTAACCTATGTTTGCCTAAAAAAGTCTCAGGGGAATAAAGGAGCAATCTACAATAAGCAAGCAAACAAACGCGATTATCCAATAGGCCACAGACCCCAATTCAAGCAAAATATTGTGACAGCCAAACGCAACCTAATAAATGAGAAACCAGTACTAGTGCAGTTGGTTGTCTCCTTTTCCCTCCCTGGGGAGGCCTCAATTCGAGTTCCATGAGGGGCCAGTTTTGAAAGTCAAGGCTATGGACAGTCTTTAGATCCCCTGTGCTAACTCTAACACTTCACTAACCCGCTAATGTATACAATATTAGCAAAAAAAAAAAAACGCTACCCAATATGCGTCCGCTTCAATTCTTTGATCACAAACATCAGCGGGGGAATTTTTCAGTACCGGGTGGGTACCGCGTGGTGTACGCTAGGCACATCCTGAGCCGTCCGATGCTGTTTTGGACGGCTAAGATTTGAAGAGAGAAAGAGGAGGGGTGAGAGGAGAGAGAAGGTTTTAATTTGAATCGTTCAAAAGTGCATTGGACAGCTCGGGAATGCCAAGCGGGCATCACGTGGGATACAGGCTCAGCACTGAAAAATTTCTCCATCAGTAGGGTCAATTCAGACAAGATAAAAAGATGTTTTCGCACCCACTCAGTTTTCTTCATCATCACCAGATTTTCCGGCCTGATGTGCAGTTGCACAGGAACAATGGTGTACTAGTAGTGCGTTAATTTGAAGAATATTTCTCTTTCGTTGTTTTATTTGGGTGATGAGTTCATAACTGTTCGTGAAAACAAAATTCTTCATCACCAGATTTTCCGAGCTGACTTGCACAAGAACAATCGTGTTCTCGAAATGCACTAATTTGAAAAATGTTTCTCTTTCGTTATATATGTGTGATGAATCCGTAACTACTCAGCTCTAAATTTTGTATGGCATTAACGGGAAAGGTTACAATACACACCCCTTATTTGGGTGTGTATCATATGCACCCCCCAAAATGTTATGAATTATAGAGAAAATGTTACGAATCGTATTGCTAAAAAGTTACGATTCGTATAAAGGTTACGATATACACCAAAATGTTATGAATCATGATGAAAATGTTACGAATTGTACTGTTGAAAAGTTATGAATTCCAGAACAAAAGTTACGAAACATGCTAAAATGTTATGAATGGACTATAAAATAGGTGCATATGGTATATACCCTTTTAAGGGGTGTGTATTGTAGACTTTCCCTTTTCTTATACCAAAACAGTTTTTTTTTATAAGTTTGGGTCAATTAAAGTGCACTTCGTATAACTTTTGGAGAAATTGTTAGTATTTTGCCCCACGGAGTTCTTATGTACCACTTGAAGAATGCATTCATTAGAAATTTGACAAGTTTTTTAGCCCATTAGACACAAAGATGTCATCTACCACCGAATAAAACATAAGAGTGTGTAGATTAGTCAAATATAAGTTGAAAGAATGGCTGAGATTCATTTGATTCAACGGTTGACAATGACTTTGCAAATGTAATGTAAGTGCCCACATTGTAGTAATTGCGTAAAGGAATTTTGCAAATGCAATGTAAGTGTCCACATTTTTTTGTAGTAATTGCACAAATGCCACCGATCTTCCAATTCCAAAACCCTATACGCAAAATGATAGTTCTTTGTAGTTAGCTTAAAGTTTAGTTGGGGAATATCATAAGCACGAATAATTTTTTTTCGTGCCACTAAGAAGATGATCATATATTACACACTAATGAATCGATTTAGTATTTGAGCCACTAGCTAGCAAGTGCTTTAGATACGGATAATTCCAACCAGAGTACGTAGTGCCGTAGGCACGGTCAACACTAGTACAATATTTTTCGTAACATTTGTCTAGTTGATGAATATATTCAACAAGCAAAATTAGTCCACTCAATCACTTATTATTTCGGGAAGGCATGGTTTATAAACTATTAATTTGTTGTACACATAATCGCATTTGTGATGGGTTCGAGGAGAAAAATAGCAACCTCGTGATGAAAAAAATGCAGTAGAGTTAGATAAGTTGAACAACTTTCTAAATTGTTTAGGATAGATCAGCTCGATGATCTGATCAACAAGTTAAGATGATCAAATATCAGAAAGGGCAAAATCATAATCTTACACAAAGTGAGAATCTTGGTTGGTTGACCGTGCATTTTGTTTAAAATGAGCATATTCTATCGTACGTTTTGATAAATCTTAACGTTCTAAAAATATTTAATCAGTGGGTCCCGCAAGCTGGGCATTAGTTTATTGCCGCGAGAACCGGATGGGCTTGCATTGAGGCCAACTGCACCTAATTGTTTTAAGGAAAAAAAAAAAAAAGAAGGGAACTGCAGGGATGTAGTCTATTTAATGCTGGACCCAAAAGGCATGGAAAATCGGAAGGTGGAAAGAATCTAGAAAATGTGAAAGAAATACCGTCCATATCTTTCACTTCCTGGAAACCCATAAGTATTTTTATATTTTAAATGAAAAAGACACGATAGAAGTAGAATCAAAGCCATTGGTGAATGCAGGAGTACATAGAATAAGATAGAGAGATCACATGTTGACAAAATTGAAGTCAGTGTTCTTTTGGGCTCATGAGATTGTCTAGAGAGAGAGAGAGAGAGAGAGAGAGAGAGAGAGAGAAGGGGGAAGAGATCTTATATCTGAGATGTGGGATATCACCTATGTCTGCTGATCAGGGCCCATGTGATTGGAAATTGTGGTATGTTAAATGTATTTCCATTTTTGTGATTTTGTAAGGTTGTTTCAATGGGGAGTACAGAGACACCCATTTCTTCGGGTGTGTTTTATTCTTCAAGTGGGTGCTCAAGACCCTGAATTTTTGTCGGTGTTTCTCTGAATTTTATTTGCTGTTGTCAGTTTCTGGAATACGTTGAAGTGATATCAGTAGAGATTTAACTTGTATGAGAACAATTTGTTTTTTTTTTCCTCCTCCTTTAACTAAATGTATGCAATATTTTGTTGATTTTGGTTCTGGGTTTTGGACTTTTATGATTCTTTGCTTAATGCTCTCTCTCTCTCTCTCTCTCTCTCTCTCTCTCTCTGTGATATCCAAGTCTGTGATTTGGGTAACTTTTTCCTGCATTTTTCATTGTTCTTTATAGAGAAGATTACTTGCTGGTCCTCTTTGTTTTGGGTAACTGTCTAGTCTGTCTCTGATTGTTTTATGTAGGTTTAGCTGAATTTCGATCTCTTTTGCTTAGATTGGCTTCGAATGATTTCTCAAGGAAATTTATATAATTCATGGTATTGTTGCTATTCTCTTGTTTTGTGTTTTTTTTGGGCCATGTTTGGTAAAAGCATATACTATTATTGAAGAAGGTTCATTTTAGGATATGAGTGAATGGCCTAAAATCTATTCTGGTAATCAGGTGTTGTATTCATGCTTGAATGTTCCCCATGAAATTGGGTACTCAAAACTCGTCACTGAAACAACTTTTTAATTCAATTATGTTTCCAAACATCTTCTAGTTATTTGGGTCCGGGTCCAGGTCCAGGTCGATCTATTCGAAATCCTACATATATCAGGGTATCCTTATCCTGCCCAATTCCAAACAGTGCATTCTCTTCGCCGTCAAGTATGCTGGTTTTCAACTGTGGTGACCCAATTTTAAGGTCTTTATGTTGGATACCAGTATGGCAGTATCTAGCTTTCTGGGTCAATATCAATTGTGTAGATCTTTGGAGGTTTCTAAATTTATTTAAGCTATTTTTCTACCCGACATTGGGTACAAAGTAGATAATCCTACATTTTAAAGACGTGCCAAGTTCTTTGATTACAATTTACAACTACTATATTTCTCCTAGAAGGATGAGATTTAGATGTTCATTATACGTTATCTTCTAATAACATTTCGTTTGATTTAGATATCCATAATATATAGTGGTTATTGTCAATAATTCATTTTCTTTTTTTGCTCGGCAAAGGTCGATATTGTTAGTTGTAGTTAGTGAGGTTTGAACCCCATTCAAATGCATGGGAGTACACGGTGCCTACCACTGTAGCAAGATTTCATTTTGTTCATCTGAATACCCCTATATGAACTGATGTTTGTTGGTTCAAACTTCAAAGCAGTGTGCTGTATATAAACTGAGCATGTAGTTGTTTCTATTTGTTCTACTTTCTGCTAAGACACTATGGTGGTTCTAAAAATTGATTTCTGTGTTTTGGTAGTTTATAGGAGGAATGGGGACTGGAATAGACTAAGACGTACTTTCCAGGGTCTTATTC
This sequence comes from Rhododendron mucronatum var. ripense, assembly GCA_019656295.1. Classification (NCBI taxonomy): domain Eukaryota; kingdom Viridiplantae; phylum Streptophyta; class Magnoliopsida; order Ericales; family Ericaceae; genus Rhododendron; species Rhododendron mucronatum. Next base: position 718,429 of record BPLT01000014.1, on the reverse strand, counting down.
CTCAATGGATCTAAATGAAGGTGCCGGTAGTGGTATCTGGATGCTATATCATGAACCCAAGACCTTGACAAATGACCAATCTTATAACCTATTCGTGACGAGGCCAACCCTGGATGGATATTGGGGTTGTGATAAGGAACACCTGAGGCAAACAATCTTGAAGCATGAATCACTATTCAGATATCAGGTGAGTGTCGTTTCATTTCAGTATAGCACAGATTATTCTGATCCATACTATTCCATAGGGCTTTCTATACAAATTGCTTTCTGATTTTTGCATTTGTTCTATAATAGTGTTGGCTATCTCATATCATGTGAGTCACGTGAGTGTCGTTTCAGTTTCAGTGTAGCAAGATTATTCTGATTCATTCTATTCCACAGTGCATTCTACACAATTGCTTTCCTATTTTTGCATTTCTTCCATATTGGTAGTGGCTATTCTTATTCCGAAATGGCGAATGACTTATTTGTTATTGGAGTAGTTTAACGGCTTATGAAGATATTAAGGCCCTTTTTAGACAGAATGCCTGACAAAGTGTAATTATTTTCATCATCTTTTGGTAATTCAGCTTGAGGAACTTCACCGCCTTTATAAAAGACAGCAGGACCTGGTGAACGAAATTAAAAGGAGAGAACTACAGCAACATCTAATAGAAGTGGAAATATCACAGTCGACTCTCTTTTTGTCTCACTCGGATTGTGGAGATGTCAGGAAGACACCTCATGTATCTGATTTGCCTCTCATGGATCCAACTTTTGGAAGACCTACATCGGGAGCCAACAGTATGCGGTCTCCTCTTAGTTTTATGAGAGGAAAGAATGTGTTTGGTCCTTTTCCATCCCAAGACAGAGTAGAGTCAAAGGATAATGAATTCTGTGAGTCCAAGTGCCATATGCTTCAGAGAACACTGTTGAACCTCGAAATTCCAGCTTCTGTAAACGTGAATGAAGATGGGAAAAAGCTAGGAGAAAGTGGAAGTTTCCCTTCTAGCAGGAGATGTGAAGGCGCAAGTGAGAGAGATGTGAATTTGTCTCTTGGGAGTGGTTTGAGCCCCGGCTTTAATAATGATGTTTTCAGATCTGATTCCTTCAGAAAAAGTTTTAGGCACATGGTTGATTTGAATGAGCCAACTCCGGTTCAGGAAGTATCCGTTTCAGTTTCTGTAGATGATTATGATAATGTCATCCTGCCTTGATGAGGAGATACGGAGGCGGGATGTATCTGTGAACTCAAAGACCGGGTTCCACATTTTTTCTACAGAATCCCATCAAAGCTCCTTTCCAGTAAGGGATGGAGGAATTGACCTCAACAATATGCATTCAGGTAATGAAGTGAACCACTTTACTTGCATGAATCAAGCTGGTGAAAGTCTTCTAGAAATAATGTTTTTCTTTCTTGTTTAATTGTTCTTTGAGATACAGGGTTATTTTTGTTTCATAAGCTGGCTTTATGCCAGTAGGGTTTGTTGTCACAAGTCCCTACATCACAATTGAGCCTGTACCGTGTCATTGAGAAGCTGTTCTTTCTTTTCCCCTTATGTTTTATTGCTATGCCTCTGTTGTTTATTTATTTTTGGCTGGAATTACTTTATAAAGTGGTGACCGGTTTCCACTCGTCTATGGAGCACTAACTACTGCTTTTGGAGAAAGGGGTAGAAATAGGGCTTACGAATCAATTGTGGAAAACTTAAGCGCAAAAGCTGATCTTAATATGTATATTTAGAAGCATCATAGAAGATGTGTCTAATGTGAGCTTAACTATGTATGATTTGTAAGCTTAGCTTATTTCAAGTTTCCCTGGTAAAAGTAGTTGTCTTCTTGGATTTACTCCGTACAGCTTATGGAAATCTTTAAATGAATCGCGTTGAAAATATGTCAAATGAATCCCCTTTCCTTTTCAGGGCCATGCAGATGTGATGCAGATTCTTTTTCCAGTGGTGTCTGTCCTGAACATTCACCGACCTTGGTTATATCATCACAAGTTGAACCTAGCAAAGAGCGTAAGATTAGACATACAATTTTTGGTGTGGAGTTTTCGGTAGGAAATCATGGTAAATCTGTTGGGACTTCCCATACTTCAAGTCTGGACCAAATAAATCCTCAATTTCATGTGGCGAAGTCCCAGCCACCATCTATATCACCACAGGCCAATGCATCAATTATCTTTCACCAGGATGTGCTATCAGTTCAAGGAAATGCTAGCGTTGTCGCCTCCTTCCCATTGAAATCATCAATGGAATTCCACTGAGCTTCAGGATAAGGAACATACGGGGACTGGAGACGTGCAAAGGAAACATGATAACCCTATGGGAGGTGTAGCTTGGCTTAGAGAAAAAAAGCTTGCTAAAGTTGAGCCAGTTAAAGGAAAAGAAGATTCTCACCATATGAACCTGCAATCAGTGCGAAATGACCCTCATCGATTCACTGACAAATCTGAAATGCTGAAGGGTCCTCCTCAAATTTCGATTCAAGATTCTCAATCGTCAATCATTGCCTGTGATGCCAAGCTTTGAGGAAAATGAAGTCCCCTGCAACTCTAGTTGTGTTGCTTCTTATGGTGACGGTGGTAATGACAGGAAAGCCAAGGATCTTGTTACGGAGAGAACTATGGGTAATTTCAATTCTGGCCTAAGACATCACATCGATTTGAACTTGTGTATTAACGAAGAAGAGGTCCCGTTAGTTCCATCTCTCCCAAGAGCCATTGTGAAGATTGCTACCACCGAGATAGATTTAGAGTCTCCAGCAGTCTTTGAATATGAAGTGACACCATCTCTACAACTGGACTCTGCGGTAAACCAACTTGAGAGCCCTTCTAGATTACTATTAGATGACTCCGAGGAGAAAAACGAAGAACTTGTTAGGGTAGCAGCAGAGGCTATAATTGCTATTTCATCATCTGATCCAAGTGGAGGATGTTGCTTGTCATCCATTATCTGTCTTGTCTAGTGATTCACTCCATTGGTTTGCAGAAGTGGTTTCTTCTCACAAGGGTGATTTTGAAGGTGAGCTAAATGACGAGGGCTCCATACCTGATGGGATGGATCATTTTGAGTTCATGACCATGAATTTGACCGAAACAAAGGTAGAGGAATACTCGAACAAGTCTTTGAATTTCGAAAATCATGAGTCTGAAGAAACAGAGCCCACATTTTCTTCTAAACGGCCACGGAGAGGTCAAGCGAGGAAGGGGAGGCAGCGAAAGGACTTCCAAAGAGACATACTTCCCAGTCTCATAACTCTGTCGAAGCACGAGGTGACGGAGGATTTCATGTCATTCGAAGAGCTGTTTAGAGCTAGTGGTTTCAGTTGGAACCCAAGTCAGTCGCGGAGGAACACCCCCAAGAAGGGGCGGGGGAGGAGGCGTTTAAAGGATTCTGTTCACCCTGTGACACCAACAGTGGCTTCCCCGCCCGTAGAGAAAGCCCGTTTGCATAGAGTTAGTACTCGAAGGGAGGACGTTGACCGGATGGGGAAAAAAGACGAGGCGGCTGCCAAGGCAGAGATGTACAACTGATAATCCTCCTCCTCATGCCTTGAAATGCTGAGTATTTCGCATCCTGAAACGCGTAATACTCATTGCTGTACATGTTTTAATTTATGTTCCTCTTGTTTTTTCTGGTACTTGGTAAAATAGATGTGGAATTGATCTCCTATTCTTCATTGAGAGGAAAAAACGTTGTTGTTGGTTGTTAGTGTGTAAACTGAAAGGGTGAGTCTTGAAAAACAGGAAAATGTTGCCTCAATTTAAAAGATTCAGGGAGTTGTCTAGGTCATGTCTATTACTTAATTTTCTGGGTACATTTTTTTTTGTTTTGTTTTGGCGACGTATTACTAATAGATTATGAGTTTTTCTTCTGACTATTTGATAAAGAAATGAGAAGAAAGCCGGCCTCTTCCTTTTTCACACAAAAAATGGGAAGTCAGATAGGTGGTTTTGTTTTTTAATATAGCACGGAATGAGAGATGCTGTCGAGCATCTCCCTGTAGAGCGGTGCAGAGCGGCTGAATCTCCCTGTAGAGCAGTGCAGAGCAGTCTATCCGGCCGCTTATTTCCGACAATCAACGGCTTCGATCTTAATCGAGCAATGACCGGTTTAGATTTGTATGCTCTCAGATGCGATTTGAGCCGTCCATGTTGAGATGAACAGGCTAGATCGGTCGTTCTGCACCCGCTTTTGCAGGAAACCTGCCCGGTAACATCCTACATCCAACGAATTACAACGACAAGATACTACATTAAATATGTGAAGTTCCCAAAAACTAAATTAAGCCCGGTGCACACCAATTCCAGAAATGAGAAGAACGCCGGCGGCCTCTTCTTCCTTTTTCATATCACTCAGAAAAGGGATTAAAGTTGCAAAGAGATGAGATTAAAGTTGCAAAAAAAGGTCCTACCGGGATTCGAACCCAGGTCGCTGGATTCAAAGTCCAGAGTGCTAACCACTACACCATAGAACCCTTGCTTGACACTGTATCCCAATATTAGATAAATATAGCCTAATTACATATAGATAAAGTCAACCCAGTGTCATCTAGTCTCATCTTCTCTTGGCTCAACCCACCCATGCAGATTCTGTGTTCTGTTTCCATTTGCCAAATGTTCTGACATTCGAGCAAATTTGGAACGCATCTCTAAGCCGTTGCGCATAGTGGTTGACGCAAGATTTGTAACTCAACGGAGATCCGAATAACATGTATTTTCACATGAAATAACCAGAAAAAAAAATATAGTCTATAATAAAGATATTGCTGCGTACTAGTTTTGAAAAGACGATGAGATTGTGTGCATATACATAATCACATTTAATTTTATAATGAATGATTGAAAAATGGTCAATAATTTGAAATTTTCTGAAGATTTTTCACACTTATATAAGAACGTCATCAATATTTTTTCACTCAAGTCTCAAGACTACTTGCAGGGTCCATCTTATAAACCTTTTTAAAATTAGAGTAAAAATATAATACAGTTAATGGCATAATTGAGAGGCGTGCTAGAACCCAAACCGCGGCTTGCAACCTTACATCCGCCCCTGGCTGCACCATCGGTTCCCCTGTAGATTTCTGGTTCATGTTCAAACTTATACGGAGTATTATTGACGGTAATCCTTCATTACTCGTCAAGAACACTTACCAATGCTAAAAACATGTAAAGTGGATATCGATCAATATAGCTATTCGCATCATTGATAAGGTATTTTTTCACGTGTTACTCACACATCCACTATTGAAAACACAATTTTTCAAGGCGATTTGTATGTGTTCGAGGAGCATATTGTAAACGATCTCAATTATCCTAAAAATACAAAATGGGCTTGTCCAACATGTCTTTATTTTTATTTTATTTTAAATTTTTTGTCAGCAAACGAAACTTTTTATTGAATTCGAAAGGGTACATCGATTACAACCTTGACCTTAAAGCACAGCTATTACAGACAGCTGCACTCTAGCACTATATCCAACCAAGATTGGATAAGAACACCTCACTTACTTACTTGCTCGCTTCACAACTTCACTTTTCGAATCCTATCCAAATACCCTTTGAAATCATTCACTGTGTAGATCTTGATGTCAAACTTAGCCTTTATCCACATGGCTACTCTGGTTTTGATTAAATCCACTACTTCCGAAGCCCGTGTTGTTGCACCGTTGAAGATATAACCGTTACTCGTTAACCAAATAGACCAAATCGTTGCAAAAAAACATACCTTCCAGATATGTTTCTCCAAGTTTCGAAATTTATTCCCAAACCACCAAAGTGCTACCTCTGCTAAGGAACTTGGACAAACCCACTGAATATTCCACCATTCCATAATTTCTGACCATACCAGCCATGAAAACCTATAGTTGAACAACTATATGTATCTCTTAATAATCGGCCACTTGAATTATTGTACACGCAACTCGACTTAATTTTGGTAGTCGAATTTTATTTAAGGTATCTTCCGATAATCAACCGTTCGACTTATTTTACGTGCAACTCAACCAACAATCCACTGTACTAAAGGATCTATGTGAAACATATGAAAAGGAAAGGAAAAGAGAGTACGAGGGAAATCTGAAAAAAAATAACGTAAGAGAAAATGTATTGTGCTTAAAACTTTATTTTCCTATTTTCTTTGCAAAATTTCCTTCTCCTTCTTTTCTACTCTACATGTTCCGAATAAATCCTAATTTGTTTAAAAAGAAAAGAAAGAGAAAGGAAAATTAAAAACTTTTCTCTTCCAATTTTTTGGTTGGAGATAAAGAGAGAAGAAAAAAAAAATTCTACTATTGTGCACAACATGGATTTCCTTCCTATTTTCTTCTCATCTTTTTCTCATTTTCTTTTCTTTTCTCTCATTCCCTCAAATTCCAAACACAGAGTAAGTTATACTCTAGTACATCAGGGTTCGATCTCTTTTATTTCGAAAATTTCAAAATTTCTATGCTTTTGTATTAAGAAATTTTTCGGCCACTAAATTTTTTTTCATGTTTTAAATTCAATGACCGAAAACCCCTCGATAAATTTTGCAGCAGTTAAATTTTATTTTTTTGGTCATGTTTTAAAAATCCCTCGACATAAGGATGCGGATTTTCGGCGAAAAAATCCTGTCAAGACACTCCTACTTTCACTCTCACCAAAGCCCACTCTCACTCACCATACCACCTTCTCTCACCTTCACAAAAACCATGGAAGAACCCTCAAATCCCGACTCAAAGTTCGACCTAATAATCCTCGGCGCCTCCGGCTTCACCGGAAAATACGTCCTCCGCGAAGCCCTCAAATTCCTCAACACCACCACCCCTTCCTCCCCTATCCAAACCCTAGCCTTAGCCGGCCGAAACCCCAACAAACTCCTCCAAACCCTGGCCTGGGCCTCCCACCCCAACCCACCCCCGCCCATCCCCATCCTCACCGCCGACACGTCCTCCCCTTCCTCCCTCACCCGCCTCGCCGCCCAAACCCGCCTCGTACTCAACTGCGTCGGCCCCTTTCGCCTCCACGGCGCCCCCGTGGTTGCCGCATGCGTCGAATCGGGCTGCGATTATCTGGACATATGTGGGGAACCGGAGTTTATGGAGAGGATGGAGGCAGAATACCACGAGAAGGTGGTGGAGAGGGGTGGTTTGATCATTTCGGCTTGCGGGTTTGATTCGGTCCCGGCGGAATTGGGGGTGATGTTCAATTCTAGGCAGTGGGTAGCGGCGGGTGTGCCGAACCGGATCGAGGCGTATCTGAGTCTGGAATCGGATAAGAGGGTGGTGGGGAACTTCGGGACATTTGAATCGGCGGTTTTGGGGGTGGCCAATGCGGATAAGTTGCAGGAGTTGAGGCGGTCCAGGCCCCGGCGAGCTCGGCCTGTGGTAAGATGAATTTTATCTATCTAGCTTTTTCATCTATGTATGACTGTCTCTTTTGTTGATCATAGCATTTGAGAGGTTTCGAATATAGGTGCGCCAGGTAGTAGCAATGGTGTTCTTGTTACCAAAGTTATCAATCCCATAACGGCAAGCGTACCATTTTCTATATTGGGATGGTACGTGCTGTGTATCTCGGTACCGTTCTGAATTGACTGCAACATATATTTTATATACTTTTAATATATTTACGAATAACAAAAACACTTATATATAAATTTGGGATGGATGGAGGGAAAAAAATAATGATCCTTTTGTATGAATGTTTTTTTATATATAAACTGTAGCGCTAAATCCAAAACGGTACCTGTAATTCTGACGGTATCGGTACGTTCCATACTAGTAACAAAACGGTATGCTGTCCGCCTGTCCAGTACAAGATTGATAACTTTGATTTCTACAGTAGCAAATTGTAAGAGAGGTTCAAATCTGAGCGCAAATATTCCTCAGAATACTGGAGAGGTGAGGATGATCAATGATTAGAGAAGAGAAATAGAGTGATCTAGAGGGGTGAAGGAGAAAGCAAGATATACAGGAGAAACTAGGCCTTTTTAAGAGGAATAGAATATTCTTTCTATAGAAATCAGTGCCAACAGAGTTTCTATCTCTAAGATCTTATCACTGATAAATCTGTAAGGATTATCTCACATTAATAGGCATCCTGGGCTAGTACTTGGGTACTAGGTAGTCCAATAAAATCTCGACATGTGTCCCTTTTGTACTGCCTGGCCGAAATGAACCTATTAACCTTGTGCAAACTGTAATGCGGTATAAAGCCTATGCTACCCTTACAATGAATAAGATGAAACGTGAAATCAACCTAGCTTTCACATCTTCTGTTTTAGCAATTCATGAGCACAACTGATCCGTATTCAGTCTTTTGATTTGTTCTTACTTCTTACCATCCCATAAAGAAGTTCTTACTTCATATCATCGCAGAAAGAATTTTTTTGCATGTGGTATGAGTTATGGCTCAATCAAATAACCTTTTCAGTGTTGTTTCAATATTTTCCAACCTAAAAAGCTACCTTCACTAACCTAATTGAAGTTGGAACTTTATACTTTCTAAACTGTCTTGGCCAGTTTAATGTATGCTCTTCTTGGAATCTGGATCACTCTATGCACTTCAACGTTTTTTTTTCATTGTTCTCATGGAACTGAAATCATGCTTGGAGTAATATAAGTTTTCATGAAGCTGTAGTGTTCAACATCTCGTTTCTGGAGCTTTGTTATTGAAGTTTGCCTGCCTCTTTGACGGTTGGTGGTGGCCATTGGCGGAGGAGATTTTGAATTTGTATTTTTGCTGTTAGTTTGTTATTAACATTGAACTTCTGCGAATCATGTTGAACCTGCCATTTTATTTTTCATGTTCTCTTCTTTCATAGTTAAGATTAATTATACTATGTTGTGTTGCTCTGTGAAAATAGGGCCTTATAAGTGAGGTAAGATCTGTCCCTTAATTTGCAGATTCCTGGTCCCTCCCCTCCAAAAGGACCAACAATAGAACATGAGAAAAAGATTGGCGTTTGGGCCGTGAAACTACCATCAGCAGATTCCATTGTTGTACGAAGGACTCTTTCAACTCTGCAAGAAAACCCCCATGGCCTTCCGGGGGTTAATGAGAGTCCTGAACAGATTAAGAAGAGGGAAACCTTTTGGTCGACTGTGAAACCAGCTCACTTTGGAGTGAAGATAGCCTCTAAATCCCTGTTTGGCATCCTTCGTCTTATCACCGTGGGGATTTTCATTGGCCTCTTGGGTAAATTTTCTTTTGGGAGGAGGCTTCTCTTACAATTCCCCTCAGTCTTCAGCCTTGGTTGGTTCAGGAAGAATGGTCCAACTGAGGACGAAGTGAGAAGTGCTTCTTTTAAGATGTGGTTTGTTGGAACAGGATTTAGCGACGGTACCCTCATTGCACAGGGAAACAAGAAGCCCAATATGGAAATAATAACGAGAGTAACGGGTCCGGAGATTGGGTATTTGAGCACTCCGATAATTCTGATTCAGTGCGCTCTTATCGTGCTAAGTCAACGCGATAACTTGCCAAAAGGAGGGGTTTATTCTCCTGGGATTGTATTTGGACCGACAGATCTCCAAAAACGACTCCAAGAGAATGGAATATCTTTCGATGTGATCTCAAAGAGTACTCTCTCAAACTAAAAGGTAACTATCTTTGCGATCAATAAAACAAAACTTTGAACGTTTTCTTCACCCAGCAGTGGCATGGAGTAAATTGGTAGTTCTGTATTGTGTTAGTTTCCTTGTATGTTTGGAGTGTAGGGGCCTTCAATGGAAATGAGCATGCGGTTTTTAGGGTCGTAAAAGATTTCACGAATTACTGCATGTTTGATGTCCTTGTTTAAAACTTGGTTGCTCATCATTGTTTGAATTTTTTACCTCATTGTGTTTTTTTTCTATAAGCACAAAAGGGCTACTTGTTGAAACGCAATACTACTTCGATATGAGAAGCTATTCCTTCATATACTTTGGTATTCCAAGGACTAAAGGGACCGATCAACAAACTGAGGAGACGAAAGACTTATGGAAAATCGTAAAACCTTTTCACTTCCAAATTTCTATTAGTATCCAATGCGCTTATCACTTTTGGGAAGTTCATCGCACACCTGAGTTAAGCCTTTATTTTGGGAGGTTGCTTCTTTTAGAGTATCCCTCGGTGTTTGGTGTTTGTGCTCGGGAGGTTCACCGAGAATGGTCCCGCAGAGGATGAGGTGAGAAATACTTCCTTCAATAGCTATATATTCTAGTACCTAATAAAGGGGGAGCACAAGTTGGTGTGGACTTTCTTTTGAGGCTGGCTCACTCTTTTGAATGCCAAATTTGCCCGATAAAAGTTAAGGTTTTTACCCTTCTAATAGTCTAATATATATCAACTGTCGTGGGTAAAAGAGTTAAAAGAGAGTTAGAAACTACCTGTCCTTGTCAATAGAGCACTATCCACGTAATGCATCTTCCAGTTTTCAACTACTCGATCCCTCTATGTAAAGCTTGGTTCCAAGAACTCCGAGAATTGTAATGGATCCAATTGAGAGTAAAACATGCAAACTGGTGGGTATGTCTTCTCTTTTCTTGAGGATCAAATTTTAGTTGTTAGACTATGTTTAATTCGATAGTGGGGCATCTGTATTGCGGTTCATAATCAAATTGGGTATTTTTTTTTTCTGTGTTTACCCCAGTTTTCATTGGCTTAGCATTGTCTACTTGGAGATATAATTTTCTGAATTTGACTTGCGTACACGATGTGAGTGCCACCATTCTTATTGTTCTAATGCACTATAGCTTCGTGCATATTGTTTGATCGTATTTTTGACATTCGATTTGCGCACACTGTTGAATATAAATCACATAGTTCAAAATGCCAAACTAGAGGCCGGGACGCGATGCGTGTGCAAGTCAAATTTTCATGAAGTATGCACAGTAGCTTCCACTTATTGTTGGCTTGAATTTTGACGAAACATGCAAAATTCGACGTGCACACGCGATGACGTAAGATTCCAAATACGGAAAGGGTACATGTTACAAATAGTAGGACGGATGCGGAACAACTTATCTACTTCAGAATCTAACTCCAACCCCGAGTTCTCGTTTTCTTTCATCCTGTTGGCTTGGATTACTACTAAGGGCGACTCGGGCTTCATGAAACGGCCTCTAGTATCGTTTATAAAAAATTAGTGGGAGGTTCACTATAGCATGTTTGTAACCTACTAAGTCCACTTCTAAATTTCATAACCCATCTAGTCCACTAATATAGTTATATAACCTAATAACTCCAATTTATTTAAAAAGAGATATTTTCAAGACCAAAAAAACCCTCCTATGTAACATATAAAGAGAGAAACCCTAAATCACAAAACAGATCTGAGCCTCCCCCTCCCTCCCTCCCCCCCCCCCCCCCCCCCCCCCCCCCCCCACATATAACATATAGAGAGAAACCCTAAATCACAAAACAGATCTGAGCCCCGCCCCCCCCCCCCCCCCCCCCCCCCCCCCGAACTGTCTGCCTAGGAAAAGAATAAGGACGAGGACGCAAGCGTCCGATGGCGATGCAAGTCCATTTCCTAGAGCTCTTCTGGTACACCCTTGCTTCCTGGAGCTGCTCGGTCCCTCGTTCCCCTGCACCTCAAAGTGAAAGACTCCGCAAAGAAATTCGCCGTTGTTCAGTTCGGCATCTGTCCATTCCGGTGGGACCATTCGAAGCAATCTTTCGTTGCCCACCCGTAAGTTTTCTTTCTTTGTTTCATTTTTTACTTTTTCTGACGGTTTAATTTGGCAGCCCTATATTTATTTGCCTAATTCTCTGTTTGGATGCTTGGGAAATGTAAGAAAAAGAAGGCAAGAGTGAGGAATTAAGAAAAAGTTCGAAAGGATGAAATACTGGGAATCGAATTGTTTTGTATAACGTTATATTGTTATATATAACATATTATAGATTATTTAATAAAGAGAACATATAACGTATATAACGTTATATATGACCTTTTGTACCGTGTAACGTTATACATGAGCTTCTGTCATATATAACGGTATATACTCCGTTGTCGATCATTTATTGAATTGGTACACATAGCGGCCTTTGCGACTTATACATGAAAATATGTGATTTGAAGCTCGGTTAGCGATGTAGTTTAGTTATAGATGATCTTCTCTACGGAGACATATATGTTATATGTGACAATTTGCCCTTGGTACCTAATTTTATCCTATAAAACTCCAAAACAAATGAACTAATAACGTTATATATTTTCTTATTGAATTGGTCCGCGCAGCGGCCTCTCAAAAACACATATGGATATATCCTTATATGGTTATATGAGAATATTTGTGACCATATGTACATATATATATATATATATATATATATATATATGAGCTAATATTAACATAAAAAAATATTTTAATTTGCATAGAGAACATATAACGTTGTATATGAGATTTTGTCCTGTAAAATTCAAAAAAAAAAGAGAGAGGAACTAATAACGTTATATGTTTTCTTATTGAATACGTCCGCAGCAGCGGCCTCTCAAAAGCACATATGGATATATTCATATATTATAAGAACCAAGACGAAGAGGCCGCTGAGCGGACCAATTCAATAAGTGATAGCTAACGGAGCATATAACGTTATATGTAAACTTCTATCATGTGTAATATGTGTTTTTCCTAGAGTTAGACATATAATATTATATCTCATTTTTGAGATATATTAATGTTGTTTATGTTGTTTTGAATATGTATATATGTAGATATAGAGGTTATGAGAATGCTATTCGGAAGCAGAAAATCACAAATTTTGAAGGATTCGACGAAGGTTTTGATGAAACGGTGAAAAAATGAAGCTCGACTCCCTGTGGCTTCATCAACATTCAACTTGATATTCATGGCGTGACTGAAAACAAGGATAATGGTGGCATGATATGTGAACATATAATGTTATTTTTGAGATATATAATATTGTTGGAAAGATATGATATTGTTTTGAGAACATATAATTTTATATGTTATGTTTTGTGAGACTTAAAACGACAAAAGCTCAGATATAATGTTATATATTCTTTTTTTTTTGTGATTTAGAACTACAGAAGCTCAAATATAATGTTATACGTTATGTTCTACTTTTTTTTGTGAGATTCAGAGTTCCAGAAGCTCAAATATAATGCTATATGTTCTGTTTTAAATTTTTGCAATATTTAGAAATTTAAAAACTCACATATAATATTATATGTTTTGTATGGACCAACATATAAAGTTAAAGACTTAACAAAAAAACAAAAAAAAAACAAAAAGAAATGTTGCATGTTAGAAAATTTTTGCCACATATAATGTTATATGTTAGAAAAATTTTATCACTCATATAACGTTAAAAAATCAATACAAGAAAAATAGAAAAAAAGCAAAAAGAGAAATTTGTCACATATATAACGTTAAATATTAAGTGTAGCGAGTTCAATAAAAAATCGAGAAAAATGAAAAAATTCATTTTTTGTTACACATATAACGTTATATGTGGCGTAATGGCAGCGGCGATGGTAGTGGTGGTGGCGGCGGCCACAATGGCAACGGTGGTGGCAACGGCCGCAGTGGTGGCGGCTTGATTGCAACGGAAAATGGAAAAAATATATTTTCGTGTTAGCCAAACAAGGCTCTTGTTTTTTAGGTGAGGTATTTTTGTAATTAAAATTATTAATGGACTTAGTGGGTTATAAAACTTAGCAGTGGACTAGATGGGTTTGGAAAGTGCTGAGTGCAATTTTGTTCACCCTCCTTAATAGAGGGTGAACATTACCCTGTCTCTCATTGGCTAAAATGGTGTGGACTCCACCACAAAGTGATGTCATGCTTACCATGCAATACACTTTTTGGTAAGCATGAAATCATTTTGTGGTGGGGTCCACATCATTTCAACCAATAGGGAGGAGGATAATATCCACCCTCTTAAGTGGAAGGTGAACAAAACTCAACTCGAAAATGCTACAGCGGACTTATGAAAACTTCTCTCCATGATTTATTGGACATAGATTTTGGGAGGCGGGGGGGGCTGCTCCCCTTCCCGCTCCCCTTCCTGCTGCCCCCGCCTTCCGGGCCCACTCCGGTCTCGCTCCGATGATCGGAAACGTTTACTTTGTAGAGCTCGTCGAGTAGAATAACCATGTCAAAAATCAGCTTGATTGAATATCATTAAGTCCTTGATCGGAAACCTTTTTATTTTAAAAAGAATGGATCCGAAACACTGAATCAAATCCATTGTAACCCATGGACCGAGAGTTATATGGGCTCCGATCAGGCACTTAATGATATCCAATCAAGCTGATTTTTGACATGGTTGTTCTACTCGACGAGCTCTACAAAGTGAACGTTTCCGATCATCGGAGCGAGACCGGAGTGGGCCCGGAAGGCGGGGGCAGCAGGAAGGGGAGCGGGAAGGGGGGGAGCAGCCCCCCGCCTCTAGATTTTGTGCCCGCCATAGTAGGTTTATAGGTTAACAGAGTCGGATATGGAAATCATTATGAGGGTGAGGGGTCCAGATATTGATTGCTCGACCCACAGAAAAATTTGAGGTGAACAAGATTGTTTGGACCACCACTTCCAGGAAGACTAGTAGTTACTCCAATCCAATAACACCAGTGGTTGATAAAAAAATCCATGTGCAACCTCAAAACCTACTTGAAACAGAGCAAAAAAAGCCAACTGTCCTAAAGACCCTCCTCCACCGGCACCGACAATAATGGCGAACTCCGATTCCTCACACCACAAACCACCGCACGTAGCTCTCTTGCCCAGCGCCGGCATGGGCCACCTCGCACCCTTCCTCCGTCTCGCAACCCTCCTCTCCTCCCACAACTGCACCATAACCCTCATCACCCCCACCCCCACCGTCTCCGCCACCGAATCCCACCACCTCTCCACCTTCTTCTCCGACCACCCCCACATCCACCGCCTCCCATTCCCGCTTGACCCCACCACCCCCACCGAAGCCGACGACCCTTTCTTCATCCGCTGGTCCCAAATCACCCAATCACTGCACCTTCTCTCTCCTCTCCTCTCCTCTCTCTCTCCTCCACTCTCTGCCGTCTTCTCCGACTTCGCTGCCTCCATGAGTTTCAGTCAAGTTGCTGAGGCTCTCTCCATCCCTTACTACGTCGTTTTCACCTCCTGTGCTAGATTTCTCTCTCTCGTTGCTTGTCTCCCTTCCTTAAATGTTGGGGGGACTGATGATGATTATGTCCAAATCCCAGATTTACCCCCGCTGGCTAAATCAATTCTACCTCCCCCATTCTTCAATTCGAATCACTTCTTCACGTCGTTTATGTTGTCCAATGCGCAAACTCTTCTCAAAGCCAGAGGACTGTTTCTAAACACCTTTGAGGAATTTGAAACGGAGACAATTACAGCACTCAACAATGGGAGAGTATTAAGTATGAAACTACCGCATGTTATTCCAATTGGCCCACTAGAGCCTTTTAACGTCAAAAATGGCGTAAAATCGGAAAAGGGTAGTGATTATCTGAGATGGTTAGACGGCCAAAGTGATGGGTCAGTGGTTTATATCAGTTTCGGAAGCAGAACATCAATGTCAAAGGAGCAGATAAGAGAGATTGGAAATGGGTTGGAGAAAAGTGGGTGTGCTTTCTTCTGGTTATAAAAGGAAGCAAAGTGGATAAGGAAGATACAGCTGGGATAGAAGAAGTACTCGGCGAATCGTTCATCAGGAGAACGAAAGGCAGGGGAGTTGCGGTGAAAGGATGGGTGGAACAGGAGGAGATTTTATCGCACCCCGCGATCGGAGGGTTTGTGAGTCACTGCGGGTGGAACTCGGTGATGGAGGGCGGCTCGACATGGGGTTCCGGTGCTGGCGTGGCCTTTACACGGCGACCAAAAGGTGAATGCGGAGGTGGTGGAGAAGGCGGGATTGGCGATGTGGGTGAGGGAGTGGGGATCGGGTGGGGAGAGGTTAGTGAGAGGAGAAGAGGTTGGAGACAAGGTTAGAGAAATGATGAGTGATGAGAAGTTGAGGAGGAGAGGTAAGGAGATCGGGGAAGAGGCTCGGAAGGCATGGGAGGGCTGTGGCAGCTCTCAGAGGGCTATAATGGAAGCCATTGATGAATTGAAGCACACAAATTTGGCAGCTATTTCTTGAGTGGGTGTTGGTTGAATGTTGCTCATTCTGCTACGTATGGAAGCCAAACATTACTCCGAACTCTAGGATTAACAATTTTTTTTTTTTCCAATTTATCTGTGTTGGCTTCCCAATAAGCGAAAGCAGAAGCTACGGAAAACAAGTTTGATCGAATTATGAAAACAAGTTTGCGCTTTCATGTGTGCTTTCACTTTTCAAGTACAGTATAATTTTTGAAGGCATTTTATTGGGTTTCCATGGCAAATTTCTTTTTCTTTAAAATGGACTTTGGCAGAGACAATAGCAAACAAAAAAAAAAAAAAAAAAAGAACAAAAAAGAAAAAAGAAAAAGAGAAGAAGAGTACAGTAGCAACAAATATGAGTTCAAGTTGTATGAACTCCTACACTAAGTTGCAACCAATTGCAGTTGTATGGGCCAGTTCCAATTCTTCTAAATTTGACCCAAATCCTCCGTAGCAAATTGGGTAAAACAATCAAACAACATGGAAGAGATGTGAAAGAAGGGGCTAAAAGCATAAAACACAAGCTACGTGCACCTCAAAATCAATTGGTAATGAATGGAGAGATCTCTTGTGTTATTAAGTGATCATCCATTTCATTTCACTCCTAAGTAATTGTGAGACTATATTTCTTTAACATCCCCTCACGTACAGTCGCATTTGAGATCTGTCACATGTAATATATGTTTAGGTCTATCAACGTGCACATATTAGACTCAACTGTTTAGGTATGCATTCTACATAAAAGTTCATTCATTGGAGATTAATAAACTAATACTACTACTATTGTGGAGTGTCGTTCTGAGAATAATGATGATTTCTCTTTTCGGGACATTTTCGAGGTACTTAAAATTATTGTTTTTTTATTTATAATGTATTATCTTTTTATAATAATGAGTTGAATTATAATATTCGCTCAATCTTGTTTAATTTGCGCAGGTAATGGCACGTGCAAACGAGAAGTAGTTGTGCCTAACTAATTAGCTACCAAATTTTGCAGTTTTCCCGTATTTTAAACACCTATGGAGTATGGACTACTACTTTATTTTAATATAGGAGTAACTTTTTTCAAAGGGAATATATATTTTACTGCCATCGCACCGATGATTCGAACCGTTTAATAATTTAAAAAAAAACACCGAGTAGGCATCGCGAAACATCAGTTCGATCCGAAATATGTAGATACTCGTATCAAGCTTATCATCTTTCTGTACACAAGAAAACAAATCTTTTTATTTTTTCTGATTTTTCAAAGATGAGAAACTTGATCCGAGCATCTACATATATAGATCGGAGCACCCCATGCTATGTTTTACTCTATTTTTTATCTACAAATATAGATTGGTTGCTTGGGTCCACTGATGAAATAGGTGTTAAAGAAATATAATCTCATATTAGTGATGTTAACATGGGTTGACTGGTTTTTTAAGGCAGAGAAGGCAGAAGATTGTGGGTGTCGTAACTCGTGGTGCATATTGAATGAGCGGGAGAGAGAGGGGTCAGCCCACAATTCTATAAAATATATGAGCCGTGCTATTCGCAAGAAAGATTTGCAGGAACCATGTAAGAAAAAATGCGTTTGGATCCATTCCAAATTTCACAAAAATTTAGAAAAATATTCATAAATTTTTGAATTTTATTTTATGGGGCCCTATAAAAATTAACTCCAACGGATATCGATAAGTATTACTTTTGGATTCCCAGGTGTGAGTTGCCCCATAAAATAATATTAAAAAATTTATAAATATTTTTTAGATTGTTGTGAGACCCGGAATGAGTCCAAACGCATATTTTCTTACATGGTTTCCTGCAAATCTTTCTTGCGATTAGAATTATATATATAGACTCACACACAGTACACAGATAAAAAATAGAGTATGTTACATAGCCGTTCGACTAATTAAGCCAAGTGGCTTATTTTTTTGTCCTTATTCAAATTTTTTTCGTATCACTTGGCTTATCGTCAATTTTTTGGGGATTATTGCATACTAACGACAAGAGGAATCTAAAAAGTACTCCCTCCGTTCCCTTTTAAGTGTGCTGCTTCGTAATTCCAATTTATTAAAAAAGATATCATCATTATACCTTTTACATCAACTTTTCCTCCACTTTCCTTACTTACCCATCATCATTACACTTTTACTCACTTACTTTTTAAAATAGAATTTATTTTTAGGGACAAAATAAACTATTCACCAATTTTTACCCACTAACTTTACAAAATGGACATTTATTAAGGGATAGCCCAAAATAGAATACCGGACTATAAATAAGGGACGGAGGGAGTAAAATTTTTTGACCGAAATCCAATTTTTTTTGAATAAAGATGAAAATAAGCCAATTTTTTTCGTATTTATTAAAAAAAATAGATTTTGATAATAATTTTTTACTTTTTAGATTTCTTTTGTCGTGAGTATGCAATAATCCCCAAAAAATTGATGATAAGCCAAGTGATACAAAAAAAATTTGAATAAAGACAAAAAAATAAGCCACTTGGCTTATTTAGCCGAACAAATATGACTGCCGAGCAGCACTACAGCCACCGCAACTAAAATGCGGTGGTTGGTCACCACACGTTGTATGGGGCCCACTCCGAATCCTACACAGATGATTCGAGTTGTTTAATAATTAAAAAAAAAAATTGAGTGGGCATTGCAAAACATCAACTCGATCATATAGGTGTAGGTGTTTAGATCAAGCTTGTCATATTTGGAAAATCGAAAAAAATAGAAAGATCGGTTTTCTAGTGTATAGAAAGATGAGAAGCTTGATCCAAGTACCTATACATATCGAATTGAGTTGATGTTTCCTAATGCCCACTTTTTTAAAAAAAAATTATTGAACGACTCAGATCATCCATACTGCGACTGGCCACAGCATTTTGGCGCGGTCGCCGTAGTATATCCCCTTTCAAAAAAGTTACTCCAGTATTAAAATAAAGTAGTAGTCCATAGGTGTTTAAAATAGGGAAAAACTGCAAAATTTGGTACCTAATTAGTTAGGCACACCTACTCCAAGTTTTCACGTGCCATTACCTGCGCAAATTAAACAAGATTGAGCGAATATTATAATTCAACTCATTATTATAGAAAGATAATACATTATACAAAAAAAAAAAAAAAAGCAATAATTTTAAGTACCTCGAAAATGTCCCCAAAAGAGAAATCGTTGTTATTCTCGGAACACTTCATAATCGTATTTAGTTTATTAATCTCAAATGAATAAACTTTTATGTAGAATGTATACCTAAAAAGTTGAGTCTACTATGTATCAGTTATTTCGAAACAAATAAATTTTAGGGCAACGTTCACTTTCACCCTATGTGGTTATCGGTATATGCGGATACTCTTCTCATGGTTTAAAATTGACCGCATAACTTACCTATAATTTTGAAAATGTGCGTATAGACTCCCTGCCGTTATTTTTTCCATCTATATTAAAGGAGGTGTATCTCATACGCCTTTAGAATATAATCTAAATTGTTCATAATGTATTAAATAAAGAATAAAATATATCTGTAAAAAAATCATCTCGACCAGGTATCAATAACCCAGTGATTTGATTTTTAGTAAATTCAAATTTGGAATTTTACTTTCATAACAAAATCGATTCGATCATGAGCTTTTCATTTTTTGAATGACTTGAATTTTAGCATAAATGTAGTACTCATCAAAATTTACAATATGAACGGTTTGGATTCAATTTTTGATATATGGGATAGTGTGGTTAGATTTAAAAAAGAAGAAGAATCAAAAGACATGATCATAATATATCGGTCTTTTAATGTTGTGTTCGTTAATATGGATGAAAAATATGATGGCAAGGGGTCTATCCGCACATTTTTAAAATCATAGGTAGGTTATGTGGTCAGTTTTGAACCATGAGAGGGGTATCTGCACATGACGATAACCACAAAGGGTCAAAGTGGACTTTGCCCTAAATTTTACTTATTTCAAAGAGAAAATTTCTGTTATATCCTTTGTCTTTAAGCAAAAATTCACTTTGGTTCTTCACATCTCAATTTGGATAAATATACACTTGTATTTTGGAATTAATTTTGATGTCATCTATGTGATGGATGCCTTTTGTTTTTTTGACGGCAAATAGTCATGTGCTCACTATTTTTTGGGGGGTACAATTCCCCAGTCCCCTCTTCTCTCTCTCTCTCATCAATCTCCACTCTCTTCCACGAAGAAACTCAACCAGTGTAAAACCCCAACTAATTGCCCCCCCCCCCCCCCCCCCCCCCCCAAATTTCCATCAGTTTACTGTTTATTTAATTAGTTGTATATCCTATTCAAGGGAGATGAATTCCAGATTTTCAGTGGAATAAAATACAAAATTAATCAATGCCGTTCAGTCGTCAAAACGAGTACCCTGACTTTTCCTCAACGCTAGATTTGTTTACTATTCTCAATGATCTCTCCTTGATTCGGTTTGAATTAACTCAACCAACTGTTGTCGTTGTTAACCTGAGATTTGTAGAACAATCAAAGCTTATGGAGCAGCAACAGAGGAGGGGAGGCATGGTTTCGATGTCCCCGGTGTAGACACTGCGGTCGAGCGATAAGGTAACGAGAGATCTGCACTTCTCCTCAATTCCTCCTCCTCCTTTCAACCCTTCAAATTCATCCTGCCGTTCTTCATTCGCTATTCCAAAAACACTCCTCCATGAACTCTGTTGCCTTGCCTTTCTTTGTGAACGGAGAGAAACTGACTTAATAAATGAATTTCATCTTAAAAACCACCTCTCTTTTCTCAATGACGGCCCAAAAAGCCCAGATTTTTACAACCCACATCAAGATTTAGCTTCCACCGCCAACTGCGGCGCTAGCGGTGCTGGAGCTGCTCGGTGAGTGACCCTGCTTTTGGGTCTGCCGTGGACCCTAGTTTTGGTGTGGGGAGGAGAGAGAGAATGGGGTTTCGAGGGAGGAGTGGAATGGAAACAAC
Organism: Rhododendron mucronatum var. ripense; assembly: GCA_019656295.1. Taxonomy (NCBI): domain Eukaryota; kingdom Viridiplantae; phylum Streptophyta; class Magnoliopsida; order Ericales; family Ericaceae; genus Rhododendron; species Rhododendron mucronatum. The sequence continues at coordinate 697,423 of BPLT01000014.1, read as the reverse complement.
AAACGGCATCCAACAAATGGATGACATTGAAACCAATTTCAAAATGCAAGTATATATTTGTCCAAATTGAAACATGAAGGACCAAAGTGAATTTTTGCTTAAAGTCGAAGGAATATAACAAAAATTTTCTTTATTTGAAAATAGCTACTTTGTTATTTGTACAAACCTTTTTCTTAGTATTTCTTCTTAAATTTGATAAAATATTTCCTAGTTTTTGACACTTTTATTGCAGACGCACTGAAAATGATCCAAAATGGACAAATTTTGATGAAGAAAAAGCCCATGAAAATTGGAACATTAATTATTTTTTAGCTTTCTCTTGTTTGAAAAAATTTCAAAATTCATAGTGGGTATAAATGAAACAAAAATTTGATGAGATTTTTCTTTAAAAATTGCTAAAAGCAAAAAGTTATCGATTAAAATATTACTAGAAAATGAAACTAAACAGGTTTGAACGATTGATGTTTTCAATTGATGAGACCGTCCAAATACTCGCTCAAACTAGTTCCAAGTAACATTTTATGTTTATAGTTACTACGTTTTTGTATTTTAGTTCTGTTTCGTGTCGTCTTCTTTTGATAATTACTCAAAATTTGGGATTCTTTGTATGAACTGTTCCATTAATGTATTTACATTTCTACATTTTCTATGAAAGATATTATCAAGCATAAATTCGTAAAGCATTGAATATAGTCTATCATAATTTATGATTTTCTTTTTAAAAAATGAAAAAGGGAAAAGAAAAATCATACTTCAGCCGTAATGTCACGTGACTCGGTCAATCACAAGAGGGGTGTACTGTACATAAACCCATCTTCAAATGCAAAACCCGCTTGAAAGTTGAAGAAAAGGGTACAGTACTACGGTCTATATATCCTCGAGTAGCTCAGGCGCATCTCAACTAATCCTCAAACTAAAAATTCTTACTTCTCCCATGGCAAACTCCGATAATCACAGGATGCCGCCGCACATCGCTCTCTTTCCCAGTGCGGGCATGGGCCACCTCATGCCCTTCCTCCGCCTCGCCGCCCTCCTCTCCTCCCACAACTGCACTATAACCCTCATCACCCCCACCCCTACCGTCTCCGCCGCCGAGTCCACCCACCTCACCACCTTCTTCTCCAGCCACCCGCACATCCGCCGCCTCCACTTCCCCATCCCGCCATTCGATTCCTCGTCCACGCCCATCAACACCGACGACCCTTTCTTCATCCGCTGGTCTCAAATCAGCCAGTCCCTGCCCCTCCTCTCCCCTCTCCTCTCCTCTCTCTCTCCTCCCCTCTCCGTCGTCCTCTCCGACTTCGCTGCCTCAATGAGCTTCAGCCAACTCGCTGACCATCTCTGCATCCCTTACTACGTCGTTTTCTCCTCCTCTGCCAGATTTCTCTCCCTCTTTGCCTCCCTCCCTTCCTTAAATCTTGATGGGATTGAGGATTTTGTCGAAATCCCAGATTTACCCCCGCTGCCTAAATCAAGCTTGCCTCCACCTTTCTTCAACCCAAATCATTTCTTCACGTCGTTTGCGTTATCGAATGTTCAATCTTTCCCCAAGGCCAAAGGAATGTTTCTAAACACATTTGAGGAATTTGAAATGGAGACAATTACAGCACTCAACGATGGGAGAGTATTAAGTACTACGAAACTACCGCATGTTATTCCAATTGGCCCACTTGAGCCTTTTAACGTCGAAAATGGCGAAAAATCGGAGAAGGGTAGTGATTATCTGGTATGGTTGGACGGCCAAAGTGATGGATCTGTGGTTTATGTCAGTTTCGGAAGTAGAACGGCCATGTCAAAGGAACAGATAAGAGAGATTGGAAATGGGCTGGAGAGAAGTGGGTGTGCTTTCTTTTGGGTTTTAAAAGGAAGCAAAGTTGACAAGGAAGATACTGTTGGGATAGAAGAATTACTGGGCGCAGGGTTCATGGATAGAACGAAAAGCAGGGGAGTTGCGGTGAAAGGATGGGTGGAGCAGGAGGAGATTTTATCGCACCCCGCGATCGGAGGGTTTGTGAGTCATTGCGGGTGGAACTCGGTGATGGAGGCGGCTAGGCATGGGGTGCCAGTGCTGGCTTGGCCGATACATGGTGACCAGAAGGTGAATGCGGAGGTGGTGGAGACGGCAGGATTGGGGATGTGGGCGAGGGAGTGGGGATGGGGCGGGGACAGGTTAGTGATAGGAGAAGAGGTTGGAGACAAGGTTAGAGAGATGATGAGCGACGAGAAGTTGAAGAGGAGAGGTAGGGAGATCGGGGAAGAGGCTCGGAAGGCATGGGATCAAAGTGGCAGCTCTCAGAAAGTTTTGATGGAATTCATTGATGAATTGAAGCACACAAATTTGTCTGTTATTTCTTAAATGGGTGCTAGGGGTTGAAGCCAATATTCCTTAACAACTTTTTGATTAACAAAATTTTCCCAAATTTTTATGTTGTTTTTTCAATACCGAAAAGCAGATGCTATGATAAACAAGTTTCATCGAATTCGGGTAAGAAAAGAAAGTTAAAAGCATAATTTAGTTTGAAATTTGTATTGGTGCCTTCTTTTCTTTGGCCACTTCTTGCTTTCATGTGTGCTTTCACTTTTCAAGTAGACTTATTGATTTTATTAAGGCATTTTATTGGATTTCCATGGAAGATCTCTTTTTCTTTAAAATGGATTTGGCAGAGACAATAGCACAAATACTCTGAGTTCAATTTGCATGAATTCCATACACTTGTTGTTACAAGCAAATTGAATGAAGTAGGTTGGTATTTGGTCACGTAATTCTCGTACAATCTATTCGTGCTCTCAATTCTCACTTTTTCGAATTTTAATAATAGTTTGAGAATTTTTTGAAAGATGGCTTCAAGCTTGTTTTCACGCACGCGTGCACATTATGTGAAATGAAGTTTTCCAAAAGAAGCCATTCGGCTTTTTTTTGTTGTTGCTGTTGTCTTTATTCTATTTTTTTTATTTTTATTAGTTTTATTTCTAAATTATTGATTCGTCTCAATAAGAGAAATAAACAAAATTATAACCGCTACCCAATATTTTTTTGCAATAATCTAGGGTTTTGTAAAAAAAAGTTAGTTTATCAGTAATAATGTTTTATTTTTTCTATTCCTTCCATTGACCGAGACGAACCAATAACCCGTAAAATTTGATGAAAAAAGATTGAATAACAAGAAAACAAAAAGCCAGATTGCTTTGTAAGAACTAAACGAAACGGCGACGTTTGGCTCTTCTTCGCTACCGTGTAACTTGTTTTCGGTTGGTAGTTGTATCATCTTCTTCGTCCTCAGCATCATCTTTTTGCCCTCACCGCAATGAGCGCCTGCAAAACCCTAGCCCGTTCATCGTTCTCTTGTCTTGACTGCAATCTACGAAACAACATCTCGCGGAGATTCTCTTCGGTCTCTAATCGATACCCTCGCTCAATCCCTGCAATTTGTTCTTCCAATTTCTCCTCCTCCTCTAACCTCTCTCGAAATAGAGGTAAAATTACTCTCTCTCTCGTTTGTTCCTATGCATCTTCATTTTCCTCCTACTTTGTTCTTTTTTGTGTTTTGAGCATCTCCCGCCTACTCATACAAATTGAGTAGAAGCTTCATTTAATATTAGTTTAAAAAACTCCAATGGGAAAACCCAAATCTAAGCACAAATTTGAGTAAAAAAAAGCTTCATTTTTATGGCATGGTTGAAGATTTGGGAGGGGGAGGAGAATTGTCTTCAAAAATTTGAGTCTCTTGATTTGAGAAAAATTCAATTTGGTATAAGTTTAAAAAAGAAAAGAAAAGAAAAGAAAAGAAAAGAAAAGATTGTTAGCATCCTGCAGACAAAATTTCGAACTTGTTCATTAAAATTGCCCTAGAATTTGGGTAGTAGAGATTTGTTAATTAGAAACAGAAGGTGTGGAATTGAATGTGAACTTCATCGCTAGATATTTCCTGTGTGGCTGTAATGAGTAACTTACATCGGTTATGGCCAGGGTTTATACAATTCGAAACTTGCAAACGCAGATGTTTCAGTTGCGTTGATAGAGCTGTTCAAGTTGAAACAAGTGATTTCTCAGACGAAATAGTGACTCCAAACTTAACACATGAACCACTAGAGAACTCATTGAAAGACACCGTGGAAGAAATGCTATCGAACAGGGATGATGTTTTGAGATTGATGAAAATGGAACGCAGACCTGAAGTTTACAACAGCAGCCTCTTTGCTCAAACGAAGTGTTGGTTTCCATATCTCGATGAGTTTAAGGCGGGGGGTACAGTATTGAGTAGTAGTGAAGTGTTGGAAGCCATGGATCCTCATATAATGGAGGCAAGGAAGGAAAGATTTAGAAATGTGGCAAAGAAACGTAGCTATTCAATCTGTTTGGTGGTTGAAGGTTTGTCTGATTTTGGGAATGTTTCGGCTGCATTTCGGTCAGCAGACGCACTCGGGCTTCAATCGGTTCACGTGATTAACCTCAACAACTCCAAAAGGTGCATCATGGTTTGAGGTGAAAATGCCTCTGTTTTGCTTGCCCAATTTTTTCAATGGCAAACGTTTGGGTGGTTCTCTGTGTAATTGATTAGGGAGGATTCGATTATACATAGTTTTATTCCATAGTTGATAGTACCTATTTTGTCTTGTACTTGAAGTTTCAAATATGCTATTTGCAATAGAGATGTTTAAGAAATTGGTAGCAAGAACTGCTGTGATGCTCTAGGATCATCGGAATCTCATACAAGCACATAAAGTGAAATTTTTTCTCCCCAAGTTGTGTGATGTTTGCTGACTAAAGCAACATGCCTATTGAACCTGATAGGTAAAAATGCATTGGAACCAATTATTTTCAACACAACATAAAAAGATCATTTTTTCTCCCCAAGTTGTGTGATGTTTGCCAACAAAGCAACATGCCTATTGAACCTGATAGGTAAAAATGCATTGGAACCAATTATTTTCAGCACAACATAAACAGATTCATATTGTCTGCACATGTTGGCATTTTTGTGGGCTTCTATAGTATGCCTGATATGAACTCCCTTCATCCCTGTTGGGTTGTCTATCTTTTCAATTTGGGATGTCCCAAAATGCATGCCCACTTTGGAAAGTAAGAGCATAAAACTTTTTGTTTTTGAAAACGTCCCTTGCAATGTACTAATCATTATGAACACCATTAAAAGTGGGGATGATGAGGTAATGTGGGAAATCTATATTTTTATTTGAATTTTAGTGCCTTTAATGCAGGCCGCCGTGCACCTTAAAAAGTTGGAACTTTCTAAATGGGCTAACATTGTAGTACACATTGAGTATGTTGCTGTCTACCAATTGGTTCTTCAAGCCTAAATCTTTAGGATGCAAACAGTTTAGAAGCTCATTGGTGGGTCTCGGTTAAAATGTCTTATATATGAGGTCCTTGACCTACTTTAGTTCATGTATGATATCATCCACATCCTTGTTGCAGGTACAGAGAAAATCGCCATGTCAGCATGGGAGCTGAGAAATGGTTAGATGTTGAACTTTGGAACTCTACCCAGGATTGCTTTAAGGTTTTGAAATCCCGTGGTTACCGCATCGCTACAACACACCTTGGAATGGATGCGGTACGGATCAGCTTTACACATATACGGAAAATTTCTTCAAAAAGGATTACAGTTGTGGAGAATTTAATAGCAACTGTATTTTTCAGTGTTCTTGAGTTGAGTGCTGATCCTAAACTTCGTAGTTTCTGACATATAGCTGTTGTCTGTAGTGGTTTAATTTGTTTTTGTCGCATTTTAGGGTTGTAACAGTTTTAACAATATTTATGCTACTGACTATTTATTCTTTTGAAGGTTTCGGTGTATGATATGGATTGGTCATGCCCCACAGCAATAGTTGTTGGAAACGAAAATAGGTACTTATTCTGTATATCTCGTTGTCTGTCAACTAGATGAAAAATTCAAGGTTGGAGGTCATAAAGCATGATAAATTGTAGGATATGAATGAGTTAATCTACTTGACCCCATGATAGTCAAGGCATTAATTTTAGGATGGATATTGCATCAATTGACATGGTTTTTGCTAAAGTTGTAATTTTTGTACTATTTCCTTTAAATCTTCACCGTGGTTTAATGAAAGAACAAGGTATGTTATTGGGATGGTTACTGAATTAATATATCACATGGTATCAAGTACCAACATGCACTACTTGCAAACAAATCAAATGGAGCAAACTAAGGTGTTCGAGCTCAGATTGCGCTTAAGAGGCTGGAGTCTGAGTGTAAAGTTTGGCAAGCTTAACGGTTCAGTTTGGCTCATTTATAAGTTATAAAGTGGGTTTAATTGATTGTGGAATTTCTTGCTTATAGACCTAGATTTGACGAACAAGGTGCTAGTTTCCCCCAAAAGCTAAGAAACGAGATGAAATAAGATTTGAAAGATGACAATACTTGTACCAAAAATAATGAAAATATAAATTTCATATGGGAAAAGAATAAAGTATACTCTAGAGGTTGTCCTTCAACTCTGAGGATCCAACCTACCTAGTTGAATTTGGTGCAAAACCTTCTTGTTCAAACCAATGATCCATCACTGATCACTCCTCTTAGTTCAAGATGGGGAATATGGTCAATATGGGTAGATTGTAAATAAATAACGCAATAGGGAGATAAATAGAAGCATCGGGGAAGAAGATGAAAGAGAGAAAAGGGAGTGGGGCAGTTGGGTTGCCTTGGTTTGGTACATGCTTGTCGAAAAAGCTTAATTACCACAAGTGACTATATAGTTTAAAAATTCTTGGACAATAAGAGCCAACAGATGGTAGTATATACTTTGCTTTGTTTTGCTTTGGCCTTTGAGGCCTGACTGCTTGTAAAGGCTATGCCTTATGTTTGGGTATGTTTGCGTGCAATCACATGGTTAAGTTACCAAAAAAAAAAACAGATGGTATATAAACCATGTAAGAAACCTTACGTATATAGCATCATTCAGGAGCTTGTTAAGTGTATAATATGTTAGTTTGAGTGGGAGGCTCCTTGATGGTTTCAAACTGAGCTCGAATTGTGGATGAACAAGTCAATTGGATTGCAACCCTACTTGTCTTTTTACTTGTGGTCAATCGTTTTTCATTTTGCTGCTCAGATGGAGGCATGTTTCAGATCAGCCACTGTAGGGAAATGGCATGTGGCAAGCTTTAAATTTAGTTCGGCCATACATGCATGTGGTGCTTTATCCGTCATTTGTAATCCACATGCAAAAACCCACTACAAAGTAGGTTGCATGCGTTCTTGTTTTTTATTGCAGAAATTTTCCTGTTTATTGACCTTGTTTGTTTTTCGTTATGTTACTGGAAATTTTATTGTTTAGCTGTGGATTCATAATCTTCTATGCATGGGTTTCTAAATTGGTAGTTCTTCGGTGATATTATTGGTTTCCAAATTGTAGGGGGATAAGTGACGAGGCTCTGCAGTTATCAGATATGTGTTGTAGTATTCCAATGAGTGGGATGGTGGATTCCTTCAATGTTTCAGTTGCAGCAGGGATTCTCATGCACCATGCTGTTTGTGACAGAACAAACCGCCTGGTAAGAAAACTGAGTTGTATGGCTTTGTTCGGTTGCCATTTCTATTTAGTTTTAGTTTTGGAAATCAATCATTACCCTACTTCTTTTCCCAATCATTACCCTATTTTTTCAATTATTACTTTCTCATCTCTCTCTATCTCTCTCCAATCATTACCCCTATTTTCAATCATTACTCTATTTCTCTCTCTACCCACTATCAAAACTAAACTAAACTAAACTCCCAACCAAACACATCAGTTTCTTTTTTGTGCTGTTTTTGTCTCTTTCATTAAGTCTTGGTTTGGGAAAACCATTTTTAATATACATATTTAAGTGTTCACTACTGTTCTGCGTGCCATTTTCAATTGCTTATAACTCTCAATGTATATTGTTAAAACTATGTGTATATTAAAAATGGCACGTAGAACCGTAGTGGACACTTAAAAAGGGACAGAGGGAGTACTACAGTAAGTATACTAATAAAGTCGTAGTGCATTAAACCAACATCCTCTGTACCTTTCACTGAATTATGGGGCCTTAGTTTGCATTGCTGAATGAAACTTTACCTACTGTAGTAGTATGGTAGGTGCTGTCAACATAGAGCCAAAAGTCATTTAGTGTTCTTTTGGTAAGAACAACAATGAATGCCCCAGACTCCGGTCATTTCCTATGCTGTTCATGGACTATTTAAATTTTGGGCTACCAATGCGGTCCTGGCCTTACTTTTATTCTTAGCTATCGAGAGATATAACCTGAGAGAGATCTTATATACGGAGATATTCATCAGAGAGATAGGCGGTTGTTCATTGGTGTGCTGCTAGTGATGATGACGGGTTGTTTAGGTGGTTGTGGCATTTAGTATTTGATTAACACCAGTGAGTAGTGGGAGTATTGTCATTGGGGTCTAACTAAGGGCATAGGATCTATCTCCCAATAAAAATCGTAGAAGATGCACTTCATCTAGTCTTCCAAAGCTCTCACACAAGCTGGTTTTCTTGATAAAAGTTAATTTTTTTTTTTGGTTTTCTGTTATCTCATTCTCACAACATCACTCACCTTCTCTTATTGTTGGTTTATGAACTTTAAGGTACAAATTTCCTATGACCATTTCTGCTTAGCCTTAGCCCCTTTGAAGTATACACTATGTAAGGACCTACTGTGGGGTAGCTCCATAAAGCTAAATCAATAATTTTCTATGAATCTGCTGCCTTATTTTTGTCTCAGGGCAGTTTTTCAGCTGCTGTATCTAACTTTGAAAGTGTCCTAATCTTTGTGAAAAAAATTGAATCCCATTTCAGAAAGTACGCTTTCTATTTACTAGTGTTCACTAAAATCCTATGCACAGGGCTAAAGGCATAGGATCAAAAAAAAAAAGTGAGCGACATTTTGTACGTTCACTTCATTGTATCTCCTGTTGCTTGCAAGTGTTCACTTGAAACTTAGACCTATGAGAGTGATCGAGAGCTATAAATCCACCGCTAAGCCTAATGATTTTGTTTAATCATAGATTATGTTTTGAGAGCACGAGTTTTCAAGCAAAAAACCCTTGGCTTTCAGGATAATTGAGATTCTCCTAGTTTATTATGTTTTAGAAGTGGCTTTTAATCTGTATGTATAAGATTGAGGGTTGATATAGAGTACCAGAATTTAGTCTCCCATTGGCTGTATGCGAAAATTTCGGACCTTCAGTTTCTAATTTTGCGAAGAAGGTTCACTTGTCGCTTCCCAAGCCCACCAAGATGGTGCAATCGAAACTGGGATCCCCAGCTTTTTGGAGGGTCTTCACAGGACCATTGTTTCAGAGTTGATTTTGATGAAACCCATAGGGTAGACGAGTGAGAGCAAGGACTTAACAATACAATAATATGATGCTGGAAATTCGAGCCTGGGGGTAAGGAGCCGGTTGTTTCCATTGAACTCGCTGCAGAGTTTCTAAGGGAAAAATTCAAAATACCCCCCAACCTATACACCCAAATTCAATTAGACTCCCAACCTTTTAAAAACTTCAATTTTACTCCCAACGTTATATTCCGTTATCAAAATGCCCCCTTCCGTCCAAATTACTAACGGATTCCGTTAAAGGCTCCGTTAAATAGTATTTTGATCGAATTTCGATGATCCGAGCCGCTCAATGTGTTTAAAACGTGATTTTAAGGGAACATGAAAGAAATCAACAAAAAAAATGACCGGGAAGGGCTTCATCTGAACAGTTTTTTATTGAACTATTCAATAAAAAACTGTTCAGATGAAGCCCTTCCCGGTCATTTTTTTTGTTGATTTCTTGAAAGGTATCCTTAAAATCACGTTTTACACACATTGAGCGACTCGGATCATCAAAATTCAATTGGAAAAAAGGAGATGTGGATCGATCCGGATTTTATTCAAGTACGGACGTCCGAATTTTGCTTCGGTTTGTACCTCCCCTTTTCCGATCGAATTTTGATGATCCGAGCCGCTCAATGTGATTAGAATGTGATTTTAAGGGTACTCGTGAGAAATCAGAAAAAAAAAATGATCGGAAGGGCTTCATCTGAACAGTTTTTTATTGAATGGTTCAATAAAAAACTATTCAGATGAAGCCCTTCCCGATCATTTTTTTGCTGATTTCTTGCGAGTACCCTTAAAATCACGTTTTGAACACATTGAGCGGCTCGGATCATCGAAATTCGATCAAAATACTATTTAACGGAGCCTTTAACGGAATCCGTTAGTAATTTGGACGGAAGGGGGCATTTTGATAACGGAATATAACGTTGGGAGTAAAATTGAAGTTTTTAAAAGGTTGGGAGTCTAATTGAATTTGGGTGTATAGGTTGGGGGGTATTTTGAATTTTTCCCAGTTTCTAATGTCGCTTATGTCAGTGGCAGTTGTTGGTAGCTGATTTATGTTGCTTGTGTCTCTTATACAGATATGGCACAAGTCGTAACTTTAGTGTTCATTAATGTATCTTCATTTGCTTATAAACTTGCTTTCTCTTTTAAGTGCTGTATTGTTATTGCGGGAAAGCTAAGGGATTTGAGGCTTGTAAAGTGAACAACTTCATACCTGTATGTAAAATTTGCTTATACAAAACCTATGGGAACACAGTTCGATTTTGTTGATTGCAGAAATTATTTTTTGATGCAATGGTAGTTTGATAGAATCTCATTTCTTTGATTCTCAAATTGGATGCATATTCTAGTTTTCTTCATTATTTTCCTTGGGTTGCACAGTTGCACTTCAACAGTTCATGTATCGAGAGATAACTATATTCCACGGTTCATGTTACAGGGTCATCATGGTGATCTATCGCTGGAGGAGAGCAAAATCCTACTGGCGGAGTTTTCTCTGCGTCACAGCCAAAGCGCAATTAGTATTGTTCGCGAGTACGCAAAGAGGAAGGTACCCAAGCCCTTGCCAAAGCTTTGATAGAGACTGTAACTATTTAACTCTGTGGACGGAAGATCGTTCCAAGAAGTGTCTTTTGGAGATCATACAGGTACTGCTATCAGTTCCTTTGTCAAAATTGTCCGGAAAATCCATTGATTCTTCCTTTATGATATATATATTTCCTCCGTTCCCTTCATTAGTTTTTTTTTTTTTTTAAATACGTGCATTTTCTTGAGCATATTCCAAGAAAATGCACGTTTTTTTTTTTTAACAACAAAGAAAAATTTATTACTATAAAAGAAAGAGAGGATACAAGAGAAGGGAACAATAAAAAAACCGGCATCACAACAGAAGAGATACGTCCCGAAGAGGTTGGCACCCATCCCTGCGACAAAATGGAGTTGATTTTGGGATACAAGAGAAAATGCATGTTTTCAAGAAGGGGGAGCAATTAGTTTTGGGAGAGGATACTAGAGAAAATACACGTTTTCAAGAAGGGGTCATTGACTAAATAAAGGTATCCCAATGCTTCCATCGTGTTTATGTCTTGTAAGGCATTGTTTGCAAATGGGTTTTCCAGCTTCTCATTGGCCTCAGACAGCTTTTAATAAGATTGAAGCATACGGATGTTTAGAATTGCTTGAAGCATAGCAAAAAAACTTTTAGGCACAATACAATGCAACTTCCTTATGAACCGGATACGCACTATGCAGTGGCATATTATTGATCCGCCTATCCTTCCATGAATGTTGCTAGTTTTTTTTGACAGTGGATTTGATTTGGCTATGGATGTGGAAGGCGATGGATGCAGCCGGTGAACTGGCACAATTTTGTGTTGTCCATTCAACCGACCAGAAATGTTTTGTGCGATCCAATTGAGTACTGTTGGTTCATAATGCAAATGGAATGTGTTGTATTTCTGAATGTGCAATCGGTTATTTTCCTCTCTGAAAGTAGCAACTTCGGTGAGACTTTTGGAAAAACCATGCCATTGAAGAAGAGATTAGAGAGAGAAACCGGCTTGTAAAAATTCTTTGTTCAATATTAGCAATCTTCTGTGATAATAATGAGATGTAATTTTGGTGAAGGTAATCCATCAAAGGTTACTTGTTGCGTATTTTGCGATCTAGTCGATGATCCGAATCCATTGTGTGGCCTCAATCCATTTAGAGAAAATATATTGGCCTTGTGGAGAGAGTTCTAGGGGGGACGGGGCGGTGGTTGATTGCGGTGGCAGTGCATGGTGGTCTGGGTTGGAGAGAGAGAGAGAGAGAGAGAGAGAGAGAGAGAGAGAGAGAGAGAGAGAGAGAGATGCATATTTGGTGAAGAATTGACGACTGCTGCGTCGCTTATTTAGTCGCCCCAAGAAACGGGTTCAAATTACAAAAAAATGAAATACAAAGAAATGAAATACCCAATTACTAACTAGCTCTTATTCAAGGTGATCATGCGGCCTGAGTGACATAAATACAGCAGCATACTGCCGGAGCCGCCGCTCACCACCACCACCATTCTCCGCCACGTGATTCACTGGACCCTTAGTCCTCACCACGTACCGACGCCAGCCCATTTGTATATTTACGGCCGCCCAAGTCCTCCAATTGGAGGAATAGTATCTCGCCGTTCGCTTGAGCCTCTCGTTGGCGAATTTGTATCGGAAGTGGTCGGTGATGTACCGGAGGTTGTTTGCATCAAGCCCAAACGCCTCAGTTGATTCGAGGACGGTGAATGTTGCTGATGAAGCCGGAAGCCGGTCATGGAATGGACGTCGGAGGCACCACGAGAGTAACTCATCACCTAGAAATCCTCCGGGCTCTAGCATGCTTGTGGCTACCATGCCTTTGCTTAGCCTTTGGCTGCTTTTAACTCTTCCACGGACTATGAACACAATTCTCTGGACTGGGTCGCCTTCTCTAATGATCTGTGCTCAACAAAGAAGAACATGTTACCGGAACTTGCATCCAAATTTAGGAAGAAAATTTACGCAGAATGATGTGGCAGTGACATTTTCGTAATCATGAATCATCTGTTCTCACGATTATGAACAGATCTTATGTGTCCAATCTGATTACAGTCTTATCATTTCAAACTCAATACTGCCCGAATTTCTAAACATAAGTTATATTTGCATAGGATTACACTGGTTGTAATATCTGCAAAATTCATACCTTTTCATCTTTAGAGAATACAAGAGGCTTCACGCGGTCGCAAATGTTGTCGAGTATAAGATTGTCCAAACTTTGAAAGATAGGTACCTAAACACACCGAAACACGAAAAAGTAGTTGATCAAATTAAAAAAATATGTTCTACTCTTTCTCCAGAGGTATTAATTTAACTACTCTGATAATACTGACTTTCACTGATAAAGTCTACAAGTCACGCTTACTGCAGGACAAAATATGAAAGAGACTTTAGAGTTTAGATAAGACACCTTAAACCTATTACCTATGGTATAACCTGGACACAAGTTGTGCTCTTTTGGTCAAAATTCCCAAGCATAGTGAGATGATTGTTTTTGCTATTTACCTTTCTTATCAAGTTTACCTAGGTATAACCTGGACACAAGTTGTGCTCTTCTGGTCAAAATTCCCAAGCATAGTAAGATGATTGTTTTTGCTATTTACCTTCCTTATCAAGTCTAGGCAAAGGTACCGCTTAATGTCGCGCCGGAGCCCTTCCGGCAAGTCTTTAATCAGCTCCATCTCATCTTCTCCTCCCATCGCGGTCCATCTCTGCCTCTCAAAGTGGCGGACTCTTTGCCTCAACTGAGACGGCAACTGTCTCCGCCTCATCCACCACTCCATATCACGGCATCTCAGCTGCATTTTCCTCCTCTTTGCCATGACCGCGTGCAAAAATACCTTCACAAATCCAATTGATCAATTCACTCCTCAATTCTGGACCATTTTTAATATACCTAAGCAAGTTAGGAAAAATAAAATCTTAGCCTGCAAAGGTGAAGGGCAAAACGGGTACCTGAATATTTCCAATCAATAGGGTGAATAGCATTAGGCCACTGAGGACAATGCATATGCTGAATATAACTTCTAGCCAGTTACTTGTGGGCTCAAGATCATTGCCAAAAGTGCTGCAAACCATATACCAAAATACTTAAGCATGATGGTCAAGAACTCTATTAGCCAAAGGACTAATATAAACACTATAAATCATCTATTTAAGCGAAGTTAAGATGGAAAAAAAACGAATGCATAAATTGTCTTTGATCCTCATGACAAAGTGCGTGGAGTGCGCATGAATGTGTGGTGGAAATAGGGGTTTGGGGTACAACGGGTCTCTGCCCCTAGGGCATTGAATAATCTCTCATGATTTTCCTAGGAAAATTTATTGGGTTTGGACTAATTTACCAACTAAATCGTGCTTTTGCAAAAAGTTTGGGATATCAATCTCCTACGTTGCAAAGCGGCCAATCGGGCCATTTATCTCGACAATCGATAGCTCGAATCTTAACCGAGCAATGGATGTTGTAGATTTGTATGCGATTTGTATGCTCTTAGATTCGATCCGGGAGTTGTCTAGGTCATGTCTATTACTCAAAGAGACGGAGTAGAACATAAAGAATTACCTGAGGGTCATTAAACCCCAAAAAATGGGATAAAGAACCTTGACACCAAGGGAATTGCTGGAAATGACTGGAAGAGCCCATTTGTAGATGCCGTATCGATAGGGCCCGTTCACGTCTAAGCACATTGGCTTTCTGATCACCGTTGTTACGTTACCGCCACACGGATTTCCCAATGTCTGCGCCGGCGACAAAAACTGGTAACAAATTTCCTCCGAGCACGACAATGAGAGATTGCACGACGTTTTCTGATCGCATTTCTGCCTTAGGCATGATGCTACGCGTTGTATCGCGAGTACGTACCAACATCCTCCAGCTACCTGGAAGTTTTATAAGGTGAAAATTGATTGATTGCTCATTTGCCAAATTATGTGACTTCGTCGATAAATTGTGTTGAAATTTGGTCTAGAAATTTGAAAGTTGATTCTTGAGTACAAAATTTCAAATCATGATAACCTGCTAAATGATCTGTTGGGGCCTCAAATCTAAGTTTAACAAAAACCAAGGGTATTTGTGAAAATTTAAACACTCGAAAACGGAGAATTTTCTTTAATGAGCAAACAAATTGGGATGGAGGGAGTATATAGATATGATATTTTGTTGTTAATATACAAATACATATGATTTGGGGATCCGGGGAGCAAAGTGACTATAGGGTTGCATTGAACAATTCTAGCCGTCCAAAAGTATTTCCAACGGTCCGGATTAAAAAAAAAAAAACTCTTCCACGAAAGAGAAAATTTAATCCGGACTGCTAAAATAGATGGTTAAAATGCTCACTACAGGGTTCCCAAATCCATAATTTGGTCCCCCACTAGCTACAAGAAGAATTCTGCATCCGCCACGGTTGGTGCGCGTTTAAATGCCGTATATGGAGAATGGAAGTTTGGGAGAGATAAGAAAGCTCACATGAGAGGCAATGAAGTAAGCAATGAGGTTAAGGCCAAAACCCCACCAAATAGTGCCAAAAATGTAGCCAGTGACTTTGGCCATTCTCCTCATCAAACAAATGCTGTGGTAAACTTTGGGCAGGAATTGGAATAAGAATATCAGCAGAAGTATCGTCATTATCACCCTTATCTGCTCTTCTCGTATCAGCCTAGGGACCACTAACCAAAACACAGCCTGTGCCAAAAAAAAATGAAGCACAAGGTAATTTTGTTAACACAACTCTGAAATACTAGTTTGAAGTGGTTGAAATATTCAGTGAAGAAAACTTCCTCAGCAGCACCCTAGTATATTATACAGTGTTCTAAAAGTCGGCCGCCTAGGCGCTAATCGGCATAGGCAGTGGTCCAATTCCTAGGTTAGGCAGCCGACTATTTGACACCTAGTCCCTGCCTGGGCGCTTAGGGCTGTTCTTTTCTGCCCGACTAGCACCTGGCAATTTTTAGAACATTGAGTATATATTGTGAAGTCAATCCATTGTATAAATAACTATGAAATAATCATTCATTTCGTGTGATTTCCATGTAAGCACCTACACTTGGCAAAAAATCATTTATTGCTCTTGAGACACCGATGGCCATGTGGTGATCCGAGCTTCTTTTTCGTCACACATTTAGAATCCTACTACAATATGTAATAGAGAAAAAAAATGCTTTTGAAATACTAACCTGAGTAATTATTCAATTACTCGGTGCTTGCAAAGTGTCAGATCAACAAATCAAACCTTTTAACTTTTAAGGAATGTAAGATCCTTTGACGTAAGCGGGGAAGTACGCCTAACAGGACTCAGGGGGCTGCTCTCCCCAAGCGTGCTGCTGCTCCCTTTTTCGGGCCTATCCCGGTCTCGCTCTGATGATTCGAATCGTTCACTTTGTAGAGCTTGTCGAGTAGAACAACTATGCAAAAAATCAGCTTAATTGGATATCATTAAGTGCTTGATCGGAGCCTTTTTACTTGGAAAAGAATGGATCGGAAACACTGGATCAAATCCATTATTCCCAATGGACCAAGAGTTATATAGGCTCCGATCAGTCACTTAATGACATCCAATTAAGCTGATTTTTTGCATAGTTGTTCTACTCAATGAGCTCTACAAAGTGAACGATTCGGATCATCGGAGCAAAACCGGGATGGGCCCAAAAAAGGGGGCAGCAGCACACTGCTCTCCCCCTTGGGGAGAGCAGCACCCCTGAGTCCGCCTAACAGGCCGTAAACTGTATCACATGCAATAAATGCCGGACAACGGTGATATCACCACATAAAAATCGTCACTAACTCATCATTATAAGCGGATAGAAAGAAAAAAAAAAAAATCATCATTATAATGAACACATAAAATAGTATATTTTTTGATAATCCTGGCGTTCAAACTAATTTACGCACATCTTAATTAATTTTGGAATTCTAATCCCATTGTTCACTTGTTGAAGTCTTAATTAAATCGGCACATATATTTTAGGCAGTGTGTATGAATCTTTAAATCATTATTATGAGAGTGTCATATATGAGTATTTTTAGTTTTTTTTTATAAAAAAATTTAGAATATGCACATGGGTCGCGCTCTAGTAAAATTACATATTCATAAAACAACTATAATCAAATCAAATTATTCTTATTAAGATTGAAGAAGGGGGTGTCAAAACAAACAAGTGAGTGTTGATAAGTTATTTATAAGTTGGGCTTTTAGTATGTCATTAAGAGCATTCACATAAGTCTTTCTGAACACCTTCTTAATTAACTAAGAGAAAAATCTTTAAAATAACAATTTTATTGGCCTCCCTAAAATATTCTACTAATTTGTCTTTGATACCCTGCCTATTCAAAACGTCTTTGATATACATTTGAAGATACTAAAATTTACGAAAGCTATGATTAAGAGCGAAAGCGCATAACAATTTGAAGGATTTTGTGGCTTGCACTATGTATACTCCATTTTCCTTCTTACACGTAAAAATATATCTAGTATAAGAAAATAATGAACTACTCTAATATTCCTGCTAATTAGGTCCTATTTCCATTAAACTACAAGTTGTAAGCTACACTGTTTTTGTTTTATCATTATATATTCAAAATTTTGAACTTTTTCTAGAATATCTTCAAAAATACTTGTGGAAAATTCATAATTTTTTTACGTACTTTTTCGGTTTTTTTCTTTGAGACAAATCACTAATACATAAAAATTTGATGCAAAACTAATAAATGTGAGAAAAATTAGAATAAGGGCAAAATAAGAAATTGTAATCTACAACTTGTAATTTAAGTCAAAAAATTACCCAAATGACCCGTTACTTATTCAGCGGTGAAACCGAAATGACAAAACTACCCTTCTCGTTATCTCGTACCACGAAGTAGAAAACCGTAATTTCCATCTCTACCCGGGACTGACCTGAGGAACCGGCAGTATGACGAAGACGTCGAACCAGAACCCCTTGAGCGACCTCAAGTAGTGCGACGCCACCGCGCGCGCGTCCCACACGAGCTTCCCGCACCCCACCACCAGCGACTCCC
Source organism: Rhododendron mucronatum var. ripense (assembly GCA_019656295.1). NCBI lineage: Eukaryota > Viridiplantae > Streptophyta > Magnoliopsida > Ericales > Ericaceae > Rhododendron > Rhododendron mucronatum. Next base: position 679,503 of record BPLT01000014.1, on the reverse strand, counting down.
TAGACACGTACGCCAGCCGGAATTGCAGCCACAGGTGGCACAGGTGCACCGCGTCCGCACAAGTGCGGATCACCGTCACCACCGCCGCCAGTCCGCCGTCCATGTACAGGCACGGCTCGCCGCCGCGGCCAATGGAGAGCGCGTAGAAGAACAGCGGGTCGACAGCCAGCGCCATGCCGCGCGCCAGCAGGAACACGCGGTTCCACCGTTGGACCCGCTTGCTGCGCGGGTCCAGCACCGGCCCGAAAGGACCCGAAGCTTTCCGGGTTCCGGCGGTCCGGCTAATCTTTCTCCCGGGTCGGTTCTTTATCGGGATTAGCGATGATCCGGCCGAGGCCTCCCATTCGGGTTGGTGGGCCCGGTCGCAGCTGGTGGAATGGAAAACCGGGACGCCTACTTGTGTACAGGCGTAGCATTCGACGGAATAGGAAATTGGGCTCTCGGCGGAGGCGCCGTCGTTTCGGTCTGGAGATGAAATTCGTCGCCGGAATATTCCGAACCACCTGCGGGTGCCAACAGTATAATTCATACAAATAGGTGAGAATTTTGTTGGACCGATTGAATAATTCAATACTAACGGGTATTGATTTTCGCACTTCAATTCTTTTTTTGGACTGATTTTTTGAGTCGTACTAAAAAATTTGACTTTTTTATGCCTTGTTCAGTTTGATTTTTTTTTAAAAAAATATCCAATTCAAAAAATATTTATTATCCCTACTTTCAATCATCACTTCTCATTCATTAATTACGCATATTTTCAATCATTATTCTTATTACTTTTTCTATCTCTTCACTAATTATTTTTACTTCCAATCATTAGGCCATTTCTCTATCTACTCATAACCCTAAAAAATTTCTCAAAAACTCATCTAAATACAGCAGCAATGATTGACAATTATACACAAAGGCAATTCTCAACTAAAGTTTAAGAGGCGACTTCTTTAGGCCCTAAAAAATGTTTTAAGACTCATAGGGTCCTAATTATTTTTACTACTTGATAGGCTATACATAAGCTTTATTTTTTTAATAAAAAACTATTTAGGGTTTCTCTTTCAAAATTCGCCTTAAGCCACCAAAAAGTCAGGCAATCCTGATTAAACATGTAGCAAATGAAATATAATGTGCATCTACAATAAATGAGATTATGAAAAAAACATTATTGATAAAGAATTTAGTAAGAGAGAAAGGAGTTGAAATATGTGGCGTGCAGGGTCTAGCTAGTACGGTACGTACCTAGAGAGAATGGATGGCATGGTGGATAAGGAAGGAAGAGAGGAACCATGGGATAGGAACCGTGACGAAGAACTTTAGAGTGAGAAGGAGGATTGATGAATTAACTGAGAGATGGTGAGACGTTGCATATATAATTGAGAAGAGAGAGAAAATAAAAAACTCGTAAACTCCAAGTCGTTTGGCCAAGCGGACACGAGAAAACAAATAAATATTTGTTCTCCAGGTCCATGAGGTTGTCTATTTGGATTTTACGGAGACTAAATGTTTCAAACCTCAAGGCCACAGGAGTGTTTGCCCGGCCGATAATTTTAAAACTAATCGAGATGTACGTGACCTGAACCGAACATCGGGTTATTTAGATGAGAGAGGGAAAAACCGTAGAGGGGGGAAGTGGGCTTGTGTGTCGTGTGCTGTTTTGTGTCTCTGCAGGTTAATGAATTGTGGGGACTTGTCGTGGTGCACATCAAGGTTGGCGTCGTATGGTGAGTGGACGAGCAAGTGTCTCGGTTGTGGGCCTCGCTCCCAACGAGGTAGGTTCCACTCTCTTGGTTTGATCCATTTGACTTACCGTATAAAGGCTCGTTGTTTCAGTAATTATAAAGTTGTAGTCAGGGAGGACAATCACTGTACACTATGCTCTGAACCTTTTAAGAAACAGCATGTTTATGTGAACCCATCAAATGGACCTCACGAAAATGTTTAATTTGTTGAAAAAATGAAATTTTAATCAAAGAGGATTTGGTTGGATCCACACCGTGCGAGATGAGTCCAAGTGGATTTTAGATGCTTTGTCCTAAGGAGTTTAAACCGATGAAAGAATAAACAAATTCCATTGAGAGATGTACGAGAAATTATCTCTCAAAGTGAGTTTTGAACCAATAACAGTGTACGGTTGACTGGTCATAGCTGGGTTGATTGCCCAGAGTAATAGGATTGATTACTCAGAGTTGTTACTCGCAATTGTGTATTCAATTTTGGGAATAATAACTGTATCAGTTTTATTCCAGAATTGAATTGCGGAATCAATTCCCCAATTGATTGTATAGGGCTCCTCCATGAATATTTTATATTCATTGTCGTATTGATGGTAGAGGCTCCTCATTCAGTTATAAAAGGGCCTCTACCTTTGGTTTCAACATATTGGAAATCCAGAGCTTCTCTACTTCTGCTATCCAATTGTTATCTTCGAGAGAGGGAGAGAGAGTACAAACACAAGTTTGTTCGACGGACAGTCTACGGCGGTGCTCCGGCGGCTAAGCGGTGACCGAGTCAACCCTGAGAGACAAACACCGACACAACCTTCAGCACTGGTGAGACGGCGAATTTGTCTTAAGGGCACTGTTGTACGAAACGGGTCTTGGTTTGCAAATTCTCCTTCACAGTTCATGTTCTATATACTGTAATTTTGTGTTCAAGTTGTAAATCCCTCAATTTATTTTCCTACATAATTGTGGAGTAATTCGAAGCATCACATGACGGCGTTTCCGGACTACCAAAGAATTTCGCCTGCATTTCATTTCTGAGTTAAAATTGAGCGGTGCATAGTAGGGGCGAGCTTTCATAGAAAAGCATCTTGCACATGTTAGTTTTGGACTTGTCTCGATCGAATAGCTTCTTGCAGCCACACTTAAGTTATTAGTACAGTTTAGATGTTACTTTAAGAGTACTTTAGACGTCACAAATTGATTTTAAGTTAGATGGCTGTACAAATGTACAAATTCTAATACGGTATTAGAGTTGGGTGCCCTTTGGAGCTAAGTCTTTATCCGACTCACAATCCTCTTTTTTTTTTTTTTTTTTTGTGTCTGGATCAATTATCTAGTACTTTGATCGACTATTCGTGAAGCACCTCACCATCAACTATTACCACTTTTTCTCGTCTCGTCTACCTTGTATGCCCTAGTTGTACTAGTCAATTTGTAATTATAAGTTGGATATATAAGTCTCGGATCATGCTAACACATTGATCGTCAAGTGGAGAGATGAAAATTAGTGAGGATTCGAATCCAATTAATAGTCATTGTCCCTCTCTCTCTCTCTCTCTCTCTCTCTCTCTCTCTCTCTCCATCAAAAGTGATTAGGATTGTACAATGTAGATGCCGTGGAAGAGTTCTGAACGTCATTCCATATATGCACTTCAACAACGTTTTCATGGTGGGATCGATTGGAGGAGTGGAAGCTTCCTATCACACACAACTTTCAGAAGAGAGCGACAAAATTAAACCAATCCACGCAATTAACAATTCTGCTACGGAAACCGACGGGAGCAACCGACGGCCACGGGGGCCCAAATTTCAAAACTTGTGTCCACATCCCAAAACATAATGTACGGTTCAGTACACTTATGAAACAAGGACAACTTGCAGGGTTTCAAACACATAAGTGAAGAGCATCACATCATTCGTCTCGACGAAAAAATCTATAAATAATTGCTTGATTTTTGTGATAGACCTTACGTGATCAGGAACTTTTATGTTTTTGAAAGTTTTGCAGAATAATTTTGTTAGCTATGTACCACACACAGTCGCTTATCAATTAATCAATCACTCAATTTCCGTTTGACCGGAAAAAAAAAAAAAATCAATCACTCATTAGGTTCTAATTAGCGCTATTCTTTGCAATTCGTAATTATAAGTTGGTTCACCGGTAAGATTAAAACCAAGAAACTAATATGCGGAAAAATTACTAAAACTATGGGTAACGGAGCAGTGTTCACGCATTACGGGGTCCACCCCAAGTCCTGTTATTTGATATTAAACGTTACATTTCTCTTATAGTTTATTTTTAAAATTTTATATAACGGCTTTATTTATATCGATACAAATGCATTTTGATGTTATATTTTATCGTACGATTCGTATCAAATAATTGAACTTGACATGGGCTCCATAATGGGTGCACATGTAGGCGGTCTGCTGTGCCGTTCAACAGCAAGAGCACAACTCCCTGGTTAGGGCAATTTTTTTTCTCTTACTAAGAAGATAAAATTCCTGTGGGGCGGAAATATTATTCAATGCAGCTGAGGCACCGCCACATTTGTTGGGTAGTTCCCCACTACAAATATTGGATGAAGCTCGAGAATTTTTAGGTGCCTAGTGGGTATATTCAACGTGGTGCCCGCTTAGCATATTCAGGCTGTCCAATGCACTTTAGACAGCCTAAATTGAAACTTCTCTCCTCTCTTTTCTCACCCCACCACTCTCTCTCTCTCTCATTTTTTTCTTTCCAAATCCAAACCGTTCAAAACTGCAGTAGACGACCTAAATGTACCGGACAGGCATCAAGCGGTACTTACCCAGCACTAATAAATTCTTCGTAAAGCTCGCGAAAATGTGCGGTAAAAAAGAATCTGGAAAACCATCACTAGGTGTTCCAAATATATTCTCCGTAGGACGGGACGGGCCCCCGCATTGGGCACAAGCACCGTACGCAGTTGGGTCCCAGTGATATTGATTATTTTAGAATGTAGGTGGAAAAAGATGGTGCAAAAATAATGAACGCCCGGCTTAAATCACCACTGCCCCATTATTCTCTTGGGAGGCTGATGGTTTCGTCTCCGTACGGAATCAGAAATGACAAATTGGACCACCCATGTGTGTGAGAGAGAGAGAGAGAGAGAGAGAGAGAGAGATGAGAGAGAGAGGGGGGGGGGGGGGGGGGGGGGGGGGGGGGGGGGGGGGCCTCATAACTGTCAAAAAAGTTTGAAAAAGAAAAGCACAAGATCCGGTGAAGAACGGGTTTCACCGCAAGTCTCTTTCCAAATGATTACTCTATCAACAAATAAGAGGGCGTGCTATTAGAATTTGGCAAATTTAGAGTGATGATTCAATGCTGTTGGAGCCCACAACACGCGCAGATTCACGGGTTTTTGCCTCTTTTTTTTTTTTTTTTTTTTTTCATTATACATTTGTGCAGGAGCTCCACGCTTGGCCTCTACCGCCAATTGTGTGGCTGGTCTAAATATGTGGCGTTTACATAAATGTTTTGTTAAAAATTTTGGAGGGTTTCAATTTAAAATTAATTGATAATAGATAGAGTAACCTTTAGAATATATTAATCAACCTTAGAGAGAGAAGTCTAATACCCCCCTCTCGTGCAATCCGGTTGCACGTGAAGGTGACAGACCAATAGACTAGGAGCTGAGCGATTGACTCGGGTGACAGAGGCTTTCTCACAAGAGGTGAGGCCACCCAAGATCTAACTCTGATATCATGTTAAATTTCTTAGAGGATTCTAACTTAAAACCAATTGGAATAAGTGTAGTAGCCTCTAAAATATATTAACCAACATTGAGTGATTTAAACAAACGATGTGGGACAAGTCAAACATGTGCAGTGGAGAAGGCTCCTGAATTATCAGGTGGTGGTATTTCAGGAGCAAGTAATAATTTTTGATGGTAAATATTAGCAAATTTTTTTTTTTTTTAAAACTTATCCTGGTCTTATATTCATTGCATGCAAACTTTCAAATACAAGTGGAAATTCACATAGATCCTCTGTAACCAAACTTTTGTGTACCCGTGTGCCACACGAGTTTCAGCCACAGGATCATTACGTTGCGATGTTTGTGTTGGAAATTTTACGGAATTTCAGAAGAATGAAATCGGGGTTATCGGAGGGTCTTTCGAGGCAACCGAGCATGTATCGGGTTCATTGTATCTGGACACACCACAATTAATAGACATATTAATGTGTGGGATTTCGTAACTCCTGTAACCCCTCCCCATGATGGTGTATTCATTCCCATAACCTCCCTCCTTGATGGCAGAAATCAATTTATAAATTCATTGTGCAGAATTCATTGTGGGAGTTATCAGCAAGGGTCTTTTGCTATATATAGGTGCATCCCGTTTTTGTTCAAGCACCAGAAAATTCATGGCAATCCTAACAAGTTCTGATATTCGTTCTTGGAGAGAGAGTGAGACAGACGGTAGTCAGTTCGCCAAGGCGATCGACGATGGTGTTCCGACTGCTTGTGTTTAGCCGAGCCGACCCTGGGAGGAAGTCGCCGACTCAACCTACAACACCAACGGTAGGCAGCGAATCTTTCTTAAGGAGACTGTGGTATCATATAGGACTCGGTTTTTGATCCAGAAATCTGTTTGTATCTCGTCTTTATATTCTGTCTAATGTTATTGTATTTTGTAACTTGATTCAATCTCGTAATTGTACCATTGTTAATGAAAATGTTTCCTGGAATTTTATGCGATTGCTGAATTTTTCCCAACAGTTTGTACATGCAAGACTGCATAAGCGACTATGAACACATATGGTGGTCACACTGTGTGCAATTGTGCATGCGTTAAGTAGTCCGGCCAAGTGAATTTATGTGTAGGGATTAGTCAAATACGCAAACATAAATATTGTCTTTAAATACGTCGTCATTAAGGCTCCTACTCTAAACTCTAGCCTATTTCGTACAAATTTTCCATCGTTGTGTAGGGAAACAAAAGGATCTATTACTCAAAAGAGAAAGATTATATGGAGGTGCAGAAATAAATTTCACTATTCATGTCGCGCGATACATAGGCGTCCAACTTTATAATTTTCATCGACACTTTGAGTACATGAGTATCTGCGTTCGAAATTTCCTTTGAAACCCATCGCGTATAAGACATACAGGATACATTCAGAATTTAAACATGATGGGATGAGTAATCTCAGGGTTGGAGGGAGGCAACCGAGCTGGTGCATGCAAACACCCAAGCAATTTGATGTATAAAGTTTTTGGACTTGAAAATTTAGAGAATATTTGCATGCAGTTTTCAATGCATATAGGAGGCAAATTAATTAGTATTCTTTTGAAACGGCAAAAATATTATTGATAATTAAACTCGATACTGGATACATCGAGAAGGAAAGGAGGAGGCAGATTATTAGCGGTACCCATATTTTGCCAAAAGCAATAATTTGCATTCCTCATATATAGAAAAACATGACAAAAACTAATGACCTAGCTAGTTACATAGAGCCAAAACCACTTCTGCGTCAAAAGATTTGTAGGCACAGATCTGTTTGTGAAGATATGCACAATATCTTATCAGATCGTGAGGGAAAGCAAAGTGGAGTTGTGCTACTGGTACAGCAGCCGCGTACAATCCCTTTTGCGCCCGTCTCGGGTTCCGCAAAGACGATCGGAGCCGCTCATTTTGTTCAAAATGCTTCGTTTAAGGTCCCTGTAAAAAATCACCTCAATCCGATATCGGGAAGGGTGTTTACAAATCATCCAACTTTGCTTCAAAATTTAGGCTGAGCGGCTCCGATCATCTTTGCGGAACCCAAGACGGGCGCAAAAGGGATCTGTACGCGGCTGTTGTACAGCAGCCGCTGTACCAGTAGCATTTTTGAGCAAAGTGTACGTGATGGATGGTGGATTATAAAGAAAATTGTGTATATGAAACAAAAGTCCGAATCTTAGGAAATTTCGCTTAAGTTGATCTTCTAAATTTTTTGTTCAACTGTGAATAATTTTTTGGGTCAATCGATAAAAGAGATCATTTATATTCATATATGAAGTACAAATATGATTTTTTTTTTTTGTGTGTGTGTGAATAAAAGGGTGCATGTGTGACTTTGAGGATGAGGGAGTGTGCGAATTTGGAAATTTGTTAATGAGGGGGTGAATTTGTGAAAGATGGGCGGGCTGTGTGAAAAATCTTCTTCTTTTTCTATTCATAATAATACTACATTCAATATAAGTCTTATTTGATAGATCTTAGTAAGTAGATTTTAAATATATAACCTTATTGAAATCTAGATGTGCAGTAAAAATTACAATGAAAAGGAACAAAACGGTATAAGTATTACAAAAGGACCTAGACATGTACAACATCTTTTTACGCATGACCAAATCAGAAATAGTAGAAGTTTCAAAAACGGTAGTGGATAAGTATTTTGTGCATAAACATACAATTCGCTAAGGGTCCATTGGATTAGAAAGAAATTTATGTTGAAAAGTGAAAATGAGAGAAAGAAAAATAAAAGAAAAGAAAGTGAAATGAAAATTTATTTTCTTACATGTGTTTGGTTAAGATGAATTTTTTTGTAAGAATCTTGCAAGAAAAATATATATTTACTAGCTTGCCCTTTACATATATTTTGGTTCATGATAGAAAAGAAAAAATTGTTATGGACATAACGGGAAGTGTCATAAAATGTGGCAACTTTCACAAGAAAATTTTGTATTTTCAACAAGAAAGTGAAAGCTAATGTACTCATGCATGCTTTAATGAGTAGTATAAGAAAATTCACTTTCTTACATTTTCTTATTTTTTCATGCTAATCAAACACCAGAAAAATATTATTATTTTCTCTTTTGCATTTTCTATCACTTCCACACTATTCAAACGGACCCTAAAGAAAAACTATTCGACAACTTTGCATGTTTAATATTTTCCCTTGAATATGTTGGGTCACAAGGAGATCTAGCTAGCTAGGAATGGAGATTAGCAACCACAAAGGGCTATCGCATTGCCATGGATAAGGGACTTTTGGTTGGTGCCGTGCGGTGAAGTGCACAACATTGTACTGCATATCTCTGAATGACAATCAACGATCGAGAGTCGTTCATTACCGAGATGAGATCCGAGCCGTCGGATGCACGATCCGACGGCTTGGAGGTGCACAGCAGCACCATTCCCCAATTCAGACAAGTACATTGTCCCAATAGAAACGGCCGAACGAATGTGGGATCCGTTTCAGCAACTTGGACACGACACTTAACTTGGTGGCCCAAAGTTGTTGATTTATAAAGGGAGCAAATTAAGGGGGTTGGCAATTGTAGGCCCCTTCCTTCTTCATCACTAGTACTCTCCATGCATGGCTTTGTATGCCATGTTTTTTTCCTCAAGGACAAAAATGATTTTATCAATCTTTGAAAACAAATTAGTATAAAGATTAAAAGGATCTTCAGTACAAGGCATCACAACGGGGCACAGAAATAACCCAAAAAATGGCAACCCCGCACGCCGTTGATTAAATGCCGTCAGGATCCAAAGAGAAAATAACAACCCGAGATTGGTAACATTCCAACAAAGAAAAAATGCTCAAAAAAAAGCCCCCACAAAAGCCCCCTAGACTAGCTCCTCAAACCATAAAACATTAATCCGAAACCAAACATGGCTCTATAACTCTCTTTCATCAATTTCCTCTATTTGAGCAATCCTCCTGATCACTTTCCCCGCCTCACCATCATAGCCAGATTTGAATGCCATGTTGCCTGATACACTTTATGTCTATTTTGTTAGATTTTTTCGATTGATAAGTATTTGTTGCTTTCCTCTTACCCTACAAGGTAAAAATATAAGTTATTTAATGCATATTATTTTTATTCTTAACTCTTACTAACTTTACGTCAATTTCTAAAAACAATATATTCATCTCCACAATGGCAATTGAAAAGAATGAAAAAAACAAGAATCTAAGACAAAAATAAGTTAAAGCAAATATTTGTTTTGACTAATTGTCTACGTTGCACTTTTTTCAAGTACACTTTTATTCTTACTTCTCCCCCCCCGCCAAATGAATTTAAAACCCCAAAACTTAATCCAATATTCTTTTTCTCCTTTGAAGGCGATTTCTTCTTCTTCGAAGTCGATTTCTTCTTGTTCTTTTGGATCTTCAAAAGAAGTCACATTTGAAATTTTAAGTGGCATTTTTGTTATCTCCACAGTCCTTGGGATAAAATTATATTAATTTGTAGTTTGTGCCAAAAGCTAAATAAATAAAAGTTCACTAACAAGTGACAGTGACAATGTAAATAAGCCAAATACACACTACTTAAGAGAATTATCTTATCTTTTATCTTTTTTTTTTAAAACGAAAAGAAGAATCTTATCACGCTAGTACTTTTCTTATCTAATGTCCAACTATATGGATCCGGGGGTGTTGTAATGCACCCCCACACTACACGTGCTACATATAGAGAGATTAAATTTCTTTTGCCAGCGGCCAAAACTATGGGTTTTCCACCATCATTATTTTGGGCCTTACAGTGCGTTAATGTCGATCTGAACCATTCATTTTGTAGGATCCGCAGAATAGTATTCTCATTCGAAAAATTAGCTTCGCAAAACATTGATAGGTGTATCAAAATTTAAGTTTTGGTTTATAAAATGGATGGTCATGAAAAGTTTAACTTGACATGATCAGACCGTTCATTTTATAAACTAAAATTCAACTTTTGATTGATCTATTGATATCCAATCAATAAACTAAGTTTCTGGTTCTGCCCATTGTAGACCCCACCATGCCTCACCTTCTTCCTCACCAGTGAGTCGTTGTAGCACTTCTTCCTCGAAATTTAGTGTTACATTTTTTGGAGGATTCCAAGTTTCCAATCTAAAATTAATTGGCAATAGGTGGGTGAATCCGGATCGATTTTGATTCGCGTGTTTAAACTCAGATGACCCGCGAGCTGAAATCAACCCGGATTCACCCATTTTATACCCGTGAGATTGCCCCTCTTTCCCCAGTCGTTCTTAAAATCAAAAGTCCGCATTTTAGGATAGTGCGGCATCCCTTAATCGAAGGACTGTGTATATATATAAGAATATTCATTTTTGTGATTGTATTGGATAGCCTAAATGCAAAGGGGCTTATGTTTGATAACTAGTGAAAGTGAAAATTGGCAAATTTTCTAGGCAAAATGTGAACTGTTAGTTTTTTTTTTTGGCAAATGTAAAAAGTTGTATTCAACTGTGAGACGAAAACCTACGCAACAGAGAGAAACCCTATTGGCACAAATGGGCGTTTACAGATCGGACAAACCATTAGAGAGGGTAATCAGAGAACAATAAATACAACCCTGTTTCAAACTAGCCTAGTAAGATTATAAGTTTGCAGAAAATAAAACAAATACTACGCACATGACCGACGAACCACCGGACTAAATCCGGACATAAACCGGATTATCTGAACAGAAATCAAATTAAATCCAGACGAAAACGAAATAAAGAAAAAAAAAAAACTTAATTTCCTCCGTCATTAAGTAGCCTATCTGTTGCCTACACTTCACTGCTAGCTGAAGATGCTCTTTTATGACCAGCTTTAAGCAGAATTGATGGTTGTGATGTTTTCAGTACCAAAGAACATGACTGAGAGAACTGCACATGCAGAACTAGTACTGCACATGCATTTGTAGAAAACCAGAAAGAATGATTTTCGATCACTCTCAAATTGCGGCTTATCAATAAACCATTCTATTTCCAAAAAAAAAAAACCATTCTACTCTCACGGTTCCCATGATATTTGCACCGACAAATTGAGGGGTGTTTTCGATAGTGAAAAATTTGTAAATTTTTAATTGTGGTTGAGAAATTATTAAGCGTTTTCGGTAGTGAATAAACTGTTGATAAGTTTGTGAGTAGAGTTACTGACAACTTTTTTTGTTAGGGGAAACAAAATGATAAAATGCTGAAACTTTTTTGTTAGAGGAAACGAGATGGTAAAATACGTTAAGTTTTTGCAGCTCGTTTGGTACATAAGAGTTTGCAAGAGAAGAAAAGAAATGGGGAGAGAGCTCAATCTCTCCCTCATTTGGAAAGGGAACAAGGCGAGAGGGTGAGAGACGGAGGGAGACCAGAACCCCTCCCAAGCCCAGTTTTGTTTCTCGCCAAAAGTGGCGAGATTTCGTGAGAAAGGGGAGCATATGGTACACCCCCTCATCAAATCGTCGTCGGACGAGTGGCTGTGCGTCGCCGAAGAAGAGAGAGAGAGTACCAGGTTTGCCAGAGATGAGACGGAGAGAATTTCAACTTGTTGGAAAGTCGCCGAAACTCTATTAATCTCCTGTGAAAATTTGATTTCTCACTGTTATTTGGATGGGAGGGTGAGAAATTACACCAATTTCATTTCTTTTCTCACTAATAAGGTAGAACTCATCATTTTCTTTTCTTTTCTCACCCCTCCATCCAAAGGGGCTGTTAGTAATTTTTTTTTTTTTTTATAATGAAAACACCCCCTAAGTCACAAATTGCGTGAGCGAATGTGAAAATGTCTTTTCACAACCTCCCAAGACAAACTGAAACTCACGAGTGCAACAATTAATAAAGAGTGCGAGCAAAGGCTATTTTGATGAATTATAGTACTCCGTATATGTGAGTAAGCTAACAAGTACGTAGTATATATTGGATGTTCTCCTTCAAAATTTTCAGACATTATTGCAAAAGACAATTTCGTTCACGTGGTCATTTTCCCCCTCCCACATACGCTCTTGTATATCATACCTTCCTTTTTCTTTTTCAAAGGGTAAAAACAAAGGTGTACAATAGAGTGCTATTTGGAGAAGAAAGAAAAATTAAAAAAAAAAAAAACTTTCACGCTTATAATATATACTTTTATGACTAGAAATTTGTCTAATTTTTTTTTTTTTTTGTAAAGATTGGATCAAGCACTTACAATAACCAATATATAGAACTAATTTTTTGTAAAGTCGCACAAAAAAATAAATTACTGAACTGAACGGATCATTTATGTAGAATCTCTTAGTGGGCCTTATACACCGTTTGTACAATATCTGTATGCTTAGGGTCGGCGCCATAGCTTTTTGGTTATTATAGATGCTGGCTTTTCCAAGTTAGAATTTTGGAATTGTACGTGGAGATTTTGGTTAATTTCCGATCAGTAACCAAAACTGAAGGGTAAATTTTTAGAGAGTTGGAGATTTCTAAACGTAATGATTAAGTTTTCGTAAGAAATTGTGTTATTAAAAATGGACAAACAAATTAGGATGGAGGGACTATGGAATATTTCGACAAAAAAGAGCCTATTTGCTATTCAAAAAAAAAAAAAAGAGCCAATTTGGCATTTTGTTTTGTCTTTATTCATTTATAATTACATTTATTAGCTTTGCCTTAAACTTTTATGAGATATTGATTCATCTCGACGAGAAGAATCGAAAAAGTAAAAAATCTAACCGAAACTCATAATTTTTTAATAAAGACAAAAATACGTAAAAAAGATAGACTTCTCAACTTATTTTTGCCAACTTAGCTTCTTCTTCTTCTTCTTTTTTTTTTTTCTTTCCAAAATAGGCCTATGTATCTTCTTCTTCTCATTTCTAGAGGACCTGAAAAAAAATCTCATCAATAATTGAATTTAGACAATGACAGGTAACTTACTCATCACTTTGAAAAGGGTACAAACACAAGTGGACCAATGCTTCTCGATCATCATCCCCCATTGCGTATCGATGCAGTATTATTATCAACAAAAACTCGCACAAATAAACAATGGTTATTCAAAACTCTTTGTACAACTGATCGCTACCTTTCCATTGTTGTAATGGACGGTACAGATTCGCTCAGGAAATAAATAAACTATTCGCGCGAATAGTTTACTTAAAATCTGGACTGATTGAAAATGCTAGCAATGCTTCATTGATCTTGATTTGGCATTTTCAAACGAATTATGATGAGATCAATTGTTGCGTTTACAATAGCATTAAACATGGCTAGCAATGCTTCATTGAGAGAGAGAGAGAGAGAGAGAGAGAGAGAGAAGGGTCTTCTTGGATTCCTTTTCTACAAGGGTCCCCTGCAAAAATTATTAGCCACTTGGATACAATTGGGATTTAGTGTTTCTTTTGGACGGAATGGTTGATTGTAAAGCTGTCCATAGGGCGGATTTGATCAGAATTGATCCGGGGAATTCAAATCTGATCCGAATTTTTCAAACGTGTTAGAGACAATCTGAATCCGAAAAACCAGATATCTTATTTGATCGGATTACATTTGGCATATTTAGAAATAATTAACTTAAGTGTAGACTTAAAAAAAAACTGGTTAGAAATACAAAATTCTCCCAAGCTTGATTAACCAAAAGCAGTTCTTAATCATTAGCTCATCGGATTCGTAATCGGATTGGATACCCTAATTTCAGATTCGGACTATCGCACTGGATTTTGCTTATTGGATTAATCCGGAATCGAATGCGGTCTATTGATCGATCACAAGCCTGGTTAATTCATTCAGTTTAAGCATTTGATTCTCATCTAACGCATGAGTTCAAATTTTCCTATCCGCTTGGCGGGACTAGATATGTATATTCTCTAGCGTTTGTAGCACGCAGTGGGACCATAGCTTCTGCTCGACATAGTTGGCGCAGATATGAGGACTAGTCGATCTGTATGCATGATTTGTTGGCAACAAATCGGTCTACTAAGCATTCTGAGGTTTGAGAAATGCACAATTTGGAACTTAGCATTAAATATCATGTGGTGAGTGAAAGTATGACAAGAAGTAAAAATCTTATTCGCTCAAATTTATTGGTTCGACGCTCTCGCCATCAGCAAAAAAGATCTTTTGGGGTCGCTGAAGGTTTAACCAATCGCTCATTTAAGGATCTCGGAATAAAAATTTATAAGTTGGTTCGAACACCTGTTACCAGATTACACAAGTGGCTTGAATTGTTTTGGTGGCTCTTTCATGGGTTTTCTCTTTTCGGCCCAATGGCCCATTTTTATCTCTTGGATCTGCCTTAGGTATATGGCCCATAGTCAGTTCTGCTTTCATAAAGTTTCACAATAAAATTAGCTGCTTTTGTTGTAAGGTTAGCCACATCATGCCTCTCAAATATGCATTGAACTGCAGTTTTGTATAGCCGTGTTCTTTATGCAATATCAACCAATGAGGGGTTGGTTCAGGCGGCGGAAACTCAGGACTTGGTTGAACAAGGTTTAGCTTTGAGTTCCCACAACTCTTTATTGGGCCTAAACATAAGACTCCAACACTACCCCTTGCTTGCATAATCTTTCAAAATGCCTTACGCTCTTGCTCTCAATCCTCGCTTTTGCAGATTTTAGTTGTTTGAGATATGATTTGGAGGCACTTTCGTGCTCGCGCGCCCGCACATGCATTATGTGACTTACTAATGCAGGGAGACGTGTTGAAAAGAAGAACGATGCGACAAGGATAATTACGAACAAGTATGAATTAGAGGTACTCTTCCTACGAACACATAATTCACTACAAGAAAAAACACCATTCCCGACTAACAGTTTAGTCGGCAAAAGGTAAAAATTTAGTCGGCAATAGTCATTCCCGACTAAAAAATTTAGTCGGAAATTTAGTCGGAGTATTGCGGTCGGCAAAGGTAATCACCGACTAAAACACATTTAGTCGGAAAATTATTGTTTTTGCCGACTAATTATTTAGTCGGCTAATATTGATTATTTTCGACAAATTATTTAGTCGGAAAAATTATTTAGTCGGAAAATATTAGATGAATTACCGACTAATTATTTAGTCGGGGAATATTTAAATAATTATCGACTAATTATTTAGTCGAAAAAATATAATGAATTTCCGACTAATTATTTAGTCGGGAAATATTTGATAAATTACCGACTAAATAATTAGTCGGTAAATGTTTTATAAATTCGGTAAATATTGCATAAATTACCGACTAATTATTTAGTCGGGAAATGTTATATAAATTACCGACTAAATAATTAGTCGGTAAATGTTTAATAAATCACTGAAAATATTTGACAAATTACCGACTAATTATTTAGTCGGAAGATGTGTAATAAATTGCCAACTAATTATTTAGTCGGGAAATGTAACATTTGTTTTAAATATAATATTACAAATTTTAAAATTAATTCTAAAATTTGCTGAGATTTTTTTTTTGGTAATTCACAATAAATTAAATTGAACATCTATTCACCAATATATTGTAATCAAGTATTGAAATTCACAAACAATTCATTTATAATTTCCATAAATAGGTATTAACCAAATACTTAACATACGGTATCCGAATTCGCAAAAGTACAAAATAACGAAAAATCGTATCACGAAAGTGCTACCATCAAACATATCATATCCATGCCCTAAAGCGCAAAATAATACAAAAGTTTAACAAAACTCGATTAAGATAGAATCCACGGCAAAAATCCAACTTCTTCATATATA
The DNA here is from genome assembly GCA_019656295.1 of Rhododendron mucronatum var. ripense. Lineage (NCBI taxonomy): Eukaryota > Viridiplantae > Streptophyta > Magnoliopsida > Ericales > Ericaceae > Rhododendron > Rhododendron mucronatum. The sequence goes on along the minus strand of BPLT01000014.1, from coordinate 663,356 downwards.
ATCCTTAACGAGATGCCAGATACTCCAATATCTGTGGAAAGAACAAAACACAATAATTAGACCCAAAATCGCGATCTTTCTTCTAATAGCTATTAGATGAAAATAATTTAAAAGCATAAACAAAAAAATTCATTCATCCCAAAATCAGTAAGAAAGTCTCAAAAAATCAATTATCCAGAAGACAAAAACTTCCAAAATTTACACATGAATTAGTTTACACATAGAACACCTGGTCGTCCATGGCCTCTGGAATCAACATGATAATGCAAGTAAATAAGCCAACTCACAACAATTTAGCATTCAGACCATGATGGAAAACTGAGGAGTAGAATTTGTTACTGGTAACTTGATTCCCGCAAAATAGGAACTGAAATTAGAATTGCAAGTCTTTTCAGACCACGTGATCTCAATCAAGAACACATCTTCACTCATTCCAGTATAAGTTGGAATGTTGAAACATAACTAATAGAATGTTTAGCTTTAAGTATAACAAACTTTAACATCTTCAAGTACCTCACAGTCAACCATCTTTGGAATACAAATTATAATCCAACGCATGTACCATTAGCTAGTCATGAACTCATGATTATGAGCAGCAAGCCAAAAAGAAAGAGCGCCGAGCTGATGTGAATACTGGTAACCACCAACCTATATGTGATGTGACATGTTCATAATTTTTTTGTGAAATTTACTACTCCAATCATTAATGCCCATGATTATTTACTTACTAGCTACACCAGTAAACATAAAAAGGGACAAGATACACACACCAAAAAAAAAAACCTTTCCGACAATACCACTCCCTACTGTATATACTACTGCTAAACCCAAGGTTCACTACAATAAAATGGGGATTTACGGGCACTTTTTAAAGAACACTTTTTAAACCAGTCAGATTCGAACGGATGAATAGTACTTACAATTGCCAATGTGGTGTCGAGAACGAAGTTCATTGAAGTTTTGTGTTTGCACGGCTAAATTGAAAAATTAGATTTATTTCACTTTGTGGGTGACTGAGGTGTATAGGAAGGTTCTTTTTCTCTTGTTTATGTGAAGGCTTGATACTCTGACCTTGAGAGACCAAGGAATCATCTAATGAGCATAAGGGAAACACTGTTTGATGGTCTCTTGTGTTGTGTGCACTATATTGTTTAATGGCCACTTGTGTAAAATTAACAAATGCTTGAAATGGTTAGTGAACTTAATAGTACTATCCCTTTTATCTTTCGGCCAAAAAACGAAGAAGAAAAAGTGAGAAGTGTGTGGGACCACATTGTTGTCACCAATTGAAACATGAAAACCTTCCCTTTTTCAGCTGGGTTTTTTTGCATTTCACCTCAAATGAGTTTATGAGAGTTCGACAACCACGCTCGATTAAGGAAGATGAGTGGTTAAGTATCATAAAGTATTTGATTTAAACAATTAAACTCAGAGAAGCTTTGTATGGGTTTAGGTTTTGTTTTCTTCGCTATGACACACCTAATACATTTCATTTTATTTACAACTAGAGGTAATAGAGACCTTTTCTTTTGTATGTTATAGTTTAGACAGATTACAACTCCAGGTTACTGAAGTTCCTAACTCAGGTTTTGGGTAAGGATATTTATCCAAGGCCACCACCTGATGTCTATATCGTGTTAAGCTTATAAGATGCAATCAAAACGTTACCTTATTTGTAGTATATACAAATCTCCTAATGCTTGTTGATGACCAAAACGTGCTTGTGTGTACTAAGTCATTGTATGTGCTGAATGATTATCTGCATCTATGCTTATATATACATGAGATGAGTAATAGGGTTTCAGTCCACCTCGAATCAGTTTGTGTGGTACTCTGTGACAGTGTACAGACACATTGGAACAACGGCATGTAGTTACTTCCAATACTAGTAGAATGTTATTTTTTCTATTATGTATTGCATGACTCTATCCGCATCCGTGCCTCCTAGTTGAACTAAACATGGTACTTTCTAAACATGATAGTTCGGTTGCATCTACTTGCATTAAAAGGAGAACTAGAGGAAGACTAGATAAATCGCTATGCATCCTGAAAGGAACAGAACAGTCTTCTCTCTTATCTATACGGCAGTGTTGAATACATTGTCAGACTTTGGAATTGCATCTTCAGCTGAACCTGAGCACTAATTATCGGTTTTGGCATATAATTTCTCTTATCCAATAGTTTCTCATGCAAAACTCTGAAGTGAGAAATCTGCAGGATAACAATAGATACGTGCTATGTTTCCAGTGAGAAATCTGGAGGATAACAATAGATATGTGCTATGTTTCCATAACCTTAGCATTTATTGCATCTCACGTCACTAGTTGGGACTATTACGATGCTAAACAAATAGGTAAAAGCTGCAGGATAACAATAGCTATTAAACGGATTTTTCCCAGCAAGCAAGTGACTAAGTTAGCATGAGACAGAGAGAATTGAAACCTTAATTTTTTTGTGTTATGATTCTTTTTCTTGTATGTGGTGATTCAGTATGGGTAGTCTTTGAACTTCATTTGTAGAATTATGGGATGGACGTTTGGGATTCATTATGGGTAATCCCTTTCTTGCCAGATATTCAGGCATCTCCCAACTTCATTTGTGGAATTCATATCTGTTTAAATGGACTATAAAAAGATTCTCATCAAGGCATGCCAGTATTGCAGTCCACGACAAGTGAATATATATCACCAATTTCAATTTTCGGTTGCCTCCCAATCCAAGGACATGTTTCTTATAGTGCAAAAAATTAACGCTCATGCAATGCAATCAAATAAACAGCTAACAGACTGGAGGGGCTAGGCCGCCACCTCAACTCGGCAAACAGAATATGCGAGGGGTTATGCCACCACCTCGGCTAAGCAATGCAATCAAATAAAACCAACTATACTAACTAAAAACAAACTCAATATTTAGGCTGGCTTCGTTACACCTCAGGTTTGGCATATAACCAGGTTAGAGGTATCCACCAATCTAAAAACGAGCTACTAACCCATTAATTCATAGCAAAGAGGAAATTACGTACCGAATATTTGCCACCATCACCTCGATCACACATTGTCTCGTCCATGCATATGCCTCATCAACAAGTAAATCTACTAGAATTCTTCATCTAACTTGTGTTTTGGGTCAAACAAGAACCGCATGTGCATATATTACTTTATTCTACACTAAGAAGAATAAATACAAAGACAAAATGACAACTCCCATAACAGAAAATAGCAGCAGCACCCGTAGGAAAACAGCAGTCGCATCAACAAAATAGCAACAGTACGCATAATAGGCAGCCACAATACAGGTCAGCAGCAGCTTTAATTCCATATTTTCAAGTTCCAAGCATACGATGTATAACAGCTAACACAGCTTGAATTAAGCAATTAATACTCCTAATACTCGCCTCATTAGAAGTTGGAATTGGGTTTTTATTTCAGAAAATTCGTATATCATATGAATATGCATAACTCTGTTTGAACCAAGTTGAATCTGTCCTGTTTTTGACGAATTTTTATCATCGACACGCCTGCCATGTAATTTTTGGGTAATTTTATTGCAGATGCCTCTGTGTGTGTAGCTTATGCTGTAAAATTTTCAGAATTTTCTGATAAGTGTGGAAAAAGATAAAAATCATAAACCGAGCTGCTGTCAGATTCGCATATGTGCTGACAGCACAAACACATCTTGAAGAAACGGTCATATCTTCTAGCTCGGGTATCGGTTTTACGCACCGTTTCTTGATTCTGAAACTAGACTTACATACCTTTCTGAATATATAAGGTTTGTGCCTTAGTTCCTTCTAGGCAAAATCAGTTTTTGTTCCGAAGTTGATGGTTTGATAATTCTGGAATTCTGGGCAGCTTTTGAAGCTGTGTTTTTCATCAAATTTATCGTAGTTGAGTGTGTTACTGACTATGGGTTCGCATGAGTCTTAAACATCGATCAATTGGTGATGTTTTGGTGTTGGAATCATTGGAAAATATTGAGTAGGTGATTTTTAATGAGCTTTCGACCGCAGACTGTTCTGCTGGAAACTGTGATTTTTGCTTTAATTGTGTAACTTCTGTTGAGCGTATTTTGGTCTTTTGGACTCTGATTAGGACAAATTTTATATCGAGATTGATGTTCTGAGAGTGTACTTTCTAATGGTTGTAATCTCGAAGTCTAACTCTGGACCTATGGAATGCTATAGTCAGAAATCATTTGGTGGTTGTGTTGTGAGATTCTTGGTTTGGGGTGCAAATTAGTGAATTTACTTATGTTTGGCATTTGTCAAGCCTTTCATCGGTTGCTTGGTAACTTCAAATACTTCTTTTTTATCAGAAAAAAAAATATTAACCAAAGCAAATGAGTCAAGTAGAATGATTAAAAGGACCATGCGAGCGGACGACTATGTTGGCACATATGTCAAGGACATTCAGAAGCCTCTTATAATCTCAAAGGAAGAAGGATAGCAAAATACCAATCTAAAACCTAAAGAGGAGCAAAAACATTCTTGTCCAAAACATAAAAACATAAAAACTTGCAATCCTAGAAACATGCCAGAGTCAACACTGAGATACAAAAGCATAAGTAATAGCAGCAACTAGCTAAAAGGATGGCCTAAGCCTGCATGATTGTTAGCACTAGCATACAAGGATGGCCTAACAACAGAAGCAAAAAAAACATACAAGATCATTGCATTCAAGGTATTTCACTCTCAGAGCTCTGGCCATCTGATTCTTCTTCTTGATTATTATTGCATAAATCATAATGGTTCTTACTGGTTGTATTGTTATTGCAGGTTCCTAGCACAGAGATTGACAAATCCACTCCCAAGTTCTTCTCACGAGGATTACCAGTTTACCAAAAAAAAACTAGTTGCCTATAGATTGAAAGCAAAACATAAAAGTAGCAATGCAAGTGTAATTCCCAGATCTAATCAAGTTAGCACTCAAAATCCAAATCTCAGTCCGAGATTATCCTAGCATTATTGCTATTTTATAATCTTGAAACTCCAAAAAATCTAAAAAAACACACCTATAAATTGGCAGCTATAAAGAGCAAAGTTTCGTCCACGCACCCTAGGATCATCTATTCATGCATGTACTCTTCGAGAATCTTGACTCTATCCCTGACCGACCGTCTCTCTCGTCTCTCTCATCTCACCACTGCTTTGGTCTGGCCAACAAGAAATTGTTTAATTAGACTCGACCCCACCTAGAAAATCATAGAACAGATCTTTCTCACCTTTATTACTCCTCGTACTCACCTTACCTGACTTTTGAAGGGAAAAATACAAATACAATCACACCATACCATACCCTGTTTCCATTTTGAAACCCAAACACTCTAAATTTTGGGGAGAGAAATTTATTGAGAGAACGAGATAGAATTAACTCAAACCAACCAAGACCCAACACTTATTCCCCTGTTCCACGGGTTCCTATCACGGCACATAAGTTCGATGCCCCATTTTCAGAAATTAGGCAAATCACGAAACTCCGAACACTAATTATATAACCAATTTTACAAATCCTTCTCCAAACATGCCGTACAAAACAGAACACAACCAAAGAAAAGAAAAGGGATTGTAGTTGCCATGAATGCACACGGTAATGCAGCATCTAGAGATCTTATCCGAGACCAAACAAGTACGAGAGAGAGAGAGAGAGAGAGAGAGAGAGAGAGAGAGAGAGAAAGAGTACCAAGCAGGAGCGAGCGTGAGAGACTGGAGATGCAAAGTCGGAGGAGAGGGGTTTCGTCGGAGGGTTTGATTGAGAGGAGCAGGAGGTCTGAGACCACAGTCAGAGGAGATGGTCGATTGGGAGGAGGGACTGAAAAAAAAAATCCAAAAAAGAAAACAATCATAATTTCAAGAAAAAATTAAATTGAATTTCCAAAAATTGGATCCGTTTAATTCTACTCAATACCCACAAATTTCTTGGACTAATCGAAGCATAGGCTGAACTATAACCACGATTCAAAGTTAATACCCAGAAATTTATGGGTTTAATCAAAGCATAATTTATAATTTGTACCCGAGAAGTGCTAGGCCAAAGATTCTTCCGAAGATGTTGAGGATGAATGAGGGCAAATCAGATTTTCTGCGCATGAATCAGAAAATTAAGTCTTTTTCGTATATGGGTAACCAAATCAGTACTTTTTTTGTGGAGAGAGAGAGAGAGAGAGAGAGAGAGAGAGAGAGAGAGAGAGGGACCTGTGAAAGAGGAAGGCCGGCCATGCGCATGAAGAAGAGAGAGGGTCGATTGAGAGGGGTTGTCGGTTGAGCGAGAGGGTCGATTGGGATCGGAGGAGGAACTGAAAAATAAAAAAAGAATGACCAGTTGTCGATGTGAGGGGATGGGGGAGGGGGGAACGTGTAACTGGAAGGGTTTGGGAAAGGTGTAACGACACCGTTTTGTATCATAATAGAGATTACCGACTAAATGGTTTAGTCGGAAATTTGCCAAATCCCGCCATTTTGTTCCGCGAAAATTTTCAATTGGCGCAAACAAATGTACCAGTCCCGACCAAAAATTAATTAGTCGGTGATTTCTTTGTCTTGGCCAACTAAATATTTAGTTGGGAATAAATCCTTTAGTCGGAAATTTTTTTATTAAGTCCAAAAACATTAAAGTCTTGTAACACATCACCCGAACCCCACTTGAGATTTTTTTGCACGATCAGAACCATTTATCTTCTCTAATATTAATGGTTACATCATTCTTATTGAGATTACAGTTGATCTTTTTCCATTAGACATTGATCGAACAAAAAAATACTATTTTTCTAATGAATTCACGTCTTGATAAAGGAATATTCTAAACCTAATCGAGCTGCAAATTTACAAGAATGAATAATTTAACAAGTGCAACAAAATAAACAATCTTGATCATCGAGATTGTCTCAAGATCTTGTGTCTGCTGAAACAAGAAATACAACATAACACTTAGTTAACTATCAAATACATCAAACATATATATAGTTAAGGTAACAATCGAGTCATTTTTTATAATGATCGATCTGAACCATTAGGATTTCACGTCTTACTTATTATAGCATTGTCACTAAAATCGGAAATCATTTGGTATTGGCAACCACATTATCGAAAGACATTTAATGCGTTTTAAGACGACTAAGTGTTGTAGTGAACTAACCGAGCCTCGCTTGAGGAATTTTTTCAAGATCAAAACCCTCTATCTTTCACGTAATACAAATTTGAACATTTGTACCAAGAATGAAGTTAACCACATATGGATAGACACTTAATCGGACAACAAAATTCTTTACATTTAAGAATTTATGTGCCGATAAAAGGGCTTCATCGGACCGATCGAGCCAAAATTTAACAACAATCTTATGATTAAGAAGGAAAAAAAATTGACCGGTAGTGATCGGAAAGATTGCATCGTGATTATTGTGGTCAAACAAATACTGTCTTTCTCGAAATTTTTAAAAAAGGCCAAAAAATAATATTTTTTCCGACTAAATTAAAACCTTAGTTGGCAATAAATTATGTTTTCCGACCAAACAATTTAGTCGGCATCTATTTTCATTTTATTCGTTTTTATATTCAAGGACATAAATATTTCCCGATTAAATAGTTTAATTGGTATATTTATTCCATTTGTTGATTTATCGAACTCAGGTGCAAAAAACAATATTTTCCGACTAAATCTATATTTAGTCGGTGTATATTAATATTTACCGATTAAATAGTTTAGTCGGCATATTTATTTTCATTTGTTGATTTATAAAATCGGGCAAAAAAATAATTTCCCGACTAAATCTATATTTAGTCGGCATATATTAACATTTGCCGATTAAATAGTTTAGTCGGCATATTTATTTCATTTGTTGATTTATAAAACTCGGGGGGGAAAAATATATTTCCCGACTAATTAATTATTTAGTCGGCATATATTAATATTTACCGACTAGAATTTGTTTAGTCGGGGTTAGAATTAAATTTACCGGCTAAATAATAATTAGTCGGTAATGGGTAGCCAGTTGGCGACTAAATAAAATTTAGTCGGGAATGTTAGTCGGTAATGGTGTAATTTCTTGTAGTGATTACTTCTGCATCAATCATAAATCATAAACAACTAACTAGCCCTAAGGCTTACAACTCAATTTATAATAACCTAGAAATACTAAAAAGGAAACTAAGATAATGGAAAACTAAATCTACGTGTTGTAGAACAAGAAAACAATAAAAAGGGTAATAGAATAAACCTAATTAAGAAAGCCTAATATTTCACGCAATTTATGCTAAACCGGAAAGATTCTTAATAAACTACTAAATTCAAAGTAATACATTAAAATTCCTATATTTCTAAAATAATTAAAATATCAGTCTGCATCACTTACCAATACTCATACGTGGTGGGACCTTAGTTTCGGTTCCAATATAAGTACGGTGAGGCTTTACAGATAATGGTGTGGTGTGACGAGATAATACTATTTGGCAGAGGTAAAGAGTACCGCTGACCATACATGCATTTTCATTTTCTTCTCACAAAAAATGTTTTTTAATGGTTAATGCAATATTCCTTGTTCCAAATAGATTCTAATGGCTCGTTATTTTACCATATGTAAAAGGATTGGATTGTATATATCTCAAATGACAAAAGCCTCCATCATTCCCAGGTAAGACTCAGGTTCGAGTCTTGTCAGTGACAAGAGAATGAGGGATTTGTTCCCTTGTCATTCTGTACCTAGGTGGTGCTGGGGTGACGGTCTGTCCCCACAAACAATAGTTATGGCTCGAACCAGACATTTCACAACGGGTAAGAAGTCCCAATGGCCATGTCCAAGGGGGTTGTTACGCTGGTCGCTCTCTCCCATCCTTTTCGATTATCAAAAAATATTGCAATCAAATCTAGTTGTTAATTGTATTTTGTCTCAAATCTTCATTCGTGGATTTCATGTGATTTTGTTTACTCCCAACCGCAATCAAAAAGTTGGTGTCTTGATGCCTACACTCTTGCTTTGGTAAACCTAACCCTCGTCGGTAGAACGGCAAATGCGGTCGCGCGCTGATAGTTTGGCAAGAGATGGGTTGCGAGGCTCTGGTTTTAAGATTTAAAAAATTTAGATCTTTTTATTGGTTATTGAGTTTTTTAAGGCGAGATAATCATTCTACTTTGATGTCTTAGTTGAGTTGTTATCAATAATATATCCCACTAGTTTGAACAAAAAAAATAAAATTTACAGAGTTGCTCCGACTAGCTCGAGGCTCGGCTTGTTGAGGCATCGGCTGGTTGCTAATCGAGCTCGAGATTTAAACTCGTGTAGTAAATGAACTAAACTCACCATTCTAAAAACTCGGTTCGGCTCGCAAAAACTTGAAAGCTTGTATAGGCTCGTTCAACAAATTAATGAACCGGACTCGACTCGTTTGCTAAGTGTGGACAAGCTCTGAAAAATACTACTAATCTTTTTGAATTATGTAAGACAACGAAAGACACGCAACCGGGATTAACTGGACCGTCGTACCAAATCCTCCATTAGAAAAATAATTACTCTCTCCTAGTAGTAGACGACGTCGTCATCGTCCTCCCATGGCAAGATCCGGATCGCATGCTGCCACTTGTTAACAAACAAAATCCCCGTTACTAATTAATTTTCAAGAAAGAAAATAAATTCTTTACACCGCCGGTGTAAATATTTATTTCGTCCAAATCAATTGTATTGCGCCACTTCGCCATGTTTTATTAATTTTCAAGAACGAGAATAAATTCTTTAAACTGCCGGTGTAAGCATTTGTTTCCTCCAAATCAAAATTTTAAAAATTATTATTGTAAGTCTATTATTTTTAAGTTTAAAAATAAGTTCTTATTTTTTAAGTATTTATTTGAGAAAGCGAAACGTAGTTTATTTCCAAACGCAATAAAAAAGTTGGTGTCTTAATGATACACTTTTGCTTTGGTAAACCTAACCCTTGCCCGTAGAATGGCGAATGCGGTCGCTGATAGTTTGGCAAGAGATGGATTGCGAGGCTCTAGGTCCAAGATTTGGAAAAATTAGACCTCTTTATCGGTTATTGAGTTTTTTGAGGGGAGATAATCATCGATGTCTTAGTTGAGTTGTTAGTAATAATGTGGGTGTTTAATTGGGAGCCTACTTTTTGGCTTTTTGGATTATGAGTAGAATGTATTTTTGAATCTAGTAGAGTGTTTGGATGAAATGTGCAGAATATATTTTGCAACTGGAGCAGTGTTTGAGATATATGTAATGAAAATGAATTATGAGTTGATTTTTTATTATGTTGCCCTTAGTTCTTTATTATTGTATTGTAATGTGTATAAATAATGTTCGTATTTTTAATATTATATATATTGTGAAATAATGTTCGGTTCTTCCACTTAGCAAATACTTGTATCCCATATTTGAAAGTCTCCATTTTTTTTTGGCTAATTAGGAAGAATGATTAAAAATATTACCCATGGTATTCTTTTCATTTTATTATTATTATTATTATTATTTTGCTGCAATAGGCTGTGAATGATATGATTAAGTATGCGTTAACACTACAGGGGCATGCTTAAACTTATATGAGGATTACAACTGGGTATGTGAAAAAGGATTAAAACAATACATCAGGATTTTCCCATAACAACGGAGGGTAATATGGTCATTTTATACACTATGTGGGAGAATGAAAAAATCAAGGCCCTGTCAGCCTCTTTCTCACTTCTGCCCTCTAAACTAAAAAACTGATAACTCATTCTCTAAAAATGTGTTCTCAGGTGGACCATCCAAACACCCATAATGTTAAAAGTGGAAAGGCAAAAGGCAAAAAATGGGTTGTCAAAAAACCCCCAATATATCGTACCAGTTTGAAAAAAAAAAATAAAAAACGAGGCCCCGTTCCGAAACACGAAATAAGTACTACTTTTAAGAAGGTAATTTTAAGTTCAAAAATAATGTGTTTACGTAAATAATTTTTTAGCAATATGGATCTTGTTTGATAGATCTTATCGAGATCTTTTATTTGGTGTAAAAAAATTGAAAAATTATTTTTCATTTACATTATTTTTGAGTTTAAAAATGTAAAATAATTATTTATTTTTTAAAAAGGTGTCCTGGAACGGAGCCCGAGTTGCTCTGATCAGCTCGAGGCTTGGCTGGTTGATAATCGAGTCGAGCTCAAGACAAGCTCATGTAGCAAATGAACCAAGGTCAACATTCTAAAACTCCGTTCAGCTCGCAAGAACTCGAAAGCTTGTATGGACTCATTCAACAAATGAACCAAACTCGACCCGTTTGCAGTCTAGTATGGACAAGATCTGAAAAATACCAGCAGTACTAATCAAATAAACGTTTCGAATTATGTAAGGACAACAAAAAGACACGCAACTGGCATTAACTGGACCGTGGTTCCAAATCCTTAATTAGAAAAATAATTACTGTCTCTCCTAGTAGTAGACGACGTCGTCATCGTCCTTCCAAGGCAAGATCCGGATCGCATGCTGCCACTTTGTTAACAAACAAAATCCTCATTACTAATTAGTAATTTTCAAGAAAACCCAGCAGCCAGCACCAACTTTCGACAATCCACGTTCTACATATTCATACCGCTCGAGCTTTTAGAGAGAGAGAGCGAGCGAGAGTGAGAAAGGATTTTCATCCTCTTCAACCCTTCTCTCTCATGAAATCGGCCACGAGCAATTGTAAGTATCGCATCTCAGTCCTGTTCAATCGATTTCTTGTTTCAATTCTTCTGTTGATAATTACCCGATTACGTCTCGGAAGTGTTGCTTGTGCGGTTTCTTGTAGTTGGATTGATTGTGGATTTCGAGCTGCTGTTTTCGTCTACGGTTTATCGCGCCCTAGATATTGTTTGTACGATTGGATAGATGGTTGATTTTCGTGTTAAACGTCGGGTTTTATCTACGAACTCACAAAAGTTTTTCGATTCGCTGATATGGTAACTTGGATTTTGTCTTCGTGGTCTTTTTACTTGATTCATTTGGGTTCTAGATGTTGTTGTTCAAGGTATCTATGATTTTGATTTTAGGTTATTTTCTTGTCCACCGGATAGTATGATACGAGTACTTTTCCGGGATATTAGGGTGAGTTTCTGCTAAATGGTAGGAGTATTTTAGTTGAGGTATGTGAGCTGCCTAGAAATCTGTCAAAACATGAGCTTTAGTCCATTTAGTTTGGTGGAAACATGACTTTGATGTTGATGAGGTGAGGCTTTTATCTGTGCTTGTTGTGTTGTGTGCATTTTTTGTATCTAGCAGTAGTCGGGAAGGACAGAAACATTTCTAGGAATTTGACATTATGGCTCCGTTTGTTTCGATGTAAAATGTTTTCCTCCTACAATGTAAAATATTTTCTATGTAAAATATTTTTTCAGAAAAGAAATTTCAAACTTTTATTTTCCAGTGTTTGGTTGGCACTTGAAAAATATTTTCAGAAATCGACAAAATAGTGTAGAGAGAGCAATGTTTTCAAATCGGGATACGTATCGTGTATCGTTTATTCATTTCATGTATCATATCGGGATACGTATCGTGTATCGTAAGATACGTTAACGAAAACAAATATAATATAAAATAATATTTATACTTAATTATAATCTAAAAATCTTTTGGATATATGAAAATAAGTGTTTAATGTATGAAAAGTAGGCTTTTAGGATGAAAATTTTCAAGTCTCCCAAGTAGGGTCTATCGTAATGAGGCTTTCATGTGCCTGAGTCGTGCAATACATGATCGAAATATGTTCTTTCTTCTATTCGAACTTCGAATTTTGGTTTTCTCTAAATGGTTTGGATACCGTCATAATTAGATCAAATGATTTAGAATGCATTTGTGTTCCAATTCTTAAAATATGGTATGATTTCTTCTCAACAAGAAATCGTAAGATACGTTTCAAATCGGGATACGCTATTGTATCGTAAGATACGTCATCGTATCGTAGGATTTCTATACAAAAAGGATACAGGGTAGGATACGTATCGTTTTTGGAAGGAGACGATACGAATCGTAGGATACGTATCCCGTATCGTAAGATTTTAACAACCATGAGAGAGAGAGAGAGAGAGAGAGAGAGAGAGAGAGAGGGGCTTAACCGGTGGAGAGATCTAAGAATATTGGAATTAAACGTGGGTCAGAACTGACGATCGAGGAAACTGAGCTGAGAATTGCAGTAGAAGGCAGCGGGTTCATTTCGGAAAATAACTTACGGAGAATTTAAGGGTAAGTCATTTTCATCCAATTAATGAAAAACATTTTACATGTAAAATGTTTTCATCATTTTTACACAACCAAACACTGGAAAATAGGTAAAACATTTTACCGGAAAATATTTTACATCCAAACAAATGGAGCCTTATATGTGATTGTTTTTATTTGCCCATTGGCTAGTAAAAGTACTTTTCTGCTAAATTAGTTGACTTTGATGTTCATGGGGTGAGGCTTTTATCTGCGCTTGTTGCGTAGGTGTGCATTTTTTCTTGTCCCCTGGATACTGGAGTATACGAATACTTTTCCGGGAAATTAAGTTGACTTTGATGTTAATGAGGTGAGGCTTTTATGTGTGCTTTTTGTGTATCTGTGCATTTTTTCGTTTCTAGCAGTAGTCGGGGCGGAGAAACATTTCGAGGAATTTGACATTATATGTGATTGTTTATATGACTATTGTGAGATTTGACTTTTTGAGAGCTCTATCGTGAAGGGTTTAAAAGTGATTACTTTATAAGTCTTGTTTGAGGGTATTCGTGTAAAAGATTGTAAGCTATACAAGGATCCCAGTAAAATACACATCTTTTACTTCTAATTCATGAGTTTGCAAGCCATATTGATCTAAAACTCTATTTTTCTTGAGACCAAATGACTAATTACTATTCAATGGAGTCGAAGTGCTTTGCTTTGCTCCCTAGAGTGGATACTTACTTGTAATATTTAAGGGCTTTTTGTTCTGGGTGATTTGTGGAGATGGGAGCTTCTGTTTTGAGTCATTCGCTGGTTGGTTGAAATTACTCCCTTAATATATCCTGCCAGAATTTTCTGAACTTCCAAGTTACCAGGACGAGGATTAACTGTTTTTTTTTTTTCTTTTCAACTGAGCTTCTTCTTGCTCAAGAACTAAGGCAAGACCAAGCTCAAGTTGCAAACTCACAATAATGAATTGGTTTCTATGACCTCGTGGATTTCTTTCTTCCATAGCAAGGCCTCTCCCGGCATAGATCTACTTTCACCAGCATAACAAGTTTCTGAGTGTGGTTCAATGAGAATTTGGGCTGAGATGAAACTGACATATTGTACTACATGTATATATGATAAGTGCAACCTGTGGTCAATGTAAAATGTGGGTTAATCTGTGCATGTAACATATTTTGCTGCGCTGTACGTCGAATATTACGTTTCTCTACGATTTTCTGTCTAATTTTTGACATAGCTGTTCTTAAACTTGTTTCCTTACTCAGGATTTGCTTTTGTTTTTCTCAAGTACTATTCTATCATAGGCTTTTCAAGTCTTAGGGGAAGAAAGATTCATGACTATACAAGTTGTTAGAACTGCTTGAAAAGATGCTTCAAGCTATGAGTTTTATGTCAAACACAAAATAGCCAGTGTATTGCCTATAACTAGCCTGTTGGGGTGATTGCCACCAAGTATGATGTGTTTCTAGTTATTATTTAGGACACTGCACAAGAGTTTATATTTTGTCATTTCAGTTGGAAACTTACTGGTTCATAAAGACGTGAAAGCAACAATATAAAATTTTACTTTTGTCTGCAAACATAATGTTAAGTCTTCGCCATTTCCCACAATTTTGGGTCATTGACCGTACTATCTTTTTTTTTTTTTTTTTTTTCCTGGGCCTCCTTTAAGATTTTGATTCTGGGATTTCGGTACACGTTGGGTTGCTATCTTTGGGAAGACAATTATTACTATGATAACCTGTCGACTATTACCATATATTTTGGCGTGACACTCCAAACTTACTAATGATTTTGTACTTTAATGCTTTATTTCGATGAAAGAGAACAAAAATCTGTTGTTCCAGTTTTGACAGCTTCTATCACTGGTCAACGTTGGCGATTTTGTTCTTGAGGTTTGATTTTACAGGACAAGTTTTATTGGCAATCAGAACTAGGCAGAGGCTTGGGCTGGATTTCGATGGCTCCTACTGCTTGTTGGGTGATGCAGTTTCTTGATGCGAGCTAGTGACATTCTTATTCAAGTCAGTTGCTTTATACTGTCACAATGTGGAACTTTGCATCCAATTGCATGGCAGGGAATACCAGACTCAAGAATGAGCCCACTAAGCGAACTGAAGGTGCCTTGGAATGCTCAGACGATGAAGCTTCTTCGGATTCTAGCAGGGAGGAGGGTCTCGAGTGCCCGATATGCTGGGAATCCTTCAACATAGTTGAAAATGTGCCCTATGTCTTATGGTGTGGCCATACCCTCTGTAAAAATTGCGTCCTGGGGCTTCAGTGGGCCGTTGTCAAATTTCCCACTTTACCAATTCAGCTTCCCCTTTTCATCTCATGCCCTTGGTGCAACCTCTTATCCCCCCGTCTGGTTTACAAGGGAATTCTAAAGTTCCCTCGCAAGAACTTCTTCCTTCTCTGGATGATTGAGAGCCTGAATGGAGATAGAGTCAAGTCTAGCTCTGCTTTCTCTGGGGACCACCCACCAACGTGGCTTTCAAGCGGTAGAATAGCAACTGGGAGTCATGTAAGCCACCCTACCTTCAGAAGAGGTCAACATGTCCATTCTTCAGAACCTTCGGGATCAAACCATGCCTATAATAATGCTGTTAATCCTTATTTCACTGTGGAGGGATTACACACTTCCCTGAGAAAGTCTCTGGTCTTTTTTGTTCATCTGACGGCAAAATTCCCACTGGTTCTCATATTTCTTCTGATTGTCTTGTATGCAATACCTGCCAGTGCAGCCATCTTGGCCTTGTACATACTCATCACTGTTTTATTCGCTCTTCCGTCGTTCCTCATTCTGTACTTTGCATATCCGAGTTTGGATTGGCTGGTTAGGGAGATCATCACTTGAGATGCTGTTGAGTTCCTTGTTTGCGAGCACAGTAAGGCAAGTTTCCCCTGACATATGCATTTGAATCGCATCCGAGGCGTAATTTGACAACTCCATTTGTTTCCAAAAATCCCATTTAGGTCCTCAAAATATGATCCTTCAGTGTCCCCATATTTTGGGATCAGTAAGTATGGTCTATTGGTATTACTGTGAGATAATAGCGACCATTGACTTGGGTGAGTACAAATCCCTGTTGCCAAAGGCAGGGCAAATCAACAGGGATCTCCTGCTTCTGTGTTTCATCATGTAAACATCTTGCTTGGCCGGTGCATGGATGCTTCGTGTATATGGTGCAGCTAAAAAGAGATTGTCGATGTGGTTAATTTCTTGCCAGAAAGCATGTTTCACGTTTGTAAACAGACAAAAAAAGGTTGTAAATCTTTGTTATGGGCGACCGATTTCATGAGTTTTTTGTAGATTTATCTCCGGTAGGAGTCTGATGAAAATGCCCCAGCACTCTTCATTGTTTCTGTTTGTTGGGAAGTGGTTTGTTGTTGTGCAAGAGAATACTCTGGATCGCGTAAGGGATCCCGGATTTTGCATTTCGTGTGGACCTCTTTTACCAGCCGTTGGATTGTGTTTTTAATAGTTCGGATCTACGGAAGCTTAATGACCGGTCATAAACCTTCCGCAGATCCGGACCATTAAAAACACAATCCAACAACTGAGATCATGGTCCACGCGAAATGGAAAATCCGGGATCCATCCCTTACCTGATCCGGAGTGTGCAAGAGAATATGCGCTGTTTTCACTTCAGTTGCTGTTCTTTGTTCACTTTGAATCTCTTAGCTGCTGCTAAACCAACAATGCTTGCACCCGCGCAGAAGAAGGCTGCAAAGGAAAGAGTTACGAGCATCTCGGGATCCGGTTCATTAAGAGCTTGAGTCAGCTCGGTTTGTTTAGTAGTCGAGCCGAGCTTGAAAAGAATTTTTAGCTCGTTAGTAAATGAGCTGAGCTCGAGATGTATCTGCATCTCGCCTTGTGTTGATAAGTTCAGCTCATATGCACGGGCTTGACTCGTTTATGGAAGCTTGTTTAGTACTTGAACTGAGCTTGGGTTCTTCAAAACTAATCTAGCGAACTTGAATACATTGGCTTGATATGAGCTCGAGTCCATCAAATTTTAAATGAGCCAAGCTCGAACACCATAAATCTTGGCTTGTTTGCACTTGTGTGTGTACTCCAATCACACTTGTTTGACTCGAATTAGCTGAACTTGCCCTTCATCTTATTGGTTGTCCATACAGTTTGTTGGAAGAAAGAAGGTGAAATGGTTTTGAGAGGTTATTGGAAGTAATGAGCAGAGAGAGAAATAAAAAAAATTTATTGAGAATTGTGAGCAAAGAGAGTTGGGTTTTGAGACTCAAAACGAACATACTTTTTTTTGGATCTCTCCTGTCTTTCCCCAACAAATACATCCGTAGTTTCTCGAAATTTCTTTGGCTTTTCCTTACAAAAAGCTATTTTTGTTCTTTTTTTTCTCTATTGGCTTGATCTCAATTACCATCCACAATAAAATCCCAAAATCCAAGTAGGAAAATCCCCCATGGATCCTCCACGTGTCACAAATATGACCAGGAAATCAGTAAAAAATTGGGTCCTCTACTCTTTCAGTTGAATCTTTTGGGCACAGAATCTGCAATCCAAACACAGCACAAGAAAATTCTGAATCAGAATTCAGAAAATGGTGGCAGCGGTTTCTGTTTCCTCCCCAAAATCAATCATTTTCCCAAATAGAATTTCACTCGGCGAACCAAATCCCAACTTTCTATGTGGGTCACCTTTGAAAGGGCTTTGTTTCCAGTTAAAACCCAAGAAGAGCAAGAGCAGAGACAGAAGAATCAGCTTTGTGGTTGCTTCGGCGACCACCACCACGGCTGGTGACGGTGGCGGCGGCGGCGGCGGGAGGTTTTATCTGAATTTCACTGGGTTCCCTTTCCCACTTGGTCCTTTTCTCAACAGGCGCACTATTAGGACTGAGGTTAGCTTCTTTTTCTTCTACATTATGCTTGCTTATACGTTTGAATCGACAGACAGAACACGCGCGCGTGCGCACACAATATATATATGAAACCTGGGGACGATGGGTGTTGGCCCCATCCGGGACGTCCATGTTCGACGGCTCAGATCTCATCTCGGTCGAACAAATCTTTCGTATTTATCTATTCTAATGTAGAAAGGGAGAAGGGATTTTGGTGTGAACAATATTGTGAAGCTGTGTCACACTAGTGATTTTCGTAATTGTCTCTCCAAAACGTAAGTTCTTACAACCATTGCCATTAAATAACTGTTATATGGGCAAAATAGTAATCGATTAAAACCACATAATCAAAACCAATACTCCACTATTCCCATCCATCCTAAAAATGTGTTTGGCTGTTTGCCATCCCTCTAGTAGTCTAGTGTAGATAGGGGAAGAGAGATTTACATATATTTTGAAGTAGGAAATCGGGACTGGACCGTCGAGTTCATCAGAGCCGTTAATATTTTAGCTTCGTTGAGATCATCAATCATGCCAAATTGTGTTGATCGGATATCAATCATCACATGATCTCCACAGATTTATCTTGATATAAGTGAATTGTATTTGACAAAGAGTGTTTTTGTTCAAGATGAACGCATTGCGCAATCATAGACTCATATTAATGGGTATCCGGTGAAAAAAAATGCATGCTTGTCAGATATCAATTCACATATTTTTCTTGATGTAATTCATTTTATTTTACACAGTTTTTTTTTTTCAAGATGAATGCGTTTCGTAATCATATTAACTGATATAAGACCGATCTAATATCTGATATGTTGATGACATTGACGGCTTGACGAGTTCAAGAATATGAACGGTTCCAATCATTGAAGTGGGCAAAAGGGCTCACAAATGGGCAAAACTGGACAGGAGCTGCTGCCTTTCAACTGTATTGTGGTTAGACTTAGAACTGCGTTGGATTGGCATTTCGTTTGACTAATTTCTGGGAGCAGAATGCAATCATCGCCCTATCAAGAACTATTTTGGGCTTCTTTTTTCATTTTATTTTTATTTTTGTTTTTATTTTTATTTTTTATCTTGATGCTTGAGACCAACTCCAACCAAAAGAAAAGAAAGTTTCTCCTTCCAGTCCAAATTGCTGTAGAACTGCGTATCCACGAACACTTACTGCAGAATTTCTTACCATGATGCACGACTAATCGACTATTCAAATTGACATCTTTGCATACAGACCATATGTGTCCGTATCTTTCATTCATAGTCATTGTTCGTCCTTTTTTTTTTTTTTGATCAGCAAAGAATAATCATTGTTCATCCTTTCTAAACAATGCCTCAATCGAAAGAAAACCCTGAAGTTTTATCTGGGCTATACATTAGGAATCTTCCCTTGCTGGTTACGAGGGAGTGTAAGCTCCCACAAGTACAATTGTATGGGAATTTTTGTTGTCATGATTTACTCTAGAGATAGGAACATGGAACAAGAGTTCCTCTAGAACGTGGTATAACTGGATAGGCAACGAGCGACGTTTTTGGATTTGAAGGCAAGTTGTCGAGTTAGAAGCCGTTTGGGTTTGGAGACGGTGAAGAAAATGATTTTGTGGCGGTGGGAGGGTTGTTTGACTATGACTCGGCCAATTTATCCGAGTTTTTGAACTGGCCGGGGTCGTTACATGTATAGAAAGGCCCAAGTCCTAATAGAATTTCATTTGGCCATTTTTGGGGGCCCTACAGGTTGGATAAAACTGATGCTACTATATTTAAGGAAAAGTAGGCTGTAAATTTTTAAGGAAAAGTGGAGTGGAAATATAGAAGTAGGATTCTAGAACATGGTATAACTGGATAGGCTTTCTTCAAATCATTTTGGTTGAGTGCAATAAGTTAGTCTGATGGCAGGTCTTTAAAAAATATAAAGTTCTGGGAATTTCAGGAATCGAACAAATTTTCAATCTTATGGAATGCACCTAATATGGTAAAGCTAGTCTTTCTGTACTTTTAACTTATCATCATTGTTGAATTTCAGGCTGTGAAAGGCTGCATATGGCTTTTTGAACAAGAGCAAGCGCTGGGCTTCAGCAGTGTTTCGACAAACATTCGAATGACGGTAATCAAGCTCAAATCTGGAGGCTTATGGGTCCATGCACCCATTGCTCCAACGAAGGAGTGCATTCAGGTCCTACTTTGTTCTCTAGTTCTAATCACGTAAATTTAATTTTGAACATCACCTAATCAAGCATTTGAGAAATACTTTTAAGACTTCAAACTTTATTTTAGAACCCAAAGGGAAGTTGAAGTCGCTCTTGCTTACGAGTTTGATGATAATATTAAAATCTTATAGAATTCTGGAATCCCGGTTGAAATCATGGGTGGCGAAGGGGGTGGATGACTTAGGTTAAACCAAATTTTGTTGATCAAGAACAACTTGAACTAGTTATATTTCCCATACATGCATGGAAAATATTATTTATACTGGTTCCCTGACGTTACTCTAGTCTGTTTCCTAGTATACCTGCACTGTGATTAGCACGTGGATCCTTATAGCAACTTCCCTCTTGCAGCTTGTAAAGGAGTTAGGAGCTCCTGTAGAATACATTGTCTTGCCTACGTTTGCATACGAGCATAAAATATTTGTTGGCCCATTCTCTAGAAAGTTCCCCAGGGCAAAGATATGGGTGGCGCCAAGGCAATGGAGCTGGCCTCTGAATTTGCCCATCGAATTGTTTGGAATTTTTCGTGCCAAAACGTTGAAAGATGGGGATTTGTCAACTCCCTGGGGTGATGAGATCGAACAGAAAGTTCTAAGCTCACCAGAAGTAGGTAAATATGAACTGCATTAGCTTATTTTTAAAATTCATCTTGCTTGATTACCGATTTCTTCTGGAAAATTTTATATTCAGGAATTGGGCCGTATGTGGAAGTGGCATTCTACCATAAGCGTTCAAGAACGTTATTAGTGACAGATGCTGTGATTTTTGTCCCACAGCAGCCACCCGAATGTATTAGCAAAGAATCCTTGCTGGCATCTGCAGAGAATGGCTTGGCTGTCAAATTACTGAGCAAAGGAAAGGAAGTACCTCAGGAACCAGTCATTGACAACAAGATGAACCGTCAAAAAGGTTAGTTTCAGTTTTAGCTATGCGATGAGTAAGGCATGTTTTGTTGCTGGACAGGATAAAGTGGGGACAGACTATTCTTGGCGTTCTTGCAGATTGGTGGAAGATTATTGTATGCTTGGTTATTTTGTTGTGGGTTTTAATTGTATCACATTACCCTAAATAGTGGACATTCAGTTCTATATAGGCATTTTGTCCAACCTTTCATGCATCCAAATGTTCGATAACAGGTCCTCGGATTAATAATCCAATTCCCTCCCTCATTCATCTACCAAATGTGCTGTGAGTTAATTTCAAAAGATGCTAATGCAATATGCAGGCGAGCATGTGCCATTGCGCTTGTGAGTTAAACTAGATTGTATTTTTGGTGCAGGGTGGGAGAGAATGGTTCTCCAGATTCTGTTCCTCGGTCCATCAAATCTTTTGGAACCGAATGCTAGTTTTGCTCAGATGTCACAGAAGCTGATTGTCTCACCCATTGTCAAGACCTTGGTGTTTAGTAAAGTTCCCGAAAAGGTGTGTAAACCACGTCGTTATAGATATTGCTTCGTCGGGCCAATCAGAGTTTCAGATGTTGTCCCTCCTATTTCTCCAAAATTTTCAGGTGAGGGACTGGATCGATAGCATATCTAGGGACTGGAGATTCAAGAGGATAATCCCTGCTCATTTTGCTGCCCCAGTAAATGCAAGCAGGTCTGATTTCTTGGCAGCATTTGCATTTCTCGATGATCTCTTGGGCGAACGATACGTTACTCGGCCTTCTCTCTCTCTTCTCTTCGCATCAATCATGGGTAAAGCTGTCAGTTACTTTCCCCCTGATGACATGAAGACCTTATCATCCCTTGACCAGTTTTTAGTTTCGGTTGGAGCCGTGAAGAAGACCGTCTCAGGTCGGAAAAGGTGACCAAACACGATACAATGAATCACTTATCACTGTAAGATTTTACATTCCAAATTTTGAGCATTGTCTATGTAGTGTCTCCATACGTTGAACTATAGCAGAAGACTAAGTTAATTATTAAATAAGTTGAGGATATAGATTCTAAAGGTCATTGACGAGTCTATTATTATAACGATCGATCTGAACTGTTAGGATTTCATATCTTACTAATTCCATCAGTGTCACTCAAATCAAAGATCGTAGAATATTAGAAACCACGTGATCAGAGACATTTAATACGTTTGGAGGAATTAAAGTCTTATAATGCACCACTCGAACACTACCCGAGGTATTTCTTCGTGATCAGAACCGTCTATCTTTTAAATATGATAGAGTAGAATTAGTAGATCATTCAAACCCAGAATTGTTTATCGAACACCCATAACTGCCTCATCGGAATAGTTTATTCATGCAAAAAATGATTAGACTCATCTATTTTTCTATATAAAAGTTTTCAATGAGGTAGTCGCGTGTGTTCGATCAATTTGAACTTTTGCATGAAGATTCATTCGACGAGTTCTGGAAGATGAATGGTTCGGATAATTGAGTAAAGAGGCAGATGTGTTGAACTACGCATTGCAGTATTCGAGTGTAGAACATCTATCCTTATGCAAATGTTTTGGCCAGTTGAAAAAAAAATGAGATGAAAACGAATAGGCTCTCGAGGAAATTTTTTTTCCCGACAAAATCAGTTAAGTTTGGCAAGGAATTTTTCTTTCCTCGGCAAGGAATTATTTCCTCACAAATTATGGAAAATTGGCGAGGAAATTGTTTTGCGCCACTTAAAAGTGCCTCATTAGCTACTTGATGAGGCAGTTTGTAAAATGCCCTTTAAAAAGTGCACAAAATTCCCTTGCTGATTTTTTTAAAAAAAAAGGTCGATGACAAAAACGTCATAGTTTTATATCTTCAAGCAAGTGTCCTATTAAATCTAACTTTTCGAGGCACTTTAAACCGCTCTATCAAATTACCATAAAAAAATTAAATATGTTAAATTTGGGGCCAATGCTGACTGCCGCAATAGGGAGAATCAAATAGGGCACTTTAGAAGGTGGTGCCACATTAATAACTTGAGAAGGCATTTTTGGAAAAATGCCATTTCAAAAGTGCCCATTTTGTTGTAGTGAATTAGTACTGAAAAAGCCTTGAAATGCCCAAACCAGTTTTTGGATCCTAATCGCCCAAGTATTTTTTTCCTGCGGCAAAAGAAATATATTAATCTTTGAAAGAGACTAAATGGATCAAGGACACAACAGCAAACTAGCAAAGCGCCACCCAAAACCAAAAATCAGGAAGATAACCCGCCAACCAATACAAAAAAGACCAAAGGATCGGGATGAAAAGCCTAGACCAAACACCCGAAGCACCACCAAACCACATAAACCAACTGAAAGACCTGAAAGTCCTGCGGAGAGCCACGCCGATCGAACTTAAGCAGAGCAGCATAAGACCGAAAAGGAAAGCCCAAAACCTGCAACAGCTAGAAGCAGAACCAACACCAACACCCAAGCTACTCCCCCGAACCAAGCAACTAGAAGAACTGATCAACAGAGAACCGCGCGAACGCTAAAACCCACAAAAACTGCACCGCCCTCGCAAAACCACGCATGGACGAAACCAAACAATCACCAAAGACTTAAAAGGATTCAAAGTACACCAAAGAAATAGAGGCATCGTCGCGTAAGTATTATTAGCGAAACAAACTATTACGATGGTAGAACGACAAAGACCTATGTGCTTGTACAGGAAATCCTACGAAGTAAACAAGTTGTTCATATCTATAAGCGCAATTGTTTCCCTACTGTCGTACACACACACACACACAATTTTTAGTTAGAAATAAAAATTTCCAACACGCTCCATAATCTCTATGGGAACAAGACTAAGCTTCGTGCGGAGAGAGGCGAATTGGAAGACCTTTCTCAGAACTAGGTAGGGGAATATAAAAAACCTTCTCATTAGGGATGGGTGCCAACCTCGTTGGGATGTATCCTGTTAGTATGCTTGGTGTTTTCCGGATTTTGTCAAAACCATTGGAGTCTGTATTGTTCTTTTTGCATTTGGGTTTGGGAGGGAGTTTTTATTTTATCTTGTCTATGAAGTAATGTTGAGAAGCTCATGCCTTGAAGGATGCTCGGATTTATATGAAAGAGGTATATGCATAAAATGCATTTAAGTGTAATATTTTCCATGCATCACTTCTAAGTTTTATGCCTAAACAACAATACAGTAACCAAGTTTTTAAATTCCATGGCATTAGTTCTCTTTGTTTGCTTTTGAGGGTGGTAAAATATTTTTTATAAGGCAATGAGAGGGTGCCCTAAAACAGAGAAAAATTGGCTTATATAGGTGCTAGTACGAGACCTAGAGCTAGCCAATAAGAAAGAGACACGTTGGGACGCAAGTACGTTATTGGGTCGCTCTTAGCTCGCGAGCTGGCGCCAGCGCGCTGCTGGGGTGCTCCGCAAGTGCCATTCAAACTCAGGAATTAAAATTAAATCAAAAATCAGAACACTTTGAATAGCGCTACTGGAGGGCTATAGCACTCTGGGCTCGTTTGGATGCGGGATAAGGATTGAGGGTATTATTTATGAAAGGGGAATAAAATAATGTTTATGGAGGGGAGATCAAATAGTAGTTGGTTTGGATGATGTATTAAAAATGGGAGGATAAAATAGTACTTGGTTTGGATGAGGGATAAAATGGGAAGATAAATTTATTTTGTAGTTGAAATGGAAGAAGAGAGGGTATTATTTCGAGGGTATTAGCAAATAACACCTCAAGCCCTAGGATAAAATTATCCCCCCTCAAGGGGTATTTGGGGTATTATAGAAGGGGGGATAAAGGAAGACCCCCTGTGTTTTTGGTTCCCAAACCATGAATTAAAGTGGGCCCCACAGTATTATAAGGGGATAATCGGATACCTCCTTCACAAGACCTCATCCAAACGAGCCCGTTATGATTGCTACCGTGCTACAAGGGGCGCTCCGCTAGCACAAGGTTCTGATCCTTTTTTATTGCCTTGGAAAATTTTTACTCTTTCAAACCAATGCCAGCCACCACTCATTGCCTTATAAAAATTATTTTACCACCCACAAAAGCAAACAAAGAGAACTAATGCCATGGAATTAAAAAACGTGGTTACTGTACTGTTGTTTAGGCATAAAACTTAGAAGTGATGCATGGAAAATATTACACTAAATGCATTTGATGCATATACCTTTTTCATATAAAATCTGAGCATCCTTCAAGGCATGAGCTTCTCAGCATTACTTCTTCATTCACCTAGTGGAGTGTCTAGACAAGATAAAATAAAAACTCCCTCCCAAACCCAAATGAAAAAAGAATAATTTAGACTCCAATGGTTTTGACAAATTCCGGAAAACGCCAAGCATACTAACAATCTCCCCCTTTGGCTTTACCGGGACAAAACCATTTAAACAATAAAAGTAATACTCCCTCCGTTTCTTTTTAAGTGTCCTGCTTGGTAATTCCAACTTATTAAAAAGACATCATCATTATACCTTTTACATTAACTTTTTCCTCCACTTTTCCTACTTACCCATCATCATTACACTTTTACTCACTAATTTTTCAAAATGGAATCTACTTTTAGGGATAAAATAGACAATGCACTAACTTTTACCCGCTAACTTTACAAAATGGACACTTATTAAGGGACAACCCAAAATGGAATACTAGACTCTAAATAAGGGATGAAGGGAGTACATGGAAACAAATCCAAACAAAAGTAATACATGGAAACAAATCCTACCAAGTTTGAACCAAGAAGAAAATATATTTTATTACTATATATATTTGAAGAATAATTATAAAGATTAAGAGGGAAAAAAAAAATTCAAAACGGCATCACAATGAATAAAAAGCAGCTCAAACCAATTTTACACCCCAATTACCTGACAATCATATGTAACTTTCCACCCAAAAAAGGAAATTAAGGAGAGAAGTTGATATTAATTCATTGCTGAGCAAAGACATGACACGAATTATATGTAATCTTACACTCCTATCAAATATGAACGTACTTGATGGTTGGAAAGATTTACACAAAAAGCACAATTTATATCACACTGGCACAGAAAATTACATTACACAGAGAGCAACGTCTCTTCCTGTCACACTCACTCTCAAGCTCATGAAAACCAACCAAACAACACACTTAAGGATGCTGATTTTGACGTGCGCTCTATTTTTGTACGCAGGCGCTCCATTTTTAACGTTAGAAGTGGAGCGTCTGTGTACAAAAGTAGAGCGCAAAAATCAATTTCTCATGCTTAAACATATTAATTTCGCACACCGTACCTCACATTCTCCCGATCGCTGATTTTCCCAAATAACCCAGAACCACCTCTTAATCTCTATGATCCCAATTATTCCTACTCTCAAACATACACCAAATACTTATAAACCAAGATTACAGTCGTAAAAGAACTAGGCTTCGTGGGGAAAGAGACGAATTGGAAGCCCTTTCTCAGGGCTAGCAAAGGGATTATAAACAATCTTCTCATCGTGAATCAATTTTTCCCACCTGAATCTCTTGACTAGGTGGTGCATGAACACGAGTATTTCCAATCGGGCGAAATCTTTTCCAGGGCACATCCTAGGTCCTCCGCCAAAAGGTACATACGTGTAAGGCGCTGGTCCGAGACCCTCGAATCGCGATGGATCAAACTTTTGTGGCTCGGGAAACAAATCATGATTTATATGGGTCGAGTATGCATTAAAATACATCTGCATATCAACAAGCAAAAACAAATAAGTCAGTTGCTTCTGATAATTTCCCAAAATCAGAATTTCAGAACCCAAAAATTCCTTTTTGAGAAGAAAAACACACATTGAAAAAATCGATAACATCTTTTAAAGCTTTTTCTTGAAATTGGTTTATTTCCATAAAGGTTACCAAGGGGAAAACAAAAAGAAGTTTGAATATGAGAATAATTAAGCTATGTTCGGATGAGACGGAAAATGAGACTAAGTTTTATCCAGATGGTTTCCACCTCATCCAAAAATAACCTTTTTAATAGATTTTCAAAAACAACAACCGAGCATGATATAGGTAACGAGTACAATGCTCAAATCAATAGTTATTGATCACTAAAACAATATATATGGAACATATGATCGATGAGTTGCTTTTTAGTACAAATTATGCTCTTACGTACCTTCCACCCCTTTGGAATGGAGAAACCGTTGTACGTAAAATCCATTAATGCTTCTCTGAAAGCACCTTGGTTAGGGGGTGCAAGTCTCATCACTTCACAAGCTACGTTCCATGAATATTTCATCTTTTGAATGTCCTCCCAGTTCAACAATTCACCTGGAGCTTTTGATTTCACAATCTCCAGTTGCTCTATTCATAGAAAAAAGGAAAACACACAAAACAAATTAACATTGAAGCCATACCCTGTGTAAATTATTACACATGCACAATTCACCTGGAACAAATTTTTTTTATTTTTTGATCGGCAAAAGAAAATTTTATTAAACTTGAAGAGGGTACATATATCGAGTAAAAGGGAAGGGAGAACCAGAAAGTTCAGCCCAACCTTACAAAGATAAACAATATTGATACTGATTTATCATGCATGTATCACCTTAGATGGTATTAGCCATAGCTTCTATTAATCATTCTAATCTAAGTCATATAACTAGTCCATTGCATCAGATTAGCCCTGACACCTAAGTGTGATATCGCTTAAAGGCCCTTTGGATTGAGGGTTTTGGCCAGTGAGAAAAGAAAAGAGTAGAACAGAGAAGAGATTGATCTGATCACCATTTGTTTGGATAAATGGATGAGAAATACTGATTAATATATGTAAATGCAAGACTTATTTATTTCTCACAGGAAATGATGAGATTTGGTGAGAAACCATAACCATTTCTTTTCTCATCAAATCACACAATCCATATTATACTACAAGAAAAAAAACAAAAAAAATGATGAGGAATATATTACCTTGATAAACTCCTTGGTAGACCTTAGGTAGCTCAGCAAGGTACTTGACAGTGCAAGTACAAACAGAGGTGATGTTGTCATGGCTAGCAACTAATAGTCCGAGCATCTTGCCGGCAATATCCTCCTCATGCATGAAGTTGCCGTTGTCATCGCTTGTCGAAATTATGTGCGACAAGATATCCTGAGTCGGTGATGCCCTTCCCTCAGCCAAATCTATCTTCCTCTTCTTGATAATCACCAAAAGTTCCTTCTTAACAAAACTAGAAGCCTTGATTGAACGATTCAATGGGGTTCCGGGTAAGTCTATGGGGATAGACACTACCCCCTTAAACAAAATCGCAAAAGGTTTTTCAAGTAGGGCAACAAGGTTTGGATCATCGATGCTCATCAACACGCGACAAGCAAGCGAAAAAGTGTAGTGCTTGGCAAGTGGTAAAACAACAACCTTGTCCTTTTTTTCCCAGTAGTTAACAAAGTAGGAGTGGGCGTTGGTATCCATTAAACCAATGTAGCCTTGCAACACCACTGGTTTGAGCAAATTTGGGAGGAATTTTCTGACCTTGAAGCCTTCTTCATCGGTAGAGGTTTGTGTAGTGGTTAGGAAGACTTTGTCGAGAGAACGAGGATACCATACCCGGACAAGCTTGTTCTCGTTGGAAAATAAGAATCGGTTTCCGTTTACTCCACAGAAAACAACTACGGGTGAGCCAAGAAGACTTGTTTTGAAAGCGTTGGAGGAGTACTTGGCTATGCGATCAAATATAAATTTCTCGGGGTGACCTTTCCAACCGATGGAGAGGAATTCAAGGGTTTCCCCAATCACCGGAAATCCGGTATTTCCAGGTGGAAGGTTTGCATTTCCACCCGACTTGTGGTTGTACAAGAAGTAGATGACAAGAAAAAGAAAGAAACCAAGGAGAGAGGCATAAAGGATTTCCATTGTAATTTCTTTTGGCTATTGGCAATGTTATACAGTATTTGTGTTTTTAATGAGGTGAGTTTCGAACTGCGAAGGGAGGTGTATTTATAGGCAGGAGGTGGTTGATTGATAAAGGAATAAACTGCGGATTTATATTTGTGTGTGGGGTTTTAATTCTTACAAAGCTCAAATAACTGCACGAGTTTAATTTGCAAGTTGTTTATCTAAGGAAAATGTTAAAACACAGATAGTGACCTGTCGTTGAGGTTTAAAAAGTGTATTGAAACATGTGAAAAATTAATAAAAATGTGTAAAAATGTCTTAAAAAGTATAAAAAGTGTACTGAAGTACTTTCTCTGTCCCTTTTTAAGTTTCTTGCTTTGTAACTCCAACTTATTAAAAAGATATTATCATTATACCTTTCACATCAACTTTTTCCTCCACTTTTCCTATTTATCCATCATCATTACACTTTTACTCACTAACTTTTCAAAATAGAATCTACTTTTAGGGACAAAATAGACAATGCACCAACTTTTATCCACTAACTTTACAAAATGGACACTTATTAAGAAACGATTCAAAATAGAATACTGGACTATTAATAAGAGATGGAGGGAGTATGTGTTTGTTTTAACTTAATGAAAGCCTAGCACTAGCAGACCGAGGGGGTGCAAGCGGGGGCCCCTGCACGCCTCCTATTTATCCCACTAGCTATGCTATATTTTCAGGTTAATTTGTAAAAGTTTTATAGGATTGGCCTCTACAAGTCTCTTGAATGAATTTTTATTTATTTAAAGTTTCTCTATATGTGTGAAAAACCTCCCTAAAATTTTAAATTATCGACCAATTTTTGATCAAGGTTATAAAATTAAATGTGATTATGTATATGTACACAATTTCATCTTCATCTCAGAACTAGTAATCAACAATATTTATATGATAGACTATATTTTTGTTATAAATGTAAAAATGAATGCATGAGATTCGGGCCCCTGCAGAGTATAAATTCGGAGTCTGCCATTGTAGCCTAATGAACAATCAATAGAAGGACCTTTTTCTTTTTCATACGGATCAATTTGAGAATGAAATTACTTATTGATGCGCATTGTGTACCTGCATATTGGATTTATCAATAAGTCTACAATCACACTCAAATTCACATCCACATACTTTGATGTAGCGTGTGGAACTCACACACTTGTGTGCGTAAGTGTGTGATTAGATGTGATGCATGTATTATATTCTATTACTATCTTGGAATTACTTTACAGCGGAGGAGGGATATCGACGATCCTAGCTGTCTGGTTTGTGGTTCTACCCGAGAATCTGTTGTTCATCTGCTTTGTAATTTCCCTTTAGTTGTTCAAGCGTGACATTTGTCGCCTTTACAAGTAAGTCTGGGGGCAGTACAAGTTAATTCTTTTTCTTCTTTTTGGGACTCTATGGGACTCTATGGAACTGTGGTGGCAGGATCAAAGTAATAAGGAATGGCGTATGTCTGTTGCTGCGGTCCTTATGTGGTATATTTGGAAGTGTCGAAATGGGGCTTTGTTTGAACATAAGCTAGCTCTTCCTGGGGTGGCGTGCAAGAGGGCAATGGAGTATTTGCAGGAGTTCTTGTTTGCAAACTCTTTGAATACTCTGAATATTGTTTCGTTCGGGGAGGGAGCTGCAAATTCGTGGATTAGGCCTCTAGATGGGATCTTGAAGATCAACGTGGACGGTTCATGGAAGAAAGACTTGGGGAAAGGAGGCTATGGTATTGTGGTTAGAGATTCTAGAGGTCTTTTTGTTGTTGCTTCTATGGGTTTTTCACAGTGATGTGCAAGTTCATCAGTTGCTGAAGCTCTAACAATTCGACAAGGTGTTCAGCTTGGATTCCAACTAGGATTGGGGTCTATTTTTGTGGAAAATGATGCTCAATTGCTGGTGAAGATGCTCAATGGTTAGGTTGCAACCAATCAAGAGGTGGAAGTGATCATTCATGATATTCAAGCTTTGAGCAAGAATTTTCAGTGCTACGGCTTTTCTTTTATTCGTAGGACTGGTAATAATGTTGCGCATGTGTTGGCGGGTAAGGGTTTGAGTGGTTCGGGGTATAGTCTTTTGACGGAATCCCCATCATTGTGGTTACTTGGTCCCCTTTCGAGGGACGGGTCTCCTGATGTATCGTTCTTGACATAATAATATATAACACTTGTTATCATCTTGTTCCGTTGACAATGTTAAAATAACTTATCGAACTTTCCTTTTGTGGTATGGATTAAGTATCCCCGGTTTTTCACTTAAATAAGGGCCAGGTTTTTTTTAATATTTTAATTCCCAATTTTATTTTAACCGGAATGAGCCAACTATTGCGAAGATTGCGTGTCTATCTTGATGCTCATCCTATGGGTCCACGTGCACCGAACACGTATTCGGACGTGTATCTGGACTTGTGCATCCTGGTCACAATATTTTTTTTTAATCGGCAAAGGCGGATACATCGAGAATGGTTGAAGTTAAGGGATTGGAAAATTCTATATTGCAAGGCCTTGTAAGATACCTTGTAGGACGCACACAGGTCATCGATCTTGACAATAAATAGTTGGATATAATCCGAGCTTTTACAAATCCTACATGTCCATTGTTTGACCGGATTGACCGCTCTATATGTGTAGAGCGGGAGGTACACTACAGCATCCCGGGTCCAAAGTTAAGCATATCACACTAGGAACATATATCCCAAGCAATTAAGTTGGCATCTATGACTAAGGAGATTATATGCTTATGCTGAGGAAAACAATACTCATTCCATTCTAAATTTTTGGTCCTTTATGATTTTACGTATAATTTTTAATTGTCCATATCTTTCAATACATATATATATATATATATATATATATTTTGTTTTTGAAAATATTATTTTATAGAAATAATTGAATCCTTTCGAATAAGATCCATATTACATATTTTAAACAATACACATTGAAAAATATAAGTCATTGAAAATTACACGTAAAATCGGCCGAGGGATCAAGAATTTGAGATGGAGGGATTATCAAATAATACAGTAGAATTTGGATGAGACCCAAAATAGTAAGATGAAAACATGGCCTAGCTCTAAACTACCTGCTAGACACTTCTTGAAATCTCCGATTGAATACCTCTTCAGATCATATTTCCCTTTTATCCAAAAGGCCACCACCCCTGTCTTCACAATATCCACATCCTCTTCTTCCTTTGAAATTTTGTTATTGATATGTGGTGTCATTATGTGCTTTCCGATTACTAATTTTTTTTATTTTTTTTGAAAAAAAAATAGGCTTCCATATCATTTTTTGTTGGTCGGCAAAAGAGAAATTTTATTCAAAACTCGAAGGGTATATCGATCAAGGGAAAGAGTAAGAATGCATCACTACTAGAAACATACATCCCAACGAGGTTGACACATATGTCCTAATACTATCATGTGCA
Source organism: Rhododendron mucronatum var. ripense (assembly GCA_019656295.1). Taxonomy (NCBI): domain Eukaryota; kingdom Viridiplantae; phylum Streptophyta; class Magnoliopsida; order Ericales; family Ericaceae; genus Rhododendron; species Rhododendron mucronatum. Next base: position 630,920 of record BPLT01000014.1, on the reverse strand, counting down.
TACCACAATCCTAGGCTTCCATAACATTAAGATCATAAAAAACCACGTAGAAATACCACAGAAGAAGCCCTGCGCTCCCCGCGCTAATGAGATAGTCTCGGAAGGACCAAAACCCTCCTACTTCTAGAGCTTGCAAGAACCTAATCTGTCTCCTCACCTCACATTTTGTGCTTTTCAAATTGACCAAATTAATGCATAAAAGCATACTTCCCAACTTTTTCATAAAAAGTGTTAGGAAACCTGACAAAAAAACATGAAATGAAACAAAAAAGAATGACTCAGATTCACAGCACTGTGAATTTGAGTCATTCATTTTTGTTTCATGGTATCTTGTCATGTTTTAATTTCTATCAACTTCTTTTTCAAACTTCTTCAAAAACCACCAATTCACCAGCATCTGCAGTGGTGCAGGCCCATGCCCAAGATATCTCCCACCATCTATCTTAGGGGGTGTTTTCGGTAATAAAAAATTTGTAAATTTTTATTTGTGGTGGAAAAGTTGTTAGGTGTTTTCGGTAGTGAATAAGTTGTTGATAGGTTTGTGAGTATAGTTACAATAGAAAAATAATTTTGTTGACAACTTTTTTGTTAGTGAAAACGAGATGGTAAAATACTAAAACTTTATTATTAGTAAAAACGAGATGGTAAAATTCGTTGAGTTTTTAGTGTTTTTTTTTTTTGTTTATAGTGAAAACACCCCCTTAGGAAAGCAGACCAAATAGACCATGCGAAGGGACAGTACAACACAAGGAGTATATTTCAATCACTATTCATGGCCACTGCTACTTTTTCCTAGCTTTACCGTCAGATTTCTTCCGCAAGCTTGGTTGATTATGATGGGGCCGGAAGCAGATTATAAGTCAGCCATTACTTTCTCTCTATCGAGCCGGAGTTCAGTGTTTTTTCAATCGCTCGCACATTTTTTTTTTGTCAATGTAGCAGCTTGCGCGTATCACGAGACTAAATCTCTACGGTCCTCACCAGCCTTTGCTAATCCAAAGGGGTTTTACACATGGGTGGGCCGAACAGTTTTTTCGCAGTGTAGGAAGTAGTCAAACCTGGGACTCAAGGAGGTAAGTCCCTCCGTATGTCCTGGCCAATCACCAACTGCACTACCCCTCGGGGTTCAATATCTCACATCTTGAAGACGGATTTCGAGGACCTGTTAAATATCCTTCCAAAAGAGTCTGCAAGAGCGCTTTTAGACAAGTAGATCTGCGTAGTGTCTCAAGATCCTCTGCAAAATTTGGAATCGTCTAGATCTGGACCGTACCGCTCCCTTAATTGGAGGCCAGAGGGTTCTTCTTGATGTTCTTCAACCCATTGCACCCCATTTCCTCACCCCATCCACATCAATGCTAGGAGTACTATCATCGCACCTCCACACCTAGTTTAATTATAATCTTCTGGTAGTACGTACTAATACACTCATGTTTTTAATTCTCATTCTATACTTCCGCTCTCAATTCTCAATCGATCGCTCTTACTAATTCTATAGTTTGTCGTAATATTTTGGTAATTAAGATGCTATTAGGCACACACATTTGCATTTCGTGACTTTGACCTGCCCTAGTCATACACCCTCTTAGACTGATTATCTTAGTTGCATGGTTTATGCGAAGAAGTAATAATTACAGTATGTGAGTTGGCGGTAGGAGTTATGCATAGGGGGGGAGATAGAGGCCAGGAGTTATGTGAAGAGGTACTTGTCTACTAATTAATTTCTTAGGAATTAGGATCATGGGTTAGTAATGAATGGTAATACTTCATGTATATAATCGATCAACAATATTAATGAATCCAAATGGGTTGGAGTCAAAAATTGTCTAAAGTTTTTTGACGTGTGCATGGAAAAGCCACGCGAAGAGGTAACGTCCTCGGCCTCGGCCTCTATGTGAACCGATCGGAGGTCTTCCTCGCTCGAAGTGGATTCGATCTTCTCTTTCTTGTTCTGTAATGTGTTTATTTATCACAGGAAGGCTTATATCAAAGTGGTATCAAATCCTTTGATTCATGAGATCACCTTACGGCCGCTACATGTCTTTGATGCACATCATGCACCATGCGGTACCCAACAAAGACCTTACAGGAGATGAAAGCAATTGTCCTCTTGAGAACATGATCAAAAGCAGCAAGAGATTCGATAAGACTCAAAATAAATTTACTATGCCAGTCAAAAGAGCGAGTACGCACGGCATCGTGATCGAGGTGATGAAAAGCTCCTCGAGGCAAATTAAACTCACAAAGAGTTCGCTGTTGCGTGGCCTGCGTGAAGAGAAAGCCATTCGCTCAGCGGAACGAGCGGTAGTTTGGAACAAGGGGTTCAGATTATAACAAAAATAATTTTGTGGGGCTCATAGACGGTGGTGGAAACCATGGGATTTCCACCCACGGTGGATAGAATTTACTCTCGTATATATATAACTATATCTATAAGGTCGGCTAAGAACCAACCAAAACAACGAAATAGAGAAAACTATAGGAAATATGCCACTGCCAAGTACACCAAACCATAAGTATTTTTGGGATCCTAATCGCATAAATATTTTTTTGAAATACCCAAACCAGTTTTTGGATCCTAATTGCATAAGTATTTTCTTTTCCGGGGCAAAAGAAATATACTAATCATTGAGTGAGAGTAGAAAGACTAAACGGATCAAGGGCGCTACAGCAAAGCGCCACCCTGTTTGTCTATTTTTGTGGATAGTCGATGATCGACTAAGGAATTATAGTGTGTGCTGGAAATGTGGTGTTTGTAGTGGTGGAGTTTGGTTCCTTGCTGTGTTTCAGGATTTCTCTGGAAGCAAACTTAATGAAATGAATGGAGATGAAAGAAGAATAACAAAACGAACTTTATTATTCCTCAAAGTAGAAGTCAGTCGACTGTGAGAACACAATCGAATGGACGGTTAAGTTACAAGCTACTCCTAGAGCGAGAAAAGTAAAGTACAGATAAAAAGTAGAAGCCTTTGGGCGATTGAGTGGGGGCTTAAATTGTCCTCAATTCTAGTATTTATAGTTTGCTTCTTCAATCTGAATTTTGAACTTGAACTTCCCTCCTTGAATTTGAATTGGGTAGTTATTCTTCTCGTCTTTTCTTGATCTCCCACGTTCTGGATGTGGTAGTTTTCCTTGTGCACTTTGTCTTCAACCGCCTTTGCCACAATCCAGATGAGTGGTACTTGTTCCTTGTTTACTTGCCACACGTCCCTGCCTATGATGCACGTTCTGCCCATTTGATACAATTGTAATCAAATTGGCTCATTAACCTATTGCCACGTGTCATTATTTAACACAGTCGATTATTGATGACCATCTTGCTAAAATATGGTGTAAACAATGCCCCCCCTATTTACCTGAGTTAAGGATTAACTTTGGTAAATATTTCTCTTCATTTTTAATCATCCCTCTGTCGATATCAACGGGTGGTAACCTTTTACGGTGTAAACATTTATGCCTCTCAACTCTCTTAGAGTTTTCGATAAATTTTACAGCAACCTTTTCACTTTGCGACAGGTACAATAAAGCCTTCATGGCTTAAAAACCACTGTCGAAAGCCATGTGCTGGCTTATTAGATGCAATACTCCCCCAGTCGAATTATTGCCTCTGTTGAAAAATCCTTGTCGATTAGCTTCCTTCAACCATGAGTCCATAGGAAAACAGGAAACAAAGAAGCATGGTTGACCACGAAACCGAACCAACCAATGAAGGAGTTTAAACAAAGATGCATTCAGTGAAGTCCCACTTCCCCTTAATAGGACAAGTGTCATGATTAGTGCCTTTGAAAGAGGGCTACGAACACCATGCCGAGAATACCCTCACGGAATTGGTAATCGATTAAACCATGCCGAGACTACCCTCACTGATCTTTCATAGTCGATCTAATATCCATGGCAAAACCAGCTGTTCAATCATGCATGTATACACTGCCACGCCCAAAATATGGATTTGCCATAATTAGCCATTTCTATTAGTCCTCGACGGTAAGTTTTCCGCCACCCAAAGATCAGTGATGGGACAAGTGGTATAAACCAATATTTGGTGCTTCCGACTAAAGTCAATACAAATGGCTTCGGAGAATCCATATCCCTCATAACACATGGTTACTGTTGATCAACAATTCACAGCCACAATTGGCTTGAACTCATACTCCATGGGTAAGTTTTCACTATTCTTAACCCGTATAGATGGAGTGGAATGATCATTTTCTATTTCGACCATTCATGGTCTAAATTGAAAAACTCTAGTCGATCGATTAGTTTTATGATTCGACTTGCTTTGAGTTTCAAACATTCGAGCCACTGAAGTTTTGTGATTGGCTCTTCTAGAAATAAGTTTGCCCCCCATGCAAACTAGATATCAAAAGAGGGTTATTTCTCATTTCAATCATCCTTATTAAAATCTGGATGAAGGAGACATAGATGCCAACACGGCCTTTCAAAATTTTCCAGTCGCCAATGATGAACCTTGGCCTCTTTGTTGAAAATCATAAACTGTGAAGGCCTTTAGGAACACAGGTGGCGTCCAAAATTATAAGTCTCTGCATGTCCATTATCGACTGCAAAGTGTTCAAAATCGACTGGACCAAGCAACCAAACCAATCATTGCCATATATCCAAAGATGAATTTCTGCCCCCCAAATTCATCATTGAAAGGAGGATTATTTCTCTTTCTATATTTTGCCTACCAAATTTGTTGGTGCCGTGTTTCCTCCATAAAAACCGTTCTTGTAGTTTTTGATTAGAGGCAAAAACCTTCAAAACTATTGTCATGGTTTTATAGTTCCTCTGTCGAATCTTTTTGCCGGAGGCAAGGACATCATCCAAACCTTTAATACAAGATTGAGAAACAATTCTGTTCCCCATTTGATATAAACCACCGAGAATTATTCCAAGAAGTAGCCAATGAATTAATGGCTTCTCTGCATGAATAAATCGTCGAAATCGTGCAAGGTTTTTCAGTCAAATTATTTTCATGATGCAACTCCTTTCGAGTTTCAATGCCAAAGCCATTTACTTCTTATGATATGGCTCTTTTGAAGATGAATTTTTGCCCCCCAAATCCATTGTCGAAAAGAGGGTCATTTCCCATTCCGTAATTTGAAAAACATGCTTTTCATCCTTATGAAATTCTGGATGAGAGGGATACAATTGCAGTAAAGCATTTCAAAAAAATTTTTTTTTATTTTTTTCGTAGCCTATGATGAATAACGGCCATTTTCATAGTTAAGCACTTAAAGACCGTGAATAATCTTCAACACCCATGAAAAATGGCATAAAGGATTGGTCTTCTATGTAATCAATTGATGCCAAAAATCCACAGATTGTCCCACTTAACAAGGGTTAATCTTCCGATTGGATGACATCCTTTAAACATATAAATTGGTGTAGCCTCTGTATTAGGCTAGAATTCTTCCATTTCTTATGAACCCTCTGATTTTGGTCGGTTGGCCATTAATTGGCCGTCTCACTTTCTGTCGCCCAAAATGATTTCAAAGTTGGCCAACAAATGGCCGTTATTTCATTTTCGCAAATTGTTCAAGCCTTACATGCATGGCTATCATTTTCACAATTGATCTTTGCCATTACTTCCGATTTAGTAATATGCGGACAAAACTATGGCCAATTTGGCCACTTATATTTGCCCAAAATTATAGAAAAGCAATGAACACTATTTACACCTCTTAACCAAAATTGGGCATATTTCAACCAAAACCAATACGGATACCAATACAGATAGCTTTTGAAAAATCTATACCTCTTACGAATACTATTGATCAACAATTGAACAAATGGTTTTGGGGCCCTTGTGGTTAACGTGTAGTGTGCCATAGGAGGCACATATTGGCTTTGACTAGTACCAAATCCAGGTGGTACATTGAAACCAATGGGAATGTTTCCATTTTGGTCATTACCATATTGACTTCCAATTCCATTACTTCCACTAGTATTTGGAACCGGTTGATAAAAATTTGCTGGCCTTGTTGGGCTAGGCCTTGGTTGATTGGTCCCTAATGGAATTCGATTCACTCCATCCAGAGGTTCAAAAGTAGGATTAGTATATACCTGTTGAGAATGCCCCCCAGGCATATCTAAAGTTTCTGGAGTTCTCCTGTCGTTAGGCAAACCATTGGAAGAAGGAATTTCTCCTTGACCTGGTGCAATCAACCTTCGTAATAGAGTTGAAAATTCTTGGGCTAAATCTTCTTGTGGATTTGCCACAACGTAAGTAAAAACTTGAATCAATTTCCTGACCTCGTGTGTCATTACTTCCAAATTAGTAAGAGCCCTCCTTCTAGCGCCAATTCTTGTTTGTCTATTTTTGTGGATAGTCGATGATCGACTAAGGAATTGTAGTGTGTGCTGGAAATGTGGTGTTTGTAGTGGTGGAGTTTGGTTCCTTGCCGTGTTTCAGGACTTCTCTGGAAGCAAGCTTAATGAAGTGAATGGAGATGAAAGAAGAATAACAAAACGGACTTTATTATTCCTCAAAGTAGAAGTCAGTCGACTGTGAGAACACAATCGAATGGACGGTTAAGTTACAAGCTACTCCTAGAGCGAGAAAAGTAAAGTACAGATAAAAAGTAGAAGCCTTTGGGCGATTGAGTGGGGGCTTAAATTGTCCTCAATTCTAGTATTTATAGTTTGCTTCTTCAATCTGAATTTTGAACTTGAACTTCCCTCCTTGAATTTGAATTGGGTAGTTATTCTTCTCGTCTTTTCTTGATCTCCCACGTTCTGGATGTGGTAGTTTTCCTTGTGCACTTTGTCTTCAACCGCCTTTGCCACAATCCAGATGAGTGGTACTTGTTCCTTGTTTACTTGCCACACGTCCCTGCCTATGATGCACGTTCTGCCCATTTGATACAATTGTAATCAAATTGGCTCATTAACCTATTGCCACGTGTCATTATTTAACACAGTCGATTATTGATGACCATCTTGCTAAAATATGGTGTAAACACACCCAAGACCCAAAAAATCAGGAAGATAAGATGCCAACCAATGCAACAAAAACTAAAGGAGGAAAAGCCCAGACCAAACACCCGAAACATCACCAAACCACATAAACCAACTGAAAGACCAGAAACGGAAGAGAAAGCCACACAGAGCCGCATAAAATCGAAAAGGAAAGCCCAAAACCCGCAACAGAAGAACAGCAGACACCAACACCCAAGCTACTTCCCCGAACCATGCAAGCAACTAGAAGAACTGAAAAGAGAACTGAACGCTAAAACCGACAAAAACTGCTCCACCCTCGCTAGACCGCGGACAAAACCAAACAAGCACCAAAGACTAAAAGGATTAAAACAACAAAGAAATAGAGGCACCATCGCATGGGTATTATTAGCAAAATTCTACTAACTATTACAATGTTAGAGCGACAAAGATCTACGTACCGCAAATGTTACAACATGTTCATATCTATAAGCACAGTCATATTGTATCACAACTGTCCAACACTCACACACACACACAAAATTTTGGTTAGAAATAAAATTTTCCAACACACTCCATAATCTCTATGGGAACAAGACTAAGCTTCGTGTGGAAAGAGGCGAATTGGAAGACCTTTCTCGGAAACTAGGTAGGGGAATATAAAAAACCTTCTTGTTAAAAGGTAAGAATGTGTAAGGACCAGGTCCAGAGCTCTCAAATCGCGATGGATCAAACTTTTTTGGCTCGGGAAAGAATATAATTCATGGTTTCTATCATGAGTCGAGTTTAGTTTAGTAGTCATGAATCACGACATTTGTGTATATACTTTGTTTTTTTTTTTTTGAACGATTTGTGTATATACTACATTAAGGATTAATGCAAATGAGGAAGTCAAGAAATGTTTAAAGTTACACACTATTGAGTTTCTTATTAATAATAGTTTTGCTATTTTTGCTCTGGTTGATTACTTATCAACCTTTTGGGCTCCTTCGCATATGATTGGCGCTAGGATAGGTGCCAATCTCCTTGGGATGTATCCCTAACGTTGTGATGCCATGTTTTGCTTGCTATATTTTTGTACTCTTCTCTCCTCTTAATAAAATTTTCTTCTTCACCGTTCAAAAAAAAAAAAATATTTTGCCACTTAAAAAAAAAAATTGTTTAAAGTTTCTTATTGTGAAGAAGAGGTCACGCTCACCTCTACCTGAACGATGTGAACCAATTGGAATTTCCCCCGCCCCCCTCGCAGTGGACTATATTCTCTTCTTTATTAATCTATTTCTTCCTTAATTTTATCACAGGAAGGCTCATATCAAGCACGTTGATTCTTGTAACAACCCGGATTTTCGACCCGATTTTTTTAAAATTTTAATAGAGTTAATATTATTAATAGCATTAATAATATCATTTAAAAAGTATTATTAGTATTATTTAATTCTTTTTCTTAATATAATTATCTATCTTATCCTTTTAATTTAATTTTTCTTTTCCTTCTTACTTTGCATGCAAGTAATTACATGCATGCACACTCCTCTTGCCTCTCACTCTCCTACTCGGTCTCTAACTCATCTCCCTGACTATATTTTCGTCCTATTAATCGTCCATCTCAAAATCCAATAATTTGAGTCCTTATTGAACTCAAATTTATCAACCTCTTCAAAATTTTCCTATATATATCCCATTAATCCGACCCTAGGGTTCATCACAATATTTTTCACGCCCTACCAGTCCAGAAAAGAGAGAAAATTCGGAGAGAAAGAAGCTCCAATCCATGGAGTTCTAGAGAGAGAAAGAAAGAGAGAGAAAAGTGGGTTTCATAGTTACGATCAACCGAAACCCGAATTGATCATTCTAATCCATCCCTACAACTCCGAGCATCCTTTAGCATCATCCAATTCGGCCCCAAGGTCCCCCCCTCGACCAAACCGAAGTCATCTTCTCCAAAATCCAAGTTTCGTTTTTGATTAAAATTGATCCAATTCGAGGTATTATAATCCATTCCAACCCTCCCTCTAAGTATATTAAGTGTTATTATGCTTAACTCCATGTCCCGAACGAACCCATGCATTGAAACCATGACGAAAAGACGAAAAAAACGAAATCTGGACCAGACCTTGCGGCCGCAACCTTAGAGCCGCAAGAACCAGTCGCGAGCTTGCGGCTAGGCCTCCCACCGCAAGGTCAAACGGTCAGACCTTGCGGTTTTCACTGTTTTGGTTCGAAACGACTTTGCGACCTCCCGAACACCGTTTTCAACCCCCGAACTATTTTTCCTAGACTTTTTACATCTCAAAGATCATAACTTGTTAAGGACATATTTTTTTTAAATTTAATTATCTATTTATTAGTTATTGTTCAACGTTCACAAACAAAAATTAGTTACGACCTTTCAACCAATGTTTTAACACTACAACTAATTTTTTTTAGACTCTTTACATCTCAATTACAATAACTTGTTAAATTAAATATTATTATTTATTAGTTATTTATTTAATTCACTATTTATTATTATTTTTAAAGTAATTCCAATCAAAATTACTTTACGACTTTATAAACATTATTATTAATGCTCGAATAATTTTATTTAAACTCCTCAATGTCCAAATATGAAATTTTGTCAGTCTCAACATCTATTTTTATAATTAATTATTTATTGTCTATTTACTTCACTTTCGGTCATTTTAATTAACGTTTTCATATAATTTAACTCTTCGACCATTCGAACCCAACTTTTGACATTCAACTGCTTGTATAGGACCTTTAGGACTCTTATTAGGATATGATTAATTATTCGAATATTTTTATCCAATTAATGCATTTAATTAGCTTTTAATTAATCTAATTAATTAGTAATTATTAATAAGAAGCTAGAAAATATTTTATTAAAATTTTTATAAAAGTTTTACTTTATTATTGACATTGTGGCCATACGAGAATAAGGGCAACGGCCCATTCATAAAAGGTTGTGTGATTGCACTGCTGGTTATTTGTTTTTATTATTATTTGATCTAATTGTATATTGCATCGATGCCTGATTTGAATGCTAGATTGGACCCTAGAAACAAGGGGTGGTTTGCAAATAGAGTTCATTTAGACAGTGCTAAGTAATGGATAAATTAGAAAGTTTATTTTTAGATCTGCCTGCAGGTAGGATGTTGAGATGCGATGAGTTGGATATGTTGAGTTGAAACTGGCAAAGTAAGCCCAGTAATGAATTGAAACTGGCAGGAGTCCAGTGATGATATAAAACCTGGCAAAGTAAGCCCAGTGATGTTTTCTGATGATAAAACCTGGCAAAGTAAGCCCAGTGATGTTTTACGATGATAAAACCTGACGGTTGGTCAGTGATGTTTTCTGATGATAAAACCTGGCAAAGTAAGCCCAGTGATGTTTTGATAAAATCTGGCGGGTAGTCCAGTGATGTTTTGATAAAACCTGGCGGGTAGCCCGGTGATGTTTTGATAAAACCTGGCGGGTAGTCCAGTGATGTTTTCTGATGATAAAACCTGGCAAAGTAAGCCCAGTGATGTTTTGATAAAATCTGACGGTTGGTCAGTGATGTTTTGCGATGATAAAACCTGACGGTTGGTCAGCGACGTTTTGCGATGATAAAACCTGACGGTTGGTCAGTGATGTTTTCTGATGATAAAACCTGGCAAAGTAAGCCCAGTGATGTTTTGATAAAATCTGGCAGGTGGTCCAGTGATATTTTGTGATGGTAGAATTGGTGGGAGCCTCGTGGTGATTTTGATGTGGTGATTAAGATGGGCAAACCCTAGTTACGGTCTGGGCATGACTAGATTTTCCTTGTTGTTAGACTATCGATCAATAATGAATAGATTTATGAGTATTTTACCTTCTTGCATTGATGATATATCGTTACCTACTAGCTGTAATGTAAGGAGGGGTGATTGGATTGGATTATATTACGGGGTGAACTTTTTCACTCAGGCACGGATTGTCTGGCATCCGTGTCAGATTTTGCAGAAAATCAAGTGCAGACTCAGGACCCTGAAGGAGGGCGATACTACCTAGAGATGAATTCAGATATGGAGACTGAGCCAGTATACGCTTGGGATCCTTATCAATCTTAGAAGACAGCTCTGTTATTTTGTTTAGATTATTACCAGAAAGACTATTTTCGGTATTTTCACAATGGTTTGTAATAGACGAATCTTTAGGATGAAGTATCTGTTTGGGATTTTGAATTTATTTTAATAAATTTCCAAAAATTAATATTTAATGCCTCTGATTTTATTCCCGAAAATCAGGGCGTTACAATTCTCGAGGTTTATCGCTTGATGTCTTGAAAGAGATTAATAATACATTAGTGAAGAACAAATTCAGCAACTAATCAGACTAATATCATGATTGGAAAGGGCTTTAAAGATTCTAAAAATAGCATGCTTTGTAGAAGATAGTTGAAAAAACTTAATTAATTTTAATAGGATTTGATTAATTTTTCCAGCGGACATGATCGATCGTAGATCTAACTTGCACACCAAAGAGTTCACCACAGATATATTAGAATAGAATTAACAAAAAGTCTAGGTACACAACAAGTTGAACCAGCCGACTTGCCAGAATTGAACCAGTCGACTTGCCCTTCATCAGGTTGAACCTCCACGTAAATCCTTTTCCTTTGCCATTTGAGAATTTCATTTTTTTAATTTTAGTTGCTCTGCAAAGAGATTTGATAATCTTTTTTTTTTTTTTTTTTTGGTGTGGTGGAAGGGTAAGTACTTCATAGATAAAAGAGATTGTCAGCTAGAGTGTGCATCTTATACAACTGGAAAAAGGCATATATTTAAGTAATCTTAACAATAGCAAGTAGTTGACATTAATTTGTATGGTGTGAACACAAGACAAAGGAGGAAGTATTGTATGCACCACCGACTTAAGAGGAGACGAAAGCAATTATTCTGAAAATGATCGAACAATTAAAACCGCGCAATTTATTAAGGGATTAAATTATCTAAGGAATTAACTTATTCCCACCGGTCAAATTAAGGAGTGCCGGGAGCGAGTATTGTATTAGGTGATCGAAGAAAAGCTCCTCAAGCGCACAGGCCGGCAAAGTCAACTCACAAAAAGTTGATTCTTTAGGTTCATTATATTGTTTAGTAGTACTCGATCGAGAATCTTGATGTCTTGAAAGCACTTGAAAGAGATTAATAGTATTAGTGAAGAACACATTCAGCAACAATTATCATGATTGAAAGCGCTTAAAATATACTAATAATAGCATCTTAATTTGTAGAAGATAGATTAAACAACTAACTATTTTTCCCCAGAGGACATGAGTAGATATGAATTGCACATCAAACAGTTGACCACAGATATTCTAGAATAGAATTAACAAAAAGTCTAGGTACACACAACAAGTCGAGCCAGTCGACTTGCCAGAATTGAACCAATGCAGTCATGTAAATCCTATTCCTTTCCCATTTGAGAATTTCATTTTTTAAGTTTAGTCGCTCAGCAAAGAGATTTGATAATAATTTTTTTTTTTTTTTTGGGTGCGGTGGGGGTAATTACTTCATTTGATAATCTTTTTTTTTTGCTTGTGCATCTAATACAACTGCAAAAGATATACAACTGCAAAAGATATATTTAACTATTATTATTATCATTACTATTATTAATTTATTTTTTTTGTAGTGTTTCCTAACATCAAGTGGTTGACATTTGTATGGCGTGAATGCAAGACAAATCAAGGAAGAAGTATTTTATGCTCCCCGATTTAAGAGGATACGTGAAGAAGTTAATCTCTTTGAAGGAGGAGAAATCTCCTAATCAATATACTAACATGCCGGTCAAAGGAGCGAGTATTGTATTAGGTGAAGAAAAGCTCCTCAAGCACAGGGCAGTTTTTGGCCTTTAGGGTTTTTGGATGCTGAGGGTTTGTTTGTGGTGTCTCCTTTGTTTTTGGTGTTTTGGTTGGTGTATCGCCTTCCTTCAATCTTGGGTGGTTTCTTGGCGATGTGCCCTTGATCCGTTTAATCTTTGTAATCTTTTATAAAGATTAATAAATTTCTTTTGCTGAGCAAAAAATAAGGCAATCCGATCGAGTTGCTTAATTCGAATTCATCCTCTAGACAAATTGAAGCAGTCAATATCACAGTTTGCATTATATCTTAATTTTGCTACAAGGATGATCGATCGTGATGGGGTTATATATGATTCTTTAGGTTCATTATTGATCTATCTTTATTCTAAAATGAGAGAGATGTATTTAATTAGGTCCTTCCTTAGTTTTTTTTTTCTTTTCGTCAGAATGGTATGGGATTTCATTCATACGAAATGAACATACATCAAACAACTAAAGAGGGTTATCTATCCCAAATAGAGACAATAATCAGAAGGTCTAGATTTAAAAGCTTTTAACTCTATAACCTCACAAACCAACACGTCGACGAATCCTTGATCATCAGCCAGCATCAACCTCCTAGACGAAACAAAGCTGGCATCGAAGATAGCCGGCAAACCCTAGCGACCAACGAACGAAACCCCAACAAAACTCATAGAAACAAACCAAAATAGCTTTATTTTTACCAAATCAGGGGAGACCAGAACTTGGAGATGATGACACCGAACTAAGCAAACCCAGCTGGGAGAAAGACTCACGGTAAGAAACCGGAGAGAAACGCTCCACAAAAGGAAGGAGAAGAACAAAACAAAGAAAATAAAACCCCCGTATTCGGTCTTCACAATCAGCTCCCACATGATCAACATATCTACCGATTGCCGTCAAAACATCTCTAAAGACGCCGAAAAACAACATTCTCGGAGAGCGGCGGTGGCCGAACCTAACTCGATCAGGGACATCCAAGAGGAAGAGGCCAGTGTGGGAGATGGAGAGGGAGGAGGTAGGAGAGATGGGGGGAGGGTGGAGGACAAGAGCCGGCCGCAACCCCCTCCCCCAAGTAGAATTAACCCTAGCTTCTGGAAAAGTTTGGTCCTTAATTCGTTATTTTAGTATTCATGAATCGTGACATATCTTGTATAGTACTGCATTAATGATTAATGCAAATGAGGAAGTCAAAAAGTGTTTAAATAAAGTTTCTTAATTATTGTGAAGAAGAAGAAGTCACGTTGACTTTCACATTTGTGATGTAATTAGAGGTCTCCCCTCATCGAAGTGGACTGCTCTCTTCTTTATTAATCTAATAATCAGATTACTATATATCATGATTTAAAGCGCTTTAAAAATACTAAACTAGTGGGACATGTTTTGTAGATGAGAGTTAAAAAAAACATATGCCTTGTTTGGAGCTTTGAAAATTTTTGAGTTTGATTTTTGGGTAATGAAGGAAAGATAAAATAAAGTAATGATTGAAGATAGGGGTAATGAGTGGAGAGAAATATAAAGAGAAACGAGAATAATGATTGGAGAGAGGAGAGAGAAATGAGAGTAATGATTGAAGGTAGAAATAATGAGTATTTTTTGAGTTAGAAATTTTTTTCCAAAGGACAGGAGTATATGTCAATGGCGGAGTTATTAATGAGCCCGGTGCTTTGTTTTTTTGTTGGAAATAATTTTTGCTTTGTTTCATAGGGTAATATGTCTTCTATTTGTTGGTTCAACGGTCATTTTGTCCGGGCCATTATATGTGCATCACGACAATTTTTCTTCTTGGTCCGGTCAGAGGTAGGCCATTCACACCGAGACTAGGGAATTCACAAAGAATTTATCTTTTACTGCTTGACTCCAAATTCATGGCTACCTTCTTGTATTTTGCGTGCATCGCGACAATTTTTCTCCCCGGTCCGGTCAAAGATAGGCCATTCACACCAAGACTAAGGAATTCACAAAGAATTTCTCTTTTACTGCCTGACTCCAAATTCATGGCTACCTTATTGTATTTCTGGACTAATATTTTTTTTTTTTTTGGTAATAGACGATTCATTAAAACAAATTAAGCGTTTACAAGTCTAGGGTATGCAACCCCTCTCAAATCCGCATACAATAATGTAGCAATACAACTTGGAATAAAAGGGTAGATATGAAAATTTCCCACCGACACTGGGGCATCATTTGCCAACGCATCCGCACAGTGATTTTATTTCATGTACATAAATTAATTATTGGGTAAGCTTTGAACACCAACATTTTATTGGTTGACTACTTAAAGCTCTCAATACCAACTTTTGCGTTCAGGAATCATATGTTTTGGGTAAGGTTTGAAAACTTCGTTCTTTCGTGGTAATACAATAGCTAAAGAACTAACAAATGCTCGTCCATGGAGCTATATATTGTGGGGCAGCCTTACCCCAATTTCTTTTCCTTTTGAGCAAACTAAATTATGGTAAATGATACTATGCGGTATTGAAACAATTATGAAGAATAATTATTCAATTTATTTAAATGATTCTGTAAAAACTTGAGTTACGCGATCTAGTTTTGAAAAATCACCAGACCAAAATTTCCTTCGTAGTTGGCCCCCTCTGACTTCGTTTCCTGGCTCCCCCACTAATCCAACTTGCCATCAAAGTGTTCAGTGGCGGATTCAGAAATTTTTGACAGATGGGTCACTCCTTTAAGAGCGACCTTATATGTTTCAAAGATGTGGGCTAACTCACATCAATTTTTATTATTTAATTAAAAAATGAGTGTATATATTCATCAAATATTTTTCTTGTTAGTGGTAGTTAATGTTGAGTTTGTAAAGAAAATATTAAAGAAAAATACATATTTTTTTAATTTTCGTGGAACTTAGAATTGTAGTAAATGATTTGTGTAGGAAATTACATTATTGTAAATGACTTTGTGGTACCAATGATAGATGAGATAGTTTACGTTTGGGTTTGGGGTCTGTACACTAAAATGGGTTTGAGGTCTGTACACCAAAAAAAAAACACATGAAGTGGTGTGTGTTTTAACCATTAAACACAAAAAAAATAGAGAATGTAGGCGCTAAGATTCGAACCTGAGTGTAGATTGTGGGGAAGCTGGGTCCTTCCGCTGGAACAACCAAGCACATGTGAAAATATTCGGGATATTTTATATATATTACAGACTTAGACTTGGGACCCTTCTTTGGGGCCCAATTTTCAGCTGGGTCACGTGACCCACCTGTGCTTACACTGGATCCGCCCCTGAAAGTGTTGGCCATTGATATCTTAGAATAGAATTGAACCAGCTGTCAACTTTCCCTTCGTCGAGTTCAACCTCCATGTAAATCCTTTTCCTTCTGCATTTGAGAATTGAATTTTTTAATTTTATTTCCTCAACAAAGAGGCTTACTAACTTTTTTTTTTTCAGGGGAAGGGTAAGTACTTTATTTATAAAACAGATTAGAACCTACTCTGTGTGTCTAATACAACTGATACAAGATATATTGCACACATGAAAGACAAATTAATAAGGCCTCGTGATGGGGTTATATATGATTCTTTAGGTTCATTATTGATCTATCTCTATTCTAAACTGCGAGAGATGTATTTAATTAGATCCTTCGTTATAACACTACAACAAATTACACAATTGCCGACTAAAATTCCCGACTAAAATAAATTTTGTCGGCAATTTTTTACCAATTACCGACTAAACATTCTTTAGTCGTTAGTGTTAGATTTTGGCCGACTAATAATAGATTTAGTCGGGAAAATATGCATTTTCACCAATTTAAAAAACCAATAAATGAAATACATTTCCCGACTAATTAATTCGGTTGGGATTTATATATTTTTGTCGACTAATAATAGTTTTTAGTCGGGAAAATATGCATTTTTCACCAATTTAAAAAATCAATAAATGAAAGAAATTTCCCTACTAATTAATTTGGTCGGGATTTATATTATTTGCTGACTAATGAAGGGTTTAGTCGGGAAAAATAAAATTTTTACAAATTTTAAAAATCAATAAACGAAAGACTCACGGTAAGAAACTGGAGAGAAACGCTCCACAAAAGGAAGGAGAAGAACAAACCAAAGAAAATAAAACCCCCGTATTCGGTCTTCACAATCAGCTCTTACATGATCAACATATCTACCGATTGCCGTCAAAACATCTCTGAAGACACCGAAAAACAACATTCTCAGAGAGCGGCGGTGGCCGAACCTAACTCGCTCAGGGACATCCAAGAGGAAGAGGCCAGTGTGGGAGATGGAGAGGGAGGAGGTAGGAGAGATGGGGGGAGGGGTGGAGGACAGGAGCCGGCTGCAACCCCCTCTCCCAAGTAGAACCCTAGCTTCTGGAAAAGTTTGGTCCTTAATTCGTTATTTTAGTATTCATGAATCGTGACATATCTTGAATAGTGCATTAATGATTAAGGCAAATGAGGAAGTCAAAAAGTGTTTAAATAAAGTTTCTTAATTATTGTGAAGAAGAAGAAGTCACGTTGACATTCACAATTGTGAAGTAATTAGAGGTCTCCCCTCATCGAAGTGGACTGCTCTCTTCTTTATTAATCTAATAATCAGATTACTATATATCATGATTTAAAGCGCTTTAAAAATACTAAAATAGTGGGGCATGTTTTGTAGATGAGAGTTAAAAAAAACTTATGCCTTGTTTGGATAATGCTTTGAAAATTTTTGAGTTTGATCTTTGGGTAATGAAGGAAAGAGAAAATAAAGTAATGATTGAAGATAAAGGTAATGAGTGGCGAGAAATATAAAGAGAAATGAGAATAATGATTGAAGAGAGGGGAGAGAAATGTGAGTAATGATTGAAAGTAGAGATAATTAGTATTTTTTGAGTTAGAAATTTTTTTCCAAAGGACATGAGTATATTAAGTCAGTGGCGGAATTACTAATGAGCCCGGTGTTTTGTTTTTTTGTTGGAAATAATTTTTGCTTTGCTTCGTCGGGTAATATGTCTTCTATTGTTGGTTCAACGATCATTTTGTTCAGGCCATTTTACGCGCATCACGACAATTTTTCTCCCCGGTCCGGTCAAAGGTAGGCCCTTTACACCGAGACTAGGGAATTCACAAAGAATTTCTCTTTTATTGCCCAGAAATGATTCGTGCACAGCTTGAGCCTTTTTCTCCAGCCTCGGGTCGCACAAAGATAATCGGAGCCGCTCATTTTGTTCAAAATACGTCGTTTAAGGTCTCTGCAAAAAATGAGCTTCGTTCGATATCGTTAGAGGCGTTAACAAAACACCCAAAATCCTAAATTCTGAAGTGATTTTGGGTGTTTTGTTAACGTCTCTAACGATATCGAACGAAGCTCATTTTTTGCAGAGACCTTAAATGACATATTTTGAACAAAATAAGCGGCTCCAATCGTCTTTGTACGACCCGAGGAGGGAGAAAAAGGCTGCTGTGCACAGCTTGCTGTGCACATAGCACGGCTCTTTATTGCCTGACTCCAAATTCATGGCTACCTTCTTGTATTTCTGGACTAATATTTTTTATTCACATAAATTTTATATTTCATGTACATAAATTAATTATTGGGTAAGCTTTGAACACCAACATTTTATTGGTCGAATACTTAAAGCTCTCAATACCAACTTTTGCGTTCAGGAATCATATGTTTTGGGTAAGGTTTGAAAACTTCATTCTTTCGAGCTAATATAATAGCTAAAGAACTAACAAATGCTCGTCCACGGAGCTATTTGGGGTAGCTCAGCCCCACCCCAATTTCTTTTCCTTTTGAGCAAACTAAATTTTGGTAAATTATACCATTCTGTAATGAAATAATTTTGAAGAATAATTATTCAATTTATAATTTAAATAATTTTGTAAAAACTTGAATGACTCGATTTAGTCTTAAAAAATCACCAAACCAAAATTTCCTTCGTAGTTGTCCCCCTCTGACTTCGTTTCCTGGCTCCCCCACTGATCTAACTTGCCACCGAAGTGTTGACCATTGATATCTTACAATAGAATTGAACCAGTCAACTTTCCCTTCGTCGAGTTCAACCTCCATGTAAATCCTTTTCCCTCTGCATTTGAGAATTGTATTTTTTAATTTTATTTCCTCAACAAAGAGACTCACTAACTTTTTTTTTTCAGTGGAAGGGTAAGTACTTTATTTATAAAACAGATTAGAACCTACTCTGTGTGTCTAATACAACTGATAAAAGATATATTACACACATGAAAGACAAATAAGGCCTCGTTCTAATAAGGTTTTTTTTAAATACTTATTTTTTGTTTTACGAGATATATCATTCTCTTACAATAGATCAGCTTTAATTACCAAAATAAATATTTATTTGAAAATAAACACTTATTTTAGTTAGTGAAACACACACACAAATCAAATAAATGATAGATGCAGCGATAACAAAGAAAAGAGATACCAAATTGTTGCTCTCCTTTCCATATTAAAATAGATAACAATTCTGAGCTTGCACAAACAGATTTACCTACCAAAAAAAAACACTGAACAAGTAATTTTATTTTTTGGTCAAATGTAGGTAGAACTGTGAGAACCCACCCTATGGCTGGGTAAGAGTCCCACACTGGGAATAAAGAGAAACATAAAAGTGGTTTATAAGGATTAGCCCATCAGCTGCTGTAGAACTTAAGATTAACTTGTTGAGCCATGTGATTAGGCGAATGGTCAACGGGTTAGCTGACGGCGGGTCGTTATAGTTGGTATCAGAGCACAATCCTGATCTACATGATGGGGGCAACCTCTAGAATCTGGTACGAGCACACTGATGTGCTGTACAGAGACCATGGCCACCAGGGGAAGATTGCTGGGCCAATGCAACGAAGACGTTGCATCATAAGGTGGGAAGATTGTGAGAACCCACCCTATGGCTGGGTAAGAGTCCCACATCGGGAATAAAGAGAAACATAAAAGTGATTTATAAGAATTCGCCCACCAGTTACTGTATAACTTGAGGTTAACCTTTTAAATCACGTGGTTAGACTAATGGTTAGCTGGTCGTTACAAGAACTTACACACCCTATATCTTGGGAGAAGATAGAGGGGACGTAGGTTATATGAAGCATCACAGAGTGGGATATAAACCACTACTATATATACAATATTACCTCGCCTACAATGAGGTTTTAACCCAAGCCCGGGTCTAAAGGAAGTACGGTAAATTGGGCTAGGGTCCGTTTTGAAGGTGGTTTTGGGTGTTTAGTCCAGCCCAATGTATAATAGTGGTGAAGGTCCATTAATGTAACATTTATGAGGTCTACAGTCCATTTTAAGACCAAAATGCCCTTATTGGCTTGTATATATAACGTGTTATTTTTAAATCCCTGGTTCAACACAACGCGAGCTTTATAGAGCGCCGTACTGGAGATACGTTTTCGTTTCTGGATCTCGAGCAGCACGATCACTCCCGGTGCGCCTCCCTCTCCCTCTCTCTCTCTCTCTCTTCTCTTGCGATCATAGCTCAGTTGTCTCGATCACAATTCAGTTCTAGATCACGATTACTTTAACGATCTGAATTCTGTTTTGCGATCACAATCACTTTCACGATCTCAATATCTTTTGTCTTCGGATTTTTTCTGTAATGATGTTTCTCTGTTGCTCTGTTCTTCTCTGTCTCAGTATGTGTTTTGATTTTTGCTGTGTTCTTCTATTTTTGTGTTTATAGAGTTTATTTACTGAGATAACGTTATCTATTGCTTTATTATGGTAGATACTAAGATTATTTTTTGTTGAGATAACATTATTTATTACTTTATTCTGGTAGATATAGAAATTATTGTTGCTGAGATATGTGTATTACTGTGAACTGAATTTGCTGAGATACTGTTATCTCTTTCTATTTTTGTTTATTAACTGAGATAGCATTATATCTATTTCTTTGTTCTGGTAGATACTGAGACTGTTTTTGTTAAGATAACATTATCTATTGCTTTGTTCTCGTAGATAGACTACTTTTTTTAGATATGTGTATCTGCTTTGTTTATTCTGATATAATGTTATCTGTTTGCAGACTGGACTGTTTTTTGAAATTGAAATGGATTCTTCTATTCTTCTATTGTGCAAATTTGGATCCTACAGTCTTGTTGTTAAGGTGACAGAAGGTTATCAATTTGAGGATCTTATTGGAAATATTTCTAACAAGTGGAATGGTTTGGTATCAATGAGGTTATTGTATTCTGTTTGTGATCATCTTAATATACTCCTTGATGATGATGATGAGTTTTTTTCTTTTTTTTCAAATTCGGAGAATGTTTATTCTGAGATAAAGTTATCTCTCTCTTTTATTTGTGAACTGTATTGACTGAGATATTGTTATCTCTTTCTAGTTTTGTGATTATTGGCTGAGATAGCATAATCTATTGCTTTATTTTGGTAAATACAGAGACTATTATTTTTAAGATACTGTTATCTCTTGCTTTATTCTGGTAGGTAGACACCGTTTTTATTGAGATACCATTATCTCTTACTTTGTTCTGGTAGATACAGAGACTGTTATTGCTGAGATACTGTTATCTGTTGTTTTTTGTGGTGTAGGATTGTTTCCGGTTGCTTATGGTGTTGTTGATTCTGAGACCGACGATAATTGGCTTTGGTTTTTGTTGAAGTTGAGATCTATTCTGTCAGCTCGTGAACTTACTTTTATAACGGATCGCCATACTGGTCTTGTGAAGCATGTGTCAGAGGTTTTCTCAAATGGATATCATTCTTATTATCTACAGCATTTGAAGAATAACTTGAGGGATAGGATGTCAGGAAGAGCACCTAATGGTTTTCGGGAACGAGTAGTGAGTCTCTTCAATGATTGTGCTCTTGCACCAACAATATTAGATTTTGAAAACTGTGTAAATGAATTGTTTGAGGTTGGTGGAGACCGAGCTAAGGAGTTTGTTACTTCCATTCCGTTGTATAATTGGGCGAATGCATATTTCCCAGGTAAACGATATGGGGAAATGACCTCAAATGTTGTGGAGTCTTTCAACAACTAGATTCTTGAAGCTCGTAAGTTGTTAGTCCTTAAATGTGTTGATACGATCAGGGTTTAAATCATGACTCAAATGTGTGAAAGGAAACAGTTATCAAGAAAGTTGAACAGTGTTTTGTGTCCTGAATATGATGCGAAAATGAGAGAGTTCTTTAATAAAGGACGGTCATGGATTGTGTTTGGATCAAGTGATGAGGTTTTTGAAGTGTCTTCATTACCAGCTGTTGTGGATGACATAAGAAACAAGACATGCACATGTTGTCGTTGGCAGCTTTATGGTTTTCCTTGTGTGCATGCATTCACAGCTCTTCAGAAGAATGGCATAGATGTATCTAATCATATTGATCCATTATACACTGCTGATGCTTTTCGACTCTCCTACGATTGTCCTATACATCATGTTCCTATTTCTACTCTTGGAGCTGCATAAGTGTCTGAAAATTCTGCTATTATTCTTCCTCTTATTCTTCCTCCTAAGACAAGGAGGCCACGTGGGAGACCCAAGGTTGCAAGAATCCGGTCAAGGGGTGAGAAGGTGAGGCAAATAAGGTGTGGCAGGTGCAAGAAGTTAGGAAGTCATAATAGGAAGAGATGTAAGGAAGCTTGCGATTGATTCATTGTGTTCTATTGTTGATTCATATTCATTGGACATTGAATGTTGTCTAAGATACTGTTATCTCTCTCTTTTTTTGGTTTTTACATAGCATGTTTAGGGTTTACGGTTTATGAGTTTAGGGTTCATAAAGAATGTTTTGTATGAGATAGCTTTATCGGTCACTTGGATCAAATAAAAAAAAAACTTTATCTGTCAATCTACTTTGTGAAATTTATTGTTTAAGATACTGTTATGTCTTTTAATTTTTGACAGTTATGGACATCTACTGATGTTGTCATACAATACAGCCCAGAATTTTTGGCAGTTAGCCACATCAATCTGTGTTCTTATCAAGATTCAGAGAACAATTTTTGACAGTTATGATCATCTACTGATGTTGTTGTCATACAACACAGCCCAACATTTTTGGTAGTTTACCACATCTATCTGTGTTCTTATCGAGATTCAGAGAACAATTTTTGACAGTTATGGTCATCTATTGATGTTGTTGTCATACAACACAGCCCAGAATTTTTGGCAGTTAACCACATCTATCTGTGTTCTTATCGAGATTCAGAGAACAATTTTTGACAGTTATGGTCATCTACTAATGTTGTTGTCATACAACACAGCCCAAAATTTTTGGCAGTTAACCACATTTATCTGTGTTCTTATCGAGATTCAGAGAACAATTTTTGACAATTATGGTCATCTACTGATGTTGTTGTCATACAACACAGCCCAGAATTTTTGACAGTTAACAACATCTATCTGTGTTCTTATCGAGATTCAGAGAACAATTTTTGACAGTTATGGTCATCTACTGATGTTGTTGTCATACAACACAGCCCAAAATTTTTGGCAGTTAACCACATCTATCTGTGTTCTTATCGAGATTCAGAGAACTATTTTTGACAGTTATGGTCATCTACTGATGTTGTTGTCATACTGTCCAGAATTCCACAGTTATTGTAATTCCATAAACCAACAAATCATGCGTCATTATACTCCAAGAAACATGTATAGTAAATTTCCAAAAGATCAACAATTTTGCATTAGACACCAAGAAACATGTACAGTAAATTCCAATGTTTTACTTCCCAACAAATCAACAGTTTAGCATTGGACACAAAGAAACCTGTACAACGACTAATTTTACTTTCCAACAGATCAATATTTTTGAATCAGACACCAAGAAACATGTACAGTAAATTTCAATTGTTTGGAGCTGATCAATTACATAAAATAAGACAAAACACAAGCATTTATACTATTCCCTCTTGTTAGACAAAATACTACAATTTACAGGATTTTGTCTATTGTTCAATCTTATTAGCCATTTGGTTGTCCTTCCACAGATCTTCTGTCCATGTTTTTTGGTCATCATTCAGAAATTTGTGAACCATATGTACTCTGAATTCTGCAACATCATGTGGTTGTAGTGTTTGTGGTATCTCCCTTTTCTCTGCCAATCGCTTAATGATGTAACACACAAATATACCACAATCAACACTGCACATATTCAAGTGAAAATAAGTTAGAGAGGAAAGAATGATGATCAGAGCTTAAGATAAAGCAACTTTGCTGGAAGTTTACGATGATTTATTTCCATCAATTCTTTACCTTTGTGTTTTGTCATGTCCTACACATATAAGGAGATAACCATAACTGTTAAAAATATAGTACAAATATGAAGTAAGCAAATAGACTACAAAAAATCTAAACTCTTTCCCAACAGATAACCATAACTGTTAAAAACAGAGTACAATACTAAGCAACCAAAATCAGAATACCATATCTTAAACACAAATAAAATTCAGAGCATTTATTTTGCACAGAATATGAGAGAACAAAAACACGAAACCCTAACTAACAGATTACAATAGCCTTAATCAGTACGAATACACTCCAAATGTAATGCAAAATGCTAATAAAACCCTAACCAACGGAGAACACAGTCACAGTTATGGTTATCTATTGAAGTTGCAGATAACTAAAATCCTAATCAACGGTCTACAAACCCTAATGCAACCATAATAAGAAGAACCGACAGATTTTAACTGGACTCCAAGATGCTTACCAAACCCTAAGAGCAGTAGAAACGAAATACAAAATCTAATCAATGACGAGCACTAGAAAACCTTAACGAAGACAAGAATGTGTAATATTTACTTACCAGTTCTGTTTGAAAATGATGAGGTAGATGATAACGACGACGACGAAACCAAACGAAGGCGGCGATGAAGGAAAACGAAAGTGGCGAAGGGGGTTTCTCTCTCTCTCTCTCTCTCTCTCTCGTACGTTCTCTCTTTCTCGCTCTTCTGGAAACGATCGACTGAAATGGGAGTATTTTTTCAGCCGCTTGTGTTTAAATGATGGGTATTGTTGGAAAAGTGGTGGAGAATGTACTGGAACCACTGTTAAAAGTTTTGGTGGACTAATTGCATGTTAAACCCTGTAGTATGTCCTTATCAACAAGGCTCCCAAGGAAGTAACCATCTGCGCTAGAACCCTTGGGAAGAAAGTGTATTTGATAATAGTGGTTTCAATACATTCAAAGGCAACATAAATTAACAGATTGTAATGTGCGGATCTCACAACTTCTTCATCACAAGATCAACTCCATGTTCGGGCTCGATGACCATATGAAATGCCGGCGAATGGACGTAATCTGGAGACAGAGTGAAGGAGAAGTTGGACAGAATCAGGGCAATCAGTAATTTGAGTTCGGCCAAGGCCAAGAACTGGCCGAGACACCCGCGCGGCCCGGCCCCAAACGGCATGTACAAATGAGGCAGCTTACATGCACCTGCAATACCATTCGCAAACCTTTCCGGTTTAAACTCGTACGAGTCAGGCCCCCAAAACTCGGGATCCGTTTGGAGTGCCACGATCGGGCACATTAGGTGAACGCCCTTGGGGACTTCGATGTCGCCGAATTTCATGTCTTTCAAGGCCTCCCTCGATATTGTAGCCACCGGAGGATAAAGGCGCAATGATTCATTCAGCACCATGGTTAGCTGCAGCAAATCATAGTATTTCATACTTTCATCAAGTAAACGGGACAGTAAGGAATCTGAGAAGCTCAATTCCTCTCTTTTTTGTTCTTTGTAACATTTTATTTATTTCCCTGTTTTCTTCATTTATTCTGTTCCGGATATTTAGGTTGATCGCTTATCAACCTCTATATTTTGTTTCTGCTCATGGGCTGTGAGTAGCATATGATTGTCGAGGATTGAGGTGCCAACCTAGTTGAGATGCTAATTTTTCGTTGTGAGGCTATGTGCTCTAGCCAGACTAGCTAGCCTCTTATTGTTGAACATCGCTCCGTAACTCTCTGTTTTGACTTATTAATAATAGTTGATCGTTTTTTTTTTTTTTCTGCTTAAAAGAAAAAACTTTGTGCGCGTAGCAGCATTGATCTCTCATGCATACACATACCTGTTTCATCTTACGAATCATGTCATAATCCGGAATTCGGCCGGCACAGATTTGAAGCACCTCGGCCCGGACGCGGCCTTGCCACTCTTGATTTGCAGCCAGCAGCATGAGACACCATTCGGCTGAAACTGCAGTGGTCTCGTACCTGCCTAAGTACATACTTTTGCAGTTGTCGACGACGAACCGTTCTGTTCCGTCTTGGCTCAGTTCGGTACTGTTTTTAGCACCTTCCAACAGCATTTGCAGCAAGTCATTCTCATCCCCGCCTGATTTTGTTCGCTCTTCCACCACATTTAGGATTAAGGTTCGAAGACCGTTTTCTAGTGCCCATGTTTCCCTATTCTGCTTGGTTGGAATATACCTGTAATAACGTAGGAATCGAACAGTTGTACATGTGAGAGGGTCTGTATGAGCGGTTTTAAACGCTATGAGCTCTCCGTAGGAAACATGCCTAAAAAAACAAAACAATTCAAAATGGTTTGAAAGGAGAGAAGAACAAAATTCTTCATAAAAGTCTCAAAGAATAAAACAAATAAAAATTACAGGACCATCAAAAAGAAGGTACTATGTGACGGTGTCCTAGGAACACCGAATATGTACTCTCATTCGATATGTATATATTGAACAAGAAAGGTATTTTTGTCTGATTCGTAACATTTTTCGTTGATACTTAACAGTCTTTTGACAGAAGGGTGATAATTGGTTAACGGTTATATGTGAGAGGGTCTGTATGAGCGATTTTAAACGTTATATATGGGGTCTCAGTAGGAAACATGCCTAAAAAAACAAAACAATTCAAAATGGTTTGAAAGGAAAGAGGAACAAAATTCTTTATAAAAGTCTCAAAGAATAAAACAAATAAAAATTAAAGGACTATAAAAAATAAAGATACTACGTGACGGTGTCTCAAGAACACCGAATATGTACTCTCTTCCCAATTCATATATACCTCGTGACGGGAACTGCGGAAGACAATGTCATATTGGATGTAGCCTTCTGTAGGGCTCTGATTTTGTTGAAAATTTCTTCCCCCCTCGAATAGTCGCTTCCGAAACAAGCTCTGGAAATGACATCCCCCGTGAAGCTTCGCATGTCGCGAGCGATGTTTATCGTTGTCATTCCTCCCCCGGTCTCGATTCTTCCCTTCCACGAGTTCAATATTATTACTGCAGACTCTGTAATCAGGTTCATCATTCCCTACAAGAATACATTAGTAGAAATGATAAGGCGGAGTTATTGGACTAACACAATTTGTTATTTGAATTTAATTAATTTGAAAGAAAACAACAGAGACTAAGAGAATACTTAATTTGGATTTTTTTTTTTTTTTAGTGAACTTCTTTATTTTTATAGCTTTGGATTGTACATTCTAGATTCCCCTTATCGCAGTTAATGCTTAATATAATTAAAATTGTCAGGAAAGTATAAAAAATTAAAAAAAAAACAAAGATAACCAAATGACCTTTTATTTGATCCGCAACCAAATGACCTAACATTAAAGAAACTACAAGTCTATGAGTACAACCAAATAACCTAATTAACATTAACATCTAACTTTGCTTCATAATCCAAACCTAGTTTATGAAGAAACGTTTGGATATTTCATGTATGCCTGGCCTTCACCAATTTCGCTTAGAGTTTATCTTTTTAAAGGAGCCATAAACAACCCATTTTGAATAAAATGAGCGGCTCGGATCAATTTTTTGGGACCCGAGATGGGTCAAAAACGCATATGTACGCGATGTACGTACCTATATATGTGTATGTACCTCTAGCAAAGCTGTTAAAAAAATTGGTTGATTAGAAAACTTAATTAGGTGTGAGATTTTTGAAAAGGGAAATGATATTGACACTCCAAAAATTGATGCATGCACTCCAAAATCAGTGTATCTCCAAAGCCACTTTCCTTTATTTTTTGGAGTGCCTGCATCAATTTTTGGAGTGTCAATATCATTTCCCTTTGAAAAAGAACAAGCTAATTAAACTATGTAGTTGATCATGCACACACCTTAACTTTGTCCAAGTAAAACTCAGGGGCTATAATTTTCCTCTGGTGTTTCCACAACGTCCCATTAGAAGTGACAACACCCTTGCCAAGCAGAGCCTCAAATTGCTGGTACGAAGGCTTCCCCAGCTCCAACATTGATGTGCATGTCGTTATCTCTCTCACTAAATCAGGCTGGCTGACAAGCACTATTTGTATGTATCCCAAAGAAAACACAAATACTTGACCTATATATCAATTAACCAATTAGTAAAGGAAATTGAAATCTACACTCCCTTTTTTGACATCTACACTCCTTTTTTTGTCTTCTAGCAAAAAAATTACATACACTTTCAACACTAAAATCCAAAAAAGGGAGTGTAGATGTTAAAAAGGGGAGTGTAGATTTCAATTTCCTTAGTAAAAATGAATTACCCGCCTGTTAGTACATCTCTCTATATGTAACATAGAAAGTGCAAATCACAATCAAGAATGCATGCAAGACATATACTTTTGAATTCAAGAGTCCTGGCCAACTGATTGTTCTGTAAAGTTAACCACTATAAAAAGATGTGTAATTTTGAATTCAAAAAATATAAAATTATTCTGCGGATAATTGTTAAAATTTCTTTGCATCAAATTAGTTATTTAAATTGTGGTGTGAAGGAATTTCAAAATGATGGACGAAAATATTTTATTTTTTCATCCAAAAATTACACACACACAGACACACCGATTAATATAAGTGTTTTATTCTATAGTTCAATCCCAATTCCATGCCTCATCTGTTGATGTATGGTTCCTTTACAATTTTTTTTTTTGAATCGGTAAAGAAAAGTTCCATTCATCATAAGGATAAATAATGAAATCAGTACATAAGAAAAGAAAAGCATTTGGGAGCCTCGAAGAGTTTATAATACCCTCCTACTATTACTAATCGCTAATTCTCAACCTACCAGAAAAGAAAGAAAATATAAAATAGATAACAACAAGAAATATAGTCGACAAGTTCCCAACTACCAATTATTAATTGATTGTAAATATTTAATTCTTGATTCTCTTTATTTCTAACTATCATGAAAAAGTAGCTTATTAATAGAACCATCTCAACAATACTAGTTGACAAGTTATTAACCAACAATTATTGTTTGCATGTGAATATTTAATTCTTGATGCTCTTTATTTCTAACTATCATGAAAAAAATAGCTTAAAAAGAAAGCCATTAATAGAACCATCTCAATTATTCCATTTTTTTAAGTGTTCAGTTTCATAATTCCAATTTATTAAAGAGACATTATTATTATACCTTTCACGTCAACTTTTATATCTACTTTCCAAAATTATATCCTCCACTTTTATTCATTAACTCTTTACCTATTAACTTTTCAACCGGACAAAAGGATAATTGTACAAACTTTTATCCATTAATTTTTTTAAAAAAATAGACACTCACAATTAAGGGACAGTCTGAAATGGAGTACTGGACTATTATTTGGGGACAGAACTTTTAAAAGTTATCTGAGAATTGTGCTAATTTTTAGATACTGTTTTTTTTTTTTTTTTGATAGTGTACACTATAAAATGGTTAATTTGGTAAAACATATGTAATCTTAGTACAATCTCGTTGTGGTTATCAGGAAAATAAAGTTATACGATTATGGATCTTTAGCAAGATTTCAGTCACGGGTTAATATCATGCTAAGATGGATGATGAGATTATTTCGATTTTGATCGGCAATTTTTTTTTATTAAAAATTTCACAAATGGTACATCCAGAAAGGAAATAAAAAAGGAGGACAAAACACTCGCTTCGTGATGATGAGATTACTGATAAGTGAAAGAAACACGAACCGTAAAGTTGACTCCATTTCTTGAGGAAGGGAAAGAGAGATGTGCTGCAATCGTGGGTGGTGGGGAGTAGTACTGCTGGGTTCTTGGGATCATGATTTTCCTCCTTTGATTTAGTCCCATGGCCGGCCTTCTTCATCTCCAGTATATTTCCAAGTATCAATGCTGGTGGCGGGCCGTCGATCCCCTGCTTCCTCAGCTTCGATTGGAGCCGCCGTGGCTCCGCCACCAACGTATTGTACAGCCGAAGGAATAACCCCAACACAGCCACTACTGCCACTGCTGCTATGGAAATAAACATCCTTACCAGTATATTAACCTCCATGTCCATTGCTTGCTTAGTTCCGCGCTGTTATATATATAGTCTTAGATATGACTCCCTGTGTCCTTAAATAAGAGTCCAATATTTTATTTTGGACTGTCTCTTAATAAATGTCTATTTTAAAAAGTTAATAGGTAAAAATTTATACATCATGAGGCACTATGGCCGGAGTTTTAAAACAATTAAAGTGGGGCGCTAACTATGAGTATTGAATCAACATCATGTGAACTTTGTTTTGTTTTTTGCCCAGCCGCCTCCAACCTTATCTCTCTCAATTTTAGCCACCACAACTCCTCCATCTTCTCCCTTCTCCTCCCCCCATGGGTTCCATATCCGTGTGTGGCGACGGGAGGAGGGTACTATGGTTCTACCAACTCCTTTTCTTTGTTTTTTTTCCCCCCCCCTTCCGTCTCTCCAGATCTACGACTTGTCGTCTGATCTGTGAGCGTTTTGTCTCTTGTTTTACGAGAGTTTTGTCTCTCGTTTAACGAGAGTTATTAATTTCGTCTTTAGATGGATTTTGTTTACAGATCGGGTTCTCTCAATCGAGTTTGCTTCACAACGATATCGGTGCTTCAGCGTTCTATTCCTACACGATATCTTGTGGCAGCTTGGCAGATTTGTAGTTCTTGAAAGTTCATTGATGCGTTCATACTTGGGTGGAGTGTATTTGATCGTCTGGGTATTTGGTGTCTTTTGCTTTTAACTTTGCACTTTTTCTCGTTTGAGACTCCTAATAAAATGTTAGACAGTTTAAAAGTCTCACTATTGCGTCAAGCCATGTCTGAGTTAGGATGAAAGATATTGATTACTTTGTGATTTACTTGTTTTGTATTTGTTAGACGATTTATTTGGTTTTGTCCAAGTTCTTTGTAATGATCTTCGTTTTGTAAGTGTCGCTGAGCGTTTATAAATATAATCTTTTCACTTTTGACAACAAAAAAAAAAAAAAAAGTCAACATCATGTGACAGGTGTTTTTTTTCTCTTCCTTTTGTTTTTGTTTCTCTCGATGAACCCTTCGTTGAGTAATAAATAATTTTTTTCCGATCAAAAAACTAGAAGTATTGAACCATGGAGCTTAAGGTCCTTACTCCTTAGTGAAAGTCTTCTTCACTAAGCTACAAAAACTATATAGTTGTAATGTTGTTGGATTGTGTATTTGTTATAGTTTTTTTAATTTGTTACCCTAACGCAAAGGTTTGTGGAGCTTATTCCCGAGCCAGCCCTGTTCATGAACGAATCACGGTCCAACAAAATAGAGAACCACTCTGTACCACTCCTCCTAACTTCTATCAGTAACACGACATCAACACATATCTAATAAAACAATGAACCTAAAGAATCCTATTTCCTCAAAATTAAAGGACTATCAAAAAGAAAGATACTACGTGACGGTGTACCAAGAACACCGAATATGTACTCTCTTCCCATTTCATATATACCTCGTGACGGGAACTGCGGAAGACAATGTCATATTGGATGTAGCCTTCTGTAGGGCTCTGATTCTGTTGAAAATTTCTTCCCCCTTCGAATAGTCGCTTCCGAAACAAGCTCTGGAAATGACATCCCCCGTGAAGCTTCGCATGTCGCGAGCGATGTTTATCGTTGCCATTCCTCCCCCGGTTTCGGCTCTTCCCTTCCACGAGTTCAAGATTATCACTGCAGACTCTGTAATCAGGTTCATCATTCCCTACAAGAATACATTAGTAGAAATGATAAGGCGGAGTTTTTGGACTAACACAATTTGTTATTTGAATTTAATTAATTTGAAAGAAAACAATAGAGACTAAGAGAATACTAAATTTCAATTATTTTTGTTTTTAGTGAATTTTTATTTTTTATTTTTATAGCTTTGGATCGTACATTCTAGATTCCCCTTATCGCGGTTAATACTTAATATAATAAAAATTGTCAGGAAAATATAAAAAATTTAAAAAAGACAAAGATAACCAAATATCTTTTTTTTGGGATCCGCAACCAAATGACCAAACATTAAAGAAACGACAAGTCTATGAGTACATACACAAGTCTTTGAGTACAACTAAATGACTTAATTAACATTAAACATCTAACTTTGCTTTATAATCCAGACCTTATTTATGAAGAAACGTTTGGATATTTCATGTATGCCTGGCCTTCACCATTTTTGCTTAGAGTTTAATTTTTTACAGGAGCCATAAACAACCCATTTTTAACAAAATGAGCGGCTCAGATCAATTTTTTGGGATCTAAGATGGGTCAAAAACACATATGTACGCGATGTACGTACCTATATATGTGTATGTACCTCTATCAAAGCTGTTAAAGGAATTGGTTGATTAGAAAACTTAATTAGGTGTGAGATTTTTGGAAAGGGAAATGATATTGGCACTCTAAAAATTAATGCATGCATTCCAAAATCAGTGTATCTCCAAAGCCACTTTCCTTTGTGTTTTTGGAGTGCTTACATTAATTTTTGGAGTGTCAATATCATTTCCCTTTAAAAAAGAACAAGCTAATTAAAGTATGTAGTTGATCATGCACACACCTTAACTTTGTCCAAGTAAAACTCAGGGGCTATAATTTTCCTCTGGTGTTTCCACAACGTCCCATTAGAAGTGACAACACCCTTGCCAAGCAGAGCCTCAAATTGCTGGTACGAAGGCTTCCCCAACTCCAACATTGATGTGCATGTCGTTATCTCTCTCACTAAATCAGGCTGGCTGACAAGCACTATTTGTATGTATCCCAAAGAAAACACAAATACTTGACCTATATATCAATTAACCAATTAGTGAAAATGAATTACCAGCCGGTCAATACATCTCTCTATATGTAACAGAACAATATACGTGTGTGTGTATATATATATATACACACACACTGCGGAGTAATCGGCCAAACCGACAAACCCAAAAAGTGCGAATCACAATCAAGAATATGAAGAATGAAATATAGATAAAGTAGTTGAAACTCTTTACATCATTAATTACCATAATACCCCTGTTAAGGGTTTAATTAGGAGCACTTGCCCCAGGGCTCTGGCCGTGGGAGTTGCCCTTGGGACCTGATTGGGCAGGTCGTACCTTTTT
Organism: Rhododendron mucronatum var. ripense; assembly: GCA_019656295.1. NCBI lineage: Eukaryota > Viridiplantae > Streptophyta > Magnoliopsida > Ericales > Ericaceae > Rhododendron > Rhododendron mucronatum. The sequence goes on along the minus strand of BPLT01000014.1, from coordinate 597,882 downwards.
TTTTTTTTTATCCGCGGCAGGTCGTATCTCGAATAGTTCGCAAAGTATAAATTAGACCGAATCACGCTTCACAAATCCAACATCTCCGAATACATGTACCACAACGAGAGCACTGTATGTATAATGGTAATGTAAATGACTTGCACATGATAGAAAAATAGAAGAATCGTCAGTTGGGGACCTAGCCTAAAGCTTAGGGTGGAGGCAGGGGCAAACACATTTAGGGGCACATTGTTTGTTCTGTTAAGTTTGCTTAACCAAGGGTGTCAATTTTACTCTTTGGAGTATTATCTTCAATTTATTATTGTTGGATGTAATCCTAATTAATTCTTTTTGTCTTTCTCTTTTCAGCCATATTCTATGTCCTCGATCAATTTCTTGTTGAGGCTTGTATTTGGCTTCCTAAACTCTCGATGTACTATTTGTCGAGTTTCATAATAAATTTTGTTGTTGATAAAAAATTAAAAAAACTACCAATTATTGATTGTAAATATTTAATTCTTGATTCTCTTTATTTCTAACTTTCATGAAAAAGTAGCTTATTAATGGAACCATCTCAACGATACCAGTTGACAAGTTATTAACCATTAATTATTGATTGCAGGTGAATATTTAATTCTTGATGCTCTTTATTTCTAACCATCATGAAAAAAATAGCTTAAAAAGAAAGCCATTAATAGAACAACCTCAATTATACTCCCTCTATCCACTTTTAAGTGCACGTCTAGTTTCATAATTCCAGTTTATTAAAGAGGCCTTATTATTATAACTTTTACATCTATTTTTCAAAATTATCCTCCACTTTTACTCATTAAATTTTCAAAAGGACAAAATGATAATTGTACAAACTTTTATCCATTAATTTTTTTAAAAATAGACATTAAGGGACAGTTCGAAATGGAGTACTGGACCATTATTTGGGGACGGAACTTTTAAAATTTATCTGAGAATTGTGCTAATTTTTAGATACTTTATATATATATATATATATATATATATATATATATATATATAACTGCTCGTATGAAGCCCTTCCCGGTCATTTTTTTTGCTGATTTCTCGCGGGTACCCTTAAAATCACGTTCTGCACACATTGAGCGGTTCGGATTTTCAAAATTTGATCGGGATATGAAAGTCCCTCGTTTTAAAAAAATGAGGGATCCCTCACTTGAAAATTCCTCTCTCTCTCTCTCTATATATATATATATATATATATATATATATATAGTCTTTTTTTCATTGTACAACAAACAATTTACAAAAATCATAGGATTCGTTTTTTTTATTCATGAAAACTATCTAGAAAAAAAATTAGAGAGAATAATTTCGACCTTATCAACGGATAATGAAAGAACAAAATCAGGGTAAATACCAATACCAAAAAAAAAAAAACGAAAACATGGATACTAAAAATCCAATTAGTTGTGTTCCTGGCGATTCTGGTATTGAAGAAAAAAAAGAAGGAAAACTTCTTCAACAAATTGATGCTATTTTGGATAACACAAAAAAGAAAACATATTGCGGTTACTTTGCAACTCCATATAACTAAAAAATAGCTCTTTTTAAAAAGCATAAAAGTGTCTTAAGCGTCATTTTTGTCACTTCTTCCTATAGTGATAAAAAAATTGTATAGTCCTATTCCTGGGTGTTATATATATATATATATATATATATATATATATATATATATATATATACATACACACACACTCTCTCTCTAAAATGGTTTGGTAAAACATATGTAACCTTAGTACAATCTTGTTTTGGTTATCAGGAAAATAAAGTTATACGATTATCGTTAGCAATATTTCCGTCACGGGTTAATATCATGCTACGATGGATGATGAGAATATATATATTTTTTTATCAGCAAAATATTTTTATTAAAAACTTGACAAAGGATATATCGAGAAAGGAAAAAAATATAGAACACCCGCTTCGTGATGATGAGATTACTGATAAGTGAAAGAAACACGAACCGTAAACTTGACTCCATTTCTTGAGGAAGGGAAAGAGAGATGTGCTGCAATCGTGGGTGGTGGGGAGTACTAGTGTTGGGTTCTTGGGATCATTTTCCTCCTTCGTTTTAGTCCCATGGCCGGCCTTCTTCATCTCCAGTATATTTCCAAGTATCAACGCCGGCGGCGGGCCATCAATCCCCTGCTTCCTCAGCTTCGATTGGAGCCGCCGTGGCTCCGCCACCAACGTATTGTACAGCCGTAGGAATAACCCCAACACAGCCACTACTGCTATGGAAATGAACATCCTTACCAGTATATGAACCTCCATGTCCATTGCTTGCTTAATTCCCCCACTGTTATATATATAGTCTTAGATAATACTCCCTCGGCCCCAAAGGAGAGTCCAGTATTTTATATTGAATTGTCTCTTAATAATTATCCATTTTAAAAAGTTAATTGGTAAAATTCTGTACAATTATCAGTTTATCCTTTTGAAAAGTTAATGTTAATGGATAAAGTTGGAGGATAATTGTGAAAAATGGAGGTAAAAAAGTTGATGTTGTCTAATGATGATATTTTCTTAATAAGTTAGAATTAAGAAGATGTGTACTTAAAAAGTAAAAATGGGAATATAGGACTTTTATTTGGAGACGGAGAGAGAAAAATTTTATGTTCTCAAATACGATCTAAATTTTTGGTATCTATTTAATTATTTCAATCAAAATCAATGCAGAAGTACTAACATTTAAATGAAAGATATATATAAAAAAAAAATAGAGTATGCCACTAAATTTTAATCGCTTAGATAGAATCTAAAACAATTAACTCAACATCATGAGGCACTATGGCAGGAGTTTTAAAACAATTAAAGCGGGGCGCTAACTATGAGTATTGAATCAACATTGTGGCAGGTGTTTTTTCTCTTCTTTTTGTTTTTTTTTTTCCCTCGATGGACCCTTTATTGAGTAATAAATAATTTTTTTGTCGATTAAAAAAAAAACTATAAATATTGAACCATGGAGCTTAAGGTCCTTTCTCCTTAGTGAAAGTGTTTTCACTAAGCTACAAAAACTATATAGTTGTAATGTTGTTGGATTGTGTATTTGTTATAGTTTTTTCGGGAAATTCCTCGCCGGTCCTATTTTTTTTGTTGTCCCATTTAGGCCCTTTTTAAATATGCTTTTACAATTTTGCCTTTTTGCAAAATTTTTATTTTTTCTATTTACAGAATTTTTGGAGGTGTGAATTCTAGAGGTGCCGTTCAAAAAATAAATAAAAAATTCTAGAGGTGTGAATTCACACCCCAAAATAGTGCCGGGTCTGCAAATTCACACCACACAACTTTTCCGAATTCATTTTGGGAATGAATTCACATCTCCAAATAAAGAATTCACACTTGTTTTAACAGTTTACAAAATTTGTAATTCAAGCAAAAGTATAATAGTCAAGGCTCCGTTTATTTCGATGTAAAATGTTTTACAATGTAAAATATTTTCTATGTAAAATATTTTTTCAGAAAACAAACTTTAAATTCTTATTTTTTGATGTTTGGTTGACACTTAAAAATATTTTTAGAAATTAACAAAATAGTATAAAGAGAGGGAGGGGCTTAAACAGAGGAGAGACATGGGATTATTGGAATTGAACATGGGTTAGGACTCATGATCGAGGAAACTGAGCAGAGAGAATTGCAGTAGAAGGCAACGAGTTCATTTTGGAAAATAACTTATGGAAGATTTTAAGGTAAGTCATTTTCATCCAATTGATGTAAAATGTTTTTCTCATTTCTTACACAACCAAACACCGAAAAATAGGAAAAACATTTTACCGGAAAATATTTGGCGTCTAAACAAACGGAACCCAAATTAAAAAACAAGCGGACTTTGCAAAAAAAAAAAAAACCAAAAAGAATTTACGAGAATAAAAACTCAAATTGAAAAAACTTTAAAAAGGCACTACTGTACAAGCCTACAAGGTTTGTGTGTGTGTGGGGGGGGGGGGGCGGGGTTGAAAAAGACACACACTCAACAAAAATCTATAATCAAGTTCTCGTCGGCGAACTTGAACCAGAGAGATCAAACCAAATCCCTGGCGCGGGCGTTTTTTTTTTTAAAGAAGTTCTCGTCAGCGAACTTGGATCTTACATGCAGGGACGGAACCAGGATTTTTTAAACGTGGGGGCCGAACTATGAACAACAAATTTTGAAATTTCAAGGCTTAGGAATTTGATAGTTTATTTGGTTCGGGTTTTCAAGGGGATTTTTTTGGGGTAATGAGTGGAGAGAGATAGAAAGAAATGAGAGTAATAATTGGAAAAAAAATTGATTAGAGACAATGCGTAGAGAGAGAAGTTGGATTTTGGGATCCAAAACAAACATAGTCTAAAGTATTTAATTGTTCAAATAACACCAATACAAAAAATATAGATATATAGTTGCTCTTACCAAACAAAAAATAAATAATCTTAATATTATTCTAAAAAAAAAATACTCTGAAACCACGCGGGGGCCGTGGCCCCCATAAGCCTCCTACACGGCTCCGTCTCTGCTTACATGGACTCGCTGTCGGCGTCCCGATCATCAGCAATGCCATTGTTGCCATCCTCGAGGTCGGTGTAGGCGATCTTGGACCAGGAGCTAGAGTTTCAAAGAAATTTTTTATCGATATGGAAAGATGATGAAGAAGTACGTACATATGGAGGGCTAGAGTGTAAAACCATCACCACGCAAAAATAGTATTCCAATTATGTTGACACCCTACCCAGCGACATTGATCTACTACTCACCCAAGAGTTGATAAGAAATTAACCCAGAACAAAACAAAATTCAGGTAAAATAGAGAAGGAGGGGGACAGAACACCCCAACATTCAGTTCCACAACCCTGCGAAGAGGGGGAAGCATACACCCCAAAGTTGAACCTTTCAGTCATCGGTTGGTAAAAAAATTCATTGGCATGCGGTACCATGTGGTGCTCAGTTAGCACATCCAAGCAGTGTATTTTTGGATGGCTCGGATTTGGAGAGAGAAAAAGGAAATAGAAAGTATTGGGGGTGAGAAGAAAAAGAGTTTCAATTCGTGCCGTCCAAAAGTGTATTGGACGGCTTGGATGTGCCGAACGGATACCATGTGGGATATACTTACCCGGGACCGAAAAATTTCTCGGTTGATTGAGTTTGTTATCCAACAGTAACTGGAGATCAATTAAGGGCAATGATTGAAGCCCTTAGTCACAAATCATCTTGAGATCAACAGATTTTCTGATCATAATCATCTTCCAAAAATGTCTAATCATGCAAATTGCGAGTTGACCGTTTTACAAATCATAAAATAAAAAGAATCCCTCTTGCCACTTAACGCAGACAAGTGAATGTGTTGAATCTCTTATTATGTGGGTTTTAGATCCACATAGGATGTTTGGGTTTCGGCTTTTATAGTTGGGCTTGTCCCAAAAAATCGTCATTTTAGGGTAATTATTTCTGATGGTCTTACATACTGACATAGAGTCATTAATTGTGGAGTTTCACTACAACAAGATAATTCAGAAAAATATAAGATAACCGAAGGGGAATTTAATTAGCCATCCTTTTTACCCAACTTGTTTAGGTGTTCATCCGTATGTGTTTAAATACTTATCTTTTCATCCTCAAATTTAATTAAATCCTAAACTACCCTTTCTTGTTCCTAATTTTTCAAATCTCTCTCTCTCTCTCTCTCTCTCTCTCTCTCTCTCTCTCTCTCTCTTTAATCTTTTCTAATTATCTCAATTATCTCTCATCTTTTAAACATTTCCCTCACCTAATCTTTTGAATTTTTTCTCTCTCCTAACCTTCTCTCTCATATTTTCATTCCCCTAAAATCTAAAAAGAAAATACAACGCTTACAAAAACGGATGTGTAAGCTGGAAAACATGTCAAAACAGGGAGGCGGGGGGCTGCTGCTCCCCTTGCTGCTGCCCCCCCCCCCCCCCCCCCCCCCTTTCCGGGCCCACTCCGGTCTCGCTCCGATCGGAAACGTTTACTTTGTAGAGCTCGTCGAGTAGAACAATCATATCAAAAATCAGCTTGATTGGATATCATTAAGTGCCTGATCGGAGCCCATATAACTCTTGGTCCATGGGTTACAATGGATTTGATTCAGTGTTTCGGATCCATTCTTTTTAAGATAAAAAGGTTCCGATCAAGGACTTAATGATATCCAATCAAGCTGATTTTTGACATGGTTGTTCTACTCGACGAGCTCTACAAAGTGAACGTTTCCGATCATCGGAGCGAGACCGGAGTGGGCCCGGAAAGGGGGGGGCAGCAGCCCCCCCGCCTCCGTCAAAACATGATCAATTCACAAAATATGGCAAAACCTAATCGAGGTAGATGAACAAAACAAGAGAAATTAAAAAACATGACAAAATCGGAAAACATTGCAAGTTTCGAGAAGTGTAGGTTTCGATCGAGGTAGATGAACAAAACATGATAAAATAAAAAACATGACAAGTTTTGAGAAGTGTAGGTTTCAAACAAAATTTGAAAAAATTGAAACACATATACCGAAATCATGACAAAATTTGTGAAATCACTATAAAACATAAAAAATTATGAACACGTATCATAAAATTGTGCCGACGAAACTACACTAAATCGAAATAATGACAAAATTTAGAGAAACAGAAACACATACCAAATCATGACGAAATTGGTGAAATCACCATAAAACATAAAAAAATCATGAACATGTATTGTAAAATTGTCCCGACTAAATTACAATAAAGAAAAATCATGACAAAAATACAAAGCACACTTTCTTCTACATCAATACCAAAGCCGGAGTGCAGTTGACGGCGATGGCCAGAAGGCATGGGAGGGTGGCGGTGCAACGATGTGGTTGATGGCGATCGAGGGGCGGATGTGTCGGGCGGCAGCGGCGGTCATCGATCTAGCGAAAGAGAGATCCGAACTAATGATGGGTTTGACGGTGGTGGTCAGCGACTATGGGGTTGACAGCGATGGTGGAGTTGATAGTGATGATGAGGGTGATCGGCAGCGGAGGGGGATGGAGACGATTGAGTTGATCGGTGACAGTGGGTATATTGGTTCCTCGATCTAGAGATAGGAGGAGGGAGAGCTACAGTTTTTCTGGGATCAGCAATGCCTATAATTGTAGAATGGAAATCGTGTATCCCATATATATCAATATATGAATATCCCTATAATTGTGGGAATTGGAAATATCCTAAATATATATATATATATATATATACACGTGTATATATTAACATATAGATAGGGGTATAATATGGCAACTTGACAATTTGAGGATGAGATCATAAGTATTCAAACCCACCAGGATGGACACCTAAATAAGTTTTCCAAACAGGATGCCTATTTAATTTCTTCATAACCGAAATAGCGAAATATGAGCTATATAAAAAAAAATTTCTTTAAGAGTTAGGTTTAACGGGAGGGAAGACGTTTATGTAATTGGAAAATATTTGAGAAGTAATTGGGTGCCCGTGGAATGCCAAATGAGTTTTGGGGCTAAAGTTATTAGGGTAATCCTGACCATTGGAATAGAATTGGAGGATCCTCCAATTCCCTATCGATTGGAGAGGAGCCGGACTCCTTATTAATGCCATTAAAAAGCATTTGTTATACTTGCTCGATCTTATCTTCGACCCTTTCTGAATTGAGAAACCGTCGTACCCGAAATCTGCTATTGCTTCTCGGAAATTACTTAAAAATGGTTTAAAGATTCTTCTTGTCTCACGTTCTCTCTCAATGTGAATATTGTTAGGACATGCAAGAGAACACACACGGGTGAAAAAAATAAACAGAAAGAGCAAGACAAACAATATACGTGGTTCCAACTTAAGCAATTTGTGTAATCGTACTCCACGGGACATTGAGAGTTTCATTGTGATGAAAATATATGGCGTAAACATAAGATGAAGGAGCAACAATTGTATTCACCCTCGCTTGACTTAAACGGAGATGAAAGCAATTGTCTTGAAAATGGATCGAAGAGCTAGCACCGATCGAGCAGTTTAATTAAAATCTCCAAACGATCAATATATCATGCCCTTCAAAGGAGCGGGAGTATTGCACTAGACTGTTAGGTGATGAGAAGCTCCTTGAGCACAAGGCAAAATCAACTCAGAAAAAACTCGACTTTTGTATGGTGTGAAGATAAGGCAATTCGAGTAAACCCAAGCTGCTTGTACAGTGAACGATGTAAACCAATTGGAAGTCTCCCCCTTCATAGTGGTAGGGGTGATAAACGAGCCAAGTAGATAGTTGATTAAGCTTGGTTTAAAAATTTAATGAGCTTCAAAAATATGTTTGAGCTTAGCTTGTTATGAGATAAGCCGATCTCAAACGAGTTTTAATCCAGCCAAACACAAGTCGATCTCGAATAGCTTGAATTTTTTACACATAACAATCCGAACGAGACAATTGTAGTAGCTTGTTCAAGCTTGGTTTAAAATCTTAATGAGCTTAAAAAAAAAAATGTTTAAGCTTGGTTTATTTATGTAACATACCAATCTTGAACAAACTTTTAACGAACGAAAGCGCGAGCTCAAACTCAACTAGCTTGGTTCATTTAGCAACCCTACAGAGTGGACTAGTACTCTCTTCTTTATTAATCTATTTCTCCTTAATTTTATCACAGGAAGGCTCATATCAAGCACGTTGATTCTCGAGGTTAATTTATTGCTTGATGTACAGTCTTGAAAGAGATTAATAATACATTTGTAAAGAACACATTCAGCAACTAATCAGACTATTACCATGATTGAAAGGGCTTTAAAGATACTAATATATAATAGCATGCTTTGTAGAAGATAGTTGAAAAAACTAACTTAATTAATTTTAATAGGATTTGATTAATTTTTCCAGTAGACATGATCGATCGTAGATCTAACTTGCACACCAAAGAGTTCACCACAGACATCTTAGTTAGAATAGAATTAACAAAAAGTCTAGGTACACAACAAGTTGAACCAGGCGACTTGCCAGAATTGAACCAGTCGACTTGCCCTTCATCAAGTTGAACCTCCAGGTAAATCTTTTTCCTTTGCCATTTGAGAATTTCATTTTTTAATTTTAGTGGCTCTGCAAAGAGACTTGATAATCAAAATTTTTTTTTTTTTTTGGGGTGCGGTGGAAGGGTAGGTACTTCATAGATAAAAGAGATTGAAAGCTAGAGTATGCATCTTATACAACTGGAAAAAGACATATTTAAGTAATCTCAACAATGTCAAGTAGTTGACATTTGTATGGTGTGAACACAAGACAAAGGAGGAAGTATTGTATGCACCCCCGATTTAAGAGGAGACAAAAGCAATTATCCTTTTAATACAACTGGAAAAAGACAGATCGCACACATGAAAGATAAATAACACGTACAAATCGATATCTGTTACACATGAAAGATAAATAACACGTACAAATCGAATGAATGATACATCAGCAATAAATTGATCAGATGATAACATGTTGGAGCCTTGGAGGAGTGAATGCAAAGTTGTCGATTAAATATTTTTTGAATGATGTAATACAAAGAATAAAAGAAAAATGAGCTCGACAGCATCGCAACCGAAAAAGCTGAATGATGATGTTGTGGACTCAATTCTCAGTGTGCTATAGATGAAGGTTACAAAGTGTTTCCTGTCAGATTAGTGCTGCAATCATGGATGCAAGGATATGGGACGATAGAACCAATATGCTATCCCTGGTGAAGGAAAGCGTTAAAATATGATCACGATATTATTTAATATATATAAGGACTCTTAACATTTTCCGGTTGTCTACACCCATCATACCTCTTCACCATTAGCGCTCTTGGCTTTTCGATTACTGGTTTTTTTCATTTTTCGGCTTTTCTTGGTTTCTCCAGGCTCTTGGCTTCCGGCTTTTGACTATCCTGACTGTTTCTCTCTTTTGGCTTGGCTTGGCAGTTCTTAGTTTCTGTGGATTTTTTCAAACTCAAGTTAATTAGTAGGCTTACTTGAGTTTGAGGGGGGATATTAGAATCTTTGCATATACTAAATAATATCGTTATCATATCATGATATTGAGATTGTAATTTAATTGTAATTGATTACGATTTCATTACTCCCTCCATTCCTAATTGACAGTCTCTTATTTCATTTTGAGATGTTTCAAAATGTTGTGCATACCGATACTCTAGACTATCAATGAAGGAAGCATGGTAATGTGCACATAAATTGATTTGGGTCTCTAGGCCTGCCCTCTCTAATGCCATTTGGCTTTGATTTAGGGGCATGGTTCTACAATAAAACGTCCCTGTAGCTCCTCGGTTCTTGGAGGTTTAGCGGGACCACTATTTCAGTGGTACTCTTAGAGCAGCCACTTTGTGCATATATTGCCAAATGTTAGGTCTGTTACCAATCATCCCCCACCCATACCCCCAATGATTGGGGACTGAATGGGTTATGTTATGTTGTTGTTGTAGATGTTTCAAAATGATTTTCCCTTTTCAAAAATAGAAGTAAAAATTCGATAAAATTCCAAAAGTGTCCCTCATATTTGAATACAAATAGTGCAAAATAGGTAGAATATAGGGATAATGGTGGAAAGTATGTGTAATAATTACATGTCTTCTAAAAAAGTTAAAATTCGTAAGAGGGACTCTCATTTAGGAACGGAGGAGTATTTATTATATCCATTTAATTTTATTCAAACACTCCAAATGAATCAAACATGCGTGCCGGTCAAATGAGTGAGTATTGTATTTCAGTGATGAAAAGATCCTTGTCTCCTTTAAGCACAAGGCAAAATCAACTCACAAAAAGTTGACTTTCGAATGGCGTGTGAAAATAAGGTAATCTGAGTAGCGTAATCTAAATTCATTTCTCTAAACAAATTCAGAAGAAGAGGTCTGCTTGTTGGATAGAAATGGCAAACAAGCAAGCAAGGACGGATTCAACGTAGGCACAAGCATATCACTTGATCCACCTAAAAATATTGGAAATTTTATTGTGTGAATCAAAAGAGGAAGTAATATATAGTAAACTAAGTACCGGAAATCTAGTAAGTTTGTCATCTAGTCTAGTTGGTAAAGTCTTTCGGTCTTTCACCTGGGCAAATCAGGTTTGAAACTTGTCACCACCATTAAGTTTTTTACCCTTTTCTTAAACAGGGTTGCACGAGTGGAAAAACAATTCTTCAAAACTTGCTCCTACCGAGAGTCGGACCAAGTCTATTCTAGACTTAGATAGTTGAACTACCACAAAACCTACCCATACAATTCTACAAATTATACCAATAAAAATGAAATAAATGATCTAGAAAAAATATAGAAACACTAATAACATTCATTTTTATTCTGGTTTTATTTTTTTGAAAGCACTTTAAAACAGCGGTAGGCTGCCCACGCTGGAATTAGGAGACTCACAAAGAATTTCTCTTTGGCAGTCTTGGCCCTAAATTCATAGCTACTTTCTTGTAGTTTTTGGTCTAATATCTCTTATTCACATAAATTTTATATTTCATGTGTATCAATTCTAACACCAATACTTTATAGGTTGACTGCTTAAAGCTCTAAAATCCAACTTTTGCATTTAGGAATCATAAGCTCTGGCTAAAGTTTAAACTTCATGCATCCTTTTGTGGTAGTGCAATACTTAAAAGAAATAACAAATACTGGTCCCCGGAGCTATTGTGGGGCAGCGCATCCCCATCCCAATTTTTTTTTTCTTTTCATTTTGAACAACCTAAATTATTGTATATGATATTGTGCGGTAATGGTACTGCCTGTCGTCGAATGATATTACAACAACAATACACGAAAATAAATTTCCAATTTATACAAAAAAAATTTCTGCAAAAACTTGAAAGACTCAATTTAGTCTTAAAAAAACACCGATCCAAAATTTCCTTCATAGTTCAGTCCCCTCTGACATCGTTTTCTGGCTCTGCCACTGATCTAACTTGCACACCAAAGAGTTGTCGAGGACAGATATATCTGAGATTAGAATTGAACCAGTCAACTTGCCCTTCATCGACTTCAACCTCCATGTAAATCCTTTTCCTTTCCCATTGAGAATTGTATTTTTCAATTTTATTTGCTCAGCAAAGTGATTTAATAATAATTTTTTTTTTTTGGTGGAAGGGTAATTAAGTACTTCATTGATAAAAGAGATTATAAACTACCATATCATCTAATACAACTGAAAAAAGACATATTGCACACATGAAAGACAAATAACACATACAAATAGAATGAATGATACATGATGCAATAAATTGATCAGACGGTCATATGTTGGAGAAGTGCATGCAAGTTATCGATTTAATTAATTATATTTGAATGAAGTAGTACAAATATTAAAAGAAAAATGAGCTTCACAGCCTCACAACCAAGACACGGGTGACCCAACAAATATGCCACCAATAATTCAGAAGGGAAATAAGGTTGGCAAGGAGCCAACCAAAACAAGAAATTAGACAAAACTAGAGGAAATATAGGAAATATAAAGTACGCCAAACTGTAAGGGGGCCGGTTCAAGAGATACAACATTTAACACAAAACGAAACAAGCACTAGAGACAAAAAGGATTAAAACACCAAAGAAATAGAAGCACCATCGCACTAGGTACAACATGTTCATATCTATAAGCAGAATTGTTTCCCAACTGTCCAACACACACAGAGACAAATTTTAGTTCGAAATTTTTTTTCCAACACACCCCATAATCTCAATGGGAACAAGACTAAGCTTCATGCGGAAAGAGACGAATTGGAAGACCTTGCTCAGAACTAGGTAGGGGAATATAAAAAACCTTCTCGTCAGGAATCAATTTTTCCCACCTAAACCTCTTAACTAGGTGGTGCATGAATACGAGTATTTGCAGCCTCACGAATTCTTTTCCAGGGCAAATCCTAGGTCCTCCACCAAAAGGTAAAAATGTGTAAGGAGCAGGTCCAGAACCTTCAAATCGCGATGGATCGAACTTTTGTGGCTCGGGAAAGAATTCGTGATTTCTATGTGTCGAGTTTGGGTTCCAATATAACTGCATATCAACAAGCAGAAAAAAAGTACAAGTTAGTTGTTTCTGAAAATTTTCTGAAATCACAATTTCAGAACTCAAAAGAAAGTAAATTCTGAAAAAATCGATAACGGTATAGCTGACTAATATGCTGCTAAAATCAGCAGTTGTTGACTAAACAATATATATGGACCATAGGACGGTTTGTTTTCAGGATACTTGCTCTTACCTTCGACCCTTTCTGAATTGAAAAACCGTCGTACGCGAAATCTGCTATTGCTTCTCTGAAAGTACCTAGGTTAGGGGGTGCAAGTCTCATCACTTCACATGCTACGTTCCATGAATATTTCATCTTTTGAATGTCATCCCAATTCAATAGTTCGCCTGGAGCTTTTGATTTCGCAATCTCCACTTGCTCTGTTTGTCAAATAGAAAATTAAAAAACAGAAGAACATTGATCCCATACTATTAGGGTAATTATTACATGCAAAATCTAAGGTAACTATTGGGATTTGTCCCACATCGTTTAATTATCTCCTCCAAAACTAGTATATAAGTCTGGGCGGCCTCTCCACTCTTTGCCAATTGGTTTTAGGTTGGAACCCTCCAAGAAATTTAACATGGTATCAAACCTAGATTTTTCGGAGGTTTTTCCCCTTTGTTTGTGCCATAGTTGCACTCTATTTCATTGTGATCCGTGTGTTATGGATCCTTTGTTTACCTCTCCACGTGCGAGTCGGGGGTCGCACGTGCGGGGGAGTGTTGAGATTTGTCCTACATCGGTTAATTATCTCCTCCAAAACTAATATATGAGTTTGGGCAGCCTCTCCACTCTTTGCCAATTGGGCTTAGGTTGGAATCCTCCAAGAAATTTAACAGTAACTCTTTTTATTGGTCCATGTTTGTAAGTTTGATGAACTTAGAATTGCTTCTACGTATTGGTCCATGTTTGTAAGTTTGATGAACTTAGAATTGCTTCTACGTTGTGACAATAACACGAAAAAAGTTAGGAGTGTGTTACCTTGATAAACTACTTGGTATATCTCAGGTAGCTCAGCAAGATACTTGACAATGGAAGTACAAACGGAGCTGGAGGAGTCATGGCCAGCAACTATCATACCCAATATCTGGTCAGCAACATCCGCTTCATGCATGAACTTGCCGTTGTCATCGCTTGTCGAAAGCATACGTGACAAGATATCCTGAGTTGGCGACGCCTTTCCCTTGACCAAATCTATCTTCCTTTGTTTGATAATCACCAAAAGTTCCTTTCGAATTACGTTAGAAGCCTTGATTGCGCGATTAAATGCGGTTCCAGGAAAGTCTATGGGGATCGACACGATCCCCGCTGCCAAAACCCCAAAAGGCTTTTCAAGTATGGCAACATGTTTTGGATCCTCAACGCTCACAAACAAACCGCAGCCAAGCAAAAAAGTGTAGTGATGGGCAAGAGGGAAAACAACCACCGTGTCCTTTTTTTCCCAGTCAGTAACAAAGTGGCGGTGGGCGACGGTATCCATTAAACCGAGGTAGCCTTGTAACGCCATGGGTTTAAGGAGGTTTGGAAACATTTGTTTTAGCCTCAAGGCTTCTTTACTGGTTGATTTCTTTGTAGAGTGTTGGAAGATTTTGTCGATAGAACTCGGAGACCATGCTTGGACAAGCTTGTTCTCGTTGGAGAATAAGAATCGGTGTCCGTTTGATCCGCAGAAAACAATAACTTGGGAGCCAAGAAGGCTTGTTTTAAAGACGTGGGAGGAGTATTTGGCTATGCGATCGAATATGAATTTCTCAGGGTGTCCTTTCCACCCGGCAGAGAGGAACTCAAGGGTTTCCCCGATCACCGGAAATCCGGTTTTCCCAGGTGGCCGAAGGTTTGCATTTCCACCCGACTTGTGGTTGTAGTAGAAGTAGATGACAAGAAGAAAGAAACCAAGGAGAGAGGCATAGAGAATTTCCATTGTAATTTCTTCTGCCGGTTGACAAATTTATATTTGTGTGTTTTTAATGAGACTGAGTTTCGAACTGCGAAGGGAGGTGTATTTTATAGGGAGGAGGTTGATGAAGGTGGATAAATTAATAAGAAGCTCCAATTAACAATTTCATGAGTTTTGCAACGTTTAAGCTTGTTGATAACGGCGTGGAATGAGCGATGACTCTTGTTTAGGCGTTAGACATCAGTTTCGTCTCTTTGTTTTTCTTGTATATCGTTAGTTTAAGGGCTTTGCTGTGTCTCTGTATCTCTATATTTGGGCGAGAATTTGTAAATGCCCTATGGCCTGATCTGTATTCCGGTAATAATTTGTAAATGCCGTATGATTTTTTAAATAGGTATGCTTTTTCAATCCGTTGAAAAAAAAAAAAACCTTTCTTTAAGGAGAAATTGAGCATGGAATTGATTACTGGTGTGATGGCTTATCTGCTTGGATTGCAGAGGTGTAGTTTAAGTTATCGCAACCGTCAGATAATGTTTTAAATGGTTCATAGTTGTTTTGATATTTTTATTGGTAGGAATATAATTTTACCAGTGAAAGTATTCAACAGATTTGAACCACTAATTGTTTTTTTTTATTGGCAAAAGAATTTTATTACTCTCCGAACATAAAGTTATAAAGATTAAACAGGAATGGATGAACAGAGAACGGGGCTGCCGACTGGGGAACGAAGAACGGGGCTGCCATCAGGAGGATTGTTCCGAATATTTTCTAGCAGCTACTTTCAGAGTTGTTTTTCCTTTCAAATTTTAAAGTTTTGTTCAATTACTCGCAATCCGATAACTCGTTTTTATTTTTATTTTTTAAAAAAATTGTTCGTTGGTACTCGATTAGTTTATACCACTTGTTTATTTTCCCTCTCGAGTAATATAAGCATGTTTCAAACTAAGGTTTCTTTCAATTTTTGCTTGATAATAAGTGAGTAGTTGTATAGGTAAAGTCGCGGGATGATTAGCACACCGTGGCCAGGTCAGACACATTCTGCTTCTGTTTCTCAATAATAATAAAAAGACAATTTTAGGTTAGTAAAGTATTTTCGTTAGACGAACCTGGGCGTTGTTGGAGCCTATGAGTGGCACGGAACGGGGGACCAAAACTTGTTCTCGGCTGCGCATGGGTGAACGGCAACCATAAAGTTTTGCATCTTTCGAGGTAGCTTTTTCTCTCTCAAGTCAAACATTTTAAGAACACCGATTGGAGCCAATAACTGGTTGCGAGTGCTATGAAACCGTACGACCGTACCTCTTTTTAATTATTCAAAAAACCCAACAATTTCCTAGGTTTTAGTTAATCTCAGCATCAAACACAAGGGGTGGCTACCTAATAACCAGTTTAATCAGCTAAAAACCTGAGTTTTTATCAGCACATATCACTGTCTTTGTGACTTTGACTCCGGTCTTACCGGATATTATGCTACGTCGGTCCTAACCCTACGCTTGAGGCAACCCATTATTTTAGGACTAAGAATTCGTCAAGCAGTCGACTGAAGACTCACCTAAGGAACACACTATAATACCAGGCTTAAAGGAGGAGCGAGTCCTGGCTATGATATGGAATTACATTAGAAAGAAGGTAGGAGCAGACTATCCGCGTCTTGTCTTAATTCCCATAAATGACCCCAGCACGGGCGAAGTAGACTTCCCTAATACCTTGGACCAGGGCCAGAGACCCTTTTTCTTGAGGAAGGGAGCAAAGGTTCGGGTACAGAAGAAAGAAATAAGGTCAAGCAAATCCATCATTAAAGAGCTTACAGTGAAGGGTCAATCGGGTAGTTCAAGTAGTCTCTGAGAAGAAGAACAGGCCATCATCATTGTCTTGGCATCCCTATGTGGAACGGAATCGGATTAGAGAGGCTGCTGCTGGTGGAGGCCTATGTAGCACCGACACTCCAAAAGGGCGCCGTGTCCATGTATTGGACACGGGGACACGGCGGGGAAACGTATTGGACACGCCACGTGGCGTGTCCAATAATTTTTATTATTTTTTGATAGGGGACACGGCAGGGGACACGCCAGGGACACGGCTGGGGTCAAAATGTAATATTTTTTAAAAATTTGGGGGTTAATATGAAATTATTCAAAATATTTCGGTTAAGCTGTAATTTTTCCTTTAAAAAAAAGTTATACAATTTGTGAACTTATTCATATACAATGGTTCATAATTTTTATATATATATATGTAAATATATTTATTTATACACGTGGTGTGTCCCCCGCCTTTTCCGTATCCCCATTTTTTTAGAATTGCCGTGTCACGTGTCTGTGTCCGTATCTATGTCTGTGTCCGTGCTACATAGGTGGAGGCGATGGAGCCAATAAAGTTCAGATTGAATTTCTCACAAGGTAGCAGGTTGTGTACCGACATTGTTTTAGGGCGTTAGTGGGAATTGGATTTGTGAACCTACTGCACAACACGCCCCCTGAGTTGCTTTCGTTGATATGATACATGTGATCTAATGGTCGTTTTCTACAAGGAGAATGGGTTAAAACACGAAAGAGGTAGAGGCACCATCGCATAAGCATTATTAGCAAAACAAACTATTACTACAATGTTGGGAGGAATACGAGTATTTGCAACCTCACGAATTCTTTTCCCGGGAAAATCCTAGGTCCACCACCGAAAGGTAAAAATGTGTATGGAGCAAGTCAGAACCTTCAAATTGTGATGGATCAAACTTTTGTGGCTCGGCAAGAATTTGTGATTTATACGAGTCCGAGTGTGGGTTCCAATATAACTAACTGCATATCTATTAAGAGACTTGTCCTCAACTAACTCAACTACTATAACCAACTCAACAGAAGCTGTTGCTGGCGGTTTGGGCTGATGGTGGTGGAGGCTTTGGAGGCGATGGTGGTGGGTGGTTTTGGCCCATCTCGACCGTCGCCATCTCTGTTTCTATGGTCCTCTAGTGTGCTATGGTTGTTCAGTGGAGGGCGTGAGCGTGCATCGCCGTGTATTTGGGCTTTGGTGGCTGCTATTGGTGGTGGTTGTGGCTGTGGCTGTGGCTGTGGGCCTTGGACCGTTGGACGGTGGGGGAGTAGTGGAGGCGGCGATTGTGAGCTGGCGGCATTGTGGCTGTTTTTTGTCTGGTGTTTTGGTGTTTAGTTTGGGCTGTTGGGTGTTTTGGGCCTAGCCCATTTCCTTGGGCTGGATTTCTTTTGTTTGGGTTGGTTCATTACCAACCTTTGGGTTTTTTTTTTAGGATTTTTCCTTTTGCTTTAGGTTCAGCCTGTTGCGCTTAAATCAGTTTTCATCATGTGATTAGGAGAAGAGGGTCTTAAGTGGTCAGACCGGTGAACCCAAATCCCTATTATCTGTGTATTTTGTGTTATGAGTTAATAAAATTCTTTTTTGCTGATTAAAAAAAAAAACTCAACAGGAGCTGACGTGAGCTAACAAGAAAAAAGAAGTTGTTTCTGCAAATTTTATAAAATCACAATTTCCGAACTCAAAACTTTTGAAAAAAAAAAATACTCAGCGTTAACAAATCATGGTTATTTTTTTTATGAAACTAAAAGAAAGTAAATAATGAAAAAATCGATAACTCTTTTTAAGCTTTCCTTAAAATTGGTTTATTTCCATAAAAGGTACGTAGAGAATAAAAAGAAATGTTTTGAAAATGTCTTGTAGAAATATTGATTCTTTTTTTTTTTTTGTCAAACGAAAATTCATAAAAACTTACGAAACAAAGTACCACATCAAGAGTATCAACATACTAACATAGCGTGCAACGAAGTAAAATAACTACTAAGTCTAGTCTAAAACTTGCCTAATGTTCAGGCTATCTCTAAGCACAAACTCTCTCATAGCAATGGGCATTTCCATAAGGAATACAAGGTTGACATCTTTTCAGCACCCCGTCAATCAATATAGTCTACAGACTGGTTGGCTATTCGGTAAGTATGTCCAATCGTGGTGTTGGTCCGATCCTTGAGATGATGGACTTCATTTATCAATACGGCTTTGGGGGTGCAAGTTTGGATTGCCTTCGTTGATCAGGTTCACGGCATTGAGGGAATCCGATTCTATCTTGACGTTCTAGAAAAGAAAAAAAAAACAACCGAACCACTTACCAAAAAAAAAACAACCATACCGAACACGATAGCGATCTTCATAGTATGTATCGAAGGTTCACCACTGAGAAGATAAAAACAAAGTAACTGTAGTGGAATCTTCCTTAATTGTTTTTTTCTTTGTTTCTTCCCTTTGATGTCGTGTTGGTTGGATTGCTAAATTTAGTTATATCGTGAACTCTCACACAATTAATATAATATTCTCTGATTTCTACTTTGTAATTTATACACACAGATATAAAGGATCTCTTCTATCGATCTGAAGAAAATTATGTACTCGTCACTACCTATGCTCCAAATTGATCAGTTATTGGAAGAAAGGAATTAATTTTAGGATTCCTTTCGGTGAAACTGCGATCTGTATTTTCTTCGCTGATTTGGAAAAATGTGTGCTCTTACCTAAATATTTTGATTTCTTTATTGATTTCATTCAAAATCTGAAGTTTTATTTTACACTGGCACAAAATATTGTACATTACAGTACTGACACCCAATTAATTTCACTCCTCACATTATCTAAATCACTCATATTTCCAACCCCCAATTAACCCACAACCACGTACTGCTTAATCTATATATATGCTCTCAATTCATCCAATTTTGATGGAATTCCCCTCTTCCTTTACCCTTCTTGATGTACCATTTTTCAAGATTTTTTAATAAAACATTTTTGTGCCGATCAAAAACATAATAAGAAGTACTTATAATTATTTGAATTAAATATAATATAATGTAAGAAAATAATATATCTTGTGAAACAAAAAATAAATACTAAAAAAATAAAAAAATCTTACCCAAACGAGACCTTATTATTGAACAATAAGAGCTAGCCACCTCTCTATATTGAAAGGAACGTTTACTTTTACATCGCGTAATATGACACCCCTCTCCCACAGAAGAAACAATGATTAATATGTTCATAATGTTTTTATATTCTTGATAGTACGTGTCAATAGTTGACTATGAAACTAAACATAATAACATCAAGAAACTATATCGTAACAAAAAAAAAAAATCAAGTGACCAATTTATTTATTTTTAATTATTTTTCAAAGTAACTATATATATTGCATTGAGAATTGTAAACAAACCGGGCAGCTCGCGAGCTGGGCTCAGCTTGGCTCGTTAACCTCGGCTCAACGTTTAGTACGATCGACAATAACTTGGCTTGTACGCGTCAGCTCGTTTTGTAAATGATTAAACTCGACTCTTAAGGGCTCGGCTTGTTAAGGCTCAAATTTTGCAAATTCGAGCTCAAATTTTTTGCTCGTTTACAGCCCTATGCATGGGTCATATTTTGTAGTGATTTTATATTCTTGATAGTAGGTGTCGAAGGTTGATAACGAAAACTACATAATAACAACAATAAACTATAGAGTAACAAAGAACTTATATGTGCATAATTACTTTTCTATTGGGGTTTTTAAATTCTCATACCACTAGGAGTAGTAAAATATGCAGATGGCGGAAACTTTCATGTTTCGGTAGCCTCTCAAATTTTGATTGACCTTGTATATTGTACATGTCTGCTATGATTTTCATATTCTTCTATATTGTATTTTTATTTTTGTATTTTTCTACTCCCTCCGTTTCTTTTAAAATGTCCACTACAGTTTTGTGCGTTATTTTCTATTGTCTATATCTCTCAATATATATTACTAATAATAATATGCGCAATAGGGATTGTATTTGATATATCTCAATTATTTCTGTAAAATAATGATTTTAAAAACATAAAACGTAATATACGTCGATAGATATAAGTTATCGAAAATGACACGTAAAACCATAATAGATATTTAAAAAGGGACATAGGGAGTATTAGTTTTCAATTTCTCATACCACTAGTAGTATACTAAGCCAATATATCGAACTCAAACTGTTCATGTCAACCAAAAACTTAATTTTTTGCTCAACCACTATTAGTATAATTTAATGCATGAGTTTTAATTTTGATGTTCATACCTTTTCTCTTTCTCAGCACAAGAAATTTATTAATCTCTAATTTAAAAGGACAAATAAAGGTTAGATGGACCAAGAGCACATTGACAAAAGCCGCCCAATTATATATAAATTATCTTTTAATAACTCTCATTCATTTAAGAAAATCACTGGTTTCTCTTCTCTCCCTATCTCTCTCCACAAATGATATACTCCAATATACATCCAAATGTAATATCACATAATTAACATGACACCCAAATAATTTCACACCTCACATTACCTAAATCACTCATTTTTCCAACCCACAATTAACCCAGAGACCCACTGCTTAGGGGGTCTTTCGGTTTCTTAAAAAAAGAACTTTTAGAAAAGAAAGGTAATTTCAAACTCAAAAATCATGTGTTTACGCAAATAATTTTCTTACCAATATGAATATTGTTTGATAGATCTCATTAAGATCTTTTAAACGGTGCAAAAAAAATTTAAAAAATATTTTTCATTTTTATTATATTCGAGTTTGATATTACCTTCGTTTGAAAAAAAAAATATTTTTTTTAAAAGTGGAACACCACCTTAAATATATATCTGTATGCTCTCAATTGTTTCCACTCTGACTCCAACATATATATATATATATATATATATATATATATATATATATATATATATATATCCAATTCTTTTCAAGTCCACTCCTCTTACGGTCCACACCGTCCGGACCTCCCATTTCCCGATTAATTTGCGATGATCCGAGCCGCTCAATGTGTTCAGAACGTAATTTTAAGGGTACCCGCGAGAAATCAGCAAAAAAAAAAATTGATCGGGAAGGGCTTGATCCAAGCAGTTTTTTACTGAACCGTTCAATAAAAAACTGTTCAGATCAAGCTCTTCCCGATCATTTTTTTTGCTGATTTCTAGCGTGTACCCTTAAAATCACGTTCTGATCACATTGAGCGGCTCGGATCATCGAAATTCGATTGGGAAATGGGAGGTCCGGACGGTCCGGACCGTAAGGCGTCCGGACCTGAAAAGGACTGATATATATATATATATATATATATATATATATATATATATATAGACACACACACACCATAATTATAAAACAAGCTTCCAATAGTAACACAACTATGCTTCGTGGGCAAAGAGGCGAATTGGAAGCCCATTTTCAGGATTAGCTATGGGAGTAGAAACTGTCTTCTCGTCAGGAATGAGTTTTTCCCACCTAAACCTCTTGACTAGGTGGTGCATGAACAAAAGTATTTCTAACCGGGCAAATTCTTTTCCAGGGCACATCCTAAATCCTCCACCAACGGCTAAGAGCAAGGTCCGAATTTTAGTCCAAATTTGGTATACCTGATAGGAAAACCAGTACTGGTGAACTCAAAGTGTCCATGTTAGGCGAAAATTTAATATTGACACAAAATTTTATTATGACTTTCAGACTATATATACTATGTCTGTGAAAAAAATTCGTCCACCCGCAGACCCGACCCGAAGGGTCTTGGGCGGGTCAAACATGTGGTTCGGATAGGTGTGAGTTCACTTTTTGTTAACAATCAGACTTCGGTTCGTATTCGGGTTCACATTTCTGTTAAAAACCTGACCCGATCCTACCAACACGACCCGAAGTAAAAAATCGGACTCGCGAACGGTTCTACCACCTGTGCGGTTCGATTTTTGGGTCCTAAAATGAACCCGACATGATCAGGTCAAGTTTGGGGGTCAAACCTGACCTGTGCACACCCCTAATATATACAACGTACTCCTACCTTTTGATTACTCCCTTTGACTTTCAGCCTTTGATTGACTCCCTACATTGTACGCGCAATATGTTTGTAATGATGTTGGATTATTCATAGTATGTATCGAAGGTCGACTGCAAACAATTGACATGATAAAAATAAGAAACTATAGGGGATCTTTCTTTATTTCTTCCCTTTGATGTCGTCTTGGTCGGGTTGTTAGATTTAGGTTCCGTTCGGCTAATTAAATAAGTCAACTGATTTTTTTTTTTTGTTTTTATTCAATTTTTTTTTTGTATTTGTCAATTTCTTGTCAATTTTTTAAGAGTTATTATATCGTCATGACAAAAGGAATCTAAATAATAAAAAATTATGATAAAAATCTAATTTTTTTGAATAACGACAAAAAATAAGCCAATAAGTCAATTTTTTCGTCTTTATTCAAAAATAATTTAATTTAATTTTGTACTTTTTAGATTCTTCTCGTTATAATGATGCAATAATCTCCAAAAATTTTACCAAAAACTAACAAATAATAAATTTTTTTTTGAATAAAGACAAAAAGATAAGTCAAGGCCTTAGTTACCTCGTAGACTCTTACACAATTAATGTAACTTCCCTGATTTCTACTTTGTAATTCATACACGATGACATAATGATCTCTTCTATCAATCGAAAAAAAAATTTGCGTACTCGTCAATACCTATGCTCCAAATTCAGTTATTGGAAAGAAGGAATATTTGGATTTCTTTGGTGAAACTGCTATCTGTATTTTCTTTACTGATTTGTAAAAATGTGTGTTTGGTAAATATTGTGACTTCTTCCGCCTACCACCTTGCCTTCCACTGCCTCCAGCTGCCTTCCTCCGCCGCTCTTGCACCGATTCTTCTTTGCCTTCATCGCCTGATTAAGAGTATCCTCCGTCCATGGATGAGTTACCCGCACTTGCAGATCTGATTTGGGAAAGCGAGGTTAATTAATTTTTAGTTCCGGCGAGTTGATTAGGAGCATGTTGTTTTTCCTTTTTTGGTTTTTGGTTTGGTTTTTTTCTAAATAGCTGTGGTTCCCTTGCGTGGGTCTTTGTTCCCCTTCGTCGGTCTTTCTCACCCTTTGTGAGTGTCATTTGTTTTTTTTGTGTGACGTTCTTGGTGTGTGTTCTTGTGAGATGTGTTGGTAACTCTAGCTGCGGCTCATTATGCGTGCCAAGAGTGCCGTATGAGGGAGTAAAATTTGTAAGTGAGAATTTTCTCCTCCTGGCTTCTAGATCTCTTCTTGATGTATTGGGTTTTTTTGGCAACGAAAACTCTTCCAAACTATAAAAAAAGAAAGAAAGAAAGAAATATTTTGATTTCTGTACTCATTTCATTCAAAATCTTGAAGTTTTAAATAGAGCTAAAGTGTGGGAGCAAAGTACATGATGATGGGAGAGATCTACACAAATTAAACTAAAGCACAATTTATTTTACACTTGGCACAAAATACTATTACAATACACTGACACCCAATTAATTTCACACCTGACATTATCTCAATGACTCATCATATTTAATTTAACCCATAGCCACTGCTTAATCTGTATGCTCTCAATATATTGTTCTCACTCTGACTCCAACATATATACACACCATACTTATAAATCAAGCTTCCAATAGTAACAGAACTAGGTTTCGTGGGGAAAGAGGCGAATTGGAAGCCCTTTTTCAGGATTAGCTAGGGAAATATAAACGGTCTTCTCGCCAGGAATGAGTTTTTCCCACCTAAACCTCTTGACTAGGTGGTGCATGAACACAAGTATTTCTAATCGGGCCAATTCTTTTCCAGGGCACATCCTAGGTCCTCCACCAAAAGGTGCATATGCATAAGGAGGTGGTCCGGAGCCCTCAAATCGCGATGGGTCAAACTTCTGTGGCTCGGGAAAGAATTCGTGATTTCTATGTGTCGATCGTGCGTTCCAATATATCTGCATATCTCAACAAGTAAAAACAATTATAACTTCCCTTGTGAAAAAGACTCAGAGAAAATATTTATAATATCTTTTTTAATCTTTCCTTAAAATTCGTTTATTTCCATAAAAGATATCGAGAGAGGGCAAAAAAAGAAATTTCAAATTCCATCTCAAATATTCAACTTTAGAAAATATCGTATTTAACAAATAAGGTTCTTAAAACAACCACCAATCGATCACTGTATATATAGAGGATGGATGGGGAATGACTCCGGTGTCCCCAGTCATTTTGGGGACACCGTAACTTTTGGCATAATAAAACCATTATGAGCATAACCAAAACTCATTACAAGCATAACAAAACCATAATAAGGCATAACAAAACATAACTTGTTTGTTATGCCTTGGTTAGATTTGGTTATGCCTTGGTTGGTTTTTTGGATATTCCTTTGTTATGCCTTGTTTGAGTTTTGTTATGCTTGTAATGAGTTTTAGTTATGCTCAGAATGATAAAGTTATGCCCAAAATTACGGTGTCCCCAAAATGACCGGAAACACCATAGCATCATCCTACAGGATGACTTGCTTTCAAGTATACTTGCTCTTACGTACCTTGCATCCCTTTGGAATAGAGAAACCGTTGTAAGTGAAATCCGTTAATGCTTCCCTGAAAGTTCCTGGGCTAGGTGATTCAAGTCTCATCACTTCACAAGCTACATTCCATGAATATTTCATCTTTTGAATATCCTCCCAGTTCAACAATTCACCAGGAGCTTTTGATTTCGCAATCCCCAGTTGCTCTATTCATACAAAGAACAAAAGAACATTGACATGACCATACACCATATCAAAATGGGAATTATTGCACATGCGCGCCCAGTGTTAAACGTTTGTTGATTTAAATTTTATTTATGTTCGAGCGTCTCCAAGCGAGGTAGCACAACCAAAATTAAACCATATTAATTGAAGATCTATGTTATCAAATTTGGTACACCATTTTGGTGTAGCTCTCTCACTCTTCAATTTTCTCACTCTTCAAGTTAATGGGTGAGAAATGGGTCTTCATCGGAAAGATCTAACTTTAACTTGCACACAAAGTTTCACAGAGGATTGTTATATCTTGAGAGTAGAGCATTATACAAACCCGGTGCAAGTCAACATTTCATTGGTTTAGCTGACAAAATTTTCCAACAATTCTTGTTCTTATGTTGTACTTACTCAGAACACTAAACAATACTCAGATCGTATATTGATATTAATTGGTCGTGTACCACCTTAATTACACGGTATTTGTCTTTCTCTGCAAAAGTATGTAGTGTTAGAATAGCTAAATTAACACTTTAAAAAAGTTGAACTCCTGACCTCTTTACTCTTAACACCTAAGTGCACCATGAATGCTGTTATGCCACAAGCCGAATGGTGCCTTGCATGGTATTGACCACACCATCTAGTCATCAATATTCTATTCTACTACATCATTTAGTTGATAAGATTAGCCAGATATTGAAGTCTGATCACTAAAGGATTACTAGTAAACTACTCAAAAAGACAAAAAGAAATTGAGAAATACAATATTACCTTGGAAAACTCCTTGGTAGACCTCAGGCAGCTCAGCAAGGTACTTGACAATGGAAGTACAAACGGAGGCAATATTGTCATGGCTGCCAACTAACAATCCAAATATTTTATTGGCAATATCCGCCTCTTGCATGAAGTTTCCATTATCATCGCTTGTCGAAAGCATATGCGACAAAATATCCTGAGTCGGCGACGCCATTCCCTTAGCCAAATCTATCTTCCTTTGCCTGATAATCACCAAAAGTTCCTTCTGAATAAAAGAAGAAGCCTTGATGGCACGATTTAATGGGGTTCCGGGTAAGTCTATAGGGACAGAAAATGCCCCCTTTAACACAAACCCGAGAGGTTTTTCAAGTATAGCAATAAGGTTTGGATCCTCGACGCTCATCAACAAGCGACAGGCAAGCAAAAAAGTGTAGTGCTTGGCGAGTGGAAAAACTAGAACCATGTCTTTGTTTTCCCAGTAGGTAGCAAAGTAGCAGTGGGCGACGGTATCCATTAAACCGATGTGGCTTTGCAACCCCACTGGTTTGATCAAGTTTCGAATAAGTTTTCTGCCGTTGATGGCTTCTTCAGTGGAGAAGGTTTCTGTGGACTGAAGAAAAATTGTGTGTATGGAACGGGGAAACCATACCCGGACAAGTTTGTTTTCGTTGGAGAATAAGAATCGGTGTCCATTCACTCCGCAGAAAACAACAAACGTTGAGCCAAAAAGGCTTGTTTTGAAAACGTTGGAGGAGTACTTGGCTATGCGATCAGATATGAATTTCTCGGAGTGACCTTTCCACCCGGCGTAGAGGAATTCAGGGGTTTCCCCAATCACCGGAAATCCGGTTTTTCCAGGTGGAAGGTTTGCATTTTCACTCGATTTGTGGTTGTAGAAGAGGTAGATGACGAGAAGAAGAAAGAAACCAAGGAGAGAGGCATAGAGAATTTCCATTGTCAAAATTTCTTCTTCTGCCTATTGGCAATGTTGTTGCAGTTGTATATGGGTAAGTGTGTTTTTAATGAGATGAGTTTCACACCGCCAACGAATTGAGGTGTATTTGTAGGCAGGAGATTGGTAGTTAAGGTGGACAAAGGTGTGGTAATATTGAAATATAATTAGGGAAATTTCACGTAGGCACCCGACCTTTCACACAAATCACACATAAACAACTGATTTTTCTTAAATTTTATATAAACACCTGAACTTTCTAAAAACTCATCAATTCAATACTTGACTTTTATTAAATTTCATATAAACACCTGAACTTTCTAAAAACTCATCAATTTAACACCTGACCTTTATTAAATTTCATATAAACACCTGAGCTTTCTAAAAACTCATCAATTCAACATCTGCCATCACTATTTCATCTAAAACCAAACGGAAAAAAAAATTAAGTACTTCGATTTTTTATTTGTTTGAAACAGTGCTACTAAGATCTTATTTTTCTGATTATTTTATCCTAAAGAATCATAATTAATTTTTGACTCTAAAGCTCTCATTAGTTAGCATTAAGAAAGACGTATAATCAAATATCTCTTAGGGCTAACTAACGAAAGCCTTAGAATCAAAAATTAATTATGATTCTTTAGAATAAAATGATCAGAAAAATAAGATCTTCGCACTGGTTTAAACGGATTGAAAATTGGAGTAATTAATTTTTCAACTATGTATAGATCATTTATATATTAAAAATATATGGTTAAAAAAATTAAGTGCTCCAATTTTCAATCTGTTTAAACCGGTGTGAAGATCTTATTTTTCTGATTATTTTATCTTAAAAAATCATAATTAATTTTTGACTCTAAAACTCTCATTAGTCAGCCCTAAGAAAGTCGTAGAATCAAATATTTCTTAGGGTCAACTAACGAGAGCCAAATAAAATGATCAGAGAAATAAGATCTTCATATCGGTTGAAACGAATTGAAAATTAGAGCAATTAATTTTTCAACCATGTATAGATCGTTTATATATTAAAAAATATGGTTAAAAAATTAATTGCTCTAATTTTCAATCCGTTTAAACCGGTGCAAAAATCTTATTTCTCTGATCATTTTATCCTAAAAAATAATAATTAATTTTTGACTCTAAGGCTCTCGTTAGTTAGCCCTAAGAGATATTTGATTCTATGACTTTCTTAAGGCAGACTAACAAGAGCTTTAGAGTAAAAAATTAATTATGATTCTTTAAATAAAATGATCAGAAAAATAAGATCTTCGCACTGATTCAAACAAATAAAAAATTAGAGCACTTAACTTTTTTCCCGTTTGGTTTTAGACGAAATGGTGATGGTAGATGTTGAATTGATGAGTTTTTAGAAAGCTCAGGTGTTTATATGAAATTTAATAAAGGTCAGGTGTTAAATTGATGAGTTTTTAGAAAGTTCAGGTGTTTATATGAAATTTAATAAAGGTCAGGTGTTGAATTGATGAATTTTTAGAAAGTTTAGGTGTTTATATGAAATTTAAGAAAGGTCAGGTGCTTATGTGTAATTTGTCTGAAAGGTCGGATGCCTACATGAAATTTTCCCATATAATTATAAAGCTCAACTAATCGATCAGGTGAGTTTTGCAATGTATTCTTCAATTCCATGACATTCGGACCATGAAAGTGTCCATGAAAGTAAATGAATCCAATTTCACTGCACTGTGATTAATTTTTTTCGGTTGATTAAGTTTTCATCAATTTTTTGAATTATTTATTCGTCTTGATGCATGGGAAGAATCTAAAAAATGTCAAAACATAATAATCAGAATCATGAAAATCAGCAAAGGCAAAAGCAATCAACACCGGTTGTTTTTTTTCGAGATTTTCGTTGTCATTTGTGAATTATTTCATGTTTGATTCAAATTTATTTACTTTTTAATTTGCTTCCTCTTATAAGGACGTGGGGTTGTCTAAACAATTTCTAATGCAAAATTAACAAAAATTTAAGTTGACAGAAGAAATAACTAAGCTAAAATAAATAAAGCTATTCGGACAATTCCTTAATTGACTGATCCGGGGGATAATACTGTACTATATATATATATATATATATATATATATATATATAGGAGCATTTACTTTGGCATGGTAAACGTACGACGGATTAGTGCAGTAGTACCGCGGGATATGGTATTATTAATTCGATCACTATTGCTACGAAGATCTAGTTCGTCCAATTGAGGAGGTTATGGATATTTTCAGAAAATCGATTCATAGGAGGGGGAAATCGAAGAGACGCAAACCTAAAGCTATTTTTAGATTTGACTGCATGCAGCTGTAATATTATTATCTATTTCTTTCAATGGGATCAATAATAATAGGAATAGGATCATTCTCAAAGACACTCAAGCAATTTGGGGCACCATTAACAAGTTGTTAGGAATTGGTTATATATAACATCAATGTTGGATCAAAGGGGATGTGATGCAGCACAGCCTCCTTTTACGAAACTATTTGCAAGAAGAGATCACGAATTTGCTTATGTTAAAGATTCTCTTTTTGAAACATAAACACAAATGTGTATGAACAAAAGGTACTCCCTCTATGAACACACGATGTGAGATAAATCTCAATTTTCTTAATTCAATAAATAACTCCTTTAGCCCGAAGGCTTACAACTTATTATATAGGAAAAACCCTAACCCTAATTGATTCGTCCGAAAAGGAAGCATAATCAATTAATTAACAAAAAATACCAAAAACAAAAAATTCTACTTTGACTAGGAAATCAAATACTAGAAAGAAATAAAAGGTTGCCAAAACAAGAGGCAACTAAAACGGCATTTCCTAATAAAATAATAAACTCAAAATAATGTGTAATTAATTTATATTCTTCATTTTTCTGTTCTGCATCATTCTCCCCGTCTTGAAGAAGAGACGATATGAGATAAACACACGATATGAGATAAATCTCAATTTTCTTAATTCAATAAACAACAACTCTCTTGCCCTAATGGCTACAGTCTTATTATATAGTAGTAGCAACCCTACTTCTTGTAAAACAAGAAAACATAAAATAAGAAACTGAATCAACCTAAATTAAGAAACTAAATAATTCTATGTTAACACTCCTAAATTATAAGATTCCTAACAAAATACTAAAACTAAAGCCATAAAATAAAATACTATTTTCCTAAAATCCAATCTGCATCAGGATGCCAAAAGTTAAATTTTGAAGCCTTGGATTGGGGTTAATTCTATGGGTTTTTTCTTTTCTTTTTTTCTGGGTGGGGGGTGGGTTGGTTTTGATGGTTCTTTTAGGGTTGTGGTTGGCCTCTTCACATCCTTGTCCCTTGGGTTCTAGCTGCCTTATGTGTGATCCTCCAAATCCCTTTAGTCTTTTTCTAAAATTAATAAAATTTTCTTTTTGATGTTCAAAAACAAGTCTAACTATTTTGGAATATAAGTTTCATTGTTTGAATGGTATCTGTCAGGGAAAAGCGCAACTTTATCCTTAAAAAGCAGTGCAGAGCTCTGTAGTACTTAGTGGCAGACAAACATGAGCGGCTTTGCAATGCTGTCCATACAGCCAGAGATGGAATTAAATGTGGGCATATGGGGGCCAAGGCCCCCCTGTCGTTTGAGTTTTTTTTTATTTAAATTTTAATATTAATATTTCACATGGTGCAAGGGGTACCGGTGGGAGAGAAGCTGTTTATAGGTGGCGATTCCAATGGTCATGTAAGAGTTAATAGGCAAGGGTATGAGAAAGTCTATGGTGGTTTTGGATTTGGTGACCAAATTGAAGCGAGTAGAAGTATCTTGAATTTTGCAGTGGCTTTTGATCTTATAGTTGTGGACACTTTTTCCAAGAAGAGAGAGGAACACCTAATTACCTTTAAGAGAGGGTTCAATATAAGTCAGATAGATTATTTTTTTGTTAGAGGCATTGAACATTTGTTATGAAAAGATTGCAAGATTATCCTCGGAGAATGTCTAGTGTCACAACATAGACTTATATTGCCAGATATTTGCCTGAGAGCAACGAAGGAGACTAAATGCCCAAGAACTAGATGGTGGCATTTTTCTTATTGTTCATATTTCAGCCCCCATGTTTATGAAATCCTGGTTCCGTCCCTGCATACAGCACCGACAGATGAAGGCGGTCAGTCCTTTTCAATACGCTTGCCCAACGCCAGCAAGGGACGTCTCGAGTACAGAGTGGATGCTGGCCTCCATAAAACTAACAATCTCCCTCAGCACCAGCCTGGGACTCGAACCTGTGACCTCGCTTTAAACCACTTGTTCGATCAGGTGCTAACCAACTTACCTAAAAGCAATTGCTGTTAGAAGAAGATGCAACTTAATCTTTAAAGGGCAGCGCAAAGCCCTGCACTTAGTGGCAAGCAGATATGAGAGGCTTCGCAATGCTGTCCATAAGCACCGACGGGTGAAGACAATTAGTCCTCCCAATACGCTTACCCCGCGCTAGCAGGAGGCGTCTCAAGCACAAGGTGAATGTTGGCCCTCATAAAGCCAACAGTATCTTAAATGGATATTACATGACATGATTTTGGATTTTCGTTCGTAATTAATTACATAATAATCTATACCGTGCAGTAGTATTATATTAGCTATTAGGCCTACTGCTGATGGCAAATTTCGGTAGATTTCTTTTGCAATCCATTGCGGATTATGTTTGTCACCAACTCTAGAGGTGGCCCAATTCAAAGACTGCGAACCCTGACGGGTTTGAATGAAAATTTGAAAAACTTAGAGAGGCTTTCATAATTTGCGGCATGTAACTCGCAAGCAGCTTCTGGCTCAACTTGTTTAGTAAAAGAGCTAAGCTTAAACTCGAGTTTTGGGTTTGTTTATTTACCAAACAAGTCAAGCTCGACACTTAAAAACTCGGCTCATTAAAAGAGGCTCATTAAGTAAATTATCTAGGCTCGGCTCGTTTAGAACCGAGCCAAGCTCGAGCTCGAGTTTAGGCTCACTTAATAAACGAGCCAAGTTCGAACGCTATTCGGCTCAGCTCGACTAGGCTCATTTACACCCTAATACCAGACTATATTTTACTCTTGAATTCGAAGAAGAAATCTCGCCCTTTGAAGGATAGTTACATGCTGCGTGCAGATCACGCAATTTGTTTGTTGTGTACATGTGAACTCATATTGATTTGC
This sequence comes from Rhododendron mucronatum var. ripense, assembly GCA_019656295.1. Taxonomy (NCBI): domain Eukaryota; kingdom Viridiplantae; phylum Streptophyta; class Magnoliopsida; order Ericales; family Ericaceae; genus Rhododendron; species Rhododendron mucronatum. The sequence continues at coordinate 565,539 of BPLT01000014.1, read as the reverse complement.
CTGTGCCAATTGTTAAGCCGTGCCGTCAGGCACAGACACCGACATGCGCTAGTATATATATACAAATTATGTGTCGACTACTAATGTGAGTGTCACTTATTGGTTACAGTGTATTCGTGTATTATATAGATTAAAAATGAATATTCCTTAAATCAAGGGATCATTGGTTGAACCAAACAACTATTCAAAAAAAAAAATTGAAATATGAAAGAATTGGTTCATTGGGTTAACCAATAAATATGTGCCACTTATCGATATGAGAGCCATTCTCTCGAAAATATCCACTGCAACAGTGTGTAATATAGGTACACATTTCTAAAGACTCTGTGAATGCGTATATAGCAAGGAGTTAATACATCTTGATAAAAATTGTACCAGTTGTGAAACCGTGCGATACTCGGCTATGTACATCTATCTGTTTTCATTGGCGCTTCTCTACTCATATTTTTTACTCTAGATATTAGCGAGTAGCTTGTATATATAGTTGCTAATTTTAGGTTAGTTGTCTTTTCTGTTGTAGAGTGTTTTTCTGAGCAATTTTTTGGCTTGGTTCACTAGGGAATGCCCCTTTGATTTTGTATCTTGTTTGTTGTGAATAAAAACTTTAATTACCCAAAAAAAGAAATTCATAATATACAAAATATAAGAGAACATAAATTGTACTTCAATTAAACTTAGGCCCCATTTCAGAACCTTAAATAAATACTTATTTTTTAAGAAAGCAATTTTGACCTCAAAAATAATATGTTTACGCAAATAATTTTTCTATCAATATGGATCTTAATGATTTGATAGATCTCATCAAGATCTTTTATATGGTGCAAAAAAAATTATTTTTTATTTACAATATTTTTGAATTTGAAAATATGAAATAAACTATTTATTTTTTAAGAAGATTTATGATACGGGACCTTAAACATAATAGGAGTAGAACAAATAAGACGGTTCGGTCCGGATCGGACCGGTTTTCCGGTTCGGACGGTTTTCTTGAACACCCCTACTTTTTTCTTAGCAAAATAAAATAAAATAGGGAGTAGATCTAGTCAAATTTCTTATCGTCCAGTCCGATCTAACCTTGGACTTTTTGTGAGTCCTTTTTGGGCCTTCAATAATGATCGAAAATCATTCATTTTTTAGACTTTATCGAAAATATTAACCGCGTCAAAAATCTCGTCCGTTACAATCCATGTAACACAATTACATGAAGCTTTTGCTCGCACTCGCGTTATACGAGTTAGGCACAGCCTGATATTTCATTTGGTTCTCCAAAATCCCCACGCTCAGCCGTATATGTATCTCTATATCAGGGCCGGCCCTGGGCTAAAGCCCAGAGTGCGGCCGCTTTAGGCCCAGAAATTTAAGCAAAAACTAGGGCCTCATTTTCCCTAGAAGATATGTACATACATATGTCTTTGTCTTCTCATGTACACGCAATATCATTAGTTGGTCTAGTGGTGAGCACTTTCACTTTAGATCTAGTTGTCCCACGTTCGATACCCAGGAAGGCTAAAAAAATTTCGTTATTGTTCTGTCCCCTTTTGCCATTTGATTTTCTGCCTTAGGTTTTTGGGGTGGAACTAGTATAGATAAAATATAACTTTTGCACCACTTGTATAAAAAATTAGGTAGTTTTAGTGGTAGTAGATGTTGAACGTTCATAAAAGCACACCATAAATGTTTGGATAGTTTTTTTTTTATATTTCTTTTCATTCTTTTTAATCATATTTGTAATATTAACTGAACGAGTAAATCACTATTGATAATAAATAAACCAAAATAATTCAACAAAAAATGATAAAAAAAGGTTAAGAATAAATAACTTTGTATTGCTAAAACTAGTCTTCTTAGTAGAGTAAAGTTAATTACATAATTAGTTAGAAAAAAAAATCCGCAGCATGAGCAGTGCTTTGTTATGCTTGATTCATTTTTTTATGGTATAATGTTTTAATATATTTTTAGTTAAATTATAGAGCTTAAAATACCATGTATAATCCGTCATCTTGTATTAGCCTTCTGTCTTGATTTTTTTTTTTTCCATTAATCTAGGGCCTCAATTTTTATTTCGCTTTAGGCCTCACAAATGTCAGAACCGGCCCTGTATACGTATTTGATTATCGATTCTAATATACAAAGGGGAGCTAGTGTTTCGTGTAGACAAAAAAAAAAAAAAAATGTCATTGTGTCAGATTTTAATTTCCCCTAATTACCCTTGTTCATTCTATAACCGCAAGGGTAAAAATGGCAATTCAAGCCAAAACACTGAACAACACACGTACAGTAACTGCTCCACCTACTCTTCTGAGAAAAATTACTCACCATCGACGATCATGGTCTGACACTCATCTTCTTGCTACTTTACGTCTTTTACCTTTCATCTACCGTTTGTTCTCTCTCATGACTAGCTATCCAGCTACAACTTCTGTACCATTTTGGCTCTCTGCCGCTCTCTCTCTCTCTCTCTCTCTCTCTCTCTCTCTTCTTTTTTTAACTTTTTCAACTGGTACACCCCATTTCCAATTATGGAGCACAATTAGGAACAAACGGATACGCGGGACCTACTCTAGGTCCTGCACAAATGATTTGATTTGTTCAATAATTTAAAAAAATAAAATCCGAGTGGATCTCATGAAAAATCAGCTCAACTGAGACTCAAAATGGACCTGCGGCGTGTCTGTTAGTTCTCGATCGGTGCTTTGACCTTTGATGGCCTTAGCTTTCGGTTGTTTTATAGTACTTTATAGGATGTTTTACTTCTCTCTTTGCACTTTCCATAACCAAATTTATTCAGCTTGCCCAATATCAATATTGAATATAAGGGTCATCATCAGGTCGGGCCAGCCCATCAAGTCACTACACAAGTACCGTCCACGGGCTGGGCCGACCAGACTTTTTTTTGCAGGTCGGGCTACCTACCATAAATTGAAGCCCACGGGCTAGTCCAATTGACGGGCTGGCAGGCCAAAAGCCGGGCGAACTTAAATTTCCTTGAGCAGAAACTAAACCAAGGGAAAAAAGAAAGGGTTTTGTGGGATTTTGGACTAATGGGCGGGCCTGTGGGGGGCTATTGGGCGGGTACCACGGGCGGGCTCACAGGGCGAGCTGAGTAAAAACTCATAGGCCCAAGCCCGCCCATTACAAACTACGAGCTGGGCCCATTTCACGAGCTCGGCCAGGTAAAAGCCCCGTGGACCGGACGGACTTCGGGCGGGTCACAGGCCTTCGGACTAAATGATGACCATTAATTGACCATTACCATTTCCACCATTTGAAAAGTGAACTCCTTTTGAAAAGATTACCGTACGCCCCCAAAAAATGGTAAAATGGTTGTTTAAAATTTTTATAAAAGATTCAATGCAAAAAACACTTACGGTGTAACATTGATGTGCTTAAAAAAACAAGAAGTCGGGGCATGTGCGATGTGTGTGCAAGTCGAATTTTAAACATTTGTGCATATTCTGTGAAAATTCAACTTGCGCACGCATCGCGTGTTTCCTGGCCTCTAGTTATATATAGTGGGCTTGCGAGCCAACTCGAGCTGAGCTTTCCGTAACTCAAGCTCGGCTCGTTCACAAAACGAGCCAAAACCCTTAGCTCGAGCTCATTCCTTTACATCACAAACCAAGCCATTCAATAATTTTTTTTTTTAAAATTTAGTTTATCGGTTTCTTGAACACCCAACACAAAATTATTTGAACGCCTAACCTAAAAACATTTGAACACCCAGCCAACAAATTAATCCGGCCAATGTAAAAAAAACTACAATCTGTGCATTCAATGAGAGACTGGTGAATGAATAATTGTTTGGTTACTTATATTGAGAGTTGATTTTTTATCGCATCGAGGAAAATTGTAATATACTCCTTCATTCCAAAAGTTAGTCCACTAAATGCGTGGAATATATGTGCAATCGTGCAATTTTTGGATAAAAAACATAGTACTTCCACGCATAATTTCAAAATGTCCTCGCGCCAAAACAAATTTAATTTAGCACGAAAAATTAAAAAACTTGTATACGCAATTACTTTATGTTTTGATCCATTGTATGTGCTTTTGTAGTTGACTAACTTGTCGTAATAGAGAGAGTATACTTTCCTATTTTCGAGTGGCATTATAGATAAATTTATTTACATACAAAAGATTCTAAACTTCCTCCTTAATTTTTCTGGAGCCGCCACTAGTTGGAGGAGTACTACTTGGCTATGCGATTTTGTTCTGAAAAGGCTTTTTTTGAAAATGTGGTGTAAACAAGACCTCGAGATATTGTCCTTTAAATGTTTATCATAACTAATTGAGATTAACTACTCTCTGGAACATTTGGACCTCGAGATCGATGCAAACTGGTACTCCTTCCGTCCCAATTTGGTTGTCTATTTTCGTTAATCGTGTCATTTTTTGAACTTTATATCTCTCAATCTATAATATTTTTTATAATTTTGAAAACTTTGTATTATAGACCTAACCGATAACTATCAAACAAGATCCATATTGCATATTTTTGGAGATTTATATTGAAATATATAAGCGATTAAAAACTGAGACGAATATCCAAAAAAGACAGAAAATTGGATGGATGGAGTATTTGGCAATGTTGCTCTAGTTCCGAGAGTTATTTGCTGGGATGGCAATTAACTTTTCCCAGAAATTTTTTTTTTTAATCTCGACCGTTAAGAACACCATCCAATGATTGCGAACACTCCAATCGCACCTTTGTGGACTGCAACCAAGCCTTGGGGTTCGCCCAAGGCGGGGGTTAAACATTTATGAAGCCAAATTATGGTGTCTAGAACGGGGTATTGGGAAATATCTGGGGTTTCAACATGGAGGCGAGGAGGAGGAGGCCTGAGGTGAGTAGGATTGCCCACCTTGAAGAAATTGATGAAAGATAGATATCAGAAGGGGAAGGAAGGAGAAAAGACTGATTGGTCAGGCCTGCTTCTTCCTTGGGTTTGGGGTGGCATGCATATGATTGTCGATTGATTGGTTGGGTGTCAGTATTGTTAGGATGCTTCTTTATCATTATGATGCCTCTTACTCCTTATCCTTATGATCTTTCTACGTACTCTTTTCAAAGATTAATGAATTCTCTTTCGCCGTTCAAAAAAAGGGTCACGTCTGCTTCTCGTGGTCAGGAAATGAAATTGGTTTTGACGAAGATAATGTCATGTCATGGAATGCTAAGGGATTGAAGAGAAAAGAGAAGGAAAGAGGAGGCTTAGGCTCTGTTTGGAAAAAAATTTATTCCCAGTTTTTTATTTTTGTTTCTGATATTTTTTAAAACATGGATCATAAACATGTTTGTATTACGGTTCGTACAGGGGTATTTTTGGGATACAGACCAAATACCAGATTAAGGTTAGAATAGAATCGGTATAAATACTCTATGTTGTAGACCCAATTTCGTTATTGTGATAATAAAGAATAGCAGCCGCTCTCGCTCCCGTGGACATACCCAGTTTTGGAGAACCACGTATATCTCTGTGTTGATTTCTTTACTGTTTTATACTTGTGATTCGTGTGTGTGATGATTCTAACATATCAGGTACCCTATGAAAAATCAGGGTTCTCTAACAATTTGTAAAAATCACGAAAATGAATCAAATCTTTATAACCACTGTGTAGTTAGGACTTGGGGGGGCTGCTGTCCCTTGAAGAGACAGCAGCGTGCTGTCCCGACCGAGGGGCCCTGCTCCGGTCTTGATCTAACGATCGGAAACGTTCACTTCGTAGAGCTCGTCGAGTTGAACAAGTATTCAAAAAATTAGTTTGATCGGATATCTTTAAGTGCCTGATCGAAACACATATAACTTGCCAATAATGGGTTCTAGTAGATTTGATCCAGTATTTCGGATCCATTCTTTTCAAGACAAAAAGGTTTTGATTAGGCACTTAATGATATCCGATCGAGCTGGTTTTTATACATATTTGTTCAACTCAACGTGTACTACGAAGTGAACATGTCCGATGGTCAGAGCAAGACCGGAGCGGGGCCCCCTCGGCCGGGACAGCACGCTGTTGTCCCTTGAAGGGACAGCAGCCCCCCACTCCGGTGCAGTTAAGATATATACATATCCAAACAAAGTAAATCTTCACGTTACTTTTCATTTAAAAGGACAGAAGGTGCCTTTAAACTACATAGTTGTGTGTTCGACTCCTGAAAGCCCTCATATTCAAAATGACAGTCCCTAAGGCTCCATTCAGTTGTCGAGAAAGTTGTGTGGGAAATTGGTTTCAAAAAAAGTGAAGTGAGATGAAGTAAAAGAAAAAGAAAATTATTTTCCTGTGAGTGTTCATTTGACAAAAAAAATTTGCAAGAAAAATTAAGGTTTAATTGTTCATTTGTTAGGAAAAAGAAACTTTCGGGAAAATTATGTGAGTGTTCACTCATTTTCCTTTTCCTGCGACGCAAAATCCTATGTTTTTTGCAGGATCACTTTTGCAGGAAAATAATTCCTGCAAGAAAACTTAAATTGGTAAGTCCTAGAATTTTCTTGCCAACTGAACACAAGGAAAGTTATGGAAAAATTGATTTTCTCATTCTTTCCTGTACTTTCCTGGCAACTGAACGAGGCCTAAGGGTACCGAAAACGTGCTCACAAAGCGAGCCACTAAGTCACCATGCAAACTTGTTTCACATTCTGAATAACTAATTTATATACAAAATTTTGGAAGTCCCATTTTCAAATCTCGCCTGGAGCCTCCAAAATCTCAAGGTCGAGTCTGTCTGGAGGGGCTGGAGGTATCGACCAGAGCCTTCTTGATCTGAAGAGTTAACTTCTTCGATTGTGACCATATGCCATTGATCTGAAGGTTATCTTTGAAGAAGTCTGCCGGAAAATACTCTGTAAGAGTTATGGGTTCTCTGTCAGGCTAAGTATATACACTTTCTCCTCAGATTCTTTAGCCTTTTTCTGAGACCTCTTCTTTTACTAGCTTTTTATTTTGCATTGCTGGTTTTCGCCCTCGAATAGACACACCTGGACGGCGTAAAAATTTTATAGCAGGTAGTCATACCTTGCTTTTCCTCTTCTTGGTACATGTTTGCCATTCCTCGGTGCCCTCAACAATCGTTGTAGAGTTTTCGTCCCAAATGATTAAATTGGGTTCTGACATGATTTCGTAAGGTGAGGGCATCTCAGGATTACTATCGCAACGAATACCAGAACCACTTGTTTGCCTTGCCACTTTTGTTGCCCCCTTGTGAAATGGATGGTGGGAACAACATGGCTACGAATACCCTCGAAGGAGGATATAATGTTTGACAATCGATGCTGTTTCCTTTGGGGAGGAGGACTCTTTCCATCATCAATTCTTCATTTATTTTTTTTATCATCTTTTGAATGAGATTTTTAATAACAACATAACAATCCTGCAACGGAAGGCTAACAATCCGATGATATGGATAATACATAGATCATTGACCCGATATATGTAAATCATTAATGCGAAGATTCATGTTGTTGCAAATCGGTAAATGTTTAATCGTACTTGAATAAGGCAAAAAAATAAGGAGTATAACAATAGAGTACAAAAACCATTGCCTTCCTTTGGCTCTCTTCCAGTTCATCCAATGAGAGAGGAAACATTCATGTTTGAGTTGCACATTCTAAACATCTTATGAGGCTTTAGGATGATGAAGTGCTACCAAGGAAGCGTAGAAACCGTCTTCAACGTCTATAAGAGTGTCGTGCCTTCCCTTCTCCACTATCATACCGTTCTTGACCACTGCGATCACATCTGCATTTTTTATTGTGGATAATCTGTGTGCCACAACCACCGTGGTCCGGTTCACTGTCACTCGGTCTAGCGCATCTTGAACTACTCGTTCCGACTCCGCATCCAATGCACTCGTAGCCTCATCTAGAAGTAGTATTTTTGGACTTCTGACCATGGCACGCGCTATGGCCACCCGTTGCTTTTGCCCTCCTGACAACTGCACTCCTCGCTCTCCTACTATGGTGTCATACCCCTACGGTTTATTATTCTTGTCAAAAAAAAATTCTTGATGCATGATGAAAACAATTCTTTTCTCCCTTGTTTTTTTTTTAAATAAAAATATACGCCAATATTTGTAAAATAGTGGAAAGTGCTCTTACTTGTTGCAATCCGCTAATGAAGTTGTGCGCATTTGCCAACTCTGATGCACTTACAATTTCTGCCTCCGTTGCATTTCCTTCCTTTCCATATGCAATGTTAGCATGTATTGTTTCGTTAAAGAGGACTGGCTCTTGGCTAACCAGACCCATTTGTTGTCTCAACCAATTCAATCGTAGCCTCTGAATTTCAATCCCATCGAGCGTAATATGACCTGACTCGGGATCGTAAAATCGTTGCAGTAATGCGATCACTGTTGATTTCCCGCTTCCACTTTCTCCTACTAGAGCTACCGTCTAAAGGTTGATCATATTCACAAAATCAATTTGGATCGGAAGTTGTTCGGTGACAAATACATCTTCCATTTTCCAATTTTTTAGCACAAAAATGAAAACATAAAACAAAAAAAAAAAAAAAAAAAAAAAAGAGGGTTCTACCTTTCCGCTGGGAATGTTCAAATTGAGGTCCCGAAAAATCTGAACATCTGGCCTCGTGGGGTACTTGAAGCTTATATGGCGGAGCTCAATCTCTCCCTTCACACTCTCTAGAGTGATCCCAGACTCGTCACTGGGATCTATCTTCGACTTCCTGTCAAGAATGGCAAATATGGAAGCAGTGGCAACCTTAGCTTTTGCAGCGTCAGAGACTAAGCCACTTGATTGAGAAATCGCCAGGGCTGCCATGGTTAGAGATAAGAAAACCTGCGAGGCAACACCCACCCTTTTAGTAGTTATTAATAATTAAAAATAATTGCTTGATGATTGGCTCTTGGATTCTTACACGAAACACATCATCGAATTTCGCTTTCCCGGCCTCAACTAGCTTCGCTCCAGTGTAGAAATTGCATCCATACGCCAAATATATCGAGCCAGAAGATAGCCCAAAACCTATCCCACAAAAAAGTCCTTGCCTTATGCCAGTTTTCATAGGTCCTTCACATTTCCTTTTGTACAATTCCATCACTTTTTCTTCACCGCAGAAAGAAGCAATTGTTCGTATGCTACCAACAGCATCATTTGCGAATTGGCTTGCCTCCTCATACAATAACTGCACCCATTTACGTCTAGATCTCAATCCCTGGACGCTATCTACTCATATATTATAGCATTGATAGTTTTCTTTCAAGTACAAAAATATTGAAAAAGGATGAAGGTATAATGGTTGCTCGATGAGAATTGTGGTGGCTATGTAGGCGTTTAGCTTTGATTTTACGAGAATATGGATAGGATTTTCGTATGTGATTTTCGGAATTAGTTGGTAGGGTGTTACGAATGTTTCAACCGTGAAAAAATATGATAATGTTGGGTATAGAAAAGTAAACCTTTGCATCCGCGCTGAACCCTTGCAGGAATTTTATTTGAACATAACGACTCAATCCGATGAGAGGTAACAAAGCTAGGACAATAAATGCCAGTTGCCAACATGCTGTGAAAGCAATGACCAATCCTACAATTGCGGAAGCAGAGTCTTGAACAAGCTGAGCAAGTGAATCTCCCACTAAAGCCCGAATAGTAGCTGCATCTGCAGCAAGTCTAGCACCGGTTGCTCCACTCGAGTTCTCAGACTCATCAAACCAACTGACCTCCATCCGAACCACTTTCTCAAAACACAACGACCGTACCCTTTTTATCAGCTTACAACCAGCCACAGAAAATAAGTATGTCCGCGCTGAAAATGCAAAGAACGATGCTATTCCAAGGAGGACAAACATTAGGGCCCAAAATTGTGAATCTTTCTTTAGTTGATGGGGTGGCTTGAAAAACGATTCAATCGCCTCTGAAATTAGTAGACCTACAGTTGGAAGTATTGAGCCATTAAGGGCTGCAGCGATAGCTCCTGCTATCAACACTAGAACCTCTGGCTTGTTGAGATGAGCAAGTCGGCGCAGTGGGACTTTTGGATGATTTTTTACCGATTGGCCATAGTTGGCTCCTGCTTCTGGCAACGCAGTGTCAGAAACATCAAATCCTGTAGATAGACCAAATGGAACTATGAAGTCACGGCTACTAGTTCCTGACCCAAAAGATCGACGACTTGTGGAACGAAGAGATGGCATTCGTTGACTTGGCTGCCTACTCAATTTTTTCATAGAATCTGATTTTTCTAGGTCCATTGTAGCTTGTTCGGAATCTTTGATCACTTCTTGTAATCTTATAAGCTGAGAGTATGCTCCTTCTGGGTCCTCAAGTAGTTCTGAATGTGAGCCTGATCCATGAATGCATAGGGCGCTAAACAATATGAATATTCTTCTATCGCGACAAGAAATTATATTCCTATGTGCATCTACATGTGTATGTATGCATGTATACACTAATGTTTTCTTTGCTCATTAGCACGTTACGTAAGTAGCAAAGTTGTTCCCCAGATACCTTTTTCAATGATCTTTCCTTGGTGAACCACTGCAATCATGTCGGCATTTCTTACGGTGCTCAAGCGATGTGCAACAATCACAGTTGTTCTGTTGACCATTATCTTGTCCAATGCCTCTTGAACAATCCTCTCCGACTCTGCATCTAGCGCACTTGTTGCTTCATCTAAGAGTAGAATTCGTGGGTCTTTCAGAATTGCCCTGGCTATGGCAACTCTCTGCTTCTGTCCTCCAGATAGCTGTGTTCCATGCTCACCGACCATGGTGTCCAACCCCTAAAATCAAAAAGCGAGATATGGTAAAACTTAAAATTTAACTAACCATGCTCGATCATGAACATAAAATAGCTCTACTATACAAAACAGATAATCCAAAAGGGACCAAAAAAAAAAAAAAATTTAACCTGTGGAAGTTTATCAATGAATTTAGCAGCATTGGCTATCTCAACTGCTACTTTAATTTCTTCTGGGGTTGCCTCGTCCTTCCCGTATGCAATATTGTCCTTGATGCTGCACGCAAACAACATAGGTTCTTGGCTAACAAGACCTATTTTCTCTCTAATCCACTTTAGCTGGAAATCTTTGAGATTAATGCCATCTACGAGGACCTGACCAGATTGTGGATCATAAAATCTTTGTATCAGACTGATAATTGTTGACTTTCCGCTACCACTCTGTCCCACTATAGCTGCAGTCATGCCATTTGGGATGGAGAGTGAGAATCCGTTGAATATTTTCTCATCCGGCCTGGCTGGATAACTGAAATAAACATCCCTCAACTCTATATCACCACGAATATCATCTAATGTTTTGCCTTCGATGTCATATACGTCTATGTCAGGCCTCCTATTTATTGTCTCAAACATCTTGAATCCGGCAGCTTGACAGGCAGAAAATGCATTCATGCAAGGAGATGTCTGGCCAAGAGACCTGAAACAACCGTATTACGCCAGAACTAATAATTGTATTGGGAACATAATTTCAGTAGTAGAGATGAACAATGTCACTTTAGAGGTCCAACAGACTTAACTTTTCTAACACACAGACATAGTTTTAGAAGTAAATTCGGAAAGAGGTTTAGAAGTGAAACTTACACGGAACCAGTTAGCACAGCAGCAATTACATTAATCACTTCGCCTCCGGTATATCTCTTATTTACTATCAACTTTGCACCATACCATACAGCCAAAGAATAAGTGCAGAACGCGACACACATAACTGCTCCAAAACCCAATCCAGTAGCTAAGCCTTCTTGAATACCTGACTTGTAAGCATCCATAAGAGATTTGTCATACTTAATCACAGCATGCTTCTCGCCGGTAAATGATGCAACCTATATACATGTGTAGTAAGCGAAAAGATGAACATGTGCCCGTGAAAGAGCAAAACAGCAGAGAATTAATTAATCAAACACAATGTCAAGTTTAAGCAAATCCGGAGTCGTTGAATTGCTCTTTGGGATTCCGTTAAAAAAAAAAGAAAAGAAAAAGAAGCAGAATTGCTTTTTTGAATTTGAGACATACTGTTCTAATTGAACCAATAGTCTGTTCAACCACATTGGCTGCTTTAGCATAAGAATTTTGTGCAGTGGATGACGCTTTGGATGTAATGATGGCAGCGGCTCCACCAGTTATTACAAGTAGAGGAATACAGGATAACAAAACAAGCGTAAGGAGCCACCCCTTGATGAATGCTATCACAAAGCCTCCAAAAAATGTAGAGACCAGCTGTATAAATTTCCCTACCTGCATCGAAACACCATACCCAGATGAACTATTGTAAATGCAAGAAGATATAGCCTTTTTCGTTTGATGAGGAATGGTGAATAAGGAGTACCTTCTCACCCATCATGTCTTGAATTAGTACAGTGTCACCTGACATAAGGCTAACAACTTCTCCTGTATTTATTTCTTTGTCAAAGAAAGCTATGTCTTGCCTCATTATACTTTTCAAATAAAGACGCCTTATTCTTGCAGCTTGTCGCTCTCCCGTTACCATCCAACAAGACACCTCTAACAAGCCAACACAACAACAAAAAAAAAGTAGCTTGTTATGCAAAATACCAATAGTTTTTGGAAGCTCTTACATATTCTTATTTGTCTGCGAGGTTGTAATTTATTTTCTAGGTTGGATGTACTTACGAAGGAATGCTGCCACCCCGACTCCCAAAGCCAAATAGACATATTTCACTGCTACCTAAGACATATAATCAAGCAAATAATAAGTGACAACATTTCGTTCCCACGTACTTTGCCAAAAACAACTAGGATATTTGCAAAACAAATGGAGATTTTACAAAAACACCAATAATGACACCATTGAAGAGTACTCAATGTAAGAAAAATCCTAATTCTTCGTTTACATGCCTCTCCTGTGACGAAAAATCAGAGCAAGAATATGCTAATTGAAGGATTGTTTATTTTGTTACCTTAGAAACTACGTGAACTATATCTTTGTTGTTCTGGTTTTGTCCAAAAGAATCGATCATTTCACCAAAAAATACAGACGTAAATGGAATGCCTATCCCATTTCCAACTGCACCGATTGTACCAACAATCATCAACGCAACATCTACAGAGTCTGCAAATGAGAACAACTTGTAAAATGGAACTGTTTTGGTACTGCTCTCCAGTTTTTTGCTTTTCTTCTGTTGATCTATGTCGAACCGACCCCCATTTGTACAGGAACTTGCAGCTGCCTCTATTTCAAGACCAAGGCTTGTTGATGTCGCGGCCTGGTCCTCTTGCGTATTCTGATTGGCATCGTGCAACCCATTGTCCTCTGCCATATTCAAGCTAGACTAGTTCTAGTGTTGTTATGTATCGAATTGACCGATTGTAATCTTCTGACCTGGTTGTTGATGAACCTTTTGCAGGATCTCCCAAAACTACAAATGAGCCTGTAATCTCAAAAACAACATTATTGAAAAACTAAGGGACGTATAAGTGATCAATAAGTTGTAGATGGATCATGTCACTCTGTATCACAGCTAGATAGGAGTATCACTATTATCATATATGTAGCATATGAAGCGCGTCAACACGCAAGAACACGTTTGATTGATCACTTCTCATTAAAGCAGAAAAACATAAGGCTTCCCATTACGACTGCCCACAAAGGAATACAGGAAAATTGGAGAAGACAAAGAAAAGGATAGGATAGGAAAAGAAATATACCAGTACTGCAGAGTACTTGATACTTGATCGAGAACCATCAACTTACCTTTGTATATAGTTGATCTCTCTATTCCAAAAAAGGAGAACAGGTAAAGTTGGTTGGTTTGTTTTTTGGGGGTGAATCCAAGGTTTTGAATATCGTACTGGCTAGGGTCTTCTTTGATGGAACTCACTTAATTTTATTAGACAATATTTTCAAAATCCTCGATCTTAAGTATTTTGCTAAATTATCTAATTGTACAATATTAAAATAATTAATTGAAATTACAGAGCAACTAAGGGTGTAACCAGAGTTCATTGATATCTTCTTCGGACAATGTCAAATCATTCCATGCCTATGTCCTTCTGTTCCGGCCTTCAATACCTAGCGTTCGAGTTATCAAAGCAACATAGTACCGTGAGCGATGACGCTTGATGAGCACAAAATATTGACATGTGGATCGAGATACCTATATGTATATTGTTAGTTCTTTATATTGTGTTTAATTAGACTAGTTATTATCTTTTTGATCATTTTACTCTGAATTATTAATTTGTAGGAAAAAGATGATAACTACTTAATGTTTTGGCCGTTGGATTAAGAATTAGTCTCAGTGGTTGGTCATCTATTATTTTGCTCTAGCAATTGCATCAAAGTTAATTCCTTGGAGAAGGCAGCACTAGCTACAACCCATGGTTTGCACGTGATCTAGACTACTAAAGGAAAGAGCCATATTAGTTGTAGCCAATTAGGCAAACTAAATAACGGGGAGATTGAATTCAAAAAGGAATCGAATTTCCTTACGGCAATTTTCGGCATAATAAATAATCAAGGCAATATGATTCACGGGAGAGACACCACGGATCAGAAGCGACGCGGCTGCAATCAGAAAGCTCCACGGCTGGGAAATAGAAGAGCAAAGGAATTAGTATTTGTAAGCTTTTTATTAAGGAAGGGTTTTAGTCGTATGATTAATATTGTTTTGCAAAGGACCAGCTAAATCCTAAATTAGGGTTGAGGATGAAACTCCCATAAAGTTTATTGATTGATTTTATGCATATGATTTTTCCTACGTGCTTTCATTGTTTATTGTTCTGATCTCATTAATTAATTTGGTTGAAACTCGGATATAGATTCAATCGGAATGGGTTTTTTCTATGATTTTATATCACTATATTAATTGAATTGCTTGGTTTGTCATAGTTAATATTTAAGTACGGGATATTTACTGTGATTTGTTTTACGCAGATACAGTTGATGATTGGGCAAATTATAGTTACCCCCCTCTAACTATGCCTCGCGTACACTTACCCCCTCTAACTTTTTTTTTTGGCACTTAACCCTCTCAAACTAACGAAAATTCACACGGTCATAACTTCAAACGGTCATAACTTCTTCATCCAAGATCGAAAATATGCAAATTATATATTAATTTCGAGGTCTTGAAGTCAGTTTTCTAATGACACCAAAATCACATCACGATTCAAAGCACACAAAAAGTTATGATCAAAACTGTCTTTCTATCTACTAGCCCTTACTCTTTTGATCATAACTTTCTGTGTGCTTTGAATCGTGATGTGATTTTGGTGTCATTAGAAAGCTGACTTCAAGACCTCGAAATCAATATATAATTTGCATATTTTCGATCTTGGACGAAGAAGTTATAACCGTGTGAATTTTTGTTAGTTTGAGGGGGTTAAGTGCCCAAAAAAAAGTTAGAGGGGAGTAAGTGTACGCGAGGCATAGTTAGAGGGGGATAACTATAATTTGCCCTTGATGATTTTGACTTAAACTTGCGGAGCAGAGGAGGAATATATTGTTGTTATAAATAATTGTTGTTATAAATAAAAAGTGCTTAACGATATATTATCCACGGTGGTTAAGAATAGCTTCTAAATCATTGTGCAGAAATATAAGGAAAAATCATTGCATAAGATTAGTTGATAAATATTTGTGGGTGTGGATTCCGATACCTTAGTTCCTTTTCTCAATCGTAATCTCCACTATCTTGTCATGTTAGTTTAGTTGTTTTCTTTTGTCATTATTTATTTAATTTTTAGTTTATAAAATCAATCACACTTTTGTCAACTAGGTTAGGGTTCAATCAGTTTGAGCTTATTTAATTTTTCTATTAAAAAATTATAAGTCCCTGTGGGTTCGACCTCGCACTTGCATAACTATACTTCGATACAATTCGTGCGCTTGCGAGCTAGTACATTAAAATTTCACATCAACGCTCAGTAGCCAAAACCTACCCAAACCCATAACTTACAAACAATGGCATGTACAATACTGTTAAAGTAAGAACAATTAAAGTAGCAAGCAATCAATTTCAATTACTAGTCTTTAACCTAATGAAATCAAGAATCTCAACCCTTGAGAAACATCCTCCCATGTTAACCACTAGGACTATGGTCACTCGTGATACCGCTCCCCCTTGATTGCCCTAACCGGGAGCCCCGATGAAATGGCCTAAGTTATTTACTTAGTCGGAGTCATTGGCCGCCTCGCAAGGATGAATTCCCCAGGGAACTAACCGTAACCACTGGGCCCACAATGAACAAACCGTAACCTTGGGAGTATATAGATCATAACCTGGTACTATAATACATATCACTCTTCTATCTCCTATTCAAAAAGAGCGATCACGCAATGCCATATCCTAAGATTTCGAATCGACAACTAACTGCCATACCCTGGCTTTATTTCTCTTCTCCCAAATTGGATGTGGATAACCTCCAACAGATCCGGATTCACTTGATAACCTCCAAGAATCTCATTTAAACATCATTCCTCTGGCCAACCACCAATCATATCATCTCCTATCTTCCAATTTCCTTTAACTTAAATATCGTCTATGTGATCTTCTATCTACGTACACCAAACCCCAATGAACCTAATGTCCAATCTACCAGTACAACTACATTTTACACGGTTCAATATTTTCACGAAACATGTTAACAGGTTAACAACAGTAACTCGTGCAATAAAAGCAAACCACGTGATAAAATTTATCATGCAATAACATTACTCATGTGATAACATGAGTCATGTGATAAAGTTAATCATACTATAGGATTAATCATGCGCTAAACTTTATCATGCGCTAATATTTATCATGCCATAAAATTAATCATGCGATTAAACTAAGATTGAATCAGAACTAATTATTAGGGCTTATAAAACCATTTTCTTATTAACTAGGGTGGATTTATGAGCTACTCAAATATGAAGGACTAAACCGGAGTTATACCAAACAAAATGTTCAAATTCCAGTGGCTTAAGTTTTAGCCTTTTCGGGAAAAACAGTGGGTTTTCGGCCCGGGCTCGATCGGTGATGTCAGGTCCGGAATCAACATACCGAACACTAAAATTAATATAGACTCAATAATATATATAGGGAGGCGAGTTCGGACTACCTCTCGTCCGGCAAAACGGGTTTCGGAGTGATTTGGTGGCGGTTCGGAGCGGCGACGGAGCTCGGTGGTGGTGATGTTAGTACGGCAGTGGGGGTGGAACCGGTTGTGGTGGTGTTCCGGCTAGTAATGGAAATGATGTACGCTGGTGGAGGTACCCGGTTGGTGAAGAGGAGGAGATGGCCGGTTGGTGCATGGGTGGGGTGGTGAGGAGTGGAGATGGTGATGAAGGCAGGAGATGCCCCTATCTCTCACTCTCTCGCTGCTCTCTCTCTCTCTCTCTCTCTCTCTCTCTCTCTCTGCCGCAGTGGCAAACAAATGGGAGTCATGGGTTTTAAAAATTGGTTTGGATTTGCATGGAGGGTATTACCCACGGAGGATTATGTGTTGTCTAATAGAGAGGAAATTAGAGAGGAGATGACGGATTTGGTTCCCCCAATTTCTCAGCCGAAGGTTTAAAAAAAAATGGTGAGGGTTTGGTCCGGAGCAACACACATTAGAAAAATCATTCGCCGGATACGCGCGCACACGATTGATTACGTAATTAAAATTGGTGTGACGACAAAAATAATTTTCCGCATTAAATGAACTAAAAGAAATAACATTTTTTTTGTTTTAATAATAATGATTATTACTATTATTATTCTTTTTTTAAAATCCCGGGTCTTTACATATATGGTATCCAAAAATGTGATATCCAAAGGTACTAGCCAACATGCACTGCTTATTAATTTAAATTGCATAATTATTCTATTTTTTGAGTGTAATACTCTCATTCTCATATTGTAGTTTATAGTTTTTGAGAAGATGTAAATAATCAAATTTAATAAAATATTGACTATTAGTTTGCAAGGTACATGAGGTTATAAATAATCAAGTTTTATGCTTAAACAAAAGAAATAAAACTTCTTAATTATTGTAAGTAGAAATTAAAATAGGAAATTGATTTCCGCGCTTCAGTTTTAATTTACTGATGGCGCTCTACTTTGTTCATGAAATTAATTACTAGTAACTTCACGTTAAAATTGGAGCACCATCGATAAAAAATGAAGCGTGAAAATCAGTTTCATCAAAATACGATTGTGTAGTTGGTTACTATCCCTGCGGATTTGCTCTTAGCATTAATTAATTTCCAACCTGTAATCCCATGTACTCTAGATCTCCATGAGGAGAATTTAGAGATGGTGGGGACTTGTGAAGGTAACACCTGGATCAGTCAATTAAGGAATTGTCTGAATAACTTTGTTTATTTTAGCTTAGTTATTTCTTTGGTGAACTTAAATTATTGTTAGTTTTGCATTACTATTTTTTTAGACAACCCTTGTCTTGATAAGAAGAAGCAAATTCAAAAGTAAATAAATATGGATCGAACATAAAATAATTCACAAATGACAAAAACTATCTAGAAAAAAAATCATCCAATGTTAATTACTTTTGCCTTTGGTGAACTTTTTCATGATTTTGATTTTTATGTTTTGACATTTATACATTCTTTCCATCGCGACGAATAAATAATTTAAAAACTTAATAGACACTAAAACAAGAAAAAAAAATTTAATCACTCTCAAACAGCAAAATATAAAAATCGATGGAATCCCTTTGGATCTCAGGCAGATTCTCCAAAATACTTTTCAATTAGAAAATTCGGAAAAACAATGCTATTATTAGCTACAGAGATGCTGCAATCAAGGGATTACGTTGTCATGGAATCAAGAGATTATGATCCCTATAATTTCTCCATAATCACTAGCCAGTCAATATGCCTTAATCATAGGGATTTGTAGATTCTTTGTAATGTTTATATAGCTGTATAGAAGACACAATGAATATACTATTATTCTCTCTTCTTTTCCTTTATCAAATCTAACATGGTATCAGAGTTAGGTCTTGAGTGGCATTATCACCTCGTGTAGTTAACTCTCCGTCGCCCGAGTCAGTCGCCTCATCTCATCAATTCATACCTGCATATGCATTTGGACTGCATATGAGGGGTCGCCCAAGTCAAAATCTTCTGGTTTCTTTAATTTGTACCTCCTCGCGCTTCTGGGCTGTACGTGAGGGGGAGTGTTAGACTTGTCTTACATTGCTCATTTAAGTCACCCAAGCTTGGTTAATATAATGTACTCCACGTTACTCCACCTATTGCCAATTGGTTTTAGGTTGAAACCTTCAAAAAATCTAAAAGCTATGGTGATCACATTTTGAATACCATGTGATTTTTCACTATTGCATTGGTATACTGCGCTCCACTATAGGACATATGGGTCTACCAATGTAAATTATGGTGACACATTACATGGTATCCGAAATATGGTATCCAAATGTACAACTGGTCACCGAAGTATTACTGAATTCGGAAAGCGCAAATTACAAACACAATCTTATCGTATCTTATATATTAAAGTAATGGGTCCTTTAATGAGGAGTATTTTTTTTTAACAGAATATTTGACCAAAAGATTTAAATAAGAAAGTTTTTGGCTGACCCATCCTTATATATTGTTGAGATTGAGTCGAATCCACCTCAGCCCCTCTTGCAGATCAAAAAAAAATAAAAAATCTCAGCCCCTCTTTCCTCCCTCATCCCCGATTTATACAGAAAAATCACCGATCTCAACACCAATTAATATATGTCAATTAATCAGCACTGCTAACCATATAGACAATTTGTGCATAGATTTTATTGTGAGAATCACCACGGATCTCACACAAATGATCTGAGCCGTTCATTAAATGTAAAACATTTTTTCAAGGATTTCCGTCAAAACTCAGCTCAATCCGATGGTACCTATAGGTGCTTGATCCAATCCTCTAAATTTTAATTCAAATTTTCAGATAATGAAAAGTTAGATAATTGGATCAAGCACCTATAGATATCAGATTGAGCTGATTTTTTTGCAAATGACCTTTGGAAAAATGTTTTACATTTGATGAACGGCTTGGATCATTTGTGCGAGACCCATGGTAGTCCCACCATAAAATCTGTGCATAATTTGTGCACAGAATTATCTGTTGTAGACAGACTTATCATTTATCTATACATGCACACAGAGTGAAGAACAGAGAGTGGCAACAATTTTCACAGCAAGTCTTTGGACACAGCAAAACTATGCACAGCTGATTTTTTAAACATAATGAACGATTCAAATAATTTGTATGGACCCGTAATGGACCCCACGATCTGTGCACAGTTTTACTGTGTCACTAGCAAGGTTCTTTCCAATTTTCACACGAAAGCTAATAAAAAAGCGGTAAGGAGTATTTAAGAAGCAAACCAAAAACCCCTTCCCCAATTAAGAGTTGAAACAGAGCCCGATTCGGCGATTCTCTCTCCCCCTTCGCATTCTGTGGTGTTCCCACTTGCCAATCAATTACAAATTGGGTTCGGATCCGGTACAAAATAAAATTTGATTGTTTTGTGTGCTACGATTCTAGTGCATAGCATGGATTTACTCCTAATTACATGGTATCCAAAATGTGATATTCAAAGGTACAGGCCACCCTACACTGCTTAACAACTCAAATTGCATAAATTATTCTTTCTTTGAGTGTAATCCTCTCGTTCTCATATTGTTATTTGGAGATTTCGAGAAACATGTAAATAATCAAATTTACTGAAATATTGACTATTATTTTATTTTATTTTTGATCTAGCAAAAAAATCCTGTAAATTTTTGAAAAGGATTACAAAGATTTAACGGATCAAGGGCACACCGACGAAACGCCACCCGAGAACCAAAACCCAAAAGAAGACAATGAGCTAACCAAAACCCCACCAAAAAACAATCCGAAACAACCGCTGAAAAAATCGACACAATCAGAACACCTTAGACCAAAAGAAAATACCCAAAACTCAAATGAGTAAACCAAAACCAAGATTAAAATCCAAAACCACCGAACCTAGATATTAAAAAACCAATATTGACTATTAGTTTGCAAGGTACACGAGGTTGTAAATAATACGATTGTTTTGTGTAAATTAAAATAAAACTTCGTAATGACTGTAAGTATAAATTAAATAAGATTGTTTTGTGTGTTTCGATTCCCATGCATATTGTTTTGTATGTTTCGATTCCCATGCATAGCACGGGTTTGCTCTTAGTATTAATTAATTCCGATACTGTTCCATGTACTCTAGATCTGGATCAGTCAATTAAGGAATTGACTGAATAACTTTGTTAATTCCCATCCTATCCCATGTACTCTAGATCTGCGTGAGGAGAGTTTAGAGATGGTGGGGACTTGTGTAGGTTAACATCTGGATCAGTCAATTAAGGAATTGTCTGAATAACTTTGTTTATTTTAGTTTAGTTATTCTTTTGTGTACTTAAATTAACAAAAATGCTACACACAATCGTTGTGTGTTATGTAACAAATTCTGGTTGTTCAAATGTGTTTGGTCGGTTCAGATTTTAAATAAACTATTCGCGCAAATAGTTTATTTATTCTCTGAGCGAATCTGAACCATCCATTATAACAATGGACACGTAGCGATCAGTTGTGAAAAGAGTTTTGCAGAACAGTTGTGCGAGTAGCATTTTTGCTTAAATTATTGTTAGTTTTGCATTACAATTTTTTTAGACAACCCCACGTCTTGATAAAGCAAATTAAAAAGTAAACAAATATGGATCAAACATGCAATAATTCACAAATGACAACTATCTAGAAAAAAACATTCAATGTTAATTACTTTTGCCTCTGGTGAACTTTTTCATGATTTGGATTTTTCTGTTTTGATATTTTTAAATTCTTCCTATCAAGACGAATAAATCCATAATTAAATGAAACCATACAATACTGATTAATTGGAACTGCGTAAATATTTCTTTCTTTGACTATAAATTTTGCCATTCTCATATTATAATTGGAGTTTTTGAGAACATGGGAATAATAAATTGAATAATTGATTAAGTATTAGTTTGCAATAGGGATAAGCAAAAAATCCGTCAAACCGTGAATCCAGTCCAAATCAATCCAAACCGAATAGTTTGGTTAGGTTTTTCAATAGTGTGGTTTGGTTCCGGTTTAAAAAATTTTAGAAACCGTGTTAAATGGTTTGGTCTGTGGATTTACGTTAATGGTTTCGGTTCCAAACTGATCCAATCCGTATATAGATATAATATATATACATATAACTCATTTAATTTAGATACACCAAGTATACATGAACGTTATAGTCAACTAATTTTCTAAATTAATAATTTATTCAATCCACCGTCTTATTCATTATTCATTTACTACTAAAATTATTTAGTATAAATTTCTATATATCACAACTCATTCCTATAATCTCAAAAGCACATAGTATATAGATATATAATGCTCCATTTAGTGAATATTGATTCCACGGCTCCATTAATTCCTAAATTTTTCTATAAATAAAAGCCAATTCTTAGTTTATCTCCGCAGTTTTGAGTACTTTAAATAGTTTACAAAGATGATATCTCAATTTCAAGTAAACCGTAGTTCGAAGCCGAAACCGAACCGTAGTCTAAAGGTTTAGATTGGTTTGGTTCTACATTTTTTTTTGGGTTGATTTGGTTCTCCAAATATATAATCCATATGCAGTGATTAGGTTTTTGATTTACTATAAAACCAAATTAATCCGGTTCATACTCACCCCTAGTTTACAAGATACATGAGGTTGTAAATAATCAAGTTTTATGTTTAAATAAACGAAATAAAACTTCTTAATGATTGATATCAAATAAAACTTGATTATATATGATTCCCGTGCATAGCACGGATTTGCTCCTAGTTACATGGTATCCAAATGCACTGGTCACCATACTCAACTGATTAATTCGAATTGCATAAATTGTTCTTTGAGTGTAATCCACTCATTTTCATATTATAATTTGGAGTATTTTTTTTTTCAATCGATAGAAGAGATTATTTTTACATCGGATATGAAGTGCAGAGTACAAACCCGAAATATTACATCAATTCTGAGAATCCACGAGACAACCAAGCCCTACAACTCAACCAATATAAGAAATAAACCCATTATACGGTAGAAAAAAAAAAGAAAAAAAGAAAAAGCCCTATAAGGGGATAACACCCACATGCAGCTAGGAAGACTCGAATTCCTGACTTCCTAGTGGAATGCAAAGGTCCTAACCAACTGAGCTAACCCAGTTAATTTGGAGTATTTGAGGACATGTAACTAATCCAATTTAATAATGATTGACTATTAGTTTGAAAGGTACATGAGGCTGAAAATAATGAAGTTTTATGTTTAAATAAAAGAAATAAAACTTCTTAATGATTAAAAGTACTCCTTCCGTCCCTTTTTTAGAGTCCGGTATTCCATTTTGGGCTGTCCCTTAATAAGTGTCCATTTGGTAAAGTTAATGGGTAAAAGTTGGTGCATTGTCTATTTTGTCCCTAAAAGTAGATTCCATTTTAAAAAGTTAGTGAGTAAAAGTGTAATGATGATGGGTAAATAGGGAAAGTGGAGGAAAAAATTGATGTAAAAGGTATAATGATGATGTCTGTTTAATAAGTTGAAATTACGAAGCAGGACTCTGAAAAAGGGACGGAGGGAGTATAAATTAAAATTTGATTGTTTTGTGTGTTGCGATTCCCGTGCATAACACGGGTTTGCTACTAATGGTAACTTACCAATTCAACTGGTACACATGCACCAGTAATCAAGCCTTCGTAGTAAAGAATAGATTGCAAAACTATCTGATTATTTGAGTTTTATAATTATATTTTAATATTAACCACACCTTTATCCACCTTAACTACCAACCTCCTGCCTATAAATAGATCACAATTCGCACTGTGAAACCCATCTCATTAAAAATACACAAACACATAGGCAACTACAACATTGTCAGTATATAGCTAGGCAGAAGAAATATTGACAATGGAATTTCTCTATGCCTCTCTCCTTGGCTTCTTTCTTCTTCTTGTCATCTACCTCTTCTACAACCACAAATCGAGTGGAAATGCAAACCTTCCACCTGGGAAAACCGGATTTCCAGTGATTGGGGAAACCCTTGAATTCCTCTACGCGGGGTGGAAAGGTCATTCCGAGAAATTCATATCTGATCGTGTAGCCAAGTACTCCTCCAACGTTTTCAAAACCAGCCTTTTTGGCTCACCATCTGTTGTTTTCTGTGGAGTAAACGGACACCGATTCTTATTTTCCAACGAAAACAAACTTGTCCGGGTATGGTTTCCCCGTTCTATAAACAAAATTTTTCGACAGTCCACAGAAACCTTCTCAACTGAAGAAGCCATCAACGCCAGAAAACATATTAGAACCTTGATTAAACCGGAGGGGTTGCAAAGCCATATCGGTTTAATGGATACCTTCGCCCACTGCCACTTTGTTAACTACTGGGAAAACAAGGACATAGTTTTAGTTTTCCCACTCGTCAAGCACTACACTTTTTTGCTTGCATGTCGCTTGTTGATGAGCGTCGAGGATCCAAACCTTGTTGCCATTCTTGAAAATGCTGTCAAGTTTGTGTTAAAGGGGGCATTTTCCGTCCCTATAGACTTACCCGGAACCCCATTAAATCATGCCATGAAGGCTTCTTCTTTTATTCAGAAGGAACTTTTGGTTATTATTAAACAAAGGAAGATAGAGTTGGCTAAGGGAATGACATCGCCAACTCAGGATATCTTGTCACATATGCTTTCGACAAGCGATGACAACGGAAGCTTCATGGATGAGGTCGATATTGCCAATAAAATGTTTGGATTGTTAGTTGGAAGCCATGACAACATCGCCTCTGTATGTACTTCTATAGTCAAGTACCTTGCTGAGTTGCCTGAGATCTACCAAGAAGTTTGCCAAGGTATTGTAGTGGTAAAGTAGTACAGTATTGCTCAATTTCTTTTTGTCTTTTTGAATAGTTTAATAGTAATCCTTTAACAATCACACTTCAGTATCAGGCTAATCTGATCCCTTTAATGATCTAGCATATATTATCTTTTGACTACTAGAAGGTGTGGTCAATACCATGCAAGGCACCACACGGCCTGAAATATATATTCATTACTAGATGGTGTGGTCAGTACAATGCAAGGCACCACGCGGCCTTCCACCTAACGTCATCAGGGGTGCACTTAGGTGTTATGAATAAAAAGGTCAGGAGTTCAACTCCTTTAAGGTGCTAATCTAACATTACTGACTTTTGTAGAGAAAAACAAGTACTGTGTAATTAAGGTGGTACATGACCAATTAATATCACTATACGACCTAAGTATTGTTTAGTGTTTTGAGTAAGTACTACATAAATACTAAATTTTATGACATGGAATTTGAAGACCCATTTCTCACTCTTCAAATTAAACCAAAATGGTACACCAAATTTGATGACACATATCCTCAAATATGGTTTAATTTTGGTTTTGCTACCTCACTTGGAGATGCTCAAATATAAATAAATTTTAAATCAACAAATATTTAACACTGTGCATGTGTAATAATTTTCATAGGGTATGGTCATGTCAATGTTCCTTTTGTTCTTTGTTTTTGTATGAATAGAGCAAGTGGAGATTGCGAAATCAAAAGCTCCAGGTGAATTGTTGAATTGGGATGACATTCAAAAGATGAAATATTCGTGGAACGTAGCATGTGAAGTGATGAGACTGACACCCCCTAGCCAATTTGCTTTCAGAGAAGCATTAACGGATTTCACGTACAACGGGTTCTCCATTCCGAAAGGGTGGAAGGTAAGAGCAAGTAAACTCAAAGCAAGTCATCTTGTGTACGGTGATCGATCGATCGATCGGTTGTTGTTTTAAGAACCTTATTTGTAAAATACGATATGTTTCAGAGTTGATCATTAGTTGATGGAATTTGAAATTTCAATTTTCCCCTCTCGATAACTTTTATGGAAACAAACCAATTTTAAGGAAAGATTAAAAAAAGATATTATAAATATTTTCGATGAGTCTTTTTCACAAGGAACTTATGGTTGTTTTTACTTGTTGATATGCAGTTATATTGGACCCCACAATCGACACATAGCAATCACGAACTCTTTCCCGAGCCACATAAGTTTGATCCATCGCGATTTGAAGGCTCTGGACCACCTCCTTACGCATATGTACCTTTTGGTGGAGGAACTAGGATGTGCCCCGGAAAAGAATTCGCCCGGTTAGAAATACTCGTGTTCATGCACCACCTAGTCAAGAGGTTTAAGTGGGAAAAACAGATTCCTGACGAGAAGATTGTTTATATTCCCATAGCTAGTCCTGAAAAAGGGCTTCCAATTCGCCTCTTTCCCCACAAAGCTTAGTTCTGTTACTATTGTAAGTTTGATTTTATAAGTACGGGGTGTATGTTGGAGTCAGAGTGGGAACAATTGAGAGCATACAGAATAAGCAGTGGCTCTCTGGGTGGTTAATCGTGGGTTGGAAAAATGAGTGATTCAAATAATGTGAGGTGTGAAATTATTTGGGTGTAATGTTATTTGATATTTACCTTATGGACATATGGATGTGTGTTGTATATATCATTTGTGGAGAGAGAGAGAGAGAGAGAGGGAGAGATGAGTGAATTGGAATAATTGTTGTCAGATCAGAGAAGTCCGGAGACAGTGCGGGCAAGAGAGAACAAGGGGTGTTGGACCATTTTTAATTTTAACCCATATTAAACCCACTCTCAACCCATCTAAACCCATAAAAATATGGGTTGACATGGGTTGAACCCATATCAACCTATTACACAATATGGGCGGGTTGGGTTACATGTAGACGGATTTGAGCGGGTTAAGAAATATGGGTTAGAATTGTCACCTCTAAGTGATTTTCTTGAGAGTGTGACAGCAATCGAAATGCTGTGTGTGTATTGTAATAATCTTTGCCAGTTAAGTAATGTGCTCCCACGCTTTAGCAAGGGATGGAAGGGAAAATACAGTTCGCACTTTCACCAAAGAAATCCAAAATATTCCTTCTTCCAATTACTGAATTTGGAGCATAGGTATTGACAAGCACATATTGTTTTTCTATCAATCAATAGAAGAGATCATTTGCGTCAGAATTATAAAATACAAACCGGAATATTACATTAATTTTGTAAGAGTCCATCAGACCCACCAACCCAACTAACACGAGAAATAAGCCCATCAAAAAAAAAAAAAACACAGAGAATGAAAGGATGAGCCATTCGGCATGGTTCCACCCGTTGACCTTCCAATTAGGAGTGTATAAGAGTGACCTTCCAATTTTATTCCCCGACCTCAGGAAGCAGACCTGACCAATCAGTCTTTTCTCCTTCCTTCACCTTCTGATATCTATCTTCATCAATTACTTCAAGGTGGGCAATCCTACTCACCTCCTCCTTCTCCTCACCTCTTTATTGCAACCCCAAATATTTCCCGATATCCTGTTGTAGACACCATAATTTGACTTTGTAAATATTTAACCATGCCTTGGGAAAATCCCACACTCCAAGTGATAAAATGATTTCTCGTGTGCTTTGATTTGCAATACGGAAGGTTTGTTGAACTTTGTGAAACTTTGAAAGGTTTGGAGTAGCCCTTAGAAGTGCTTAGTGTTTAGGATCGGCACACACGCACACGATTTACGAGTATGAACAGTAAAGAATAAACACAGAGATATACGTGGTTCTCCAAAACCGAGTACGTCCACGGGAGCGAGAGCGGCTGCTGTTCTTTATTATCACAGTTATCAATTAGGGTTTACAACATAGAGTATTTATAACTACTCTATTCTAACCCTAATCAGATTTGGTCTGTATCCCAAAAATACCATTGTACGGACCGAACCGTACCGCGGGGGGCGTTGGCCTTCTTTCTAGAACTCTATGAGCCACAGTTCTAACACTTAGGAACCCCTTGTTGAATCACACACTTGATTGTGGAGTCCACGCAAATGTGTGGTGGAGAAGACCCTCTGGAGCAATACCGTGAAGCAAAGAATAATTTGTCTGCCACTTTGTTACCTTCCCTCAAGGTGTGTTGGATCGAGCTGCCTGTGGCTTCCATAATATAGCCTTATATACATTCACTTGCAAGAGCACTGAATTGAGCTTCTAGGGAGGGCCCCTCCTTGATCATTTTCACTGATATGGCCGAAACCGTTTCCACCTTCAAACCTCAGATTCTACTCTTGGATCCACAACATAGATTTAAAAACGGGTCACTACATAACTGTTTTTTCGACCTTCAATATCTTTACACCCCGTTATACCAGTGCTATCCAAAATTCACACCCATATCGGTCGGTTCCTGCTATGCTGTTGTCCCAATTTTTTGTCCTCTACACCGCCGCTACATGACTGTTACAGCCGGTTCAGGTACTGTTTACACCCTATTTTGGAAAATTTCTTAACTGTGAGGGAGTAGTGTCGAGATAAGGACACATGACAGTTTTCTACCAAATTCTAACCTGTTGAGAATATGACAGTCAATTAGAGACACGTGGCAAAGGTTGAAGACAGGGAAAAGGAAGTCTGGATCAAGTGATCAACATAAAGGCAGTTGAGTCAGAATGTTGGAAAAAAAAGACATCTAGACAAGTAATTACTACCTTATCCGAACATGAAGCTTCAGACAAGTAATTACCCTATTCAAATTTGAAGAGGGAAAAGTTGCAAGATTGAATTTGAAGATAAAGTGGCAAGCTTATAAATATCAAACTTAGGAGTTAGAAAAAGAGTCCGATCAATTGCCCAAAGACTTTTACTTTTACAGTTTTTACTTTCCTTGCAATTTTCTGTTTCAGCTTTATCACTCTTCTCTCGTATAAATAGAGGCTCTCAACCTCCGGATTTGAGACGCTTTCATACAGTCGAATGCTCTGAGAAACACCTCAAATTCCTGCACAAATACCTACTCTTCAGCATACAAGCTCTAGCTAGCTCATACCTCAATCTCGAAGTCAATAATAGCCCATGTATTCATCCGTTCTTCGCCAACCGAAGTCCATAACCACTCAAGCAGTTCTTCGTGCTTTGGAATTGTGTGAATCTGTGACGGGTGGTCACCGTTCATGTTAACTAGAATTCATATTATATAAAATAAATAACACGATTTTGTGTAGATTAATATGTATGTATGTATATATATTACATTGGTTAGTTTGAAAATTTTGAAACAATGTCAATATATGTTTGATTTTGTGATATTAACAATGAGATGTCATATGGTTCAGTGGTTGTTTGGAAATGGGGTGTCTTGAGTTCGAGTATGAGCAACAACCATTTTAGAACAATCATTTGGTTTGGTTCATTCTTTGACTGCTCTGCTCCCCCAAAAATCTAATGTGCTAATTTGGTCAAATAATCGAATAACAAACAATCAGATTGTAGGCCATCATCACCTAGCTCAATGAGCTCACCAGGCTTGTGGTTGGTGATCAGTTTTATGCCTACGTACATTTCTTTTTGGACATTAATTAGTAGGAATTGAAATTACATACACCCATGGAAGCTAGGATCAAATTGAGAGAGATTTTGAAGAAGGGATGGATCGAGATGTACTCCAGTAAAGATAGGAAGCACCTGCCATCCTTGAGGAATTTACATATTCTGCTGCAAATAACGTACCAGCTCAATGCAAAAATGGTTGAATAAATATACCATTTAGATATGTAACAGAGAGCATATTGGACCTCCAGATATTGTTCTTTATAGTACAACATTATATGGCCACACGAGGTGTAATAGATACCTTCGCCCACTGCCACTTTGTTACCTACTGGGAAAACAAGGACATAGTTTTAGTTTTCTCACTCGTTGAGCGCTACACTTTTTTGCTTGCCTGTCGCTCATTGATGAGCGTCGAGGATTCAAACCATGTTCTTATACTCGAAAATGCTCTTTGGTTTGTATTAAAGGGGGCATTTTCTGTCCCTGTATATTGTCTTACCCGGAACCCCATTAAACCATGCCATGAAGGCGGCTTCTTTTACTCAGAAAGAACTTTTGGTGATTATCAAACAAAGGAAGAAAGATTTGGTTAGGGGAATGGCATCGCCGACTAAAGATATCTTGTCTCATATGCTTTCGACAAACGATGACAACAGAAACTTCATGATTGAGGCAGATATTGACAATAAAATATTGGAATTTGTGGGGGGCTGATTTCTTCTCCTCAATCTTGACCCTTCTGAACCGAGCGACGTGGCGCCGGACGTCAGGTACCTGCAGAACCGGAGGGGGTTGTTCCTCCGGGAAGAAGCTCCGACGATCTAGTCAGAAAAGGAGCCGGGAAGAAGTTTAGTAAGAAAATATGCTAGGAGGGAGGAGAGTTTAGAAAAGTTGAACCTTTTACTTGGGGGAGGAAGTCATCTATTTATAGGCAGAGAGGGAAAGAGTATAGATTGGGCCATTTCTATCACCCACGTGCTCGGTGACGCTCGGATGACATCACGAGTCAGTAGCATTAAATGAATGCCGCCTGTTGGGGGAAAGGGGAGCCGCCCAGTCAGAATAAAGGGGGGGTCACATCACTCAGAGCTGTCCCATCCTTTATCAGAGAGGCTCTCCCACGTTTCTTTGGAACCTTCCAGAAGGTTCTAGATCTGTGGCCTCCGAACGAAGTCATCGCACCCGAAGGACCGAAGAGCAACAGGCAGCGCTCTTCACCGAACGAAAGAACTCTGTCAGCTATCACATCCGAACAAACGGGCTTCTTCCTTCGGAACAAGATCGAAGCTCGGCTGGGTCCCTCCAGGCACTTTATCCTTCGGATAAGGTGTACGACTGATGTATCTCGGCTCCGTGTGGAGCAGATGAACTGAGAAACTATTTGGTTAGGAACATCATATCAAATCCCGGGCATTGGACCTTCGGATATTTCGCTCCACTACAATAGCCCCTCAACTCCTGTTTCCATAGCTGTTACGCTTCGGAATGGAAGGAGGAGTTGAAAAATCAGTAGTGGCCGAGGAACAAGCCGCCACCGAACCAGATCCGATGACACGAACTTCCGAACGCCAGAACCATGTCAAACGTCAGAAAGATATCGAATCGTCAGGCCCGTATCCTTTCATTTAATGCTACTGCAACCGCCAGCTCCAGAGGAAGCCACGCGTCCGTCCGCTATCGGATATCGATACGGCGCAGCCCATTGGTCTCCACGTGTCAAGCATCGACGGTCACATCAATCTCCCGCCCAAATCCTACGGTTGGGGGCTCGGCGACGCTTCGATTTCCGCCCTAGGTATAAAGAGGCGACGAGAGGAGAGAGAGAGCCACTTTTTCTCTCTCTCAGACGTTTGAACAGTTCCAGCCGTTCCCATTCTCAGAAACTCAAACCATCTGCAGATTCGCGACGATTTTGAAGACTTCGACCCAGATTTTGTCGTTGATTTCCAGGTATCTCTGATTTCTCACACTCTTCATACTTCTCAGTTACCGTATTTGGGTCGTTTTTCTTGTTTTTTGCCCGTTTTTCCTGCCTGCGCACTGTAGAAAATCGTAGAACACGTTGAAGATCTTCAAATGTTCTTCCGAACGTAGTTGAATCTTCAACATCTGTTCTTCCGAGTTCCGATAGGAATACCCTCTTTTCAGTTTTTACTCGTTTACTCGGAACTTGGAATCCCTGCCTCGGTTAGTCGTCTCTCGGGAGGATCGGTTCCCTCAGATCCACGCTTCACTGAACATAGGCACATTAGGACTCGACCATGCAATTCGCTAACGGTCCTTCCCTTGCACTTTTGCTTATAGGTATGGCTTCTTCTGCGTCGATTTCGTCCGGGGAGTCATTTCGCTCGGTAGATAGCGCAGACTTAGGCGTTGGAGGCTCGAACCTCGCTATTTCCGACGCTATCTCCCACCTAGCTCGGCATTACCGTGTTCGGGAGAGCAGCGGGGATTCCGGAGATTCTGCGGGAACTGACATCCCTGCCAGCATCACTCCTCTCCGAACGATGCCGCCAGAGAGTCAAATAATCAATCTAGAGGACGATCCCTCGGAAAGGGAGCAGGACAATCCGAGGGAAGAGGCTGAAGGAGATGATGAGGCCGAGGAAACCGTATCTGACAGAGATGTCGCCGAAGGTGGTGCGGCCACGGCTTCGTCGAGTCAAGCCGAGGGTACCGAAGGAACTATCGGAGCCCCATCCGTACCCCAAAGGAAGAAGAGGAAGATAGTCCCACTAGATCCTGACGTCATTCCTGAACGAACAGGAAAGGATCCATGCCCGTACTGGAAATCCTTCGAGAGCGAAGAGGGCATGAGGTCCTTCCGAAGGGATTACAAAATCCCGAACGACGTCGTCGTCACACCGGTCCCTGGCTCTCGGATTAGATTCAGTGATGAACACATCACGGTTCCACTGATGGCCATTACCGAAGGTGGCCTGAGGTTCCCGATGCACAGAGTCCTCAGGGAGGTCCTCTCTCTCTTCTCGCTCACGCCTTGCCAGCTGAGCGTCAACTCTTATAGAATCATCCACTCCATAATAAAGCTCGCCGAGCTAAAGATGTACCCATTGGAAGCTCATCACATTTTTGAGACCTATACGATGTCTCGGAACGTGAGGTACTCAAGATACTATCTGTGTTCCCGAAGGAACATGGCCAAAATTATTCCTGAAGGGATGTATGACTCCGAGAAATGGGCCTCGGACTACGTCGAGGTTCGGGGTAATTACCAGTTTCCCCAAACGGAATACGGGCAATTCGAAGTTGCCACACACCGAGGCGAACCTCGTAAGAGATTTTTATTGCTTTCCTTAAGTTGTTTCGTCCATTTTCTGTTCTTCGGACTGATGTTTTGTTTTCTGTTTTGTTCGACAGTTACGACAAGGGTGAACAAGGCAGTTGTCCAGAGCTGCTAGAAATTGCGAGCTTGCTTCCACCCTTCTCACCATCCCTTGGGAAGAGAGGGACGCTCCCACCATTCTCCAGTACAAAGCGGCGTACGGTGGTAGGATCCGAAGAAAGGAAGCAGACAAGGGAGAGGAAGCATCTTCAGAGTTTCCCGAAGAGCTACTTCCGAGCGAGGACAGACCTCTCAGAGGACTCATCCGAGAACCGGCCGAAGACTCGACCCCCGAAGAAGCAGAGAACATGCCTCCCAGGAACATGAAAGATTTGCTTCAGAAGAAGCTTGAGGCTGCCGAGAAAGGCAAGGCCGCGGGCCTTTCAAAGAAAGCCGGGGCGGCAGAGGCCACGAGCTCGGCACCGAGCAAAAAGGTGCCTCCCCCCTCAACTCAGAAACGTGCTACTCCGCCTGCTCCTCTAGCACCGAAGGATGCACCGGCTAGCAAAAAACAAAAAACGGTGCAGGACCGAGACCGAGGGAGGAGCCTCTGAGGCGGTCAAGGGGAAGGGAACAGCTGTAGACACTGTTCCATGGGCGCCGAGCTTCATCACTCCAGACAAGAAGCAGATCCTTCAGTCCGACAGCCTTCGGGAGGATCCTTCCCTTGCCTTGACATTACTGTCAGGGGTGGGACTGCCGAAGGACGTTCAATCTCCCCCCTCGCTTAAAGCTGCGCTCACCGAGTATTACTACCATGCTGCGAGGGTGAGTTTCTTCGGTTCTATTTCTCCTTTTATTCTGTCTCCTTATCTAATAAATTGCTCCTCTCAGGCCTCCCAGTCCATTATGAGTGTCAACCTTCATCTCACCGAGCACGAGAAAAGGAAGAAACTGCTGCTGCAGTCTTTACAGGTGAACAAGGATGCGGCCGATGAATATAAAAAAAGCTGGGAGGAGTCCGAGGCAGCACGCAAAGCACTCGAGGCTCAAGTGTTCAACCTCAACGACTTGGTAAAAGGCTTGCAGGAAGCTGCTGAAAAATCCAGGTTGGAAGGGAAGGACGAAGGGTTGGCCGAGGGCAGAGCTCTTGGCCGAGAGGAGATGAAGGTGGAGCTGGCGAAGGAGTACAGCAAAGGGTACGACAAGGGGTACTTCGAGGCCGAGGAAGCAGCCGCAGAAGAACTCGCCGAGGCCCAGGCTGAGATGCTCGAAGACCAGCATAAAGCAAGCTTCATGCTGGGCTACAACACGGGCTTTGATGACGCCGGCGTGGAGGCTGACGACGAGCGGAGACTGCTGGTTGAGGTTCCCCCTCGTCGTCAAGCCGAAGCGCCACAGGCCGAAGAAGCACAGCAACCAACCGAGTCTGAGGCGCAGCCTGCTGAGGCGCAGCCCTGTCCCCTGTTGTGACGCCCGTGGGTGCATCTACCGAGGTTGACACCACTCCAGCTCCCCTGACAGATGATCCTACTCTGCCGCTCTTCCCCACTCCAGCCCCTTGAGTTGTTTGGGCGTTTTGCTCTTTTTGTTTGTTTGTTCTGTTTCGTTTTGGAAATGTAATGAAATTATGAAATTATCAAGTAGTTTTGTTCGGTTATCGTAAGGAAATGAAATTGTCACAAGTATTGTTATTCGGTTATTTGGTTCGCTTGTGAATTAACCGTGATGTTCGGATAAGTCCATATCTGTCGTGCAAATGTTATGGGTTATGCTCCATCATGTTTCTGTTCGGATATCTTAATCGATCTTCCCATAATTCTTCCCATAATAGCCCCCTATCTGCTAGGATTGCCGAAGGACATTGGCGGGAATGCAAGCAGATAGTAAATGAACAATTCATCCGAGGGCACATAGAGGAAGATTTCTCCCGAGCGAACGAAATGATAAGGGCGACGCAAGAGACGCCCAAACGAATGCACCGAGGGCGAAGGACAGATCGCCCGGATGAAATTGCCGAGGGCTTTGCGAATATGACCCATACGAACACGATGTGGAGCCCAACGGCTTAAAAGTGGGCTAGGTGAGATACCCAATACTTACAAAAAGAAAACACAGAAAACAAACAAGATAAGAAAAAAGAAACTTCTATTAATAATGGCCCAAAGGCTTACAAGGGTTGAACAGAAATAACAATTAAAGAAAAGTAAAAAAGTGAAACAACAGCTAGCCATGGAACTTCCGAAGCTTTTGAGCATTCCAAGGGTTAGGTATGGGAGTACCATCCATCTCAGCTAGCTTGTAAACCCCATGGCCGATTTTCTCGATCACTCGGTAAGGACCCTCGTATGGATCCTTGAGTTTCGTCAGCTTTTTGGCTTCTACAACCATCCGAAGGACGAGATCCCCGACGTTGAATGGCCGTGACCGAACGTTCTTGTTGTAGCTTCGTGCAACTTCCTGTTGATACGCGGCATGCCGTAGGTTAGCATTATCGCGAAGTTCTTCGGCAAAATCTAATTCCGAACCCACGATGAGCACTGTTATCCACTGGGTTGAAATTTTCCGTACGGGCTGTGGGAATCAACGTGGATAGGGGGAGGACAGCCTCCATGCCGTAGGCCATTGAAAACGGAGTACGTCCCGTGGAACGCCGAGGCGTAGTACGATAGGCCCACAAGACATGAGGGAGTTCCTCAACCCACTAATCCGAGTTTCCTATCCAAACGACGCTTGAGCCCCCGAGTGATGGTTTTATTGGATGCCTCGGCTTGACCATTGCCCTGAGGATACGCGACCGAAGAATTCTGGATCGTGATCTTGCGTCGTTTGTAGAAGGCCTTGAGGGCAGCAGCAACGAATTGCGAGCCGTTGTCCGAGAGAATGGCATATGGAACACCGAACCTCGAGATGATGTGCTTCCATATGAATCGTTCCACGTCAGCGGCTGTTGTCTTCACCATTGCCTTGGCTTCGACCCACTTAGTGAACAAGTCCGTGGCAGTCAACAAATACTCAAAACCTCCAGGAGCCTTGGGCAATTTGCCCACAATGTCGAAAGCCCAGACTGCAAAAGGCCAAGGACTTGTGATCATCTTTAGTGGAAATGCTGGTTGGTGAATGAGCGAAGCATGCTTCTGACACCGAACGCAGCGCTTCACATAATCTTCGGATTGTTTCACCATCTTCGGCCACCAGTACCCTTGAGTCAAAGCTCGCTGCGCCATACTTCGGCCACCTGAATGAGCCCCACAACTACCCGAGTGTAACTCATCCAGTACACCGTCCACTTGAGACTCAAACACCACTTTCAGGATCTGGGCCCGTGAAAGTTCTTCGGTAGAGACTTCCGTTGGGATCTAAAAAGTAATTAGCGGCACGGCATCGTATCTTGTGAGCTTCCTTTTTGTCTGCAGGCAAGGTTTGATTCTGAAGATACAACACAATAGGATCCAGTTGGCTAGTGCCGAACGATATGGCTGCGACCGGTGGGTCAGAGGGTTCGAAGCTCGGAGTGTTGACCTCGTCGAACACTATCGTGCGACTGCCCGAGGCTCGGTATACCGAAGCGAGGCCTGCGAGGGCGTCAGCGTGAGCATTATGCTCCCGAGCGATCCACTCAATTTCCACACGTCCGAATTGTTTCAGGAGAACCAAAACGTGACTTACATAGGCGTTCATGCGTTCATCCCTGGCTTGATAGTCGTCATTCAAGTGTCCCACTATCAGCCGAGAGTCACAGAATACATGAACAGAATCCGCACCAAGCCGAAGGGCAACTTGCAACCCAGCGATTAAGGCTTCATACTCGGCTTCGTTGTTCGTCGCTCGGTAGCCGATTGAGACAACATGCTCGTGCACGGTCCCCTCGGGCGATACAAGAACTACTCCAGCCCCAGCCCCATGGATGTTTGACGCTCCATCCACAGTCATCCGCCAAGCATCTCCAGAAAATAAGCTCCATTCATGAGCAGGGCGCTTTTGGCCGAGCGTGAATCTTGTGCGTCGTGCGTCGGTTGGCTGTTGGATCCATTCCATGTGGGACTCGGTCGCTTGCTATCCGAGCTTCGGTCTCTGCAAGAGTCAAGGCGTTAGCTTCATCTTGCAAGCTCGGAGTAAGCTCTGCGAAAAAATCAGCTAACGCTTGGCCCTTGATCGCCGTCCGAGGTTCGAACCTGGACTGTCATAATTAGCCAAGTCTTGAGAGAACTTCAGGATCCGACTCGAGGAATCCGTCTTCCGAAGCACAGCCTTGAGAGGAAACTCAGTAAGGACCACGATCCTATGGCATTGGAAGTAAGGCAAAAGGCTCGTTTTAGATGAAACGAGGGCCAATGCCAACTTCTCCATAGGCAGATACCTAGTCTGAGAATCCGTCATCGTCTTGCTTGAATAAAAAATTGGCTGATGCTCTGTCCCTTCTTTCCGAACAAGCACTGAACTGGTGGCATGATCCGAGACGGCGAGGTAAAGATACAGATCTTCATCAGGTTGTGGCTTGACGAGGAGAGGAGCACAGGATAAGTAATCTTTCAGTGATTGCAGAGCCTGCTCACACTCCTCGGTCCATACAAATCTTCGGCGGCTGGTTTTGATAGCTTGAAAGAACGGTCGACAGAGGTCTCCCGAGCGCCGAATAAACCGATTCAATGCTGCAACCATCCCTGTAAGACGTTGCACTTCCCTAATAGTAGTTGGAGCTCGGAGGTTTTGCACAGCTGTGAGTTGCGTCGGATCCGCTTCAATGCCTCGGCGACTGACAATGTAACCAAGGAATTTTCCAGAGCTGACGCCGAACGCACACTTCTCAGCGTTGAGCCGCAGTTTTCGTCTCTTCAGGACGGAGAAAACCTCTCCAAGGTCCCGAAGATGATCCCGAGCGAATTTGCTTTTGCATACCAAATCATCAATATAAGCCTCCAGTATTCGTCCGAGCATCCCCGGAAACATGGATGTTATCGTTCGTTGAAATGTAGCCCCAGCGTTCTTCAATCCGAACGGAACAACATTATAGCAGTAGATCCCCCGAGGCTGATATGAAGGCTGTCTTTTCCTGATCGTCTTTTGCAAGGGCGATCTGGTGGTACCCTCGGTAGGCGTCCATGAAACTTAACCGCTCACAGCCCGCAGTTGCGTCCACCATTTGCTCGATCCGAGGGAGGGGAAACCTATCCATTGGACAAGCATCATTGAGGTTCGTGTAGTCCACACAAACCCTCAGCTTTCCATTTTTCTTCGGAACCACAACAGGATTAGCCAACCAAGTGGGGTAAAGTATTTCTCTTATCGCCCCTGCCTCCAATAATTGATCCACCTCTGCCATCACAGCATCAACATGAAGAGCCGAGGAACGCCGAAGCTTCTGCACCACAGGCTTTCTGTTCGGGTCGACGTTCAGAGAATGGGTCGCAAATGAGGGATCTACTCCTGGCATCTCCTGCGGGGTCCAAGCAAATACCTCAATGTGTCGAATGAGGAAGTCGAACATCTCATTCCGCTCATCCTCGGTCAGAGAACTGCCGACGAGAAAGTACCGGGTGCCATCTTCCGTGATAGGCATGCAAATGAGTTCCTCGGTTGACCTTTGCTCGGCCGGAAGTCCAACATCTTCAAGCACATCCATTTCCCCACTATCCACACACTGCACTTCCAAGCAGCTTTGGTTCGTCGTGACTGTGCTGATATAGCATTTCTTGGACTGCACCTGATCCCCTCGGAGGCTTTCTTGTCTGCCGTTCCACCCGATGAATTTTACGACTTGATGGTAGGTTGAAGCCACAGCTTGCATGCCGTGGAGCCAGGCTCGACCGAGGATGACGTTATAGGGGCTAGGAGAGCTAACCACTATGAATTCGACGTCAATCACTCGGGAACCGGCTCTCACAAGGAGGTTGATCATACCGAGTGGCCAAACTGGGGCGCCCGTAAAACCGACGAGCGGCGCTGTTGCTGTCCGAAGCTGATTCGGGGACAGGCCGAGACTTTTGAAAGTAGAATAAAACATCACATCAGCCGAGCTTCCCTGATCTACCAACACCCTTTGAACGGTGGATTTGTCAATGATTACCGTAACGACAAGGGCATCGGTATGGGGGATCTGAACTCCCTTCAAATCTTCGGAATTAAAAGTAATGGGGCCGTCACGGTTCGGATCTTCGAATTTCCTCTTGGCCGAAGTACCAATGTTGCAAATTGACAAGGCGGCGACGGCTGTATTGATCTCCGTCCTGTAGCTCGGATACACGTTCCGCCGAAGCCACCCCCTGAATTACACTAACGTTACCGCCGAGCAATGGAGGCGGGGGCGGAAGTGGACTTTTCCGAGTGTCGATCCAGGGGTTGAGATGTCCAGCCGCAGCCAGCTCCTCCAAGTACCTTTTAAATGGCTGGCATTTGGTCGTGTAATGCCCTCGCTCCTTGTGGTATGAGCACATCCCAGGTCCCTGGCCAGCTGTGCCGAGG
Organism: Rhododendron mucronatum var. ripense; assembly: GCA_019656295.1. Lineage (NCBI taxonomy): Eukaryota > Viridiplantae > Streptophyta > Magnoliopsida > Ericales > Ericaceae > Rhododendron > Rhododendron mucronatum. Next base: position 526,407 of record BPLT01000014.1, on the reverse strand, counting down.
AGTCCCGTCGGCCAAGAGAAGAATGGGAGCAGTTCCGATAATAGAGAGAAGCTTGTAGATGGGCTCCGTGAAGGTGGTTTGCTCGGCAATGTACTCGTCTGGCCTTGGTTCCCGTTTCTGTTGCACCACGTGCTGTTGGTGCTTGCGGAGGTCGATTTCGGTTGTTCGGCTGATTTACCCTTCGGGGACTGTCCGACGTTGGCCACTTGCTTTCGAGCCGCAGGATGAGCTTTAATCCGCTTCCGCTGCCTTCGGAACATGACGTTCGGCCATTGCTTCCTCATGTACGCAATCCTTTTCTATAATGGTCATTAGTTCCCCCATACTCTTGGGTGGATTTCTCGAGAGATCCCGAAACATGGCTGAATTTGGATCCAAGCCATTCATAAATGATTCAGCAGCCACGCCCTGATCACAGTCAGGAATAAGATTGTATACCTCCCAATATCGCTCGGTGTAGAGCCGAAGAGTTTCTCCCGGGGTCCTTCGCATGTTCACCAGCATGGAAAGTGTCTTCGGTTGAATGTTGCTGGTTACGAACCTCTTGGTGAATTCCAACTCAAGCTCGTTGAAACAGGTGATGGACTTTGGCTTCAACTGATTGTACCAGAGCATGATTGGCTCACTTAACGAGAGGGGGAAGATTTTGCACATAAGTGCATCAGAGAAGTTGTGGAGGCTCATCATTTGGCGAAAGCGGCAGACGAACGCGACTGCGTCCTCTTTGGCTTCGTACCGCTTGAGCTTCGGCATGACGAACCGCTCCGGTGGTCGCTCTTGCTGTATAGCGTCTACGAAGGGGGACGCTTTCGCCTTCCCGAGTTTCGAATTGTCCTCCGGTGCAGGGCTCGGTTGGACTACTGCAATTGGCAAGGTTGGACGAGGCTCGGGCGTCCGTCGTTCATGATGGGGCCGACGAGGACGTTCGGCCCTGTATCCTCGTTCTCCCGGTTCCCTTCTTTGCGCAAGGCCCAGCTCGGACCCTCCTGGCCGAGTTTGTGGAATCTCCCGAGGACCAGCCACCGGTTGGTACACCGTCGGAAGTCCAGTGAATTGGTCGTAAAGGGTGATGGTGTTAGCCCTTTCCGAACGTCCTTCCTGATTTGGAACCGTCAGACGACTTCGCGACCCTTCCGTTAGCTTTCTGTCACGGCGACACTCGGGAATCTCGATATGGCGAGACGGATCGTTCGGGGAATTCATCATGGTAGCTTCGCCGAGGTGAATCGTTCAGATCCATGGGCCGTTTTTCCTTTCTGACGTCCGAGCTAATGTCTAGATGGGTGACGCCCCTGGCCCGATGATTCCGCTCGGTGAGTTCCCGCCGTGGAGTGTGTTGCCGAAGATCGAGTGCTTTCCGTTCGGTCAAGGCTCTCCATCCGTGGGCGGGAGCCCGTTTGTTGTGGCCGAGCGATGGGTTCCAGACGCTCGAAGACGGTTCGTCTCTCGGGTACTGCTTGTTCTGTAGTTCGGTTGTGGTGGGACCTCCTGCTTCTTTTTCGGCGTCTCACCGGTTGACTAGGTCCAGCTTGATGGACAGCAACGGGGGTGACAAGTTGGTTACCGTCCCGCTCTTCTAGGCGTTGTTGTAGCATGGCTATGACCGTTGCTTGGCGTTTTTGCTCCGCCAGGGCAACATCCAGCTCTGTTGGTGGAAACGAAAGCCGTCGAGAGACCGACTGATGCGGGAGTGTTGTGTGTTCGTGTTCATGGTTGATGGATCCATACCCGGACAACCCCAAAGTGAAGTTCTCCGGGCCAGGAGGTGGGATGTGTTGAGCCATAAGGTGAGAGTGTGGGCGAACCGGACTGAAATAGTGTCGAGATGGGGGTAGAAATCAGGTCCACGTTGCTAGGTTAAGTGATCCCCAGCGGAGTCGCCAATTGTGGGGGGCTGATTTCTTCTCCTCAATCTTGACCCTTCTGAACCGAGCGACGTGGCGCCGGACGTCAGGTACCTGCAGAACCGGAGGGGGTTGTTCCTCCGGGAAGAAGCTCCGACGATCTAGTCAGAAAAGGAGCCGGGAAGAAGTTTAGTAAGAAAATATGCTAGGAGGGAGGAGAGTTTAGAAAAGTTGAACCTTTTACTTGGGGGAGGAAGTCATCTATTTATAGGCAGAGAGGGAAAGAGTATAGATTGGGCCATTTCTATCACCCACGTGCTCGGTGACGCTCGGATGACATCACGAGTCAGTAGCATTAAATGAATGCCGCCTGTTGGGGGAAGGGGAGCCGCCCAGTCAGAATAAAGGGGGGGTCACATCACTCAGAGCTGTCCCATCCTTTATCAGAGAGGCTCTCCCACGTTTCTTTGGAACCTTCCAGAAGGTTCTAGATCTGTGGCCTCCGAACGAAGTCATCGCACCCGAAGGACCGAAGAGCAACAGGCAGCGCTCTTCACCGAACGAAAGAACTCTGTCAGCTATCACATCCGAACAAACGGGCTTCTTCCTTCGGAACAAGATCGAAGCTCGGCTGGGTCCCTCCAGGCACTTTATCCTTCGGATAAGGTGTACGACTGATGTATCTCGGCTCCGTGTGGAGCAGATGAACTGAGAACTATTTGGTTAGGAACATCATATCAAATCCCGGGCATTGGACCTTCGGATATTTCGCTCCACTACAGAATTGTTAGTTGGCAGCCATGACCTCTGTTTGTACTTTTATTGTCAAGTACCTTGCAGGACTTACCAAAGAGTTTACCAAGACAAAAAGAAATTGAGTAATACTCCACTATATTACCTTGGTTGGACCTCAAGTAGCTCAACAACGGTACTTGAAAATGGAAGTACAAACAGAGGTCATGGTATGATGGCTGCCAACTAACAATCCCAATATTTTAGTGGCAATATCCACCTCAATTATGAAGTTTCCGTTATCATCGCTTGTCAAAAGCATATGTGACAAGATATCCTGAGTCGGCGATGTCATTCCGTTAGCCAAATCTATCTTGCTTTGTTTGCTAATCACCAAAAGTTCCTTCTGAATAAAAGAAAAGGTCTTCATGGCACTATTTAATGGGGTCCGGGCAAGTCTATAAGGATAGAAAATGCCCCCCTTTAACACAAACCTGAGAGCATTTTTAAGTATAGCAACAATGTTAGGATCCTCGATGCTCATCAACGAGCGACAGGCAAGCAAAAAAGTATAGTGCTCAGTGAGTGGAAAATCTAAAACCACGTCCTTGTTTTCCAAATGGGTAACAAAGTGATAGTGTGTGAAGGTATCCATTACACCGATTTGATGAAGTTTCAAATATGTTTTCTGACGTTGATGGCTTCTTCAGTAGAAAAGGTTTCTGTGGACTGTCAAAAAATTTTAGAATGGGGAAACCATGCCCAAACAAGTTTGTTTTCGTTGGAGAATAAGAATCGGTGTTCGTTTACTCTGAAGGAAAAAAAAAAAAAAAACCAATGGTGAGCCAAAAAGGCTTGTTTTGAAAACGTTGGAGAACTACTTGGCTATGTGATCAGATATGAATTTATTGGAGTGACCTTTCCACCTAATGTAGAGGAATTCAAGGGTTTCCCCTATCGCCAGAAATCCAATTTTCCCTGGTGGTCGGAAGGTTTGCATTTCCACTTGATTTGTGGTTGTAGAATAGGTAAATGACAAGAATAATAAAGATACCAAGGAGAGAGCCATAGAGAATTTCCATTGACAATATTTCTTCTTCTGCCTATTGGCAATGTTGTAGTTGTATATGTGTTTTGTGTGTTTTTAACTACCAACACCCAGCCTATAAATACACCTCAATTCGCATTGTGAAACTCAAATACTGGGATGACTTAGGTGTATTTTTGGGCTAGTTAAGGTGCACAAAGGGTGTGGTTAATATTGAAATATAATCGTAAAGCTCATGATCTAAATGTGTCACCATTATATTGGTAGAATATGTCCCTCTATCCTGCCTATGTCAGCATCCAAATGTGTCATCATTACATTGGCAGAATGTGCCCCTTATGTCATGTAGGGAAGTCCATTCTACCAATGCAATGGTGAAAGATCATATGGTATTCAAAATGTGATCACCATAATATGGCTCTTCAAAATTTTCTAGCTAGTAATTGAAAAGTATTTCGAAGAATCTGTTGGAGATCCAAAGGAATTCCATCGATTTTTATCTTTTTCTGTTTGAGAGTGATTTTTTTTTTTTTTTTTGCCTGTTTTAGTTTTCTTCCATTTTTTTGAATCTACAAATGGAAAACATGATACCATTGACAGAGCTCAATGGAAAATACGAATACATGTGGCCGACTCTAATTGATTGGCACTTAAGGCTTAGTCTGGTTTAGTTTTAAATTATTTATTTACGAATTTTTGTGGTTCAAAATACGTACAGGTTTTTCTGAATTTAAATACAAATTTTTGTAGTGATTTTGCAAATTTTTGTGGTTCAAAATACCAAGTGCATACGGTGCGCCTAAAATATGGGTGTTTATCCTTAGGGGTGAAAATTTTTGACACGACATGAAATTAGCGAATTAAGGTCAACTATTTCTGACACGAAATATAAATATGACACAACGCGATAACACGAAAGGTTAAACAGGTCGGATTAGGGTTGAGAAAATTCTGACACGACACAAACATGACACAATGCGGGATGGGAATTTATGAAAGTACACGATAACACGACACGTACCCAACACGAAATTAGCAGGTTAGGGTCGGCTATTTTTGACACTGAACACGATAACATGAAAGCTAAATAGGTTGGGTTAGGGTTGAGAGAATTCTAACACGAATACGAGATTACATCGAGATTACATGACACGAACACGACACATCACAACACGATGCCCAGCCCTAGCTATTTATCCTGGCCCAACTCCCAAATGAATGGTGTCGGGCTAAGGATGATTATCGTTCCACAGATGATCTAATAACCAGTCAAGAGGTCTAGCTTGTGACGTACGAATGCTAGAACTTCGCAAACCCGAAGTTGTCAAAGCCGATCTAAGAATAAAAGGAAAATCACAAATTTTAAACTGATCAACTTTTTGGCGAATACCTTCGATGACAACTTTCACTTCTGTAGGGAAATCTTTGCTACCCAAAATTCAAATCAGTTGTTGTGAGTTCCCTTCTACCGTAAGAAATCCAAACCCAACAACTTAGCAAGTTGTAAGGTATCTTGTATGCCATGACCTCAGCACACACAGAACTAACAACACCATTCCAAATGAATCCACGATTAGAAAGCCGATCCAATTGATCTGATTTGTAATCAGACCACCATCACCGCCAAAGGACTATCACCACTGTTATTGTTGAAACCCGAAATGCCATCTCGATGATGAAGGAGAAGCCGAGAGAAAGAAAAAAGAAGGAAAACAAAAAAAAAAAGCCTCTTAGATTTGAGATCGAGAGAGCAAACCCTCGTCGGATAGGAAGAGTTATTGAAACAAGAAACTTGGGAGGAAGGAAAACACCCATTAGAGATAAAAACCCTCCCCTCCTCCGCTGCATTAGGGTGATGAAATCCTAGGGGAAGGGAGGGAAAGGAAGAGAGAAGACGGTTACGGCTTTCTCCGGCAGAGAGAGAAGACGGCTAGGACTTTAGTTTAGTTTTTTTTTTTTTATCGACAAAAAAGGGTTTCTTAATATCATTAATGATAATGATACACGGCTAGGGCTTCTGTCGATCTCGTTTAGTTTGATTCGATTTACTTGGCTTAGTCAAATAATTCGAGGCAATTAATGTGGGCAGAAAGAGAGATGGGTGCCTCGGGGAGAAGGCTGGGTTTGGAAAGAGAGAGAGAATCCGGTAGCCGGTGTTTTGAAAATCTTAACTCTTTTTTTTAAGTTCAAAAACTCTTTTCAAAATAATTGAAGGCCTTGATCACATTTTGGCAATCTACGGGCGTTTGAGATGGGTGCATACTATGCACCTCACACAATGGATGTGCATCGTAACCGTTTCACCGGCTACCGACTATTCTCCTCGTTTATTGTCAAATCTCTCTATTTATGTTCGCACGTAAACTTTATGTCAAAACCACATAAATTATTTACTTCGTTGCGTATATCTTTATTTTGTATTCTCCTTTTGATATCCATCATCACACTTTTATTTTTGTGTTCCTATTGGGCCTTCATGGCAAGGAGCCTCACTTCATCATGGTTTATTGAAATTTCTCACCAACCAAAAGGATAGAAAGTAGGAAAAAGGAGGGGGAAAAGTGTGCTTGTGGAAGTAGATATATACGTGGAGAAAGTCCCCTGGCTTCACTTTTAGATAGGAAAATCTTGCGCATGATTTCCCTTCATTCGTGAGTGGTTAGGCTTTTAGTTCCTAAAGCTAATGGCAAGGGGTAACTTAAATCCAATGGGATGCCCTAGTAGTCAAGAGTTGAAAGTTGAAATTTAGGAGTATATTTTCTCTTGAGGTAACAGGTTTGAAATTTCTTTGATGTTATCAATTCTATCAGTTCATATAGAATTTTGCTCTGTCTTTAATAGAGACCCCGCAAATGGATTGTAGGATTGGTTTCGCAAGATTAGTCTCGAAGTACACGTAAACTGACCCGTACACTTGAGGTATAAAAAAAAAAAAACCATGGAAGGTTACTTTTGATAGGAAAATCTTGTGCATGATTTTCCTTCATTCTTGAGTGGTTAGGCTTTTAGTTCCTAAAGCTACGCTACTCCATGGAGTTATTACAATACTTTTGGGGACCCCTGAAATACTAATAAATAGAATTAACCAAGTTAGGTGAGGCTATAGGACCGGCCCCTAAGCCTTTTTTAACAGAGTGACTTTTCGAAAAAGAAAATGGTTGCCCATCAAATTGAAAAAATGATATGGGCGGACGGGAGTCGAACTCCAAAACTGCAAAACATATGATATCGGCGCATGTGAGCCGAACTCCAAAAAAAATATATATATATATATATATATATATATATATAAATTGTTGGTCATTAATCTCTTTCTTGGCCAATAAAGGAAGTGTTTGACTAATCTATTAAGGAACAAGAAAGGAGGAGAACACAGTCCCATTATATAATTGCCATAAGTTAGGGGGTCATGATCACCCTTCTAAACTAATCTCATCTACCTATATATATATAGGTTAGGGTTCATTTTGATATACGAGAAGAATAAAGGGCTCGTTTTCGGGTGGCCCATCACTTCAATCCCTCTTGTTTTATTTTGTTATCCTCATACACAAAAAAAAAAAAAAAAAACCTTAAAAACTCGTATATGCTCAAGCAAAAAGTTTTCATTCATCACAAGAATTAAAAAATAAAAGGATAAATTTTCATAGTGGTCCCTCTAGTTTTACGGTTGTCTCAATTTCGTCCCTCTAGTTTCAATTTTTTCAATTTCGTCCATGTAGTTTGTTTTATGTTCCAAATTGGTAAATCGTTAACACCATTAATGAAACTAACGGAAAAATATGAATAAAAAATTAAATGCTCCAATTTTCAATCCGGTTAAACCAGTGCGAAGATCTTATTTCTTTGATCATTTTATCCTAGATGGTCGTAATAAATTTTTTGCTCTAAGGCCTTTCAACGAGCACCCGAAAACTCATTATTTAGTTTAAAGGCTCTCTTAGGGTGCTTATTGAAAGGCCTTATAGCCAAAAATTTACTATGAGCATTTAAAATAAAATGATCAGAAAAATAAGATATTCGCACCGGTTCAAAATTAAAAATTGAAACATTTAATTTTTTTAACTATATTTTTTAATATATAAACGGGGTAAAAAAAAATAAGTGTTCCAATTTTCAATCCGTTTGAACCGGTGCGAATATCTTATTTTTCTGATCATTTTATCTTAATTGCTCATAATGGATTTTTGGCTCTAAAACCTTTCAATGAGCACCCTAAGAGAGCCCTGAAATTAAATAAGGAATCTTCGGGTGCTCGTTGAAAAGCCTTAGAGCCAAAAATTCATTACGACCATTTAGGATAAAATGATCAAAAAAAATATCTTCGCACCCGTTCAACCAGATTGAAAATTGAAGCACTTAATTTTTTAATCATATATTTTTTTACCAATTTGAAACGTAAAACAAACTACAGGGACGAAATTGAGACAATTGAAACTAGAGGAACGAAATTAATACAACCATAAAATTAGAGGGACCACTACGAAAATTTGCTCAAAATAAAATCCATACAATTCTAAGAAAAGAAGAGCATTAACAGAGCATAGGAGAGTGCACTATCCCTCCTACTACTACCACTCATATTCTCAAGCATGGGTAAAATGACTTTGCGAGTGTTTGATGAAAATTCTTATCAACTGGGATTATGGGCTACACTAAGAAATTCTTAGCAGTTGAAAATTGGATATATTTGATTCTAGACAAACTGGATTTGGATGCTTTTCGGATCATATTCCGGATTGTAAGCAATATAGTAAAAGTTTATTTTTATGTTTTTGCAATACATTAGATTTTACTGCAACTTAATCATAATTTTACAGTTACTTCAATTAAAATTGAAATTTATAATCTACAACAGAAAACGATCGAAGCTAAAATCTAAATTTTGTTCCCACAACTATCGCAACACCCCCTTTGTGTTGTAGGAAATTCATTGTGATTTTCTTTCTTTTTTTATAGATAATCTTTTTTCGGAGCGATTCCGGAAACAACTAATTAGACACCTAAAAAAATACCTCATAGTTCCGGATCAAATTTTGATAATCCGAGCTGCTCAATGTGATTAGAACGTAATTTTAAGGGTACCAGATAGAAATTAGCAAAAAAAAATTGACTGAAAAAGACTTGATCTGAGTAGTTTTTAGCTTAGATTTGATGAACGGTTTAATTAAAAACTGCTTAAAATAAACACTTCCCGGTCTTTTTTTTTTTTTTTTGCTTCTCCTTACCGACTAAGGTAGCTGACTTAGAGCATCTCTAACCCATCTCCAAAACTTTAAAAGGAAGAAATTGCTAAACTGCCAAACACCCTTAGTTATTAAAAAGACATTTTTTTAAGTTTTGCCTACTTTAACAGTAGTTGTCATTATAACTAAAATCCCATTAAAGTCATCCAAAAATCCTTGTAGGATAGGGATTCAAGAATTGTATAAAGAGTGAAAAGAGGAGTTAGGTTGCCAAGTCCCAACAATATATTCTACTGGTCAAGATTGATCAGAAAATCCCATGTATTTTGGCTCTTTCCTTCCATGGAAAATACTAACAAACTTGTTCAATACTTCTCCTCAAGACCCAACATCATAGTTTGCTGGTCAAGATGAAATAAATATCACATTTTTATTTAGGAAGCAGATAATGCCACGATCCAAAACTTTTCTGCCACGACTAAAACTACAAAATGCCTTATTTGTCCCTTTGCACACTATCTTTTAGTTTCACTTTAATCCCTGACCTCAAGTGACGAAGGTGGTGTTCCAACTAAAGAAAAAGAAGGTTTTGGAAAAAAAAAGGTAATTTTAAGGTCAAAAATTATCTGTTGACGCAAATAATTTTCTATCAATATGGATCTTATTTGATAGATCTCATTGAAATCTTTTAAATGGTGCAAAAAAAATTAAAAAATTATTTTCCATTTTCGTTATATTTGAGTTTGAAATTACCTTATTTTTCCAAAAACCTTCTTTTTCTTTAGTTGGAACACCACCGAAAACTCCATCCCTTTTCTCTCTCTGTACCTATCTTCGTCTGTAAACTAGACCGCCGGATGATTATCGTCAACTAGCTCATCGAATTACCATCACCACCGTGACTCATCATCCTTGCCCTGTTCCCAAGATTATTGTTGGTCCGTTGCTCTAAAATTGGACTGTTGTTGACCGTAGCTGGAACGACGAAATCAAATTTCCCTTAACGGGTAAGAAATTTTCAGGTGGAGATGTAAGCGGTTGGTCTGGATCGTAAATATAGAACACACATATTCTCATAGAAAAAAACAAACAGGTAGAGTGAAAGAAATTGAAGAAAAAATAAAGATTTGAGAAGAGAGGTGGATATTCTGGAATTAGTAGAGAAGGAGTGGCTACGTGGGAGAAGGACATTTCTCTTCTCAAATGGGACATTGTAATATGAGGAAGGAAAAGAAAGGGGAAAACAGAGAGAGAGAGAGAGAGAGAGAGAGAGGTGTCGGGCCAAAATGAGTGAAAGGGGTAAATAAGGCATTCACTAGATTGTGTCGTGCACGAGCATTTGGGATCGTGGCATTATCATTTACCTTTATGTACCCTCTTCTTATATAGGATTTGGCTGGTTCAATTTCTTTTCTTTTATCACTCAAAATCCACTCTGATGGACCAACTAATCTGGGAATCACTACTGTAATATGTTGAGGACATAAATCTATTCTGACCATTCTAATATTTGAATTAACCATTGATGTAAGAACTATGTCAAAGTAATTATTTTTTAATTTCCTATATCGGGACATCGTAGGAGTACTGTGAAACAACAACAACAATAACAACAACCACTACCACCACCACCACCCGATCCCACTTGTGACAGGTGGTGTGTACAGGGCCTGAGTACATATTCACTGCTATCTCATAGTCTGACCAATGAGAAACTATTTACGAGGATAGAACTTGGCAGATCATAAAATCTTTGTCGGCTTTGGAAGAAATTCTAGTTTATGCTAATCGGAATGATCAACAAACTCTTTTAGTTCACTTTTCTATTTCTATGCATCTTTATTTCCTGTTCTGTTTGTTCTTTTCTTTTTCTTTTTCTTTTTTTAAAGTAAAAAGATTGTATTAATAAACGTCCAATGGCACTTACAAAACGGACGGAAATCATTACAAAGAACTTGGATAAAACCAAACTAATCTTCTAACAAATAGAAAACAAGTAAATCACAAGGCAATCGATATCTTCCATCCTAACCCAGATATGGCCTGAAGCAATAGCGACACTTTTAAACTGCATAACATCTAATTAGAAGTCTCAAATGATAAAAAATGCAAAGTTAAGGACAAAAGACACCAAAAATCCAGACGATCAGATGCACTCCATCCAAGTATGAATGCACCAATGAACTCTCAAGAATTACAGATCTGCCAAGCCGTCACGGGTTGCCTCGCCAAAAACATCGTGTAGGGATAGAACGCTGAAGCACAGATATCGTTGTGAAACAATCTAGATTGAGAGAACCCGATCTGTAGACAAAATTCGTCCAAAGACGAAACTAATAACGCTCGTTGAATGATAGAAACTCTCACAGATCAGACAATAAGTCGTAAATCTGGAGAGACAGAAGGGAAAAAAATTTTAAAAAAAAGGTAGTCAGTAGTACCATGGCCTCCCCCTACCGCCGCCGCACACGGGTACAGAACCCACGGGAGGAGGGGAAGTGAGAGAGAGGAAGAAAGAGATAGGGTTGAGAGAGACTATCTCTCAACCCTATCGAGCAGTTGTGGTGGCTAGGGTTGGGAGAGAGGAAGAGAGAGATAGGGTTGAGAGAGCCTTTATTCCTTCAGTGGAACCGTATCTGTGCTATTTGTTCATCTAATGAATTTTCTGCTGCGGATCAAAAAAAAAAGAATTTTCTGATCTTCAAAAAGAAAATACCCAATTTTTTTTTTTTAAAACCAAAATACCCAAACTTATGAAAAAACGGAAAAGCAAAATAAGTACGCCACCCAATACCTACTTTACCTACTTTCCAAACAATTTCTCTAGCAAGGATCAAAAAAAAAAAAAACAATTTCTCTAGCTAGTGAACGAATTCTCACGATATGTTCTGCGATATGACTCAATGAATGAATCGAGACAAACAAATCCCAGTGCTGACGACTTCTTTATTATTCTCGATGAATCATGAATGTATCGAGTCAGGGAAACAAATGCTTTGTTTGGATTGGAGTTTAAAAAGTTTTTTGAAAAAGAAATAGAGAGAAATGTTAGAAGTAAAGAGAATTTAAGGAGAATTTTTTAAAAAATTCTTTTTGAATTGTGAAAAGAACAAGGCATAATGGATAGAACAAGGTTCTCGACCGACAGTGCACAGGCCGGTTTGCGGAGCTCACTTAAGAGTTTTGCACAAAGAATTTAGGAGTTGAGGTACGCGCAAGTTGACTTGGACATCTAATTATAAAAAATAAAAAAAAAAGACAAAACAAAACTCCATGGGCTGATTTTTTTTTTTTTGGGAGTTATTTTAAATATTATTCTAAAATTAATGAATTACTTAGACTATTTGTGCAGAATTCTAAAGTGGGCCCGCAAATTGGTCAGTATACCTCAATTGGTGCGCATAGTATTTTTAAAAAGGAAAATATTAAAGTTAAACATTGGATAACTTTAAGTTCTACCGACACCTGCCAGTTTCCTTGAAGTTTTTTTTAACGACAAATATCACCTTCACATATGGGAAATAACAGCAGAATCCATATAATTTCACTATACATCAAATAACAATTGTTCAACCAAACACGTGATGCAGTCAGCCAAAAGCTGGCTTACATTGACAAACTCACACTATTTGATAATAAGTAAATAATAAAAAGCTCTCAATTTTCAATTTTCTAGACTTAAAAGTAATCAATTTATCCTTTCTCACCAAAACAATTCTTTCAACAGTAATAAGATAAAAGCTTATTCATAAAAATTACTCGTTTCTATCAAAATAGCTCTTCCAATAGGTAAAACAAAGTTATTTTGATTAAGAATAATTGAGAGTTGATGGTTTTTTTATTACTTCTATTATTAGAAGCGGTGAATTTGTCTATGTAAGGCACTTTTAATTAATTCCATCACATGTTTAGTTGAACTATTGTAAATTGAAACTTACATATATTATCTTATTGATGTGTGAAAAAATTGAACTAATAAAAGGGTAAAACAGTAATTTCAAGTGAGTAAAAAAAAGAGGGTTGCGGATGATAAAAAGAAGAGTGCTAAAATCAATACCTTATAGTTTTGATCATTAATTTAATATATCACTGTCTTTTTTTCTCCTTATTTTAGGTGCATACCTCCAAAAAAAAATTTTTTTTTTGAGAACTGAGAGTTTTGTATTATTTATTTTATTATCAAATAGCGTGACTCTATCGATGTAAGCCACATTGAGTTTATTCCATCACGTGTTTGGTCGAACAGTTGTTGTTTGGAATGTCGATGAACTGAACATTGGCACCGCATGGAATATGTTATCGTTTCTCATACTTGAAAGTGATATCTGTCATTATAAAAATCTCGGGGGGTTAGTGAAATTTACCCAATTTCAAACCGACCTTATCGTTCTTTGATTTTTATTTTGTTTTTATGATAATGTTATTCCTAAGCTTTGGATCACGATGAAAATGTCTTATCGAAAAGATAAGTGTACATGTAACGCGATATATGGGCTAGAATAGTTACTCATTCATTTCTCTCTCTCTCTCCAAGTCCGACTCAAATGCACTCACGTTGTAGGGGACCAATTTCAAAATTTTCACACAAATAATCAGAGTCGTTTGATTTGTTCAAAATATATTTTTTAGAATCTTTGTAAAAAAAATTAGCTCAATGACATATCAATAAGTACTTGATCAATTCTTCGCTCAATTTTCTATCAAAAAATGAGTAGAGGATTGATAAAGCTATTATCGATATCCGACTGAACTATTTTTTTAAAAAAAATTCTTAAAAATATAATTTAAACAAATTAAACAGTTTCAATCATCTGTATAGAATTCCGAATTAGGTCCCGCACACGGCGGTATAGATTTGGTGTATACCAAAATTACCAAATGGTGTACCCATAGTTTTGTACTTTTGTTGCGCTCTCTGTCACTCTCCAACGAGAATAGGAAAAGCCCGCTGAATCCAAAACACTGCAAAGACGTTGGAACTTAGACGTTACTCGAACGATCTCCGCAACAGATAGAGAGAGAGAGAGAGAGAGAATTGTGGATTGCTTGCTTATCCTCGATCAGGCCTCATTCATTCACGCATTCGCTGTTACCCTTTTCTTCGCTTTCTAGTAAAGCACAGCACAAAGAGAGATACAGAGAAAAAGAAAGATTTCTTAAATCTTCAAAAGGTATTAAGCACGCGTTTCCTTTCCGTTTCGTTTTTCCTCCATTTAATGCTGCGAATTCGAATATCCCTTTCTTCAATCTTCAAAACCACGTCATGGGTTCTCCTCTTTTCACCGTTTCCCAACTTGGGTTTCGTTTAGTGTTATGAGCTCAAACTTCAACCTTGATTAGTGTTCTCTCTGTCCCTTTTTCGGTTGCGATTGTTCTGCTTTATACTGCCGGGGCTCAGTTGCTCTTCGGTTTCTTGTGATTGCGATAATCGGAAAAGGCGAAGGGAAAAAGAAAAGGTATGATTCTGTTGTGGGGTGGGGTTTTCAGAGGTTTTAGATTTTCTTGACTGAAAATTTGATATGCCGTTTGATAGATTTGAATTTGGACAATGATTCGAATGACGTTAACCATATACAAATATTTTTTTTATCCGCAAAATTCATTATTGTTGAATAGTTAGATTAACACATTCGATGAGGAATTGAACTCTTAACCTCATTTTTCTTCTAGAACCTAATAAGTGCGAAGTGCACCCGAGATGCCGTTGGGCCAAAGGCCCCTTGGCAATCACAGAATTGTTCTATTTGAGTGAAGATTAAATGATCTGCTTTTTTTTGGGTCAGACGATAGGATGTTAACATGTTAGTATTTGTTAGATTACTACAAGGGCCAATCTTATGTTCATAGGAATTGAACCCTAGACCTCACGCTCCCTACAAAACCATTGGGCAAAACCCCGTGGTCTTAAATCTGCTTATCTGGTGCTATTTCGTAACAGGGAAGGAATTTATGTAGTTTGTCCTCTTTGTTTTTCTATTGTTTGACTTCCTGTCTGATTATCCGGAAAAAATAACTTAGTATCTAATTTAGCCATGGTGGAAGGCTTTCTTCATATCAAGTTATCAATCACTTCATTCAGACTCTGATTTTACACCTTGTATACATACTTTTCTTTCGGTGCATCAGAAATTAAACTAATATACATATGCTGATTGTTCAACTGCATTGATTTTTCTGCAAGCGACCTACAAATAAGCCTCTGAGAATCACCAGTTGTTATAGACTGACTTCCCTTGTATTGAGCATCATTTTTTTAATGACTACTAGAGTTATGACGGCTACTTGCCTACTTGGGATTTGGAATTAAGGGTAGAAAAGTTATCACCTTCAAGCTACAGCCTTGTAGAATTCCCCTAAACTCTAGAAAACTCCAGTTCCTCACTTTACCATAGTTGTACCACCCTTTGATGCTTCAGTTACACCATTTTGTGAAAGCTGGACTGTCCTTTTCGGCTGAAATTGGTTTGTAAGTGCTCTATGGAAATTGGACTTTCCACAGAAGCAAATGGTTGTAAAATTTGAATCATGATTGTAGTTCTGGAATTTTTTTTTTTTTTCCCCCCATTGCCAGTAAAAAGCAAATAAGTAGCCGAAGCATTTGGTTTAGGAAATTGATAGTACTTCGAATTTTGGGCATCTAAAGAATAAATTTCTAACGTTTAGTTTCTTTTTCAGGTTAGCTTTTGGATATATTCTGCATGAAAGAATTATTTCTTATTCTCCTATAGTGCCAGAACAAGTCCCGGTGAGTATGATTCGTCAACTGCTGCTAATTTATCGATTCTTTGGTGATGCGGGGATTGTTCTTCATTTGATCAATCCAATATGCCCCTTTCTTCTTTCATTTTCAAAGTATCGCTCCTTTTTTTTTGTTTTTCAGGACCTTTTTGTTGAGTTTACAACATTTCAGTCAATGGTTAAGGCACCAGAGAGAGGTGATTCTGTGGGAGAACCAGCTGTTCTACATGGTGGACAAAATAAGCACCCTGATTTTCGAAGGGCTTCTAGTAGATCTTACGGTGATGGAGGTAATTTGAGACGACACTATGTGGGAAATTCATCGACTCCAAACTATGGACAAAATATCCTCCCCTCTCGTTTCAGAGCTTCTACTGGTTCATTACATGATGTGGGTAGTTCAGGGAGAAACTATACTGGAAACCCAAGTTCTCTGAACAGTAGGGAAAGTGTTATCCCGCATTATCTCAGAGCTTCTACTGGTTCTTGCCATGATTTCTGCAAATATGGAAGGAAACATGCAGTTGAAGTGAAGCCAAGGAGTTCTTTTCCAAAAAGAATAACAACTCCTTCGGATAGGCAGAGTCCAGCAGAATCTGGAGTTCCAGCAGAGAGGACGACAAAGAAAGTGGTGAAGCCTAAGCCTTCTACTGTTTCCAAAACCGTTTATTCTGATTCTCCCAACGTTCCTAAGCACAAAGTTTCATCAACATCAACAGAAGTTGGAGTTTCTTCTACACAAGCTTCATCAAATGAGAAGCAAAATAATTTTTTGGGAAAACGCAATCCTTCTGCTAAACCAAAAACCATGAAAGTGAAGCCATTGTATACTCCTGATGCTGCAGGAAGTCTGAATGGCAGAAGAGAAAGGGAAACCAAGATAGGCAAAAAGATAGGGAGTTCTAAAGCAGTTTTGAAGAAGGTACTCGAATCACCAGCAGCTTCGCTCTTCCCCAAACCTTCCCTGAATAGAACTGCAAGCTTAACTGTTGAAAACTCCAGAAGCCTGAGAATTTTGTGTCCTCCAAAGGATCAGAAGAGGATTCGAAAACCTGAAGCCAAACAACCAAACAATGAGAAAGTCCCTGAGAAAACCTTGAATGCTACCAAGGTTGAAACTCTGAATAAAGCTCTGGAATCTGAACAAAGTGCTGGAACCATTCATTCTCCCCCGTCTCCAGTGCTTCCACTACCGAAGCTTTTGTCCCTCCCCAAATCCCCACCAACTTCATTTCATGATGATGAAGCTCAAGAGGAGTTTGAAATCACAGATAGTACTATTCATTTTCCTCCACCTCAATCGTTGTCATCACCTAAGCTTTCGTCTCTCCCAAAATCCCCATCAACTTCAGTTCATGAGGATGAAGCTCAAGAGGAGTTTGAAAAAACAGATTCCACCTTTCACTCTCATCCACTTCAATCACTGTCATCACCCAAACTTTTGCCCCTCCCAAAATCTCCATCTTTGTCATGTCACGAGGATGAAGCTCAAGACGAGTTAGAATACACAGATAGTACAACTCATTCTCCTTCACCTCAATCGTTGTCATCACCTAAGCTTTCCCCTCTCCCAAAATCCCCATCTTTGTCATTTCATGAGGATGAAGCTCAGGAGGAGTTTGAAATCACAGATAGTACCGTTCATTCTCCTCGACCTCATTCGCTATCATCACCTAAGATTTCATCCTTCCCACAATCCCCATCTTTGTCATGTCGCGAGGGTGAAGCTCAAGAGGAGTTAGAATGCACAGATAGTACCATTCATTCTTCTCCACCCCAATGGCTGTCATCACCTAAGCATTCATCCCTCCCCAAATCCCCATCCTTATCTTTTCATGAGGATGAAGCACAAGAGGAGTTTGAAGTCACAGATTGTACCATTCATTCTCCTCCACCTCCATGCCTGTCATCACCTAAGCTTTCATCCCTCCCCCAATCTCCATCTTCATCATTTCAAGAGGGTGAAGCTCAAGAAGAGTTTGAATACACAGATAATACTATCCATTCTCTTCCACCTCAACCACTGTCATTACCAATTCTTCCCTCCCTGCCAAAACCTCCATCTTTGTCATCTCACGAAGATGAAGCTCAAGACTTAGAATGCACAGACAGTGCCATTCTTTCTCCTCTGCCTCAGTCACTATCATCACCCAGATTTTCATCCGTCCCAAAATCTCCCTCTTTGTCATTTCAAGAGGATGAAGCTCATGGGGAGTTTGAATATACAGATAGTGAGGCTGATGAATATGACGACTCTATCTCCGAAAGCAGTGATATTACGGACTTGCATGACGCAGAAATTTTAGATGGGAATCTTAACAAGGTACCTAAAAGGGCTGGAATTAGTCTGTCTGAAGATAAAGATTGTGTGCCTATAAAATTAAAGTTCAGGCGGGGAAAGGTGGTTGAACTTACTAAAGAGAATAGCGGCCCTAGGAGGCTCAGGTTCAGGCGGGGAAGAGTGATAGGGGAAAACCAAGATAGCAACACCGATTTTCGAAGGAGAAAATTTAAAGAGAGAGGAGTTGATCTTCAAACAAATGGTACGAATGGTGATTCTGGAAAAGTTGTATTGAGGCATCAAGATGTGGAGGAGAAGAAAGATGCACTTGGTTTGTTCAATAACGTGATTGAAGAGACGGCGAGTAAGCTTGTTGAGAGTAGGAAGAGTAAGGTTCAGGCTTTAGTGGGTGCTTTTGAAACAGTTATATCCCTACAAGAGAGTAAACCTTCAACACAAACTGTCTCTTGAGGGCAAGCCAAGTTTTCCTCATTGTTTTGCTTTTGTAAAGAAATGGTACAAAAAAATAACCTGAGTTTTTAAAGGAGGACTGAATTTTAGGAACTTGTGAATTTGCAATAGGTAGATTGCTTCAGCTGAGTTTAGAAAGCTTGGATTTCAGAGAGTTGATTTGGGACTCACGCGTTCTGATTCTGACCTGCTTCGCATCCATCTGATTCTGACCTGTTTAGCATCCATTTCTAAAGGGGGAATGCTTCTTCTTGTGTCTTACTTTTCTTTTTTTGTTAATCTGCATTGCGAGTGAAATTTAGTACTCTCTTAACTTCATCTACTACTAGAAGGGGAAGAAAAATAACAATGCAATTTGACTGTTTTTGTTGGTTGTTGATACTGGTTTTCACATGATGGTTGCCTCTTGAATGTTGTGTTTTAATGTGATTTTTTCAGAAACTCTTGTTTCATGTGTACTAGCTGGACATATTCAGAGTGGTATATTGACATTCCAAACTATTTTTAAAGAGTTTTAGTGTTGTCCTGCCATGACTAGTTTCGTGAGAAATGTTTACAATTTGTAGGCCATTTCTCCCATATCATATTGGTTAGCATTTAGATTCAAATTTGTCAAGAGTTAAGATTCAAATTTCTTTGCAACCAGCAAAAGATGCCAAGATCAAACTAACAAAATAGGCTCAAGAGGCGAACTTGTTTTATTCTTCTCATATATCCCATCGTATATATCGTAATATGACGTTATTTTAATATCTTTGAAGTACCCTATCTTTTAGGTTGGGGATCCCCTACAAAGGGTAAACCCTCCAAAAAGAAATGGGTATGCCGCTACTTGTGGCGAGCATATGGTATTCAGTGGCGGAGATAGCTAAGGACCAGCGGGATCTCACTGGATTTTTGTTTTTCTTTAACTTCTATAAGGAGTAATATCTTAGAAATTCTAATACAGCAACTCCAAATAAGGAAAAGTTATTACTAAGTATTCTTGGAGCACCAGCACCATCACATAGTATCGTAACATCCTTTTTTATTACATATTCACGTGTGACTCAAGACTAAGTTCCACCTAAATATGTGACGTAGAAGCGTGTTTGGGCTCAACGTGATGATGACCCATGCCTCCATTCGCTGTAATTTTTAATATTTTTTCTTTGTAGCAACTTTGCTAGTGATAGTTTTAAGCACTTTTTTTAATAGGGAGATTGGGAAGAAATAGTTCAAACAAAGCCAAGGGTGTGTTAGATTGGGAAAAAGAAGATAGATAAATTGTTTCTTTACAACAAAGTCACATGTTTTGAATTGTGCCCCCACTGGTATATATTTCTGAAACACCACCGATAGTATACTTTTTTTGGATAAGCACCGATGGTAGTCTTTATTAAAAAGGAGAAAGAATAATTGGCTTTGTGCTCATAGCGCGGCTGCAGACAATTCTTTAACTGGGCCTGCACCTTTTCTGTTATCTTATCACCCATAATTCGAGCCTTTGATGGGGCAAAAAGAGAAGTACAAAAGCATTAGAGATCGAAAGGGCCCAAAATGCCACTCTAATTTTTTTACTTGCACAAATAATGAGTCTCTTCTTCAGAATGTCAGCAGGTTAACCGAAGGATGATAGGACTAAATTGCACGAATGTAAAACTTACAAGGGTGTTTTTTTTATAACTCAGATGTCCAGGCGCGCTTAAAAATTAATGTTGATCTACATGAATCATTATATTTGCTTTGAGAAAAAGAGGGTGGTCTCGGGTCCAAAGTGCTTAAGGATCGGAACAAGGTTGTCATGTCCCAGCTCTCAAAAAGCCGATACTCTAAGGGTTAAATAGGTCCACACCTACATAATTAAAAATCAAAATTTGTGGTTCATAAATATTCCTTACAGTACTTCTTGCTGGACAATAAGGATAATTTTTGAAATGACTACTTTTGTATAAACCTGGATTTCCCGTCCCTTAATAAATGTCTAGTTTCACTTTTCCCAAATTTTTTAAAATAAGTTATATCTTTTAATTTATACCATTTTTTAAAAAAAATTCAAAATTTTGTCTAAAAGAACCATTGAGATTTATCAAATAAAATTCATATTGCATATAAAAAATAACATAATTTGGAAGATATAAATGATTTTTAAAATGTCTGAAATAATAACATAGACATTTATTTAGAGACAGAGGGAGTAACAGGCACGGATGCTCATACATTCCTATGGTTAGACAAGTGTCACCTAATTGGGATATTTTGTATCATTCCACTTATATCGGATGTTTCCTTAAGAAACACGTAATTAGGCCTTTGTTTGCGAGATTTGGGGACAGAATTCTCTATAATTTGGAAAGGTCTCTCAACGCTAGGGTTGCTTGTATTATACCGAAAGTTGTACTTGCCTTTTAACGACAAATCTTACATGGTGTGTGGCTTTGATTTTTGGGAAACAAGATTTTTTCTTACTTTCATGAAGAGATCTAGTAAATTGATAAATCAATCAATTCTTGTCGTAATTATTTAATAGTACCGGAGTATATGAACAATATACTTCCTCTTCTCACATAACACGTGGGTCTCACATGTCATGTGGGACCCACGTGTTATGTGAGAGGATAGAATATATTGTTCATATATTCTAGGAGTATTGAATAATTTTCGCAATTCTTGTGGGAGTTTTTAAATAATCATCCTCTTTAGTCATGTCATGTAAATATTCATCCTGTTTTTTTTTTCATACTTATGTTTTCATCCTTCTAATATGTGAATTACCATTATTATCCTTCATACTATGCGCGCGCGCGCGCACACACACACACACATATATATATATAGAGAGAGAGAGAGAGAGACAGAGACAGAGACAGAGACAAACAAACTTTTACTATTTCCTAAATGTAGGGGATTCGGATGAATATGAAAGCATCAATTAAGGGAGACATAATAGGAGGATTTTCAAACTTTCAAATAAACAAATCCTACTTATTTCTCTTTCCATTAATTACGTACGTTAGCTTAAATTCAAAGGGGTATATAAAGTGTAATTTTGTTCACCCTCTTTAAAAGATGGTGAACATTATCTTCCTTCCTATTAGTTGAAATGATGTGGATCCCACCATAAGTGATGTCATGCTTACCCTGTAATACACTTTTTGGTAAGTATGATATTACTTTACGGTGGGATCCACATCATTTCAACTAATAGGAAGGAATGTAATGTTTATGCTCTTTTGAGGAGGGTAAACAAAACTCAACTCAACTCGTATATAAGGTTCCAAATATGGAGTTTAGTCATACTCCAAAGAGTCGTCTTCTTTCATGAAACTACCTGTTTTGATATTTATTTAACCATATTTCATGAAATAAAATTGAAAAAAATATTTCATGGAAAGTTTTTATACTCCCTCCGTCCCTTAATTAGAGTCCAGTATTCCATTTTGGGCTGTCCCTTAATAAGTGTCCATTTTGTAAAGTTAGTGGGTAAAAAATGGTGCATTGTCTATTTTGTCCCTAAAAGTAGATTCCATTTTGAAAAGTTAGTGAGTAAAAGTGTAATGATAATGGGTAAATAGGGAAAGTGGAGAAAAAAGTTGATGTGAAAGGTATAATGATGATGTCTTTTTAATAAGTTGGAGTTACGAAGTAGGACAATTAAAAAGGGACGGAGGGAGTAGCAATTATGATCAATTTACCATGATTCATTGCTGACTGATCATACTGGCCTAGTTAATATTCCACAACACCTTTGCGGAAAATACATGAACATTTGAACATGATCAATACATGCAAAACATGGTCAACTTATCATATTATGTTGACCAATACCAACTTTGATGGAAAATAATCCATGCTTCATGAAATATGATTATGAATCATAATTCATTGTAAGTTTTATAAAATTTGCGATCAATTGACCATGATCCAATATTGTTGAAGTCACAGTTGCTAGTAAATATTCCAAGCAACATGTGTGCAACATGCACGACCAATTTAATAATTTCAAGTTATGCTCAAACAAATTTCATGGTAAACGATACAAATAATTTATCATGAAATGATTGAAAAATTAGTATAACTACAAATAATTGACCAAATGAACCACCATCCAAAAAATTCAAAGAAAACCTAACTGAAATAACAACAAAAGCCAAGCCATCCCTATTATCACCATTCTGAAACAACAACAAACCGCCGCTGCCATTGTCTCCATTCTCCCCTGCCGCCGCATCGACTTCACTCCCGGTGCCACAACCAACCTCCACGGCAGTCGATCCAATACTCCTCAAATCCCTAACCATAGTCAAATGCAAACAAATTGAGGTTTCGGATGAGAATCTATTGTGATAAGTTTTTTGCTAGGAATAGGAATGGGTGGATGTGTTGTGATAAGTTTTGTGGTATGATTTGTTGTGGCCATAATTATAGAGAATCTGTTGTGGGAGTGATTATGGAAAGCGTGAAACATGGAAACAAATGCATAGAGTCGGTTTTTTTTTTTTTTTCGTTTGGCACCTTTCAAAGTTATATATATTTCAATCCCAAAATTCATTACCTATATAGTATCCAAAAAATAGGTAACATGGTGTATAAAGGGCAAAATTGGGTTCATAAAAATACGAGGATGAAAACGTAACCCTAAAAAGTGGGCGGGATGAAAACATAATCTGTACTAGATTGGAAGATGAATATTTAAGTAGCCTTCTTGTTTTGGGCAAAATCCGGTCTATATACTATAAAGCGTGAGTACAATGTTACTGTTCATGGTCCTCCAAACAGTAGGAAAGTACTATTTAGCCCTTGTCTTTTACCTTGTTGATTACCTTCACACTGTTTATAAGCGGTGTTTCTTTATGCATTTCCTTTTTCACTCAATATTTGACAAAAAGGAAAGAAAAAAACATACACAGTTCTGCGTAATTGGTAATTGGTAATTGGTAATTGGTATACCGTATACCCACGGGCAAGGTGCGCAACCCGCTCGTTAGTTCGTTAGAGCATCCACATGTGACTCTTTAAACAACTCTCTAAATTAAAGTAACAAGCAAAAATGAGAAAATGGACAAAAATTGCCCTGCACCAGCCTCTCTTCCTTCCTCTTTGCTTTGCAAAATAAATAACTTTGCTGCAGTAACTCTTTTGTTTTAAAAGTCACTATTCGCCCGTTTAACTATTAATTGAGTAGAGAAATATGGGAATAAATGAAGGAAATATAAAAGTATGAATATTTAATTGAGTAGAGAGTGAGAGTAAAGAATCTGATGCAGTAGACATTTTAAAAGTGAGTAGCTAAAATAATAAAATGGGTTTTTAAGGTGTAATTTGGTCCAAAATTTAAAGAGATTGATGCGGATGCCCTTACACCTTGTTCGTTTCTCATTTTGGAAAAAAAAAATTCAACTCGAAAAATACTCATTACTCCTACTTCCAATCATTATTATTCACTCATTACCTCTATCTCTAATCATTATTCTCATTTCTCTCTCTATTTTTCTCCACTCATTACTCCTACTTCCAATTATTATTCTCATAAAAAATTTCTCAAATTTTTTTCAAAAACTCATCCAAACACAACTTTATCATTTCACATTGTGGATATTTGTGTATAGTAAGGGTATCCACAATGTTATAATCAAAAGTTGTCACATCAGCTTTTGATTATTCATTTAAGAGATTGTTAAGGTTAGCAATGTAGATGTCTATAATGGCATAATCAAAATTAGATAACCAAAATTTATCACATCATCTTTTCAAAGTACAAAAAATTAAAAACTGTGAACAATAGAAAATAGTTTTCCTAAAAATATTTTTGAAACTAATAAAAACTATTTACTAGAAATAGAAAATAGTTTTTGAAACTTTTTTTTGAAAAAAAAAACTATTTTTAAAAATTGTTTTCTAAATAAAAAAAATTAGTAAAATTTTTTTTTCAAAGATATTGTTCAAAAAGAAAGTGAGAGAGGAAAATGGGAGAGAGATAATATTTTTGTGTAATGATTGATGTATTTGATTGAGAATATGGAGGGTCTATTAAATTTGGTTATTGTCAAAAGGTTGCTAATTTAGGTTATCAAAAGTCTAAAATTTGATTATTTCTAAGGAGGTTGTTAAGTTTGATTATAGCATTGTGAGCCATATTTTGCATAAACATTGTTAATTTTAAAAACTTTTTACTTTTGATTATAGCGTTGTGGGTACTCTAAGGCATAGTGTAGTTTTCCCATTGGAGAAAGGCTCATGTATGTACTTTTTACGCATGTTTTAAGGACCTCTCCTTTTTTTGACGGTGGTGTTTAAGCCAGTTTAACTATGCCTTAACTATTTTTTTTCTCCGATCTAATTAAAGACAGGTCATCTACACCGCAATTATAAAATTGACAAGAAATTCTCTTGAGATACCATGGGGTTTTTAAGAGTCAAATTAAATACTAGTCTACTAGTATTCGATAGAGATGCTTTAAAGCCATGTTGACAAGGACGTGAAAGCCTTCGTGAAAGAGTGTGATTCACGTGGGTAGGGAAAAAAAATTCCAAACCATTTTGCAACTTTGGGAGAATTAAAAATAAAATTTATTAGTGTCAAAAGATTCTTTTGTGAGGTCAGTACAGACCCGTTGAACTCTAATATATCTTTTTTTTGGTTTGTTCAAGCGGAAATTCGAAGTCTATATATATATATACTAGGGTTTATCCGTGCCTGAAGGCACGGCACAACGTGAAATCTAATTAGTGGCAATTGTGCAACTAATATTGTTTGAGAGAGAGAGAGGAAGAGCCGTAGGATTTATGGAGCAAATCAATAGTTAGGATTTATGGAGAGGTAAGATTTAAAAACAGTTTTCCCTTATTATATAGATTTATTTATTTATTTATCGCAAGTGCTTGTTACTCTTGCTCAGTCTGGTTTTTTTTTTTTTATCACCACACATTTATATAAAATTAAATATTAATTAAAAAGAATAAATGGAGGATATCGATATACCGCGTGACAATACTAAGTAGCATTGAACACTCAAAGAGCCTTAAAATAGTACTTATCTAATATAAATGAACCTTTAAAAGTAGAGTAGGATTCTAACTATTTGGCAGGCCTTCATTTTTTTTTTCTTTTTTTTTTGGCCTCCATCTAATATAGCCACTATCCATAATTGGCATCACAATTTCAGATTATACGACTCAATCTACTGCGCAGATCGAAGACAAACTTGATCTTTTATTTCCCAAAAACACTTGGACAATTTGCGTTTTGTGTAATGAGTCACACACGCTAAAAAATTGAGCGGTGCAAATACGTTTGTCACTAGCGTTATTTCTAATCTAAGCATATACTCTAGAAATTATTTTTAATAATAATAAAAGAATATAGTTGATTTTTGGTTGTATATTAATGATTTGTCATAATTGTTTTAGGGGGAAAGTGTTACCAAAAACTGATCATTGAGCTGCCATTAAAATAAGAAAACTTCAGTGACAGAATTTTTGACGCATATTTTGATATTCCTACACACTTTCAAATGTTTTATAGTATAAGGTGATTTCTTCCAACCGTATCAAATGGTTTTCTTATTACACCTTATTAAATCTCTCTATTATAAAACAGAATGGTGTGAGAACAAATTGTTAGAATAGTTGAGATTAAATTGATCCAAGCGATGAGGTGAGATTTCCCTTTTATTAAATTGTCCAGCCTCTTGTCATTTAATTACAAAATTGTTACCGATCAAAATTACACTTACTTTCAAATTTGAAACTCTACTGCTGAAGTATTCTCCTTCATCTTTTGATTCTATCGTGCATACCCAGTTGAACCATTTACTTTACTACCTCCACTCCTTTTCCCCTTTATAGTTTTTTCAGGTATTGCTCTCTTTCTTTTCATTTGTTGGGTGTCTTGATGATGATTCCAAAATTCAAATCGACCCATTAGATGTTTTCACCCTTTACAGTATGGAGACTTTTCATTGTTGTAGTTGTAATTCTGTTATTGAAATTGCCAATTTAAAACGTAAAAAAAGCGGGTGTGACATAGCTTTTCTGTGGTGATGCAAAGAGGTAGGAGGAGGGACTCCGTGCCGAAGACCCCTGTGACTCTATGTGGAGGGGTTTTGCGCGGAGGGGTTTTTTTAACATTTTTTTTATGCATGTTCGCTAGTGTTTGTCTGTGCCTACGGCACTATCCACCCCGATTGGAATTGAAATTTCCCTTTGAATCTTGATAATGGCTAAAATTGTTGAAAATTAAACTGGTACACAAAGCGACAGTTAGGATAAAAGAGTTTTCACTGGAACACAAAGCCTAACAATTGAGGAAGTGCACAGGAGATTGTGAAATTTTCCTAATATACAAAAGTGATAAAAAAAAATTAGATAATTTATAATTAGCATATTCCAACCAAAGTGATAAAAAAAAAATTTAAGCACAAGAAAAGAAATTTGAAATTTCAAGGAAGAAAATAAAAATAAAAAAGCAACCCGAAGGATTGGCCGAGTGATCATGTCCTGTGGCTTAAGGGCACTCTCTCCTAAGTAAGGATGTAAATGAACCGAGCAGTTCGCGAGCTCAGCTCGGCTCGTTAACGTTCAGGTCGGCTCGACTCGTTTAGTAAACAAGCCAAGTTGGAGCTCAAGTTTTCGGCTCGTTTAGTAAACGAGTCGAGTAGAGCTCGGCTCGTTCAACAAAAGCACGGCTTGTTAAGGGAGGATCTGCTCGATTAAAGTGACTCGTTTAATAAACAACTAAGATCATCTCGTTAAGATTTGAGCCGAGCTCAAACTCAAATTCTTAACTCGTTTGCAACCCTACTCCTAAGATATTTAATTTTCTTTATCAGCAACTCTTGTGATCATATCGCCTCACACTCAAGAGTAGAAAACAATTATGGAAGTGTACGTAACAATAAGTCCGAGATGCTCGGCCACGCCGGGATGGGACACCTGCGTTACCACGCACAAAATGTAAAGAAGGGACCACGACAAGATCGCAATTGGCAAGTTGCGTGTAAGGATCATCGGGCCGGGCTGCGCCGGCCCAGTCAGCCAAGTCGTTGCCCAAGCCCACTCATGGACCGAGCCGACCGGGCTTTTTCTTTTTGGTGGGCTGGGCGGGCCAGGCCACCTACCATAAATTGAAGCCCAAGCCCGGCCCACAGGCTACCCCAATTGGTAGGCCGGCTGGCCAAAAGCCGGGCAGGCCAACGAGTAGGCTTAAATTTCTTTGGACAAAACTAAACCAAGGGAAAAAAGAAAGGATTTTATGGGATTTTGGGCTAATATACAGGCCCGTTGGTGGGCTTTTGGACGGGTACCACAGGTGGGCTCACGGGCTGGGCCCCAACCTGCCCATTACAAACTACGGGCCGGGATAGCCCGCCAGTTTAACGGGCTTGAGCCGGATAAAAATCCGACGGGCCGAGGAGACTTTGAGCGGGTCACGAGCCTTCGGATTTAAATGATAGACTCTTAGTTGCGTGGTTGATCACTTTGACTGTCCTTGGAGCCGATGACCTCTTGACCCAAAGCCAAATAGAACAACGTGGGTCCCACTGAACTCTCCAGGCGAATGCCACGTCATGTATGGGGTGTCAGAATCCAACTGGCATTAACTGATTCGTCCAGCATTCATCTCTGACACAGCCCGGGATAGTCTAGAATTTCCCGCAAATGATATGGAGTATAGTTTTCTTCTCCTATAGCATAGGGAATTCCAAACCCTTCTCCTCTCTTCCACTTCCATTTCTGCAAATCGCTCAGGGAAACCCAGCAACCATAATCTTTTTTTCCCGGAAGAAATTAACCCTGTTGGATAGGGAGATTTTCAAGGTATTTCTTGCAGGTTTCTTGGTTAATTGCAGTTAGTTTCATCCTTTCTGAGTTGTCCACTGCAAAACCCTAATATGTTAGATGTGGTGTTGAATTTAAGCTGGCTCTGGTTGGTCTTGATCTGATTCAAAGTCTTTAAAAATTCTAATGAAGTTCAAATCAATGCTTATTTTTCTGGGAAAACTTCATTTTTGGAGTCCAGGTTTTTCTGGATCTTAGGGTTACTTGAGATATACCATGTACAAGGTGTGTGTGTGTGTGTGTGTATATATATATATATATATATATATATACACACACACACTTATTTACCCAAAAAAAAAAAAAAAGAAGATATATATATTCACACATATAGTTGGGAATGAAAATTTCTGGGAGTAACCACTTTGTCCATATATTGTCGAAGGTTAGGACCGTCTCTGGTCCTACCCCGCCAAAATAGCCCCCTCGATTGGTAATGTTCGTTGTTATCGTGTGGATGAGAACTGATATTAAACTGATCTAAGTGATTGTGTCCATTTTGATCTATTTCGGAAGAGGTGCGGACGTGCGGTGTGATGAGTATGATTTGCTTTTTGTTTTTCTTGTGCTATAGCTTCTGATATATGTGTAAAGGCGTAGGTTCGGATTTTAACATATGTGGGTAAAGTGTTCAAGGTCATGCTTATTTGGAACTGTAAAATTTACGGATTTTTGAGTCAACTGTTTGACTATCACCCAGCCCACATGATGGGATCATGCCTAACAATCTGTTTCAATGTCCTATATTTCATCCGAGTTTTGATCCTTATGCAAGTGTAAGATGCATGCCCAAGGTATATGGTCATCCTCAAGAATCGATGTCAAGTTGTCGACTTTCCTTTGACCGATTTTGTTGGACTTCATTTTAACTGATTTGTTATCTTAAGCCTTAAGGTCCTTGCTTGGAACAAAGTTGCAAACGTTTCTCAGATTGTTGGGTACTTCTCAGGGAACCGTCAGTTGTTAATTTGCTATTTGGTGCCGATATAAGTGCGTTGCTCATACTTCGTACTGTGATTCACTCACAAATTCTGAGTGATATGAATCACTCCACTTGATCTAACTGAGATATCTAATTCTTATCTTCACAAGTTTGGGTCTTCTAGATTCATTAGTAATTTTAAATAAAGGAAAGCAAAAGAAAAGTTTAGATGGATCATATGATGAAATTCAGCATGACTTTTGCAGGAAGTGCTTCCCAATCTGTCATGAGCCATTGAAGTTTTTTAGCATATAGTACTATTTGATGCTTGGCTGGCAACATTTTAGAATACCCGTTGGATTTGTAGAGGTTAAACAGTCTGCTCTGGTGATCAGCTCTGATATTGGTTAAGCAACGGCGTCTTTCATGAGAAACCACTGTTATATGTTAAACTGGTGATTATACTCTATTGGTGTTTGCTAATCAGCCCTTTACCACTATTAACCTTAGAGTCATAAATATAGGACTTCGTAAGGTCAAGTTGATGAACTGTATAATTGATCCTAGTTTGTAGCACACCCAGTTGAAAATTTGGCGGGGACAATGCAATGAATATTGACCATTAACTCCTTTGAGGTTTGGCATTACTAGGTGGAGACAATGATTTTAACGAAGCAGTATCGCTGCATACACTCAACAAGCTGTGCGTGCACGAAAGGGCATCTAAACGAGGATGTGATCTTCCTAATTTTTCGGCACTTAAACTGGAACCCAAAGTTGATAGCCGCCTTTTCTTGTGCGTGCAAATGGTTTGATGATGTTGCTAAAAGAGCACTGTGGAAGGAGTTTTGTCGGGTAAGAGCTCCTAAGATGATGCTTGATCTGCAATCTAGTGGGAGCCACAGCGTTGATGGGAATTGGAGGGCACTTGGGAAGCTGCTTATTTACTGTTCTGGAGCTGCCAAGGGTGGCTTGTTCAATAATGTCCATATCCCTGGCCATTTTGTTTATAGGACCCGGTTTTCTAGGACTTCAGGGAAAAGCTTTCTTTTACCGCAATGCAGAAGTGATGTTCTTTATGTTTCAGACCCTTGTGAGCATCTTGACCATGGGGAAGAGGGAGATGTGGGGTTTTTCCGGGGCATTTTCAAGTCATTTGCAATGTCAAAAGTTCGGAAGATGCTGATCGGTAGGGGAGCCCAGCTTCACCCATCAGAGGTGTGTCCCTATTGTAAAGCGAAACTGTGGAGCATGCTGCAAGCAAAAATGGTACCACAGAGTGCTAGCTGCAGATTAGGTTCTTACGAAGACTGTGTAGAGTATTATGTGTGCCTTAACGGGCACATGCTTGGAATCTGCACTCTGTTGCCGTTATCTGATTCAGAGGCATCAGAGTTGGAGGATACTTGAAGTGAACCCAGGTACATCTTCCACAAATACTTTCCTGTAATTTTTTCATGTCATGGTTTCTTCCTTTTAAATTGTTATTGCACTGTGTTATCTTGAGGAGATTTTTTAAATTGTGTTATCTACTGCTGCATTTTGTAATTTACTTATGTCCTAGGGAATTATCAAGCAGCTTCCATAGTTGAAGATTACTTTGAAGATTCCATTTGATACCTATCTGACCGCTCCCGCTTCCTGGGAATGAATCTCCCTATTTGTTTACTTCACCAGTTGGCCTAGTTCTGAACTGGCTCTCCTGTCGTTTTTTCACTTGATAAGTTTGATTTTCCTGCTTAGTTAGGGCCCAGGACACCAGACTCCAGAGTACCTTTGAAATATTAGGAAAGCTGGAGCTTCAATGGGGCTTGTTAAAAAGTAAGTTGCCCATGCTTGAGCTCGGGTAGAAACATTGTAAGCTGGGTTCAGCTTGAAAATTTTGCCTGATTACGCCCAACAAGACTACAATATATTTTGCATAGGATGTCACAATATCATTGGCTTGAAGGTTGGCTTAGCACTGATTACCAATTTGAACATAATAGGACGATGTAAAACCTTGCAGACTATTTGACTAATCCTTTGAAGTTAGAGACCACATGAAAAGTATTGACATCTTGTTCCTATCTACCCTCAGTGATGTATAGAAGTTCATGTGTACTACCAAGTCAAGGTTTCCCGAGGTGAACCTTCTCTTGCTGAAGATCGCAGCAAGGAAGCTCAAATTGTCTGGTACCTAGGCTCAATTAGCTTCAGAGAGATAGATGTCAGTAACACAACTACACAAGGCTGTTGTGAGTTGAGGTCCCTCCTCGTCGAAGGTCATTTTCCCAAATGGTTTTTTCACTTTGCCTTGCCACTTCTTCATGTGTGTTTATTTCGATTAATGTGGTGGGCACCATATTCCTAGTGCTAACACATAAAACTGAATTTGACAAATGGCCAAACGTCCCTTCTCTGCTTTCGCTGTTCTCCTTTTATATGGGGTTTTTCAATGATTGGTGCAGCCATAATCTGCTTCTATTGGACAGGTTTTGGATCACTGCAAATATAGAATCCTAATCCGATGCTGGATCAATCAGACAGGCCGCAAGCGGAACTTGTAACCCGTTATTCTTCCACAGCTTTTTGGTGGATCTGAAAACAACTGTGATTCAGGGCATCAAGGCTATGTATAAATTTGCAGCTTCCCAATGTTAAAGGAGTTGCGTCCAACCATTTGTTACCCTCATCCTCACTTGGAAAAATTGGTACAATGCACTGTATTTGAATGTTGGAGTAGTGTCTGTAATAATTTACGGCGACTGCTTATTTGTGAGAAATCAGTTAATTTACCAAGTGACTTGAATTTCTTTTCGAACTTCACCCCACATAAGGTATCTGAAAGTTTGTGCCTGCATTGAGATGCAGAGAAAGATGAAAAGAATAAGAATAAATGTCGCGAATGTAACTTTATTCAAAATTGAAACTCTTTTGGAATCGTATAAGAGATATTCCAATGATTACCGTGTTTTTATTTTCTATTTCTTCATATTTCGGCTTCTATGAAGTTTGCACCTCGCAATATTTACTTTTCCGTCATGAACATTTAAAGATGAATTAGGGAGTTGAGAAATAATACTTGAGAATCCCCAAGCCCTCTGCATTGTTTCAATACTATCTTTTTTCCTGTTCTTACCTCTGGACCTGGTTGATAGTGAGCATGAGATGGTTCTTGTTCCTCTCATCACTGTTTTTGCATGAACATTTTATGCTGTACTTGGATCATGGCTTTGGGAAGAGAATTACCGACGGGAAAAAAAATCCGTAGGGACACAACAAAATATTCTTACAATCTCCTCTTTGCGTAATGTGCAACACAACCATAAAGCTTGCTGTTCTAAAGATCTGATAACTTTTTCATAGCAACCGTTGATCTCTGTGCCAGAAAGAAAGAAAGAAAAGGTGCAAACGACGATGAAAGAGATGAAAAAAGGCAATGCAGACGGGGCAAAAATGGTGATGCCATGGGGTAGTTAGATCACGATTAGTTCCGTATACAACAACTACAAACTAAATAAGGAAGATGGTTTGCAGCCAAAATTAGCAGTAGTATGAAGATAAGTGGCACTTGAGGAATTCTGGTGAACAGAGAAATAGAATATACAGAGTGCTTGAAAAATTACAACTGCAATAACTGGCAATCCCAAAACAAAAAGAAATTCTGATGAGAAATGCATGCACACCACAACCAGATAAACCCATGAGGAAGCTTTTTACGTCAAGATTGATTACTCCCTAGGGGACAAGAGCATGTAAATCAAAAACACCAACCAGCGCAGGCGCAAAACGGATTTGAACAGCAGAGGCATCAAAGCACTGTCCAGCGTAACAAACATGAGAGAATTCTTACATACTCTCGTGGACGCGCTCATTTCCTCCACCTACTTCAAATTCCAGCCCTTCAATTCTCATCTGGCCTACATTAACTGCATGTTCAAACTTCTTGTTAGGAATTGGACAATATAGCTCTAAATCATACACCCAAAGAGGACCAGAATACTTTGGTAGTGCCTACATTTAGCAATGATTCAACTCAACAAAGGGTGGCCCTGAAGGAATTGCTTTCCAAAATGAGTAAAGAACCATGTATTATGCGCTGCGATAGCATATATAAGCACTAGAAGCATTCCATTGTCCTTGCATCCCGTTGCAAACAAAATCACGCTTCACTTTAATTGTTTCAAATAAACACACATGGGACAAAACAGAAATAACTTCGTTAATTTGTGAAAATTAAGATGACAGAATTCTTGTTTTCATTGCTTCTAGAAAACAGTTGCCCCATAAATCCTCTGGTAAGGAAATTATGATTTCTCATTCATTAATGCAACAGAGAGGAAATCCAACAGTTTCTTTTCCGAAATAACTGTAACTAGTATAAGGCACAATGAAAAATGGAAGGGACGAAAAACGAACTCGAATGCTTACCAACGGCATCCATCCCAGCTAATTTGGGCATGAACTTCATTATATGTTCCTCTGCTTCTT
The DNA here is from genome assembly GCA_019656295.1 of Rhododendron mucronatum var. ripense. NCBI lineage: Eukaryota > Viridiplantae > Streptophyta > Magnoliopsida > Ericales > Ericaceae > Rhododendron > Rhododendron mucronatum. Next base: position 492,893 of record BPLT01000014.1, on the reverse strand, counting down.
TCTCAGCTTTCAGAGTCTCACATTCAAAAGAAACTAAAATCTTGCTTTTCCCATGCTCCTGTTCAACCATACCAACAACATCCTTCTCCCACCTGAATACAGGCAGAATGAATTAAGTAATTTGATGATGAAGCAACTTTGTGTGAAACTGTCTAGAATGAGAGACAAAAGTAGATTTAGCCAAGACAATCCATACAAAACTAGGAGTTTTATATGCTTATAAAATACATGCTCACATCAATCATATTATCTATTACATGTGATGTCGTTTTATGAACCTTATTATCACCCTTTCGGAAAAGAAAAAAAAAATATCCACATGGTTAAAGTTTGATTAATCTACTAACAAACTCTGAAGAATAGCCCAAAGTAAATAGATGACCGAAAATTTTAACACATCTAAGATAAAGGATATCAGCATAAAGAACACAAGACACACTTGAAAATCAGATATTACATTTTTCCTCAGACGCTACGCATAGAGCAATAGTAGCTAACATATTGGCTTACCCATGAGCATGATCAACATTACAAAACCGAGCAGCATCATGTCCTCTACACTCCACCACCACATCACGTTCTTCTTTACTCTATGCTCGTCATATCAAAAGAAAAAGAAAAAGAAAGAAAAGAAACAAGGAAAGAAAGGAAAAGTCAATGGCACCAAATATTTGTGGTGTAAATAAGTCAGGGAAGAGGAAATCACAATCAAGGGAGGAAGGGTAAACAACTCATACGGAATAGTCCGTGATTGTGAGCTTGATCAAGCGGTAATCCTCACCTCTGCTGCATTCCCTTTCACATGCCAACTCTTTTCAAAGAAAGAAGAAACATATGTCAAGGGAGAACCATTTAACTATTTCAGGGGGATAACAATGGGTCAAGATCAAGTCGAATACTGGCATAGTAATAGGAAAGGAACCCACTATCACGTAGCCGGGATTAAAACGACCCCAATAGCAAAAATATCCAGTAGCCAAGATCTTTGGGTGGGAAAAGAATGCAAGGCTGTAAGCAACAAGAACTTCCCTTGAATGGTGAATCTTCAAAAACAAACTAATAGAACTTCCCATGAAATGTTGATCTCCATAACCTTTTAGTAACTTGTGTGTGTGAGACTACTAATTCTATTCCTGGTAAAAACGTATGACAAATTATAGTTACAGCAGAGTGCAGAGTGCAGACTGCAACTAATATTTGATGAATACAACCAAGCATTTATAAGCTTCATATCGAGGGAAAAGGAGCAGAGTAGAGTTGATCTGAGAAATGGGTTGTTTGGTTTAAAAACATTATCAGGCCCAAGCTTCGTTACCTTATATGCTTATTGAGTCAAAGTAATGAATTTTTCAAGCTTCATTGACAACTTAGCTTCAAAAGTGTGTTGAACTTAGTTTTTTGTAACAAACTTTCGGTATAGTTACAAAGTTGTTCCATTTGATTGATTGGCATCAACTACAGATCTTCATGTCACCTGGTGGCCTAGTACCTAGTGTGTATATCTTACGAGACAAGAGTAGAGTGCATTTGCACCAGCTTTCAACCTATCCAAATACAAATTAAGCTCGAGTATTTGGGTTCATTTAACACCCCTAGTTCTATAGAGAGTCCAGAGACCATATAACCACTGCCACCGGTAATTTGATATGTGCGATGCGACTACTGTACAGATGAAAGAGAACAAGAAACAAGACCAAGCGAACGGAAAAAAAATAAAAAACAAATTCATGGCATTGTATTGTATTGTATTGTATTGTTACTTCATGGAGTAGTAAAACAAAAATGCATATATACATGTAAATGTACATGTACACAAAGACAGAAAGATTTACCAGTGCCATGGAGGCCATAGCAGACAGAATGGGGAAGTTGAATGAAGTGTCCAGAGATGGACCCACATGGCAACAATGCTATGGACGCAACCCCTTCCAATACTGCCCCCTCCTTCCCTATCTTTCCTTCTTCATCTGCTCCAGTATCAAAGTATCAGCACATTTTTCATAGATATTTGAAAAAACATGTGCTAGGAAAATAGAATTTTCACGACTTTCAGTGGATACTCAAGAGCACCCATTTACAGGAATCGGCCGAAAAACATACCCATCTGAGTCTTCTTCCCCACGATTGTTAAAACCCAGAAGAAAACCCTCTACCCTTTTTATTTTGGGTAATTACCTGCACTCTATAGTCTATATCGCTGGAATTCCACTTTAGCCCTTGGACTTTCAATTGTTACAGTAACCCTTTACACTCCGAGAGTCAAATTACGAAGTTATTCTCCCATCCTAGGTCACAAAATTCTGGAGAATGGCCTCCGCTCCCACTATCAATATCAATTTCAATTCTGCACTCGCGTTCTCAGTCCTCTCTCTCGTAAATTTTAATAGGTTAAAATGTTTTTCAAAAATACTATAACGTTCGTGCTCCTGCTCGCACATCCCCACGCGAGTAATGTGACTTTGCCTAGGACACATAATGCATGTGTGCATACATGATCAATAGCATGAGTGCACATGAAAATATCTGTCAAAAATATCTGAAACTGAAATTCTCACAAATAGGTTAGAGAGCAAGGTGTAGATTAAGAACACAAACAAATAATTCTACTGGCTGATTATGTGGTCTTTATGTGGCTGTGAAGTGGCATGTGAGACTTCTCATTATGGTTTCTTGTATTTTTACAAGAATCTGAATTCAATTTCTTCTTTTCAATTATTCCTAGTAACAATGTTGAGGCGCTTATGCCAACTTTTGTGAGCGGTGCCGTCATTACCACTAAATGAATTGAAGTGTGACATAAACTCTCTTGGTCCTAATTTGTTTGTTCATTTTTAATGTACGTGTCAGTTTTCAATCGTTTATATATTTTATTATAGATCTCAAAAAATATGCAATATAAATCTTGTTTGATAGTTCTTAATCAGTTTTATAGTGCAAAAAATTTCAAGATTATGAATATTAATTGAAAGATATGAGCAATTTCAAAAGGGAATTGATTTCTACACTCTCCTTTTTGATATTCACATTCTTTTTTGTCTTTTAGGAAAAAATATATATATATATACACTTTCAACATTAAAATTCAAAGAAAAATAATGTGGTTATCAAAAGAGAGAGTGTAGAAATCAATTCCCTTAAAAAAAATGCACAAACATCGAAAAAGGACTAAAAATAATAGGGCAAAAGGTAAATGGAGTAGGTCAAAGTAAAATGCTAGTGAAAGTACAAGGTGCTAAGCGTAGTTGGTCATTATCCAGGGCGTGCCGATACACCGTACTACTTCAAAATTCTCACATTAGCAACACACTCTCTCTCTCTCTCTCTCTCTCAGTTCTCTGGGTGGTGCCAACGGATACCCGTCCTTCCATATCCTATGTGGGTATGCTTCGTTCCCATGGACTCAATCATGACGTCGGGCCTTTTCCAGGTAAAAGTTTGTATAAACAATCTGGGAAAGGTTGAATTAGTATCTCCTGAAATTGGTTTCATGAACTCTCAGCCCTACCCTTATTCCCACTGTCTATAATCAAGTGAAGAAAATATCAAGTTTGTTTCTTTATCCTTTCCGGTGTCGAAAATATGGTAGAAATACTGAGCAATTTATTAGCAATCACCACTACATCCCATGGGTACAGCTGCTCATATCACTCATATAGCCCAGGTATCCATGAATATAGGACCCATTATCCTTATTTTTCTTGTTGTATAGACCTTAGTTCAGACACAAAATCAAACAGAAGGCGTGCCAAAAGCTATGGCCTGAAGATGATGACCTTGCCTTATCTATGGCGTAAAGGCATAAAATCATCACATGTGTGTGATAGTTCTTTCGCATTCCAGCGAAAGGTTGCTATTGTCGAATATGGGTTAGCTTGTGAAGAAGAAAATATATTGAGTAGAATAGAGAAGGAAGAAACTGATTTGAACCTACTGAAACTGAAACCACCTCCTTGGGGTAGTTCATCGATTCAACTGGACTCGGATTCTGAAACCAGCGGTGCTAATCAGTCTTCCACAATTTCAGAAAGGGCGGGAACTAGAAACGATAATAGACATAGGGTTCATTTTCTTGAGGAAAGAAATGAAGAGGGGTTATCTGAAAGAATTTTGAACCTTAGCAGAACGAATAAGAGTAGAAGTGCGATGGAGTTGTATTGGTCCATGGAGTATTCAGGTCTTAAACCAACTTTACATGCATGTAATTCTCTTATCTCGTGCCTCTTGAGGAACAAAATGTTGGATGATGCTCTAAGCATTTTTAAAGCGATGAAAGCAAGTGACAATATCACTGGCCATACTTGTAGCTTGGTACTTAAAGCAATTGGAAATGCTCAAGGCTGTGACGCAGCTTTGGACATTTTTGAGGAATTAGGAAGAAATTGTAATTGTAAAAAAGTCTTTGACGCGGTTGTTTATAACACAATGATATCAATATGTGGCAAAGGGAACAATTGGGTTGAGACACTCAGAATTTGGAGAAGTATGAAGGAAAATGGCCTCGCTGGAACAGCAGTCACTTATTCCCTATTAGTTTCTATATTTGTGCGTTGTGGTCAGAATGAACTAGCTATTGATGCCTACCATGAGATGCTTCAAGATAGGTTGAATCCTGCTAATGATGAGATGCAAGCTATTATTGGAGCTTGTGGTAAGGAGGGGAAGTGGGATTTGGCTCTTAATGTGTTTGAAAATATGTTGAAGAGGGGTTTGAAGCCTAATCTGGTCACATGCAATGCACTGATTAACGCATTCGGAAAGGACGGGAAAGCGAAGCTAGCATTTAGAATTTACAGTCTGTTGAAATCTTTCGGTCATTCTCCGGATTCGTACACATGGAATGCCCTGATTGGTGCCTTGTATAGGGCAAATCGACATGCTGATGCTCTTTATTTATTTGAGAGCATACAAAAGGAGAAAATGTCTCCATTAGATTTGCATATATACAATACCTGTTTGATGTCGTGCCAAAGGCTTGGTTGGTGGGATAGAGCTTTGCAGCTACTGTGGCAAATGGAAGCTTCTGGACTTCCTGTTTCAACTCCCTCGTATAATCTTGTTATTGGAGCTTGTGAGGTGGCAAGGAAGCCACATGTTGCCTTGGAAGTGTATGAGCACATGTTGGACCGAAAGTGTGCTTCAGACACATTCACTCTATTGGCTTTAATTAGAGTTTGTATATGGGGTTCACTTTGGTATGAAGTGGAGCAAATGCTAAACGTAAGTTGCATTGCTAACGCTGCCCATTTAAATTTATTCAACTCTTTGTCTTACGTCATATTTACGTTCACTTCTGTTTAATGTTTATCCATGTATACGAGAGACTTGCACACTTAGGTAAAATGAAGTTTGTAATCTTGGCACTTGAGATGAAACCCCCAACTTGTTTATACTGTGTTAGAGATATTCAGATATAAATAAGGTTCTGTTAGAGTAAATGCAAAATTCTTGAATGCCTGAAATTTACAGCCAAATATTTTTTCCATGTTTATTTCTTGTGTCATGAGATCTTGTTTGCTTTCCAATCTCATCTTCTGCTAATATTCTCGCTTTTTAATCCACCATTGGACTTTGGAAGAAAACTACCTTTATGAGTTTGTGAAGTGAATGTGCATACCGATGCTCTGGACTATCAATGAAAGAAGCACGGTAATGTGCACTTAAATTGAATTGGATCTCTAGGCCTGCCCTCTCTGATGTCATTCGGCTTTGATTTGGGGGTATGGTTCCGCAGCAAAACAGGTATAGGGGGGCCACTGTTTCAGCGGTATTTTGAGAGCAGCCACTTTGTGCATATTGCCAAAGGTTAGGTCTGTCTCTAATCCTCCCCCGCCCATACCCCGAATGATTGGGGACTACATGGGTTGTGTTGTTGTTGTATGAGTTTGTGAAGTAGGTCAGGGCATTTTCTTGTTTGGTGCTTAGGAGTCCAATGTCTAGATACTTAATCAATGTACGAGTACCCACTCCTTTTGAGATGGAATTTTCTTGCACGATTAGACGTTTTCATGATTCATGATTTATTTTCATTCCAGGTTTTAACAGCTTACTCGATACTGTTTTTCTGCAGCAGGGTACACCAGATGCATCTCTCTATAATGCTGCCATTCAAGGAATGTGTTTAAGAGGCAAGAGTAATTTAGCAAAGAAATTATACGCAAGAATGCGCAGGATCAGTCTTAAACCTGATGGTAAAACAAGGGCATTGATGCTTCAAATCTTTACTGAAAGACCTGTCCCATTACGGAAAAGATGGTTTTCTTAGCCCAGAGAGGTACTTAAAACTGTTTGCTCACCAGCTTGGGTCATGGCCAACCTTTTTTTTTTTTTTTCCACTTCTCTCTCTCCAGGTAATCTTACTTTGACCAACTCTAATGGAAGTTAGAACAATATACGGGGGACAATGAACACCAGTGTTGTGCAAATCAGTGACCAGAATCCATGGAATGAACCATGTCTGAGAAAAGATCAACAGGTTTGTCTTCATCTCACTGCTCACGTGAACAAATTTCCAGATTTCTTGTGATAAAAAAATAACAGGTCTCTGTTTTCAAAAATTACATGGGATGATAAGATTGGAGACCATTGAACCCAATTGATCTTAGAACTGAGTGTAAGATGTTGTAATGATCCTGTTCTGGCATCATGTGGCATAATTCTTGTTCTGAATTAGAGATGCTGCATATTGATTTTCCTAGAGGGCCTGTCCATTTCAAGTAAATAAGTCATTCGATTACAAATGGAAATATTCCCTTCACCTATTTGCCAGGATTTCCATATTGCGTCCCTGCTGTTAAACCCATAACTTTTTGTTTTGTTTTTTTTGCTCAGCGAACTTTTGTTTGTTTGCAACAGGCTGCCTGGATGTCCATTTAGGGTTTCTATGTGAATGGAGGAGTTGGGGAGGGAAGATTATTTCAGAAAAGCAGCTCTAACATAGCGAGCATCACAAAGGAGTGGTAATAAACAAACACGGTCTATCATCCCATGGAAAATTCAACTCGGAATGACTAATGGTGGTTTTTGGTGGAAAAGGACCTCATTCCCTGGACGAACCTAATTTGTTAGACAAGCATCACCAAGCGAAGAAGGTGTTATAGGTGTTACATACATCGGAAGACTTCGATTGCAAACATTTTCCCATCTTAAGTAATGGCTACATGTACTTGTAATCAGTAGCCATACAAGTTTTATAATTGTATTTAACATGCCTTGTATAAATTCTCCAGAATTATACCGATCTCCTCACGTGTTTCTCTTTCGGTTCTGCCAATCTGCCATTTGCAATTTTGATCTCTTGCTTTACTGAAAACTTGCAATTAGGTTAAAACCCTAGACAACTGTATGAAAAATATGGTCAAAGCATAAGACTGCTACAAGAGAGATGCATTATCAAATGACTAAACAAAATTCAATACAAAACTAGGTGCCTTAGCTCATGGCGTTGTAAAACCTATATTGATGTAATATTTACAAATGTTGTCAGATCACACAGTCTGTGAATAAGCCTCTTGGTTTTCTGCAGCAGGAGCATCTGAACTGGGTTCCATTCTCTTGAAGACCAGCTTTTGCTGTGGAAGCTGGCCATTTGAGAATGCTGTAACTTCTGTGTCTATTAGCACAGTGTCCTCGTCCTTGAACTCTCCTCGCAAGATGCCTTTTGCCAGTTCATTTTCAACATTCTGCTGAATCACCCGCTTCACTGGCCTAGCACCATAGTTGGGGTCGTAACCTAGACTTCCAAGGAGTTGAACAGCACCATCGGTCACTATGATCTTCATTTTTCGATCTGCTATCCTCTTCTGCACTCGTTCCAACTGAAGTACACAAGCAAACATGATGTAAGATAAAGGACAACATCACTCGGGAGTTCTCCAAAGACAGAAGAAACACATCCAAGGTTGAAACACGTATCAAAGAAAGGGAGCATGGCATTTCTACATGGTATTGAAATGCCCAACTGAAGGGTCAGTCTTTCCAGATTTTTCCTTAAGGCAAAGCATACGAAGTAACGAAATATGCCCAGCACGTACGAATGAACCATGTCCCCACTTGTAGCAGTATGAAGAATGGGAATCGAAACAGACACACGGTATGCCACATGCCCTAGATTGTGTTACGATGGCAGACATCTATGGATTACAAAACTAGAATATACTTTTCCAAGCAAGAAGCCCAAGAAACGAAAACAAACCGAGCCTTAAGTCTCAATCAATTGGAGTCAGCTACATGAATCCGTGTTTCTAAGAGCATAGTGACCAATTTATAATCATCCATTTCACTTGCCAACGCTCCACTTTCTCTTGATTTAGATTTTTGAACTCATTTTTTCGGAGAAAACATAGGAGATCAATTTTGGATAGGTAAATTCAATGTTTCGAAACAAAGGCCCACCGTACCATGTCTCGAAATGTATGTTGCAAAACGTAATAAAAATAAGGTATTAGCTTTCCTAGTAACACAGTGACTGAAATAATCCTCCCATTGTACCTTCCCCTCCAGAAGCAAAGGATACTATAAAAAACAGCAGACAAAAGAACCATCAGAGTGGAGAAACATACCTGCAACTTCACAATACGATTAATCTGCTCACGGCTTAGAGGCTGGAACACTATGTACTCGTCCACACGGTTCATAAACTCAGGGCGGAAAACCGATCTTGCCGCTTCCATTACCCTCTGCTTGATAGTCTCATAGGCCATTTCCTTTGGTAAGGTATCGTCATCCATATTTAGTATGTATTGTGACCCCACATTAGAAGTCATAATGATAACAGTGTTGGTGAAACTAACAGTGCGACCTTGCGAGTCAGTAACTCTTCCGTCATCCAAAATTTGAAGGAACACATTAAACACATCAGAATGGGCCTTTTCTATCTCATCAAACAAGATAACCGCGTAAGGCCTCCTGCGAACCGTCTCTGTCAATTGCCCACCTTCCTCGTACCCAACGTAACCAGGTGGGGCTCCTATCAACCTTGAAACTGCATGTTTTTCCATGTACTCGCTCATATCAATTCGCACAAGGGCTTCTTCTGTGTTGAACATGTAGGAAGCCAATGCCTTTGCTAACTCCGTCTTCCCAACACCCGTGGGACCCATGAACATAAAACTGGCAATTGGACGGTGAGGATCCGAGAGACCTGCTCGAGATCGTTGGATGGCCTCAGCAATAGATGTCACTGCAGGATCTTGACCCACAACACGTTTATGCAGTTCTTCTTCCAAATGTAATAACTTCTCCCTCTCTGATTGTTGTAACTTGGAAATGGGAATTCCTGTCCACTTACTTACAATTTCGGCAATGTCGCTTCCGGTAACTTCTTCCCTGAGCATGGACTTCCCTGACTTAATGTACTCATCCAATTCTTTTTCTGCAGTTTCAAGTTGACGCTGCAAAGAGTTCAAACTCCCATACTTGAGTTCAGCAGCACGATTAAGATCGTATTCCCGCTCAGCCTGTTGGATCTCAAGATTTACCCTGTCGATCTGTAAAAATACAAACATCATCAGTTAATTTGTAAGCAGAGTTTCTCAAAGTTCCATTTCAAACAAAAATAAAAGAACTGCAGTACCAATATCTCATCAAACCACTCTCCAAAATCACGCAAGACCGAAGGATAGAGAGGAGGAAAGGGGAGAAAACCCTACAGTCTTAGGAGCCTTGAGGCATGGAGAGAGCACAAACAAGCACAACGGTTCCTCACATCTCAATCACCGTCAAATGACAGACTTGGGTCCCGTAAATGGACTATTCAAAACCCCAAAAATAGAAAACTTTACAAAAATAACCCTGCTATACAATCAAATAACAAATCAGGCAATCTCTATAGAAGCATGTTGCATTAATACCTCCTTCGGATTCTGCAAATTTCCACTGAACTAGCCATGTCCTTTTGATTTAGCAGTCATTTGAAATAACTTTAATCAGCTAAACTAGGGGGGCACAGTGCAATGGTCCCCTAACTCAGAAGTCAGAACACAAAAACTCAAAGTGGCTTATATGAGTGGCATACCTCTTCTTTAATCGACTGTAGGCGTGTCATGACAGTTTTTTCATGTTCCCACTGCTCATTCAGTTGTGCTTGCTTCTCTTTTAAGACAGCAAGCTCTGCTTCAAGACGACTCAACCTATCTTTGGAAGCTTTGTCTGTATCATTTGTAAGAGAGAGTCTCTCCATCTCCAGCTTCAACACTGAACGGTTAATCTCATCAAGAGCTGTAGGTTTTGAAGTGATTTCCATTTTCAGTTTAGCAGCTGCTTCATCGACCAGATCTATAGCTGCAGTTGGAATAAGAATTGGTGTCAAAGCATAACACTCAGTTACATACACATCACAACACGACCTTTTTGTGAAGAAGAACAGACGTGATACTTCCCTGTCCCTTTCTGTTTGCATATCTTTCCTCATAGGGATGTCTAAAACACGTCCATTTTGACTACTTTTAGTTTCCAAAACCCCCCTTACAAATGGTTATCAATACTGTGACTTACTGTCAAAAAGTGGCAACCAGCATAGTAAATCAATACCTGCTGAATTTGACTGCATTAAATGGATATCCCCTCGGATCAAAAAAAAATTGGATATCCCCTTGAAAAGGTTTTTTCCTTTGCCAATATTGTATACATTGGTGGAGGTTTAGTGGGAAATTAGTGAGTTAACAACTAAAGGGGGTTTGACGTCTCTCCATAGACTCAAACCCCAGACCTCCTCCCCCTTGAAAGTCAAGGGGTACAACCAGATGAGCTAAGAGCCACATCTGGAACAATTGTTTGAGACGGAGGGAGTAGCAATATGAAACGAACTTGTCGTGAATGATAATAATTGATTGTTGGGTTGGAGCAGTTTCAGAAAAACAAGATCCCTAGTACTTTTCATGTGCATACCTTTGTCAGGTAAAAAACGCCCGCTGATATAACGATCCGAGAGAATTGCTGCTTCAACAAGTGCACCGTCAGAAATGCGAACTCCATGATGCAGCTCATATCTTTCACGCAGTCCACGAAGAATAGAGATTGTATCTTCCACTGTTGGTTGATCAACATAAACTTGCTGGAAACGGCGTTCCAACGCTGGATCCTTTTCAAGATATTTACGATATTCATCCAATGTCGTTGCACCAATGCATCTCAATTCTCCGCGACCAAGCATGGGCTTCAAGAGATTGCCAGCATCCATTGCACCATTTGTAGCACCTGAAACATAAGTGAAGAGCACATTTGCTTTCATCTCATAAATCATGATGCAAACCTCATCCCAAATATTGGAAATCAAAAGAAATTTCTTAAACCAAACTATATGTAATTACTAACGGGAATAGACAATAGAGATACACTACTTGTCCATTTGATATAACCAGGTAAGTGGTTTTAAAGATATTCAAGGAACAGGACCCAACTACCAGATGAACATCCAGAAAAAGGACAATTGCCATCTCAACTTTCTGAATTAACAGGAAGCCCAGTCAAGTACCTGCCCCAACAACCGTGTGGATCTCGTCAATGAAAAGAATAGTTTGTCCATCCGATTCTGTTACTTCCCGCAGCACAGCCTTCAGCCGATCTTCAAATTCTCCACGATACTTTGCCCCAGCAATAAGTGCACCCATGTCAAGGGATATCAACTGGAACCAGAAAGTGTATAATTTCAACGGTTAAATTATCAAAGGGCTTATGAAATAAGTATAATCCTCTGGTTCATTAAAGCCTAATTGAGAGAAGTAAAAGGAAGAGATAAAACCACTAATTTCTCTTGACAAAATTGCAATAAACTTCTAGAATCTCTACTCACCCTCCGGTTCATTAAAGCCTGAGGCACATCCCCTTGTACAATTCTCTGGGCAAGCCTGTTGAAGAAGCATAGTTAATTATGCACATAAGAGGAAGATACAATCAGCTCAGGCCTTGTAAGCCTTTAAAGTATGGAACCCAGCACAATGAAAAATGAGTGAAGAGCGTTATCTAAATAACAAAATTTCAAAGAAATCCTTCCTAATCAATAAAGAACTGTTGATGCAGGACTCTAAATATGCCCAAGCTAAAAAACTGCTGAGACTTCACTCATACGCAAGTTATTGTCTTCACTGGTTCCTATCTTAACATACAGCAAATGATCCAGAATGACCATGGGCTAACAAAAACTGCATCAAGCTAACCACGATCTGGAAATGAAATCTAAATGTATAAGAATGCCAAAAACTTGTTTCTTGCACACCAATATTAATGTGTCTCAACAGACCACAGCTTACCCTTCTGAAATTGCCGTTTTACCAACACCAGGCTCACCAATAAGCACAGGATTGTTCTTTGTTCTCCGGGAGAGAATCTGAATACATCTGCGTATTTCATCATCTCTTCCTATGACGGGGTCAAGCTTTCCTGCTCTTGCCATGGCTGTCAAATCTTTGCCATATTTCTCCAATGCTTCATATTTGCCTTCAGGATCTGTACCAAACTAAAAGGTGAGGCTTCCATAATAAACATCGTCATATCATTCCATAATAAACATCATCATATCATTAGTCACCAAAAGAACGCCTCATTGTACAATTAACTTCAGATATACCAGTACACAAAGCAACATCGTATAAACTAGGTAAAGAAACTCCCTGATACGACATCAACGGAAAGTTCAGCTCTACATAAAGGAAAATACTGTAGAGGGAAAGGTGCATCACACTGAGTTTACATTAAACAGGACAACAAAAATACAAGCATTCCCACAAGGACTTGAGGGTTGGTAAGGGGTCACGCTTCCATGGTCCGAGCTCAGTAATGATCTCAAGGGTTGCAGACCTACTGCATGAATCATAATCTCCCCACTTCAAAGATTACAAATTTACACCGTCTAAAGAAAACAAAGATAACCTGGAGTTATTTACATACTGTCAAGAAACCACCAGCACAATTTTGGAGCAAAATATATAAGGACATACAGGGAAGGGAAAAAGACGCAGTAAGAAATAAGAAAAGAGTCCTCTTTATGCAAAGTGGCAAACAGATAATGTACCACAAATTAGGATCAGCAATTAAAACAAAATAGTCCAGGAAACAAAGAGAAACTAAACATGATAAAGGCACAAATTCTGGACATAAAGCCCAAAATTCAACATGCATCAAGTAAACATAAAGCTAGCTAACTGACAGCTAAGAAAGGAAATTGTTATCACCTTGGTCGATGACGTTCTGGTTTCCCCTAATGGCTTGTATGGCATTTCTCAAGGTGTTGAGTGAAATTTGGAAATCCTTAAACAACTGTTTCCCAAATCGATTGTCTTGTGCAAAACCAAGCACCAAATGCTCTACTGACACAAATGAATCACCGTACTCTTTCTTGTAGTCCCTGGCTCGCTGTATCAGGGCTTCCAAATCCCGCCCTAACATTGAACCCGCTGACTCTCCAAGAACCTGGATTATTGAACACATATAGACATAACAAAATTGAGCTTATCATATATGTTTTGACAGACAATTGTGTTATCTGATAAACAAAATGTTTCGAATCAAATCATACAAGTGATAATAATCAAGACAATTTTATTCTCTTAACTCCAATATGATGGGTTCCTCAACTGAAAGGTGAGCACGGGGAGCTTCCCTGGACTTGAGTTAAAGTCCAATTAATTTACTTTATGTAGATGGAGTCCATTAGAAAACAGGGTAACTACATAGGATGAAGTACAGACGTTTCAGCCCCCAGGAAGGCCAGGACGACAAGTAGGTGTTCATTCTTGAGGTTTAGGTTATGTAAGCTACATTAAAAATTTTACAGACGTTCCAAAAGAGAAACGATTCATGAAGTCCCCACCAGGCAGAAACATTACCTATTGAGTAAAAACAAAAGACAATAGAATCTATCTCAGGTATTACCTTTGGTTGGCGCTTGATGTACTGATCAGTAGCTTCTAGAAGACGCGTATTGTCCACCCCGGCCTTGGAGAAGATACGGCGAGCAAGGCCATTCTTCTGCTCCAACAGGGCCTTCATCAAATGCTCTGTCTCCACTATCTGATGTTTGTTCTCTTTTGCCACTTCTGGCGATGACACAATACCTTGCCAAGCCATTTCCGTGAACTCTTGTTGGGTAATCTATCATCATGTCAAAACATATCAGTACGCAGAAAATGACAGCTAAGACTTCCACAATATGCCTAACCCAATCCATAGGCTTCAAGTTTCCACCATTTGACAAACCAAAGGCTTTATACTAAATTTGTTCAATACATTATCATCTTTAACTTAGAAATTCCATGTCATTCAGCGCTTCCCCTCCACATATCATTTGCTTTACCAGTTATCATACCACTCTTTCTTTTGCATCTACCATTTAACCTAGCAACATTAGTTATGCATAACCAAACCATCTTATTCCGGTTTCTCTCTATGTATCCTCAATTGATGCCACTCCCACCATTTCGTGAACATTTTCATTCACAATTCTAGTTGCCCTTCTCTTACCACACATTCCTATAAGCATCCTCACCTCCGCTAAACTTCCACACTACACGTGAAATTTATGAAAGAACCAGGCCACGCAGACTCATACTAACAAACGTCCTTAAAAACTTCTTGATTATTTACCAAACACATTTGAGGCTGGATCTCCAACAAGAACTAGGGCTACATTTTGCCTCAATCAAAGGCTGTTCTATTTTACAAATTTGATGGAAACACTGACACACAACTTTAGAAAGTGGGTTGAAGGCAACTAGCTAATCAGCAACTCTCATATCTACACTATGTCTACTATTTATACAACGTCAACCTCAAAACTCGGTCACATTTGACCCATAAACTGTCTAAAAAAACTGTCAGAAAAAAAAAAAAAAAAACTGTCACCCTAGTTTCCTTCTCCCCTATGTTGTACTTTCATATCTCAGATTTCATCAGTGATTAATCTCAGTCCCTCTTTTTCAAAATAGGATAAGAAATTAATCTGAAATGAAGGTTTTCCACACACCCTCTTTTGCAATATGATTTGCGCATGCATCTCGTATGCCCGGGCGTATACTCTATTGACACTTGGGGGTTCAAATAGACGTTGGCTTCATCTGCGCTCCCTAACTTAATGAGGGTGAACAATACCTCACTCTGTTATGGAAAAAGTATAGGGTCCATTGGATCAATACACCTTTTGGTTGTAGGGGGACCCAAACTTTGTCCACCCATTAGAGTGAGAGTATTTTTCACTCTCATTCAGCCAGGGTAACCAAATTCGGACTCGCCAAAACCATAACCCAATACCAAAAATAAATAAAAAGTAAGTTGGCAATTCTCAAAACAAACCCACTCCTTCATTCACTACCTTATCCTCTCATTCATCAGAGCATCCAGTTCACCAAAACCACACCCCACCACATAATTATCGTAAGAAGGTAATAAAACTAAAACGGAAAATTACACATAAAATAGATATAGATACAGGTAACGGATACACGTACCCTTCCTCCATTAGAAGCGTCGCATCGAACAACAACCGACCTCTCGACTCTTCTCCTGAGAAACAAACCATCGCTAGTCTTGCTCAATCTCAACGAATTTATGGTTCTGAGGGAACCTTGTTTGGCGGAGAACCTCAGAGACGAGACAGGTTGCTTCGAAAACAAGGCGGCTCTGTCTCCATAACTGGGGGGCGGCGGGGCAAGAAACCGGACGCCGGACACTGACGTCATGGAGGCCATCGTCGGGGAGAAGCTCAGACTCTCCGGCGGCGTTGGACGGCGAGAGCTCTGGGGGGGTTTTGCAGGAGTGAGAGTGAAATGTAGGGAAAAGGAAGGGGTTTGTGTGGGAATTTAAAAAAGAGGAGGTGGGGGGGAGGAGTATTGGCTTGGAGTGTTCTTTCTCTCAGTTTCTCGTAGGTTCGAGGAGTGTTTGGACTTTGGATGGGCAGTGGAAGGAAAGAAGAGTCCTTCTATGGATACCATTTGGGGATACATCATCTGCGCACCATTTGTCGGACTGTTTTTTCATCATTTCTTTCAAAATTGAATCGATTGGTATGTATTAGAGAAGACTTCAATTAAGTCTTTTATGGCATTCGATATCGCAAAAATAAGTTTATTTTTCGAGCGGCTGCAGGGAATGGTATTGTGTAACTAAATCCATAAGGGTACTCCACACCTAACAATTCCATTCTAACGATGACGCTCCTGCGACTCGAACTCATGACTTCATGGCTCTGTCTAAACCCATGTCATTACATTATGTGAGACCCATCTCAAAGTCTCGCACAAATAAGCCGCTTAATTTGTTTAAAATATTCTTTAAACGATCTTTGTAAAAAATCAACCCATTCAATTACGTAGACCTAGCTCGACTCTTTCTCTCATGAGTTTTAGAAATTCCATTTTTTTTAGTTCTTCTCCCCCTTTTCTTTTATCATTATTTCACATGAATCGAATCGAAATGGGCAAGAAGAATTTTTTTTCAAATTATGACTCCTAATATTTAAGGATTGACTGAACAATAGAAATAGAATATTCATAATATTCATTGAGGAGAGGTATAACTCGACTAAACAGGAATTTTCGAATATCAGTTAGGATTTGATCGAATTTTTGCTAAATTTTCTGTTAGAAATTTGACACAAAATTGATCAAGCACTTCCTGATATCCGACTTCGCTGTTTTGACATGAATCCTTAAAAATATATTTTAATGAAATTAAACGACTCTGATCTTATAGGATCTCGATATCTGTTCTACACAATACGGTGGGAGGGGCGGGAGGGGGTGCTCAGTGGGCTTCGAGTACTGTGTTTGGACACGTGGCTGGAATAAAATTAGGATGTTGATTACCCTACCCTGTGGGACCCGAAATAGGATAAGTTCTTCTGCGTCATGAGAGAGTTTAAAGAATCTATTAAAGTGTCATGGAGTACTATTTTGATATCATATGAATCATGCTTATGAAGCCAATTAATAGATAATTCAAATACATTGGTGACTAATATTTTCTCCGTTCCTTTTATAAAGTTTAGTATTTTATTTTACCCCTAAAAGTAAATTTTATTTTGAAAAATTTATGAGTAAAAATGCAATGATGATGTCTCTATAAAGGGTTAGTAAGAAAAGTTAAGATAAATATTGATATGAAAGGTGTAATGATAACGTTAAAAGTTGGAGTTACGAAACTGAATACTTAAAAAGGGACGGATGGAGTAATAAACACTATATATATGGCTTTAACAAAATAAAGTTGAGCTATTACAGGATTTTAAAGGTTGAGCGTAAAGATGTCTATTAGGGCCTGTTTGGATGCATCATTGTGAAGGGGATTGTGATATCCCTCTTTTAATTTATGGGCCCGAGCCTAAGATCTTGTTTGAGAAGTAAAATTGAGGGAGTATAATGTAGAATGCATGGAGGTCTAATTTCATGATCAATTGAATCGGTCAAAACCTCGAAAGCCCAAACGTTCTTTAATTGCAAATTACCCGATTTGGCAACTTTCAGACGAGCTCGAATCAGGCCCAAACTTGGTGTGCTGACTTAATTTTGCGCTACGATCAATACTCACCACCCTAGTTAGTGACTGATGGTATTTTTCGGCCTAATTCCTTCGTTTAGGCCTCCAATTGAACGTTTTTGTTGTTTTATGAAATATTTGTTTCGTTAATAACTTTTAGCGTATAATTCCATAGAAGTTGATTCTTTTTGGGAAAGTCATGTTTTTCTTTCCTTTTTTCAATTTTATTATTTTTCCCAAATTTTGAAAATTTTGGTTTTTGAGTTAGGGTCTTGCAAAGATTACGCCTTTTTTCTATAAAATGGGTTGTAACATAATGTTTATGCAGTTTTTTATCAATAATATTCCGTCTTTGTCTCTTTCTCTCATGGATTCAAGAACTGCTAGTGGCTACGAGTACCTATCATTCGTTTGATTAGTACGCAACTAATCTCTTTGTTAATTCCGCTGCGTCAGGGTTTAGTTAAGCCCCGGATTTTATTGTACCCCCTAATACTTTCGGAAGGGGGATTATTTATGGAAAGATTCTGGGGTGTTATTACATAATTCCCCCTCTCTCCTCCATTTCAACTACTAAACAATTTTATCCCCTCATTTTATCCATCATCCAAACCAAATGGAGTACTAGTTAATCCCCCCATCACATTAATGTGGGTCCACTATTCTTACATAATACCCCTTACTATCTTATCCCCCTTCATAACTAATACTCTCAATCCTTATCCCGCATCCAAACAGACTCTTAGGCATTTGTTTTCACTGATTAATAAAGAAAAAATTGTTGTTTGAAAAAAAAACCGGGGGGGTGGTGTGGTGTCGGGTGATGTCCATTAGGCCCACTGTCTTTGCTAGGGAAGCCCGACTTTGTTTATGCTTCACATACAACAGACCATCACTTATTGGATAGAGCTAGAGGATTTTTCATTTCAGTGTAGTTTTAATTTTTGATATTTTGCTTTTATCTCTTTTAAACTGTTTGTTCATCTAATGAATTTCTTTTTCTTCCAGAATAACAAAACAAAACAAAGTAAAACAAGCACAATCTTTTTCAATGGTGGTGACAGGGACAGTGATTAAAAAAAAAAAAAAAACATAACTCAAAAAAAGCACAATCTTTTTCAACCAAAATAAAAAATAATAATACTTTAGTTTCTGTTCCGTGTATAAAAATTTCTAATTAAATTAGATAAATTTGCCACTGCTGAAGTTTAATTAAAATCGCGGAGCAGGCCTGCCAAGACATGCATATACTGCCTACCAATAACTTGTGTATACTTCCCCTCCCAGGACATTGTAAAAAATGAGACTGGGGCATCACGTGTCAGTGCATTAGGGCACCGAATAATCTCTGCCAACATAGGTTTACACTTGCACCAAAACCAAAAGTGGTTTAGGAGAGAGTCTATTTCCCATCACCCATGACCCATCTCTTGAATGCACCAAACCAGAATGGTTTAGTTTTACAGTTCTGCATTTCTTGTCTGACTCAATGAATTTGCTTCATGTTTACACTAGCCGAAACATATTTTCGGCATCACGAATATGTTGTTGTTTTTTTAGTACTGCAAAGGAAAAGATTCAGCCATTGCACCTAAATGAAACTTGTTAAAGTGCGCAAAGAGCGATTCCAGGGAATGAGAGAGATGATCGGTTGGATTCTTTAATTTCAAAAGTTACCTTAAATTTGCAGCAAAGTATCCTATCGTTATTCCAAGCATGGATCATAAGTTTGTCATTCCACCAGTACTAGGTTGAGCTATTCTGTAGGGGTGATAGACTTGACTTTAGGAGCTTAACAATCGCTTATGTTAATCCTGAGTTTCTTGTAATTGGGACGCGCTTGAACCCTACCAATTCATTTTTTTTCCGTTTTGGAGTACGTAAATGTAAATTCATCTTGCTAAATTCCATCTATTTTTTCTGCAATTGACCTAATGGCATGTGACAATCAACTTGAAAACTACATTGTTAGCATGCGCTCAAGCAGCGAGTTTTGTAAACTCAAAAGAATCCCACATGTACATATGCTTTGGTCTATTTGCTTGTGAAATTGACATTGATTTTACCGGCCTGTAACTAGACAAAGTGTGGAAAGAGCATTTTCGACTACAAAAATCGTAAAGAACTGGTTAAAGAAATGAACGGGAGATCAATATGAATGATTGCTTGATTACTGTACATTTAGGAGCGTTGATAACGAGCTTTCTATGCACAATTGTAGCTTTTTGTCACATGAAGCAAGCCTTGGAAGAAGTGAGGTCGGGGGGTTGGACAATGATATTGACATATGGAAGTACTCGGTTAATACTTACTTGGAGAAGTGTAGATTCATTTGTCAATAATACACAGACGGATACGGTAAGTGTGACTTTGCTGCAAAATTGCTAATGACAGCATGGATCAAAAAGACCTGCCATTTGATAAACAAGGGTTGCTCTGGATAAGGTTAGCTCTAGGTTCTCTGTTAAGTTCTCGGCTCGAAACAGGAAGCTGTGGGATGAGTGATTTTTAGATTCTAGGATTTTTGCTATTAACAATTGTCAATGGGTCATTTCCAATTTTGGCTTTGGGTTGTTGGTCTTTGTTTGGACCTTTGATGTATTGGTTGCTAGGGGGATGCCCGTGTTGATTCATCGTAAGCTTCGTTTGCTCTGGATAAGGTTAGCTCTTGGTCCTCTGTTAAGTTCTCGGCTCAAAACAAGAAGCCGTGCGATGAGTGGCTTTTAGATTCTAGGATTTTTGCTATTAACAATTGTCGATAGGTCATTTCCAGTTTTGGCTTTGGGTTGTTGGTCTTTGTTTGGACCTTTGATGTATTGGTTGCCAGGGGGATGCCCGTGTTGATTCATCGTAAGCTTCGTGCTTGTTTTGGTGAAATAAATCTTTACTTACCAAAAAAAGGGTTGTTCTCTTGGAGTTTTGAGGGAGGTTATTGAAATAATGAGTGGAAAAAAATAGAACGACAAAAATAATAGTTGAGAGAAACTTATTGAATACCATGCAACGAGAGGGAAGAGCTTGGGAAAGAATATATTGAATCTATTGAATCAAAGCGCCAAAGATTGTGAAGAATACAAGAGCTTGGGAATAAGTGTGAAAAGAATATATTCAAGGGTATCAGTACCCTAACAAATATCCTCCTCAAAATTCAATGTCCCTTGAAGGGGCCATGTATCTAATCCAGCTGCTGCCAACCGTCTTTCTTCCGAACTATACGGAACGGGTCGACCTTCCCCTCCCGTGTGTTTTAAGGCCCCGTTCTACTTTGGTCCTTAAAAAATAAGTACTTATTTGTAATTTTCAAGCTTAAAAATAGTAGGCTTACTGAAATCAAAAAATATTCAATACAAATCTTATTTGATAGATCTCGATCCTGCAAAATAAATTAAAAAAATATTTTCGTAAGTCTATTGTTTTTAAGCTTGAAAATAGGTACTTATTTTTTAAGTACTTATTTGAAAAAACGGAACGGGGCATAACTTATCAGAAGGTCTCCTATTCTCCTCTGCCTACATAGAGTTCAATGATTCTTAAGGCACGAGAAATGACCACAGAACTGGCCACATGAAGTATATAGATGGCTATGATCATACGAGGTTAGGACCCTAATCAGCAAGCGAGATGTCTCATTGTCTCATTTCCCCAATGGCTCAGGAAGAGAATTGAGAAAAGCTTGCTTCAGATTGACATCATCCATCCCATTGAAAAGGTAGAATCTTTGAGACATGTGATCATAATGGATTTCTAAATCTTTCCGTTTGAACGAGCAACATTTCATACTAAGATATTCTTCGCGAATAAACTCCTTGTGATTACTATGAATTCCAAGAAACTCAATATGCAGCGCATCAATGAAATGATCCAGATCAGGCAACTACTTTAGCTGTGACTGTCTGTACTCACCAAGGGCGATATACCATTGACGAAGTCGGCCAAGAAATTTTGTTGTACATTTTGTGATTACAGCACTTAATGTGGCATTTGGAGCTAGCATGGCCGTTGTGCACCAAGCATGGATTTCATAAAGCTTATCAAGCCATTTTGATGGCGGAACAATATCAAAAGAAAATCCCTTGGCATTGGCATTTGAGTGGGAAAAAGAATCAAAGGTTGGTGGTGGAGGAAGGATTTCGGGTTCAGAGGCTTCTTCAACAATAGGGTCCTCAACCTGGTATTCTGGTGGTGGATTTTCAGAATTATCAAATTTAAAGGGTAGTTAATCCAAACGAAAATACAAGTATACAAGTCCAACAAGATCCGATTCAAACTCGTAACATCGACGGGATTCTCTCGTAGAAAGAATTCTGCAAAGAATCCAGACAAGCTCATCATTCATCAATCAACCCCGGAGTTCAGAAAGAAAGAGAATTGACCTAGCTAGGGCTTTTTGTTTACCACCAACTCTAGTGTAAGTTGAGTACCACCCAAGGCCAAGAAAATGCCTAAAGTAATCGTCCACAGAAAAGGACTCAATATCCTAAAATTATAAAATATTAAAATAAAATAAAAACTATTCAAGGGCATCTTGCAGAAAGAAGCTTAAACAGCTTAAAAAAAAAGAGAAATCAGCCATTCCTTATAATGTGCAAGGAATAACTACCTAAACCCCATTAGGTATAAAGAATGATGGCGTATCAAAATGAAACAAATACAAAAATACCCATCTGACATCATTGTGAGAAATCTTCTCACTACTATATTGCTAATCATTGGATAACTACCAGCTGATCAAAAAAAAAATCATCGGATACCAACCATCATATATTAATTTGCACTGGCAGGTCAGATGGTGCAACTATAAATCATGATGATTATTATTATTAGAACAAGTTGCAAGATTTCGACTCAAGAATCTCAACACATAAATTTAGATTTAGAGAAGTGGAATGCAGTTAACAAAAACAAAACAACATATGCCAAATGGATGTGAAAGCAACAGCGGCTATATGGACGCATGAACCTGCTCCAGAACATGATCTGTGATAGGTATGGATTTCATCAACTGCCCCCTCACCGATCAGCAACTCAATAATTTGACTGTCAACGCCAACCCTGGTATCGTTTGCCTGACAGGGTATCAAGAACACGCAAGTGAATCTTGCCAATAATGATACTAGCAATTAACTTGTCAGGAAAGAAAATGAACTTGAAATTACAGGAATAGTTAAGTACCAACCAATCTTTAAATGATTCTTATCGATCCGTCAAACAGTAGTTTATAATATACCACATCCACACTTGTTCTGCTTTTGTCCCTTTGACAGTTTCTTCCCTGCTCCATGAGAAAGGAAAATGGAATTCAGAAAGAAGATTGAGGCACTAAATTTGAATAGCTTAACAAACAAGGGGGAAAAAGAACAATGGTTAATCATAACTGCACCACAATGGTCGGGAACTAGCACCACAAAAGATCATCACAAAAACACCACAAAGCCTCGTAACAGCAAACCAGCATTCACAACATAGTCTCGTAAAACCTCATACTATGACTATTCACATGGCATGCACCCCTTTGTTAGGCTGCAGGGATGTGTACCACAGGTTTCTCCTTGTTAAAATTGAACCATAATTTTAGTTCAAGCAAGCATAAAAGAATGAGTACATGACATCCGTAACCAGCAAGAATAAACTCTCTCAGTAATTTAGTAATTGACCTTCCCATGGATTTCCTACTGGGAAGCGTGAAAAATGGTTCTCAACTATCTCAGAGAACAATATACCTATATCCGAAGGCGGTGCTTGGACTAAGACATGCATGGTTGTAACTCCACCCGGAACATCACATAATGGGCTTCTGCACTCTCCCAATGTTCTGCTGTTCTCCAGAATTCTTCCTGCACTGATTATCTTCACATCTTTCACCGTCCTCGGACCATTCTCCTTCTCTGATCAATAAGAATGTTGGATGAGGATTAATAAATCTTCAATAGTTGCACCCTCTGAAATGAATTATAAATTCCACAGCAAGAGGCAGTCAAACACACAATGCCTCCATTGTTTGTCCAGATTAAAGTATCAGTTTCGACTAAAAATTGAAGGGACCACATATCTCGCATTTGTTTGGAATTTTGCCGGCCAGGATTAAAGAATGCATCTGATACGAAATCCCACAAAATATTGGTTCTACGATACCATGAGGGATTGATGTCATTAACTCCGTCACGATCAATCCGCTGGATAAAGTATCCTACAGGATTACAAAATAATCCAGTCTAACACATGAGCCAATAAGGAAAAATTTTATTTGATCTGCAATAAGTTTAATTTTTAAGAAATCATATAAGAGTATGATAAGCATCGTGTTTCAAACTAGAAATTTCGTTGGCAAAAATGAGCTCAAATATGTTGATTCCGTGTCACCATTCCAAGCTAGTCTATTTCCTCAAATTTCAAGTTCAACCCAACTCATGTCCAGGGGTTTGAAACACCACAAAAAGCAACACACACACACACACTCACACACACACACTGTAAATTGAGCTAAAGCTGCAAAAGTAAGAGGGATATAACAATCAAGGGGCCATCAACATTATTGCAAAATCTGTAACATGCTTATTGTTGGTAAACCCCGAATCCTGATTTTCGAATCCTGCAACGCTAAACTCTGTTTAGCATGCATTTCAAACCAACCTCCTTCATCTCTCCGGTGCAGGGAATCTTATTTGACTGCATCAAGATTGGAGTGACTTTTGGAGTTGATACCATTAATTTAAACAAGTCATTGAATCCTACAACGCAGCTTCAAGATTGCTTTAAAAGCTAATCAGTTGCGAACTATACCGTGGTGATTAATAAATACAGTGTTCCTTTGACTCTATCCTCAATTAGTGAGACTTATTTGCTTCGCTTACTATTCAAATTCTTCTAAAACCCATCAAATTTTCACAGTGAAAGTTCACTGGACTTTACCATCTGTTAACACAAATACCTGAAATGAAGGCGTGGCTCAACTCTCGTTTTTATGCAATTTTATGCAAACTATACCTATCAATTATCCCTGTTATATAAACATGGATCCAAACTTTGTGCAATTATATACTGATCATCATTAACCCATGCAGGCGTGGCTCAACTCTCATTTTTTTACAATTCTTCCGAGTTTTCTTTTTTGGCCTGTGATAGATATTTGGTTCGCTGCTTTAGGTATCGACACTGTGGCTTTCGACCTAACCGGTTTCAATCTGTTCTCTTAAAATGGAAGTTATTCCAGACAAGTCTTGCATATGTTCTAGTTTGTTCCTCTTGTCATTTGACTCATTTCTAAGTGCCAGGCTTCCAGCGGCTCTAACCATTATTGTTTCATCAAAGACATAGACATAAGGCTTTTCCTATTTACCGGTACACAAAATGTTTAAGCATGAGTAAATCAACCAATTTTTTTCAAATGACAAAGTTCACTATTTCTCAAACTGAATGAGCATCTGTCTAAAATTGCACATCATTGAAGATAGATTCAAAACCTAGATTTTCCTTACAAACTTCAAGAGCACGAAAGCAACAGTATTCACGCCACACCATTTAAAGTTGAAGACCATCATTTTACAAGTTTTCTATCTTAAAAGCTGTCTTCTTGCATAATTTAAGAGCTAGAACTCATTGGTTTTCAAATGAAGGTTAAACAGTATTCAGAACAAAACAGTATGTTATCAAAGAACCAACCTTTAGGCCATTGAGAAAGGATGCTTTCCTTCAAAGTTGCAACACTTGCAGCTGCAGGAAAGCTTTTGGGGCCGATATCCGATCCGTCGGTCAACCTGAACTTGATCTCAAATTGGTCTTGCACTTCAGCCATCTTCCAAATTCTCACAAATTCTTACTATCCAAACACCAGGATCTTCACTTGCTATTTATCCGGAAGAATCAATCCCGACGCCTCAATAACCAATTGCGATTCGAAATCAAGAATAAACTGGCTTAAAAGAAATGGTTCTTCGTAATGATCAACAAAAGTGATCCAATTACCCGTCCCTTTCTGTGCGCTGGATTTGAAATTCAGAAATGAAAAAACAATCCATGGTTTAGTACTAGAAAAAGCAATGAAAAACAATCATGTGGAAGTTATAAGATTCAGCAACACTCCGATTGGTCCATCAAAATTAGAATTGTCTCAAATCCGTTTCTTGGTACAAGAAAGAAAAGAAAAGAAAGAGTAGAAATCAAACATAACCAAATCAATCCACAAACATGACACACCACCAATTCTTGAAAATGGGATGTTCACAAAAAAAACCCGACTAAAAATCACTATCTGGGTAACCTTCAAATCAATCAAAAAAGTCAACCAGCACTCAAATCAAAGGAACCATATACACAAATCTCCAAGTGGGTGCTCACCAAATCAATCAAACAATATAAGAGTTGACTCAAGAATATTCTCAAGAGTTTTCTTGGCTCTGTAACTGATCTTTTTCTCTACCCTTTTTGGTTCATCAGAAGAAGGAGAAGAGGGCACCAAACTGTAATTGACAAAAACAAAGGCTAATGAATAAATAAAGGGTGTTATAGAAGAGGAAGAAATCCCCACAAAAGAGGCGGTTTCGGAATCTTCAAAGTCTACTAAATCTAAGGTCAATGGATTAATCGCTTTAGCCTTCTTCCTTCCAATCCTATTCGTAAGTCAAATGAAATGAAAATTTGACATAGGAAGCCGGCTAATATATGATCTTCTCTCTATATATCACTCGGACAGATACTAGTGTCTTGACTGTCTTCCTATTATCAACACCGTTGATCTATGATCTTCACCCACTAATCCGATCCAATGGTACATACTCGGCGGTTTAGAATATGATTATTGTTGGTTATTAAGTACTCCATTAACCTAATGAAATAGGAGCAATACTACTAAGTTAAACTTTTATAACAGCCCAAAAAAAAAGTTAATTATGTTAAAAAAAATTAATCGATAATTTCTGGAGTATAACCTTGTCTAGAAATAAGTATAAAAACATAAATTTTCATGGATAAAGTACGTACAATATATTTACAATTGATCTCGAATGATTTTGCAAAATGAAATGAATTTATCTGAGATTTTTAGAAAATATTCCCCTATGACTATTAAAAATAAACGTTGAAGAATTAGATGCCTCCATTGAATTAATAGTAATTTACAACCAACAGTTGTAAATTAACTAACTTAATAAGAAATCGTGTGACAAAAAATGAGGAAAGTCTGTTTATTACTAAGTTATACCACCCGTGGTATGTTGTAATTTCGTGAAATGCTATACACCACTTGTATAAATTATGTGAAAACACAAGTATAATTTTTAATTATTGAGTGGAGGCATATGCATTGTACAAATTGTGATTTAGAAAAAGTCTGGCCCTGCCTATGCGGATTATTGCCATCAGGAAAGCTAAAAATGGATTTGGCCAAACCAACCATTGGGTTTTAAAAAAATTATATCGGTTTTTTGTTCTGGGAAAAATAACTTTGGTGTTACGCGGAGAGAGAGAGAGAGAGAGAGAGAGAGAGAGAGTTGATGCCCAATGGTTTGATGACAAGTGAGAGAGAGAGTTGATGCCCAATGGTTTGATGACAAGTTTTAATTCATTGCTCAAAAAATGGTCATAGATTTTTTCTAAGATGTCACTCACATTTTGCTCGTTAATGATTTAGTATAAAAATTGAGTAAGAGTGGGATATTCTTTCTATACAAATCCTATACCAATCTCCCAAAGAAAATCAGTAGATGATATAGCTTAAATTCAAAACTGTCATCGTCTTATCATAACAATTAAAACTTTAGCATAACAAAGATCGCGGATGAACATAATTTTCCTATTCATATCGAAATATGCGACTTTCTCTTGCTATACTCTTACCAAATTACGTAGGAGTTTTTTATGAAAACATCCCTTAAACTATCACACTTTTTTTTACTTTTTCCTCGAACTATCAAAACGACCTATTTCGTCCTCCAACTATCCATTTCCCCTCCTATTTCGTCCTCATCCTAACTCCATCCATCTTTTTGGACGGAAAAGACAGCATGTGGCTTTGTTGAATGCAATTGAAGGGCAAAAGTGTCATTTTATATATTTTGCTCCCAAAATCAGATAAACCCCTGTGCCAAAACTCCCATCGCCGCTTCTCTACTTTGCCGTCGGCGACTAATCCATCGCCGGCGCCACCGTCCTCACCCAACCTGACCCTCTCCCTTTCCCACTCCAACATCAGACTCCTAGTTCATGGGATCTGTGATGCGAAAGTCTCGTCTCGTCATCGTTCATCAACATTTTTGAATCCCAAAAACACGAAAAATCTAATTTTTTGTATGAACCACATTCGATGGTATCAAGGATTGAGCACCAATGTATCTGCAATAAATATAATAAAAAAATTATAAGCAAACACCAGCTACGACACCCAATCGTAGTTCCTATTTAAATGATTTATTTAGTTTCAATTTGATTTCTGAAGCAAAAGAGGTGAGTTCGTTTTTCTCTTTCATTTTCGAATTGATACAGGAGTCCCAATGGGTGAGAACCCAGTTTTTAATTTTATCACCACAAGGTTGTAGTGTACTGCAAAGGCGAGTACATGTCCAGATGGTCTGGGTATGTTTTTAGTTGAAATGGAGGATTTGCGGACAGAGAGAAAGGAGAAGGGAGGGGAACACGGCGAGCTGTGGTGAGGACTGATGTTGGGGTGGGAAAGTGAGAGGGTGACTGGGTGAGGATGGTGGCGCTCTGGTTTGGCCGCAGATTTTATGGGGAAAAGGTGAAATCACATTTGTGCCCTTCAAACACTCATGTGCACAGCATGTGCTCTTATTTCCGTCCAAAAAGATGGATGGAGTTAGGGTGAGGACGAAATAGGAGGGAAATGGATAGTTGGAGGATGAAATAGGTCGTTTTGATAGTTCGAGGACGAAATAAAATAAAGTATGATAGTTTAAGGGATGTTTTCATAAAAAACTCAATTACGTAGCAACAAATTTTGCAGGTGACACTTTTTTGAGTTGTTAGGAAAAAAAGAATGACCCTCACAATCACATTTATTGTAACTCATCCACCGAAAGTGCTACATCACATAACTCCCAAAGTACTCAATAAATATTCCCAAAACTTGAGGTCTAGATGTTGTACTTGTGTAGTATCCTGAAATGGTGGGGTAGGTATTTGAGATGTCCAATAGCTTTTCACGTCCTTCCATTCAAGTTAGGAGCAGGTATAACCAAATACAATGTCTCACAAAAAGCCACTTATAACTAAGACAAATCAAATGCTTATCATTCAACTTCATAAGCCAACCTTTAACCAAAGCAAAAGCAAAATGCCAAAAAGGGTTCAACAAGAGGTGGGTATAATTGTGCGGGTCAGAATGTCTTGAGCAAAAGCACCACAAAATATCTAAAAAATATCAAAGCTGACACCAAACCCTTTCTTGGCCTGCCACAAGATTACAACTAACATTCTAAATGGATTTCTGGTCATCTTCTAGTTACCAAATTGTACAAGTAGGAATATTTTTCTTTAAACAAAGGGCATATATACATCCTTTAGGTTAAAGAAAACAAATTTAAAAAGAATCAAACCTGGTACAGTCCAGGAAAGAGGAAACAGGAAAACCCTCCAGGAAACACAATCAACGAACTTCCTCCAGGAAACACAATCAACGAACTCTTCCCTGGAAGAGTTTCTTTAAATTTGGCCCGTTGATTGGGTTTCCTGGACTGAGCGTCCTGGCCCGTATCATTTCTGAAAAAGAATACGAAGAACTCAACGAACACAAAAACAAGCCACGGAACCGGTCACAGAAAGCGCATGAATGGATATCCTGTGATTCCTGTAAAATTTCATTGCTAATGCATTTTTTCTGTCAAGTTTCTACATTCAAAAAATTTCTGAAACAATTTAGGAATATTTTCTTTTAAACAAAGAACAACTATTCATTCTTAATCAAATGCCCCCGTGTGAAAAATGAAAATCCATATGAAAACAATACCATTAGTTCAATGGACACACGAAACAGGCCGCAGATTTGGCATAGAAAGTGCATGAATGGGTAAACTTCTGGATGTTCTATGACAGATCTGCGTACACAGAATTATTGAAAGAATACCCTCTGCTGTTCCTGTAGTATTGCACATAAAGCCATAACAGCAGCAACTAATTAAGGGAAATAATACATTGTGAACATAACCAGATAGCGGGTACGTTTCATTAATTTGATCTCATTCAAATAGAGTTCTACAATAAGGTAACGATCAATAGGCACCAAAAAGAATTTTTCTGCACATTCTAAATGTATCTCATGAATCGTACATACAAATTCGAATATATCAACTAAGAATTGTTCCCCCAATGCGATGGGACCTGTAATAGATCAATCTCTTAGACCTACCACCTAAAAAAATGAAATATCATGGTAGAAATCCAAAAACGAATGGCTCCCAACAATATTATGAAACTAAAACAAAAAAGAAAGAAATAGATTTCTAACTCTAATGGTGCTAATGCGGTATCCTCGAAAGAGCTGGGTCTTAACTTCCTTCTCCACAGACATACTTTTTATCATAGCATTCCCCCTTATTCCATTCTTCTACTAGTTGGCAAGCAATAGGAAGCAGGTAAGACCCCGTCAAGAAGACCAAAAGAATGTGTCCTTGTTTCCGACCAAAAAAATACACAACCGAATGATATGTTACAGACTGAAAGAATGTATTGCATACCGAATGCTGGTGATGCAGCTCCTCGAGACTGAACAGCTGGGAATCTTGGACATTGAATCTACAGCCATTTGGCCAATTTTATGATTCCATCTTCAAATTGAGATATGAACAACCAACTTTCCAGCTACCGAAGGAGCTTGTGCAAAACCCAAGTTGATTTCTTCTTCTGTTATGTTGAACAAGCTACTCCAAGATGTGGCAATTACTAATGAACTCATTAGAGTAGCTAACATACTTGGACCAAAATGGACGGAGATGCTCAAACCCGATCTGCAGCCATGGTTTTGACTGACCGTTGTAGTGGATGACAGCAGCCTTTTGCACATTCTCAATCTTGGTATTGTTCTGGTAGCCCAGGCCAAGCATGTGCCAATGTGGATCAATCGCCTGAACATGGCCTTTAAATGCAATCAATGCAGGTGGTAGAGTCCCCAGCTTCCACATTGTCAAGTTTGACTTAAGATTCTGCAAAATCGAGTCACTTTGAGAAAGGGGAGGTATGCACAGTATACCAAAGTCAATGTTTTTAATACACCCGCTACCCCATATTCTTGGTCCCTTTTGAAATTCCAACCTTTTGAGGGGACAAGTAATAATTGTATTTGAACTCAAACAGAAGGATTAATTCCCTACATTACCCCCTGTTTTTAACTTTGAAATACAATCATATCGACTGCTAGGGAATAATTTTGCAAAATAAAGGCTTTGATTTTGAGTTATCAAAAGATAATAACAATCTAAGACCTTCCAAAGTGGAAAGATGGACCACAATTTGGGACGGAGGGAGTAGCTAAAACCACGAAACCCATACAAAAACAGTCTTGACTATGATATAGACAGTAGACACCCATTGAAATAATGGAATTTCATTGATTGCTTAGACAGGAAGCACAGAAATCTGAAGAAAACTCTTAGTGGAACAATGTTAAATTCATCTCAAAGCAAATTGATAAGTAAATTTCAACACTATTGGATGGAAACGTGCACATTTTTTACATGAAATGCATGTGTCATATACGTAGTGTAAATAAGATGATAGCGGAGCCTAGAAACTTGCATCAGTTGAATGAGGTGACTTGAAACAAAACTATTTCATCAACCCATATACCCCAACACAGAATCTAGTAAAACACAAGACCATAATACTGAATGAGCTATATGGACACAAATAGGAACTACAATAACAAGACTTAGACGGACAAACACAAACAATGCAACCACTGCTGTAGATCCAAAGGATGTCATTCTACCCTGAGATTTACTTTTCTGTTATATAAGTCGAACCCACAAAAAGTTGCGTGACAAATACGTATTTGAATTTTACCTCCTTCAGCCAGGCGTGATACGTGCTTCTTATATTCGTCCTTCTCCATGCACGCAAGTCAAAGATGTTCATCCCATATGCCCATGCACATTCATCAGGATTCAAATTCTTTGCTATGAGGGGATGTGAAAAATTGAAGTAGTTCCTGAATCGCTTAGACATTACCCATTCATCATCACCTTTGCAGGTTTCTACAGCTCCATTAACTTTTCCACCAAGGTCAATTTCCCATAGTGGAGAGAGATCACGCTGAACGACAATATCATCATCTAAGAATACCACCTTGTCAAGGTTTGGAAATAGCTGCACAACAGCAGTAGACATCACTGTCAGAGAGTCAGCAATTTTTTCCCCGCAGGCCCGCACACACGAACAGTGAAAGAGTCTCATATACAGAAAAAGTTCCCAACAGAGGGAAATATTGTCCTTCAGGTGCGTCCACAAAAGAATCGAAAAGCAGGAAACAATACAACCAAAAGCAATATGGTTGATCCCCCAACCCCGCCCAAAGAAGTTCTAAAGGCACGCAATATCTACTTCCAACAATTCAGAACTAAGCAACCAAAAAAAGAAGGTTAAGCGATATGTCTGCTTTTGATAACTTTGAAGCACAGTGTTAGTTTGCAGAGACTTTTAAGGAACCTAATGGCTTTCAAAGCAATCCCAAGATATTGGAGAAACTCAAGTCTCTTCGTAGTCACATGAAGATCTTAAATTCCATCTTCATCTTCATACGGGGTGGGGATTTTTCATATCCGGTATGGCTACACTTCAATCTGTAGCCAATCATAGTATTTTGAACAAAGTCACGGACAAGGTCCTCAACACTCTTGAACTGAAGCCTTTGACTTGACCTAGAGTAGAAACAGCGTCACATGGTGTAGTATGGTTAGGCATTCAAAACATTTTTGGGGGAAGGCTGGAAATTGGGAAAGTTACGCAAGTATGTCACATTATCCCCCAGAATTTTTTTTTCGAGGAGTCGTATTGTTTGCAGTTGCCCGAAGCGATAGGCACATAGAAGAGTCTAGTAGGAAGCGTCAGCATATATTGCTCATATGTATACAGTAAATACTCCCTCCGTCCCACTTTAAATGTCCCCTACAAGAATTCTTGCAATTTCAAACCCCAAGAAAACATATTTCTACATTTTATTATTTTCATTTTCTTACACCAAATTAAAGGGCTCATTGAGTACTTTATTTTGGCGTAAGAAAATTAACAAAAAATAATATGTAGAAATATGTTTTTTTGGGGTTTGATTCGTTTGAAAATGCACGAATTTCCGTAGGGGACATTTAAAGTGGGAAGGAGGGAGTATATTGCAAGAATAATTTTGGCTGTGTGTTAAAATGTGTCAGAATAAGAACAAACAATGGACATGTCAATAGGAAACGCCTAAAGAAGCATTTATGTTCTCATATAGGCAGTTGAATGCAGTATTAATGTTTTGCTTAGTTGAAGTGTGTATGTTAAGTCGCAAATTGCTTCTTTGTAAACATCAAACTAATATGTAAATCAAGTACAATATTCCATTTAGGAATGCAATTTGTTCTCAATAGGAGTCAAATTGAGGACTGTGGCCCCCACAGGAGGTTCCCACAACTAAGATTCAAGTCTAATTGAGCTGAGGCTTGTCTCAATAGAATTGAAATCCTGACAAGGTTCTCGCTCCAGATTGGGAACTGAGGTTCTAGAGCAGATTCGTTAGACCAATAGGAGGCTCCTGCTACTAAGTTTTTGAGTCTAGATATAAGTAGAAATAGAACCATCCACTTGGCAGCAGCCGCAAGAAAGGTAATATACATAGAATCTCAACTCCCAATCTGGATATGCTTAGCCTGGTTTGGGCAGGCTAAACCTCCAAATGCTACTGCCTCTTAGACCAAGCACCAAAAGTTAATGATTCTCATCGCACCAAAATAAAAAGAGAGAATTTTTCGAAGTCCTTAAATAAAAGAAGAGGAATGTACCACACGACATTTCGTTACCTCTGGTAAATAGATGCGGAGATGATTGAGCAATGAAATATACTTCGGGCTTCTAGCCTGCAGTTTTGAAGCAAATATTCGTGGAGTAATCTCACTAAGGTTGGCCCCAGCAATATGATTCCCATGGTAGTAGTTCCTGATGGTATTATGGTTTTCTACAGCTTCAAGCACAGGTACATTCTCTCTCGTTAACCAATCAAACTGATGAACTCCTTTTACTTCAACAATAGCCGGTGAGACGGGATTCAGAGCAAACCATGAGTGCATGCCCGCATATGTTTTCTTGTCAGTGATGACATGGAAAACTATTTTCTCCGGCTTAAGAAATGACTGGACAGCAGATGTGACCACGACTGAAGCTGCTAGTATGTTATCAGTTGACACAATAAAGTGGTAGTAGGAGTTGTTAGAAAGCATGGGGAGTAATTCTGGTGAAGGCAACTGTCGGCGTGCATGTGCATTAGATGAATACTCATCAGTCAACCGCAGAGAGAGACAGTGGATGCCTTTAGGAATGGAGCTTGCAGCGAAGTGTTTGTTCATTAGTTCTGCGAATTTTGACTCCCGGATCTCCCTCTCAGATCTCTCCATCTGTGCAAAACCAAATAACTGGTTAAGCTGAAACAAGAGCTAAAAATGGTGGATGCCAGAAGAGGTTAACAAAATATGGATTGGCAAAATATTTTTCTCCTTTACATGCACAGAACTGAAGTGATGTGCCAAAGAGCATGTGAGAATCAAAGCTGCAGGAATACATATACACAGAACTTGGAGACAGGCAATGCAAAATCAACAAGCAAACGAGTTCCTATCTTCTCATGTGATGCAAAATGGGACCCACCAAGGTCCCAGATGACAATCCGGAGCAAACAATACAAAGACAAGCTTCATTGAAGTGTCCAGACACTTGCAAAATGCGATTCTCAAGAAAAACAAAAAAATCCCTGGGTGGTCTCACCAGGTACAACTTGAACACAGGGACCTCCACCTCTTAAGAGATTTTCCTGGACTTCTCATCTGACATTTGGAGCTTCTTCAATCTTATCCGATATTTATTGAGTTCACCCATTTTATTGATGTAAAGGTGGTTGGAACATTAAAAGGTCATCTCACATAAAGATGAACTGCTGTACCTGTAACTGATGAAGCATGAAATGGTATTTTCTGGTGTTTCAAACCTTATTCTTTTCCTAATGCAAAAGCAACATCTCCTGGCAACGCTACATACATATGTTTCTCTCAATTTGGTCCCCCCTCCAAGAAAGCAAACACGGGTAACAGTCCATACATAGATGATCAAAGATCTGAAGGGCTTCACTTTTGACTTGTCCAAGTATATGAAGAAAAAAGAAATAGTTTCTAATATTGGGTCATTCTACCTGACTCACCAAGGTTCCCAAGGTGGTCGACTAATGACCCAGGTGAGAGAATATACAGTCAATAATTATCAGTTTGCACAAAAGAGGGAAATTGTGTGTACGGGTGAGTGTGTGTCTGAGTGAGAGAGAAAGAGAGAGAGGAGGGAGGGGGGGGGGGGGGGGGGGGAGAGAGAGAGACGCACACAATTCTTCATCCAGATACGGAAAACAATAAACCAAATACACCAATTGGTTTTTGCCACTCATGATAGCAAAAAACATCCATAATGCTCTATTGCATATAGTCTCACGTGTTTGCACAAACCAAACATAGCCTTATAAGAGTAATATAGCAGTAAATATAGGTAACGATAGTTTTATAACATTTTCTGCTCCTGGGGGAGTTTTTAAACAATTCCAATCCTTTCTTCTATCCTGGAATACCAAAATGAAACCCTCTAAGCTTGATAAATAAACATATAAAGCAGTAAAAAGGGTAAATCCTTTACACCATCTCATTGAACACATCCACAAAGAGATTTCACTCTCAGTATGCTAGCTCTAAAAGCTTAGAAGTGCATTTTCCTTTATAATATAACAACCTGGAAGGGGATTTTTATGTATAAATATCTTATTCCAAGGGTACTACCATGAGATATACGGATAGTATGTAACTGTGGCAGCAGGGACAAAAAACGGAAACACGAATAACTAAAAAAAGAGAGAACCAAGAAAAGTAAAAAATAAAAAAACTTATGACTGAGGGTTTTTCCATCCGAACTATTTCATTTGTTCATGGTATATAATTGTTCAGTTAGAGGCAGCAATAACTAAAGTAGATTTACAGCACATTCCTGCATAACAACGCAACTGTCTTCGACCCAAAACTTGGGGCAGCCAATGTATTTATTTCCTTAAATCAGTAAACTTATCCCATAGTTCTACAACTAGCCACCGCTTCATCTTCCGCCATTGAACACATGACATCGCTATCTATGATATAATCCTTTTCCTTAAGCCTATCCACGTATCTCTCTATGAATCCTGTAGTGGGCCGGACGGCGAGTTCCATACCCGGTCCGTCTGCACAAGGCCAGTCCAGAGAACGGCCTGACAGCCAAGCCCCTAACGGCGGGGTGGGCCGTTTGGCCCATGGTATTGCGGCTAGGGCAAGGTATTAGGCCAGGGCGCCTATGGTGACATGTGACTAGAGATGGGGCCACATCGGTGCAGAGTGGCATGGTTCAGTCACATGGTGCCGACCACTGTGGTGCTCGACAATCGTCATGAATGAATTCAAAAAGAGAGACAGTTATTTGTGACGTCACCAAAAGCATGAGCTCGGCACGAGCTTATTTAGGGGCTAAACCAAGTCTCTCTATATAAAGTACAAACCCTAGAGCGGTACACCATTATTATTCAATTTTTGAGCTCTGTACTTTCCACTTCTTGAGTTGAGGCTGACTTATGCCTTGTTCGGTTTAGTTTTCGGAAAAAAAATTCCAACTCAAAAATTACTCATTACCCCTACTTCCAATCATTACTCTCCACTCATTACCCCTATCTCCAATCATTATTCTCATTTCTCTCTCTATCTCTCTCCACTCATTATCCCTACTTCCAATTATTACTCTATTTCTCTATCCACTCATAACCCCAAAATATTTCTCAAACACTCATCCAAACACAGCATTAAGAATGGGAGTGCCTTCCGGCTACCCAACGGCCGGCTAAGCACTAAAGGTGTTCTGTCTCGCAGATAGGGAAGGCAAAGCTCTATCCAGAATTCCAGATCCGAACACAAGATCCAGAGAGAGAACCGGATAAACACCCTCACAAATCCTATCAAAAGATTATTCACAAGTGACTAAACACAAAAAGGAGGACCTTTTCGTTCTGCTATAATTTTCCATTAGTCACCTAAGCAGGAAAATAGCTAGCAGATCTCCCAATTCCTGACACAGTTTACTCCAGAATAACACATACACACACGCGCTTAAAACAATATATATATATATATATGAACCACAAGTACCGCTATCTAACTTGTGGAAGAAAAAAGGTAAAATGGTTATCCCTGCGCAATTTATACTCCTAAAAGAAAAATAAAACCGCAACCGCATAGAGGCAAGCACCTTCTCAACCGCAAGTATCGAGGGGCAAAAATTTAAACCACAATAGGTATCTCATCAGACAAGTACATAGCAAAGCTAAATAGCTTCTCAACCACGTACGTTATTGCATCGCTAGATGTATTCAAAAAGCTCTAAGAAAAATAATATGTAAACCCAAAAGCCCGCACTTTTCGCATCGAATAAAAACATTATACACAGAGAAAAAAATGGTTTCAGTCAGAACATAGGACATGCTAATTCTAAATGCTGATCTAACATAATCTTCTTGTATCTAAAAGAAAGTGGGGATGACTTAAAAGATACACAATAAAATGCGTCATAAATCCCCACTAAATATCGAGATCTAGAGTGCAATTACTATGGACAAAAATATGACTGAGATGTGTGCGGGATAAACACATAATACTCCAGTACACAACCAGAATCAGCATCTTATGAAGACCATACACAAACTAGTAAACAATATATCAATCTCCCAATGAAATCCGGCAATTGATTGAAAGAACATCAGAAATTTGATTTGTTATATGAGTTAACCATGAAGATACAGCAGAAAAAGAATAGTCTCTCTCAAGAATAACTCCACAGTACAGAAGAGTTTATCAAGGATTTCAGGTTAAATTTTGTTTCGGACTCCTTAGTCTTCTTTACTCGGTCCCCTTTGCTCTTCACGATGATTTTTAATTTTCCTTTTAAGGAGTTGGCAGTCAGCTAGCCAAATAACGCTAGGATTCTTAAAGTAGTAAAGAAAATTCGACGTGATTCCATAGAATTTTATGTTTCTTACCCACTAACTTTTACCTTATCTAATCTGTAGCCAACTCTTGCACATTCTAGAAGGTCCCATTACAGGGTGTTGTGAAGAGTCAAGAGACAAACAAACATCACTACAGAATGGCATTATCTATGCGTAAGGAAACAAGAAGAGAAGACAGAAAGCATATCTCTCTAGGGGCACCACCTACCATTCCCTTCATAATTAAAGCAAATTCCTTTGTGCTGTACTTCCTGTTTCTCATTTCAGAAACGAGTTGACTGAATGACTCTGGCAGCTTTAGGCCATCTGGGATTTCCTCTGTGCTTACTTGATTGAGGACTTTGTAAAAATCTTTAACCAACCTTTGCTGCAAGATCGGCAAAGAACAATTCAGTTAATTCACACATCCACGGAGAGTTGTAATAACTTGTGTTAAAAGATAAAATCAAGTCATATTGACAAGGGGAAAAGAAAAAAGAAAAATGTTGTTTACCCCAGAATTATCACCCCTACCAAGAAGCTTCGGTCCCAACCGCCTGCCTAAGCAATCTGTAGCACAAAGGATGAAACAGATGATTTGCGCGGTAAACAAACAATATATGCCGAAGAAACTATGAGAAATATAGAACTTTTCCCAAATAGACAAACAGGTAGAACACATTAAAAAACAATGAAAAGTAGCATGGTCTTGGGCAAACCTAAAAGCAGACGACTAAAAACAACTACAAGGTTTTCAAGAAAGATTTCACAAGTCGACATACCAAAATGCTATATAACAAAGATCCATCAATCCAAAAAGACAAATGCCAGGGTACGTCGAAAAAAATAGTAGCCACAAACACAACGGGGCTTAACCAAAGTCAGGATCAACCCTACCACATTTGTCCTTGCCCAAATATATGACGGTGTGACATAGTTTTTAGCTTTGCCACACCAAATGAACGTGATCTACCTTAAGTTCAACTAGAGATAACATGATTCACATTATCAAAAATAATCCAAGTACCAAGAGCTTCACAACAAAAATTATCCTAAATTCAATATATTTTAATAACCAGTAAAAATTATCAAAAAAACAGTATATTAGCATTGGCAAATACGGTAACAGAATAAGAAAAGTTCCCTACAGTCAGGTTTATATCTATCTATTGACTATGCCAACATGAATGGGTAACTTCAAGCCACATGAGTCTGGTGAAACCAACCAAATTCAGGTATCTCACAATGCAAACCTAGACTCAAACGAATAAAAAGCATCCACATATGGATTTATGGTCGGTCAGGAGTACCGACTACACCAAAAGGAATAAAATTGAATAGGAATACTAACTTTAATTTGACAGCATCAAAAACCTAAGAATCCCAATTCAATACAATTCAACTCAATCAAATCAAACATACCCAACCAAACTAAACAACCCTCGTGTTCCAATCAATTGGGGTCAGCTCATGAATCATTTCCTACCATTATGATTTCTCGATGGTTATAAGTTCAATTAAATCAAACCAACCAACGAGGGTTGTCTCCACTAGCCAGGGTTTGCTCCCACCCTGGAGGTGTGAGTTTGATTCTTGGGGGTAGGCCAACCGGTTAGTAGGTGAAAGTCTATATGAGTAGCGTGTAGCCTCATGGGCACGTCCACTGGTCCCCCTCCTAACTGCTTCTCACTGCCTTCCATGGGTGTTGGTTCCCTGCGGGCTGCGGCTGTCCCTAGGTGGATTAGTCTCATCAGTCATCACGTTTGGGTGTGGGGATACCTCCTATGTTGTAAAAAACAAAATTAAATCAAACCGATGATAGCCAAAAGACAAAGATTGCATTCCTCCACTTTTTTTTCCTGATAACTCAAGCATCCGAGCCAGCTTATGTGCACCCCGACTAATCTGGGAGACCAATCCCGCCGGCCACCATCTGTGAGAACTACCTCCACTACCACACATTAACCGATCATATTCATCTCTTTTACTTTGATAATAATTTTGATAACTTCTGGTATCCGGATTAGCTTACGCGCACCTCCACAAATCTCGGGGACCCAATTCCCCGTCCACGAACGTCGAGTCCGATTAAAGTCAGGCAAAGCCAAATCACATTCTTCTCGCAGCTAACATTCCGAAACGAAACCGAGATCTACGCCGTAAAATCACAAAGCAAATCAACACGAAGCAACCAAATTATCGACGGAATCGAGTTAAAGAAATCGGTACCGAATGAGGAGCACTTGTTGACACCTTCGAGGGTAACAACAGCAGTGAGGATGAACACGAACGGCAAGAGGAAGGCGAGGATCAGGATCGTGTGGAACAGCGTGCGGTACGAGATGTGGCGAGCTGCGACCTTGATCTTCATCAAGTCAACGAATCCATTGCTGCTGCTCGATATGGTTATGCTTCTCATGCTAGGTGAGAAGTGGAGCTGCATTTTCTCCTCCTCGGAACCCTAGAATCAAAACAACAACCCCTCCATTGCTCTCTCTCTCCTGGCAAGAATCTCGCGAAACCCCTCACCATCAGATCCGCCGGAGCAATCACGGTAAATCAACGGCTCGGGTTGTGCCCATTTGGGGCAATGCATTGGGACCGAATTAGGGTTCTATAGATATATGTACATGCATACATACACACATACAAAATGTATTTTGTTTGTGTGTGTGTGTGTTTGAATTCAAAGCAGGTGATGAATGAATCAATGAATTTGGACTGTGTAGCCTTCCGTTACGATGATGATTGTTTCTCTCTTGGATCGGAAGTGTGGAGAGAGAGAGAGAGAGAGAGAGAGAGAGTTTTAATTAGTTTTCTTTTCTTTTCCTGTCGGTGAATTACTTTTGATTGGTAGGATCAGTGGGGGTCTACGTTTAGGAAAATAATACTCTAGTAAATAGTAATTGGAAAGTAATGGGTATATGGTTTTCTTTATTTTGGGTTCGACAGCCAGCGCGTTCGGACCAATTTATATCTAAATTGATCAATTTTTTTCTACGGTTCGGGCAAAAATAGATTATACACGCTAAAAGTAAGAGATTCACGAGAAATAACTTAAATTATGACAAATCAAGCTCTGATTAAGTCCGTGGGAAAAAGACTCGCCAACCAATCGTGACAGCCCTTGGGTCAATTTCTTATGCTAGTCAATACCGTGTTACCGTGTTGTGCTAGAGAGGGACGATGGAGATGGGCAGAGAGAGAGGAAAAATTTTCCAGTGCCGAGCGGATGTTAAGTGGTGTCCGTTCGGTGCATTCGGGCCGTTCATTTTTGTTTTGGACGACTTAAATTTGAAAAGAGAAAGAGGAGAGAGACTGTTTCAATCTCAACCTTTCAATGGTTGTGTTTGGTTGAGAATTTAGTTTAGTTTAGTTTTGATAGTGGGTGGAGAGAGAAATAGAGTAATGATTGAAAATATGAGTAATGATTGGAGAGAGATAGAGAGAGATGAAAAAGTAATAATTAGGGTAATGATTGGAAAAAGAAGTAGGATAATGATTAGAAACAAAACTAAAACTAAAACCAAAAAGGGAACCGAACAAAGCAATTATATATTTTGGATGACTCGAATGTGCCCATTCGAGCATCACGCCAGCCGGATGACGTGGTACCCACCCAACACTGAGAGAGAGAGAGAGAGAGAGAGAGAGAGAGAGAGAGGATTTGGGTAACAGGCGGAAGATTAGATTAGTTAGGTACATTAGTTTAAATTTCTGGTTTGAGATTACTGGATAACGCGGTTGGGTTTGAAAGCGAAAAAAGGGACGTTGAAATCATAGGCATTTTGCAACAAACTATTGGAATTCAAAAATCAAATGTAGCTGTAATTATCCGGTCATTTATTAAGAGGTTTAAAATCCCATTATAAAATGTCGACGACTATAGCGTCATTAATTAAACCTCTTATCAGGTCATTAAGAGGTTTATAAAATTCCAAGTCAATGGCCGTTCGGCTAAATGAGTTAAGTGGCTTTTTTTTTTATTCAAAAAATTTTCGCATTTGTTAGTTTTTCTTCAATTTTTTAGGGATTATTCGTTTGTCATAACGAAAGAAATCTAAAAAATATAAAATTACAATCGAAACCTAATTTTTTTTTATAAAGATAAAAATAAGCCAATAAGCCAATTTTTTCGTCTTTATTTAAAAAAATGGATTTCGATCGTAATTTTTTTACTTTTTAAATTCCTCTTGTCATGAAGAAGCAATAATCCCCAAAAAATTAACGAAAAACTAACAAATGCAAAAAACTTTTGAATAAGAACAAAAAAATAAGCCACTTGACTTATTTAGCCGACCGGCCCGACGTCAGCTTCTTTTACCCAAAAAAAAAAAACAATTTTTGCATTATCATTTTTCAAAATATTAGATTTTGAGTCTTAATTTTTGTATTTTCTGGGCTTTTTAATTTCTAACTATAATCTTTTGTTTTTCTTATTACCCTCTCGAGACAAATTTCAAAAGTAACTTATTTGGACAAAAAGTTCAAAAAGAAAAACAAAAAACACAACTCTCAAAATACTTTCATTGGCTTACAAAATACTTCGCAGTTAATTTAGCCCCAATTTTTCATTTTAAGGATATCTTTGCTTAGAAAAGTCATAGGAAAGTAATTGAGAGAGAGAGAGAGAGAGGGGAAAAAAAAAAAACTCACTCCCACGTGCTTACATTTATGTATACATGTAAGTGAGATTACTTATAAAAAATAAAATAAAAAAACTTCAATTTTTAAAAACTTTAATAACTTCAATTTTTGAATTGTTCCAAACCTAATATAAGCATTTTGATATCTTGATATAGAGGTAAAACAAAGCAAAAGGACCAAAAACAAACCCAAAAGACTTACGTCACGTCGCAGCCAAATGAATTACCATTTGTATCCATTTTTTTGTGACACATAACTACTTAATACGAGAGATATGTAAATAAGGCCAAACGTAAAAGCCCTTTCTGTGATAATTTTTAGAGGACTTTTCGTTCTGCTAAGATTCTTTTTTTTTTTTATATATACTGTAACAGTGTATAAAGACTACGTAAACATGGAAATTATATTTGGT
The DNA here is from genome assembly GCA_019656295.1 of Rhododendron mucronatum var. ripense. Lineage (NCBI taxonomy): Eukaryota > Viridiplantae > Streptophyta > Magnoliopsida > Ericales > Ericaceae > Rhododendron > Rhododendron mucronatum. The sequence goes on along the minus strand of BPLT01000014.1, from coordinate 450,144 downwards.
TTAATGTACTATCCAGCTAACAATGACAGAGGAGTTATTGGTGTTTTAATAAAGCATCTTTAGCCAATTTAAGAGCTAATAAATGAACTAACTTTGGAGGTGATTCATCGAAAACACTTATTAAAAAAAAAAAACCACCAGTGGAGATGATTCGTCAAAATTATTTTTTTTACAAAAGTGGGAGGTACTGTATTGATAAAACCCAACGTCACTTACACAATAAAATTCATTAAAGATAATTTGGACAAAGTCAAACTAATCATCTAACTGATACATAACGAGAAAGAACAAGGCGATTGATATCTTTCATCCCCAACCTAGGCATCGCCTAGCGCACTTTCTGCTGAACGTAAGATTCATATATCCTATAGCAGTTTGAAAAAAAAGATACATTGCTAGCCAAGAAAAAAAGACAACAATAACCTAGACGATTAGATAAACTTTGACCAGATGTGAACATACTAATGAATTCTAGCAAACCACCAATCGATGCATACGAATCTTCTCGAGCCCAAACAGTAAACAAATCGCCCAAAGGCGAACTTTATTACTCTCACAAGGAGAGACAAAACTCCCCCAGATCTTATTCTAAATCTAGCCGCCCAAAAACTACTGAACGGATCGCAACCCTCACTGCCACCACAGTACCACCGCTGCTGCCACAATGGCTCTGGCGATGGATTACATGCGAACAAACGATTCCGGTGACAGAGGAGCCCGCCGAACAGAGAGTGTTAGATCTAAGGGTGGAGAAAATGAAAAGAAAATTATACCAGCTATTATACGGTTAGGGATGAGAAAAAATCCAAATGAATTACTCGTTGCCGCAAATATTACTCTTGGCCAAGAATTACTTTTGGCCACATGAAATTGCACTTGGCCGCATTGAATTACTTTTGGCCTCATCGAATTGCACTAAGCTGCATTGAATTGCACTTGACCACGAAGAATTACTCTTGGCCGCTATTAATTGCACTTGGCCGCTACAAATTGCACTTGGCCGCATCGAATTACTTTATTGTCTCACAATTGTTTGCGGCCAAGTGCAATTATATGCGGCCAATATCAATTATTTGTGGCCAAGAGTAATTTGTATCGGCCCAAGTAATTCTTCGCGGGAAGGGTAATTCTTCTCGGCTAAGAGTAATTCGATGCGGCCAGAAGTAATATTTTGCTGCCATGAGTAATTCTTTGCTGCCAGAAGTAATATTTTGCTGCCATGAGTAATTCTTTGCGGCCAGAAATAATATTTTGCGTCCATGAGTAATTCTTTGCGACTAGAAGTTTTTCTTTGCGACCAGAAGTTTTTCTTTGCGACCAATAGTAATTCTTCACGTCAGATTTTTTTTCTTTTTAACTAATGGGTAAAAGAACAAAATTATTGTTTAATACAACTTGAGTTATTCATTTAGATGATTTAGACTTTCATGATCTCTTTAGGATTGAAGACTGTATTTTTTTTTTTTTTGAACCTTTTGGATAGACAGAGTTTCAAACTCTACTTCTTACTTGGTTTAGTGGTTATATGTAATTTTGGAAATATTTTTCTTTTCTATTTTTCTAGGTCAGTTAAAGAAACAAGTGTGATAAATGTGTCACTTTTGAGTGAGTGGACGTTCAAAAAATTGAATTCGAGTTGGAATCTCGTATGATTATACATTCTGAATATCTCTGATGCTATCCCTGAATGCAACTAACGGAATTAAACAGTTTTGGTAATATTTGTTGTGTTAGACTATTTTATGAACTTGGTTAGATGGACCATATTTGAAACTTATTCTTAAAATAAAAAATTTCGAGAAGTAGATTTTGTTGGAAGAAGGAAATTTTTTTCTAATTAACGATTATTTATAATGCTCTTCTCGTATGAGGTGGGAACATATGCATATCGGGGACTCATCTTATATGAGAGGGTGTTAAAAAGAACCATTGTATCCATAAAAAAAAAACCTTCAAAAAAGTGAGGTTTGATACTTCATTTGAACTATGTTTAAAGACACCAAATAAGTACATTTATCTTGTTTGTCAACTAAATAAAAAATTATACCAACTATTATACGATTAGGGATGAGAAAAAAATTCATCAAACTGCAAATCCAGTTCAAATTTCAAATTGTGCAATTTAGTTTAATTATACAAGAATGTGTTCTTTTTAAGTCGGCATTTAACAAAAGCCCATGAGAAAGAGCAATTCAAAGTTAAATAAAATATGTAGATAAAACTGGAAATTATTAAGGCTCTAGTTCTGTTAAGATTTTTATTTTTTAAGTATTTATTTTTTATTTTATGAGACAGATCATTCTTTTATAATACATTATTTTTAATTCAAAAATAAGTACCATTAACAAAACGGGGATCTCTTGTCCACAAGCTTACCGAACGAAACACCCACATGCTCAACAACTTAGATTTAGCTTGAATTTGAAAAATATTTGAATAGTTTGAACGAGCCAAAACTCAAGACGGGCTCCAACTGTTTGGTTCCTCCAGCATCCTCTAGGGACAAAGAAAACATAAAAAGTATTAAAAATTGTCAATTCACTACATGAAAAATCAATTTATGATGCTATAAAGACAATCAAAAATGAGGGATACTAATCAAATAGGAGTAATGAGCATGCCGGTGTTTGGCCTATGGGTATCACGGTCTTGAAGTTGGCCCAGATTTCAAACGTGCTCTTTAGGGTTTAAACCCGGGATCTTTATAGGATTCTCTGCTATGTCTACTGCAATTGGTTCTTATGTCTCGATATTTCGCCGGCCTGCATTTACAGTAGGTGACTATATCTAGGTTTTGGCAATTTTAATTCACTCTTTAACTTTTGATGATTTTTGAAATGCCTTCAGACTTTGGATTTGATTATATGGTATTGACGAGTTCAAAAAAAGATCTCCTAAAAACCAAACCCAGTACTTTTTTTCCCCTGATCGGATAACCCAGTACTTGGAATTTCTTTTTTTTTCCCCCTCCAATATTGAATTACTCCTAAATTTGGAAAACAGAAGTCACTTATCTTTCGTGGGCCTGGTTTGGTCGCCCCAATTTGTGGGATGAATCTGGTGGTTGTTAGGTGAGGTCAAGCCGTCAAGGTATAGCTGATTGTTTTGTTTTCTTATAATCCGATGTTCAGATCAGTTTGCGTGCACTTTAATTAATTTTCGGGCATTAAATGTAACGACCGACCAACTCCAGGCCCCAGAGGCTCTAAGATTTAGAATGTTTGGCCTCCGTCTGTGATCTCATAGGAGAGCACTTATTACTTTTTTATATCTACTTGACCAAATCCATTGGGATTAGGGTGTAGCTGATTCTTGGCGTACCTTGCTCGATCTGGCAAAATCTTTTGCTATAAGGCTGTCACACTTATTTTAGTATGCTTTGGAGTATTAGAAAATTAGAAAATCTTTTCTTAAGGAACAATAACAAATAAGAATTCTAAAGCGCAATGTGTACCCGTCCCACTCACCTCGGGAGAGTTCTTGTTCGGCTTAAAAAGCCATTGGCTTTCCCTCCAAAAATGAGCCAAATAAAGCTAAAAAAAACGAAAATAAGCCACTTGTTTCGTCTTTATTCAAAAAAAATAAAAAATTAGATTTCGGTCAAAAAATTTTACTTTTTAGATTCCTCTTGTCATGAAGATACAATAATCCCCAAAAAATTGACAATAAGCCAAGTAATATGAAAAAAATTTGAATAAGGACAAAAAATAAGCCACTTTGGCTTATTTATCCGAACAACCATGCGTGTGTGGGGTTCTAGCAAAATTGAAAAAAAACAAAAAACAAAAAAACGGGTCACTTAAGTAGGAGGACCTAAGTAATAAATTACACCCAGATTTACGTGGGTGATTTCACAAACTCTTGGCCTTGAACTTAAGAGTTTTTTCTCTCTTGAAATCTCATGTTCAATTCCTCTTGTTATAAGCGTGTGAAAGAACTGTAGGAAATAGTTAAAAGTGCGCGCAAGCTAACTCGGAACACCCTACATTAAAAAGAAAGAAGAGAGGAATGACACCAAGGAAAAATACGACCCGTTCATGTTTGAATATCACATTAGCTGAGAAGAGGTAAGAAAGAATGAGAATTGAAAGCATAGAACACCCATATTTAATGCATCCTATATTTTTTATTATGAAAGTAATAAGATTTTAAAGTATATTTGTAGATACATATTAAGAAAAATATCTAAAACAATTTTATTTTTCACTTGCTTGAGACTAGCAATGCTAGGTACTATCAAGAGAAGAAACTGATATTGGCATTCCAAAAATTGATAGAGGCACTTTAAAATAAGTGTAATTCCAAAGCTACTTTCTTTTGTTTTTTTGAGTGTCTCCATCAATTTTTGAAGTGTGAATACCATTTTCCTAAAGAAAATATACCCGAAACTACCCCAAAAAGGTAAATCAACGGTACTGATTTACCTTTTTGAGGTACATTTTCTTTGTACTTGAATTGCTTTCATTTTCTTTTCTTGCATGTTATGCAGATCTTAAAATTAAACCAAATATTAAAGAGGTGGGCAAAAGTACCCGACTAGTACTAGGCCAATTGGCTGCTGACAAATCTCTGATTAGGCCATCGGCTCCTAACTATGTGTTGAACATGGAGTTTTCACTTTCAGATTCAGGGCTTGTTCGGCTTAAAAAGCCATTGGCTTTCCCTCCAAAAATGAGCCAAATAAACCCACAAAAAAAACGAAAATAAGCCACTTGTTTCGTCTTTATTCAAAAAAAATAAAAAATTGGATTTCGGTCAAAAAATTTTACTTTTTAGATTTCTCTTGTCATGAAGATGCAATAATCCCCAAAAAATTGACAATAAGCCAAGTAATACGAAAAAAATTTGAATAAGGACAAAAAATAAACCACTTTATCAGACTTCAGGGACTCTCTCTCTCTCTCCCTCCCTCTCTCTCTCTCTCTCAAAAACACACACAGAGAGCACTATGTGGACCCATCCAAAGCATATCATAAGATGAAAGGGGCAATAATGGCACATGGCTTGTACCATTGAATTGGAGGCAATGGCATGAAAGATGGTTGATCCATCGATTCATTCTTTTAAATTTGGTCACATAACCATCAGGCAACAAATGGACCATCCCAACTACTTTGTTAAGATCTTTTGTTTTGCACAAACAAGTCTCAAGTTGATCAATTTTTTACAAGTAATTCCAGGTGAACGTCCAGGGGAGGCCTCCAATTACAAAATACTTCTGAAAGGTGTCAAATCTAGTAAAGATAACGACCAAATGGTGTTTTCTATGAGTCAATGACGGGCAAACACAAATCATAAATCAGTATCAAACATGCCATAAAAACCAGATTCATATCAATTTCATTAGTTATTCAAGTAACCGATTGGGGTCGCTATATGAATCTGTTTTCTCTATTGAAGTCTATCAACAATATCGTGTTAAGTGATAACCAAGAAACCTAGACAATTTCCATAGGAGGAAATGATTGGTGAATTCAAAACGCAGTGGAATGTCTCTAATTTGCTATTATGAGCCGATCAGCGAATGCAAATAGACATTTTGTTTCATTCTACTCCCTATTGTATGAGTACATGGGAGATAACACTGGATTTCCATTGAAATAAAAACAGAACAAAAAAATGTCAAAATAGAACTTTCCTGAACAACATCTTCCGGAAGCAAGCACCCGAATAGAGCAAAAGGCAATGAAGTAGGTGAAGTGGTTGGATTTTGTGAGCTGTTCCAACCACTGCTGGATGTGATTCCAAGAGCCGAACGAGAATGAATACCACACAGAAGAGTCAAGACCAAAGTCTAGATTTCACAATCTCTTCTAAATTTCTCATCAATTTATTCTGGACTTACATGCATTGAAGCCGCTTCACCTTTGATTTGATCTACCTTGACTGCATGAGCCATCCATATACGGGTCTCAGCTGCTCGAGCTGAATTTGTGCACTTAGTCTACTCTCGTATACATGCCTCTGCTGCATCAAAGCAGTCTTTCCCAGATAGGCCGTATCCTCTTTTGACAAGGCTCTACTGAACGGGGTGCAAATAGAGCAAAGAGAAATAAGGAACAATCCAAGCACCAACTCCAACCATTAACATATGCCCTCAATTACTCTTCTAGTTGGTGAAAAATGTTTGATACAGTAGGAACTTTCTACATTTCTCATTGTGCTAATTTTCTCATTTAAGTGATATTCAAGACAACTCCTTGAACCAGAGCCTTCAACGATGAGCATCACAGATACTGAACACTTTACATATTTCTCATCTCAATCAAACTGTGAGCTGGGTTTTTCCTTATTCCGATTCCATCCAACATGTTTCTCGTTTTCTCTGCATCTTTCCATCTTCCAGCAGTAGCATAAAGTTTAGCCATTAGCACATAATTTCCAGTATTCTCGGGCTCCAACTTAAAAAGCCACTCTGAAGCCATCTCTCCTAGTTCCACATTCTCATGTATCACACAAGCACCGAGCAATGCACCCCAGACAGCATTATTAGGTTCAAATGGCATTGTTTTAATTAGTGCATAAGCTTCCTCTAGCCGACCTGCACGACCAAGAAGATCAACCATACAAGTGTAGTGATTCGAACGAGGCCTCATTTGGTGAACTCCAACCATGAAATTGAATAGATCTAAACCCTCGTCCACCAAACCACCATGACTACAAGCATGCAGAACGGAAGTAAAAGTGACTTCATTTGGTACCACTCCCAATTGAACCATTTGATTGAAAAGTGAAACAGCAACCTCACCATTCCCATGCATTCCATAACTGGCTATTATTGCACTCCAACAAAAGATATCCTTGTCCTTCTTGGGAATCCCATTAAAGATCTCATGAGCAAAGTATAAGCTTCCACATTTCGAGTATATATCAATCAAAGCAGTGGAAGCCTCTACTTTAGATACAAAACCCGATCTTATTAGGTAACCATGTATGTTCATTGCTTGCTTCAAATCAGCTAGACTGGCATAAGCAGGAAGCAGGCTGTTCAAGGATGCAGCATTAGGGGCTACTGATTCTGATAGCATCTTTTTGAAACACTCAATTGCTTCTGTTGCCAGTCCATTATGAATACAACCAGAGAGAATTGCGTTCCATGGAACCGTTCTTTTTCTTGAAGTTTTTACAAACACTCGGAAGCTTCCTCTTATGCAACTGCATTTTGCATACATGTCAATTAGTGCAGTTTCCACGGAAACATCAGATTCTAGTTTTTGCCTCAAAACCCACCCATGCAAGCACCTGCCTTGCTTCAAAAGCCCCAAATCAGCACAAGTTGAAAGAAGAGAAGGCACAGTCACTGCATTGGGCCTTATACCTTCTAACAGCATTAGTGGACAGAGCATCAAAGCTTTTTTCCCATCACCGTTCCAATTGAACCCATTGATCAGGGTAGTCCACGTCACCACATCCCTCTTGTCCATCTTATCAAAAACCAACCGCGCTTCAGTCATACAACCACACTTCGCAAACATGTCCACCAATGCATTACTCACTGGTAAACAGCTCCCTAAACCACTCTCTTGAACCAATTCAAGAATCTCCATTCCACACTTCAAGTCCTTCAGATGCCCACAAGCTGGCAACACCGAAACCAAAGTAGCGCTGTTTGGCTCCACCCCTGCTCCCACCATTTCTTTAAACATTTTCAATGCCTCCTCAGCAAACCCATTCCGACAATACCCGCTTATCATAGTGTTCCAAGTCACCTCGCTACGCTCCATCATCTCGTCAAAAACCCTCCTAGCCACCTCCTTCTCACCACAATTCATGTACATTGCTAACAGACAATTACCCAGAAACGTCTCCAGTTTAACGCCTCCCGTTACAGCCAAACCGTGCACCGAAACACCCAAACCAAGCAACTTCAAATCTCCACACGCCTTGACAACAAAAGGGAACGTAAATTTATCGGGCCTGGGGTAACCCGCCGCGAGCATTTCAACAAACAGTTGGATTGCCTCACGCGATGAGCCGTTCAATGTGTACACTCTTATCATGGTGTTATATGCGAGTAAAGGCGGTTCGGGCATTTGATCGAACAGTTTGCGTGCGTAGGAGAGGTGGCCGCACGCTGCGTAGGAGGAAGTGAGGAGAGGGAGGAGGCGGGCAGAGAGGTGGCCGGAAGTGATGAGGTGGGCGTGGAGGTGAGTGGTGGGGGCAAGGGACTTGGTGGTGGCGTAGTGGTGCAACAGGAAGCCGTATTTAGCGGCGCTGGTGGTGGTGATGAGGTGCTTCGTTTTGGATACGGCCTTTGATGTCCCATTCATGAATTTACTCCACGGTACGCTTGTATTGGTACACTCCCAAAAAAAAAAACCAATCTTTGTAGATTTAGAAGAAATTAATCAATCCTTGTCTTAGTACATACGAATTTGGGTAGAGAAGATTTGAGCTTGGAAATAACACCATTTACTTTTCGATGTCTGGATGTGGGGTTAGTTTGGACGCGTCTCGACTAACTCAGGACCTGAAATTAGCGACCCAACAAAGACTTCGGTGGCCCTTAAATTTGGAACGTTTGGTCTCTATCGAGTTTTTAATATGTAATCTCACGGAGAAATAACACTGTCTACCTTGCATCCACTACATTTTTACCCTGAAAATATATAGTACAAGACTACTTGGAGATTGCAAATATAATTTGAGCTAGATAACTATAAATCCTCCTCCAGGAAATGCAACAGTACATACCTTTATTTGGTTGTATATCATATGCACCTCCAAAATATTATGATTTATAGAGAAAATGTTATGAATGGTATTGCTAAAAAGTTATGATTTTAATATTTAAGTCACGAATGCACCAAAATGTTATGAATTATAAGAAAGATATTACGAATCATATTGTTGAAAAGTTATGAGTTCTAAGACAAAAGTTACAAAACACACTAAAATATTACTCCCTCCGTCCCATAATATTTGTTCGGTCCGCAAAACGGAGACGTAAAAATAATTCTATTTTTGTAAGAAAAGTTGGGAAAAAATTCAACAACTTACTAAATCTCGACGAGTTCTTTTAACTTGTGAAAAAAATTTGAATTTTTTCTTGAAAGAAATGCATTATTTTGTAGTCTCCGTTTTGCGGACCGGACAAATATTATGGGACGGAGGGAGTATTAATAAATCATATAATAGGTGCATATAGTACATACTTTTAAAAAATGTGTGTCTAGACTTTCTCCCATCTTCTGAAGTGTAAATTCGGCCTACATGACCGCATCAACTAATTATTATCTGTTTTCCTTGGCTCATGTTTTCTCCTTGACTGGATCATCACAAGTTTATAACATGATATGATTAAATTTTTCATTGATGCTGCATGTGTAAAAGTTTCATTTAAGGGTCATCATCAGGCCGAGCCGGGCCATCCCAGCCTGTCAAGTCACTATCAAAGCTCGCCCACGAGCCAGGCCGACCGGGCTTTTACTTTTTTGCGGGCCGGGCAGGCCAAGCTACTTTATCATAAATTGAAGCCCACGGGCTAGCAAGCCAAGGAGAGGGCCAAAAGCCGGGTGGGTTAGCATGCGGGCTAATAGGCGGGCTTAAATTTCCTTGGACAAGAGAAAAAAGAAAGGATTTTGTCGGATTTTGGGCTAATAGGTGGGCTCGTGGGCGGTCTATTGGGCAGGTACCACGGGCGGGCTCACGGGGCGGGCCGAATAAAAAATTCATAGGCCTAAGCGCGCCCATTAGAAACTATGGGCCGGGCGGGCTGGCGGTTTCACGGGTTCGGGCCGGATAAAAGTCCGATGGGCCAGACGGGCTTCGGACGGGTCGCGAACTTTCGGGGTAAATGATGACTCTTAGTTTCATTGATCAGACATAGCTATCAGTATGAGCGAAATACGTGTTAGAACTTAGAAGTGTATTTTTAAGATCGTGTTCACCATGTTTACAAGACAAACCTGTTTTGGTATCAACATGCACAGATCAACGCGTGTGTGCTCTCCATATGTGTGTATCTTTCTACTTGTAGATTTTGTCTAGGCGACTGTATTTTTTTTTTTTTTAAACAGCAATTGAATACGTTTATTCTCTTTGCCTGCTATTTTTTGAAAAAGTGTAGTTCGTTGTTAATTTTTCACATAATTGTTACACCAACGAAAATACCGCCACATCTTTTAATTGGTGCAAAAAAATTTTTTTAACGTGATTACAAAATCCTTTTTCCCCTCAAGAAAATATAGAACTTTTTTTTAAAAAAGGAAAAAAAAGTCGCAGGGATATATTCCCTCGGTTCCAAAACGAGTAACCTTTTTGGGATTTCGTGCCATTTTAAAATGTTTATATCTTCCGATTATAAAGTTTTATGTTATTTTGAAAACTTTGTTTAATAAAACTAATTAAAATCTATCAAACAAAATCTATATTTCATATTTTTTAGAGACTACATACACTACTATCCAACCACTACACCATCCACTACATTCTTTGTGGGGCCCAATCCGGGTCTCAAAAAAATACAAAAAAATGTCCATAAATTTTAAAATAATATATTATGGGGCCCTGTAAAAAATCAGCTCCAACGGATATCGGTAAGTATTATTTCTTGATTTATAGCGACGAAACTGTTTAACTGCACAGTTTCGCCCCTACGAATCTAGAAATAATACTTACCGATATTTGTTGAAGCTAATTTTTTACAGGGCCCCAAAATACTACATTTTAAAATTTATGGACATTTTTTTGTATTTTTTTGGGATCCAGGGTGGACCCTACAAAAAATGTAATGGATGGTGTAGTGGTTGGATGTAGTGTACCTAGACTTATTGTATTTTTTAACACTCACATTGAAAGATATAGACAATTAAAAATAACACATTTTTTTGAAAAGGTCTCTCATTTTGGAACAGAAAGAGGAGTATTAGGGTCAAACTCTGATTCAGACCAATCAAAGTGTGCCACGTCATCGGGTCCTTATACTTTGTACACATGCATCAGCCTGTAGGGACAGCCCTTGATTCCCATGCCATGCTTCCCTCCTAAAACTAACCAACCATCAACAACATACAGGGAGAGAGAGAGAGAGAGAGAGAGAGAGAGAGAGAGAGAGAGATTTCTTTTAGAGAGAGAGAGCGATCGATTCGTATTTCTTTTCCTTTTGTGCCTATTGGTGTGCATCACTGGTGAAAAAGTCCTCACAGAACCAATCTCTCCGGTACTTCCAGATATACCTTCGAATCAAGTACATCCAATGACCAAAAAAGTGTGAAAAGGAGTCCACTTTCAGTAGGCTTTTTGTGGGCTCCAGATCTTGATTTTGCTCACGATCCCCCACAAAATCAAACATGGGTTCTTCTCACACCACAATTTCAATCAAAATTTCTACTAGCTTCTAAACCTGGGTCTTCATTCATTCAGTCCGTCAATCACTCCCCTGCTTCCTTATCATTTCCATGTCCCCCTTCAAATGGGTTACAGATATTTAGCATTTTCCAGGAAAATTGGGGGGCTTTGGTTTGTTGAACTGATCTGGGTTTCTTGCTGTTGACTCGGTGGGTATAAGTTTCTTGATCAATCGATGGAGAAGGTTCAAGATCACGAGTTCGCGTGTGATTTGCAGCAAACGTAAGTTCATTCCCCTGCCTCCTTATTAGTAGCTATGTCTTTTCCGTGGTTCAGCATTTTCCGGGAAGATTTTGGATTTTCTTTGGGTGGCTGATCTGGGTTTCTTGTTCTTGATTCATTTCTGTAAGTTTGTTGGTCGATTGACGGAGGAAGTTCAAGAACACAAGTATTTGTGCAAGATTTGGATCAAGATTCCATTTATTTCCCTTGCTTCCTTAGTGTTTATGTTTTTCTTTCAAAAGTGATAAGACAACAGATTCAGCAGGAAAATTAGGGTTTCCTTTGGTTTTCTGATCTGGGTCAGTTGATCGCGTTTCGCTGCATTTTTGTTTCTTGATCAAAATGACGGAAGAAGTTCAAGAACACAAGTTTGTGTGCAGGATTTGTAACAAGGGCTTCTCTAATGGGAAGTGCATGGGAGGTCATATGAGGGGTCATTTGCCCAAAAAACCAGCTAAAAATCATGGCAAACAAAAGGGTTTGGGGCTTAAAGAAAACCCTATAATCTCTTGGAGGGTCTTAAGTGCTAAAGAAAGAATTCCAAGGAAAGAAAATCAATGCAAAGAATGTGGCAAAGAGTTTCCCTCATTGAGAGCTCTATCTGGTCATATGAGATGTCACTCAACCAAGGCGATAGAAAAGGATTGTAAATGCAAAGAATGCGGCAAAGGTTTTGTTTCCATGAGGGCTTTGTTTGGTCACATGAGACATCACTCCAAAAGATCCAGGGAGATCAATGAATCCGAGACTCTGTGTTCGATTCAGAGAAAGCGATCGAGGATGAGGTACAAAACGAATCGCAAATTCTGTTTATCTGATTCGAACGAATCTTTTCATGTTTCCGAGATTGATGAAGAAGAGGAGGCTGCTGTATGTTTGATGATGCTTTCTAGGGGTGTGAGAAATCGCGTCGATTTTAGTTACTCTGATATGTTTGAAGCTAAAGCACCGGACAAAAGTAAGGGTGGAAAATTAGCAAGTAAAGCTGATGGGACTATGGAGATGAAGAAACTGGGTGGGAGATTAGATTCTAGTGTCTCATGTTCTAGGTACTCTTTGCTTGGAAAGAATGACACTGAATTTGGTGATTTAGGTTCTGGGTTCATGAGCAAAAATGAAAGGAATGTAGCATTGGGGATTCCCATGAACGGGTTTCACGAGGTTGATGAATTCAAGAAGCCTAGAATAGTTTCTTCTGATGTTGAAATTAAGAACTGGGAGAGTGACCATATTGAAGATGAACTGGAAAAGGATCAGGCTGACTCAGAAATGATGGTAATCAACTCGAGCGAAGAGGCCGGTTTTGGTGATCAGGATCCAGAATTTGGGGAAAATACTAGTGATGAAGATGGTGAATCAAATTCCAGGCTTGAATCCAATGAGAAATTGCTTGAGCAGGAAAATGGTGGGAAAGCTATGAAAAGTCATGAGTGCCCAACTTGCTTCAAGGTTTTCCCATCGGGCCAAGCCTTGGGAGGTCACAAAAGGGCTCACTACAATGCATTTCCTGAAGATAAAACCAAAGAATGTGTGCTGACAAAGCAAGAACTTCCTTCTGGTATTCATGATATTTCCGATCTTAACGTCCTGGTAACTCCTGAAAAAGAGGCAAATGAGGACAACGAGGACGACAATGAAGGTGATAGTGTTGGTTTTGAGCCATGTTGGGCTGGGATTGATTGTGGGCGTGAGCCGCTGGTGATCTCTAGTTTTGATCAAACTGACTCTTTCTAGGAAAATGTACAGGTTTAGGATCATGACACACACAGAGATACAGTTAGAATTTTCATTTTCTTCTGCTCAGAGAATGCAAGTAGGCAAGTAGCTAGTATTTCCCTTTTCCTCTTAATTCCTCCTTGTTTTACTTCCATTCAAATCTGCTTGTGTTTCTCTTTCTGACCTGGAACTCACACATGTTTCAAAAAAGGAGCCCATTGGTGAATGTTTCTTCAGAAATTCTAGGTTTATTTGGAAATATATCACTGCTACATAGGGTCGGTTGGTCGATAATTTTTTTTTTTTGACATTCTCAAAATTTTCATTCCCAATTTTGAACAAGATAAGAAAATGTTTATCCCTGAACAATCTGCTGTTTGGAAGATTAGTTGAGAGCAGTTTTTTTTCCCCTCTAAATTCAAGGGCAGACCTGGCGTAGCGGTAAACTGCCCCATTATGACCTGAATGTCACAAGTTGACTTTCGGAACACAGTCTCTTTGCTTGCGGAGGTAAAATTGCATGCATCAATCTTTCTCCAAACCCCGCTTATACGGGAGCTTTGTGCAATGGATACATCATTTTAATGCTTTTTCTCAGGTTGGAAGGAAACAATGCTGTGTGCTGAGGTCTCCCAAAGTTTTTTTACTTGTGCTTCCACAAGTATGGCAACCATCTTTTGCTTTTTGGAAAATCTAGGACACCATCCTTCACCAAACCAATTTGGACTTTCAAAAGTCCAAGTGGTTCAACACCCGACTGTCACTAGAGTACACTACGATAAGCATGTACCGGATTGATTCGTTTTGTGCTAAACTACGAAGCAAACACATTCGTACAGGGTAAAAAGTTTCAAGAACCAAAATGATTCGTACAATTTATAGAATCGAACCAATTCAAACACTTCATTACGGTTCGATTCTTGTTTCAAACCTTGGTCTGATTCAAGTTATAATATCTTGTTTATAAACTATTTATAAAGATCCCAAATTGTATAAAATAATCAAATACTATCCTATTTTGCAATGGATCCCATTAAAAGTCACAAAAAGGCACTAAAATTCAGAACACATTATTTATGCACGAGTCTATTCCTAAAAGCCGTAAACAGTTACATAATTGTGCATCTACATACAGTTACATAATTGTGCATCTACATATCTAACAGTAGTTCATATCGGTTTGGAACCGAAACCATTAGCATAAATTTATATACCAAATTTGTATCTACATATCTAATAGCAGTTCAGTTCGGTTTGGAACCGAAACCATTAGCATTAATCTACATACCAAATCATTTGACTAGGTTTTTACTTTCTGAACTGAAACCAAACTACGCTATATAAACATTGAACCAAATTTCCCTGTTTGGATCGATTAAAATTGGATTCTCAGTTTGACAATTTTTTTGCTTACCCTGATATAGTCCCAAAACTTACAATCCTGCATTGATGGTTTGCCTTAGATCAGACCGGGGAGAAAAAATTTTATGAAGAGAATACACAAAGTACGCGTAAAAGACCTAGACACCCAGACCGTTAAAAAAAAAAGGAAAAAGGAAACCTACAATCCCCATCAATTGGCAAAGAAGAGAAAGCCAAGTATTTGTACTTTTTTTGTTGGGAGTTGAACTTGAGACCTTGTGATTACATCCCAAGGGTTTTGTGAACCAAGAGAAACTTATGCACAGTTCCTCCGTCAACAAGTTTTTTACGGTAGTAATTAATTGTGATCGTCTAAAAGTGTTTTGGACGATCCGGAATTTAATAAAACTTTTCTAAGAAAAAAGTTAAACTCTTTTCCAAAAAAATTTCATTAACATCCGGACCGTTCAAAACACTTGTGAATAGTTGTCATTAGCTACGTAAACAACTATTCATGAGTCTACCGTTAAAAAGATTTTCTCATTCTGAACCATCCAAACCCCTGATATTGTTTAATATTAACCAAATAAAATAAAGAACGGAATCTACAAATTATTCTTAACTTAGGTTTCCAGTTAACTTCCGGTGACAGAACAGAGATCAAAGGGGAAACATTTGTAAATTAATATTGGTCTCAAATTCTAACTTTTTGGTAGTATAAATCAATTGATTTTACACTCTCTCTATGTAAATATTTCACTTTCCTTTGGGTCAAAATCTCTATTTGGGTATCGCTTCTCCAATGCTACACCCATTTATTTACCATGTCTATTTTTTTTTTTTTGCTTTTACTATTTTTTTATTCAAAATGGCACTTATGTAAATATTAAGAAGTGAAAGAGATGTTGAGGAAAAATGGTTCGAATTTGAGTCTCTCCAAATTTGAGTTAGCAAAAAAGGGTAAAATTCAAAATAGGTATGGCATTGAGGATGGAGCTTTAGGGATTTTACTCAAATTTTGGGTTTTGGGTTAAAAAGTGGATAAGGATGGGAGAAGCTCTTATGTTATTATATTATTATCAAACCTGGTTCATTCATTAAAGGGAAAATTCAAAATACCCCCCAACCTATACACCCAAATTCAATTAGACTCCCAACCTTTTAAAAACTTCAATTTTACTCCCAACGTTATATTTCGTTAATCAAAATGCCCCCTTCCATCCGAATTACTAACGGATTCCGTTAAATGCTCCGTTAAATAGTGTCCCGATGGAATTTCGATGATCCGAACCGTTCAATGTGTTCAAAACGTGATTTTAAGGGGTCCTAGCGAGAAATTAGCAAAAAAAATGATCGGGAAGGGCTTCATCTGAACAGTTTTTTATTGAATGGTTTAATAAAAAACTGTTCAGATGAAGCCCTTCGGATCATTTTTTTTTACTAATTTCTCGCGAGTACCCTTAAAATCACATTCTAATCACATTGAGCGGCTCGGATCATTGAAATTTGATCGGAAAAGGGGAGGTACAGACCGAAGCAAAATCCGAACGTCCGTACTTGAATAAAATCCGGATCGATCCACACCTCCCCTTTTCCAATCGAACTTTGATGATCCGAGCCACTCTATTCAATAAAAAACTGTTCAGATGAAGCTCTTCCCGATCATTTTTTTTTTGTTGATTTCTTTCAAGTACCCTTAAAATCACATTTTAAACACATTGAGCGGCTCGGATTATCAAAATTCGATCAAAATACTATTTAACGGAGCCTTTAACGGAATCCGTTAGTAATTTGGACGGAAGGGGGCATTTTGATTAACGGAATATAACGTTGGGAGTAAAATTGAAGTTTTTAAAAGGTTGGGAGTCTAATTGAATTTGGGTGTATAGGTTGCGGGGTATTTTGAATTTTTCCCTTCATTAAACTAGTCCCTCCAAACACGTGAGTCGGACTTTTTTGAACTACCCAAGCGATAAAGTATTGCGTTGGCTCAATTATCTCACATGCTCTGAGTTCGAGCTTGATTTAACGAGCTGAGCCCTTACCAAGCGCGGTTCATTTGTTATTTGTGATAGTAACACTTCTAAGAATACGAGTGTTTGCGAAAACTGTTCTAACCGCAAAATCAAGCTAATCCGGATCGACCATCCTAATCGGTTTGGTTCGTGGTTCATTGGTCGGGTAATGGTTTCAAAAAAATAAGAACCGATAATTTTAGTTCAATTACTAGTTATCAATTTAAGATCGTGGTTGGAATCAAACTGGACCATTTAGTATTGATATATATAATTTGGTATTTTGAAAATATATCCATATATAATTTCGTATTTGATTGGGTAAGTTATTTTTTTTATTGGTAAGTTAATATATCTAGAGGAGAAATCTCATTTGTGATGTAAGTCTTTTATAATATTGTCCTAGTTGAGAATGACTTATTGATGATGGAGCTATGAATAAGTCGTTTACAGAGTAGTGTAATCGCATCCGTTCGTTTCGACAATCAATAGTTGGAATGCGTTTTTATTTTACCGGTCAAAATTGATTTTCAATCTGGACTGTCCAAAACATTTTTAAACACATAAAGATTTAGATCCGTAAACACTTATTTACAGAAGCTCCATACATAGGTTTTTCTTATTGTAGTTGATGCTTTAAATTCTTAATTATTTGTTAGTCTATGTGTTGTAAATGACTGTTTGAATACTAATTAGATAGAATTGGAACCGATCCAAAATCGAATCGGCATTGCAGTTTAGTTCTGCTCAGATTTCACACATATATATAGTATATTGATTAGATTTTGGTTATCAATACTCCTATTTTAGAACCGTTTGGAGTGGTTCTGTTTCTGGATTTCTAGAGCACTGGATCAATCCGGATCCGGGTGCACCCTTATCGAGGAGTATTTGTTTAACAGAAGTTGTTATCTTTCTCCAGGGTAGAACCTTCTTTTCTTGTGCGGTAAAAGAAGAAGCCTCTCTCTCTCTCTCTCTTTCTCTCTCACTTGACAATCCATGGCGGACAACACACCCCCACCCCCTCAAAACCCAAACCAACCACCACCACAACACCCTCACCACCAAATCTACACCCCCGCCACCCCGTCCCCTTACTACCTCCCTCACCAACACTCTCAAAACCCTAACCCAGAACAACCCAACTCACACCCACCACAACTCGACCCTCTCGACAAGACTCATGACCCCATTGCCGCGCTTACCCCTCCCGGGATGGACCCCACTAGCTCTTCTGCCGGTGGTGTTCACGAGGCGTACGATCCCAGCGCGCTCTGGGATCAATCTGCGTACTTTCAGGACCCCAATGTGGCCAACTCTTTGAAGAATTGGGCGTTGGATGTGCTCCGGTATTACGGGTCGAATCCGAATGCTACTGTGAGTGCTTTGTTTTCGTTTGGATGGAGTTGTGATTTTTTTGCTCAGCGAAATAACATTTGTTAGTTGTAGCTAGTGACGCTTGAACCCTGTCAAATGCATGGGAGTGTGTAGTGCCTACCGCTTGGCTACCACTCCATTTGCATTTCGATTGAGTTGTTTGTGCCAGTTATTTATTTTTTATTTATCATTTTGATGAATTGGAGTAGAAAGTGGGAAAAAATTGTGGTTTGTACGAATTTAGGTTTCACCAGTTTAATTGTCTCGTTTTGATGTTATGAATTTAGCTGAAGAACAAATGTCACCAGTTCTTTGGTGTTTGCTTGTTGTTTGGATTGAGTTATTAGTGCCAGCTTTTGCTCCGCAAATAGTATAAAAAGCATTAGAAATGTATAAATTGTCGTTGGTATTGTTTGGGTTGTTAAAGTGTTAATGGTTTGTTCAGTGTCATGAATTTTGCCAAGTCAAACCAAATCGACATTAATCACCATCAATTGGGATCGGCTGTATGAATTTGTTTTCTTTATTGAGCTGCCTCATATTCATAACCGGATTCATATGATTAGGATCCTACGAGGTCTTTTACGAACTGGATGCAAGCTACCTATTGCCCAACCCTCCTTTATCGGGGCTTGGGACTAGCCACGTGGATATAAAGACTCTAAACATGAGATAGGCAGAGTTAGTGTTCCGAATTTAGCCAAAGAAGGAATTATCACGGAGGTCGTTTGGTGACATGGTCTGTGTTTGTATTTTGTTGAGGATTATTTTGATATAATTAGGCACTAAATGACCTTGTAAAAGCCTCTGTGCCTGCAGTTAGTGATGTGTTTTGGTTTGCCAAATCTTGTGCCAAATTGGGAATAAGATTCGGCCAGGCGAAATTTTTGCTAGGGTTTTGGCACATAAGTGGAATATATATATATATATATATATATATATATATATATATATATATATATAAGTTTGAGTGTGTCCGAGGCAAAGGATATCTTTGGCTACTGTCCAAGGTAAAGGATATCTTTGGCAACACTTTCAGTTGTTTATTGGGGATGCTCTTAGTTGGCTTACTTCTGCTTCAGAAGCAGATTAGATGACCCCCTGTTTTATGCCGGAGTGTTTCAAGGTTAACAAAATTCTGAAGTTATAAATTGCAATAGGCTTTTTGAGTAGAATTCCGTCAACTCAGCTGTTTCTCGTCTACTGTCATTTAGTTGTTTGCTTTGTTCTGTATGAAAGAAGGTTCTCAAATCAGGTTCTGACCAAATAGAGCTCAGAGGTATCTAGTTCAGTTGAAAAAGCACAGGGGCTTCCAGCCAACAGTCAAAGCTGAAACAAAGCTGAAACAGGTGGTCAGCAAGGCTGTTGATTTTTGTTGTTCTATAACATGCTTTAGATTTGTGAAATGTTAGTTACTAATTTGATACATACCATACCAAGAAAATTTGGTCATCAACTCAAACAACATTGAAGATTGTAGATATAATGGCAAGGAAGAATGATATGATCACTTTTAGTGGAAGTACTGGGGGAGGGGAGGACCTAAGATGAAATACGATGCTTTGTGAGAAATATGTAGTTGTAAATCATTTAACTGGGCATATAGGGCTTGAGAGAGTTGGAATGGTGGCGGATATTCATGTAGCTGATGCCAATTGATTGATGATGATTGGGATACAAGGCTTGGTTTTGTTATTTTACAATACTTTCCTGGTTTTTTAATGCACTTTCACTCTTTCTGCCATGTAGTGCCAAGGTTCACATGGCTGTAATTATGTGGTTTCATGTGTGCTAATTGCTAAGATAATATGGTGTAGTTAAGAAGCTAATCTGCAGCTTCCTTGTGATAACAATTGAATCTGTCCTTTTAATTCCAAGCTAATGCATACTTTTGATTCTTCTAGTATTGTCACGACTCATGTGATTTAGAAATTCCTGATGAAGTTTTGTTATGGTCAGAACTCAAATATACACGAGGACTACGAAAGTTTTGATTATGTTACTGTTCCTAGCTCATTCAAGTGGTGGGGGGTGAATAAGTGCCTTGGCGTCGTCATTTGAGAAATGGACTCTTGATGTTTCAGTTGCCATTGAGTGTACGACAACTGAGTACTTGATTATGCACTGTGCACAATACATATCCAAACATTTACAGTTTCTGCCTAGTTGCATCCCTCCATCCAAGCACCTACGTGCCTGTAAAGAAATCCCTCATCCAGCCAAAAAGCTGATCAAGAAAAAGTCCCTCACAGTTCACACTTGTGGATTGATTTGTCTATAGGGTTCACATGGTTGTAGCTGCATTACTGTTCTTAGAATTATATATTGACATCTATTTTCCTGTTCCATAGATTATCTTAAACACCTACTAAATGGACACGAAAAATGAGGTGCCTGACCAGGGCTCGGCATTCATTGTATCTCACTGCTAACAATCCATCATATTTGGTGCTTTTGTTATGTACACCATATTCTCAAATCTGCTCATTTAGTTTCTGCATTAGAACATCATCATTAGAAGTCTGCACTATTATTGTTCTTGTCAGAGAGATGCATACAATATCATGAGTTGCGGACGTGCTCGTTGAAAGTGAAGATTAGTTTTGGAGCTGGGCAGCCCCCTTTGTGGGTGCTCAGCTTTTCCTCCAAATGCAGTGCTTAGGCTATGTGCTAGGATACATGTATCATCTCTTCTTTGAGCTTTTAGCTTTAACCTTTTCACTGAAGACAAGTAAATTAATTTTTGTTTCGCTGTTAGCTCTTATCTTCGCATTTTTGTACTGTTACTTTTTCCTAACCGTTCTTCCAACTCCTTTGCAGGGTGTGACAATGCCTCCAATTAATTCAACATTTCGGCCGCATGGAAATAGCACTCGAAAGGAGAGTGCCAAGAAAACCAAAGTTGTGCAATCTGTGTGGTGTGAAGTTTGCAGGGTTGAATGCAACACCAAGGAAGTTCTCGACAAGCACAAGATGGGAAAGAAGCACAAGAAGAACGAGGATAAACTAAAAGAGTCAACTGCCACTCATCCCCCTGCTGCTTCGGGAGCGTCCAATAACCCACTGATTGGGCCGCAAGAAAACCCCGCCTCTTCTGTGCAAAAAACAAGAAAGAAGGCAGCCGAACCCGAGGAGGATTTGGAGACAAAGAGGAGGAAAATTATGAACGAAGGGGCGGCATCAGATGCCGTTAGGGTCTGCACAATTTGCAATGTGGTCTGTAATAGCGAATTGGTTTTCGCTTATCATAATGCAGGAAAGAAGCATGCTGCCATGATGACGAAGCAGAGCGTAAGTGGCACAGGTGTGGCTACCGCCACCTAAAGATTGTGAAAACACTTTCTGGTGTACATGGCTGAATTTCTTTTGGTTTTGATTTTCCTTTGTAGGAGTAGTTCAAAAGCATACACAAGTTCTCTTGGTGTTCTCTTTTAGGTGGTATTTGCAAGTGAGTTCTGGGATGAAGGTCCATATTTGCATGTTGAAGTGGTTCTTTACTTAAAAAAGAGTATTATGTAGTAAAGAATCCTTTCCTATTTAGGTGCTGCCCCACAAAGGATGAGAATGCAGTGGCAACTTTATTTCTTTCATTTCCCGTTTAAGATGCGTGCAATTATTTTCCTTCAATGGCGGAATTGAGAAAGATTATTTGGTAGGTCGGGAAGGCCATGCAGCGATGTGCCCATCCAATAGTGTTTTGAAACGCGCATATACTTCGTTCCTTATTTTCTGGCCATGTATGCACGCGGACTCTTGCAATTAGATGGGCACATTGATACCATAGTGTTCCGGACCTATGGAAAAATTCATCAATTGGACCTACAAAATTTCCAGGAAAATTTGAAGGGATTATATTGGAAGTTTTACTTGGAAAACCAAGTTTTAGAATCCCATACCGCTAATGTTACGGTTTCCCTTATTGGTATGGTATGTACCATCCCTGTATTTTCGGAATGGCTGGGTACGATCGATATTTGAACTGGAACGGAACTAGAGGGTTGAGGTACCGGTTTTGTAAAAAAGAGTGTGTGTACGTGGTGTACAGTATTCACAACCTTGAGGAAAACAGTATATCCACACAAAAAAAGCGGAAAAGAATGCTTCCTGCCAAAATAATTGGATTTGCTTTATCCTTCAAACCCCAAGGGCACACTTTTTAACAAGTACAAAGATAAATTCCTGAACTAATTTTCAGTAAAAAAAAAATGAAAAAAAGGAATGAAAAACGAATAATTACCAAACATCAATAACAGAAAAGAAAAGAACACTTATTTGTTTCATCAAAAGATACGATACATCTCATATCATCATTGCACCATAACCAATAGTAGTTCATAAACCACAAGCAGAAAACTCTGCCGCTCTGCTCAAATACAAGGATCAATTGAATTCATGAGGCCCGGCAAAATTTCGGCTCGGAGCTTATCAAGCTAAGACTCAAATTTATTACCTAGTGACTTTATTTGCATTGCATCCATATAAAGTCATTTTCGAGCGATTCAAATAGGAGAAAAATACATTTCCAAAATAAAGACAAAGGGGATAATGGGCTGCCGCGGTAGAACTATCCTCTTCAAGCATTTTAGATCCCCTTTTCTAAAGTAATTTGACTGGTTCGATGTTCCATATATCCCTAGCATATTCGCGAATCGTTCTGTCACTGCTGAATTTGTACGAGCCTGCTGTATTTAAGATCGACATTCTTGTCCATCCCTGCTTCATCACCAATCAAAGATATTTTAGGCAACAACTAACACGAAAAAGAAAAAAGAAATTAACTTCGGACCGATCCCACCAACTGCAACCTTAGGTCAGGTTGAGTTTTCCCTGTTATATGACTGTCATGGCTCCAGAGACTATATGCGAAACTATGCATATGCATACTTTTATAGAGCACAAGGATATATTTCCTGGTAAAAGGCTGAGGCCGCTACTTAGGAGCTCATGCTCAGAGCATATCTAAAATGTAGCAAAAAAGGTCACAATTTCCATTTAAACAGCATAACAAACATAATTAACGGGCGACCATCAAATGCTGAATTACTAGTGTAAATTGGGGTTTTATAAAAAACAGTCTAGTTAAATCATGGCATACACAAAACAGACGAGGACAAATCCAAGCTGATAATATAAGTAATGCTGAAGAGAGAGGATAGAAGTGACAAAACATGTAGAAAACAGAAATGCTTTGACCACTCACCCTTT
This sequence comes from Rhododendron mucronatum var. ripense, assembly GCA_019656295.1. Classification (NCBI taxonomy): domain Eukaryota; kingdom Viridiplantae; phylum Streptophyta; class Magnoliopsida; order Ericales; family Ericaceae; genus Rhododendron; species Rhododendron mucronatum. Next base: position 426,898 of record BPLT01000014.1, on the reverse strand, counting down.
GGTCTCGATATGCCTTATCGACCTTCTCTTGGCATTCTACGTAACTTGGGAAGTCTTTTCCCACCAGGAAATAGTCCGCACGGCCATAGCCTTTGTTTCCTTCTAATGATCCCATAAGTTCATCATAGTTATAAGGTCCAAAAACACCACTTCTAACAAATTTCTTGACTTCCTCAAAACGTGGGTCTGGGACAAACTACATTACGTGATAAAAAGATATCATTAGGTGTATCCAAAACAAAACTCAACGGAGGACAGTATTTATACATTCACAATCTCATTAGGGCACCTTCCCTGGTAAGAAATGAGAGAAGGTTCAACCAAATAAGAGCAAATTGATATTTTATACCTTTCCTTCAGCCCTTTCTTTCCTCAGTCCTGCAATCTCAGGAGCTCTAGCACCAAAGAGAAAAAAGTTCTCGCTTCCAACCTCTTGCCTTATTTCCACATTGGCCCCATCCAAGGTCCCAATCAAGATGCAACCGTTCATGGCAAACTTCATGTTGCTGGTTCCACTGGCCTCCATCCCAGCAGTACTGCACATACACTCCGAGAGAGAGAGAGAGAGAGAGAGAGATGCATTTGTATACAATTTGTTAGAGCTTATCCCACATTGGTTAAATATAACCTCCAAACCTAGTATATGAGCCTGGGCGGCCTCTCCACTCATTGTCAATTGGTTTTGAGTTGGATGTTTTAACATGGTATCAGAGCTAGGTTTTCGAAGGCTTTTGGACAAGACTCTTTGTCATTGATGGTTGGTTCCCCCTTAGTTTTTCGTAGATAGTTGATTGTTATCATTAGTGTTGAATCGTTTGTTTACCTCACCACGTGCGAGTCAGGGGTCGCCCGTACTCGCACGTGCAGGGGAGTGTTAGACCCACATTGGTTAAATATAACCTCCAAACCTAGTAAATGAGTTTGTGCAGCCGATCCACTCATTGCCAATTGGTTTTGAGTTGGATTCTTAACACAAGTCAATACTAGGCTACCAGCGTAACAAGAAATAAATTTATCACTGGAAAAAAAGACATGCAATGCATCAATTAAGTTATTAGCGGATAAAAAAAAAGAGTAAGTTATTATACACCAAAAACTAGAAAGCTCCCCAAACAAATGTCCCCAATTTCCCAAGGAACATAAATATTGAGCTCAAGACTTAGAGAACCTGGTTGCGGTGTAACACTATATCAGTCAAAGTTTGGTTCAGGGAGCACAATTAGGATTTCTCTCCTATCTTGTACCAAGGGAGTCAACTGCTATGCTTCACAAGGTGGAACAAGTGGATCAAGGAAATGTCTAAATAATTGCCACAGATCTTCGATTTGCATTGCTACTATTACAGCTTCAATAGATATGGATGAAACCAACCAACATTCCAGTACGGGATAAGATCAGGTTATTGAATCAGTTTGACCATCATACCGTTGGATGGCTTGATACACATTGTTGAGCCGATCTCCTAACTGCTGGAGCTTTTGGGATAGTTAATAACATAGTAACATGGAATCAGACTATCAGAGTCTTGGTTCTAAGAGATTTTTGGTTCAAATCTGCCTATATGCATTAGGCTTCTCCCCTTTCTAAAAACAGTATTTCAGAAACTATGAAAGTCAAGCTCAGTATCTCCAAATTTAATCCCAAGCACAAACTCCTACGTTAATCCCCTCCCATAATAATTTAAGCTGAGGGAACCCACCGCGTGAGCTCAATAAGCTATCAAGGACTTTAAACTAAAGTCTTGAAAACTTAACAGTATGCTAAATATAGCTTGCAAATAAGGTCAGCTGCAATCCACGATCCTTAGTTCTCCCAATTACCTAATCTATATTCATACCCAAATATTAGAAGTTGTAGAATCACACTTCACATAAAGCTTTGAGCGAAGGATACTTTTACCAGCCTTTCTAAGGATGAGATGCTCAAAAATGAAGATGAATATAATGAATTCAGCATACAACCCTATAAATATCCACAAGTTTTAGCTCAAACAGAAGTTGCAAGCCATTTCATGAACCACTTTTATGTAGTGAACAAAAGTTAAATCCATGCACCTTCCTGCTCCCTGAATGGCAGAAGAAACCGGAAGGGGGCACAGTGTTACTAAAATAATCTGAGTTTTCAGTACCTGATGTGCTGCGAGAGCTCACTTGCCGGAATTAGCAATTCAGCAACAGTCACATTGTAATCAGGAACAAATACAACCTGAAATAAAAAAACATAGGAATGAGGAATGTCAAAGATCCAAAATATAGATGAGGCCGCAGCAAGAAATCAAGAACAGTGATATGGATCGTGCTACTGGAACAATATTAAATATTCTCAAAGGGCAGTCAAGGAAATTTCACCACCAGAATCAAATACCAACAAATATGGACTGTCCAGGAAAGTTCTGGCAAATAAATCAAGAGTTCCGCATGAATGTCATTAAGTTGCCTAGAATTCGATTTCTTATCCTGCACTCCTTAGTTCATTGGAAATAACGTGTGGACTAGGAAAGATTAAGAAATATCACCAACCAAGAAAACTGTACCTTTAGTAAATCACCAATTTCGGGGTCATGATTCACTATAGACCCAACATCTGTGATAAATTTCACTATTCTCTTCGCTTGCACATATGTTGCAAATGCTTTTCCCCCAAATATGCAAACTCGTGGAACAAACTTTGCTTTCCTCTCTGATGCGCTCATTTCTTTCATCTTTTTGTAGCGGTAAACAATCCCCAATATATTTAAAAGTTGTCGCTTGTATTCATGGATGCGCTTCACCTGGGAACATGTAAAAGTCAAGTCAATCTATCACAACAAATTTTTCAGAAGAAATTTAAAGAAAGTGAGGAACCCATTATCTTAGAGTGATCCTACTAAAATTAGATGCAACGTTTAAGTAATACTCAGTCACAAATATTAGTCCATAGTTTTCCTTTCGAGACGTCTCAAGCTTATAACCAACAGTCAAAAGTCAATGTGCAGTCAGTTTATCAAACTCCAGGTTTTCCATTTCTTGACATGTCACCAAATTTGAAGAAGAAAAAGTTTCCTTTTCAAACAACTAATAACAATAGTGGTACTACCTAAAACTCTTTGCATCTCATAGTGAAAAATCTAAGGACATGAGCAATAACTCTGCTGGGTTGCTACTATTAGGCATGAATACATGATATTAATCATTCAAAGCCTTCTCCTCCAAAAACTGGAAAAAGGTACTTTGACGTTGCAGGAGAGATTAACAGAGGCCAAAGTGGACACAAACTTTGTTATAAAGCAGTATGAAAGAAAACGAGATTATTTAGGAATGGAAAAGACCTGGACATCAAACATTGCATCAGGGCTGATGGAATATCCTGTTTTTTCTTTGAGGAAGGACACAACCTTCATCTTGTTGCTTCTTTTTGCTGCCCTCCACTCAATTTGGAGATCCTTGTTATCAGCAAACTATGGATAATTTCAAATAGTCTTGTTAGGGTATATGAAAATGAGAAACTGGATATTGTAACTTCTCTACAGAAGAATGTAGCACAAACAAAAGAGGAGCAATAAGTGAAGTACTGAAGTTGTTAATATATTGCTCTTATATCGAACTCGTTAAGACCAAATCCCTCCTTTCAATTACATCTCTATCCTTGTGGCACTTTATTCGTTCTTGCCACTTGAATTCACCAATCTCTGGCTGGATCCAAGCATTGCACAACGTGAAAAATAGTCTCGCAATTTTTTTTTCCTTAGCTTCTGAATGATCCATAGAAGTAGCAATACAATAAACCCAAAAGTTTACGACGAGTTTGCCTTATTCAATGGGCGAGTTTGGTGGGTATCAAATGCATGACTCCAATGATGAGAATACATGATGTGGGGGGCTGATTTCTTCTCCTCAATCTTGACCCTTCTGGACCGAGCGACGTGGCACCGGATGCCAGGTACCTGCAGAACCGGAGGGGGTTGTTCCTCCGGGAAGAAGCTCCGACGATCTAGTCAGAAAAGGAGCTGGGAAGAAGTTTAGTGAGAAAATATATACTAGGGGAAAAAAGAGTGTGTAGAGAACTGACCCTTTCCTTAGAGAAGATGTCCTCCTATTTATAGGCAAAGAAAGAAAGAGTGGAGCATGGGTTGTCCCTGCCACCCACGTGCTCACTGATGCTCGGATGACGTCACGAGTCAGGAGCATTAAATGAGCGCCGCTTGTGGGAAGAAGGGGAGCCGCCCAGTCAGAATAAAGGGGGGGTCACATCAATCAGAGACGTCCCATCGTTATCAGAGAGGCTCTCCCACGTTTCTTTGGAACCTTCCAGAAGGTTCTAGATCTGTGGCCTCCGAGCAAAGTCATCGTACCCGAAGGAACGAGGAGCAACAGGCAGCGCTCTTCACCGAACGAAAGAACTCTGTCAGCTATCATATCCGAACAAACGGGTATCTTCCTTCGGAACAAGATCGAAGCTCGGCTGGGTCCCTCCAGGCATTTTATCCTTCGGATAATGTGTACGACTGATGTATCTCGGCTCCTTGTGGAGCAGATGAACTGAGACGACTATTTGGTTAGGAACACCGTATCAAATCCCAAGTTTCGTGAACCTCCTGGACCTTCGGATATTTCGCCCCACTACAATAGCCCCTCAACTCCTGTTTCCATAGTTGTAAAGCTTCGGAATGGAAGGAGGAGTTGAAAACTCAGTAGTGGCCGAGGAAAAAACCGCCACTGAACCAGAACCGTTGACAAGAACTTCCGAACGCCAGTACCATGTCAAACGTCAGAAAAGATATCGAATCGTCAGGTCCGTATCTCTCATTTAATGCTTCTGCAACCGCCAGCTCCAGAAGAAGCCACGCGTCCGTCCGCTATTGGATATCGATACGGCGCAGCCCATTGGTCTCCACGTGTCAAGCATCGACGGTCACATCAATCTCCCGCCCAAATCCTACGGTTGGGGGCTCGGCGACGCTTCGATTTCCGCCCTAGGTATAAAGAGGCGACGAGAAGAGAGAGAGAACCACTTTTTCTCTCTCTCTCAGACGTTTAAGCAGATCCAGCCGTTCCCATTCTCAGAAACTCAAACCATCTGAAGATTTTCGAAGATTTTGAAGACTTCGACCCAGAGTTTTCGTTGATTTCCAGGTATCTCTGCTTTCTCACTCTCTTCATGCTTCTCAGTTACCGTTTTTGGGTCGTTTTTCCTGCCTGCACACTGTAGAAAGTTGTAGAACATGTTGAAGATATTCATATGTTCTTCCGAACGTAGTTGAATCTTCAACATCTGTTCTTCCGAGCACCAATAGAAATACCCTCCTCCCAGTTTTTACTCTTTTACTCGGAACTCGGCTTCGATTAGTCGTCTCTCGGGAGGATCAGTTTCCTCGGATCCACGCTTCACTGAACATAGGCACATTAGGACTCGACCATGCAATTCGCTAACGGTCCTTCCCTTGCACTTTTGCTTATAGGTATGGCTTCTTCTGCTTCGATTTCGTCCGGGGAGTCATTTCGCTCGGTAGATAGCGCGGACTTAGGCGCTGGAGGGTCGAACCTCGCGATTTCCGACGCTATCTCCAACCTAGCTCGGCATTACCGTGTTCGGGATAGGAACGAGGATTCTGGAGAGTCTGCGGGAACCGACATCCCTGCCAGCATCACTCCGCTCCGAACGATGCCTCCAGAGAGTCAGATAATCGACCTAGAGGACGATCCCTCGGAGGGGGAGCAAGACAATCCGACGGAAGAGGCGGAAGGGGACGATGAGGCCGAAGAAACCATATCTGACAGATATGTCACCGAAGGTGGTGCGACCACGGCTTCGTCCAGTCAAGCCGAGGGTGCCGAAGGAGCTATCGGAGCTCCAGCCCAACCCCAAAGGAAGAAAAGGAAGATAGTCCCATTAGATCCCGACGTGATTCCCGAACGAACAGGAAAGGATCCATGCCCGTACTGGAAATCCTTCGAGAGCGAAGAGGGCATGAGGTCCTTCCGAAGGGATTACAAAATCCCGAACGATGTCGTCGTCACACCAGTCCCTGGCCCTCGGATTAGATTCAGCGACGAACACATCACGGTTCCACTGATGGCCATTACCGAAGGTGGCCTGAGGTTCCCGATGCACAGAGTCCTCAGGGAGGTCCTCTCTCTCTTCTCGCTCACGCCTTGCCAGCTGAGCGTCAATTCTTATAGAATCATCCACTCCATAATAAAGCTCGCCGAGCTAAAGATGTACCCACTGGAAGCCCATCACATTTTTGAGACCTATACGATGTCTCGGAACGTGAGGTACTCAAGATACTATCTGTGTTCCCGAAGGAACATGGCCAAAATTATTCCTGAAGGGATGTATGACTCCGAGAAATGGGCCTCGGACTACGTCGAGGTTCGGGGAAATTATCAGTTTCCCTTGCTGGAGTACGGGCAATTCGAGGTTGCCACACGCAGGGGCGAACCTCGTAAGAGATTTTTACTTCTCTCCTTAAGTTGTTTCGTCCATTTTGGTCCACATTTCTGTTCTTCGGACTGATGTTTTGTTTTCTGTTTTGTTCGACAGTTACGACAAGGGTGAACAAGGCGTTGTCCAGAGCTGCCAGAAATTGCAAGCTTGCTGCCACCCTTCTCACCATCCCTTGGGAAGAGAGGGACGCTCCCACCATTCTCCAGTACAAAGCGGCGTACGGTGGTAGGATCCGAAGAAAGGAAGCTGACAAGGGAGAGGAAGCACCTACAGAGCTTCCCGAAGAGCTACTTCCGAGCGAGGACAGACCTCTCAGAGGACTCATCCGAGAACCGGCCGAAGACTCGACCCCCGAAGAAGCAGAGAACATGCCTCCAAGGAGCATGAAAGATTTGCTTCAGAAGAAGCTTGAGGCTGCCGAGAAAGGCAAGGCCGCGGGCCTTTCAAAGAAAGCCGGGGCGGCAGAGGCCACGAGCTCGGCACCGAGCAAAAAGGTGCCTCCCCCCTCAACTCAGAAACGTGCAACTCCTCCTGCTCCTCTTTCACCGAAGGAAGCCCCAGCAGGAAAAAAACAAAAAACGGTGCAGGCGGGTACCGAAGGCGGTGCAGCTGTGGCGGCCAAGGGGAAGGGCACGATTGGAGACACTGTCCCATGGGCGCCGAGCTTTGTCACTCCGGACAAGAAGCAGGTGCTGCAGTCCGACAGCCTTCGGGAGGACCCCTCCCTTGCTCTGACACTACTGTCGGGGGTGGGCCTGCCGAGGGACATCCAATCTCCCCCCTCGCTCAAAGCTGCACTCACCGAGTATTACTACCATGCTGCGAGGGTAAGTTTCGTCGGTTCTGGTCGCTTCCTTCTCTTTTTATTCCTTGTCTCCTTATCTACTACATTGCTCGTCCTTCAGGCCTCCCAGTCCATTATGAGCGTCAACCTTCATCTCTCGGAGCACGAGAAAAAGAAGAAGTTGCTACTGCAGTCTCTACAAGTGAATAAAGACGCAGCTGATGAATACAAGAGAAGCTGGGAGGAGTCCGAGGCAGCACGCAAAGCACTCGAGGCGCAAGTGTTCAACCTCAACGACTTGGTAAAAGGCTTGCAGGAAGCTGCCGAAAAAACCAGGTTGGAGGGGAAGGACGAAGGGTTGGCCGAGGGAAGAGCTCTTGGCCGAGAGGAGATGAAGGTGGAGCTGGAGAAGGAATTCAGCAAGGGTTACGACAAGGGATACTTCGAGGCCGAGGAAACAGCCGCAGAGGAACTCGCCGAGGCCCAGGCTGAGATGCTCGAAGACCAGCATAAAGCAAGTTTCATGCTGGGCTACAACACGGGCTTTGATGACGCCGGCGTGGAGGCTGACGACGAGCGGAGAATGCTGGTTGAAGTTCCCCCTCGTCGTCTTGCCGAAGCGCCACAGGCCGAGGAGGCACAACAACAGCCCGAGGCGGAGGAGCAGCCTGCCCCTGTCGTCACACCCGTAGATGCTACCGAAGTTGACACCACTCCAGCTCCTCCGACAGATGACCCTACTCTGCCTCTCTTCCCCACTCCAGCCCCTTGAGTTGGGCGAGTTGCTCTTTTGGTGGTGGTGTTTTTTTTTTTTTTTTTTTTTTTGTTAGTTTGAACAGACTTTCGCCAGTTGGCATGTAAGACGGTCGTTGTAAGGTGTTTTGGGAATGTGAAGAAATTGTCGCAAGTATTTTTGTTCGGTTGTTGAGATACAAGCAAATTTCACAAGTATTGTCATTCGGAGTTGTTGTTCCTTTATGAATTAACCGTGATGTTCGGATAAGTACATATCTGTAGTGCAAACGTTATGGGTCATGCTTCATCATGTTTTTGTTCGGATATCTTAGTCGATCTTCCCATAATAGCCCCCTATCTGCTAGGATTGCCGAAGGACATAGGCGGGAATTCAAGCAGATAGTAAATGAACAAGCATCCGAGGGCACACAGAGGAAGATTTCCACCGTGCGAACGAAAGGATGTGGGCGACGCAAGAGACGCCCAAACGAATGCACCGAGGGCGAAGGACAGATCGCTCGGATGAATGGGCCGAGGGCTATGTGAATATGACCCATACGAACACGATGTGGAGCCCAACGGCTTAAAAGTGGGCTAGGTGAGATACCCAATACTTACAAAAAGAAAACACAGAAAACAAACAAGATAAAAAAAAAAAGCTTCTATTAATAATGGCCCAAAGGCTTACAAGGTCGAACAGAAATAACAATTGAAGAAAAGTAAAAATATGAAACAACAGCTAGCCATGGAACTTCCGAAGCTTTTGAGCATTCCAAGGGTTAGGTATAGGAGTACCATCCATCTCAGCTAGCTTGTAAACCCCATGGCCGATCTTCTCGATCACTCGGTAGGGACCCTCGTATGGATCCTTGAGTTTTGTCAGCTTTTTGGCTTCCACAACCATCCGAAGAACGAGATCCCCGACATTGAATGGCCGTGACCGAACGTTCTTGTTGTAGCTTCGAGCAACTTCCTGCTGATACGCGGCGTGCCGAAGGTTAGCATTATCGCGAAGTTCTTCGGCAAAATCTAATTCTGAACCCACGAGAGCATTGTTATCCACTGGGTTGAAATTTTCCGTCCGGGCTGTGGGAATCAACGTGGATAAGGGGAGGACAGCCTCCATGCCGTAGGCCATTGAAAACGGGGTACGTCCCGTTGAACGCCGAGGCGTAGTACGATAGGCCCACAAGACATGAGGGAGTTCCTCAACCCACAATCCGAGCTTCTTGTCCAAACGACGCTTTAGCCCCCGAGTGATGGTTTTATTGGATGCTTCGGCTTGACCATTGCCCTGCGGATATGCGACCGAAGAATTCTGGATCGTGATCTTTCGTCGTTTGTAGAACGCTTTGAGGGCAGCAGCCACGAATTGTGAGCCGTTATCCGAAAGAAGGGCATAAGGAACACTGAACCTCGAGATGATGTGCTTCCATATGAACCGTTCCACGTCACCTGCAGTCGTCTTCACCATTGCCTTGGCCTCGACCCACTTAGTGAACAAATCCGTGGCAGTCAACAAATACTCAAAACCTCCAGGAGCCTTGGGCAACTTGCCCACAATGTCGAAAGCCCATACTGCAAAAGGCCAAGGACTTGTGATCATCTTTAGTGGAAATGCTGGTTGGTGAATGAGGGAAGCTTGCTTCTGACACCGAACGCAGCGCTTCACATAATCTTCGGACTGTTTCACCATCTTCGGCCACCAGTAGCCTTGGGTCAAAGCTCGCTGCGCCATACTTCGTCCTCCTGAATGAGCCCCGCAACTTCCCGAGTGTAACTCATCCAGGATGCCGTCCACTTGGGACTCGAACACCACTTTCAAATCTGGGCCCGTGAAAGTTCTTCGGTAGAGACTTCCATGGGGATCTATAAAGTAATTAGCTGCACGGCATCGTATCTTGTGGGCTTCCTTTTTGTCTGTAGGCAGCGTCTGATTCTGAAGATACAACACAATGGGGTCCAACTGACTGGTGCCGAACGATATGGCTGCAACCGGTGGGTCAGAGGGTTCGAAGCTCGGAGTGTTGACCTCGTCAAACACTATTGTGCGACTGCCCGAGGCTCGATACACCGAAGCGAGGCCTGCGAGGGCGTCAGCATGAGCATTATGCTCCCGAGCGATCCACTCAATTTCCACACGTCCGAATTGCTTCAGAAGGGCCAAAACGTGACTTACATAAGCGTTCATTCGTGCATCCTTAGCCTGATAATCATCGTTCAAGTGTCCCACAATCAGCCGAGAGTCGCAGAATACATGAACAGAATCCGCACCGAGCCGAAGGGCAACTTGTAACCCTGCAATTAAGGCTTCATACTCGGCTTCGTTGTTTGTTGCTCGGTAACCGATTGAGACAACATGCTCGTGCACGGTCCCCTCGGGCGATACAAGAACTACTCCAGCCCCAGCCCCATGGATGTTTGACGCTCCATCCACAGTCATCCGCCAAGCATCGCCAGAAAATAAGCTCCATTCATGAGCAGGGCGCTTTTGGCCGAGCGTGAATCTTGTGCGTCGTGCGTCGGTTGGCTGTTGGATCCATTCCATGTGGGACTCGGCCGCAGCTATCCGAGCTTCGGTCTCCGCTAGAGTCAAGGCGTTAGCTTCATCTTGCAAGCCCGGAGTAAGCTCGGCGAAGAAATCAGCTAACGCTTGGCCCTTGATCGCCGTCCGAGGTTCGAACTGGATGTCATAATTAGCCAAGTCTTGAGAGAACTTCAAGATCCGACTCGAGGAATCCGTCTTCCGAAGCACAGCCTTGAGAGGAAACTCAGTAAGGACCACGATCCTATGGCATTGGAAGTAAGGCAAAAGGCTCGTTTTAGATGAAACGAGGGCCAATGCCAACTTCTCCATAGGCAGATACCTAGTCTGAGAATCCGTCATCGTCTTGCTTGAATAAAAAATTGGCTGATGCTCTGTCCCTTCTTTCCGAACAAGCACTGAACTGGTGGCATGATCCGAGACGGCGAGGTAAAGATACAGATCTTCGTCAGGTTGCGGCTTGACGAGGAGAGGAGCGCAGGATAAGTAGTCCTTTAGTGATTGCAGAGCCTGCTCACACTCCTCGGTCCATACAAATCTTCGGCGGCTGGTTTTAATAGCTTGAAAGAACGGTCGACAGAGATCTCCCGAGCGTCGTATAAACCGATTCAACGCTGCAACCATTCCGGTGAGACGTTGCACTTCCCTGATAGTTGTTGGGGCTCGGAGGTTTTGCACAGCTGTGAGTTGCGTCGGATCAGCTTCAATGCCTCGGCGACTGACAATGTAACCAAGGAATTTTCCAGAGCTGACGCCGAACGCACACTTCTCAGCATTGAGCCGCAGCTTTCGTTTCTTCAGGACGGAGAAAACCTCCCCAAGGTCCCGAAGATGATCCCGAGCGAATTTGCTCTTGCATACTAAGTCATCGATATAGGCCTCCAGAATTCGTCCGAGCATCCCAGGGAACATGGACGTTATCGTTCGTTGAAAGGTAGCCCCGGCGTTCTTCAAACCGAACGGAACAACGTTGTAACAATAGACGCCCCGAGGCGAGATGAAGGCTGTCTTTTCCTGATCGTCTTTTGCGAGGGCGATCTGATGGTATCCTCGGTAGGCGTCCATGAAACTTAACCGTTCACATCCCGCAGTTGCGTCCACCATTTGTTCGATCCGAGGGAGTGGAAATCTATCCATTGGACAAGCATCATTGAGGTTCGTGTAGTCCACACAAACCCTCAGCTTTCCATTTTTCTTCGGGACCACAACAGGATTAGCCAACCAAGTGGGGTAAAGTATTTCTCGTATCGCCCCTACCTCCAATAATTGATCCACCTCTGCCATCACAGCATCAACATGAAGAGCCGAGGAACGCCGAAGCTTCTGCACCACAGGCTTTCTGTTCGGGTCGACGTTCAGAGAATGGGTCGCAAATGAGGGATCTACGCCTGGCATCTCCTGCGGGGTCCAAGCAAATACCTCAATGTGTCGCATGAGGAAGTCGAACATCTCATTCCGCTCATCCTCGGTCAGAGAACTGCCGACGAGAAAGTACCGGGTGCCATCTTCCGAGATAGGCATGCAAATAAGTTCCTCGGTTGACCTTTGCTCGGCCGGAAGTCCAACATCTTCAAGCACATCGATTTCCCCACTATCCACACACTGCACTTCCAAGCAGCTTTGCTTCGTCGTGACTGTGCTGATATAGCATTTCTTGGACTGCACCTGATCCCCTCGGAGGCTTTCTTGTCTGCCGTTCCACCCGATGAATTTTACGACTTGATGGTAGGTTGAAGCCACAGCTTGCATCCCGTGGAGCCAGGCTCGACCGAGGATGACGTTATAGGGGCTAGGAGAGCTAACCACTATGAATTCGACGTCAATCACTCGGGAACCGGCTCTCACAAGGAGGTTGATCATTCCGAGTGGCCAAACCGGGGCGCCCGTAAAGCCGACGAGCGGCGCTGTTGCTGTCCGAAGCTGATTCGGGGACAGGCCGAGACTTTTGAAAGTAGAATAAAACATCACATCCGCCGAGCTTCCCTGATCTACCAACACCCTTTGAACGGTGGATTTGTCAATGATTACCGTAACGACAAGGGCATCGGTATGTGGGATCTGAACTCCCTTCAAATCTTCGGAATTAAAAGTAATTGGGCCGTCACGGTTCGGATCTTCAAATTTCCTCTTGGCCGAAGTTCCAATGTTGCAAATTGACAAGGCGGCGACGGCTGTATTGATCTCCGTCTGTAGCTCGGATACACGTTCCGCCGAAGCCACCCCCTGAATTACACTAACGTTACCTCCGAGCAATGTAGGCGGGGGTGGAAGTGGACTTTTCCGAGTGTCGATCCAGGGGTTGAGATGTCCAGCCGCGGCCAACTCCTCCAAGTACCTTTTAAATGGCTGGCACTTGGTCGTGTAATGCCCTCGCTCCTTGTGGTATGAGCACATCCCAGGTCCCTGGCCAGCCGTGCCGAGGAGTCCCGTCGGCCAAGAGAAGAATGGGAGCGTTCCGATGATAGAGAGAAGCTTGTAGATGGGCTCCGTGAATGTTGTTTGCTCGGCAACGTATTCATCTGGCCGTGGTTCCCGTTTCTGCTGCACCACGTGCTGCTGGTGTTGCGGGGGTCGATTTTGGTTGTTCGGCTGATTAACCTTCGGCGTCTGTCCGACGTTGGCCACTTGCTTTCGAGCCGCAGGTTGAGCCTTAACCGTTTCCGTGACCTTCGGAATATGACGCTCGGCCATTGCCTCCTCATGAACGCAGTCCTTCTCAATAATGGTCATCAGTTCCCCCATGCTCTTGGGTGGGTTTCTCGAGAGATCCCGAAACATGGCTGAATTTGGATCCAGGCCGTTCATAAACGATTCTGCAGCCACGCCCTGATCACAGTCAGAAATAAGATTGTATACCTCCCAATATCGCTCGGTATAAAGCCGAAGAGTTTCTCCCGGGGTCCTTCGCATGTTCACCAGCATGGAGAGAGTCTTCGGTTGAATGTTGCTGGTTACGAATCTCTTCGTGAATTCCAACTCAAGCTCGTTGAAACAGGTGATGGACTTCGGTTTCAACTGATTGTACCAGAGCATGATTGGCTCACTTAACGAAAGGGGGAAGATTTTGCACATAAGTGCGTCAGAGAAGTTATGGAGGCTCATCATTTGGCGAAAGCGGCAGACGAATGCCACTGCGTCCTCTTTGGCTTCGTATCGCTTGAGCTTCGGCATGACGAACCGCTCCGGTGGTCGCTCTTGCTGTATAGCGTCTACAAAGGGGGACGCTTTCGCCTTCCCGAGCTTCGAATTGTCTTCCGGTACGGGGCTCGGTTGGGCTACTGTAAGCGGCAAGTTTCAACGAGGCTCGGGCGTCCTCCGTCGTTCATGATGGTGCCGCCGAGGATGTTCGGCCCTGTACCCTCGGCGTTCCTCCCGTTCCCTTATCTGCTCAACGGCCCGCTTGGACCCTTCTGGCCGAGCTTGTGGAGGTTCCCGAGGACCGGCCACCGGTTGGTACAACCGTTGGAAGTCCAGTGAATTGGTCGTAAAGGGTGATGGTGTTAGCCCTCTCCGAACGTCCTTCCTGATTTGGAACCGTCAGATGACTTCGCGTCCCTTCCGTTAGCTTTCTGTCATGGCGACACTCGGAATCTCGATATGGCGAGACGGATCGTTCGGGGAATTCATCATGGTAGCTTCGCCGAGGTGAATCATTCAGATCCATGGGCCGTTTTTCCTTTCTGACGTCCGAGTAATGTCTGGACGGGCGACGCCCTTGGCCCGACGCTTCCGCTCGGTGCGTTCCCGCCGTGGAGTGTGTCGCCGAAGATCGAGTGCTTTCCGTTCGGGCAAGGCTCTCCAGCCGTGGGCGGGAGCCCGTTTGTTGTGGCCGAGCGCTGGGTTCCAGACGCTCGAAGACGGTTCGTCTCTCGGGTACTGCTGGTTCCGTAGTTCGGTTGTGGTGGGACCTCCTGCTTCTTTTTCGGCGTCTCACCGGTTGACTAGGTCCAGCTTGATGGACAGCAACGGGGATGACAAGTTGGTTACCGTCCCGCTCTTCTAGACGTTGTTGTAGCATGGCTATGACCGTTGCTTGGCGTTTTTGCTCCGCCAGGGCAACATCCAGCTCTGTTGGTGGAAACGAAAGCCGTCGAGAGACCGACTGATGCTGGAGTGTTGTGTGTTCGTGTTCATGGTTGATGGATCCATACCCGGACAACCCCAAAGTGAAGTTCTCCGGGCCAGGAGGTGGGATGTGTTGAGCCATAAGAAGGTGAGGGTGTGGGCGAGATGGGGGTAGAAATCAGGTCCACGTTGCTAGGTTAAATCGTCCCCAGCAGAGTCGCCAATTGTGGGGGGCTGATTTCTTCTCCTCAATCTTGACCCTTCTGGACCGAGCGACGTGGCACCGGATGCCAGGTACCTGCAGAACCGGAGGGGGTTGTTCCTCCGGGAAGAAGCTCCGACGATCTAGTCAGAAAAGGAGCTGGGAAGAAGTTTAGTGAGAAAATATATACTAGGGGAAAAAAGAGTGTGTAGAGAACTGACCCTTTCCTTGGAGAAGATGTCCTCCTATTTATAGGCAAAGAAAGAAAGAGTGGAGCATGGGTTGTCCCTGCCACCCACGTGCTCACTGATGCTCGGATGACGTCACGAGTCAGGAGCATTAAATGAGCGCCGCTTGTGGGAAGAAGGGGAGCCGCCCAGTCAGAATAAAGGGGGGGTCACATCAATCAGAGACGTCCCATCGTTATCAGAGAGGCTCTCCCACGTTTCTTTGGAACCTTCCAGAAGGTTCTAGATCTGTGGCCTCCGAGCAAAGTCATCGTACCCGAAGGAACGAGGAGCAACAGGCAGCGCTCTTCACCGAACGAAAGAACTCTGTCAGCTATCATATCCGAACAAACGGGTATCTTCCTTCGGAACAAGATCGAAGCTCGGCTGGGTCCCTCCAGGCATTTTATCCTTCGGATAATGTGTACGACTGATGTATCTCGGCTCCTTGTGGAGCAGATGAACTGAGACGACTATTTGGTTAGGAACACCGTATCAAATCCCAAGTTTCGTGAACCTCCTGGACCTTCGGATATTTCGCCCCACTACACATGATATAGCATTAGCAGGATTTAAATCCCATTTCCCGTCAGCATATGTTAAAGTGTGCAGACCAAGTACGGAAAGTAATGAATCAACTGAGAATTGCACACAAATCATAATTTCAGCAAGTTCAGGGACACTATCAAGATTGAACTCCATTAACCCTTTTTTATTTTGTCTTTTGATAAGTAAAAATCCACTGATCCTCTTCTTCTTGCAATATCAGCCAATTCTGGGCTCACATTTCCACCTACAGTCATCAGTTGCCAAAGCTCAGTTGTTCTAGCCCCTAGTTGTCGCTTTCCTTGAGCAACCAAATCAGTAGAGTCCAGACGAAGGGAAAGATTAGCTCATGCTACTAGATAGCAGCAGTTGAGGAGTGTTCATACATAGAACTGGCCCGCCCACCCGCCCTGCCATCCCTGCATGGGGACCAGGGGCCTTGCGCCAAGAGAGGGCGAGATTTCATTGAGAAAAGATACAATCTACACCCGTATCGGTTGTGGAATTGGGTGATCCAACTATCATATTATAATTTGAAAGTTAAAGGAAGACTCAGATTTGCCCCAAAATTACCTTTCGCAGTTCTGCCAATTTCTCAGTGTGAAGGACCCAGTCTTCTGTACCAGTCCATTTAGTTATTATATCACTTAGATATGGATTGCAGAACTTGATCCATCTTCTTGGTGTGACCCCGTTTGTTTTGTTTTGAAATTTCTCAGGCCACAGCTGCCAAAAAATAGCACAAAAACTAGCAATATCAGAACTTCTGACTATAATGCAAAAAAGGAAGTTTGGTGTATATCCAGAAAAGGAAATACAGTAGGAAATATTCAATCCTATCGCATTATACCTTATAAAACTCATTGAACACATCCTCCTTTACAATTTCACTATGAATCTCAGCAACTCCATTTACGGCATGACCACCCACAACACAAAGATTAGCCATGTGGACCATCTTTGGAGGTTTTGGAATTGGTTCCATATCCACCTTTTTCTTTTTCTGCAAGCCTTCTTTTGGCTCATCTAGATCGGTAGGTACAAGTTCTTCATCAGAACTTTCAGGCTCTACGCTCAGATTAACAGCTGGAATTGGTTCCATATCCGCCTTTTTCTTTTTCTGCAAACCTTCTTTTGGCTCATCTAGATCAGTAGGTACAAGTTCTTCCTCAGAACTTTCAGGCTCTTCGCTCAAATTGACAGCTGGAATTGGTTCCATATCCACCTTTTTCTTTTTCTGCAAGCCTTCTTTTGGCTCATCTAGATCGGTAGGTACAAGTTCTTCATCAGAACTTTCAGGTTCTTCGCTCAGATTGACAGCAGGAATTTCTTTTGGTTTAACAAATAAATCCGCAATGGAAGCTGGTAAATCAACATTTTCTAGAATTCTCATTGCAGTCAATTTTTTCTCCAATAGGTCAGCGTTTGAAGTACCATACTCTGATATAATTTTCTGTATCAGCTGAAAAAAAAAAATAGCAGAAATTAGTAGTATTCAATAAGAGCTTCCAGTGGACTAAGATCCAAGTTCATTACCTCTTCATCAATCATTTGTATAATCTCAACATGTCGGGGTAGGAGTTTCTCCATAAGTTCTAAACTCCATTTCTCCAATGCCTCAGGTAAAACAGTATGATTTGTATACGCCACTGTTCTGGCAAGCATAATACAAAATGTGAGGCATTTCTATGTAACCATAACTAGCAAATACAGCAAAAAAGTTACGTATCATAATGAGTTAAACTTCAACAAATCATGTGGTGTTCACGTTCTGTTTTCTAGTGATGTTTTGAGAACTATACATGAAATGCAGAATGCAGAAAATAAACACTAGCCCCCAAATGACACTCAAACAGCAGAAAGAGTTCAGAAATTAACTTTGAACCCATAAGGACTGAGACAGTAAGATAAAATCGTATAAAGTTGATTTGAGAACACGCTGAACAATCACAACCTGATATAATACTATAATTAGCATCATTGATGGTATTTAACTGATGAATACCACCAATAATGCTACTTCTTTAACTAAGCTCAAGCTACTTCCATAATATTCTTATCATCCAGAGATTCTACACTACATATGACATAATTCCACATTATACAAAGAAAAAGGAAAAAAAAAGCAACACTTTCATGGGTGCAGATGGAACTGCAGGGATAGAAATACCTTTGGGTGATACCCCAAGCTTCCTTCCAGCTGATGCCCTCCAGATCCATCAATATTCTCATCAGCTCTGGAATGCAGAGTGTTGGGTGAGTATCATTCATTTGCACTGCTACCTTTTCAGGAAAGTCTTCCCAATTCACTTGCCCTCCAGATCTCCTCTTAAAACGTGCAATAATATCTTGCAGGGAAGCAGAGCATAACGTATATTGTTGTTTCAGACGAAGGATCTTTCCCTCCATTGATTCATCCCCAGGGTATAATACATAACAAATCTGAAAACACAATATCGTATCACCGGGAAATTCTTCATATAGTATCCAGTTAGAGTTTTCGGTCACAAATCAACAAATCAGCATGTGAAACATGAAATGAAAAGGTCACAACCACAGACATACATGGAACTATTAAGCCACCATTACACGCTCCAGGGAAAAAGTATATTTGTTCTTCACTTGATCTGATGTAGTATCTTTAACTGTAAATATGTATTGAAGACGACCTAATGTATATTTACAATGGTGCATTGGCATAGAAAGAGAGATAAAATCTTCAGTTTCAAAGGCCAACTTCCAAGGGGTTTCAAAGTATATGGGGTCCCAAATAACATCCTACCAATTATATGTGACAGTCAGTCTCCAGATAGTAGCACAAATGATGCAAAAGAATAATACATGTCCCCAATTGCTATCCAAACCTTTTCGGCATTAGCTTGGGCTTCACAAGCTTTGGTGTGCTCTCCAGAGTTGAAAGCATACAAATCAAAATCCTCCGACAGAACTTTAGTGGACCAAAGACGAAGGTTAATTGTGGTTCTAGTTTTATATCCTGGTATTGGGACATCATAAGCAACTGCCTTTATATCTTCTCCACCAATCCAGTATCTCTTTCCATCGGACCCTTCCACAACTTTGCCGTGAAATTTGACCGGATATGAGACATCATTTCTCACAATCTCCCAGGGACTACCCATCTACAAGGAGAAACTGAAGTTAACTGACACGCAAATCTTCGGCATAAAAGGATAAAACTTAGGCCTGAAGACATTGTACCTCAAGCCAATCTTCAGCAACTTCTTCCTGACCATCTTTTGTAATCCTCTGTTTAAATAATCCGTACTTGTATCTAAGTCCATAACCCCATGCTGGGTAATTTAATGTTGCCAACGAATCCAGAAAACAGGAAGCAAGCCGCCCAAGACCCCCATTTCCAAGTGCAGCATCGGACTCCTGTTGTGGATAACCAACAAGTTTAGCATAAGATCCAAGACACGAGAGCCTAATATCCTATTTAAGTGCACGGAAAAGAAAAGTTCTAAATTTAAGCAAAGTTCGTTGAGTCTAAAGACTACGAACAATAGACCTTCAACACAACTGTAGCAAAAATATGCAGTACGGATTTCGACTATTCTTCGCAATCATGACCAAATGTTCGCGCTCATGATTACTACCTTCCTATCTGTAATTTACAACAGAGAAGAATCAGAATTGTCTTCCTAAATTCCAACATAGGTATGTATAAATGTCGGGGGAAGAAAGTAGTGGTCCGGGGGGACACAACAAAGGTATGTATAAATGGCCAATGCCTATTATTTTATTCCAGGGAGATATGAAACTGTAAAAGCCCTGACATATTCAAAAAAAAAAAACTGTAAAAGCCCAAGCCGCAGAACAATGTCTAACAAAATGAAACTATCTCACGAGTCAAGACAGTCTGACCTGGCAAGCTACATTCTCTAGATTGTGCCCAAGCTTACTCAACGCTTCTCCATAAGCATCTGTCAGCTCCAAATTACCGATGGCATTTAACAATGCTCTTCCCTACAAACATATATCATATAGCAGTGTAAGTAGACTCCGGGAAAAAGGCACAATCAATATGAAACAGTAATTGACAACAATGTGATCGTTGTGCAATAGAGATGGATTGCGGAAGAGTCACTAGCAGTTTACAATCAGGAGGCTTAGGTCAAACCTGCAGAAATTCCATTGACAAATAATATGCCTGCTTTACGTTCATCTTTTCGTAGTAATCATATGTTGCGTTCCAATTAATGATAAGCGCATCACAAACACTTTGTGCAGTTGCAAAGAAAGCCTTGGGGAGCTCAAATCGCTCTGGAGAAAACAGTGGTGTGAACTCTGCATGGTATTTGATACTCGATGCAATGGACGCAGCATCAGGAGTGAAAGATCTCCTATCAATTGCAGCCCCTATATCACGTGGTAAAGGACTTGCAATTAAATTCACTATCAAGTCCAATGAATGGCATATTTGTAATTTTGTATTTTGGACTTGTATTTATTACATCGGAGATGGTTTACATAATGAAACAATCTACATCAAACACTTGAATTGTCAGAGGATTCTTCGTCTTCTTCTTCTTTTAAAAATGACAAACATAGATAAGAGAACCATAACAAGAAACTAAGGGGGCCTATCTCTAGCCTAGGCGGAATACAACCTGGATTAAAAACAAAATTCCTATCAAGGCTGTTGGTTGCAAGTCGGAGGATTCTTCACTATCCAATGAATGGCATTAATTGGGAATAAAATGCTAATCCTACCGAATTTGCTAATTTGAATCAGATGGCAGATCCCAGTTCCTTCTTGTTAAGATGGTAGTTTGAACTTTAAGTATAAAAGACTAAACTCATTTGCAGAAATAAACGTTTTCCAATCCTTACCTGTAATTAGTAATTATATCTCACAAAACAAGTTTTCCTTGCAGAATTTCACGTGACACTCCATTATTCAATTGTGTTTCAATCGTAGTCTGCTTGATTGTATTGATATGAATTAGATGGACCGAAGGACAATGATTTGGGACACATGATCTCATCAATCCCATTTGGTATTTCAAATGTAGCAAACTTCAACTGGATTTTCAAAAATCCCGCTCAGCTGCCAAGACCCAGACAATGACCTTTTTGTTGTCAAGACTGCTGAGAATTATATAAATTAGTTGCATTATTTTCTCCTTCAACACCAAATGAGACCCTCAGAGGCTCAGATGGGGATACTTGTCTCCATGCTTTCGCAGCCTGAAATTAAAGGAAGAAAGAACTCTATGGAATTAAAGCCCATTCAAATATGTTCTCTACTCTGCACGAACTATAATCTTCAACCTAATTCCTATCAGCATCGGAACTTGCATCGCATTGGAATTGTATTGCTCCGAATTTCTCCAAATTAACATTTTATGGTGACAACCAAGGACAGACCTAGTGGCTAATGAGCCTCGAAGACCGTCCTATCCAAGTTCAAAATTTTCTTTAGAATTGTAGTAGTTAGCTACTTATTACTCAAAAACGTCAAAATTATACGAAATCGTCTGCCCACTATGCTTTAAAAATATTTAATACCCGTACAGCCAAGACTTTTTATTTGGAAAAACTCAATATTGTCTTCCTATGATTGAAGGCATCTAGAAGGAAAAAATTTAATACTAGGTTCAATATAGTGTGATCGCGATACCTATTTTGGCACTCTTTATTTATAATATGCATAGGCAGAAATCAATACCACCTACTTCAGATCTATCACACCCCACACCCCCCCCCCCCCCCCCCCCCCCCCCCCCCCCCCCCCCCCCCCCACTTCAGATCTGTCCCCCTGATTTCTGTGAGTTCCGATGTCAAAGGAGCCGTATAGCAGTCCGCCTGTGTGCTCCTTTGTTCGATCTTCTTTACCGTGTGCTCTTCTTTTCGATCGTCTTGCAGTTCTATTAACGTTATCAGGCCGGCCCCGTTCTTGTCATTATAGGTGTCGCATAGGTTCGAGCCCTGGAAGGGGCGTAGTTTCTTGGGACAGAGATAGTCGTTGGTGGTGCTGTATGGTGGGGTGTGGTTGTTGTGGTGATTGTGGTTCCATTCTGTCGGCGTTTATGGGCGGTTGGATTAAGGTGTGATGATTTGCTGTAGGTTTTTTGTTTTGTTGATGTTTTTTCGGTTCTTTCTGTTTTCTCCCCCGTTGAGGGGGCTTTCCTAAACCCTACGTGGGTTTTTTTGCTGGTTGCTTGGCCATTGTTGCAGATCAGAGATGTTCTCTATCTGTTTTGCGCATTAGATTGTGTGAGGTCCTGAATGTTCTGCATGGTTTAGGCCTCCACTGTGGTTGCTATATTCCCTCTTTTGGGATGACTGCCCCGTTATTATTCCTTTGTTATCAATAAATTAATATCATCCTATCGATTGACCCCAAAAAAAAAAATTCGATACCACCTTTCATATGTGACTAAATAATTAATGTTCGCCCACCCGACAACTAATCTCAGTCGGCTCCTTCTATTGACAGCCCAGTAAGCTGAGAAAAAAGACAAAAAAAAAAACACAGAATCCAGCAACTTTTACACTTTTCAATACATTTTATACACTTTTCACACATTTCTATAGTTTTAGACCTTAATGACAGCCATCTCAGTAATATCAATAACTCAATTACAAAGACAGACGAGAGAAATCATGACACACAGTGTTGAGCACTACCAGTAACAGCGACACAAACCTTGATCATTGATTTGAAGCTTCGGCTCGCTCGAGACGCTCCTCACCGCAAAAGACCGTTTCACTTTCATCCTCTGAAAACTCGAGGCTGATCGGATGAATAAAATCTTGGAATCTCTACGCCTGGAGCTGAAATCGATAATAAACCTTGAGATTGAACTGCAATGGGAGAATACGGCCTCTGGACGAGTCGAAGTCGGAGTGAATGGTGAAGCCGCCATTTTTCTCTCTCTCTCTCTCTCTCTCTCTCTCTCTCTCTCTCTAAAAAGTTCCTTTTCTCTCACTCTGATGGTAATGTGGATACGGAGGAAGAGATGGAGTCTGTTGTCATCTTCGATGGTAAATATCAAATCACGAGATGGTTTTGGTGCCATAAAAACGGTCACGGGTTTTGATCGTCTGCGGTGAGCGGTCTTGCTATTGAATCCACCTGGGCAGATGGCCAGTCAAAGAGTCAGAGCAAATGACTTGAATGTACCGAAGTCCATGCGGAGGTGTTGACTTTAGGTTCCACTCTTCCAAAATCGGCTTTGTTTGGTTGGCAGTTTAGTTTAATTTAGTTTTGATAGTGGGTGAAGAGAGAAATAGGATAATAATTATTTTTTTATCAATTATTCATCTCGATGAGAGGCGTCTGAAAAATAAAAAATTATGATCAAAAATAAAAAGAATCACTAAAGATAAAAAAAAAATACCAAACAATTCCCCCTCTAATGGTTCGTTTTATATGAACTTGTTTGAATATTGGTCCACATTTTTATGGTTTTGTTTGGTTGGGAGTTTAGTTTTTTTTCTGATTCTTCTCGTTGAGACAAAGGATTAGTCCCAAAAATTACGAAAAAAAGTTCAAAAAAGTGTTACAAAAAGTAAAAAAATACCAAAATTATGACTAAAAATATAAAAAAATCACTAAAGACAAAAAATACCAAACAACTGCTTTTTTTCCTTTTTAAAGTGTCGACTTATATGAACTTTTTTTAATATTAGTTTGTATTTTTATATTTTCTGATTCTTTTCCTTGAGACAAATTATTAGTCCCAAAAATTACGACGAGAAACTGAACAAAAAATTATGAAAAATAATAAAATACTAAAAAAAATAAACAGAAAAGAGAAAGAATGGAGCCGTAACTTACCAGTAGTGATTTGTATGTAGACAAGCAAAACTCATAAGTAGATATTTAAGATAAACGACAAACTAAATAGAGAAAAATGAGTATGCTTGTATGCAATTCAAAGTGCCACTCCAATTCCCTTTGGACCGTCAATTTTCCAAATGGAAGCAATAATATGCAGGGTGAAAAATGTGCATATTTTAGAGGGCATTGAGGGAAAAGGTGAGATTTTTTATTTTTATTTTTTGAAAACCGAGATTTTTTTTTTAATTAGAAACGGTAGAATAGTACTAGTAGAATTACATCAAACGGGATATAAGCATACAATTAAAGAAAGTATAGCCTATTAAGAAAACAAATAACCTCGCAGACAATAAATAATTAATCTTTTGCTTTTGACAATGGGTGTCCCTCTATATCCCGTAAGCAAGTGTACAATGGTGGCCAACTATGCTAACTCCAGCCGATTAAACAAAGAGAGTGAGGGATCATATCCAGGATTTGACCATATTTGTAAAGGTAAAACTTGTATTAGTCTCGATTTATTCTGGAACTTCACAAAGCATTTTATGGATACACCAAAGTGTGTACACCAAGTTGTGTAGGACCCACCTTAAGTTCTCTACAAATTATACGAAAATTGATATTCGTGCTCTCTTTTTTTATGCAGACGTTCTATTTTATTTATGAAGTTACTAGAATTTCCCATTATACGAGCTGTTCAATTTGTTGCTAAGGTACTAATGTCAAAGAAGTGTCTGGTAAAAAATCAAGCTCCGCTATTTTAAAGCTGTAGAAAATTAGCATGGACACGTGGTACGCACGTGCTTAATATCAATCAGACTTTGGATCATTGACGAATTTTTATAATGCCTATAAAATTGGTAGAACATTAGTACTTTAAAATTTAGGCTTATCTATTTGTTTGGTCCTTATAAAATACACGAAGTTTCAATTTCGTCCTTATAAAATTTTACATGTCAATTTCGGCCTCTTACTTTATAACAAACCTCAATGTTATTCTTCCGTTAGCTTCACGACGAAAATTGCTTATGCGGCTAAAGGTTAATGTGAAAATGACTAAAAACACCCCCATGTATTTGAAAAAAGAAGGAAGATGAATTTACTATCTCTGCAAAAATCATAAAATTATGATTACGTCAAGAGCTAATCTATAAAATACAAATTTTAACCCCAATAATCTCCTTCTCCCCATATAATATTCATCCGCCACAATCACGGTAACCTTTGTCCGCCACAACTACCTCTCTAAAGCAATTACAATTTTACCAATCCAGGAAAAAATCACTAAAAGACAAAAAATACCAAACAATTGCTTTTTTCCTTCCTAAAGTGTCGATTTATATGAACTTTTTTAAAATATTGATCTGCATTTTTATTTTTTCTGATTCTTTTCGTCGAGACAAATAATTAGCCCCAAAAATTACGACGAGAAACTCAACAAAAAATTATGAAAAATAATAAAATACTAAAAAAAATAAACAAAAAAAAAGAAAAAGAAAGAATGGAGCCTTAACTTACCAGTAGTGATTTGTATGTAGACAAGTAAAACTCATAGATATTTAAGGTAAACGACAAACTAAATAGAGAAAAATGAGTATGCTTGTATTCAATTCAAAGTGCCACTCCAATTTGGACCGTAAATTTTCCACTTGGGAGCAATAATATGCAGGGCGAAAACTTCGCATATTTTAGAGGGCATTGAGGGAAAAAGTGAGACTTTTTTTTTTTTTTTGAAAACCGAGATTTTTTTAAATTAGAAACGGTAGAATAGTACAAGTAGAATTACATCAAACGGGATATAAGCGTACAATTACAGAAAGTATAACCTATTAAGAAAACAAATAACCTCGCATACAAGAAATAATTAATCTTTTGCTTTTGACAATCGGTGTCCCTCGATTTCCCGTAAGCAAGTGTACAACGGTAGCCAACTATGCTAACTCCAACCGATTAAAAAAAGAGTGAGGGATCATAATATCCAGGATTTGACCATATTGTAAAGGTAAAACTTGTATTAGTTCCGATTAATTGAATGGGTATATCAAAATGTGTACACCAAATTATGTAGGACCCACCTCAAGCTCTATACAAATTATACGAGCTGTTCAATTTGATACTAATGTCAAAGAAGTGTCTGGTAAACAATCTAGCTCCGATATTTTAGTACCGTATAAAATTAGCATGGGACACGTGCTACGCATGTGCTAAATATCAATCATTGTAATGCCTACAAAATTGGTAGAACATTATTTTAAAATTTACTGATTTGGACTACTAATTATTGTAGTATGTGTTTTCTTTTTCATCTCCATCGATCGGTCGCTCTATTAAGAGATCAAGAGGAAATTATCATTTTTTAAACAACTGTGCTATTCACATAAATAATTGCACACAGATTGCGCACAATTTTTTTTGTGTGGTGCCCATTTCGGGTCCCACACAATTTTGAACTGTTCTTTAAATGTGAAGCATTTTTTTAAAGGTTTCCATGAAAAATCAGCTTAATCCAATACTTATAGGTGCTAGATCCAATCATCTAACTTTTCATTCGAAATTCAGGATAATGAAAAATAAGATGATTGGATCAAGCACCTATAGGTATTGGATTGAACTGAACAGGAGCTCTTAAAAAATATCTTATATTTAATGAACAGATCAGATTATTTGTGCGGGACCCGGAGTGAGCCTCACACCAAAATCTGTGTCAACAGACTTAGGGGGTGTTTTCGGTAGTGAAAATTTTGTAGATTTTTATTTGTGGTTGAGAAGTTGTTACGTGTTTCCAATAGTGAATAAATTGTTAAAAAACGTTAAGTTATTTCTGATAGTGAATAAGTTGATAAGTTTGTGATTAGAATTACAGTAGCAAAAAAAGTTTTTGTTGACAACTTTTTTGTTAGTAAAAACAAGATGGTAAAATGTTGAAACTTTTTTTGTTAGTGAAAACGAGATGGTAAAATGCGTTAAGTTTTTAGTATTTTTTGTTAGTGGAAACGGAATTAAAGACCTCCCTTACATCACATGCAATCACCGAGGCAAGATCCTCTATGGCGAGAAGTTTTTCAGCTGTTGAATTTAAAACATAAAAAAAATAATAATAATTACACAATCCAACGACCGAAAAATCCCTTGGCACAAAAGCACAGAAATTTTCGAAACATAAGAAATCATACCCTGCAACCACCCCCAACATTGCCAATAACACCATAGCCATTCCTTCCAAATGAATACCGTCAATAATATGTATCATATTTCATAGCAAAACAATTAGTACTATTCTCACTCTCCATCGTCGGTTGCCTCCATGATCACATTTTTACTTTTTTTCCCCATCAAATTAGCTCACATATAGTAATATTTTAAATTCAATTTGCGCTGTCCAATTTCATCCATCGGTTGGCTTTACTACACTTCCTATTTTTCATTTCCTTATAAACCTGTCATATACTTTAGTCAATAGATTTTCTTCAATGTCGATCACCTTCATTAAAGCTAACAGGATTACTATACTTTTTCAAGTTCATTCGATTAAATGAAAAGTATTTTGGATTCTGGTATTGTTTTATTAAACCTGTCATTACTTTTTTTATATCGTAGTTCTCATGGACCTCTATTCTTTAAATGCTAATTATATCTTGCGGTCGTGTTCTCTGATATGTAAGTACGTACAACATTATTCATTATTGTGGATCCCACAAGTACAACTTCATGTGAGGCAATCAAAATTAATTTAACTAACAATTAACTAAATTAACTACATCTTTAATTCACAAATAAAGATGTAGCATGTAATGTTGCATTATTTATTGTCTTGGGTTCCACGAAACCAGCTTTATTAATGCTATAATATGTTTTGAATATTTATTTGTACTTATGTGGTCAAAATTTAACTTTTTTTTTCTTCTCATCGAGACAAATGATTAGTCCCAACTATCACGACGAAAAACTTAACAATAAATAAATAAATTTTAACAAAAAAGGCCAGAAGAATGGAGCCTTAACTTACCGGTAGCGATTTGTATGTAGACAAGCAAAACTCACGTACAAGATATTTAAGGTAAACGACAAACTAAATAGAGAAAAATGAGTGTGCTTGTATTTATTCAACTCAGAATGAAGTGCCACTCCATTCCCTTTGGACCGTCAATTTTCCAATTGGGAGTAATAATACGCAGGGTGAAAAATGTGCATATTTTAAAGGGCATTGAGGGAAAAAGTGAGATTTTTTATTTTTATTTTTTGAAAACCCAGAAATTTTTTTTAAATTAGAAACGGTAGAATAGTACAAGTATAATTACATCAAACGGGATATAAGCATACAATTATAGAAAGTATAGGATGGCCGTTCACGCTAGTGATAATTTATGCAACACAGCTTTTTGGTTTTGTCCTTATTCAATTTTTTTTTTTTTTTTTTTTTGCGTTTGTTAGTTTTACGCCAATTTTTTGGAAAATATGTGTAAGTAAGGTCGAGAGAAATTGGAAAAGTAAAAAAATTGACTTTCACACAAGTATTTTGGGAAATATCCAAGAAAAAATCCAAAAACTAACTTTTTGAGCTTTTCTTTGGATATTTTTCAAAATACTTGTATAAAAGACATAATATTTTTTATTTTTTCGATTCCTCTCATCCTTACTCACCTATATTTCCCAACAATTGGCATAAAACTGACAAATGCCTTGAACAAATTTGAACAAAAAAATTATTGTGCATAAGTTAATCACTAACGTAAACACCCTCGAAAACAAATAACCTGGCAGACAAGCAACAATTAATCTTTTGCTTTTGACAAAGGGTGTCCCTCAATCTTCCATAAGCAAGTGTACAATGGTGACAAACTATGCTAACTCCAACCAATTAAAAAAAAAGTATTAGTTCCAATTTATTGAAGCATTTTATGGGTATATGAAAATGTGTATACCAAGTTGTGTAGGACCCACCTCAAGTTCTATACAAATTGTACCGGCAGCGTTTGATTTTGCCATTTTGCTAGGACTAGATTCGCTCGTCATGGAGGGGGATTCACAATAGTTGGTGAGGTGTATCCGAGGTGAGATAGCGTGTCCCACTGAAGTGGAGGAGGTGGTGGAAGATGTCAAAAGATCTAGAAATTTGGTTCGGGAGTGTGAGGTTGTGTTTGTTCGAACAAAAATGATACTCACACAACAATCCAAACACAACAACTTACACAACTTCTCACATGCATGTGGGCTCCACACACACTACTATGTGTGAGCCCCACATGTATGTGAGAGATTGTGCAAGTTGTTGTGTTTGGATCGTTGTGTGAGTAGTATTATCCTTTTTCGAAAAATGGTTTGTGAGATTCTAGTGTTAGAACTTGGGAAGTTAGACCTCCTGATTGGTCGTTATCTCCTTTGAAAAAAGATAACCGACTTATTTCTTGTTTTTGAGTTCTCTAAGTTATAAAAAAAGTTTTCTATAATTTTTGGTTTAAAAAAAAAAATCTAGCTCCGCTATTTTAGTACTGCAGAAAATTAGCGTGGGACACGTGCTGCGCAAGTGCCAAATATAAATCAGAATTTGGATCATTGACGAATTATTATAATGACCACAAAAGAACATTACTTTAAAAAAAATTAACTGATTTGGACTACTAATTATTGTATATGTGTTTTCTTTTTCATCTCCATCGATCGGTCGCTATATTAAGAGATCAAGAGAAAAAGATACTCCCTCTGTCCCAAAAAGAACGATAATTTTTGAAACTCGTGTCATTTTTCATCGCTTATATCTTTCAATTTATAATGTTTTTCATGAGTTTGAAAATTTTGTATAATAAAACTAATTAAGAACTACTATCAAACAAGATACATATTGCATATGTTTTGAGATCCATATTGAAAGATATAATAAATTGAAATTGACACGGATATCAAAATTTAACATCCAATTTGGGACGGAGGGAGTAATTTTTTAAGTACCTCTCGTACATTACGTGCAATCACTGAGGCAAGATCTTCTGTGCCGAAAACTCATGTGCTTGCTGGAAAACCCCTATGCAAAGTCGACACAGAAACACATGAATTTTTGGGACGGAAGAGATCAAACCCGGCAACCACCACCAACATTGCCAATAACTTCACAGCCACTCCTTCCAAATGAACTAGAGTTCAACCCGTTCTATGCACGGACAAAATTAACCCGTTTTAGCATTGTGCACGTTCGATGCACGGGACAATTGATAAAAGTAGGCTCGAACTGGCACAATACTAGAACGGGTTAGTTTTGCCCGTGCATAAAACGGGTTGAATGCTAGTTCATTTTGGAAGGAATGGCTATGAAGTTATTGGCAATGTTGGTGGTGGTTGCCGGGTTTGATCTCTTTTAGTGCATGCTAGTGCCCAAAGACGTTGATCAAACAATCAGCACACATGCAATTCAACACTGTAATCGTGAACAAAGTATCATCCTATTCATGTGACACCGAGGGATCATTCAAAATTTCAAAATAGCGCACACACAAGGTGTTTGGTCTAAAAAAAAAAATCAAAAGTGAGCGTCAGCTTTGAGAGCGGAGAGCTAAAAGATGTGTGTGTGTGTGTGTGTGAGAGAGAGAGAGAGAGAGAGAGAGGAGGAGGAGGAGGAGGAGGAGAGAGTAAGATATGAATTTTGAACGTTAAGATCTAATTAGTGGTAATTGTGTAATTACCATTGTTTGATAGAGAGAGAAAGAGGGAGAGCCGTAAGATTTATAGAGAAAATCAATGGTTATGATTTATAGAGAGATAAGATTCAAAAACCGTTCTTTCTTATCATGTAGATAACATTATTCTTTATTGTGGATCCCACAAGTGTCACTTCATGTGAAGTGATCAAAATTCAACTAACAATTAACTAAATTTAATTTTTTTTAAATACACAAATAAAGATGTATGTAATATTGCATTATTCATTGTCTTGGGTCCATGAAACCAACTTCATCAATTAATACGTTTTAAATATTATTTTGCATTTATGTGGTCGAAATTCAACTAACACTTAACCCAATTTTACCTTTTTGAAGTTCATAAATGACCTAGTACTTCAAATACGTGTTGCAAGAATATCACTTGTGATCGTACTTTGTCCCAACCTTGATGATGCCTTGTCCCAACCTTTTACAAAGACAAAAAATAGCTGCGAAGAACAATGTTACGGTGACAAATTTAAACACACGTATTGAATGACTCTGAATATATTTGTATCCAGACATTTGTTTCCCAATTACGAACACAAATTTGCAACATAGTCGATGCGCATGGACTCCACAAGATGCACCATTTCATATCGGATGGCTTCAAACACATCTCTGTTCCAATCATTTTCCAGCAGCAAATTTTACCTCTATGATCATGCAGTCACCAAGGACAACTTGGTGCAACTTTCCTTCCTCACCAAAGGGCCAAAGGCATCCTAGGGCTGCAAACGAGTCAAGTTTATAGGGCTGCAAACGAGCCAACTAACGTGAATGAAGATTGCTTGGGCTCAAGCTAGCTCGTACTGTATTTGTGGAACCTTGTCTAAACTCGATTTTCCATCAATGGTCCTAGCTGGAACTTGAGTTCAAGTTCAAAAAATAAAAATAAAAATCTCATATTGCCAATCTCTTCCATTTCCCTTACTGATTTCAGAAACAAAATAGCATTTACAGCCCACTATTTCCTCCTTTCCATCCACCTCAGGTTCTCAATCATCTCATTAACAGGAGAAAGAGAGGAAACAATGCCATGCGCGAACATTTTGTAGCAAATTAAATAAGATGAAGAACAAATCAGGTTCTATTACAAAACAGGTAACAGACAGCAACCAGTATCTCTGAATGCATTGTAAGGAGAGAGGAAAAAAAAAAGGATATATGGAAGTACCAATAAATCTCCAACAGGGAAAAGGAGAACCTGGGGCGAAAAAAAAATACTAGTATAGAATCGTACTGCTTGAATTGAGACTATAGTTATTGATTTGACACAAACCCATTTGATCAGAGAGCGTATTTTCCTCTAGGCCACAGCTGGCATGTCCTTGAGCCAAGCATCCAAAGGCTTACCGATAGCGTACACGATGAACCCGATTTCTCTCAGCTTCTCCGCATTCATGATGTTCCTCCCATCGAAAACAAAAGCAGGTTTCTGCATGTTATCGTAGATCTTCTGATAATCGAGAGTCTTGAACTCGTCCCACTCTGTGAGAATGCAAATTCCATGAGCATCCTTTGTCGCCTCATAGGCGTCCCAAACCACGCTGACTTGCTTCACGGTGGTGGGGCTCATAGGCTGAAGGTGAAGAGGGTGGTCCCAGTCGAACTTGTTCATTGTGAGATCCCTCTGGATTTGATCCTCTGTGACTTGAGGATCATATATGCTCAGTCGGGCCTTGTCACCCAATAGCCCCTTGCACACATCAATGGCAGGTGTCTCTCTGGTGTCACCTGTATCCTTCTTGAATGCGAAACCCATAATGGCAATTTTCTTGTTTGAGACAGTGTTGAACATAGAGGAAACAACACGGTTCACAAAGCGGCTTTTCTGATAGTCGTTGATCTTGATCACTTGTTTCCAATATTCCGCGACTTCTGGAAGGCCGTTGCACTCGCAAATATAAACAAGGTTCAAGATATCCTTTTGGAAGCAAGAGCCACCGAAACCGACACTAGAATTCAAGAACTTGGGCCCGATCCTAGTGTCCTTACCCACAGCATATGACACCTCTGTCACATCTGCTCCGGTTGCCTCACAAAGAGCTGACATGGCATTAACAGATGAGATCCTCTGGGCCAAGAAAGCATTGGCAGCGAGCTTAGATAGCTCTGCAGACCATAGATTGGTGCAGATGATGCGGTCCTCTGGGACCCAGTGAGCATAAACAGCCTTCAATGCTTGGATTGCCTTTTGGCCATCTGGGGTTTCCCTTCCTCCAATGAGAACACGGTCAGGTCCAAAAAGATCTTCAATTGCAGTACCCTCAGCAAGGAACTCTGGGTTTGAGAGGATCTGAAACTTAATTCCCTTGCTGTTGTGGGTCAGAATTTTCTCTATTGCCTCAGCTGTTTTGACAGGGACTGTCGATTTCTCAACAACAATCTTATCGGATTTCGACACGTCAGCAATCATGCGAGCCGCGCTCTCCCAGTATGTGAGATCTGCAGCTTTGCCTGCTCCAAGGCCCCTGGTCTTGGTTGGCGTATTGACAGAAACGAATACTATGTCAGCTTCGCATACATGTTTCTCAACATTGGTGCTGAAGAAGAGGTTCTTCCCTCGACACTGCTTCACCACATCATCAAGACCTGGCTCATATATGGGGAGCTGATCACTGTTCCAGGCTGTGATCCGAGGCACAGAAATATCAACTACGGCCACTTCAATGTCTGGGCACTTGAGCGCTATGACTGCCATGGTAGGGCCCCCAACATAACCAGCTCCAATGCAGCAAATCTTCACCATTTTCCTTCTCTAGTATAGAAGCTGAACAAAGAAATTAAAACAAGTATAGTTCAAGCCCAACTACAGACAACATATAACAAATTCACTCCATGAGGACATAGTCAGATCACAAATCACGAGTTGGAGACAAACGACTAATCCATCTGTAAGAATATTTTTTTCTCGTTGACTTCTGAAATTACCTTCTTTTACTTACATATTTATCTCCACTATTTGTAGATAATAGTAGGGTCAATCCTAACGTCCTATAAATCACTAGCTCGTTCGTTGAGCATAGCAAAGCCTTTCCCCCATACAAATAATGTTTATGTAATCTGAAAGCCTGCTCATATTAATTACTAATATACTCATTGACGACTGACATACAAGGGCAGGGAATGAAATGGACAAAGGCATGAAATGCATTCACAAAATTTGTATATAACTTGATGATCACAATGAAACATGTACTTGTAAATTAGGATCCACTTCACATAAGAATAACGAAACACACAACAAAAATCGTGAGGCTTTTTGGGATAACTAACTATAGTCCTATTAGTTCCACTACAAAACCATACAGCTTCTGTTTTGAGTCCTAGCCAAGGTTTCAAGTATTGGCCGCTACAATATGTGACAGTTTTTGAGCATTCCGATGCTGTTACACCACGATATACATATACCGGTGAAATGGAAAAAATCACATGCATGTCGGCCAATTCCCATTACGCAGTGATCCTTTTCCGATTCACAGACAGGTTTATAGCCGTTACGGCCAAGTAAGCACTCAAATTTTTTTCCGGCAAAAATGATATTGCAAATTCATGACAGATATCTGTGACGTATCATCTGATACTTCCGATACCATTACACCGAAAACGCTACCATTACGTAGTGGTCCTTTTCCGATTCACCGACAGCTTCAGTCACAATACCGTTATTTAACACCTTGGTCCTAGTACTCTGATCGACACAAATTTTGGTGTAAAGATTTCACAATACCAGAATTGGTCCAAAAGACACAAACTTTCCCAGAACTCCCAACGAATTCTCTCATTCGATCAGATCTAACAAGGCAACGCTTAATTTTTTTGAACAAGCTAACAAGGCAACATTTGATCCAAGGCTCCTTTGTGATTGACGAACACTAACACTTTAATTGCGGCTAAAATCTTCAGGAAAACTACAGAATTGCAGATCAAGTAATGAACTACAGAAATGTCAACAGATCTGGAGATCCTAACTGAAAAAATAACACAAACACACACACACAAACGATCCGTCGTTTTCCCAATCGTACACAACTCCTCGAAACCTAAAAAAACCAATACGTCAATGTAAAAATCATCGAATCATAACCATCTCCGTAATTCACCAAATACATACTAATAACGTGTTTGAATCTTCGAATCGGAAGATACATAAACAAGTGCGTGCGTGTATAAGGATTGATGTCCGTAAACGATCATTACGATTCTGTGGAATAAATTGCAGATCGAAGTTGGAAATTGGAAAATGGAAACTTACCTCCTCCTTCGGAAGATCAAGAGAGAGAGAGAGAGAGAGAGAGAGAGAGAGTATGCTTATGAGCTCGTGTGTGAGAGAGAGGGGGGAGACCAACTAACTATGGAATAAAAAGGGGAGGAAACGTGTTTATATACCCGTTGGGCGTCCTAGATCTACCCCACGAAAGACGTTTTTACCCCAGGAGTTAGCTGGATGTGGAAAGCTCAACGCACCACCGGCACGTATAATTGGCGGGCCAACAGCAAGGGTAAATTGAGGAACAATAATTCTAATACCACACTCATTTACACACCCATTCATACACCCACACTCACAATAAAGGTGGGCCCCACATACATTGGGTGTGTAGTGTGTGCGGACTCCACCTTTATTGTGAGTGTGGGTGTGTAAATGGGTGTGATAGTAGAAGGACTCATTGAGGAAAACGTAAAAAATAGTGAAAATTTTAAGTGTAGAATTCGAGAAGTTTTTGGGCGTCGGGTCGGCACGTGGTACCCCGTCGACAATCTCAACTGTCCAAACATGTTTTAGACAATTCGATTTTTAGAAATAGAAAAGAGGAGAGAGAGTGGTCGAGTGAGAGAAGAAATAAAGGACATAAATCAGGAGAAAGAGTGCTCGAGTGAGGGAAGAGAAAGAGAACCAACGAATACCATCACGTAATATCCGCTCGACAATAAAAAAAAATTCTCGTGGAATTCTAGGCATGTGGCCTTGTTGAGGGCATATATTCTACGCGTTTTTAATGTTTGGGACGTATGCACGATCTCGGTCCCTTCGTTGACGGTGCCCAAACGTGACGATCGGAGAGTCGGACCGATGGGCGTGGTATCGTGGTTCACCCATTGTCTGAGGTACGAATCAACCAGGTTTGGCTTCACTTGTTTATTACTACTTCATCTTAATTTAATAATCTTTCGTTCTATTTTAATCGAATAAAAAATTATTTATATTTTAAATTGATAATAAATTTTATATCTAATATGAATCTTATTTGATAGATTTCGTTAAATTCTATAATACAATATTTTTAAAATCACATGAAATATTGTAAATTAAAAAATATAATCAATTGAAAAATAACACGAAATCTCAAAAAGGCTGTTAAATTGGGACGAAGGGAGTAGTATTTTTTTTCACATTAATTATTAGTTTCGAATCAATTTTTTTAAAGATTATTGGTTCGTTTCGATGATAGGACTCGAAAAAAAAATTGAATCAATACAAAAATAAGCAAAAAAATCTGTCTTACTTTGCTTAATCTTGTCTTCTTTTTTTAAAAAAAAATTTGAGTTTGGATCACAATTTTTACTTTTTCAATTCCTCTCGTCAAAACAAAGTCATAATACACAAAAATTCAAAGTGAAACAAACAAATGCACAAAAAAAAAAAGTTTAATAAAGACCAAAAAAACCCCTAAGTGGCTTATAAAGCCAAATGAGGCTGAAATATTGTGAAGAATTAATTCTCTTCTTTCTTTTTTAACTCAGGATTCTAGTCACCTTACGCTGACTTCGATCTTTCAATCAAATTCCACCATTTACTAGCGCGGAGCCAAATTAAAAACAGGCTAAAGTCCTATATAGACTTATTCCAAATGCTTCGTTGCGCTTGGAAGGTTTCAAACCTAGAAATTTAAAACGGAGTAAATCCTTAACTCCCGGTGAAAATCCCTCATGTGAACACGCAACCCCTTTTCATAAATGTGCGTTGTTCATTAGACTGTGGATGTCCAATCAATCCGGTTGTTGAATAGATGATTCATTGAGCGTTAGGATGATTAACGGCTCGAATTATCTGATATAGTGGATCCTATTTTGCATCACATGAGAGCTCATTGCATCAAATGATTTTTTTTTTAAATCTTTTTGTGTAAAATCTCATCAGAAAAGATGTAAAACCTCATCAGATGATCTCACCACTTCTTTAGTTTTCATTTTAATACAAAAATGCTTTTAGGTCAGCGGATTTTTAATTGCTGTTTTATGTCACATTAATGGTATAACAATCAAATGACACATCATGTATAACATCGAATGAGTCACATTAATTTCACATCTTTAGTTGGATGGTGGTGATTGATGGTATAACAAACAAAATGAATAAAAAAAATCGAATGAGTCACATCATGTTACGTATGTAGGAATATTAAATTAGTCCTAAAATACAGTTAAACAACCATAATATAAGATGTTTGGTAATGGGCCGGGCTATTCGCAGCCACGTATTTTCTCCCATAGCCCACTCTATTTCGGTAAGTGGTTGCTGAAAATCATAAATAACATTTCGGTAAATAGTTGTTAAAAGTAAGATTATATTTCGGTAACTACATGTCGAAAATATATTCAACTTTCGGTAGACAACTGCCAAACATGCATTTTCGGTAAATAGCTGTTGAAAAAAATATCATATTTCCGTAAGTTGATGTTGAAAATCTATCTTAATTTCGGTAACTAGCTGTCGAGTCTAATTGAAAATTTTTTAACGGGCTGTGGGAGAAAATACGTGGTTGCAAATAGCCCGGCCCTTGGTAATACAAACACAGAGTTGCTAATCTCAGAAAATTTAAGGGCAAATTTCACTCAGCCCCCCTGAGGTTTCTGACAATGACAGAAGGTACCTCTCAGTTTGCAAAAATAACAGAAACCTTCCCTATTTCACAGTCTGGGTTTCATTCCGTTAGTGAAATTGATGGAAAATGTACAAGAAATAAGGGAGGTTTCTGTCATTTTCAAAAATTGAGGGGAACTTTATGTCATTGTCAGATATCTCAGGGGGTCTGAGTGCAATTTGAACCCTAGACCTATAGGTTAATTTAGAATAAGTGAAACACTTCGACTAGATTGGAAATTCTTCTAAATCTAGTTATAGATTAGGAAATTGAATTCCTCCTTTAAAATTATGTCCATCCAAAATTTCAGTAGTATGATACCGTGTTAAATTCAAATTCAAATTAAGATCTACGAATGTAAGCGTAAGAGATCGTATGTTTTTCTAAATCGCAATAAGTAAGTCAAAGATGTATAAATGACCACAACCAAAAATTTAGACTTTTTCTTTAAGTGGTTACCCCTTCTTTTTTTTTTTTTTTTTGTTGTGTTGAAAATGCTTTTAGTAGTTACCTATAAGTGCTAGTCTTATCGTTTTTTATCTAATAATAACTTGGCATTTGGTCCTATGGACAATTTAATCCAGGGATCAATCTCATTGTTCATTGGCCAAAAATGCCATTAAAATTTAAGCAAAGTTTCGTATAAACTGACTTGCCATTGTAATTCACTTATTCATCTTCTTGGCCATATAGTGACTAATTATTAGTTGGCATTGATTAAAAACTTGCAATTACAACAAAGCTACTCTATGTGTGACCAGGCCATGTGCTATAAGTCAATGATAAGCATTTCATAAGAAAATATTAGTTGGAGATTACACTGGTAACATTTCTGTTGAGTACAGATGGAAACTTCAAAACAAAGAATGACTTGCTTGGTGCTCAAAAAGCTTGTTGAGTAAGATCCAAGCCATGTTTGAATAGACTGAAAAAAGGGCAATCAAAAAGATAGAGTACTGAAAAAAGGGCAATCAAAAAGGGCCTATGGAATGATTTCTTCATAAGTGAACCGGGGGCTGTTGTGAGCAAAACAAAGCAGCGTGCAACAGCTCGCAATTTTACCGTCCAAAACACTTTTGGACGGTCTGAATTTTAAAAGTATTCTTCCAAAAGTTCTTTTAAAATTCGGACCATGAATTATTGAAACGGATGGTGAGATGGGGAACAACAGGAGAGCGGCTAATGGTACAGCAAAAAGCTGTATAGCAGCGTGTACAGATGGGTTTTGCGCCCGTCTCGGGTTCCGCAAAGATGATCGGAGCCCGCTCTTTTTATTCAAAACATATTGTTTACGGTCCCGCTAAAAAATCATCTCAATCCGATATCGGTAAAGGCGTTTACAAATCATCCAACTTTGCTAAATTGTGAAGCAAAGTTGGATGATTTGTAAAAGCCTTTACCGATATCGGATTGAGATAATTTTTTTCAGGGGACCGTAAAAAATATGTTTTGAACAAAATGAGCGACTCCGATTATCTTTGTAAGACCCAAAACGGGCACAAAACACATCTGTCCACGCTGCTGTACCGCAATCTTTTCTGGAACAACAGCCCCTCGCTTCCCTTCAAAAGTATGCCCACAAGTTCAACAGCTGAAAAAGTAAAAGAGTACACAGTTTAGCACCTGTGAATAATTGACCTCATGAAATTAAAAATTGAACCTTTTTGAGAGGAAGGTTGAACGCAAAGATGCACATGCACTTGGCCCACTGCCTAGCAAAACAGGCGTTGATGTCCCCTACTACTTCTCCAGATGCAAGGGGAACCCTTTTGGGACCGGAGCAGCTACTGACCCTCAGCTTTTGTTTGCTTAGCTCGTCTTTGTTGTATATATATTTGTTGTTGTTTCCCTGTTTCGTTTCCCCTTTAAACTGTAAACTGTTATCATTTATGGATTATTCTAATCTCCGCCCAAAAGGCGTAGGATAATAGGTAAAATGTGAATTGATATCCGAGAAAAGTATATGGATATATGTGAAAGTGTATTAATATCTGTTAGATGTGCATTGACATCCAAACTTATTTAAAATTATTAGCATATTACCCTCCGTCTAGTGGTGGAGGTTAGCAAAACCGATCCTTTATTAATGCATTTCTATCATGTTTCAAAAAATATATATATTTTTGAGATGCTCACATATATAGAGCCAATCCCGAGTTCATATGTCACCACTGCGAAGACTTGTCCTCGACTTAATTACTTAACTCTTAACGAGGTTGTAACTACGGCTTTAAAATGACTTCTCGAACTCAACTCATTTTTGACTTGTTATAATAAAGTTTGATTGAGGATGAGCTCCTTAGATAAACAGACTAAAAATTCGAACATACTTTTGAAGCTAGCTTGTTAAGAGTTCAAATATAAATATTGGACAACTCTATACTCCTTAATTTTGGCAAGCTTAGCATGTGTGATTGACATGGTTTTTTTGTCTTGTGAGATCGTTTCGAGTCTTTCGATTGATAAACAAGTCAAGTTTGAATATTTAAAAAAAAAAAAAAAACGGTTAATTCTTTCAAAATCGAAACTAAACCATCCGATAAACATTTCTGTTAGTTTGGGCATTCGGTACTCATAAGGCTCGGATCGGGGCTGGTAATTTGGGCCTAGCTTCGGGTTCCCAACTCAAACCTCAATTTGCAGGCTTATCATTACTGTTTTTGTAATGGACTTCGCTTTCCTCCGGTCACCTCAAGTTGGGCCCTTTTGGGGCTCTTATTGAGCACGCAAAGATGATCGGAACCGTTCATCATTTAGATGATCATATATCAAGAGTATCAGTACGTGCAAAAACTAATGTCGGTCAAATATATGTAGCTATGATTTTGAGGTCCAATTATCTTAAGCCAAATGGAATAAATGGGTTCGAATTCGGTGTGTCGAAGTGACTTTTTTCAAGATAAATGGATCCCGAAATCTTACGTACCGATATTCGATCAACATAATTTTTCTTATGATCGATGTTCTTGACATGACTTATAAAGCGAACAGTTCTGCTCATTTTTCCGTGCTCGAGAAGAGCCCGGCCGAAAATGAGCCCAACTTGAGGGTGCAGTCCCCTGATGCAAAGTCCTTTGTAATTTATTTTGTTTCTCTTATACAAGCCTATCATCAATAACAAGTAAATATATTGGACAAAACAGATAATCAGATATGACCCCAAATAATTTGATAAATAACTCGTAGGGTTGAGAATGTCGATTGTGTATCATTTATGCGTTCATCGCAATGCATTATATATACCAATTAGGATCCAATGAGGGATCCCTTACTAGTCTACCGTGTGGACCTTCCCTTTTCCGATCGAATTACAATGATCCGAGCCACTCAATGTGTTCAGAGCGTGATTTTAAGGGTACCCGGGAGGAATCAGCAAAAAAAACGATCGGGAAGGGCTTGATCTGAGCAGTTTTTTGCTGAACCGTTCAATCAAAAACTGTTCAGATCAAGCCCTTCCCAATCATTTTTTTTGCTGATTTCTCGCGAGTACCCTTAAAATCACGTTCTGATCACTTTGAGTGGCTCGGATCGTCGCAATTCAGTCGGAAAATGGGAGTCCCGCACGGTAAGCCCGTGCGGGATCCCTTAGGGGAACCGGACTATTATATATACTACCCTAATTACAAGTATATGCTTAATGAGGATTATTGTAAATCAACATTAACAAATTGAACTGCAAAGCAACCCAAATTAACTTTGCTGTCAAATACCACAAGAAGAAGAAGAAGAAAAAACTTTGCAACCCATTTGATTATAATTAAAAGCTTTTACCTTAGGAAGATATCAAAATGTATGGCAATATCCGAGACTTCGTTTATGCTTTGTTTCTTTACAACTGATGGTTTGCTCGGGTCGGGCATGAGTCAATAGTAAACAAACGGCCCGTCTGGCAGCGGATTTTCGCTTTCACGCTGGAAAAACGCGAGACGTGTACGATGCCACTATGATAATGAATTTTTTCTCCATTGATTTTCATTATTCATGATTTAGACAACCCCAAAATGGCTTGAAAACTTCCACACAAGGCACAAACAGAAAAAAAAAAAAAAAAAAAGCAAACCTAGTTTTAATCAGCATAACGGTCGTTAATTAACTTCATCCCCACCGCACCTTCTCAATCAACTTAAATCCAACGGCCCATAATCAAACACATTTAAAATCCCACAGTCGAACGCCGTGAAAATAGGCCAACAGAAACTAGCCGTTACAAGAGCGTTCCACCGCCCCAACGTTCTTTTTCCCCCTACCCACCTGGCCCCTTCCATTCCGCTTCCCATTCAATGCTTCAAGATCGTCTCAACTCACGAAGATTCAACGAAACCCTCTCTCTCTCTCTCTAACCCTTTCCCCGGTGATGGATTCGACCGGCAAGAGCGGCGGAGCAGTGACCCCGCTGAAAAACCCACAAGCCAATCGATCAAAAACCTCAGAGAAAATCCCAAAAGATTCTGAGAATACCAACCCTAATGTCACAAGCCCTAGTTCAAGATTATCGAAATCACCCGCGATTAAATCCGCTAAGAAAACACAGAAGTCGGCCGCCAAAAACCCTAACCACCCCTCCCCGCGGAACAAGATCCGCGAAAGGAAGTTCGTGGTGGCGAAAAGGAATTCCAAGAAAGAGAAAGAGAATTCTTCGACAGTCCTATGTAAGTGTAAAGACAAGGGTTTTGGTACTTCGCACAAGTGTCTATGTGTTGCTTATGACAGCCTAAGGGCTTCTCAAGAAGAGTTTTTCAAGAATCGTGGCAGTGCTA
Source organism: Rhododendron mucronatum var. ripense (assembly GCA_019656295.1). Taxonomy (NCBI): domain Eukaryota; kingdom Viridiplantae; phylum Streptophyta; class Magnoliopsida; order Ericales; family Ericaceae; genus Rhododendron; species Rhododendron mucronatum. Next base: position 385,240 of record BPLT01000014.1, on the reverse strand, counting down.
TAGCTGACTATGGTGTTGAGGAAAATAACTCGGTGAGTCAAACCCTTGAAGTTCCAAATCGGTATGGAGAAGTAGAGGAGGAGATGAAATCAGTGAGTCAAACCCTTGAAATTCCAAATCGGTATGGAGAAATAGAGGAAGAGATGAACTCGGTGAGTCAAACCCTTGAAATTGCAAATGAGTATGAAGGGAAATCAGAGGAATTTGATGATTTGGGGATGAATGGAGTAAATGAGAGTGACCCGAATGAGGCTACACAACCGGGCGAAATGGGTAGTTCTAAAATGAAGAGGACGAGGGAGAAGTTGTTGGAAGAAGCAAGGCAGAGTGTGCCTGAAGCTGGGTTTGGGAAAGTGATGCATTTGGTCAAGGCATTTGAGAAGCTTCTTACCATACCAAAGGAACCTGATCAGAGTGATGAGAGGGAATCAGAGGATGATGATAAGAAGAAGGTATTGAAGTGGGCATTGCCAGGGCTGCAACCGAGGGCGCCTGAGACGAGGAGCTCTTCGTCTTCGTTCTGTCCATCAGACTTTTTTGTGACATCGGAGAGTTTAGGTTTGGATGCACGTGTTTCGTCTTCTTTAGATAGTAACCATGGAAGGTTGGTGATAATATGTTTGATCGATCTTGCACAGTTGACATGCTTTTTGTTCTATTCCTGCTAGTACCCTTGACTTGGATTCTAATTTGGTTGTTTTGTATTGTTTCCTAGCTTAACTATGTCAAGCAGGACCTCTGCTGGTGGTCGTAGAAGCCGACGAAAAGTGAGTACTCCCTTTGCAACGATGATTTGCTTCTTTTTAAAATGTTTATTTATTGATAAATTTGATGTTATGTGCAGAGCTCTGAATCATCTGGGAACTTTGGCGGAAGTCGTTGGAAGAAGAGGCAGCTCAAAGCAACTTCCCAAATGCCCTTCAAGCTTCGAACAGAGGTGTTTGTTTATTCAGTAATCATACCTTTTTCAATCATGCTCTTAGATAACTAAATGTCCGGTTATGATTTTACCATATACTATGTTTTCTTCATTAAGCGAAAATCGATTTTACGGTAGAGACGCTTATGACCTCCCCCTCTATGATCTGCAGTGATGATTCCTCTGGCATTACAACCTTTACCACAACGATGCGGCCCATAGGAGATTAGGTATATCTTAACAACAAATGAGGATTGTCCAGGTTCTTAGTTTTCATGGGATGGAAGCAATTTTAGCCTTTAGACTAGCTTCGGCGACTTCGAATAAGGAAGAAGCAGCTTGCGCGCACCTCAACTAAGTGGCCCCAAGGTTTGGACCTGGCCTTCGTGGGATTTGAGTTTGCGACTTCTTTCTATTGCTTTCTCATGCCCACTTGGCCAAACCCCATGGGGTTGAATCATGCTCTTACTTAAGGTGGCATTTGTAGTGTTGTGACATTTGAATGTCGAATCCTAACCCCCAATGGGTTTATGTACCTATCAATTAACATGCTGTCAAGCTACTAAGTATCCAAACCAAACACACAAAAACAAACCAATCAAACACCTCAGACACACAATTTTAGGTGGTTCTCCAAAATCGGGTACATTCATAGAGGCAACAGATTCGCTAGGATTTAAAGATAGAGATACAATACAAAGCATTGACAGCCTCACCCTCACACCTGATCCCTGCGGGCTGTGCAGCTTCTAGAAGGATTTGAGCAAACCAATACACACTCCACAATACATTCATCTTTTCCTTAATTCGGAAACTGTCCAGTTTCTTAACAAATCAAGACCTTTTGAGAAAAATACCATTGGCAGTGGCCACTTGTGCTAAATGTACATGTACCTATGAACTTCAATTGGGTGAATGTGCTAAGGATCTTCTCTACTCCAACTAATGAAATCTTTTTTTTTTCCTTCTCTAATATCACCTGAAAGTTCGCTCTGAGGTTTGAATCTTACCATTTAACTTAACTTCACTAAGGCATGTCGAGGATGAGATAAGCTCTTAAATCTTGGTTGGTAGAGTGTGGAAAGTGTTCGGCGGGTTGTAGCCATGTAGCACCAGGTTGAGATTGTAATTTGGTGGACAAGGAAACAGGTCTGAACATGTTGAATAACAAAATTAAGTTGAAATCCTGCAATGATATCAAATAAAGGCAACAAAGGGCAGCGAAGAAGATCCACCAAGCTAATTGCACTCTCTTTTAGTACTTTTGGATCTGACCAGTGCTTTTGTGTAGTTTTGGCATCCATTGATTGCCTTGCGTCATGGACATAACATACTTATCTTCAATTCTCCATGCATCAAACACTAGAGCTCCATGAACACCCTGCATTCACCCAGTGATGCTACTACAACAAATGATGGTTCAAGGAATCAAATGTGGGGAAATTACAAAATGCCTCACCATAATATTTGTCTTGTGAAATTGGTTTGTTAGATACTTCTGCCTTTGCCTGATCTCAGTTGATGTGGGGCAATGTTTTTGTTAATTGACAGCAAAGAGGAAGGTCAAAGGAGGAAGAATTCGCCAAGAAAATACAACAAATGATGATGGAGGAGGAGAAGCAACGTATACCAATTGCACAAGGTCTCCCATGGACAACAGACGAGCCAGAGGTAAACCCACAGTCCAATCAAACAACTTTCCTTTCTTGCGCATAGGTTACTATCTCAAATTTCACATTTCAAACCTTGGTGAAATGTTGTAGCATAAAGGAATATTGTCAGTTGATTTGCATGGTAAAAGCATATCAAATAGTATAACTTCACTATGCCGTCTCTTTCCCAAAGAATGACAATAAGTTGAAAATCCTGTGCACTATTTGAATAATGAAAGGAAAAAAAGCTCATTTTCTATGGCATAAATAGTCCAAATAACTGAAATGGTAGTATTTGTAATGTTCAATTGCCTACTTAAATTTCAGTAAATCATCATTTTCTGTATGTATGTCTTCGGCATATCTTGTACTTGGGGAGTTTAAGTAAGAACCTTACATTCCATGTTTGTCCTTTCGTCCTTTCTCAAGTTTCACTTGAAATAACGTTGCCTTGTGGCATCACAGTGTTTGGTAAAACCTCCCGTCAAAGAAATTACAAGGCCGATTGATTTGGTGCTGCATAGCGATGTCAGGGCTGTGGAGCGTGCTGAGTTTGATCAACAGGTAGATTTCTTACTCATGTTTTTCATGTGAGTTTCCAGTAAAAGACTCCCCTTCCATAAAACTAGCCAAACACCCTTCCCAAAAGAAAGAGAAAAGACTGTTGGAGCTAAACTGGGAAGTGTCTAAGCTCCATTCTGGTTACAGACCAATTAAAGAAATGGTCTAAGCAGAACTTGAAAGAGTTGATCCATAACTAAACTAGAGGAAAACTTATACTCAATTCGGATATTTTAGAGGGGGCTAAGTTCTTGAACTCAAGCACACTTCCTTCGGTGAAGTATCCAGAAACAATTTTCTATTCATAGTTCTGCCAAAAGCAAAAGTCATATGGTTTAGTTATTCTTAGCCAAAGATCCTTAACTAAAAGTTTAATTTACTTATGCCTTCCTTGTGGCTACTGGGAAGGATCAGTTCTTGGCCTCTATTTGGTTTGAGGAATGGTTCTAGGCCTCTTTTGAGCAAAACTACGCTGATTTCACTTTAAATAAATTTTGTACTCATACTGAAAGTTACTTCAATACTAAATAGTGGTAAATCAGATACTTTATCTCACTATCCTAGTTCAACATGAAATCGTCATTCTGGTTAAGTTGCTTTAGAATGCCTCGTAATTGTGGTGTTTTCATCTCCCTGTCTGTCGTGCATCTGGCGCCATTATTCTAGGTTCCTTACATTGTCCACTAGAAGCAAACCAGATTCTTGCGTGTGGTAACTAGACGGTTCATTTGTTTGAAAGTACAAGGAAAATGCCTAGCAAGAGTAACAACCTATTCTACATGACCAACTGATCCACATTTGTACCAAATGGGGCTTGGTTGATGTTTTGGATGCCTTTCAATCAGCTATGATGTTATTTGAGAAAAGTACGGGCTCTGCGTCATTACTTGATACATGTCTTTAGAATTACATGTTTCCTCTAGTTCTTGCTTTACAAGACAATACCAATCATCATGACTTGTTTCTGTGTCGCCGTACAGATTGCGGAGAAGATGAGCCTTATTGAGCAGTTCCAGGAGGAAAGGGAAAGACAGCAGAAGGTACATGATAGCCGAAAGCCTATTGGTGTCTAGGGGTGATGTTACTTTGGATTTTTTTGCTCATATGTTCATTTTGGATTTTGCTCCTATAGTTAGCAGAAGAAGAGGACATCAAGAGACTAAGAAAGGAGCTCGTTCCAAGAGCTCAACCCATGCCCTATTTTGACAGGCCTTTCATTCCTAGAAGGTAGTTTACAGCTTTCTTGTTGCCATCCATGATCATACAGATCAAGCATTTCTAAAACCTTTTGCGCTACCTATGGATTTTCCACTTGAGTTCGGATAACTCATAAAAGTTGTACCATGTACATCTACCCATTTGTAGCAGCTCTGCGAAATGGTTCATCTCACATCCACAAATCTTAGTACCACCATAGTTATTTTCCTTTATCCTTTGATTTCGGATACTCGCAAACATATTTAAGACTTGAACCATGACATCTGCTCATCTCAAATCAATGCTGAAAGTATAAACGGAACTTTGAGTGTCGAATCTGTATGACCGGTGTCCACTAGGAATCATGCAGAATGTACTTCACACAAGCGTACTTTCTTTTTCTCTCTTTTCATATGCATTTTTCTCGATGGCTATAATCATTGTTGCCCTCTTATTTTTTTCCTAATCAAGTGTTATCCATGTTCTAACATGACTTCTATGACCAGAAAAGTGGTAGAAATAACTAAGTCTCTTGTTTGTTCCGGTTTCGTTTTCAGATCAGAGAAGCATCCGACCATACCCAGAGATCCAAGGTTCCATATACCACAGCATAAGAAGATCAAGTGTTGCCTGTCTTCTTGGAATGATATGTATGATGAACTGGAACATTGAGATCTTCTGAGGGAAGAAGAGATGAAAGTTCTTCTAAATAGGAATTCTTTCTGTCGAAAGCATACTAATGCTGAACCTCTTTTGCTCTCTCTCTCTCTCTCTCTCTCTCTCTCTCTCTCTCTCTCTCGTGTATATGAAGCAATCTATTCATTGCAATTTTGGTGGAACGAGTGATGGTAATGTTGCAGGCACATTTTGTGTGCTTTTTCTCAATGAATATCTTGTGTTCATCAGTCCTCTCATGTTACTTGTATTCATTTTTTCAATTAAGATCTTAGGTGCGGAATTGATTCAAATGGAAACATACCAAGTTTTAATAAGCTCCGTTTGATGTTTTGTTATCAACTTCATCTGTTTTTTTTTTCCTTATGTTTTTCCGTCCTTTTATTCCTGCAATACAAATTTCATCAAGTTTGTTCCTCCTATTACTAATGCACCAAACTTCAGCTCCCATTCAGGAATACAAGTGCCTATTCAAAGACGACTCCGAGCAAGATCTTCGACATCCCTCACATCTGGCCGAGTGGTCTTAGCTATATCCTGAATTAGTCGGTCAATTGGAGCATATCCCACATTATCAAAAAAACAAAAACAAAAAGTTGCCTCACCCCACAAGATGGATGGTCATTTTTGTGATCTGGATTCAGTGTAATATTTTGGAAAGGAGGCCGAGGTGAGAAAAACGTTCCAATCTCAGTATACTCATTAAATTAAGTGCCATGGTAGTAGTAATTTTGCTCTTTCCGGTGACGATGGATAAAAGGGATTGATATAGGCTGAGAGTAGTGGACCCTTCCGAGTTCCGACCAAGATTCCAAACCCGCAATCCATAAAATAATTCCGCAATAGTGTTGATTGCGCATCTCAAGTAACAGATACGGAGTATCTCATAACGCAAGACATCAATGGCAAAAATAACTAGATGGCGGTGTTCATAACCGATAATTGTTCCAAAAATACAATACACAGCAACATTTCTTTGGCCAGCTAATTCTAGAACCAAAAGATCAATGAAAACAGGATCTGCAGAGATAACTGATATGACGATCAATAGGCAACCACAATCTGCCCTGCAACTTGATCAAGATCACGTTGGCCACTTGTTTTTTTTCCTTCTTGCAGGGGCGACCGCCCCTACTGGCCCCTCCCTGGCTCCATCCTGTGTCTAACTGTCTGTCTATGTCCAATGAAGATTAGTTATGCATTGTTTAAGAATCACTGGCCCGGATAATGAGTATCTTGCACAATCATGGTATAAATAAGTGAAGGGTAAATCGCTAATTACCCCTTCACCTCAACATCAATAATGTTGATCTTTTGCAATTGTTGAAGGATGTGACGAGCAACAGCCCCACTGCTTTTGCAGAAATGAGATGGACGGCTTCCATTCCTCCTACTTCCACCATAAATCCTCTGGAATGAACCAACACCAAGACCCTGCCTCAGGTGTATCTTCCTTGCCATAGAAGCTGCCATAATATGGAGAAGTATGAACCCTCGAAGCATAGCCATGATCAACCCATGTCAAATCATGCCAGCAAAGCAAACATGCTTGTGAATGCTCGTGCCACACAATTACCAACCTCACCTTGAAGTGATCCAGAGTGCATGTGGGCATTTGTGCACAAACATACATACAGCCTTTTGGAGACATATAGACGCGCGCGTGTGTGTGTGTGACAGAGAGAGAGAGAGAGAGAGAGAGAGAGAGAGAGTACCAGCTCTGATATAATACCAATCTGGGTCATATGGAGCAAGCTCCTTGAATGTACCAGTCTTCACTATGTCAGTCCATTGAGGTAGCTCCATCTGCTCAAAATTGGTGAACGTAAAGACAAAGCAAAACAGCATAGATCTGTGACCAATGTTATTACATTCATTTTCTATCCATAATGTCCCACTAGGCAGCAATATCACCAGGGAAAAGCATGATTTTCCATGTATACTAACGTGCTCACCTACAGAATACCGAACTTCAACTAAGTGAAAGCAAAGCATCTACTGATTATAATGAGCATCTCTCGACAATACACTCTCTATAAGTGAAATCATATCTGAGTTTGTGCATTGCACAAACTGTTTTGCCAGATCAATCACAGACACAGCAAGAGGTAAGCTTCTCTTGAAGACATAACGCGTTGATCTAGTCGCCCAATGCACAATACTTCACAGAAAAATGCACACACGACACATACCATGCTTATCAGAATTTTGTATTTATTCCACCATCCAACTACATTGTACAACGGAGCAATTGTACATTTTCCACCGAATTATAATGCACAAGCAGTACCCGACCCGCTATAAACCCAAGGTTTAGAGCAAGGAAAGTACAGTGATCAGTTATAAACAACAAGCAAAGGGATATCATGACTATCGCCAACAACCAAATATCCAACACTAACAGCTCAATTGTAACCCCATTTTGCTTCCCAATTAAGATCCACTTACTTAACCAAGAGCCTCAAAATCCAACACTAAAAAAGTATAACCTATGGGAAAATATCATAATGTGGAAGCTGGTACATAAACCATGGTAAATTTCAGGCATGGATAAGGCCCACTAAAACTGGCATTAAGTCTAAATCTTACATAACCATTTAGCTTATCAGTCATTTTAAAGTTTTTGAAACAAAAGTGGCATACAACCCTACAACCCAAAATGTGATTTTCTCTGGTTTCCACATACTGCTTTCACGGAAACCAAACAGAGCGGTGAATAAATGAGGGTTTATACCTTGCCCAATCGCTTGAGGTGGGCCGAGTAAGCCTTGACGAACTTGTGTGGCGACACGTCCTTCACGCTTTTCGCGGCCGCCATGGCTGGATATGGAAGCTCGTGTAGCGGAGCACAGACGATGCAGACGACTCGTTCCTGTTATTAGGGTTAGGGTTTCTTCGAGTTTTTGGCCAAAATGGCCATAATTTGTAATCAAATTGGAAGAATACCCATCTTTTTACACGTTTTATAAAAATAGGCCATCGCTCCTTTTCAAAAGGCGTTTAGGGTTTAGGCCAACTCCTACGTGGCAAAGAGATTTATAGTGATTTAGGTTGAAAATCCAGACATTGCTCAAACCCTCCCCTTTTCTCCTCCTATCTGATCTTTTCCTTTCTCTCTGCACGTCGATCGCAACCTCCGAACCTGCGCGATCTCCTCCAGCCGCCCTCCATCGTGTTCTGTCATCTTCGGCGTGCTCTCCACCCTCTGTTGTCACTCACAGTAAGTCTCTTTCTCCATCTTCCTTGTCTCATGTATGTATATATGTATGTGTATACTAGGGTTCGACTCAACAGGTAATTTTCAAGATGCAACTTGTCTTAATGTTGTAGCAAAGGTAGAGAATTGTACTTATTTTACTGTTGCTTAGTAGTTATGACATTTAAATTTATGAAATTTTCGTTTTTGGTGGTTGGCTTGGCGATTGGTTCAGTTATTTCGTGGTTTTGGGTCATATGACCCCTAATTTGTATGATTCCTCGCTATGGAAATCTGTGTTGTCCATGGATTTGCCTATTCATGTTTTCAATCCGTAATCCTTTGTAAAGCTTGTGGTAATACTAGAGAGTTTGCCCTTCTGCTTTTCAGGATAAAGCAATGGGTGGTAAAAATTGATCATACTTTTATGAATCTATAAAGTGACATTAAATTTGTGCATTTCTTAGCTATAAATGATTTCTTTTTTCCTCATACGTGGAAACACAGTTGAATAGCTTCTTTTTTGCTTAGCTCTTGGTGACAGACAATAATCTCGTTTCCCATCTCAAGTACAATATGGTAGACTGAAGAGACTGCTTCTCTTCTGTTTGGGCATAACTTGGGATGGTTTATTCAATTTGTAATTTTTGCACCACAGCAAAGCTTGGGTTTATTGTTGTCTCCTTCTTCTTTGATAATGAAGCTTTGAGTGATGAAAAGTTATTATATCTATGTAGCTATTGAGGAACTCGAAAGTCCTACATTGGTAGCTACCTTTCTCGTACTTCATTGTTCTCAAAAACCAAGCTACCATTTGGAACTGGCTGACTATAGTCTCTCTGTATCTGACTAGTTTAAATTTATGAAATTTTCATGTTATTTGTTCATATATTCCTGTTCTTGTTCTGATCACCATATGTGAAATCAACTTAAATTGCGGTTACATATGGGGAGCCTCTCCTCCATTTCCTAGGAGTGGTATATTTCGCCACTCATGTATAAGATAGTTTTAAAATTTTCCTGTGTGCTGGCTGCCTGCCTGTGCAAATAGCAAAGCTTGGGTTTATTGTTGTCTCCTTCTTATTTGATAATGAAGCTATAAGTGATGGAAAGTTATTATATCTATGTAGCTATTGAGGAACTCGAAAGTCCTACATTGGTAGCTACCGTTCTTGTACTTCATTGTTCTCAGTAAACCAAGCTACCATTTGGAACTGGCTGACTATAGTCTCTCTGTATCTGACTAGTTTAAATTTATGAAATTTTCATGTTATTTGTTCATATATTCCTGTTCTTGTTCTGATCACCATATGTGAAATCAACTTAAATTGCGGTTACATATGGGGAGCCTCTCCTCCATTTCCTAGGAGTGGTATATTTCGCCACTCATGTATAAGATAGTTTTAAAATTTTCCTATGTGCTGGCTGCCTGCCTGTGCAAATAGCATAAATCATCAGCTTAGCGAAGGCTTCCTAAACGATGAAAGTTATCATTACACAATTTTGGTTTATGTTGTATCATAGTCTCATAGATAAGATATGATTCCCGATTTGCTATGGCTTTAATTGGGATCCACGCAAGTGGACAGTTATGGTATATATGCTTCACGTATATACCCGCGACCACACTTTTCGTCGATTGAATCATCATTGGTACCGTTTTGAGTGGGCGATCCTGAATAGACATATGAAATATGATACCATATGTAACCTTATAAACTATTAAGCTATAGTATGACAGTTTGCAAAGCTCTTACACACGTCACACTTGAATAATTTTTCCGAATTCCATTTGTAGCGTTTTGTAGCTAGAATTTTCACACCAAATGGAATACCGTTGACGAGTTGATAATTTAACTCTATTTGTTTTAGGTACCAAGGGAAAATATGGTTATTCAGGAGGGGCCCATTGACGAGAGTGTGTTAACTTTTCATCAAAGCCATCGCTCTCATTCTATATGGGCAAATAATGTAAGTACAAATTTTAAGTATTTGTCAACACTCTTTATATGATTTAAATAATACTCAATTTTTAAATCACACTTTACTTTCTCTGTTGAGTTTGATTCTACATGGCAAGAGATTTATGTAATTCTTGAAGTGCCATAATTTTTAGGTAGCATCAATTGTGAACCATATGGCTATATGCTCGGAGATTTCAAAAAGATTTTTCAATGGCGAGAATCTTGAATTAAGTATTTTAATTTTCCGTCGACCATGAGGGGACCACGAAAACTGTGTAGGACTTGAAAAAGATAAAAGCAGCAACTTTAAAACAATAAGGTTGGGAATTGGAATTGATGAACGCTTTAAAGTCTGAACGCATACAATAACTGGCGGAAACATTAAGAAATTCTACTTAAGCAAAAGAAATGTAATACAACATATTCTATTCGTCATCGGAATAATTCAAATTTTTTGAGGGATAGGTGATTTTTTCACAACTCATTATGTTTCAGTCATAATCAAATTGTAAAAGCTGTGCACACTCATTCTGATATGTTTTTTTCATGTAGTTATTCTCTTCAAAGAATGAGTTGCAATGTGCTATGAAAAAATTCTGCATGATAAGGAACTACGCCGTCAAAATAGATAAATCTTCACCCAATCTATTGTCTTACAAATGTAATAACAAGACGTCCTGCGGGTGGCGATTTTGAGCATCTATCAAGGCTAATTCAGACATGTGGAAAGTCACGAAATATACAGGGCCTCACTCATGCTTGGCTGTGAATGTTACCCAAGATCACACAATACTTGATGCTCGTTACATGGCAAATGAGATGACCGAAATTATCGGATCAAACTTCAGTACGAAGATCAAAACGCTGCAGTTATTCATTACAAAGTTAACAGAGGGATACATGCCATCGTATTCAAAGATGTGGGCAGCGAAGCAGTTGGTTATATCGCTTCTGCACGGGAATTGGGACTAGTCTTAAGCAACACTCCCAGTATTCCTACAAGTCCTCGAACGAGCCAATCCGGGTACGCGCACACTGTTGTTATTCAAGGATTCAGGGTTACCAGGATGTGCCACATTTGACAGACTATTCAAGCATTCTCGGCCACTAATTTCTGTTGATGGAACTTTCCTCACGGGAAGGTACAAAGGGACATTACTTGTTGCGGTCACTCAAGACGCTGAGAACCAAATAATGCCGATTGCATTTGCTGTAGTCCAACAGGAGGATAGGGACAATTAGGGATGGTTCTTCACTTGCATAAAACACTTCGTAACCAAACGACAAGGCTTGTGTCTCATTTCAGACAAGCACTTCTGCCTCATGTCATGGCTGGAGGATGATTCAGCATATGATTGGAGGCCCCACATGCTTACCATCGTTACTGTCTCCGTCATTTGGGATCAAACTATCATCGTCGATTTGGGAAATTAGTGAGAAAAGAAGTCAAAGTCTGCGCAATGGAATTTCAAAAGAAAAAGTTCAAGGTCAAACTAACCCGATTGAAAAGGTTCGCCAACAAACGTATCTATCAAGAACTTAACATGCTCAACAAAAAACAATGGACATTTGCATACGATGGAGGTAGGCAGTACGACAGTGAAACTACCAATTGCTCTAAGAGCTTCAATGGGGTCGTAAAAGAAGCCAGACACCTCCCAATCATGGCAGCTGTTATGTTTACCTTCTACAAGTGTGTGGAGTACTTTGATGATAGGCTGATGAAGTCAATGGATACAAAAGCCAAAGGTAATCATTTCAGCTTATAAGCAAAGAAAAAGTACGATCATTAGAGGGAAAACGCAGTGGGAGACGATGTCATTGTGTTCAACCGGGCTCTTGTTCGAGGTACATACGCCAATCAATCGAACAAGCCCATACAAAGGAAATAACAAACACACAGTTGACCTAACTAACAAGACGTGCACTTGAACTAAGATTCAGTTGTGGAAAATACCGTGTTCGCACGTTATTGCGGTTTGCAACAAAATGCATATTGACCCTCTTGATTACTTCGGCAAATATTGGACGGTCGACACAACAATTGCCATGTATGAATCTCTCTCATTCAAGCCACGCCTGACCAAGCCTACTGGTCGCCATATGATGGGCCAAGAATTCTTCCAGACAAAGAACGTCTCCGAGGCCGCCCAAAAGTGAATCGAATCTGAAATGAGATGGATGATTTGATTGAGCACCAACCGCCACAGACGTGCTCAAAGTGTGGTCAATAAAGTCATAACAAGAGAAGATGCGGAAAATGATATTCAAATTCCATGTCATGTGAAATGATATTTTTATATGAAAAGTTTGTACTCATAAAGTCTTTTATGTTAATCAATGTACTCGTGAACTCTTTTGTATCCAATCTTTTCCAAATTAATAGTAATTCTAATTTTTTTAACCCAATCGTGAGAATTTTTAATATCTTTATGTTCAGTCTATTAATATCTTTGGACATATGATATTACAAATTCTCACACTTTGTGTTAAAAAAAAAATTGGGATAACATAACGTATTTTAAGAATGTGTTTTAGGGTTAGAATTATAGCTTCTTTTCAAAAGGCGCTATGAGGGTTAAAATTATAGCTCTTTTTCAAAAGGCGCTACCTACGTGGTGGCCACATGGTATTTAACCGCTATAACGTGTTTTGAAAAGGCGCAATGGCCTATTTATACAAAATGTTTGAGAAGATGAGTATTCTTTCCAATTTGATTACAAATTATGGCCGTTGTGGCCAAAAACTCGGGTTTCTTCAGTACGTAATACTACTGATTCACGGCTGCAACTCCAGACCCGTGGGTCGATTCCGAACCCCGAAAGCTTCCCGAAGCCCGGAACTTTTGCCTGGCCCGGCCCAGCCCAGCCCAGCCCAAGTTGTCACCTTCAGTTGCGCACCAACCTTATACGACGCCGTCTCTTCCTCTCCCCACTCCCTTTGCCTGCTCAACAAGCTGCCCCCTGACCCTCTCTCTCTCTCTCTCTCTCTCTCTCATCACAACTCTCCTGTATCACACAGTCAAGTCTCTCTCTCTCTCACCAAACCCTAGAGAGATCAACACACAAAAAAATGGCGATCCGGCACCTCCTATCCCTATCCCGCCGCTCCGCCGCTCGCTCCCTCCGATCCCTCTCCACCGCCTCCGCCGTCGCCACCGCCACCGCATCAAAACCGCTCCCCTCCCCTCCGGCACCGGACGCCATGACCTACGACCGCCTGGCCCTATCCGTCAACCAAAAGCTCAAGCTCCTCGACAACCCCGACCCCCGCTTCTTAACCCACAACTCCCCCCACCCAACCCTAGCCGACCACACCTCCATCCTCTCCTCCCCCCTCACCCGCATCACCATCCTCCCCTCCGGCCTCCGCGTCGCCACAGAGTCCAACCTCGCCTCCAAGACCGCCACCGTCGGCGTCTGGATCGACGCGGGATCCCGCTTCGAGACAGACCAGACCAACGGCACCGCACACTTTTTAGAGCACATGATATTCAAGGGGACCGAGAGGAGGAGCGCGAGGGAGCTCGAGGAGGAGGTGGAGAACATGGGGGGCCACCTCAACGCGTACACGTCGAGGGAGCAAACCACGTTCTACGCCAAGGTGATGGATAAGGATGTTCCTAAAGCGCTGGATATACTCGCGGATATACTGCAGAATTCGAGGTGATAATGAGTTGGTTTAATCGGTGGCTTTTGTTGGATTGTGTGTGGTGGGATGGTTTATTTAGATTGATCTCAACTGTGATGAGTGTCGTGATTTTCCAGGTTTGATGACAATCGGATTAATCGGGAGCGTGATGTGATTCTCAGGGAGATGGAGGAGGTATAATAATTGTTGATTGTAGTCATGTTATGCTTCCATTTCGTTGAAGTTGTTATTTTTAGATAGCTAATCACTGCCCCATAGTTGTCAAGGGCGAAAGGTGCACCAAGGCGCACGGTTCTGTTGGGCCTGAGGCGAGAGGTGCAGCCTTAGTTGCAGGAAACTCCTAAAATGGAGCCGCGCTCTCCTTGGGAGCCTGCTTTTGCTCTCCCAACTAAGGAGTGTGACGGGAACCGCTCCCATTGAGATAGGAGCTCGCTCCTTACAAAGATGGGAGCTTTTGTATGATCTTTGTATAGGGAAACAGGGATTTGTCACTTGGCTTTATTCATTGATCTTCAATGAACACATGATATCTAGCCCAAGTCATGATATCTTGAAAAGAAAATCATATATTGTAACACTAGCCCATTTTTTACATTTATGGTAGACTTGGCCCATATTTTTACTTCTTAAAATGATTGTACTTTCAAAGTGAATACTCTATGCTACATTATTTTTATAATACATGTATACACTACTCTCACGCTCCCAACCTTGGGAGCTTCTGTATTCCCTCGCTCCTCCGCTCCCGCCTCGTGCAACTAAGGGCACAGCTATGTGAAAAAATATTTATTTCTGAAACTTCTTTGCTCGATTTGAAAGAAGTGCGCTTTTTTGCGCCTAGTCACTTTTTTGCGCTTTTTGCTCGCCTTTGACAAGTTGCCCGTCTCGCCTTGCGCTTAGGCGCACCTTTGACAACTATGCACTGCCCAGTCTGCCCCAGTTAAGGTAAAACCGGTGTGCTAGAATATGTATAAGGTGTAAAGAAATAGGTAGGACAGTAGGAGTGCATAAAATGGTATTGAAGTTCCAAACTTTGTACTCCCTCCGTCCCAAATTGCTTGCCCCTCTTGGAGGACTAAGGGTGTGTTCCTGAAATCATAATAAGTACTTATTTTTTAAGAAAGCAATTTTAAGCTCAAAAATAATGGGCTTACTGAAATATAAAAATATGTAATATGGATCTTGTTTGAACGATGCAAAAAAAAAAATCAAAAAATTATTTTTCATTTACATTATTTTTGAGTTTGAAAATGTGAAATAAGTACTTATTTTTTAAGAAAATGTTCTGAAACTAGCCCTAAATACTAAGAGGACAAGCAATGATTGCACAAAATTCAAATTGTGAGGCATGACTTTACTACATTGTCTTTGTATTCTATCTTTTCAACACAATGATGACTATTTTATAGGGACAATTTTGGAAAACTAAAAGCTTTTTTGATTTGACTTTTCATAGGGACTTAACATTTTGGGACATCCAAAAAAGGAAAGAAGGACAAGTAATTTGAGATGGAAAGAGTAGTATTGTTTGAGGTTCAATGAGAATTGGATTACTCAGGAGCGTGATGTGATTCTATTGGAGATGGTATTGATTATGGTGCTTCTATTTTATTTATAAAAAAAAAAAGCGTGGTACCCGTATTATGTACACAAGCACGGAAAAAATTCGTTATTTTGTATGATATTTATCCCTATCCATGATTTGGCATTATGTGAAAATTGTACTAAAAGAGAACGGTATGACCTTAGTAGCAGGATCCTTCTAAAATGGGTGTGCTCTTGAGATGGGAGCTCGCTCCCCTCGAGACGGGCGCTCGCTGCCAACTAAGATGGGAACTTATCAGGCCATTAAGGCAGTTATTCTCTTATTTTTAAGGGAGCATATCAGTCAAGAAGTTTTGCAAATTGAAAATATCTAACTTCCAATAATTACCCTTATAGATCGGGAAAATTCTCAATAAGTATCATTATCCTGCAATGGTTAATTATTTATAGGTATTTTATATACATATTCATATATAACCTATATACTCTCCTAAGGCGCTCCCAACTTAGGAGCTTCTAGGTGCCTCTGCTCCCCCGCTCCTGCCCCCATTTTGTGCTACTAAGGGTGTGACTAATGACGTGAGAATTTTTTTCCGCTGCCTATTTTGCTCGTATTTCTTTTTTGTTATTTGTTAGTATTTCAGAGTCTTCTTTGATTTAACAGTTGTTTGAGTTGGAGATTAATGGAAGAAGTAAAATTGCTTCTTTCCTTTCTTTTTTCCTTGTCTTTGTCTTTCCCCTCCCATTTCCAAGCACCAACAAATGTAGGTGAAGAGTTGTTTTCTATAATGAAAGTTAGTGTTATCCATAATTGCTGGACATTGGTCTGTAAGTACGTTATAGAATGGTGATCCCGTTATCCATATTTGCTTGACATTAGTCTGTAAGCATATTATAGGATGTTTTGTGGGATCATGTCGGTCTGTAGGGTGTATACTACCTTGCAACTGTTGTGCAGTCACTCATCTTTAGTTTTTTCTAAATGTGTAATCAATATTTAGTCTCTTGAAAACATTAACTTTGAAAAAGAATGAGCCTTAGTGTTGGTTGATCTCATCGTACTTACTTTCTTCCACTTGCATCAATGGACAAGTATTTGTGTGTACATACTTTGGTGCTCTCATAGATTAATCTGCTAAACAATCTCTATTTTGTGCTTAATCAATTCAAATTGCTTTTCCATTAGTTATTTGCTTTTGCTTATTGTGATGCTTATATTTCATAGGTTGAAGGGCAAACCGAGGAAGTTATTTTCGACCATTTGCATGCAACTGCTTTCCAGTACACGCCTTTGGGAAGAACCATTCTTGGACCTGCTCAAAATATCAAGACAATCACCAAAGAGGATCTTAAGAATTATATATCAACACACTACACTGCGAGTAGAATGGTAGGTGTTACAGTAACCAAGTTACATTTACGTATTTGTGCTAATTGTCGAGTCTACTTAGATATTTTGCATGTTTGCTTTGCCTTCATTCCATCATTATTCTTTACTGTCGACTTGTCGGAGTCTTAAGCGTTGGTTTTCTACTTGGGACTACCTTTTTAGGTAATTGCTGCTTCAGGAGCTGTGAAGCATGAGGACATTGTTGAGCAAGTGAAGAAATTGTTTACCAAGCTGTCAACAGATCCAACTATAGCTTCTGAATTAGTTGCTAAAGAACCAGCGATTTTTACAGGTTCTGAGGTGGGCTTATATCACACAAATTCTTCATGATCTGCTTCAGGGCAGCATTCTGCTCCTGCTCTTTGCAGCAAATATATTAATTTGTTTCCTTGGGTGGTAATCAGGTTAGGATAGTAGATGACGATATGCCTTTGGCACAATTTGCGGTTGCTTTCAATGGGGCTTCTTGGACAGATCCAGATTCAATTGCTTTGATGGTTATGCAATCTATGTTGGGATCATGGAATAAGAATGCAGGTGGTGGAAAGCACATGGGGTAAGCTGCTGAACTATTTCTTGTATTTCATCAACCTAAAACGGATATTTTCCTAGGGCATAACTTGGATAACATGTGTTGGCTTTTATTGTCGTCTGTAAACAGCTCCGAGCTTGCACAGAGGGTTGGCATTAATGAGATTGCTGAAAGTATGATGGCATTTAACACCAACTATAAAGACACTGGACTTTTTGGTGTTTATGCCATTGCTAAGGTGAGATTGCATCCCTTTATTTTGATTTTGTAATTCCAGGGTATTTCGCCCAGCTTAATAGGAGGGGTCTTTCTATTTTGTGATATATTGTTGTCCAACTCCAGATTTTGTCCATTCATGGATAACATCTTTAGGACTTTCCCTTAAAAAGGCTGAAATGATTGAGGTTATCCCTTTTGTCATATTTTTTCCCCTGCTTGACTTCATTTTTAAAATACTGTAATGTGTAGAGGTTATTCGCCTGAAGGCACTTTTTAATGAAGCACTATGGTGCCTAAAGATAAAAGAGTACATGAAAGTGCTTTTGAAATGCAACTACCAAGCATTAGCCAACCTCTTTACAACCACTTCTTATCTCTAAACCTCTTAACTATAAGTTTCTTCATTAGATACCACCACACCACCAAATGAGGCCTCATAAGTTAAACATAGTTACTGAATAGTGAATAGTAAGGATGATACACTGAGATTGATTTCATGCTGAGTGAGTTCGGACTTGGAATCATATCCAAGTACAACAATTCTGTGTGAGTTTAGATCGGTAATAATAATTTGAGTAAAACAAAATACTCGACTTGAATCCGTGGTGACTCAATCTTGTCAGAAAGGGAAAAATGAATTTTGTACTACTGAGATTATTTCTTGCTGAGTGAGTTCAGACTTGGAATCATATTCAAGTACAACAAATCTTTGTGAGTTTAGATCGGAGATAATAATTTGAGTAAAACAAAATACTCGACTTGAATCCTTGGTGACTCAGTCTCGTCAGAAAGGGAAAAATGGATTTTGTACAACTTTGTGCTAAAATAGATATTGGCAAATTTCTAGGAAGGGCATCAGCCTCCCTGCATCTGAATAATACCTGAAGATGGTTGAATCAAAAAATTTGTTGGACTTTTTTTTATCTTGAACTTGTGTGATGGTAAAGGCTCGCAGTTCGAAGTCCTGCACTGGGACACACACATCAAGAGGGGCACAAACTTATCATACATTTCTAGTTGCGTAGTCTATTCCAGTACGGTAGCTCCTTTGTACAGACTATTTGTCCTATGAGATGAGAAAGAAGGTTCTTTGAGATTTTTAACAGGTATATTGCCTGTTAAGTTCCACTTCTTCGTGGAATTTGAAATAGGGATATTGCCTGTTAAGTTACACTTCTTGCTAAACTTTGTTAATTGACTAGAATTGAAATCTGATGAAGCAATTTAGGCGTCAGCAATTCTGGTTACTGATTCTTGTTTTGAAAATTTGTTTTTAGCCGGACTGCTTGGATGATTTGGCTTATGCAATTATGTACGAGATAAGCAAGTTATCTTATCGAGTTTCTGAAGCTGATGTCACTCGTGCTCGTAACCAGGTAGCTACCAGTTCTTGTGCTTACCCTTGATAGTATGTTTTTGGTTATGCTAATGTTGTGGAGTGGTTTTTGCACTTGCCCTTGGTTGTATCTGCTTGATAGTATCCAGGATTATGTCGCACCACTTTATCTTTGGGTATTCATGTGTTGAATCAGAGTCACTTCTAATCCCATTATAGTCTCTTTCTGACAATTTACTTATGAATCATCCTGCAACATGCTTAGGGTAACAAGAGGGAAAATCATCTTTTTTCCTGAGCAAGATAGTGCATTTATCTTCATTATATCGACACTCATTTGCAGTTCTGTTGTACTGCAGTTGAAATCTTCTCTGATGCTTCACATAGATGGAACCAGTCCTGTTGCTGAAGATATTGGGCGTCAGGTAAAATAGTTGTTGCATTGTTTGTTTCTGGATTGGAA
Source organism: Rhododendron mucronatum var. ripense (assembly GCA_019656295.1). Lineage (NCBI taxonomy): Eukaryota > Viridiplantae > Streptophyta > Magnoliopsida > Ericales > Ericaceae > Rhododendron > Rhododendron mucronatum. The sequence goes on along the minus strand of BPLT01000014.1, from coordinate 365,940 downwards.
CGTGGATGTGAAATTGAAGGCTTAATTTGGTTTTAAAAATGTGGAGGCTTTGGTTATATAAAATTTAAGAGAACTGAAACTTTTGGTAGTTAGAACAATTCGAGTAGAGAGCTTACTGTTTGGCTTTACCCTTACTGTTGCAGCTACTTACATACGGCAGAAGAATCCCGTTCGCTGAATTGTTTGCCAGGATTGATGCTGTAGATGCCAGCACTATCAAACGCGTTGCAAACCGTTTTATATTTGACCAGGTAAGGAAGGATTCATCCCACTGATTTTACTCCCTCTCCCTTGAATGTTAATCTGTTATTCCATTTTGGGATGTCTTAAAACATATGCGAAGTCAAGGCGCAAAATTGCTCTCATTCTCATTTGAATTTCAAACTTCAATTGCTAACTAAAGAGGATTTGTGCAAAGTTACGATGTTTAATTTGCAATCATTGTCTCCCCAATAGTTGGGTCTCCAAATTGGAGTAGTACTAAGGGCCGAAGGGAGTAAAATCTTTTTTAGTGTTTCTCCTTTGATTCGACATTTGTTTCTAAATTGTGTTCGGTCTTTGTTTGGAATTGAAGGATGTTGCCATCGCTGCCATGGGGCCTATCCAGAAATTACCTGACTACAACTGGTTCAGGCGCAGGACCTACTGGCTCCGTTACTAGGTTCTTTTCCTTTTTGATTTTCTTTTTTTTTTTTTTTTGCATTCCTCATCGTCTCTCCTGCTCTGTGGCATCAAAACATTTTGTTGTTTGTTAAACACAGCCAGGAATGAATTCCCTTGTGGTGGCGTTATTTATTTTCTGCTCCCAGATTTTGCTGTATTTTCCATATCAGTCGTGAATAATTATGCTGTAACCAGTGTTTAAAAAGACACTAGATCTAATTCGATACCATGAACTCTTTGCAGCTGGGCTGGCAGTGAATGTTTCACTTGTTATTTTCTCTATCCCTGGCTTTTTTACCCACCCGCGACTCCCTGGGGATGAGCATAGAGCCATTTTGATCGTCGACTTTTAGCTTCTGACAATTTTTTGTAACGAACATGCCTAGTTTGTATTCAAAATGAACCGGCGTAGTGTCATGTTCGTGGTTTACGGTATGGAGTTTGGACTAGGACATCTCTTTATTAATTGGTGCCGTTTGCATTTCATATCATATTTTTCTCCGGGCAGTGACTAATGAAAGTCTAGCCCCGCTCCGTTTCACCAATCTCTCACCGCAGTGCTCAATCTCACTATCTGTCTTGGCAACTAATGATCCGGATTTTAAAGAAATCGTTTTGGGAAGAGTGGAAGAGTTCTTTTAAAATTTGAATCATCCAAAACACTTTTCGACGGTGAGATTGAGTGCAGTGGGGTAGATATTTTGGAATCAAAATGTGGCCATAGTCAGGTATTCTCGTCGCGTTGAAATGAAATTTGACTTAATGGAGCCTTTTAGGTCCCGTTTGTTTGGGGAGACCATTAGGAAAGAAAAAACATATTCTCTTCCCATTGGAGGAACAGTGATGAGTAAAAGACATGCAATTTTGAATATTTAATATTCCATAGTTCAATGCGAAAAGACATGCAATTTTTGAACAAAAATATAGTACTTTTGTGCATAATTTTTTAAATTTAAATAAAATATTTTGCACAATAATACTTTTTCTTTTCATTAGGAAATTGCACTTCTTTCTGTGGGCTATTATTTAGAAACAGAGGAAGTATTACATTGGTTTATATCGATACATGTTTACTCCAGCCTATAAGAAATTGGGTATATCAAACACCAATCTGTGGATTACCATTTAGGAATGGAGAGAGTATTACATTCAGTTTATATCAGATCCTTGTTTGCTGCAGCCTACAAGAATGTGGGTATATCAAACAATCAGGCCCCAAAAGGAATTACGTAGAAGCTAGTTTAACCACGCAAATCAAATTGGCCCATTATGATCTTTCATCCACCTCCAAGTTGGATGATTTTGACCTCCAAGTTGGATGATTTTGATCGGTTTCACGTTTGGAAGAAAATGGAGAGCGATAGCAGTACGCACAAGTGTAATTTAATATCACCACAGAATCTCCCACTAATCCCTACTGTTTGCAGGCCTGTGCAGCTGTGCTTTGGGGTTGGAGTGAGTCGTAAAATCTATATATTCAGGATGTGTTTCACTATCTAAAATAAGTACGTACTTATTTTTTGAATTAAAGACGATGTATTGCGAAAGAATGACTTGTTTCGTAAAACAGAAAATAAGTACTCCCTCGACCCCTTTTTAAGTGTCCTGCTTCGTAATTCCAATTTATTAAAAAGATATCATCATTATACCTTTCATATCAACTTTTTTCTCCACTTTTCCTACTTACCTATCATTATTACACTTTTACTCACTTTTCAAAATAAAATCTACTTTTAGGGACACAATAAACAATGCAACAATTTTTACCCATTAACTTTACAAAATGGACACTTATTAAAGGACAGTCCAAAATGGAATACTGGACTCAAAATAAAGGACAGAGGGAGTACTTAAATAAGAACCTTAGTAGAACGACACCTGATTACCCATGTCTTCTTCATTCCCTCGGATATTCAGTAGTAATTTACTGTAGTAGCAGTAATAGAACGCAAAGAACATATTTCTAAAATGTGCATTCATGTACAAAAAATAGGCTCATCTATTGACCCGACTAAATTACATGATTTCCTAAACCAAAGAATATACACAAAGGAATCAATTACAATCGATTCTCTTCGTTGACAACATGAATGCGGCGTTGAGTTTGCTTCAATCTTTTTCTATCAGGAATTCTTTCCCTCCAACCTTCTCGTTTCTACGTTCTTTTTTCCATCTTCCCCTCCTACATAATCTACATGTTAGCTTTAACTGTTAACATATTTACAACTACGACCACTGCCTGCCTCTACTGCTTTTCCTCCCGCTGTTATTTGGCCTCCGGACCCCACTTCCCCAATCCTCATCGTCGTCGTAATCTTCATCGTCCCTTCCGGCCATGCGGCCAGACCTTCCCCCTCTCCTGGACGGAGGAGGGCGCTTCCTCTTGATGTTCGCCGTGTATGTTGAATAGTCAACAGTGTCTTCCTTCAAAGCAGTTTTGAATTCCTGCAAAGTGTAAAAGCAGTTATAGAATGGTAAGAGAAGAATAGAAGTTTCAGCTCACACAGGATAACGGTCAACAATAAACCGTGCAACTCTCAAGGAACCAAATTTCTGTTGTTTCAATCTAAACAGCCAAAACTTTTCCACTTATGGTACCACAAAATTCCAGTGTTTCAAATAAAAGGCACCACAATGAAGTGAAACACACAGAATAAAAAATATATATATTAGTGTCAAGTGACAACACAGCTTTGAAATTTTTTTACACAATTTGAAAATATTCATTTCACAAATGTTTAAACTTCTTTGATTCTGCTTAATCAGTACTTTTATGCACTTGGGTATGTTTTAGGTCATTTTTGTGAACTTTCTCAATTTTTGTTTTTGTCTCTTTCGGAACGATTCCGAGCTATTTCCATCCCAATTCTTGCCGAAGCAACTCATCAGAGTGAAATTTTGATTCTTGGTCAGAGAGATAAGACTAGTCGATGTGCAGGGTGTAACTAACTAATTTGGTGGGGCTGGTCCACTAGACTAGTCGATATGTAAAAAGGGAAATGTAAAAAACACTAACAACCACTTTTAAACCTGTTGCACAAGGTAAAAGTGGGGGTGCTCCTAGCACCGTTGGGGCCAAAAACTGTCATTGCCTTCACAATCTCAACACTCAGCACATAATGCACAACTGTGATTCATAATTTGTCATTGTCAGTTGATCACACTACCTGATATCTTTGCAACACTTCTTCATGAGTCGTAGGCAGCTCGGTGCGTGTTTCAGTTATGTTGAAGGAAATGTTCTGCCTTGAGAGAACCTCCCCCGGTTTAATGGGTTCAGTTGGAGAGAACTCCTGGTTATAAAGAAGTGGATATTAGCCGGAAATTAGGATCAAATGCCATACTCTGAAAAACATGGAAGACGGCCCAGAAACCACCCCAAAAGATTTGTACCTGACATCGTGCATCATTTAGAGAGTACAATATTTTCAGATGCCTCTTTAGTTTCAAAAGAAGTTGTAATGCCGTAGCAGAAAGACAATCTGCCTGTATAAACACCACAATTTTTTTAATATCAGAGCCCATCATATTAAGCTATCAGAAAGGAGTTTAAAAAAAACCAAGAATTTCAAATAGAATGCCACTTGAACTTGAAAAGCAGAACAAAAGCCCTCAACTTCTGGTCACAATAACAAGGGAAGAAAACTCAACAAGAATTCCAGGGTAACATACAAGGATCAAAATTTTGTTTTGGTATGTTGTTTCGGAAATCTTTCTGAAACATTTGGAAATGTTTCAAAATCATAGAAACAATTTACTGAAAATGTCTGAAGAATTTGGGAATGGGAATTGACTACCTGGATTTTCTGCAGATCATCTTCAGATATGCGGTAATTGTTGTACGAATTCCTAGGACGCAAATTTTGATACATAGGCTCAGAGTGATTAGACACGGGCTGATCACCGAATTGTACTTCAAGTGTCCCATTAAGATCCATGGGTATTGTTTGATCGCACACAGGTTGACAGGATGGCCCCTGGGGCTGAGTTATCCCATTACCATTAAGTTTCTTTGCATCTTCTTGCCACAAATGCAGAAACGCTTTCATATTTGCCTCCAGTGTCCCAGCTCTAACTTGTATAACTCGATTTATGGCATATATCAAGTAAAGAGGCTCATCAGGCAATGTGAAAGGAAGTAAAGCAAGGATCTCAGTGCAGTACCTGGAAAAAGCAGTTTTTAAGTCAATACCTACATAGTTGTCCAAATGGGATACGAATCACGCATAGTTTTCAATTTTCTGAATCGTGTATCATAACACAAGATATCTTAACATATATTCAAACAAATAGGTGGAATATAAAAATATTCCATACAAAATTGCAAATATCTTGCAAGAAAAAGACATTAATCTCTGTTCATCATTTACAACATCAAAGTAAAGTTCTTAAGATTAAAGATATGCATGAATCAAGACTTCATACTCCTGAAAAATAGAACAAAGATGACCATGTCAATGAGTTTTTCTATCTGGAATCAAACATGCATCAAAATGATCCCCATTCTTAATATGCTATAATTTGGTTTTTGATAATTTGTATAGTCTTGGTACATCACTTAGGTTTTTAATATTCATTGAAAGAATTTTTCTTTCCAAAAATAAATGTTTGACTAAAGTACAAGTTTTAAGTTCTCAAACAATTTACCCATAAATAAAAAAAAATGCATGTGACGTAAGTGGTAATATGAAACTTCCCAACAATATCAAATACCATAAAACAAAGAGCAAATACTTTCTTTTCTCCAGAAAAGTTACATATTCATGTATAGCATGTCTTGAATCATCTACAGCTTATCAGAATATAGTATGATGTATCATGGTTATCACACGATACCGTTAGCATAAGATATGTGTCGCTTTTACCCTAAGACATGGACAACACTTAATACATGGAGCAGAACCGCAGAATATTAGGATGAGCACCTAAGTAGGAACTCACATCAGAAATGGGATGACTGAATTATTCCACATTGGAGTGTCAAATTTACGAATAACTGACGACATAAATTTGTTCCTTGAGATGCGATTCCCACGGATCAGCTTGTAGATTCGAGAAACACCAAGTCTTGCATAAGTGAAAGAGCCACTCTCGAATGTCCCTTTCATACTCTCAGGTACCTTGAGTTGGACTCTAGGGTTTGAATTTTCAGAACTTCCAGCCATGGATCTAATGAAAATAAAGGACATCTGAAGGCCATCTCCCAAACGGTTTTCGAAAAATGCTGGATACCTGAAAAAATATGTTTTCACTAGTTGGAATAACCAGATTATCAGGATTTCAAAGAAGCTACAAGTCTATATAGGGCCATACTTTTCATTCATATTCATCAACAGATGATGAGCCAGCTTTGAGTTTCCCTCCTGAGGATCTGTTTCAAGAGCTATAAGGAATGGAACACAGGTAATTGGATGAACTAGACCTTGCCGCAGCACAATTTCGACAATCTGCATCAGGTAGTGTAAAAATTAAATAAATTTGCTACTGGCAACAGTAAGATCCTGAAAATCACTAAAACGAAACAACTAGGCCCCATCAAGTGTTCCAGAGCAGTATACAGGCGTAGAATGACAAAAATCACCCTCTTCAACTTTCAGAATCTGTGGTCCTTGTTTCCAGAACAACCAAATGACCAATAAATTCACGATAATAGAGATATTAGCCTAAGAATTTGTTTCATGTGTAAGAAAACAATTCATATTTCAGTATCATTATCAGTTTTGATGAATTGTTTGTAGTTCTGTACAGGTTTTATGCGATTGTACTCGTTGGACAAACTAGTTCAACCACTTTAACGGAAACCTTCAGACGACAATGTTCTTACCTTCACAGCAGATTGGCGAACCTGTTCATTTTCATCTAAACATCTTCCCAAGATGTTATCCCAATACAGCTGAATTATTCCGCCACAGATATTGGTATCACCTTCACCAGCAGCAACAGGAACACTATGGCCAGCATCCATGGGATGACTGGCGACATTGCTGGTTTTTTCTATTCCCATTTGACTTTCTGCATCAAGAAGATACTCGTAGATGTTTTGCAACGCTTGCATCTGTAGAACAAATTAACTCAGTACATGGATGGTGGGGGGGGGGGGGGGGGGGGGGGGGGGGGGGGGGGGGGGTGGTGTGTGTGAAAAAGCACAAAACAGAAGGGAAACTATTACCTTGAGACGTACGTCAGTACCGGAGGAGAGTGTTGCCTCTAAAATTTTCCCAACATCCTTTTCCAACATATATTCTGGCCTAGCGATTAAAACATGACCTAATGCCTACAGAAATCCAAAACTACATGAGTACAACTCAAATTAGACAATACAGGATCTCTCTCCCTCTCTTCTACATTGTGTGTGTGTGGTCTGTACACGAGGGTGCAGGTTCATGGACAAATGGTGAAAGAGCATACCTGCAAAGATCTGGCCTTTATTATAAAATCCTCTGCATGAAGATATTTTTTAAACAACTTGAGGCTGTTCTTGACGTCGATATTTTGGTCAATGCTGCAGGATGTGCTCAGCAAAGAGTTACCATATCGAATAAGCAACCCAAGACAGAAAAGAGATCGCCCAACTTGCTGTAATTACAAAATGATCATTTTTAAGTTTATCTAGTGAAAGAAAATGCTATTTCAGATAACCACGGCAAAAAAAAAAAAAAGCATTGGAAATAACAAAATCAACAGAAAAGATGGTTCAAAATCTCACACAAAACTTATTAAAGCAGTCCATCAGCAATATTTCAGAATGATTTGGAAAAACGGAGTTCTTAAAAATCGTTCATTCCCAAAACACAATATAAACCGATATCCATCAAGTATGTTCTACGGAGGTCCTGGGGATGTCTCCAAACAGATAGAACGATAGCTCAATGGATTACCCCATCCTTCTCAAATGCAATACAGATACCGTAGTAACAAGACTGTCACCAATGGCAATACTGACGCATAGAAACGTAAGCCCCAACGCCAGGCCATACGACTCACGATGACCAATTCTACCTAAAAGTTCAAGTGTCTTGGAGCACAAATTGAACTTTGTATACAAGCCAGAAACTATGAATATCTCGCAGCACAATTGAAGGAGCAACTCCCGATATGGCAGTACTGTTACAATAGTCCATTAAGTATAAAGACAATGGAGGAAACATTGTTTTAAAATTTTCGTACAAAAATAGTGTACAAAGCAACTCTTCCCTCTCCCCTTGAATAACAATCTTTATATGTTCTGACTTACACCCTAATGTTTTCATTTTTATATATCTGTGATAGGAATACCCTGAATATTCCAAAGCGGAGATTGTGCAAGGTCTTAATCATTCATATGAAGCATGAACCATAAGGTTGCCTTCAAGCCCTTGAATTCTTCAAATAAGAACTCACCACTATTTTATGAGAAACCACGGAGTTGGAAGAATGTAGACTCCAGCTTAAAGGCATCATCAACATGAGAGATGCTAAAGGCCAAGTCAGTTGTGACTTGTGAGAACCTTGTGTGGGGACAAAATCACAAAAGTATGTAATAACGACTAGAAGCCATGCAAGATGTTACCATGAATGCAAGCATCTAAATCGAACATTTTCTCCAGAACACTGATTTAGTGATTGCTCATTTACACTTAGTTTCTTCATTGCATTGCATATTTAGTAGAATAACAAAGAGAATGCCAACAAAAATGGTACGCATTCTTTGCAGTATAGGCCAGACGAGGGCGAAGTTTAACTGCATGAAAAATAAGCTCACGAGTTGGAATTCAAACTTAGAGGCAGTACAAAGAATCCAAGTTCCGACCTATAATCAAGCACTCACCAGTAGTCTGCCAGTCTATAGAAAGACAATGTACTTAACTTTTTCTGACTTCTGAGTTGGGCTACCCAAAAGGGCACATTACACAACATGATTCTAAAGCACTTCGCAAGCTTATGAGAGAAATTCATAAAGACCTAATTCCCAACTACCACACTTACAGGGAAATTAATGCAGTAAAATAAACAAAAAGCAAACGCTCAGTCAGGAGAGTGTTTTTAAATAATGGATAATTCACCTTGGTTACCTGAGTTCGATTTTGTTCACCCTCACTAAGAGAGGGTGAAGATGTATGGGTCCAACGGGATCAATACACTTTTTTGGTATAGATGGACTTACTTTTTGGTGGGAACCAAATTTTCTCCACCAATAAAAGGGAGGGTATTGTTCACCCTCATTCAATGAAGGTGACTAGAATCATTCTCAGGTTACCTAGAATCATTGGAATCAATCAGAGCAATGCTCTGACGAGTGATGACTAACAAAAATGAAGATGCAGCTAGTTATTTCAAAATAACCACAACAAACCTGTTTGTTGTCAAACCCTAAGGCATCCAAATGCTTGAAAAACACCTGGATGAGATACTCAACGACAGCTGAACCTTTCCCTGCCACTCTACTCAGAGAGCACAGGCACCTGAGAGAAGAAAATCAACTGTGTAAATAATATCAAAGCAAAGCATCAATCATGTACCACCACATAACTAAAGTTGTGCATAAAAGTCTAAAACTTGACTGAACCAAGAAAGCATTATCTCGATATTCAGAAGTTAGAACAAATTTATATCCACAAATCGACTCTAACTACAGCTATGTGCGCCATTTTTTTTTCCGGGTACATTATGCCCACCATCTTTTAGTACCACATAAATGTGGCCTACAAGTTGCTAAAATGGAGGAAAAACAGCACTAATTTTGATCCCTAATCCACACACCACTTACTAAATATATCACTATCTTGTCCATAAGGATTCTCCTACGAACAACGATATTCAAACTCTGAAAAACACATGATGTAGCTTTTTGGCATGATGACTATTAGATAGCTTGATATATATTGTTGGGCCCATTTTCTAACAGCTTAAGCTTTTAGGACAATTGGTAACTTAACAATGACAAGTGTTTTCTGTCCTACCGTCGTGGCATGGTCTTGAGTCACATGAATTAGTCTCTATTAACCACAAAGTCAGGTTGCCTACTACCTATCAGATCCAAAACAATAGTGGAAACAAGAGCCTCATATACAGTTTTCCCTAGGGTAAATCGTAAGAGCTATGATGTTTTAACCCCTTCGCACCTCTCATGCATGGCCTCAGTTTCCTCAACCTGCTCTTCGAGCTAGGAGGTTAGCAGCTAGTTGGCCTTCCAACATCGAGTCATACATAGTTACATACGTTTCAGCTCCCCTAATAACCCATGTAAAACAAAGCGATCCTATAGTGGGAAGAATTCAAGGCACCCACAACTAATCAAATCAAAACTCTTCAAACATATACGACAAGATTTTCCTCATTGGCCAACTTCAATGACCAGATAAGGAGTCACAGTGGAGGCCACTAAATAAAACCCATATAGATATCTAGTCCACAAACCATACATAAACAAGAATAACATTCACACTCTATAGCACGGACATTCGTCAGAGGTCACATACCAGTGTCAGACACTTGTCGGACACCAAGACTCTCTGGACACTCCCCGGACATCTGTCCGACACTCATATTCAAAGGGCCCCATTTTTTATCAATGTTTTCCATTTGGATACTCCGGGGATACTTTAAAAAATGCTCTGGACACTTGGAAAACAAGTCGAGGTTGATAAAAAAAAAGTAGGATCTAATTAAAACTTAGGAAAGTCATATTTTTTGTGTGACAGATCATGGTTTATTGGTAAGAAAGGCACACAAATGATCAAATGCTTTTAGTTGAAATACTTTTATGAATGATATGATGATGGTTATAATTTAATGTATATGTAGTGTTGCATATTTACAATGAGAACCTTTATTTTATTTTTTTACTTTTTCTTCATATGATAGTATACATATATACTTTTTAAAACATGCCCCTAAGGGTCGTGTCCATTTTTTAAAATTCATGATGTCGTTGTGTCGGTGTCATGTCTATGCCGGTGCTACATAGCATTCACATTATGATATTCTAAGGACTTTGTCACACATCGCTTCTATAAACCACCCAAACTTGGTTAATAAGTCTTGTTAAGTTAACCATTGTTCCAAAGGCTTAAGCTGTTAGGAATGGGCCCAGCAATATACACCAAGCCATCAAACAAGTCCAAGAATAGCACACGTGTTACCATACTTGTACACCGTACTTGGATAAAATCTGATGTGGCACCTTAAAGGGCCCAAGTGCAGGTTTTACATGAGGCTCATCAGGTGATAATATGGGCACCAAGTATGGGCCCACCACATCATATGGTACCCAAATGTGGTGCACAAATGCGTCATCATTGCATTAATCGTAGTCTAGAGGCCACTCCACCAACTGCCAATTGGTTGTGGTAGATTTACCGAAACTTTTACACGGTATAAGAGTCGGGTCTTGAGTGGCAGTGTGCCTCTGCCTTGAGTCTATTTCTCATCTTTCTCATCTCTCTCTGACCTCCACATAATAATTTATCGTATTACACATCCTTAAGTATTCACAGTTCACACATCTCCAAGCTCGCTTGAGATTCTACCAGTGTATTTTCATTCCTTAGTTATCAACTTCAAAGATTTCATCCCTCGGGATTCAAAGTCAAAAAATATCGTAATATAGTCGGTCCCTTCGAAAATGAGATTTATTATTGTTTAGTTAACAAAATGGCACATGTAAGATGCTTTAGTTTTATGGCAGGTTTTTCTCATAATTGGCAAGGACAGCACTTAATTGATGTAAGACAAGTGTGATGAACACTCCATGCTTCTGCTAGTTATGAGCCCAAAACTAATGTTTTGTATCAGAAAAATTTGACCTTGGGGGGATGGATTTTTGGCTGAAAGAGTATTCAGAATATATAGGTGTTTAGAATGTATCGGAAGGCTATTTCGCAGCTGTTCTGGACACTAAATTATACCTGTTGTGTTTGTCTTCTTTCTCAAGCTAGGGTGCTACGGTTGATTAAGGGGAATTAGGTTTCATGAGGGACTAATACAAATCTGAGATCTAAAAAAAGCAAAAATAAAGATGACGACGGCGAAGAAAAGTGTGAGTACAGCACCTAGCTCCCGTAGGAACCAAGCTAGGGTTAGAAGGGCATCACAATATCCAAAAGAAGTTTCATAAGCTGGGAGGATTCCCTGAAACTTATTCATTCTCAAATTAGAGGTTTTGACAGTACAAAGCCCCAGGGAATCCTAAACCCAGCTTCGATTCCTATTTAGAAACTAGGTTTTTAACCTTCCAAAAACCTGTGCAAACAGTTTAAACCTAAATAAGCCCATACTTAAAAATCCAAAGACAGCTATACCCATGTAACCTACAGAACAAAGCTTAGTAGACTATTGCCATGCAAGAAACTAATTCTGAAAAATAAAAAAACACAAAAATATGCAGATGACATGTAGCTAACATGCTATAAACACCTTATGGGGCCATTTCATACTTGCTAAAATCATCAACACATGCACCATAATTCTTTAAGAATAATAATAGAGACAACATTTAATTTATTTTGTCATAACTCAGGGTGTCCAAACCAACTTACGTGCATCTTGAGTCTTGACTATTACCCCAGAGGAACTTACGTCCAAGCCAACTTACACAAATAAGTAAACTAACTAATGTACTAAATATGCATTTGCACTACCTAAATGAATAAGCCCACTCATGTATTCCACTCTTCGTTGGGCTGGTTAGGAGTTATGTAGCACCGACACTCCAAAAGGGCGCCGTGTCCACGTATTGGACACGGGGACACGTATTGGACACGCCATGTGGTGTCCAATAATTTTTATTATTTTTTGATAGGGGACACGGCTGGGATCAAAATAAAATATTTTTTAAACTTTGGGGGGTTAATATGAAATTATTCAAAACATTTGGGTCAAACTGTAATTATGCCTTTGAAAAAAATTTATATAATTTGTGAAATTATTCATATACAATGGTTCATAATTATATATATATATATATGTACATAAATTTATTTATTATTTATTTATACATGTGGCGTGTCTCCTGCTGTGTCCGTATCCCCATTTTTTTAGAATTGACACGTCCCGTGTCCGTGTCCGTATCCGTATTTGTGTTCGTGCTACATAGGTTATGACATGCACATCTAGTGCATGTGATAATACATTATTTAGTGTCTATAGCACTGCTCATTATTTAAATAGGATATCAAAACAAGCACTTCCTATTGCATCCAACACATGAATACAACTAGGTAAACAAGAAGCAAAGATGAATAAGGTACTGAGAACCTAGAATATTAAAATACTTTGAAGGTCTAGCAAGTAGCAACTAAAGCAGATGTATGGAACAAGAAAATAGCAACCAAAGCAGACATATGGAACAAGAAAATAGCAACCAAAGCAGCCGTGTGGAACAAGAAAATAGCAACCAAAGCAGACGTGTGGAACAAGAAAATAGCAACCAAAGCAGACGTGTGGAACAAGAAAATAGCAACCAAAATGTCAAATTACTTGATGCAGGCATGGACAACGGTTAAGAAAGAATGGCGAACAATCATCTGCTTCAGATCTTGTTCAAGTTCTTCCACAACATTTTGAGGAAGCTTTCGAAGCAAGGGCAGAACAGAATCAATTATAAAGATTATGCTCTCCAGTAGCTGTGCTATTGCACGATTGTCAGCCTGAAAGTAAGTAAACCGAGTATCAAAACTGATGCAAGACAACTGCATTCTGTCATTTTATAACCTTTTCAAGAGCATAAGAACAGAGTTCACAGAAATGAGAAGTTGAAACACCAATACAAGCAACTTAAGTATAAACACAGATCAAGATATCTCACCAATCTAGAGAAAGGAAGCATGTGCATGCAGGCCTTGAAAAAGGCATATGCATGTAAGTCAGCTAAACTAAAGAGCCCCTTGTGCCGGGTAATAACTTCAAGCACACTCTAGGGCAATATGAAAGTTAATCCACTCCAATAAGAAAATCGATACCTCCCAGTGGAAGACACCACACTTTTGGTGCAGGAGGTGACTCAAAGTCCAAGATCACACTAAATGGTGGACGGAGGCCTTCGTTTTGCCTTGTTGCGTACAGCAATATATCTTTTCTATAGCCCCACCCAGGTCTAGCAGAGGGAGGAAAGTTGAGGCAAACACTAGCACAGAGCCCACCTACTAACTAGATGGAAAAAGGATGAAAGGAACTAAAAAGTAGACGGAAAACCAAAGAAAAACAAAACCAGTCCTGAGGAATATAATACTTATGTTGAAAAGCTATTACTCCCTCCGTTCCAAAATAATGATCAAGTTCAGTCTCCAATGCAAATTTTAAATTGTTAATATCTTTCAATCTACAATGAATTTTTTGTGCAATATGGATCTTATATGATAGATCTCAATTAATTCTATTACACAAAATTTTTAAAAATTTTAAAGACATTGTAGATTGAAAGATATTAATAATTTAAAAATTGCATTGAAGACAGAACCGGACCACCAATTTGGAACGGAGGAAGTACAAAGTTTTGGCTGGAGAAGCAACTACTTCCTTTCCCTAAAGAGCCATTTGGGGTACTCATGTGCCGACCAATGTTTCTATTTTTTGCTTGGTGTGCGGCTAACGATAAGATTCTCACTAGTCACTATAGATAACCTTCTCCGGCGTCGAATGGTTATGGTGAATCGGTGTTGCATGTTGCTTGAATGCGGTTCTTGTATCGTGGGGCACGTCATGGGTTTTCTCTGCAGCGGAGATAGAGAGCTTATTCAAGAGTGGTACGGGGTTAGAGTGGGTAGAAGAAGACAGAAGCTATGGATTATGATCTCAATTGTGCTTGATGTGATCAATTTTGAGGGACAGGAATCAAAGATATTTTGACGGGGAGGAGAGGCCATTGTTCAAAATTAAGAGTCTTTTGATTTCTACTTTGTTTAGTTGGGAGTCGAGGGAGTGCACCCTACTTTTTGTCAATTCTTTGATACGTTAGATATTTTTGGAGTACAGAGGGGGTATATATTGGTCCTTTTTTTCTTTGACGTTTTCTTTTTTCCCTCGCTTTCTTTTCTTAATGGGTGGCATCCCCTGGATGCCTTTTCAATAAAACTTTATTACATACCAAAAATAAAGATGTATAGAAATGATATTCAGACCCCGCTCCAGCCTTTCACACTCTTACTGCGCAAGGTTGAAAGGAAAAATGAAGTGTAAAAGACTTAAAGGAAGATGAACATTACTCCCCCAGTATTATGGGAAAAAATTCTAGACAAGGCCCAGTTATCAAACTAATAATGATGCAAACAGCAATGCTGTGTGTAATATAAATTTACGAAGTCAATTTACGTCACTATCTACTTCAAAAACCAATAATCCTTCCAAGGAGAGAGAACAGTAAAACAATTAGGCAAGGCAGACATTCAATGACAGCAGTAATGGCTGTTCCATAACAAAATATAAAGCTGTGGATAACCTGAGTCTTTAGGTACGGCTGTAGAGTGACCACAAACTGCGAAGGATCGGTAGCC
The DNA here is from genome assembly GCA_019656295.1 of Rhododendron mucronatum var. ripense. Lineage (NCBI taxonomy): Eukaryota > Viridiplantae > Streptophyta > Magnoliopsida > Ericales > Ericaceae > Rhododendron > Rhododendron mucronatum. Next base: position 350,809 of record BPLT01000014.1, on the reverse strand, counting down.
GGAGCACATAATGTAGGATCCACAACACAAAAAGCATGCAAGAGAAGCACATACGGAAGTGTACGCGCCTCAACTTCCTCATTGTTCATTTCCTCAACCTGAACAACAATAAATATCCCACATGGGTATGATGAGAAAAAAACACCAAAACATTTGAAAGGCTGAGAGGAAAAAGAATACCTGCAATATCCTTTCGAGCAAGAACTTGCACATCAATTCACAGCGCCTCCGCACAGATGCAAGAGAAACCGGATTGATGCCAACAGCCTTGGTTGATTGTGGGAAAAAATCAAGCGCTAAGTTACGCTTAATTACGGTGACAAGAACTTGATGATTTGGCATCTTCCTTAACATCTCAACCATCTGCTCAGTTTTCTTAGCAACTTCCAGTGGAACAGAACTACTACCTCCATAGAGACGAGCCTGTGAACCTGAAGGTTCCTCAAACCAGAATTCATAAAATGTCTTGCAGACAAGATCCTGTCAAGCAAGAAAAGGAAATTGGAAACCAACTTCAAATAAACATATTGATGTTCGAGATTTTTTCTTAAGTCAGTTCTATGGTGCTCAAGGGGGGACAGTACAACACTTCTGTACAAAGCCAACAGACTTGTATTCCACAAAGAATCAAAAAATGTATAAAAAAACACACACACACACACACTAAAGCAAGGTGTTCACAAATCTCCCAGCAAAAAGTTTTCTTTCTCTAAGTTAATTCCTTGAAAGAACCACCGGTTCCTTTCCCCAAAATGTACCAACAGAAACAAATGGGGATGGTCTTAGATCTTTTCCTTCTTTCTACTATGGTGGCCCCTCCCAATTACACATCAATTTGGCCAACAATCTTGAGACTAAAAAAGTTTGCCAATTCTATCCATAAAATAATGCAAGAAAGAACAAACAGTTATTCCAATTAAACCTTGCCCCCTATTTGAATGTTTCTTGACGCAATAAACCAACTGAAGAACTAAAAATGAATTTATCGTTCTTTCTACCTATCTTTCCATTATCTTTTCCCGACGTTCAATAATGTCATCAATCAAAGACAAGACCACATAAAATCATTGGATAATGAGGCTAGATGAATGCCTTATCATAAACAATTGACACGATAAGAAGCAAAACTAGAAAGGAGATCTGGGTGGATAATTAGATTAATTTCTGCTGTGTTTGCATTTGGATTTGAAATTTTTTTTGAAAAATAGTCGGGGTAATAAGTGGAGAGAGATAGAGAGAGAAATGTTAAAAGTAGGGGGAATCTAGGGGGAATTTTTTGAAAAATGCTTTTTGAAAAGCAAAGAGAACAAGGCATTCATTATTTCAGAACTACCTGAATACTGGATTCTTCATCACTAATACGAGAAATAATCTCAATGCAAGCCCTTGTAAATGCTGCAAAATCAGTATTTGATGTGCACATCTCTCTTATGATTTTGATAGCCCGTTTTCTGACACTTACACCAGTATCCTTCATCCTCTCAGCAACTTTCTCAAAATACTACAACAAAACCGTAGATAAAAAAAGGTGAATAGAATCAGTGAAGCATCTTCATAAAATACAAGGATAGGTTCGTTCAATTTGCACTACCTGCAACCCAACATCAGGATGAGATGCAATATGCCGACCAACAAGTTCCAGTGCAGCTTCTCTAACAGATATAGCAGAGTCACAAAACCTTCCTTCAACAGCCATTTGGACAAATTTGTCACATAAAACCTCTGGATCAGCTTCTACAATGATACTAACCTGCTCTCATCATCAAATCAGAGGGAGGATGAGCGCCTTCAACAAAACCAGAAAAAGAAGATTTCTCCATCAAAATGACTGAACAGACATCGCCTCAGAATGACACGGGAATTTCACTTACTGCTCGTAATGCCTTTGCACGAATCACTGGAGAATTCTCCCTTAAACTTGCCTGAAACAGACCACATTAGAAATCAATCACTACCACAACTTATTATACAGATACAACCGATAAATAACTTACCAGAAGCATGTGAAGAATCTTGTCAAATCCTCTGGAGAAAGAATTATTTTGTCCCAATGCCAAAGCTATCTTCTTGACTGACTCCCTTGACAATAATGACGAAACAATCCCAGAGTTACGCACAATAGCTTTTGACTTCAGTCTCGCCAGGTGGTAAGAGAACATCTGTGAAGAGATCTCAACATCCTTGTACCAAATGCAAAGATAAAACCTGCACGAAATGACCTTAACATAGCACCAAAGCAGAAAGCTACAATAATTTAACAAGCAAAAGAGGCCAGAATGAGGTACAAACCAGCGGGTAAAGAGATGCACATCCTCAGCAGAACCACAATCCTGCAGGTAATTCAGAAGCATCTGCTGAACAACCTCCACTTTTGCAACTGAATTGGCATTTTCGGAAGGTTTTTCTGATAGACTACCATTGTTTAAGCCATCATCCTTGCAATGTGTTTTGCAATAAGATTGCAAAACAGTAAGTTGTTTCTGACATTGACAGAACTGACAGTACCAGCCACGGGTAGGAACTTCACGTTCTCTAACTCCCATGCAGTCTGCATGAAACAATCTCTGACAACCTTGACATAGAAACAATGGTTTTTCAATCTTTTCATTCCTACACAAGGCACATGCATCATTGGCATAACTGTGTTCAGGATTATCAATATTACTCAACTCCTCCACTATCCAAAATTTTTCAGTCCTGTAAAGGACAGCATCATGTTTCAACCTTGCAGCAATAGTCCCAAGGAGATCAATGGCCATGGAACGTGCAGCAATATCTTTGGATTTCAGCCCAGCATTCTGAAGTAGTAATACACAGAGAACCTACAAAATAATTGTCCCTTAACATGAAGACTAAAAATGGAGTAAGAAAAGGTAAGACTCTGTGTAATACAATCATACCTCCAGAATGGGAGCAGAAGCAGGAAATTCAGGCAGATTCAATGTCGTAAGTAAATCCACAACAAGGCTCTCCATCATCGTTTTCACTTCAGATGCATCTTGACTTTTTGTACTAGCAAATCGTTGAAGGACTTTACTCCAAAAAAGGCAACATGATTCGGTAACAGCCTCATGGCATTTAGTAGGGGAACTGGAATCAATTGAGGCCTCAAAAATAAGGTTTCCATTTGCTTGCCTTAAGGCCTCAGGAAGATTTGCACTAGAGTGAACCAACTGAATCAGCAAAGCCGTTATCATCTGGATCTGCCTCTGTTCCTCATCAGGTAGATGATAAGTTCTTGGTATCCTTTTGGAGAATGGTAACTTCAAGAGCAGTTGAAGTACTTCATCTATCACGTAAGTTCGATGTTGCGTGTATGAGTAAAAAATCTGCACTCATGGTAACAAAGAAACCAAGCAAATCAGACCAAACAGGCAGTCACAAAATAATTTGAAGTAGTAGCAAATTACACAACACAGTATTTTTAATACCCCGCCGATTAAACTAATGGCTTTCAGTTGCAAGAGTTGGATATTATCCACCAAGAGTGTTGTGAAGCTTGTCCTCAATAATTGTAGAATACAACTATCTGATAAGTGCTCTATTGTCAACAAATCCTTGAAAAAACCAAGAATGGTGCATAGTTTCTGAAGTATAGTGTTCACAGCAGCAGAGACCCTAACAAGGCCACACATGCAGACAGTAAGACGGAAACTCAAATTGAATAACCAAAACAATTAGCATGCTGTTAGAAGAGAAAATCATAGTACTAAGCACACCTGTTCACTGATGATTTCTTCACTTTTGCACTCCTAACAGTACGCTTTCTCTTGCTTGCAGAACCATAATCAGCACCCTCGTCATCTTCTTCATCTGAAATTGATGCAAAATGAGCATTAAAAAGCCCTTACATAAAGTAATGAAGCAGTTACTGAATGTAAGCAGCACCTTTCTAGCACCACCTTAATCACCCACCTTCAAAAACCCCAGTTTCAACAGGTTTGTGCAAAGCACGATATGCAGGATCACAAGCTGACATAATGTCAGCAATTTGATGCTTAGAGAACTCCAGAATCCTTTCAATGAGCTGGTATGGGTAAACAACAATGAGTTAAGAAGTGGTATGTCCTTATGAGCTTACAAGGGAGTTCAGCGCAATAACATATTGCAGCAGATTTCTGTTAAATGCAACACAGAAGTTGGTCTGAAGCATGTACCTCTTCATTGTATAGCTGCTTTGGCATGTCATTATAAGCCATTATGGCGAGAGCAGCATGAATAGACTCCAGAGCACCACAAATAGATGACACTACATCTGAATCAGCCTGAAATTTATGGAATATGTTAGAAGTTGGAACAATTATCAATATGACCACGAAAATGAGAAAACAGAGCAAGAAACAATACTCGCACATTCAAGCACAGAAGGAATGCAGAATATGTTCCATCTGAAGTGAGACTTTGGATACCGTGATACAGAAGGACTTGGGCTTACTAAATCTAAGTGAAGAGGTAGCCCTACACAAAGCTCAATGGAAAAACAGGATACATGTAGCCGACCTCAATTGATTGGGACACTAGGCTTGGTTTGTTTATTACTTAAGAGAGAACCGTATGACAGGCAACAGGCAGAACAGAAACAAAGATTTTTAACTTACATGTTCACATTCATTAACTGACAAACCTTCTGACCGATGAATCTGATGATCTAAAACCCTCAAAAGTCTTACAAGGACATCTACAGGAATCAAATGTAGGACTTTCTTCGTCCGGCTCGATAAAATTTCATTCACAAGCTGTCTAACATCAGCAACAGGCAACTGCAACCATTCTGCATCATCCCGATCATCACTTGGAATTTCTGCTCTGCCACAGAACTCCTCCAAGAACTCACAGAAGCCTCGAATAGCAGTGTCTAAGCCAACAAAGTGAATTAGCACAAGTACAAAACCAAAAATAAAGAACTGAAGAATCATAAACAACAAGCTAACCTTGAAGTTCAATGGGATCAGGAGGAACTGATGATGGATAGTCTTCGCTTCTTTTTTTCTTAACTTTCGGTTTTCTAGAAGATGTAAATGTCTCCTGAAATTAATAAATAAATTAAGAACACAAAAAATACAAGCAACAACAGGTTTCAAGGAAAATAAAAAAGTACAATAACTCAGGAAACACAACCAATCTAATCAATAATCGCTTCAATAAAATACGCATACATTAGCAAGAATGTAGTCCGGCTGATGATTGTGATTTCCTGCAAAGTCCCTTTGTGGTTGAATAGCAATGGGTGTACTCTGTTCAAAAGGCTTTTTTTCAGACACTGAACTACTAGAAACTTGCTCCTTGAAAGGACCTGAGAAACTTGAACAATGCAATAAACAATAAGCGCCGCAACATTAAATGTCTTCAAACAATCATTCTTGCATTGATAAGTATTTGTCATGAAAAGATACCCAATTCACCACGTAAAAAAAACAACAGTTACAGAAGCTTACTAAAATGTTTACTGCACGTAACCTGGACGTTCTGCAGACAAAGGCCTTAGCAGAGAGATAGAACTATGATCAAATCGGACCCTCTTTCATCCAAAAGTTTAACCCCAATAACTATTGTACAATGAGTCTAGCAAAGGCATATCTGGTATTACAGAAACCAGATTGTAATGGAAGACTAACCGCAGTCTAAACTGAACCAGTCCTTATTAGGGGTATATTTTACAAAGAATAAATCCATAAGAAAGTTCTGCCAGACAAATAACTAGAATTTACATGAGTACATAACTTATTAAACCAGGCAATCATAATCAAATAAGAAGTTGAGTGACTGAGTTTATAAGGAAGTTTCACAAAAAACTTAAAAAGTATAAACAGCACAAAACAATGATACCCATCTGAAGCTAGAAAATTATGGTTCATAAATCATCCTTGCACTAGTTGGACCATACATAAATCCTCACGTATTACTATTATAAGATGTGAATGTACCCTGTGTAAAACAATTCTTCCATTTCTTCCCAACCCATGTTTTCTATCAAATTTGATAGGAAATCCCAACTAACATGGTCATAAGACCTCTGAATGTCCAAATGGATTGAGACTTACACAATAGTACAAGTGTTTGTGCTAAGCATCTTAAATATCTTTTCCATAGTCAACATGGGCCAAACCCAATGTTTAAAAACCGAACAGGCCGGTTCAACCTTAACCGGCCCTTACTCTGGTCCAGATTCAACCAAAAGCCGTTTTTGCATCTAAAATTGGCTTCTAGTGTGAGAACCATTCAAAACTAAAGGTTGAACCACCAAACTGTAAGAACCGGGCACAGGCCAATCAACCAAGAAAGAAATCATGAACTCAGAGGGCCACACTTTATTGCCATAGATGTGCATGATGACAAACTGGTGCATGGGACCACTACTCACTGGTCCAAGCACACGGCTTGCTGTCATTTAAGCTGTCAAACATTGTGAACCTTTTATAGATCTGAGAGGTTCCAGCCTCCAGGAGTTCTATTTCCCACCAATGTGGGATTGGAACAAAAAAGTTAAGAATGCACCTCTAGCCCAACTCCTCCTCTCTTCAATCCAAATAATAGAGGATACATTTATTTTTACATGTTTCTATGCATGTATTTTTTATATGCTCATTTTATTATATTTTTTCTACATACTTGTAACATCCCGGTTCAACAAGTGGCCCATCCACCCAGTCCCTTTTCTTGTTCGCTCACCGGTCCAGTTTTCAACATTGCCTAAACCAATGCATATATGATCCGGTGCTTATCATGGCCTCAGCCAACAGCTTCATTGGCCCAATTCCTGGCCTTTTGCAACTTTATCTAGGACTAAGTTACTTCTCAGATAGTCACCCAAAAAGAAAAAGTTACTCCTTTGACCAATCTGCAATGTGTACCCCTCTCAACAACTTACACTCATTTTACTTCAATCCTAGTCACTTTTAAATATTGAGAAAGCAATTGTTGCTACTCTAACACTTATTCTTGTAACACCACTCCACATGAACGTCCTCGTAACAAGCTATATATATTGACCATGCGTTCTGACAACATACCATTCTTTATCACGCAACTGCACTAATAATTAACTCAACCAGCACTCCTTTAAAATCACTCTTGTTCTTTGAATACTTTTTCATTTTCTCAGTTATGATCCAAGTTGAAAAACAAAGAACTGGAAGTAGCATTGAGAAGAAGATACAACACAACACAGAATCATTGAATTAAAATAAAAAAGTTTCTCGAATCTCATCAACCAGCAATACAAGTACCAAGAGTGAAACCGTGAATTCCCATTCCATTTACTTTCACAAAAATTAAAATCGTGAGACATATCAGAAAAGATTGATATAGTTCGAATACTTGATTTACCTGATGTACTGCATTCAAATGCTTCAGAATCACATCGAAGTACTTCATTGTACAGATCTGGGGGCTCTAAAATGCCATAAGAAAGCAGAGTTGCTTCGGCTCTAAGATTCCTGCAAAAAGAAACGAAGTCAATGAAACCAAAGGACCAGCACTTATAACAATAATACTCAAATTTATATCTCCATGTAATCTTCATCCAGACAGTACGTCAGTACCCAAGACAAACTTATGAAATTCATGATGCAAGATTTACAGAAAACTGGGTGTTATCGAATAAAGTGGTTTTCTAGAGGATGAAAAGGCAACAGCATTGGGCAACGTGTTTGAGTTGGCTTAGGCCTGATTTAGTAATATTTCCAGGGTAAAAAGCAGATCGTTCTTGGATCATGAACAGTACCTGGGAATGTTCAAGTTCTTTCTTCAGAAGAAGAAGATAAAGAAGAAAAACAAGGTTCTTTGCTTCATGAGCATTTCATCAGACAATCTGGAATGCCAGAAGCACTACGGACCTTTTGTCTTCATAATTCTGCAGTTACAGTAAAAAGCAAGGGAAAGCTTCTTGCCTAAAGACGAGTTCTACATCCCTAAAGTGGGCAGGGCGTATATCAAACACCTTTCCTTTTACTATCCTATGTTTCAAAATCATATGCTGAACCACGCCCCCTTTCCTGGTTGGTTGTCCTTTGAAGAAGAGACACAATCCTTTTCCCACACATAATATTTTATCAATGCTTTGCTGCAACCATACCCCGCGCAATGGTCGAATGAATCCTAAAAGACAATTCCACAAATCCTAACCCTACATGAAATAGTGAGCCTTCAAACCTAGTACAATGCTTAAACCAATAAAAGACAAAATCACTATCTAGATGGGCTACTCATATATAAGTTGAAAAAGACAGCAATCGTGAACATGTTACTAGGCCACTTCACCATGTGAATTAGTATTTTGATGGCACTGAAATCCATCAAGTTAATGTTTGATCTGAAAAGAAGCAATGATTTGGAAATTCTCCTTTCTGAGCTTGCTTCTATATAGATTAAGCCATAGAAACTCTGCTTTTCAAATTCTAAAAAGAATAGAACATCAAAGTTGGATCATGCAAGGGTTCCGGTCAAAGGTACTGAGGCAAGAAGTGTGCTTGTGCTTTGGCTTATTTCTCATGGGTGCAATGCTCACTTCGTGCGATAGAGAATGCAAGCAAACAGAGTCACCGTGGTTCCTCGAGTGCCAGCCACAGAGAGGAATGCCATCAACTGCCCTTCAAGTAGCAGGCGGCTAGGCGAAGTCTCTTAGTTCTTCAAGGAGACTCATGTGGACCTCCTTTTCATGCTTTTGGTCTCTGTAGTGATTTTATGAGACCTCTCGTAATCTTATTCTCATTTGTGATGCCCTTCCTCTCAAAGGTGAAGCCAAGCAGCTAATAATGACTTATTCTCATCTCTGCATCTACGATTCTACGCACAACTTTTGCACACAGCTTGCCTCCAAACAAACAGCTGACCATACTTGACAATAAAATAAACAGCCAAATATAAAGTGGAAACAACTGGCAGAATATACCTTTCATCGTTTAAATAACATGCATTAGCTTGTTTCTTCTACAGTTGCAGCAAATAACTAACTAAGGTGAATACTGCATAATATTAAGTTCTAACTTAAAAAATTACGTACAGAGATAGAGATAGAGATCGATGGGAAGAAATAGTAGGAAAGACAAGGTAAGGCATATGTATAAGATTGAAGTTGACGACTATAAGTGTTAATTCCGTTAACGCATGCAACAATTTAATTCCTAAAATAACAAAATGAGCTCAAATAACATGCTTTAGCTTGTTTCTTCTAAAATTACTGCAAATAACTAACTCAGAGGACTGCTCATAATCTTGAAGTTCTAACTCCAAAAAAAACGCACAGAGTCAGATGCGAACAATGTAAGGGGGGAAAAAGGGTCAAGCGTATGTATAACATTGAAGTTGGCCACTTCAAGTGTTAATTCCACTAACGCATGCAGCAATATGATTCCTAAAACAAATAACCGAGCTCAAATTACATGCATTAGGCATTAGCTTGTTTCTTCTAAATTTACAGCAAAATCACTAAGTTCTAACTACAAAAATGCATACATAAGTAAAGCCAGGTGGGAAAAAATAGGAGGAAAGAAAAGGTCAAACATATGTATTAAGATAGAAGTTGACCACGATAAGTTTTAATTCCGCTAATGCATGCAACAATTTGATTCTTAAAATTAATAAACGAGCTCAAATAAGATGCATTAGCTTGTTACTTCCAGATTTACAGAAAATAACTACCTAACTAAGCATAATCTTAAGTCCTAACTTTGAACAGCTTGATATACATTGTTGGGTCCATTTCCTAACAGCTTACGCAAATGGTCGTGGATTCAAGAATCAAGACTCTCTGTTTGCATTTGTTTCCCATTTGCAAAATGTGATCGCACGTGGTGAAACACGTTGAATAGCTTGATATTATATATTGTTGGGCTCATTTCCTAACCGCTAAAGTTTTTGTGACTATTGGTAATGGAACACTAACTTAAAAAAATACGTACATAGATAGAGTCAGAAGGAAAAAATAGTCGGAAACAAGAGGTCAACCGCATGTATAAGATTTTGACTCCTAAAAGTTTCAATTCCACTCACGCATACAAACAATATGACTCCTCGAACAAATAAACGAGCTCAAAACCACCAGAAAAACACTTGCAAGTACGAAACATCAGTTGCTCGGACCAGCCACTAACCGATGCAACAATATGATTCCTACAACAAATAAACGAGCTAAAAACCTTAGTCACATAACCCTCCTGTACGCCCTCCGCTCCTCGTTCTGGGTTGGCGCTCTTCATCCTCACTCTCTTAGAATTCAGCAATTTTGAGTGTTTTCGTGCTTTCCCACCCGCGCACACGACCACGAATTATGTCACTTGGAGCATGATATTGAAGTTGACCACTATAAGCTCCAATTCCACTAACACATGCAAGAACATAATCCCTACACTAAATAAACAGGCTCAAAACTACCAGAAAAACACTCACAAGTACGAGACATCAGTTGCTCTGAGCAGATCAGCAACCTTCCCGCACTGATTCACCACATCACTCCGATTTAACGACCTAGAACCACTCCCCGCGGCTCCGTCGAACAACCGCAGCTCCTGATCGAACGCGCCGCAGAACACGGGCAGCGACGGCAGCGGCAAGCACGGCGCGACTTCGGAGTGGACTGTGTTTGGGAGGCTGATGCCACGTGGACCGCCGGAATTCGACATTGGAACAACAGAGAGTACGATACGGCGATTACTGCCGGTACAGAAACTATAGAAGTTGAGAAATACTCATTGAGAGCTGGGGAGTGGCAATCTCGAAGGTTTGATTGTTGATTTTAGGGTTTTTTTTTTTTTTTTTTGGAGGAAGCCCTAGAGAGAGAAAAGGGGAGAGAGAGGGGAATGGCGGGGAAAAGTGGGAAGGAATTTTTGGGATAATTTTGCAAGGGGGAATTTTTCTGATCTGGGAGGTGAATAGCTTGTGGAAAAGAGCCAGAGTTGTGGAGTTACGGAAATGCCCTTGACTAGCTGTTCGTTGTTGTTAACGTTTTTTTTTTTTTTTTTTTTGGCCCTTTTGCCTTTTTTTGGGATTAGCTTGGAGATATTACAAATATTTCATCACAAAATATAGTAATTAACCAAAACTACCAAAATTTAGATACGAGCATAGCGGGCGCCAGGCTAATAACACATACTGCAAAACCAGACCAACAGCAGTCCCTTTAAACAACGGGCATCTGTAACTTGCCGACTGTTGTTTAAATTTCATTTTGTTTAAGTTTTTCAACGTAATTGAAATATCTATTTCTCCACACCTACCAAATACATTATAAAGTTCAATGGCAACAGTATTTGGTAGGGTTGAAAATAAAAACAGGTAAATCCAATCGAAGACCAAAATAGGATCGAACCGTTTGATTTGGTTTGGTTTCTAGAGGTAAACGGTTTGGTCCGATTTGGTGTTTTTGCAAATCAACAAAATTTGGTTTGGTTTAGTTTAGTTTCCCATCCTTCAATCCGAAGTAAAGACCAAATTTATATGTATAAATAAAAGAAAATTAAAGTATTGATAGAGATACATTGGCACACAAATTTGGTTGAGTACACATCTCAAGTGTCTCCTACAGCATCTACATATCATATTTAGCTCTGTTAACATGTGTGGCAAGTTGAACGGTCATTTGATTTGGATCAAGTGCACTCCAAAAAACTATTCAAATTTGAAGTTTTTTTTAATGACTTTTTAACTTTGAGTGACCCACTTTGCCAAGTAAATGAATCCATTAATAAACAGTTATAAAAACAGGACTTTGTGTTTGTGAGTTGGCATTTCAAATAGTCATTTCTCTCTTTCAAACTTGGAGATAGAAAGAGAGCGGAGCAAGCCCTTGAAGTGCATTTTGCTTACCTGGCTCTTCAATTTTATTTTGGTTATTGATTTGATACTTCCCAACTAGATGAAATCGAAAATCTTGAAGAAGATAATTAAAGTTTAAGTTTCAAATAGTTTTTTACTTAAATTTATGTTACTTCATTGTTTAATAATGTAGTTTTTTTTGTTAACCCTATATTTAGTGCACACTTTTGCTTCGTTATTTATCTTTCTTTAAATAATGGAATTATTTTAGTTGTGTAAATGTTTTACTCTTTTTTTTCAAGAAAAGAGTGAAGTTTGTCTATAGCCATTAAAACCGAATATTAACATGCGTCAAATTTTTTATTTTTTGAACTGAAACACATTTTCATTAAAAGCCTAAATAGGCAAATACAGCGAATCCATCCGAAAACAGAGAAGGGCAAACGAACAACAAGCCATCACAAAGAAAAAACAAGAAACCAGGTGACAAATGGCACCGGCAAACCGACGTGAACTAGAGGATAGACCTTAGCACGTCTCACCGCCTCAAGGGGTTGGGTCACGATGGGCCCTCAATCTATCCACTAGTTGCTCCAGCCTGATGTATGAGTCCGATCACAGAAAAACTAATCCGAACCGATGGAAACAGGGAAAAACTACAAACAAGGAAATAAACACAGCCACCATGGAAAACTACCGCTAATGCACGCCGGCCAAGCCTCAACCGAGAACAAACCACCCGCCGCCAAATTGGAGGCACCGACTGGATTCCGAATCGGAGCAGTGGAGACACCTCTCCGGCAAGCCCCCGCTGGCACGAGCAGGCTCTAGGCTTGGAAGGACGAAGAAGAAATCCGCATGGGCTAGCAACTTCTTTTGAACCGGCTCACAACGCTGATAGCAGTGAATCTACCTTGCTCAGTTACTCCCCAAAGTTGAAAAAGACCCCAGGCTCCAAGGCCAAGCCCTGGCCATTATCCGACACACCGCCACTACACCGGAGTGAAAGCCAGCGGCTTATTCGCCCACCACCACTCCCTTCGGATCTGGGAAAACCCACACCAGGAACAAATCCAGATTGGGAAAACCGCTGGAGGAAAACACTGGTCAAAGTCGGAATAGAAAAAAAACCGAAAAACCCCAGCCACTCCAAACCCCATTATTCAGATCCCAGACCCCGGAAATCGCCACCTCCACCGCCTGCCACCGCTGCTGCCACACCAAAACAGATCCAAGACAGACGGGGGAGGCCGAGCACCAGTCAAGCTGGTGGGCCACCGGCCTCCAACCCAACGCCGATCCACCACCACCACCACGCCATCCCGACTGAGAGCGGGACAAGAACAGATAGGAGCAGAGGGAAAGGGGAATGACCAAGAGAAAGGAAAGAGGGAGGGGAGGAGGAGGAGGGGGGAGGCAGCGGAGGCGGAGGCGGGAGCCCCCCCCCCCCCACAAACCTAGTCGCAATCTGAGATCTCTAGAGAGAGAGAGGATAGGAGGGGTCAAGTCCCACCCTCGGTTCAACCTAACATACGTCAATTATTATTGAGTAAAAGCTCAATTGGAAATGAAACTATGCCACCAACAACTTTTAAATTCACTGGCTTTTGGAGGTACTAAGGCAGGGGTGTGCACAGGTCGGGCGGGTTGGGTTTGACCCCGAACCTGAAATGGCGGGTAACAATTTTTTTAGCCCCGCAAACCGAACCAAATAGGGGTAGAAATCATCTGCGAAACCGATTCGTTGGGCCGGGTCGGGTCCGACCAGAAACCAAATTGATCTTTAGGGATTTGTCAGTTTTGGTTGGATCGGGTAAGAAACGGATCCCCCAAGCCAAAAACTGATTTTTAACATAAATTGAATCCGTATCCGTTCGAACCACATGTTCAGCCCCGCCCGAAACCTTCGGATCGAGTCCAGGTCCGCGGGTGAACGGTATTTTTGCACATGCCTATTTGGAGGCCTTCACCTTCTCTCCAATTATGTTTCTTGAAACCGATAACGTATCCTGCTCATCCAATTTCAGTGTTGAATTCATTTGGTTGTGACTACCAAAAATACAGTTCAACTACTAGTTTTGATGGTGTCTTGCACGTGCGATGAGCCAATGACGGAGGTAGTGCCGCGGTGACGGTGATGTGCGTGTGCGTGTGCAAGAAATGGTTGGTATCCGTGTCTACGATGGCCGATGTTTTTTTTTTTTTGAAGGCAAGAATTCATTGATAAATATGGTGATTACAATCTACCGTGTACCACTAATACAATTATTACAAAGACCTATTACACACAGTGAGACACATAACATATTGAAGTCAAACGAAGGATACTAGTCCAGCGATAAATTGGCCAGATGATCAGGTGTCAGATCTGCGCATGCTACTTGTCGATGTTCAGCTGTTACAGTAATTTCCACAATTGACGATGCTTCCCACAGAGATTGATCGATGCCAACCTAGCGCGTCTAAATGTCACTTAAGTGGTTTTTTTTTGCACTTTTGAAATATCTATATCTTATCGCTAAGGTAAAATGGCGGTAAGTCTCCGACCGTCAATTCTGTAATGTTTTTTTATTATTCCGCAAAACATTTACCCACACCTGATCAACCTTACCGTGTGCAAGAACAAAAAGCATATCAAGACCAACAACAATAACTAATGGCTCGTTGTCAAGGGAGACCATGGTAAATACTCAGTAGTTATAAAAACAACCTTGAATCGAATAGCGGAAGTTCTTTCACGATCAGAAAAAAATCTAATAGATATGACGAATGAAGAATCGTCCTTTTACCCACCCATATATTATTTACAATTTATAGGATAATGAAAATAACTTGATATTTTTGGACAACAAAAAATTATTCATAATTTATTGGCTAGCGTAAAAGCTTCCTAAGGCTTATCACAAGTGATATATTACATTATCAAAGTGTTAGTTGAAGAGAGAACATGAGGAGAAACGATGGATAAGGTCGCGAGTGGATTTTATAGTGATGTATAGTTGAATTTTTATTTTTTTATTGGGTTTGATTTCATATATTCGAGTACATAAAATATTATTACAAGGTGTGATTTAGATGTCCATGGTAAATATGGTTTAGCTAACCGAAAATTAATAGTTATATAATAAGTTTAAGTCGGAATGTAAGCGGTTCAGTTCGGCCAGTATGTATAGACAAAAAAAATTTCGATATTAAATTATTCTATAATTAAGTGGGCCAAATCCTTATCATAAACAAAACCAACAAATTTCTATGTACAAAATCATAGCTGGGGAAAAAAACCAACTCAACAAATTACATGGCAGCCACAAAATGGATTACTAACTAAAAAAAGAATTCTACTCCAAATAATCGTTTAGTAAACAAAAAACAATTAAACTCTTATGAAGCAATAAGGGAGGGTTCTATATCGAGAGGGTTATGCTGGTCGGTTTCGGTTTCAAATGGTTTTCAAGTGTACGAACTATTACCGATCCGATTTGGTTCAGTTTTCCCAAAATCAAAACCGTCTAGACCAATCAAAGGTGAAAATTCCAATCAACATCCCTCTGTTTGGTTGGGTTAAGGCGGTTTGATAGGTAGGAGTATTTCTTACATCCATAGTTTAAAGTGTTAGATATAGGTAGAGAGGTTAAGCATTGTTAAATTTTTTTGGGTCATTATTCAATTGTTTCACCTTGTTAAATTTGCGTCAATTTTTTTGGATCATGGGTTCATCTAGAGACCACCGAAGGTGGTAGCCTAGTTGGCAAATGTGAGTGGCCTAATCCCTCCCTTCCGTACACGGATCTTGGTTCGAGTCCCGCAAGACTTCGTCTCGTTGCTGGACTTTGCGGACAGGGCCCTTTGCCAACTATGTACCTAGGTGATGCTGTGGTGATGGCCTGCTCTCCCGGGTAGCAGCCATAGCTCAACCAGACATTGCACGGCAGGTTGAGAGCCCTCATGGTCACGCCCATGAGGAGCTGCTACGTTGATTGCCTCCTCCCACCCTTTTGCAGTTCAAAAAATAAAAAATAAAAAATGGTTCATCTAGAGGAATAAAAAAGTCAAAAAAATGAATAAAAAACATAACACTTCTGAATAAAGACAAAAATAATTTGTTTTGGATTATCTTTTGTCTTTTGTGAACTTTTTACAGGTTTCAATCTTTTCTTTTCTTTTCTTTTTTTTTTTATATAGATTTCTCTGGTCAAAGCAAATCAATAATTCACACAAAAATTTTGAAAAACTAAAAAAGCAAAAGAAAAAGAAAAAAAGACGTAAAACACATGTACTTACTCAATTTTAGCAGTAATTCGACCAAATAAGCCAAATGACTTATTTTTTTTGTGTTTATTCAAATGTTTTTCGCATTTGTTAGTTTTTTCGTCAATCTTTGGCGGATTATTGATTCTTCATGACCAGAAGAATCTAAAAAATAAAAAATTACGATCGAAATGTAATATTTTTTGAATAAAGACAAAAATAAGCCAATAAGCCAAAATTTTCATATTTATTCAAAACAATTTGGGTTTCGATCATAATTTTGTATTTTTTAGATTCCTTTTATCATAACGAAGCAATAATCTACAAAAAGTTGATGGTAAATTAACAAATACGAAAAAAATTGAATAATGACAAAAAAAAAAAAAAAAACTATTTGAACATCCCCTAACTGAACTGACAAAAGTAAAAAGTATGGGAAGTAATTTGTGACACAGATAAAGTTCTAGGGGTTCTTAATGAAATTATTGCAATATATATTCTCTTTCTACACTATCTAGGGTTTTCCTCTGTAATCGGCTGCAGTCCTAATCTTCAATCGAGCAGGTACCTCTCTCTCTCTCTCTCTCTCTCTCTCGTATCTGTGTTCGTCTCCCCCACTCTCGCTCTCACGGCCTCCCTCTTCGATTTGCCCTGTTTTCCCCGGTAATTTAGATACTTAAAAATGATATCTTTGGGATCTAGTAAATAAACAACACTCCTGGTAAGAGAATGTTCGATCCACACGCCAGAAGTGAATCGATTTGGGCGCATATGCTGCAAGAGTACCATCCAGGGCCGGTCCCTGCTTCTTTACAACGTTTATTTATTTATTTATTTATTTTTTAAGGCTTGAGTTGAGTTGGAATCATCCGTTTACAAATTTTGATGTGCAATTGTCTGGGCAGTATTATGAGACATATACAGACATGTCTCAGAGAAATCTGTAGGGCTGCAAACAAGCCGGGCTTTGGGCTTTTGAAAATTCAGGTTCCTAAGTTTTTAAGCAAACTCGAACTCAATGAAAATTTGACAAGCCGAGCTTGCCTAGGTTTGAGTCTAACTAGAACTTGTTCACGAGCCTTAACGAGTGAGTATAAGATGTTTATGCTATTGTACAGGTTTAGAATTGCAAATATAATTTTATATTGTACGTAAATAAGTTACTACAAATATAAAATTATCAGAAGATATTAAAATCTAAGTCTAAAGTATTTTTGAAAGTTTATACATGCACAAGCCACAAGGTATAAAATTTCCGCCCAGGGCTGGCCCTGCTTTTTTACAATGTTCTTTTGGATGCTTGAGTTTATTTGGAACCGTCCCTGTACAAATTTTGTTGTGCAATTGTCTAGGCAGTATTACATAGACATGTCTCAGGGCAATCATGGACATATTTAATTCTCCTGCTTTAGTTTGATGAAGGCATATGTAAAATTCTTTATTTCTCATGTGTAGGTGGTTGTGACTTCTGATTCATTGGATTACAACTCAGCACAGAAAATGGCTTCAAGGTTTTGGACTCAGGTTCGTGACGCCCGAGTCCACTTGTGTTATTTTTACATTCGGGCGAATTTCGCATTCCCCATACGTGTGGTGGTGAGTATTTTTATGGTCAGCTGCTCATTTTTGTTATGTTGTGTATATTATAGGGTGGTAGTGATTCCGAGGAAGAAGAGAGTGAACATGAATCGGAGACCAGTGATGTTGGACCAGTCGAGGCTTCAGCTGCGACTGCCGGTAGCAGGTACTTGAAGGGAAATGCTAGTGATAGCGACGACTCAGATGCGCAGAAGCGCATTGTTCGATCTGCCAAAGATAAACGATTCGAGGAGATGTCTTCTACTGTTGATCAGATGAAGAATGCTATGAAGATTAATGACTGGGTTAGCTTGCAAGAGAGCTTTGACAAGATTAATAAGCAGCTCGAGAAGGTTATGCGGGTTATGGAATCTGATAAGGTTCCAACTCTGTACATAAAAACTCTTGTTATGCTGGAGGACTTCTTGAATCAGGCATTAGCTAATAAGGAAGCTAAGAAGAAGATGAGTAGTAGCAATGCTAAGGCCTTGAATTCAATGAAACAAAAACTGAAGAAGAACAATAAGCAGTACGAAGACTTGATTAATAAATTCAGGGAGAATCCTGAGATCGAAGATGAAGGAAGTGATGTGCCGACTGAAGAGTCTGAATCGGAGCTTTCAGATATTGAAGATGATCCGACTAAGATTGTCATAGGGTCTGATTCCGGAGATGAGGACGAAGGCGAAGGCAGAGGTGGTGATGGTGGTGTGTGGGAGAAGATGTTAAGTAGGAAAGATAAGATCATGGACAAGCAATTTATGAAAGACCCCAGTGAGATCACATGGGATATAGTTAACAAAAAGTTCAAAGAGATTGTGGCTGCCCGGGGTAGGAAGGGGACAGGAAGGGTCGAGCTGGTTGAACAGCTCACGTTCCTCACTAAGGTGGCTAAGACCCCTGCGCAGAAGCTTGAGATACTATTCAGTGTTGTTTCTGCTCAATTTGATGTGAATTCAAGTCTAAGCGGGCACATGCCAATAAATGTGTGGAAGAAGTGTGTGCAGAATATGCTTGCTATACTGGATATACTCGTCCACCATCCAAACATTGTAGTTCATGATGCTGTGGAGCCTGAAGAGGATGAAACCCGAAAAGGAACGGATTTCAAGGGGACAATTCATGTTTGGGGAAACTTGGTGGCCTTTCTTGAAAAAATAGATGTTGAGTTCTTTAAGAGTTTGCAGTGTATTGATCCTCATACTCGTGAGTATGTTGAGAGGCTAAGGGATGAACCGATATTCTTGGTTCTTGCGCAGAATGTCCAGGAATATCTGGAACGTGTTGGGGATTACAAGGCTGCTGCAAAGGTGGCACTAAAGCGGGTTGAACTCATCTATTATAAGCCACAGGAAGTCTACGATGCTATGAGGAAATTGGCTGAGATGACGGAAGCTGGAGAGAATGGAGAAACAGAGACAGGTGATGAACCCAAAGCAGCCGAAGAGATCAGGGGCCCACCTGCATTTGTTGTTACTCCTGAAATTGTCCCACGCAAACCCACGTTTCCAGAGAGCAGCAGGGCAATGATGGATATCCTAGTTTCCCTCATTTACAAGTCTGGTGATGAGCGGACCAAGGCTCGAGCAATGCTTTGTGATATCTACCACCATGCTATACTAGATGAATTTTCAACATCACGCGATTTGTTGTTGATGAGTCACTTGCAGGATAATATTCAGCACATGGATATTTCCACCCAGATACTCTATAACAGAGCCATGGCACAGCTTGGTTTGTGTGCATTTAGGGTGGGACTCATTGCAGAGGGGCACAGTTGCCTTTCTGAACTGTATTCGGGTGGCAGGGTGAAGGAATTACTTGCACAAGGTGTCTCCCAAAACCGTTATCATGAGAAGACTCCTGAACAGGTCTTGATCTCTTGTTTGATGTTATTTACATTTACATTGCATTTCAAAATTTATGATCACCGAACTTTTTTCTCTTCTGGTTGCAATACTTGGAGTTTGATGGATGTCTCTGCCAGAATCAGGGGTAGATGGCTACTTCATTTGTTTAATTTTGGGGCTAAGTGGTAGTTAATAGATGCTGCCTATGGAGTTTTTTTAGTACATATGCATAATCTTGCCAGGATGTTCACAATTTCATGCATAGTGAAGCAACATACACTTGCTTCATTAGTTTGGAAGGCTTTATTTTCTCCAAATTAGATTTTGTTTGAGTGCATCTTATGGGGAAATATGTGTTCTCGCGAAGTCCAACATGGGGAATTGGTTGTGCTGTTTGGCCATGATAGCCTTCCATCGTGTAAAATGATGTGTTAATACATAGTTGTAATGGCTGATTTGTTTTGTATTCTTCTGATGATCAGGGGCCTCTAGGGAGGAGTTAGACTTACGATTATGTTATACCTTATGCATGCTACTTCATTTGGAGTTGCATGCTTATTGTGTTGACATTACTTCTGGAGCAGCATTCATTGCTTTTATTCTGGTCTTTCTGAACTGCAACGAGTACATGTCCATCCAACTGTTGCAGGCATCTCCTTTTGTCCAAATATTACGTGTTGATATCAGTGGAAAATTGTACATTATTTTAATTTAGTGATAACTTTCTTCAGAAACCCATCAAGCGGAGTCTTAGAGTAGGTTTCTCTGAGTAGATAGTTCTGTGTGACGTGGATGCTTGGATGATGACTTTTAACCTTGTGTTAGTTGAGGAGAGACAAAGCTAATAGTAACAAAGTTGTGGAATGCTGGTTATAATATGCCCATGGTTGGGAATAGGACAGTTGCACTTAGGAATAGATCGAGGGATTAAATTGATGATCATAATATCATTGGTCCTTGCTAGGAATTAACTGTTTGTCCAGCATCTTTCATGGTAGTGTCTGCAGAAAAATTCCAATGGACTATGCGGAAAAATGCAATATCCATTGTGAAACACTTTTCCGGATGAAATTTCACATATTACCATTTACCACTTATTTCCCCTTCCTTTCTCAGAAGATTAGTATTTTTGGGCATGTCATTTGTGGACGAAGGAAAATTTCCTGAGTTTCCCTAGATGTGTTGTATGACACTGTTTCTACTTCCATTGATATTGTGAATGATTTTTTAATCCCTTTGTTCATGGGTAGGTCTGACTTTGGGGTTTGAATTTTGTCAGGAACGGTTGGAAAGGAGACGGCAGATGCCATACCACATGCACATAAACCTAGAGCTGCTGGAGGCGGTCCATCTGATATGTGCCATGCTGCTGGAGGTCCCCAACATGGCCGCCAATGTCCATGACGCCAAGCGCAGGGTCATAAGCAAGAACTTCCGGCGGTTGCTTGAGGTGAATGAGAGGCAAACGTTCACAGGCCCACCTGAAAACGTCAGGGACCACGTAATGGCGGCCACCAGGGCCCTTACCAAGGGAGATTTCGAGACGGCATTCAATGTAATTGACTCCCTTGAAGCATGGAAGCTCCTAAGGAACAGAGAGAGGGTTCTAGAGATGCTTAGGGCACGGATTAAGGAAGAGGCCCTTAGGACCTATCTCTTCACCTATGCATCTGCTTATGAGTCGTTAAGCCTTGACCAACTCGCGAAGATGTTTGATCTTTCCGACGCCCAAACCCATAGTATTGTGAGCAAAATGATGATAACTGAGGAGCTACATGCGAGTTGGGATCAACCCACGCGGGCTATGGTTTTCCATGATGTCGAGCACACTAGATTGCAGGCTTTGGCATTCCAACTCACGGAGAAGCTATCAATCCTTGCGGAAAGTAACGAGAGGGCCATGGAAGCTAGGACAGGGGGTGGCGGCGGATTGGACACCCTTCCATTGAGGAGGAGGGACGGTCAAGATTATGCCTCTGCCGCCGCCGGTGGTGGCAATAAGTGGCAAGAGAATTGGTCTTTCTCACAGGGAAGGCAAGGAGGTAGCGGTGGGCGAACTGGGTATAGGCAATTGGGCGGAGGTCAGAATTCTGGGGGAGGATACGGTAGGGACCAGCGGGGGCAGCCACGTGGAGGAACGGGAGGGTACTCTTCCGGGTATCAGAGCACACGATATCAGGATACTGCGTATGGGGGAGGTGGAAGAACTTATCAGACTGGTTCCGGGAGGGCGTCCCAGATGGACGGTACAACCCGCATGGTTAGTCTGAATAGGGGCACTCGTGCTTAGTGAAGAAACGCAAGCATTGTCACCTGTTTATTCAGATTTTTGTCTTTAGGAACCACTGAGATTTGATTTGTTTTGTGTTGCTTTTTGTAGTTTTATTTTATTGAACTCTCAGTTAAGACTGTTCTTCGGATTCTTGCGAATTCAGTTCTTCTCCTTTGTTTTTGATTTCAGCTATATGATTATGAGAAACTGGTTTTTGGTAATTGTTGTCAATGATCCCAAAGGTGCGCTCGTGGTTTTAGGTAATTGGTTCCCTTTTCCTTTTGTCGGAAGGCTTCACTCTCATATACTGATATTCAACATCTCAGCAGGCTGATCATCAGTGGCTCGAATTGGTTCGCATCAGTTGTTTGTGCAATGCCCGACTCAACTAGTTTTCTTTGTTTTTTGAGGACTCATATCATTGATCACAAATGAAAAAGATATGCATACCGATGGCGTACCGACGGCCATGTGGGGCCCATTGGCCCATTTCGGGCCTCGAACGGAAAAACTGAGCTGTTCAATAATTTAAAAAAAAAAATCGAGTGGGCATTGAGCAAAATCAGCTCAATCCGATATGTGCAAGTGCTTGATCCAATTTTCCCATTTTGTAAAATCGGGAAAAATGGGGAAGCTTGGTTCGAACACCTACACATACTAGATTGAGCTGATTTTTTGCGATACGCACTCGGTTTTTTGTTTTAAAATTATTGAACGACTCGAATTTTGTAGGGCCTAGCGTGGCCGTCGGTACTCCGTCTGTACAGTACCCATCGGTATCTGTAGCAGTACTCGTTCACAAATTAGCTTACTCATGCCTCCACAATCCACCTTTGGCAATACTAACTGCTGGCTGAGGCGCCAGAGGCAGCCTTGAAGTTACTAAAAACTTTCCCGCTGTTTGATATTTTTCTTCGTACACCCCTCCAGCTCTCAACTACACACATATTAACGAGCTTGACTTTTAGGCTCGTGTAGGAAATGAACTCAGCTCAACATGTAACGAGCTTGAGTTTTAGGCTCGTGTAGGAAATGAACTCAGCTCAACATTGTAAAGCTCTGCACGGCTACAAAAAACTTGCCTCGTTTATTTATAAACAAGCTGAGCTTGAGCTCGAGTTTTATATGCTCGTTTAGTGAACGAGCTCGGCTTGTTTACACCCTTCCGACCAACCCATTCCCAAACAAAGAAAGGAAGAAAAAGCTTCCCTTCATCTTGAATACATGCCGCTACTCCTTTGGACAGATATAAATAACCCTTCAATAGTTTGGCATGAGTTGCTTCTTTCCTTCTTGGAAAATATGTCCCCTGTAGTTTTGAATCATACTTGATCTTCGCTTTACCCAAAATTGACAAAAAATAACCAAAAAGTTGAAGTTCCCAAACACTAACATATAGGGGGGGGCGTTTTGTGCAGCTGGTGCACAGCACCATCCGAGCCGTCCGTTCGACAATTTTGGTTCAGATTTTATCTTAGCAATGGACAGCTCGGATGCTATGCGAATGCAGGTTTATGAGCTAGGAAAAAAAGGGGCGCAGCCCTCTCATAATACAAAATACTTGAATATTTTGTACAGCTAATTTAACAGAAAGAGTTCGCTAAACACCAACAATAACAACTGTACTCTCATTATACAGAAGACGTGAATATTGTGCACAACAAATTTGACATTACAAAAGGGTTAACAGAACACCAAGAATATATAGTAACTGTCTTGAAAGAATGAATTATTTAGTCCAAATTACCCCCATGGGTCTTCTGCAATGGTTGTTCTGTTATTGTCTTGTATTGGGTCTGCCAAAGAGAATTGCTTGGCTCCCCCTCATTTTCCTTTCCTCCAGATAAATCTCTCTACAAATTTACGATCCAAATGCAGCCTCGAGAAAGAATTGAAGCACTGTACTCGGGAATCGGGATACTAATTGTATCGCCGTGTCCAAGCAGGTACCGAGTAGATCAAGGTGCCCAGGCCGAAGGACACAACAATGGTGACTATGGCATAGGCATCTCCTCTCCAAGGCTGGTTGCTCTCTCTCAGCAAGTGAACCTCAGCAATGAAAGTGGAAACAGTGCTGAGACAACCCAACAGCCCAAACTGTATGCCTGTAGCTATTGTATCACAAGTCTTTGTTTTAACCTGAAAAAGAAGAAATCAAAAACTTTTTCAAGATTCCAAATGATGTTCATTCGTGCAAGTAACTATGCATGAACTGGCCATTTAAGTGAAGAAAACAACCGACAGTTCTGCAATACTAATGTGAATCGACACAGCGACAGTATGAGCGCTGTGTTTGGAACTGGAAGCAATAAAAGAGTCAAGAAGCAATATGTCGATCCTATCCGAATGCAAAGATCTGAAGAAGGTTTTTCCTTACCACTTCCTGTAGTGTTGCAAGTACTGCCATGAGACAAGCCGCAGAAACATTGGCGATCACAGTACCAAAGGGAAGCCATTTCCACCGGCCGGATTTTCCAAAGCCACGTCCATTGAGTTGGCGGGCTAAGAGCCACCGGATCCACACACCGAAAGGCCCAACAATGCAGCCTAACAATAGCTGCACTCCACTGCCACCATGGCCAAACTCTCTCTTCACGAAAGCTCCGCCGGCACCCCATACCAAGCCTAGAGCCAATAGAAGCACAAACATGACTGCACACTGGCGCTTGAAGTGGTCCACCTTCCCATTGCTTTTAAAGCTCGAAGGCTCACTTAAGGGGAGTACATTTGATGTTTCCAGAAACCCTTTGAAGGCCTTAGCTGTCCTAATCCCATAGATGATGGAGTAATCAGCAAGAATGAAGCCTGCATACCAAAACGAGACTTGGTCATCTTACTAGGTTGAATGATCGGAAGGAGCACAAATGGCCACATCCGTTTGTATGACAGCTCTTCTGGATCAATCTAAAAACGTTTCTACATCTGTGGACTACAGTACTATAGTGATTTGAAGAGATGAACATCCAATATAATGGAGTATTTTTGTCTTATTATTCAGGTGACATATATGCAGAAGCATCATGACCATTTTTTCTTGTATTTTGTCAGGCGAAAGCTTGAATCGCTGTAGTTTTTATAGGAAATACTTTTGGATCGCGTTGCCCTTTCCAATAACACTGCGAAGGGAATAGAATTCAACTGTCTTTCTTCTCACGAGGCCAGGTTAAGTGTTAGATTTACAGGTACAAATAAGGAAAAACATCTTACATTACCTAAAGGAATCCCAAACACAACAGCCCATTTGCCTTGAACACTGAGGTCAAGCATTCGCTGGTTCCAGCCACTGAAAGTTGTGAGGCTTCCCAAGTAACCAGTCGTCAGTCCAACGGCTAGATGATCGGAAACTCTGGATATATCTCCTTTGAAAACAACCCCTAACCACCCCATCAAGAATGAGCCGACCTTTGAATGGAAGTATACATTTTGTTAGACTAGTAACCACAAAGTACGCGATGAGATGATAATGAAGAAAGTGACAAGTGAGAAATATGTTTCTAAAACTAAGTTAGGTATTGAGCTCCAATGGGTTATGTACCTTGAAGGCCTTGAACCAACAATAAATTTGACACACTGAAAAGGCATGGATTTGCCAAAGCTCAAGATTAAGGACATATATATCTATGAACTAGACAAAAAAAATTGTCAAAAATGGAATCACCTTTACTTTGTGAAATACCTTGAAATGTGCAGTGCAGATGGAAACAATGTAGACCTAAGCTCTGAGAGAGAGAGAGAGAGAGAGAGAGAGAGAGAGAGAGAGAGAGAGAGAGAGAGAGACCATATTAGGAGCAAGTTCAAGGTACAGAACACTTTGGTCGCTTGTGAGGCCAATTACTCCGGGGCCAAACAGGTTCTCCAGACCGTACCTTGTCAAAACCTGCGAACGATGCCGAAAAAGGTCAAACTATTGTATGCACATAGAACTTCTAAGGAAAAGAGGGGATTACAAAGAACTTCCATCACTTATTGGGAAGGCAAGTAGTAGACAAATAAACGCAGGGGGGAAATTCCCTTTATACTACAAATTTCTCTGCGCGTAAGCTGGCCCAAAACAAAAAAAAAGAAACCCGAACGTCTCTGCCCACAAGTGGACACTTTTGTTATAACATGCTAGAGGCTCATGAATACTGCTAAAACAATGTCATTTTCCTCCCTTCTGCCTTGCCTAAGTGGATCACCCAAAGATAAGCAGAACCTTCTCCATCCTCTCTACTCTTTAGCTCAATCTTGATCCTACAATGTAATGCATGTGTCACATTTTTTTTTTGAAAGGCATGTGTCACATCAAACATGACTAATCATAAGGACAGGAGGCAAAGATCAAAAACATGGCGACAGTGGCCGGGCTGAAGTTGATGGAGACCGGATGGTCAAACAGTGGAAGCAAAGGCCATGGATGCCAGTAACTCACAGGGGATTTGTGACAGGCGAAGACTGGAAAGGCACAGTGGAAATCACAAGATACGCGGGTGGCGAAGTCAATGATAAAGATCGGCTGGCTGGAGGAGGAGGAGTTAAGGCCCCAACTGGATTTGATGGAGGTTGAGCGAGGGTCGTCGCTTAAGGTCATAGAGCTATAGCACGAGTTATGTTGTGTTATCCTGTGTTTAAGGCCAAGCGCGATCTTTGTGTTGAGTATGTATCAGGACCTACCAAGTTCTTTACGCAAAGATAGTAAGGTACTAAGAACACAACAGTAGACTTGTGATATGTTACTCGCATTGGAATTTGACCATGAGATAACAATGTGATATTATTACAGTCAGAAGTAAGAAGCAAACGTTTAACACGTTACCCCAAGAATTCCGAAAACAGCAAGATGAACAAGGTGTGAACCATAATCCAATAGCCATGGTAGCTCTTTCTTGTTCTCCTGCACGCGAAATATGCAAGGCACAATCACCACATGGATCACAAGCACATATTTGGTCGCTGAAGAAGTAATCTCACATCATCAGGCAACATTACACTCAAAGCTGAGAACCATAGAATTAGACCATTTACAGTATCTTGCAGGTTAGCTCCGTACCAATGTCTCACTCTAAGAGCTACAGAAAGGAGGCAGCTCCTCTGCAGTCCCACTGCTGGCAAATCCTGATCTGTTGATTATGATCCAATCTGCTCATGTTATAGAGCTCGTCGAATAGAAACTCCACATCATATTTGAGGAACAACTTGATCGGAACACATGATGAGGGAAAAAAATACACGGTCTGACCCCTTTTTTTTGCAAAACAGAAGTGTTTCGATCAAGTGGTAGTGGGTGTCTGGTCAACTTCAATTTTTCACATGCACGTTCTATTCAACGAGCCCTACAATATGATCAATGAAGGAGGGATCCGAGTATGCCCACAGAGGTAAAACTGCATGCGAGAAGCTGCATCATGATAGAAACCACTAAAAAGAAAATACTAGCTGGACTCACTTGCTTTGTGTTTTTGTCATCAGAAAGAGTGATATCCTCGGTCAAAAGAGGATTCAGAGGAGGCACAACATCCACTGTCGATGGCGATACAGGGGAGGCAGTGGCCAAAGCATCCACAGGAATGGGCAAAACACTACCCTTTTCCATTACATCATGCCTATCATCATCCATTGGGGTCATAGCATTTGAGTGCCTTCTCAGAGAAGAATCAGCACCACCGGACTCAAGATCCGTTGTCATCGCACCAGGGCTGATGAAACTTCGTCTCTCTTGCGACGACTTCCCCAAACTACAACAATAAACCTATGATGTTAATTCAGTGGAAAAATAAGCTGAAAATTACCATTATGTAAGCAAATCAAAATTTTTCAATAAATAGAATCTGCAGTTCTATAGCAAATCCATTTGAACTGACAGTTTTACACTTTTGCTAATCACTTCCAATAATAGTCTTGTCATGCCAAAAAGCTTCGACTTTCAATTCGTTTCATCACTTCAAATACATCTCACGAATATCAATACATTTCGCGCATTATTCACCGATTCTAAGGGCAATCAATTAGTATTTCTGTTGAACTTACTAGCCACATACAAAGTTGCGGTCTTGGTACAGGAATAGGGAAAAAAAAAAGAGACTTGGTACAATTATGTGCAAAAAGGAAACTAGCTGTCTGCTTAGGTTGGAACAAAAAAAGCAAGTGGAGTATGGATCCTTTTAGAGCCATGTTAACCGCTCCAATACTTGATTCAAATGAGCTGGAAACGGCTGCTAATACCGTAGGCTGAGGAGCAAAAGGAGGAATCCCCTCGAAGAGGGGCTCGCGTCTGGCCCGCTGTTAGTGACGGCGGGTTTATTCCAAGAATAGGGGGTGATCCACTTTCTCAAAAAAGTAACTTTTAGAAAAAGAAGGTAATTTCAAACTTAAAAATTATGTGTTTACGCAAATAATTTTTTCACCAACATAAATCTTGTTTGATAGATCTCATTGAGATCTTTTAAACGGTGCAAAAAAAATCATAAAATTATTTTTCATTTTCATTATATTTGAGTTTGAAATTTGGAAAAAAAAAAACTTTTAAAAAAGGAACCCAAACGGGAACACCTACGCATACGCTGGCTCAAAGCCACGGACACCTGGAGTTACACTGGCGACTGACACTCAGGGATGGACAGTGATGCAGTTATACAACGTTCATACCATTAACTACTTTTATTATTTTGTTTGTTTAGTTTAGGAAATTGTCGACAAATTTCATTTTAAAAGTCAACTCTATTTGCGAAATTCACGTTATACGAAAACTTTTGTTGATGGCAACGTCACTCAAGATCGTTCAAAGCGAAGCCCTGTTGACTTGAACAATCTTCTTTCGAATCCGTGATTACGTTTGAAAAATCATGTCATACTGATATTGACGCAATACGAAGAGCGTATCTCCAAAAAGATCCTTGCCAGCCAATTTGCCAGAAATTGCCTCAAAAGAATATCAGTGGACGATTAATGTGGTAGTTTAATCTTTACTTGGCTCAAAAATATAAAAAATGAGGACAATTATAAAATCTTATGAAACCCAAGGGGTTGGCCTGGTTTTTAAGGCGTAAGACTTTGGGTTTGCTCCCTCTTTTTTGGGTTTGCTCCCTCTTAAGGTATCAGGTTTGAAACCTTTCATGTGCTAATCAATTTTTTTAGGACGAGTCTATATAGAGTTCTTTAATTGGGCTCCTCGCAAGGGGTGGGGGGATTTGGCTCTAAAATTAGTTGAGGTGCGTGTAAGTTAGTCGGAACACTTGAATTATCAAAATTGTGAAAATACAATAGCTATCTCTAACGATCAAATTGGACCAAATGGGTTTTCAAATCAGATTGAGAAAGAAAGAAAATTGATGAGATTCAGAGGTGTATATATATACACACACACACAAATGGCACATCTGCAGGATGCAGGATTCTCTGTGTTGAAAATTTCTGTGATTCTATGATGAGGGATTTTCTGGCCATTGGATTTAAAACATGAAGAAAAAAAAATTCACACAATTTAACGGCTGAAACCCCCCGCGATATAGAGACAATAAGTTTTTGGGACAAAAGAGATTGGACCCGTATGTGACACAAATGGCGTTGATATGGTTATTGCAGCATATTCTTCGTACGTACGTAGAGCAATGAATATTGCTACGTAATATGGACAAAAGTATATTCGGAAACATTCGATTTACATGGATCCTACAATTAATATTGATATACGCAATGCAAACAAATGAAAAAGTCGTGCACTCTAATTTTTTATAGTTATGGTATGCATATTTTTATACCTAGCATTGAACTTGGAGTAAATAAAAAATATTCTAGCTGAATTTTCTTTTAAAAAATAGATAAGTGACATATTTAAACAAAACAAATTGCAAACAAGGAGCAAAAAGTATATATTTTTATCATGATTGAGCAAAGCAAATTAATGTTTTTTAAGTAATTAAAAAAATTCAGATGGAATGCAATTGAAGCAATATTAATACATGCATGGAAAAAATCAACGAAGGTAAATAGTTTAGTCACCCACGCAGTCAGTTTACTAACCTAGGTAGGCCAAATGGATAAATAGGTGGATAAATTTGAGAAAAACAAGAGGAAAAGAGGTGAAAATTAAGATCAAATGGAATGCAAAATCCATTTGAGCTGGTTATATATTATCCGATTAAAGCATGATGACTTTGGTTATGATCAGACTTGGGATTGTAGTGCAACTCAATAAAGCCTTTCGCGATGTCTCTTCATCGCTGCGATCTGAACAAACCATTTTATAAAGTTGGTGGAACAGTTTTCTTGTACAAATTAAAACCAGGTTAATGGAAATTTATGGCCACATGACTGAATAGAATTGTCTTACGGTTTTTTCTTCTCTAAATCATACTAACCATTCATTTTTAACAACATATGTTGTTCACTCATGTGTTATGGATCGATATCTGATCAACTTGATTTGTTATACAAATAAAGTGCTCAGCGGCTAGAGGGTTCAAATCGTGAAGATATTATCTTGAGGGCCCCGTTTAATTTGTTATATACTTTGGATGTTGAATGTTCATCTTGGGCTATGGTTTTCAGATTCTATTATTCCCCGTTGAAGTTGGAAGACAAGTTCTTTTCTGTAATATCTCATATTTGACATATCAACAGCACCCACCGAAGTATGCACGGTACTTTCTTAAGTATACCTTTTAAGGTCAACTGTTCAGACCAAGAGAGGCCATTGGTTAGCTAAGTCGGAATGCTACATTTTCAGTTTACAAGTTCAAGGTCAGAAGTTTTTGGAAGCTTGCAGGGTTGATGCAACCGTGCTCAAGTGGTGTTTCAACAATGAGGTAGAGGAGTAATGGACCTTTGGTGCTCTCTCTCTCTCTCTCTCTCTCTCTCTCTCTTGCAGACGATTAGGGTTAAAAAATTAAACAATGAGGTAGAGGGACTTTATGTCTCCCATTCATGTAATATAGAATTGGTCCTTACGATTTTTAGATCTGCTTAGCGAATAAGAATATTTTGAATGGTTCGAAATGGAACATTACGTACGTAATTGGATGATTAGCTAATACGGAGTAGAATATAGTTTAAATATTTATGCAATCAGCGTTTTTCATAAATAAAAAGGTAAACAAAATGCCGCTCTCATAGTTCGAACTCCTAATTAAAGGACCTTTCTGCGTTGATATAAAAATCAGCATTTCCTAAATAAAAGGTAGATCCATCGACGGTACGTATATGCTAAATATGCGGTACTTTTTACGTCGTTTTCGTAGATTGTGTTTTAGTAGCTACTCCTTTTTTTATTCGGTATGTACAATCACCTGGACCCATAAAATTTAGTTCCCGTCTTTATTGACGGGATGTGCTAAAGGAAAGATAAGGGAAAAACAACAGTGAAACCCGATAAAAAAAGAAGAAGAATAAATTGAATTATTTTTGGTAAAAAAGAATTATTTTCTTTTCTCAAGCATGATCCCGCTAAGATTTTGATTTGTGTTAATTTACTTTAAGACTCTTGCATAAACAAAGTATTTGTGGATGGCCCCTATAATTAATATGGGATCCTGGAGTTCATTTTTAGAAAAAATATTACAGCAATAGACAGCTCCATACTTTGTAAACAAACGGAAATGATGTGATTGCAAGGATTTTTTTTTTTTTTTTTATAAAAAATGTAACAAAATGGCCGGTCAAAAAAAGGTATATAGCAAAATGAATAAAAAAACAAGGCACGGAATTAAAATTAACAACTATACATGGGCATTTGATAAGAAAGAACTATATGTGGTGGCCGTTTGCGGTTATATTTTTTTTTGCTCTGCAAAAAAATTATTAATATTTTGAAAGACGAAAACAAAAATTAAACAAGCCATATATGGACAGAACTATAAGCGCCACCTAAGACCCCAAAAGTCAAGAAGGAAAACAGGAAGAAAAAACACCCAAACCTAAAACCTAATTGAACATCACCAAACACCATAACCCAATTACCAAAAACGCGACTAAGAACTGAAAACCAAACCAAACCAAATCAAAGCAGCAAAAACATCTTAGAAGTACATACCAAGCAACCAGCAAAAACAAATGGCAAAACCCCCTGTAAGCCTCCGACGAAACTATAGAACAAGCAACAGCGATTTTAAAACTCCAACGAAAGAGAGGCACCAACATCCTCCATAACTACGCGCACTGTACTTTGTGTTATGAGTTAATGAATCTTTTTATTGTCGATAAAAAAAAAAACTACGCGCACTATCGCCATCCTCCATAACAAACTCCAACGAGAGAGAGGCACCATCCTCCATAACTGCACGCACTATACAGGGATGGAGCCAGGGAGGGGCCAGTAGGGGCGGTCGCCCCTGCAAGAAGAAAAAAAAAACACTACTTTTATATGTAAAAAATAAAATTCCTATGAAAGTATATAGGCTCGCCCCTGCGTAGTGAAATTTCTGGCTCCGTCCCTGGCACTATATATCGCCATCCTCGATCCATATATAACAACGGTTATTAATTCTTGAACCCCAAAACAATTTCACCTTTTGGAATGGAGCTCTGAAAGCCTACTATATATATGCTCCTAATTGTGGAGCGCCTCTCTTTCTCTGAAATTTTTAATATCTAGGTTTGCCGGGTTTGGGTGTGTTTTGGTCTCGATTTTTTCCTTTCGGTTTGCTCTCTGGAGTTTCGGGGTTTTGTTTTTCCTATTGGTTTTAGGTTGGTCTGGTTGTTTGAGTAGTTGTTTCAGTTTTGTCTTTCTTTGTGATGTTTTGGTTAGCTCCTTGCCTTCCTTTGAGTTTGGTTCTCGGGTGACGTTTTCGCCGGTGTGCCCTTGATCCGTTAAATTTTTTGCAATCTTTTTCAAATATTTATTAAATTTTTTTTCTTGATCAAAAAAACAAAGTTGATAGGACATGGTTAAGGAAATAAAGGAAGAGATGATACGTACGGCTATATAATCGTATGAGAAGCATAGTCTTCAATTTTGCAAACGCGAGCTAGATGGAGGTGAAGTGATTGAGAGAGACATTCCTTTCCGCGGTTTGCTCTCTAGCTTATTCTTGTGTCCATGCATGCTTGCCTCGGAATCCGCCTTTCGCATGGGGGTCGTATTCTTGGTCCATATTAGTGTTCTCTCTCCTAAATTGATGGAGCCCCTCGTTTCTGCACAAACATTAATTATATAGAACGAAAAAAAGAGGTTTCATTTTTACTCACAAATTTTTGTCGAAAGAGTGAACATGATGACCTAGGCCCCATGAAGTTCAAATCCCGTCTTTGTTGACGGGATTTGATAAACAAATCATAAGGGAAACAACAGTCAAATTCGTGGAGGAGGACTAATGGTATTAATTTTTTCTCTTCTTACCATGATCCCTCTAAGATTTTGATTTCGTTAATTTACCATGATAAATATCACTTATTGGGGTGGTGGAAGGCCTATCTAACTTAGCACCCAATTTCTAAGTATTCTTGTATCTACGGTTGCCTCAGAATCCGCCTTTCACACGAGAGGTCGTATTCGTAGTTGATCCATATTGGAGTTCTCTCTCCTAAACCGTCGAAGCCCTGATTTGTGCACAAACAATATTATTCAGCACGTTCGATCGCCGCTAGATTATTTTTAAAAAGGAATGAAAAAGATGAGATTAAGGATGAGAATAGAGGGGCTAGTGGAATACGTACAAGGAATAAAAGGATATATGAGATAATCTTAGGATTAGTTTGTGTTGTATTTGGTTAAACTTGGATTAAAGATGAGATAAATTAAGGCCATGAAAGATTATTTTTTGACAGTTAGACGAGGAAAAAGATAATCCAGAGAAGGGGAAACCAACTAATAGCACCCTCCCCATGGTATTAGATAATCTCCTCATACGGCCAAATAGTCCCACCTTATCTAGTCCACTGGCGAATCCAAAAAGCACACA
The DNA here is from genome assembly GCA_019656295.1 of Rhododendron mucronatum var. ripense. Classification (NCBI taxonomy): domain Eukaryota; kingdom Viridiplantae; phylum Streptophyta; class Magnoliopsida; order Ericales; family Ericaceae; genus Rhododendron; species Rhododendron mucronatum. The sequence goes on along the minus strand of BPLT01000014.1, from coordinate 317,237 downwards.
AACACAAAAGTACCGCGCGAATAAAGAAAAACATGTGAGCCCTTATGTTCATTTAATCTTAACCCTCACATTTCTAGTACAACAATCAAACGAGTCCATTGAGGTACAGATCTCAAATGTCTTAGGGAAAGGTAACAACACAAATGTCTTTTAACTTATGAAGGAAACTTTGATGTACTCATATTCTTCTCTATCGTAGGGTGTTGAATTTTGAATTGCTGCTGGAATTTTTCCAAGTGGAGTCCTATATTTTTTGGGTCAAAATTACGAGATTTTTTTTTTTGTATCCGGTGGGTATCACTTGGCCATGCTCACATGGTGCCCGAGCAGTCCGTTCGGGCCATCCAAAAATGTGTTGGACAGCCAAGATTAAAACTCTCTCTCCTCTCCTCACAACACTCTCTCCCCTCTCTCTCTTTTTTCTCTCTCCAAATTTGATCCATCCAAAACCGAAATGAACGGCCTGAATACACCGAGCGAGACACCACGTGGTACTCACTCGGCACTGTAAAATTTCTCCAAAATTACAAGGCCTGAAGTCTGAATAAAATGTGTCCTGGGCTTCCCCAAGGACCGGCCCAACTTGGATGATTGGGTGGAATAGAAAGCCATTGGATCTTTTTTTTTTTTTGTTGAAAAATGACGGCCGAGGACGTATTTTGATAATTAACACCCGCCAAACACATGTTGAGAACGTTTATGAACGCTGAAAATGTCCTTGACGGGTTCGGGCTTCTTCTGTGCCGGTCCTATGGAGATGAACAATACCCCAACAAGTCTTGTCCGCTAATTCCCAAAGAAGTCTATGGCCCATCAAGTCCTCCCATTAATTATTTCCGAAAATACCCATTTCGCGTGCGCATCTATGACACACATTGATGGCCCGCATGTATACTTCAGTCTAAAGTCGTGTGCTGCAGCACAACTGGCTATGGATGTGACATTTCATGGCTGAACTCTCTTTCTCTCTCTGGCTATGGATGTGACATTTCATGGCTGAACACACACTCTCTCTCTCCCCGTCCTTTCTGACACTCTCTATCCGTTCCCCCCCCCCCCCCCCCTCTCCTAAATAAATACTGGAATGTTTATAATTTTATTCTAGAACTTCATTTTTTTTGAAATTTATATATTCAAAACCTACTCGTACAAAACTACAAATGTATTAAATGAGATCAATATTGGATACAAAATTATTTAAAAATAAAATCTAAATTTACAGTACAAATTTCACATTGTTGCGATTGAATTTTATATTGTCAATTTTTATATGTATCAACTACTAAGTGTACAAATGTTCATAACTTTTGTTCCAAAAATCTACCAAATGAGATCAAACATTGTTAATTTCTAAATTAACAACTAAAAATTTCATTTGTGTCAAAATTTAAAATTAACATTGTTAATTAACAACTAAAAATATTAATTTGTGTCTAAATTTAAAATTAATATTGTTAATTAAGAGTATTAATTTTAAAATTAATAGTGTTAATTTTATAATTAATAATTTTAGTTTTATCTAAATTTGCAATTAACGGTGTTAATTAACAGTTATTAAGTTTTGGTCCATCAGTAGGAGAGATCATTTGTATCATGTACAAATTAAAAGTAGCATTTTTAAAGTTTACATTGCCAAAAAAAAAGAGTAGTCTACTGCCTAAAAAATTAATTTTTTCTTGTTCAAAATTTCATCTTCAATATGGGGTTCGTTGAATAGATCTTGTCGAGTAGATTTCAAATGTTTTTTCTTTTTCAAAATAGAATATATTAAAAAAGTTATAAACATTTAAATTTTTTGCGATTAGTTTGAGTTAAAGTGCAACAAGCAACATAATTTGTTCTGGTTCTTAACGTGTAATAAGAGAGCCTTGTCTTTCCATTGAGAAATTATTCGGGCAACACGTCACTTTGGACAGCTGTTGCCTTACACCAATAAAAATCTGCCTTATGTCATTATTCTGACACATCAACTCACCAGATGCCCAAGACAAACCGGAAAGCAACAACGTTAACATCTACATACTTACCCCTGTCTTGTACAGTATTTTTTGATGTCCTTGCCATTCTCTGTCCTTTAATTTTCAGTCACATTTTTCCCCTCCATTTTAAACTCTGTTTCTTTCAAACGGAGTGAACCGGTGTGAAAATATTATTTTGTTGATCATATTATTTTAAAGGGTCATAATAAAATTTTGTCTATAGGGCTTTCATAGTTAAGTATTTATTCTTTATTTAGTTCTATGTCTATCTAAAGGCTCGTAAATGAGAGCCCTAGAGCCAAAAATTAATTATGACTCATTAGAATAAAATGATCAAAAAAATAAAATTTTCTCACCGATTCACTCTGTTAGAAAGAAACGGAGTTTAAAATGGAGGGGAAAAATGAGACTGAAAATTAAAGGAGGAGAGAGAATAGCAAGGACATCAAAAAATACGGTACAAGACAGGGGTGTTCCGGTTTTTAAAAAAAAGAACTTTTAGAAAAGGAAGTTAATTTTAAGCTCAAATATCATGTGTTTACGCAAATAATTTTCTTACCAATATAGATCTTGTTTGATAGATTTCATTAACATGTTTTAAACGGTGCAAAAAAAAATTGAAAAAATATTTTTCATTTTCATTATATTTGAGTTTGAAATTATCTTCATTTAAAAAAAAATACTTTTTCTTAAAGTGGAAGATGTTAGAGCATCTCCAATAGCCTCAAACACATCCTAGTCAATTTGTCTAAAAAAAGTGTCATTTTCTATTTTAACCAGCCTCCAAATTTTTTCACTCCCCAACAGCCTAGCTTTTAGGCTATTCAATCAATTAAATATACACATCTATACACAGTATGATATGTATATATACAATATATACACACACAACACAGGCAACGGAGGTACACGAATCTGACCAAATTTTAGCCTCGCCGGAAAATCCCAACCCCAGCCCACCGGAATCTGAATCTGACCAACCACAGCTCGCCAAAATCCGACATATCACAGCTCGCCGGAATCCTACCAACCATAGCTCGCCGGATCCGACCCCAAGGATTGCTGAAACAAACCCCACTAGAATTCGACTCATCGCCGGAGCCAACGACGGCGACAACAATGAACTTGACACTTAGAGAGAGAGAGAGAGAGAGAGAGAGAGAGAGGGAGGGGCGAGGCGAGGCTTCCGTACCTCGCCTGTGGTGACGAGGTACTGTAGCAAATGGGGGTTTGACGAGTTCGGCCGCGAGACTGTTGGGTGTTAGTTTTGGGCCATCGGCTAGTCGAATCAGGTGAGAAGGAGGATCAGACGAGGCCATTGGAGGTGCTCTTAGAGCATCTCCAATCCATCCTTATTCCTCCAAAATAGAGGATGGAAGTGACACATTGAGGGGAGATTTTGTAATTTGTTTCCTTTTTTCTTCACCTTTTGTATTTTTTGGAAGAATATTTGAGGGACCCATCGTCCTTTTTAGAGTTATGGAGAAATTTCATACACTAAATTTGCTTTTGGTCCTCCATTTTTAGAGGACCAAATTTACTTTTAGAGGACCAAATTCTAAAAAGAACGGTGGGTCCCTCAAAAATTCTCTCAAAAAGTACAAAAAGTGAAGAAAAAAGGGAATAAATTACAAAATCTCCCCTCAATGTATCACTTCCATCTTCTATTTTGGAGAAATAGAGTTGGATTGGAGATGCCTTTAAACGCTGTTGCTTTCCGGTTTGCCTTGGGCATCTGGTAAGTTGATGTGTCAAAATAATGACATAAGACATGTTTTATTGGTGTGAGGCAATAGCCGTCCAGAATGACAGGAATAATTTCTCCTTTCCATTATTGTACTAGTAATTTTGGAGAAATAGAGTTGGATTGGAGATGCCTTTAAATGCTGTTGCTTTCCGGTTTACCTTGGGCATCTGGTAAGTTGATGTGTCAAAATAATGACATAAGACATGTTTTATTGGTGTGAGGCAATAGCCGTCCAGAATGACAGGAATAATTTCTCCTTTCCATTATTGTACTAGTAAGTAGTAATAAAGTACACAATCTTATAAAGAGTCAGACTTATAGCGCATAGGGCCTAGTGAACTATAAACTCGAAATTTAGGACTGATCAGTTATTTTCTCTATTAATTATCAAAATATAAAATGGACCGTCATTTTTTTTTTTTTGGTAGTGGGGATCTTCTTGAGATTGGACCATGTTGATTGCCTATTTGTGCGCTTTTTCCCTTTTTCTGCGCTCACTAGAATGAAAGCGAAACTGTTCATTTTTCCCTCGTTTTAAATTGGTCAAGAACATTTGGTCAATTTTAAAAAGGTGTTACTAGTGCGGAAATTATTTTTGTTAATGTCAAAAAAATGTAGTGCATAAAAGACTGTACCATGTGCAAGATACAAATTTATACAATAAAGTTTTGACATTTACAAAAACGGTTTTGAGATTTTTATTTCCTGTTTCCCTGTTATTAGAGTTGAATGGGTAAAATATTGTTTGCTGGAGTGTAGCTTGCGATTCACACAATGTTGCAAATGAACTGAGCCGTTTGTGAATTGTTCGAGACTCATCACATAATTGAGACATTGCTTCACACATAATTTTGACACATTTGTCTTGCAGTTCATTCTCTAAAATTATATTGGTCATTCATTTCTGCAAAACAATTGATATCCGACCACAAGGCTACAAATATCCAATCAATTTGATTTTTTGCATGGATGATCTACTCCTACTTAAAATTCCGACAAATCCTTATCAACTTGGGGGCTGAGTAGCGGATGAATGTCGCAGGTTAGGGTGCCAATATAGTTGAGATGCTACTCTTGTGTTGCGATGCTATTTTCTCTTGCCTCCTTTGTACTTCTTTTTATCTCTTTTTTTTTATTAATAAAAATTTTCTTCGCTATTGAAAAAAAAAAACATTCCCAACTAAATAAACGATTTAGATCACAAATAGAGAGTATAGAGAGCCAACAATTGAGGGCACTACGGGGTTGTAGTGCCTTGGACCCCAAGTCCGCATGGAACAACCCATTTGGCACCTCTAAATATACACAAACGCAACGGAGATATTACTAACTTTCAAGTTACCAAAAAAAAAAAAAACTTTCTAGGTTAATCCTAGTTCTCAGAAAGAAAGATGATTTTCCACCTCTCAAGTGCTGGTCCAAGCCTTAAAATATCATCCCCGCTCGGGCACCAGAATGCGGCATCAACAGAATATACTTTCAATGATTTAACGTGTATTTTGGAGGTAAGAATGGATCCGTCAAGATGGAGGAGTGCTGAGCGGACTCCACGTTAGCCGTATCCCACCCGGCACTGAAAAATTCCTCCTCAAGATGCTGTTTCCAACCAAATAAGACAATAACAACACGTGATTGAGAGCTACCATTCATGCTGAAAATTCGAAAGAATTGGTTTACATGAAACAAATGCCGACAGATAAGATTCTCCTAACAGGGAAATGGACAGAGGAAAAGGAACCAAATTAATATGCAAGAGAAGCAACAAACTTGAGTCATAGTCCCTATTAGGAGTAATTAAACATTTTTGATAATTTAATAATTTATTAGGAGCCCAATAAACCTGCCTAGCTAATTTAGGAGACAAATTGCAACATCCGCCACCCAAATAAATTCAAAGCTCCGTATGAATTGATCTTAACACATGATTTGAAAGCAAGCGGGTGGGCCGGTAGGCCCTGAAAAAAAAAAAAAAACAAAAAACTGAATGCATATCACCAAGGAAAACAGTATAAAGACCAGGTAAATTAAATAAACCAAACAGTAAAGCAACAAGGGAAGCACAAAAAATAACACTACGACAGGGAAAATGAAAACAAATATAGTTTGGTTCCGATGTTTTTGATTACATAGGGTGTCTTGAGTCAGTTTACATGCACCTCAACTAAATGAATCCACTGACGGGAATCATTGAAGCCAAAATAAATCCTCTAGTCCTATCCTTTAACCACTGAGTCAACCCTTGGCGGTTGTTTGATTCCAAACTTTGAGCTGCTTACAAACCTTTTTTTTTATTTTATATAAGTAGCGACTTACAAACTTATAACCTTCATAGCTGCTATAAAAGTAGTACAAAGATTGAGCAAAAGGATAATATGGAAACTCCACACGTTTTAGCCATACCTTATCCTGCACAAGGCCATGTAATCCCGCTGCTAGAGCTTGCGCAATGCCTGGTACGCCACGGTTTCAAAGTCACGTTTGTGAACACCGAGTTCAATCACAAAAGGGTGATGAATGCATTACCAGACAACGACATTCTAACGAATCTTGTAAATCTGGTTTCAATCCCGGATGGGTTGGAACCTTGGGAGGATAGGAATGACTTGAGAAAGCTTACGGATTCCACCTCTGAGGTCATGCCTGGGAAGCTAGAAGAGCTTATTGAAAAGATTAATGGATCAGACAACAAGAAGATCACTTGTGTTATAGCAGATGGGGCCCTGGGATGGGCCTTGGAAGTTGCAGTGAAGATGGAAATCAGGCGAGCAGCCTTCTGGCCTGCTGCAGCTGCCCAATGAGCTTTGCAATTAAGCATTCCGGAACTGATTGCTGATGGGATTATAGAAAGTTATGGTAAGACCTCTAGTCTAACTCTTGATTTTTCTGCAAGAACAAAACAAACAGTGCGGAATTTTTTTATTTTTATTTTCTCGGCAAACGAAACTTTTATATCACACTCGAACAGATACATCGAGGGGGCTCAAACCACAGTAAGCACACAAAGCTTACGCGATCAAGCGAAGGATAGGAAATAAGAACATACACCTTACAACGTCTTCCAATAGAACATTGGATGAATACACACCTTACCTAAAATCACAAGCACGACTTACACCTTTAAGAGCCTAATCCCATCCAAAAAGACCTTAAACTCCTCCACCGTATACACCTTAATGTCGAACTTTGCCTTTACCCACATAGCGACTCTAGATTTTACCTTTTCAACCACTTCCCCAACTGTCATTGTTGCGTTGTTAAACACAACCTCGTTTCGCACCAGCCATAATGACCACAAGGTCGCGAAAGAAAGTAGCTTCCCACAATCTTCTCTCCAAGTTTCTAAATCTATTATTCATCCACCACCAGAGATGATTATGCAGAGATTCGGGACATACCCACAAGTGATTTCAAATATAGGAGGACAATAGAGAAAATACAGTGGAATTCCTGTTGTCGAAAGAGAATAATATCATGGAAAACAGCAATGGTAACAAAAACAATAAATCCCACAAGGGAAGCCATGTGGTTATAGGTTCTATATATGTGTGACCGATGATAAACCCGGAGATCTTGTGTTCAACTCTTTCTGGCACGTGGCAACATAATGGTGCCTCTGGCTTGTTGGTGGATGCAGGTATTTGGGGTTTACCCTCCCTCCGACATGGACCTGGGGGGGCTGCTGTGCTTTAAGCACAGCAGCTTGCTGCTACGCCATCAACGGCACCGTTTGAAGCACTACCCCATCTGTAATCCATTTGTGCTTTAGTCCTTGTTTGGTTCCGAGAACACTTACTATTTTTTATTTTTGTGGGACTCATTACGGGTCCTATAAAGATAATTTAAATCGCAAATTATTCTTAAATTATTTTATATGGGTTCCTAAAAAAATTAGCAAAATCCGATATCGGTAAAGACTATTTCAAAATTCGAAGAGTGTTTCAGAATTCGTGGGGCGTTCCCACGAATTCTGAAATAGCCCTTACAATATCAAATTGAGCTAATTTTTTCCATGAATCCATAAAAAAATATTTCAAGAGTAATTTGCAATTCGAATCATCTTTGCAGACCCGTAATGGTCCCCAAAAAATCAAAAAAATTATTGGCAAAGAAATTAATGATTTTTTTGGAGACCATTAGAGGTCCTACAAAGATGATTCAAACCGTAAGTTACTCTTAAAATATTTATTCTTGATTTAGTTCTATGTCTATCTAAAGGCTCGTAAATGAGAGCCCTAGAGCCAAAAATTAATTATGACTCATTAGGATAAAATGATAAAAAAATAAAATTTTCTCACCGATTCACTCTGTTAGAAAGAAACGGAGTTTAAAATGGAGGGGAAAAATGAGACTGAAAATTAAAGGAGGAGAGAGAATAGCAAGGACATCAAAAAATACTGTACAAGACAGGGGTGTTCCGGTTTTTAAAAAAAAGAACTTTTAGAAAAGGAAGGTAATTTTAAGCTCAAATATCATGTGTTTACGCAAATAATTTTCTTACCAATATAGATATTGTTTGATAGATTTCATTAACATGTTTTAAACGGTGCAAAAAAAATTGAAAAAATATTTTTCATTTTCATTATATTTGAGTTTGAAATTACCTTCATTTTAAAAAAAATATTTTTTCTTAAAGTGGAAGATGTTAGAGCATCTCCAATAGCCTCAAACAAATCCTAGTCAATTTGTCTGGAAAAAGTGCCGTTTTCTATTTTAACCAGCCTCCAAATTTTTTCACTCCCCAACAGCCTAGCTTTTAGGCTATTCAATCAATTAAATATACACATATACACAGTATGATATGTATATATACAATATATACACACACAACACAGGCAACAGAGGTACACGAATCTGACCAAATTTCAGCCTCGCCGGAAAATCCCAACCCCAGCCCACCGGAATCTGAATCTGACCAACCACAGCTCGCCAAAATCCGACATATCACAGCTCGCCGGAATCCTACCAACCATAGCTCGCCGGATCCGACCCCAAGGATTGCTAAAACAAACCCCACTAGAATTCGACTCATCGCCGGAGCCAACGACGGCGACAACAATGAAGCTGACACTTAGAGAGAGAGAGAGAGAGAGAGGGAGGGGCGAGGCGAGGCTTCCGTACCTCGCCTGTGGTGACGAGGTACTGTAGCAAATGGGGGTTTGACGAGTTCGGCCGCGAGACTGTTGGGTGTTGGTTTTGGGCCATCGGCTAGTCGAATCAGGTGAGAAGGAGGATCAGACGAGGTCCATCCTTACTCCTCCAAAATAGAAGATGGAAGTGACACATTGAGATGGAAGTGACACATTGAGGTAATTTATTTCCTTTTTTGTTCACCTTTTGTATTTTTTGGGAGAATATTTGAGGGACCCATCGTCCTTTTTAGAGTTATGGAGAAATTTCATACTCTAAATTTGCTTTTGGTCCTCCATTTTTAGAGGACCAAATTTACTTTTAGAGGACCAAATTCTAAAAAGGACGGTGGGTCCCTCAAAAATTCTCTCAAAAAGTACAAAAAGTGAAGAAAAAATGGAATAAATTACAAAATCTCCCCTCAATGTGTCACTTCCATCTTCTATTTTGGAGAAATAGAGTTGGATTGGAGATGCCTTTAAACGCTGTTGCTTTCCGGTTTGCCTTGGGCATCTGGTAAGTTGATGTGTCAAAATAATGACATAAGACATGTTTTATTGGTGTGAGGCAATAGCTGTCCAGAATGACAGGAATAATTTCTCCTTTCCATTATTGTACTAGTAATTTTGGAGAAATAGAGTTGGATTGAAGATGCCTTTAAATGGGAGGCGGGGGGCTGCTCCCCCCCTTCCCGCTCCCCTTCCTGCTGCCCCCCCTTTCCGGGCCCACTCCGGTCTCGCTCCGATGATCGGAAACGTTCACTTTGTAGAGCTCGTCGAGTAGAACAACCATGTCAAAAATCAGCTTGATTGGATATAATTAAGTGCCTGATCGGAGCCCATATAACTCTCGGTCCATGGGTTACAATGGATTTGATTCAGTGTTTCGGATCCATTCTTTTTAAAATAAAAAGGTTCCGATCAAGGACTTAATGATATCCAATCAAGCTGATTTTTGACATGGTTGTTCTACTCGACGAGCTCTACAAAGTGAACGTTTCCGATCATCGGAGCGAGACCGGAGTAGGCCCGGAAGGGGGGGCAGCAGGAAGGGGAGCGGGAAGGGGGGGAGCAGCCCCCCCGCCTCCCTTTAAATGCTGTTGCTTTCCGGTTTGCCTTGGGCATCTTGTAAGTTGATGTGTCAAAATAATGACATAAGACATGTTTTATTGGTGCGAGGCAATAGCCGTCCTGAATGACAGGAATAATTTCTCCTTTCCATTATTGTACTAGTAAGTAGTAATAAAGTACACAATCTTATAAAGAGTCAGACTTATAGCGCATAGGGCCTAGTGAACTATAAACTCGAAATTTAGGACTGATCAGTTATTTTCTCTATTAATTATCAAAATATAAAATGGACCGTCATTTTTTTTTTTTGGTAGTGGGATCTTCTTGAGATTGGACCATGTTGATTGCCTATTTGTGTGCTTTTTCCCTTTTTCTGCGCTCACCAGAATGAAAGCGAAACTGTTCATTTTTTCCTCGTTTTAAATTGGTCAAGAACATTTGGTCAATTTTAAAAAGGTGTTACTAGTGCAGAAATTATTTTTGTTAATGTCAAAAAAATGTAGTGCATAAAAGACTTTACCATGTGCAAGATACAAATTTATACATAAAGTTTTGACATTTACAAAAACGGTTTTGAGATTTTTATTTCCTGTTTCCCTGTTATTAGAGTTGAATGGGTAAAATATTGTTTGCTGGAGTGTAGCTTGCGATTCACACAATGTTGCAAATGAACTGAGCCGTTTGTGAATTGTTCGAGACTCATCACATAATTGAGACATTGCTTCACACATAATTTTGACACATTTGTCTTGCAGTTCATTCTCTAAAATTATATTGGTCATTCATTTCTGCAAAACAATTGATATCCGACCACAAGGCTACAAATATCCAATCAATTTGATTTTTTGCATGGATGATCTACTCCTACTTAAAATTCCGACAAATCCTTATCAACTTGGGGGCTGAGTAGCGGATGAATGTCGCAGGTTAGGGTGCCAATATAGTTGAGATGCTACTCTTGTGTTGCGATGCTATTTTCTCTTGCCTCCTTTGTACTTCTTTTTATCTCTTTTTTTTTATTAATAAAAATTTTCTTCGCTATTGAAAAAAAAAACATTCCCAACTAAATAAACGATTTAGATCACAAATAGAGAGTATAGAGAGCCAACAATTGAGGGCACTACGGGGTTGTAGTGCCTTGGACCCCAAGTCCGCATGGAACAACCCATTTGGCACCTCTAAATATACACAAACGCAACGGAGATATTACTAACTTTCAAGTTACCAAAAAAAAAAAAAACTTTCTAGGTTAATCCTAGTTCTCAGAAAGAAAGATGATTTTCCACCTCTCAAGTGCTGGTCCAAGCCTTAAAATATCATCCCCGCTCGGGCACCAGAATGCGGCATCAACAGAATATACTTTCAATGATTTAACGTGTATTTTGGAGGTAAGAATGGATCCGTCAAGATGGAGGAGTGCTGAGCGGACTCCACGTTAGCCGTATCCCACCCGGCACTGAAAAATTCCTCCTCAAGATGCTGTTTCCAACCAAATAAGACAATAACAACACGTGATTGAGAGCTACCATTCATGCTGAAAATTCGAAAGAATTGGTTTACATGAAACAAATGCCGACAGATAAGATTCTCCTAACAGGGAAATGGACAGAGGAAAAGGAACCAAATTAATATGCAAGAGAAGCAACAAACTTGAGTCATAGTCCCTATTAGGAGTAATTAAACATTTTTGATAATTTAATAATTTATTAGGAGCCCAATAAACCTGCCTAGCTAATTTAGGAGACAAATTGCAACATCCGCCACCCAAATAAATTCAAAGCTCCGTATGAATTGATCTTAACACATGATTTGAAAGCAAGCGGGTGGGCCGGTAGGCCCTGAAAAAAAAAAAAAACAAAAAACTGAATGCATATCACCAAGGAAAACAGTATAAAGACCAGGTAAATTAAATAAACCAAACAGTAAAGCAACAAGGGAAGCACAAAAAATAACACTACGACAGGGAAAATGAAAACAAATATAGTTTGGTTCCGATGTTTTTGATTACATAGGGTGTCTTGAGTCAGTTTACATGCACCTCAACTAAATGAATCCACTGACGGGAATCATTGAAGCCAAAATAAATCCTCTAGTCCTATCCTTTAACCACTGAGTCAACCCTTGGCGGTTGTTTGATTCCAAACTTTGAGCTGCTTACAAACCTTTTTTTTTATTTTATATAAGTAGCGACTTACAAACTTATAACCTTCATAGCTGCTATAAAAGTAGTACAAAGATTGAGCAAAAGGATAATATGGAAACTCCACACGTTTTAGCCATACCTTATCCTGCACAAGGCCATGTAATCCCGCTGCTAGAGCTTGCGCAATGCCTGGTACGCCACGGTTTCAAAGTCACGTTTGTGAACACCGAGTTCAATCACAAAAGGGTGATGAATGCATTACCAGACAACGACATTCTAACGAATCTTGTAAATCTGGTTTCAATCCCGGATGGGTTGGAACCTTGGGAGGATAGGAATGACTTGAGAAAGCTTACGGATTCCACCTCTGAGGTCATGCCTGGGAAGCTAGAAGAGCTTATTGAAAAGATTAATGGATCAGACAACAAGAAGATCACTTGTGTTATAGCAGATGGGGCCCTGGGATGGGCCTTGGAAGTTGCAGTGAAGATGGAAATCAGGCGAGCAGCCTTCTGGCCTGCTGCAGCTGCCCAATGAGCTTTGCAATTAAGCATTCCGGAACTGATTGCTGATGGGATTATAGAAAGTTATGGTAAGACCTCTAGTCTAACTCTTGATTTTTCTGCAAGAACAAAACAAACAGTGCGGAATTTTTTTATTTTTATTTTCTCGGCAAACGAAACTTTTATATCACACTCGAACAGATACATCGAGGGGGCTCAAACCACAGTAAGCACACAAAGCTTACGCGATCAAGCGAAGGATAGGAAATAAGAACATACACCTTACAACGTCTTCCAATAGAACATTGGATGAATACACACCTTACCTAAAATCACAAGCACGACTTACACCTTTAAGAGCCTAATCCCATCCAAAAAGACCTTAAACTCCTCCACCGTATACACCTTAATGTCGAACTTTGCCTTTACCCACATAGCGACTCTAGATTTTACCTTTTCAACCACTTCCCCAACTGTCATTGTTGCGTTGTTAAACACAACCTCGTTTCGCACCAGCCATAATGACCACAAGGTCGCGAAAGAAAGTAGCTTCCCACAATCTTCTCTCCAAGTTTCTAAATCTATTATTCATCCACCACCAGAGATGATTATGCAGAGATTCGGGACATACCCACAAGTGATTTCAAATATAGGAGGACAATAGAGAAAATACAGTGGAATTCCTGTTGTCGAAAGAGAATAATATCATGGAAAACAGCAATGGTAACAAAAACAATAAATCCCACAAGGGAAGCCATGTGGTTATAGGTTCTATATATGTGTGACCGATGATAAACCCGGAGATCTTGTGTTCAACTCTTTCTGGCACGTGGCAACATAATGGTGCCTCTGGCTTGTTGGTGGATGCAGGTATTTGGGGTTTACCCTCCCTCCGACATGGACCTGGGGGGGCTGCTGTGCTTTAAGCACAGCAGCTTGCTGCTACGCCATCAACGGCACCGTTTGAAGCACTACCCCATCTGTAATCCATTTGTGCTTTAGTCCTTGTTTGGTTCCGAGAACACTTACTATTTTTTATTTTTGTGGGACTCATTACGGGTCCTATAAAGATAATTTAAATCGCAAATTATTCTTAAATTATTTTATATGGGTTCCTAAAAAAATTAGCAAAATCCGATATCGGTAAAGACTATTTCAAAATTCGAAGAGTGTTTCAGAATTCGTGGGGCGTTCCCACGAATTCTGAAATAGCCCTTACAATATCAAATTGAGCTAATTTTTTCCATGAATCCATAAAAAAATATTTCAAGAGTAATTTGCAATTCGAATCATCTTTGCAGACCCGTAATGGTCCCCAAAAAATCAAAAAAATTATTGGCAAAGAAATTAATGATTTTTTTGGAGACCATTAGAGGTCCTACAAAGATGATTCAAACCGTAAGTTACTCTTAAAATATTTTTTATGGGTTCTTGAAAAAAATTAGCACAATTCATCATCAGTAAGGGTTGTTCCAGGATTCGAAGGGTGTTTCAGAATTCGTTGGGCACTCTACAAATCCTGAAACAACCCTTACTGATAACAGATTGTGTTAATTTTTTTTTTCAGGAACCCATAAAAAATAATTTAAGAATAAATTGCCGTTCGAATAATTTTTGTGGGACCCACAAAAATTAAAATAAATAAAAGTTGTTCTAGAACCAAACAAGGACTAAGGCACAAATGGATTACAAATGGGATAGTGCGTCAAACAGTGTCGTTGATGGCGTAGCTGCAAGCTGCTGTGCTTAAAGCACAGTAGCCCCCGCAGGTCCCTCAGACATCACCAAAAAAAAGAACTGACAAGAAAGTGCGGAGAATTTATCGGTACAAGTCCAGCAGGATAAATCAGCATAGAGATGCAAAAACAGCATAGTGACAAGGATCAAATGTTAGGGAAAGAAGAAGTTTTCTGCCTCATTAGAATCTACAAAGCATTAGAAAGAACCTCCCATATTTCAAAAACAAAAGCGGTTATTTTTTTTTTTTTTTTTGCTCGGCAAAACAAAAGTGGTTATTTGTTTATCCTTCCATTATTTTTTGATTATCACCCTTTTTTCTTCAGCAGGAACGCCGGTGAATAATCGGATGATTCAACTCTCACCATCCATGCCTTCAATGAACACAGAAAACTTCCCATGGATATGCTTTCATGATGAGAACACAAATAAATCCATTTTTGATTTTTTGACTAGAAACAACAAGGCTGTGAAATTTGCAGACCGTCTGGTCTCCAATTCAAGTTATGAGCTAGAGTCGGCAGCGTTTGTCTTATTTCCAAATTTCCTACCAATAGGTCCACTTTTGGCAAGTAACCGGCTGGGAAAGTCTATCGGCCACTTTTGGCCAGAGGACTCAACTTGCTTGGAATGGCTTGATCAACAACCAGAACATTCAGTCATCTATGTTGCATTTGGGAGCTTCACAGTTTTCGATCAAATCCAATTCCAAGAGTTGGCTATGGGGCTTGAATTAACGAACCGACCATTTTTATGGGTGGTTAGGCCAGATATAACTAAAGAGGCCTCTGATGCTTACCTTATAGAGTTCAAAGAAAGAGTAGCAACTCGCGGCCGAATGATAGGTTGGGCGCCTCAGGACAAGGTCCTCAGTCATCCATCTGTGGCTTGTTTCTTAAGCCATTGTGGTTGGAACTCAACCATTGAAGGCGTAAGCAATGGAATTCCTTTCCTGTGCTGGCCTTATTTTGCTGACCAGTTTTTCAACCAGAGCTACATTTGTGATGTTTGGAAGGTTGGATTGGGTTTTAACAAAGACGAAGGAGGGATCATCAGACGTGAAGAAATCAAGGATAAAGTGGAACAACTGCTAGCCGACGAGGCATTGAAATCAAGGGCTTTGCATCTAAAGGAAGTGACTGCAAAAACTGTCCAAGAAGGGGGCACCTCTAGCAACAATCTCAATAATTTCATCAAGTGGATGAAGGAATAGACAAACTGATGCAGAATGGAAATTGAAATAATTTAATAAATAGCTTTTTCTAGTTTTTCTTATTTTGATTTTAGTAATTTTGTTAGGGAGTTTTAATTAATTTTAGGAATAAATGTTCTAAGAAGTATTTAGTTTCTTAATTTGTTTTGAATTATCATTCCTATTTTGTAGGATGCTTGGTCAAGAAGAATTACGATTGATTTTATTTCCTTTCTAGTATTTTAGTAATGCTCTATTATAAATTGTAATGTAAGCCTTAGGGCAAATTAGTTGTTATTGAATTAAAGAAAAATTAAGAGTTTCATCAATCGTTGCAGATTGATTTTGAGAAGGTGCTTATACATGGTATCAAAGATAGACTTTCGAGCTTTTGACAAATCTCTCTTGATTAGTTGTCCCGTTTATTGGTGCCTTAATTGAACTTTGTTTCAGTGTGACTTCTGTTATGGATCCAAGTATGACTTCTGTTATGGATCCAAGTTAGGTGTCAGGGGGAGTGCAAGAGTTTGTCTACATTTGTTAGTTCTCTTTCATTCCCAAGGAGTAGTAAATTAAGGAAATGTAAAACCAAGTGGAAAGACTGAGTTCTTCGAATTTTATTCGATGCCAACCTCAAAAAAATGGTTCATGACTGGGTGCCCAAACAAATTCATAGCCCCTTATGAATTGACCTTTTCACATGAATTGAAAGCAAGTGGGTGGGAACTGGGAAGGCCCTAGTAACTCATATTTCGTCCCGAAACTATCACATTGCAACCTATGTGATTGCAACCTATGTGGTCAAATTGTTAACGCCATCCACCAATTTGAACGGAAAAATTGGTTAAGTGGGAACCATATGAGTTTGTCCCCCCAATGCAAGGGCAAATAAGCCATTCCACACTTAAAACCCATCTGGCGCCAACTCCATTTGGTTTCAAATCTATATAAGCGGGGGCAGCTTTTAAACAATTTCAACCAAAAATTTTTTGTACTAAGCAACATTAGAATAATAGAAAAACGTTCGTGGTAAAAATTAAAAAAAACTAACATACTAGTACTTATTAAGAAAGTAACTTAGGTAGAATATAAGTCAAACAAATTGCTTGAATTGTCTCAGCGGATCAAGTCTAAGAGCAATTTACTACGCAATCTTTACAACCTTGCTCGATCCCATTGTTATTAGTAATTCCTAAAGTATAAAACACATAGCCCATGGTTTATGCTGTGTTTGGATCCCTTTTCGAAAAAAAATTTCCAAATCAAAAATATTTATTACGTACCCCTACGCCCAATCATTACTCTCCACTCATTACCCATATCTGCAATAATTATTCTCATTTCTCTCTCTATCTCTCTTCACTCATTACCCTTATTTTCAATTATTACTCTTCACCTCTATCTTCAATAATTATTCTCATTTCTCTCTCTATCTCTCTCCACTCATTACCTTTACTTCCAATCATTACTCTCGTAATTTTTTTTCCAAAAACTCATTCAAACACATTTTAGACACTTTTGAATTTTGGGTATGATGAATTATAGAGTTCCAAATAGTAAGTGGCGGCTGATTTTCGCATTAACATCAATCTCATTTCACCATTGTAATGACGTTGTTCTAATACGTGAAATGAAAAATTGAGAATGAAATGATATTCGAAATGTCTTAAAGTGATTAAAAGTATATTTATGAACTACAATTAACAAGACAAAAGGCAAAATATACATTTTTAAGTTTAGATTTTTTTAATAAAAAAAATTAAGTGGAGGCCCGTGCCCCCACTGTCCGCTACTAC
Organism: Rhododendron mucronatum var. ripense; assembly: GCA_019656295.1. Classification (NCBI taxonomy): domain Eukaryota; kingdom Viridiplantae; phylum Streptophyta; class Magnoliopsida; order Ericales; family Ericaceae; genus Rhododendron; species Rhododendron mucronatum. The sequence goes on along the minus strand of BPLT01000014.1, from coordinate 299,943 downwards.
CTCCGCCACTGGTTTCCCTCCCATTTGTACACACCCAGTGCTAGAAAAAAGCAGAGTGTACTCCAAAAAAGAACTCCTTTTTTCCATTCGGATAATAAGCACTACATTGTGAGTCCATGAATTGTAAGCCTAGGGGTTTTAGTGCAATAACCCAAGTAAAATTACCTCTGCTGCACTAATTAAGCATGCAGTGGAGACAATTAGTTGCTTGTATGTTATGCAAAGATATTTTACCTTTTGTCTTGCTCTTATGTAAATTTCACTAAATTCCGATTAAATTGAAACACTTAAAATGATCAGTGGAAATTATTCTTATAGGAAAATGGTTGCTTGTACGTAGTGTAAGGATTTTACCTGATGGTATACGGTTGAGGCCTAGAGAGAGAGAGAGAGAGAGAGAGAGAGAGAGAGAGAGGAGGAGGAGGAGGAGGAGGAGGAGGAGAAGGAGTGTGGCTGAGGTCGAGAGTAAAGAGAAAGGACGAGATGGCACTACAAGAAATCCAGCTTTTTGCGAGGATCATAATTCCTTGCAAAATTCAAATTGTTCCTCGCCAAAAGCCTTTTGCGAGGAAATTTCATTCGGCGTTAGTTCCTCGCAAAAATAGTCTCTGATTCTCTTTTGCGAGGAATTTTTTTTTCCTCGCAAAAAAGATACATTTTGCGAGAAATTGACTTTGTCGCAATTGAGTACACCGTTTAGCGAGAAAATTAATTGGACGCTATTATTAAACAAATTTATCGCCAAAAGTGGGTCGTTCCTTGCAAAAAATATCTCATTGGCGACAAAGTGTTTCCTCGCTAAAACAATAAATCTTTTAGCTAGGAATAGATTCCTCGCAAAAGACTATTCCTTTTGCCAAAATAGGTCTTGCTTTTTGCGAGAAATATTTTGATCGCAAAAGGTGATTTTTTTTGGCGAGGAAGAAATACCTTGCCAAAGACAATTTTTTTTTTTTGACAAACCGATGAATCCTTTTTGCTAGGAAACTTGTCCCTCGGAAAAAACGAATTTCTTCTAGCAGGGAATTTTTTGTCAAAAATAGTTCTTTTTGCTACAAACTAAACCATCACACAAAAATACTAGTTGCTAGATGTTTTGTCACGACCTCAATTTCAACATAAATAAATATTACATTTTTGATAAAGGAACCTTACGAATCGTACATATAACCCAAAAGGATTTCCCACCTATTTAATTTACGAACAAGTCCCCCTGTTCAAAGAAGTACAACATTGGCACCTCGGCCCAAATCAACTGTGATACGGATACAATACGGTCAGAATACTACAAACTTTAGTCAAAAGATAATTCAAGAGTTAATTAGTTACAAAACCATCTTTGGCCAAAAGAAAATCTATTACAAAGATGAGTAAGTAACTAAATAAAATTTGGTTTCCAAAAGTCTTCATGTACAAGCACACCGCCGCATGCAGCCTACCGTCCGACATTCGAACCTGAAAAGAAGGATTTTGTTGAGCTACACTAGCCCAGTAGGAAAATCTTTACCAAATTTATATGCAAATACGATGGTTAGTGCAAACATGAGAGGATAAGGACATACAGTTCGACAGACGATAACCAATCAATTCTCAGATGAAACCCTATTGAAATCGAATGCATAGGCCATACAATACTAACCCCTTCTAATAATCCCAACCCGACTTGCTAACCCAAAACTTCACCATCGGTATTTCCACCACTTGCGTTACCGGAATAACACCATAAAGATTACCGTGTTACCACCACTCGCGTCACGGTGATCCCTAACGACTCGGGTTACCGTATTGCCACCACTTGCGTTACGAAACCCTTTAAGTCTCCGTATTACCACCACTTGCGTTACGGGACGTCCTAAGCCAACCTTCGACCCAAAATCTACCATTCCTCATACAACACGCAAACCTAGACTCCCCCATGAACCCATTCATAGATGGAACACCCTACATTATGCCAAAGTCATCACAAATGCACCATGAGTGATCACACGATACCAATCAATCTATAGAAAGTACATTACAACGTTTAACTAAGTCAATTCTTATCCGGTTATTGCTAACGGAAGACCAACGGACCATGGAGTACATCGAACCATCATAGGAAGTCAATTGGACAAGATTGAGATAGTTTAGGAGGTGTTCAAAAGGGTTTAGAAGTGATTTGAGATCAAAACAATCAACGGAGAAGCAAAAGGTGCAAAACTGGAGATAAGCTCACTGTATCGATACGCGCTTAATCCGTATCGATACGGAATCAACTGTCCAAAAAGATAAGCTTACTGTATCGATACGGCCCTTAATCCGTATCGATACCACGGGGCTTCGGGTAGAACTTTCAGCAGATTTTCAGACATGCTCAACAAACAAAATCCGACAATCAAGGACACGATTCTACACCAAATCAACACATAAACATGTAAAAGAGGTAAAGAAGTCCCTACCTCACAATAATGGTCGAGATTCAAGCGTTTTTGAATGAGCCCTAGCTTTTTGGACTCCGAAACTTCGATTTAAACTTGACCCGAGGATCTCCGAGCTCAAGAACGCGATTGCAAGGCCGGAGGGAGGTTGTTTCTTGAAGATTTTGGGAGATGGAGTGGAGTTTTGGGTGAGAAGTGAGGAGAGAGAGAGATAGCCGGTGGGGAGAGGGGGAGAACGGATGAGAGAGAGAGAGGAGAGATTTTGATCTCCTACATCTAACACACACCCTATATATACTCATGTATCTTTTAAACTACACATTCACCCCTTCATTCCTCTATTCTCCCACTTTGGTCCACAATCCAAAATATCCACCAATTAATCCATATTATCTCAATTAGGCATTTAATAATTAATTTCAATAATTAAATAAATTACGGATCTCTACATGTTTTCTTTTGCTTCCTGTCATGATTTTGAAGACATAATTCATTAAACTCAAAAGGCAATAGAATAACATTAACTTAAACCAATTAACATTAGTCAAAACATGGTATCTTAACCTTAATCTTTTTCGATACCCAAAACAAAAACCAAAACCCCTCAAACATAACATCAAGTATCAAAGGCAAGAACCACAATCCAGGGACTATATATAATGTGTACTGCCATAAACGACATCCTTCTTCCATCTAGTAGTACCAAAACATAAGACAAAAGGCAGCTTTGTCCCTCCAAAACATTATTCATCTCATATCTCCTACTACATTGTATCTTCATCCACCAAATGATCACCATCAATTGTTGAGCAATCTGCATGTAACACAATAAAAATCTTTACAAATAATATTCATGAGTAATAATTGATTGCAATATGTCATCACTACAAAACATGAATATCCATAGTAGCTTAATGCATAGATTGTGACTTAACCACCAGAAATAAAGCAGCAATAGAGTCCTTAAATAGATAACACTAACTATAATGAGATACTTTAAAGAGAAAAGTCCACTTTCACCCCCTGTGGTTATCGCCATGTGCGGATACCCCCTTGTGGTTTAAACTGACCACATAACCTACCTATGGTTTTGAAAATGTGCGGATAGACCCCCTGCCGTCATGTTTTCCATCCATATTAACGGAGGTGTATCTCACACATCTCCAGAATGTAATCTGAGTCGTTCATAATGTATTAAATAAAGAATAGAGTATCTCTGTAAAAAATCATCTCGATCAGGTATCAATAACCCAGTGATCTAATTTTTAGTAAATTCAAATTTGAAATTTTAATTTTATAACAAAATCGATTTGACCATGAGCTTTTCATTTTTTAAATGACTTGAATTTTGGCATAGACGTAGTACTCGTCAAAATTTACAATATCAACGGTTTGGATTCAATTTTTGGTATACAGGATGGTGTGGTTAGATTTAAAAAAGAAGAAGAATCAAGGGACGTGATGGGGATATAACGGTCTTTTAATGTTGTGTCCGTTAATATGGATGGAAAACATGACGGCAGGGGGTCTATCCGCACATTTTCAAAACCACAGGTAGGTTATATGGTCAGTTTTAAACCACAAGGGGGTATCCGCACATGGCGATAACCACAGGGGGTGAAAGTGGACTTTCCTCTACTTTAAAACTAGTCCTTTAACAACAGTCCAAGAATATAAGCTTGACAACTTAGTTTTAGATTGATCTAGCATATTTAAGGCTGAAATTAGTTGATGAGCTAGGAAATACAAGCAAACTAGGTTTCAGATATTAGCTTTCACCGGTACAATTGCTTTAAACTAACGGTGGTTGACTAAACCAATTCATAGGGATCTATCAGGGAGTGATTCAATGAAACAAGTAGAGATATGGAAAGTAATGTCGTACCACCACTCAGCAAGTGAAAACCATTTAACCAATATATAGGTGTATCCCCAGCCATATACCTTCGATTCCCTAACACCTTTTTTTTTTTTGCAAAAAACTTGTAAAGACTGATTGAGCAACCTCAATCGCTCAACAAGGATGAGCTAAAGCCATAAAAAGTGCAGCTTTGCTCAACCCATAAAAATGCTAACATTCACACTTTCAGCACTTATACTATATTTTCTGCAACTAAAATTCAATTTCAGTATTCAAGACTCATGGAGCAGACCTTTCCTAAATCGATTGTACTGTACCTACAGGTGACAGTCCCTGTAGCCAAACAAACCACGCAGAACCAATATACCAAGAAAAAGAAAAGCAAAACCCTTAATGGAGTCGTACCCGCAGCCAGCATTGGATCATAGTCATCTCGTGGAGAGTTGGCTAGGCTTCCAGCTGGGAATAAAGCCTTACAGAAAAGTGGCTCCACAGGGTCAAGCAGGAAAGCAATAGTAGCAAGAGTCCACTCCCTCTTTCTAATTTTATTTACAACAATAGTCTAGCAAACAATTGGAACTTTTCTCTCGTTCAGTAAAAAAATGTTTCCAAAATTCCGATAGTTCGCCGAATAGAACACATGGTGGAAGTAGAGGACTGCAGAGACCTATTTTTTTGGAAATCAAATTGGACAGAAAGATGGATCAGAGCATGCTTAACCGGACTAACTTGGGGAAGGGTGTCAATCTCCTCCTGACAGATCCCGAATATGAGATTTCTTAATGAAAGCGTCCGTTAACTAATAGGTATAGGTAGGTGTAATATGTTATAGCTGGCGACTCCGGAGCTGTAGCAAAAGGCTTATTGCTTATCAAATAAAGTGATTGAACTATCTTTTAGGAACTTCCTCGAAAGGATGTCACTTGATCCATATCCCCCTCAACACAACATGGAAAGAAGATTGATTCTCCATCTTCCTCTGTTCAGCACGGACTGCTTTTGGGATTCATTCACTGTTGAGGGAGTGGATTTTCCTGCTAGTGGAGTATCGATTCAATGGAGAAGGGATCAGTAATAAGGAATGCCTCTAATCTGACCGACCACGTGCATGCAACAAGAAAAGATTTTCTAGATTAGTGAGCCTAGCTGCCCTTACAAAGCGAGTGGCCTTAGCATGCAGGATACTAACATGAAATTTTGACAAGAAAGGTCATTCTTGGTATTTAGAAACATATAGCAAAAAGCTATTTGATAGAGAGTCGGATACGTTTGATAGTATGAAAACAAGCGCTAAACAGATCTTTTAGACTGCAAGGTATCTAGATTCTACCCTGATAAGCCTCCGACTTAGGTAGTAGAGGGCTTGTTCCTTGCCTCCATCTATCTGCTGCGCCAATAGTGCCCCTAGACCTCACGTTCTATAAACTAGGAAAGAGAATTCCACGGCCTCCAAAAAAGCTTGGAAGAAAGACAGGAATTTCAGAAGAAAGGATGCATCCCTATCCTACTATTTGATTTTGCCAAAAGGGAATGATCTTGTCAAGAAAGGGAAAGTCTTAAGAAAAGAACCAAGCGAGGTAATATCCATCAGGAATGGAAGAATGAACCGAGGGGAATAGAAGAAGACTAACGGTTCAGTAGCAATAGAGGCTGCTGCGGCTATGATAGCGATAGCATTCTCAACCATCCTATCTTTGTTTGGGCTTTCCGGAAGTGGAGTGGTGTGCTCTCATCCTCTTCATTGTCCTTTATTTGCTTGGAATCTCAGTCAAGCATATTCACAATCCTTGGGGAAAGAGGTAGTTGACTACTCAACCAAAGAAAGACCATCAAATGGGGCTTATATACGCAACCCACCTTCTCATCTCTCATTCCTTTTCTAGCCCAATCGATGAAGACTTGAATTGAAATCGCCCTAGGCATTACGGTTCACCTGGGTGCTCACTTAGAAGAAAGAGAGGTAAGAATCCACCTACGGGAGGTGAAAGAGCCTACCTTTTTATAGATTTTATATAGAAGAACCTTGAGCTTTGAAGCAAGTGGTCTATGCTAGCTTGTTTTCGAGAGGAAGAGTACGTAAGTTTAACAACTGTGTCTTAGTTTCAGCAAATTTAAGGCATAAATTAGTTGCTGGAAATGTTCTTTCAGGGCAAAAAACACCCCTATAATTGCTGAAATCACGTGTCAACACAAGGATTACAATAGAAAAGGCAAGGAATAGATACTCACTAGCATCATTGGAAGGCATGTTGCAACCATTTTGTAGTTGCATCAAAAAATTTAGTTGGGATTGCATGGTAGCCATGTTTTCTGCTAGCTGCTCAGTGTTTTTACAAGCCTGTGCTGCTTCCATTAGAGCCCCCTTGTGCAGCTTCTTCTCTAGCCTCTTCAGCATCTCTTATGAATTGTGCCCAAGAAATTTGGCCAGATATTGATGATCCAGGCTTGGGACCATATCCTAAACCACGTAAATATCCCAAAATTTGCATCCGAAGACTGTACATGAGATCTACTCATCTGACTTTGGAGTAGAACCATTTTCCATCGATTGATATTTGATCCTTAAGTTGCTTTAACTTGTCCTGCAAATATCATAGTAAAGTTATGCCTAGACGATTATCTAAGAAACATGTCCATGCTGGTGTAGGTTCATTTTTCTAAAAAAAAATAAATACTACACATTCATGTAGCCATAGTAGAATAGATATTAGCCACTTTCCTCAAAAATATCGAAAAGCAAAACAAATATCCATATGACATACCACAAGTAAAAGGTATGTTCCATGACATTGTCAACATTCAAAAGTAGATCAAATGTTCAAAACCATGCCAAAATATCACAATCCAACAAGTACGCATATTGCCTAAACTACATGGAATAGAAAACTAGTCAAAAGTCGACGATGCCAACCTTGACATCTTCCAAAAGAGCTTTCAAAATGATAGGTTGAAATCATGCTTTTAGCTAGACTGCCCTATTACCTATGTAAATGATGAAGAATAAGAACCAAGTTTATCTTTTAATTAACTCCCATGGTATTAGATGTAGCATTCTGTATTGAATTCCACCAATAAAGCATAATACATTGTAAATTGCTCACAACTACGGCTCTAGGAAAAAAGCACCAGTATGCATGACACAAAATCTGAATGCACCATCATTAGCATCATAATCCCATAAAGCAACATAACTAAAATTGGAACAGAACAACAGCATGGCCCTAGGCCAAATAATAGTCTAAGTCAATAGCAAGATAAGTCTAGCTAGAAGCCCATCTTCACTGGGATAGGAGTAGAACAAAAAGTAGGACACCTTTACAATCAAAATGACTCAGCAAAGCCTTAGTAATTGATTTCATGTTTGAGAAACATTACCCATGTAAGTCCACAAACTCGGAGGAATCATATGAAATGCAATCGGATTCCAATCTTCAAATGAAACAATGAGCATTACACTTCCACAATGAGGTTGACTGAGAGAAAAATCATGTTGATTTACTCGACGAAAAAATGCAAACACTCGCATTCATAGATCCTGCTGTATTCAGAGATCAACTACAAAAGGAACCTATAGCCATCATTTTTCTGTTTCAATTCGAAAGTTGGAGCTTTATGCAGACTGCTCAAAATTTTCAAAGACACGACTGCCATTCTTTTCATACAAACACTAATGATAGTAGTACCCAAAAAGTTATTTCCAACAAAGTTATATCAAAATGACACAAGCAGTTTATAGATTGTATCACACATTTCCAACAAAGTAAATTCAGTTCCTGTACAATGTAAGAATGTACCTCCATTAGAAAATTCGATGTCATGACTTGCGTGCGATGATCTTTGATGTGCGTGTGGAAAAGCCTGATCAAAGGGGCCATTCCAACCGTCTCGAACCTTAGATATGCATTGAAAATTGCAGAATAATCTAAATAAATACATACAAAGGCATCCAAACATGGTGCAGTGAATGATGTTTTTTCTTCCTGAAATTGGTTGTGCTTAAGCTAAAATATCATCTTGGGATGCAGAAATTGAAGTTCTAAATGCTTGAAATAAGGTTTAGAGGTTGGAAACGCCTCTAGTAAGTGCTGAATCTGCTGTATTGCTGGAAATAGTTTTCCAGAGCTGAAATTGTGTAAAAGAGCAAGAATTACTTGTTATGTCTAGAAATTGATAGTATATGCCGCAAATGTGAACCCAGTTGCTGAAAATGTGAATTTGTATGTTAAAATTGGATGTGTAGATGTAGGAATAATATGTTAGATGCTGAAAATAAGTTTTTTGACTACTGTGAATAAGTACTAAGAGTTGAATTGCAACTGAATCTGCCAGAACTTGTATTGGGGAAGTGGGAATCAATTGCTATATTTATTTAAACGAGAGAGTATAGAGAAAGTGGTTGCTAGTGTTTATTTTTATGTGCATCTCTATACTAATACTCACATGTGTGGATTTATTTGTTGTATGCTAGGTTCAGAAGCGGCGACGAGTACTGTGACTCCACGTAGGGAGTAAGCTTGTGTTCGTACCATAGATCAAATAAGCTAAAACTTAAATCACGACTACCCATATTGAGCTGAAAAAGCTAGCTGAAATTAAAAACCAACATAGAAGAACAAGATTCTCAATTCCATTTCCCACTCTTCCCTAAACCTAAGAATCAACTAAACTAACTATTATGCTACAAGCTTTTGCCTTTCTCATTCACTGCAAGTTACAGTCTCAGTAGTTTCTCAGTAACTAAATACAGAACAACCAAATAACAATCCAATAATCAAAAAAGAAACAATTTATTCTTACCAATCTATACCCATTTATATCAACAACAATCAAATAACAACCCAATAATCAAAAAACCCAACACATCTCTGGATATAGAACCCACCTATATATACATCCCCTCACCTGTATATATGTACACACGCCAAAACAACAAATCTCTGCCTATAGAACAAAAAAACTGGTCATTTGGAACAATGATAAAACAAGTTTATTACAAGCAAGCCCGAAAACCCACCTGAAGCACTAAGTTCTACCTATTAATGTTGATCGAACTATACTGTGATGTCAATAGGGCAAAAAATCAAGGAATAACAAAAAAAGTAAACCACGGGTGTTCGGTTCCAAAAGTGGTGGCCGAACACGGCGTGGTTTGTGACCGAGGTCAGTGGGGTGCGTGCGTGCTTTTGTGTGTCTGTGTGTGTGTGCGAGAGAGAGAGAGAGGGAGAAAGAGATGCATCATGTGAGAGAGAGAGAGAGATGCATCACTAACCGTTGGGAACGGACGAGGCAGGGCTTGGAGGACTGACATAAGGAGTGGTGGGGATGGAGGCCATTGAGAGAGAGCGGAGGAAGAAGCTGCAGGCATGAGAGAGCGAGAGTGAGAGAGAGGCGGGATTAATTTGGGGATTTTCCTTCAGCGCTTTGAGAGAGGCGCGAACAAATTAGGGATTTCAAGTACTTTGAGAGAGGCGCGATGCGAACAGATTTTAGGGATTTGAAGTATTTTGATTGAGGCACGCCAAAATAATTAAGTGCTCTCGTAATGAACAATACGAATAAATTCAAAACTTAATAAGCTAATCATATTTTGATAGTGGTCGATCTAAATCATTAGAATTTCACGTCTTACTGATTCCATCTTTATCACCAAAATTGAATATCATCAGATAGCGGCGACCCCCTAATCAAACAACATTTGATACATCCCAAGGCATTAAAGTGTTAGATTGAAATACCTGCCGCCACCTGAGTCTTTTTTTTCTCGATCAGAACCATCCATCTTTTACATATCATGGAGTACATTATTCGTACCAAAAACAAAATTAATTGAGTATCGTTACACCCTTGATCGGCCAAAAAACTCATTTTGTCAACGAATTATGTCTCAATAAAGAAGCTTTTTAAACCCGATTGGGACAAATTTTTACTAGAATGCTATAATCAACAAGGAAAACAAAAGTAACGATCTGGATCGTCGTAATCGTGTCACGGTTGAATGGCTACCATACGTTCAAGTACAACTCAAGATTTAATTTGTTAACAATTACAATTGAATGTATAGAATTTAAAGCACTTACCAACTCAATTTTTATCGTGGTCGATCTGAATCGTTAGGATTTTACGTTTCACTGATCTCATCATTGTCACCGAAAACGGAGATCATCAGATATCGGCAACCACCTAATCTGGCACATTTGATGCATCTTGAGGCATTAAAGTGTTAGATTGCAAGACCCGACCTCACCAAAGTATTTATTTTTCGATCCGAACCGTCTATCTTTTACATATATTTGAATTAATCATTCGTATCAAGAATTAAGTTGATCGGGTATCTTTACATATTTGATCAGCTGATAACTATCATCTAAAAAACAAATTACATCTCAATCAAGGAGCTTTCTAAACCCGATCGAACAAAATTTTGATGATAATGATTTAATCAATGAGCACAACGAAATAAACGGCCTTGACTATTAAAACAGTTTTGTTTTATCAAGATCCGCTAAATAATCGTACTGAAGGGTATTAAAAATGTATAACATGTAGTAATATTATTAGATGTTGACCGAGACCTATTGGTTTTTTTAAAGGGTCTATTCCGGCGCTTTTTCTGAGCTGCTGGGGAGGGGTGCCTATTTCAACGCTTTCTCTAGGCTCTGGTAAATAGGGTGTTTATTCCCGGGCTTTCGCTTGGGCGTTGAAAATTGGTTGGCCTATTCCAACGCTTTTGCTTTGAGCGCTAGCAGTGGCTAGAAAAAGCGCTGGTATAGATCTACTATTGTAGCACTTTTTACAAGCGTTGCGCAGACAAATTCCAAATTTCTTGTAGTGAGGCCTCATGTGGTGCACTATAAGACTTTAATTTCTTTGGACACATTAATTTCTTTTCGCAGTAACGCTGATTCCTTGCAAACTATGTTTTTAACTGTTGCATGGACTAACATAGCCACAAAAAGAAAGTTTAGACTTGTAGCGACAAATTTACTATTTTCTCGCAAAAAATTGGTTTTTTCGAGGAACACAATATCCCGCAAAAAGTAACCATAGTCTTTACCGATGAATTCTTTATTTCCTCGCAAATAACCAATGTTTTTGCGAGAAAACTAATTCCTCGCAAAAAGTTTTCAACTTTAGCATCTCAATAAGTTTGCCACAAAAAAATACTACAGGCTTTTGGCGACAAAAATATTGTATTTCCTCGCAAATTCATTTTTCCCGCCTACATAAAAAATTCTTGCCATGTTTTTGCGACAACAATTAGTGAGGATTTTTGAAATTTCGTCGCAAATACTCTTTAGCAACAACTAAATAGCGAGGAAAATATGCCTTCCACTCAAAAAAACACCATTAGTGAGGAAACAATAATTTCCTCACCAAAACTCTTCCTTTAGCGAGGAAATAGATGAGAGAGAGAGAGTGTGTAAGAGTATGGAAGAAGTAAATGAGGTGAGGTCTGATGTACACCTAACTCGTATTTCAGAGATGCGAGTTTTCGTTAATCGAAACGTTGCCCTTGCAAGCGGTTATGAGCAGACGTTTGCGGACATATGCAAACGATTGCGGCCAGGGCTTTAGAAGCGTGGTTGCATTTCACGCTTTTCATTTCACGCTTTTCAAATACCGTGTTTGACGTGAGAGTTAAACGGTGTCGTTGCAATTGGCGGCCAGAGCTTAAAAGGGAGCGTGTCTCCGTTTCACGCTTTTAATATGATGCGGCCACGACGAAAAAGGCGGAAGCCACACTCAAATGGAAACGTGTTTCTGATTCACGCACAAAAGCACAGGGCTCCAACATAACTTAAGGTGCCGAGCGGTTAGCACGCTTCCGCATCTGAGCCGTTTATTGTGTATCTGAACGGCTCAGATTTGGATAGAGAAAAGGAGAGAGAAAGTGTTGGCTGAAGGAGAAAGAAGGTTTCAATCCAAGCCGTCTAAAAGTATATCGGACGGCTAAGATGCGCCGAGTGGATACCACGTAGGATATACCCGCTTGACATTGAAAAATCACTAGAGAGCACCGAACTCGATTTGATTCTCGATGTTCTGATCAGATCAGGCAGCAGAACACCTTCATCATTTCTCATCCAATCCAAAGTATTTCCTTCCCTCCTTCAAACTATTTCCCTCATTTGTATATATTCAAATATACGTTTTGAACATTTTTCAAAAAAAAAAAAAACGTTTTGAATATCTTTATATTTTACTCAGTGGATGAAGATGATTTTCCCCAGCATTTTAACTAAGGATTTGTTTTGTTTGAGACCGGAATTGTTCAGGGACTACTTGTATTGTATAGGAAGGCCTGTCTTCAATATGTTGCTAGGGGTATAAACGTGTCGAGTCGAGCTTCGTAGTGTTCGAGCTCGGCTCCTTAACTAAATGAGCCTAAAACTCATGGTTGAGCTATAAACGTGCCAATCCCTTAACGATTTACTAATGAGCCTTTTTAAACTAGCCGAGCCTATACGAACGAGCCGAGCTTTTGAGTGTCAAGCTCGGCTCGTTTAGTAAACAAGCCCAAAACTCAAGCTCAGCTCGATTCCATTAGCTCGATTACTAAAGGAGTCGAGCAGAGTCTTAACAAGCCAAGCCACGAGCTGTTCGCGAGCAACTCGGTTCGTTTGCAGCCCGGTATTAATGTTGTTGCTATGACACACATTGATGGCCCGCATGTATACTTCAGTCTAAAGTGGTGTGCTGCAACACAACTGGCTATGAATGTGACATTTCATGGCTAAACTCTCTCTTTCTCTCTCTAGCCATGGATATGACATTTCATGGCTGAACTCTCTCTCTCTCTCTCTCTCTCTCTCTCTCTCTCCATCCCAACCCCCCTCCTACTCTTAAATAAATACTGAAATGTTTATAATTTTATTCTAGAAATTCATTTTTTTTGAAATTTATATATTCAAAACCTATTTGTACAAAACTACAAATGTATTAAATGAGATCAATATTGGATACAAAATTATTTAAAAATAAAATCAAAATTTTCAGTACAAATTTTACATTGTTGCGATTGAATGTTATATTGTCAATTTTTATATGTATCAACTACTAAGTGTACAAATGTTCATAACTTTTGTTCCAAAAATCTACCAAATGAGATCAAACATATTGTTAATTTCTATCTAAATTAACAACTAAAAATGTTAATTTGTGTTAAAATTTAAAATTAACATTGTTAATTAACAACTAAAAATATTAATTTGTGTCTAAATTTAAAATTAATATTGTTAATTAAGAGTATTAATTTTAAAATTAACAGTGTTAATTTTATAATTAATAATTTTAGTTTTATCTAAATTTGCAATTAACAGTGTTAATAAACAGTTATTAATTTTTGGTCCATCAGTAGGAGAGATCATTTATATCATGTATAAATTAAAAGTAGCATTTTAAAGTTTACATTGCCAAAAAAAAAAAAGGAGTAGTCTACTGCCTAAAAAATTAATTTTTTCTTGTTCAAAATTTCATCGTCAATATGGGGTTCATTGAATAGATTTAGTCGAGTAGATTTCAAATGTTTTTTCTTTTTCAAAATAGAATATATTAAAAAAGTTATAAACATTTAAGAAAGAAGAAAGAAGTAGGGTAATGATTGGAAACAAAGTTAAAACTAAAACTAAATAGGCTACCGAACAAAGCCTTTATCATTTTATCCTAATGAGTCATAATTAATTTTTGGCTCTAGAGCTCATATTTATGAGTCTTTAGATCGACATAGAACTAAATAAAGAATAAATACTTAACTATGAGAGCCGTATAGACAAAATTTTATTATGATCCTTTAGAATAATATGATTAACAAAATAATATCTTCGTACTGGTTCACTCCGTTTGAAAGAAACGGAGTTTAAAATGGAGGGGGAAAATGTGACCGAAAATTAAAGGAGAGAGAATGGCAAGGACATCAAAAAATACTGTACAAGACAGGGGTAAGTATGTAGATGTTAACGCTGTTGCTTTCCGGTTTGTCTTGGGCGTCTGGTGAGTTGATGTGTCAGAATAATGACATAAGACAGGTTTTTATTGGTGTGAGGCAACAACTGTCCAAAGTGACGTGTTGCCCAAAAGGCAACGAATAATTTCTCAATGGAAAGACAAGGCTTTCTTATTACACGTTAAGAACCAGAACAATTATGTTGCTTGTTGCACTTTAACTCAAACTAATCGCAAAAAATTTAAATGTTTATAACTTTTTTAATATATTCTATTTTGAAAAAGAAAAAAACATTTGAAATCTACTCGACTAAATCTATTCAATGAACCCCATATTGAATATGAAATTTTGAACAAGAAAAAATTAATTTTTTAGGCAGTAGACTACTCCTTTTTTTTTTTTTTTGGCAATGTAAACTTTAAAATGCTACTTTTAAATTATACATGATATAAATGATCTCTCCTACTGATGGACCAAAAATTAATAACTATTAATTAACACTGTTAATTGCAAATTTAGATAAAACTAAAATTATTAATTATAAAATTAACACTGTTAATTTTAAAATTAATACTCTTAATTAACAATATTAATTTTAAATTTAGACACAAATTAATATTTTTAGTTGTTAATTAACAATGTTAATTTTAAATTTTAACACAAATTAACATTTTTAGTTGTTAATTTAGATAGAAATTAACAATATGTTTGATCTCATTTGGTAGATTTTTGGAACAAAAGTTATGAACATTTGTACACTTAGTAGTTGATACATATAAAAATTGACAATATAAAATTCAATCGCAACAATGTAAAATTTGTACTGAAAATTTAGATTTTATTTTTAAATAATTTTGTATCCAATATTGATCTCATTTAATACATTTGTAGTTTTGTACAAATAGGTTTTGAATATATAAATTTCAAAAAAAAAAATGAATTTCTAGAATAAAATTATAAACATTTCAGTATTTATTTAAGAGTAGGAGGGGGGTTGGGACGGAGAGAGAGAGAGAGAGAGAGAGAGAGAGAGAGAGAGAGAGAGAGAGAGAGAGAGAGAGAGAGAGAGTTCAGCCATGAAATGTCATATCCATGGCTAGAGAGAGAGAGAGAGAGAGAGAGAGAGTTTAGCCATGAAATGTCACATTCATAGCCAGTTGTGTTGCAGCACACCACTTTAGACTGAAGTATACATGCGGGCCATCAATGTGTGTCATAGCAACAACATTAATACCGGGCTGCAAACGAACCGAGTTGCTCGCGAACAGCTCGTGGCTTGGCTCTTGTTAAGGCTCTGCTCGACTCCTTTAGTAATCGAGCTAATGGAATCGAGCTGAGCTTGAGTTTTGGGCTTGTTTACTAAACGAGCCGAGCTTGACACTCAAAAGCTCGGCTCGTTCGTATAGGCTCGGCTAGTTTAAAAAGGCTCATTAGTAAATCGTTAAGGGATTGGCACGTTTATAGCTCAACCTTGAGTTTTAGGCTCATTTAGTTAAGGAGCCGAGCTCGAACACTACGAAGCTCGACTCGACATGTTTATACCCCTTGCAACGTATTGAAGACAGGCCTTCCTATACAATACAAGTAGTCCCTGAACAATTCCGGTCTCAAACAAAACAAATCCTTAGTTAAAATGCTGGGGAAAATCATCATCACTGGTTCACAAAAGAAGAAGAAAGTCACTTCGAGCGACATAAGATTGAATCATATATTTTGTGTGAAGTATTAGAAATTGGAGTTTTGGTCAATTTTTAAATTTGTTATCTCACCTGAGTTTTGTACAGTTGTATAACAATTGTAATTTTCTTCCTCTCTTTGACACGTTAAAAATTGGAACTCCTAAATTTTTATTTAATTGTTTGTGGTAGTAAATTTTCCTTATTACAAAGATATTCTAATGTTAGTTTTTTTTCACCATTGTTTTGATGTGGTTGACCCTAACTGAGCATGTTTCTCATATCACCAACTCCAAAAGCATTTTCCTCTCCTTGTAGCCGACAGGCTAGGGGAAAAAAAAATCCCTTTGTATCTTATCTTTTTATTTGCACTAAAAAGTGAAAACCTTTCACCTGCCTAATTTTTAAAAGGAAATAAGGGTAGTATTGTCACTAAGAAAAAGTATAACAGACATTTATGGGTAGCTTGGAAAATAGTGGTGAAAAGTAATACTTTGTGAGTACCCATAAACACAACTCATGGATTTCAATGTATATTACACCTAAAGCATTTAAAGAACTCTAAACATGTGCCCCAAACTTATGCCCCAGGGGCACCTATTAGCAGGACCGTTTTTCCAATTATTACTTTCTCATCGCTCTCTATCTCTCTCCAATCATTACCCATATTTTCAATGATTACTCTATTTCTCTTTTCACCCACTACCAAAACTAAACTCTCAACCAAACACTACCAAATTTTTTTTTTTTTGCACCGGTTCACTCCGTTTGAAAGAAACTGAGTTTAAAATGGAGGGGAAAAATATAACTGAAAATTAAAGGAGGAGAGAGAATAGCAAGGACATAAAAAGATACTATACAAGACAGGGGTAAATATGTAGATGTTAACGCTGTTGCTTTCCGGTTTGTCTTGGGCGTCTGGTGAGTTGATGTGTCAAAATAATGACATAAGGCAGGTTTTTATTGGTGTGAGGCAACAACTGTCCAAAATGACACGAATGATCCCGTTCCATAAACCTTCTTAAAAAATAAGCAGCTTATTTCATATTTTCAAACTCAAAAATAAAATAAATAAATAATAATTTTTTATTTTTTTTTGTATCGTATAAAAGACCTCATCGAGATCTTCTAAACAAGATCCATATTGCATATTTTTAGAATTCCATAAATTCATAATTTTTAAGTTTGAAATTGTCTTTTTAAAAAATAAGGACTTATTTTTTCCGGGACGGAGCCCTCCTTCCCATTATTGTACTACTCCCTCCGTCCCGGTTTCTTTGTCTAATTGTCGAAATACGTGTCTTTCAAAATATACTTATATCTTACATTTTATAATATTTTTTTATTTTGAAGATTTTGTATAATAAAACTAATTGAGATCTATCAAATAAGATACATATTGCATATTAAAAATATTACGAATTGAAAATTATAGCAAATTTTTTGAGAGGTCAAACGCTCTCAAAAAGTCAAAAAAGAGATAAACAAATCGAGACGGAGAGAGTAGTAATAAAGTACACAATTTATGAACTTCGGGAGAGAGAGAGAGACGAAAGGAGGAGAAAAGGATGATTAAAAAAAAAAAAAAAGGAGGAGCAAGGGAGAATGACGTGGAGAGAAAAAGTCAGAGGGAGAGAGAGAGCATAGGACCTTATTTTTTGTCATGTACTGTCCTTATTTTTTACTTTTTTAATTTTTGTCAACGATGTATTGTCTTTATCAGTTGTTATTGAAACGCGAACGACGAGGAGAGTTGTTTTGTATTATTATATTATGAACGGTCCGGCTAATGAATGTTATATTGCACCTCGTAATCGGAGTAGTACTTTAGTCTTTATGTGGGATCATTGGCTTTGCTGGCACATTCTTTCTTTGTGTACCAATGCAAGTGTCTACTCTTAAAGTGTGTATGAACGGTCCAGATTCATTATGCAGTGCATCTGAGCAGTTTATGTACACTTTAAGGGTCATTTCTTTGTCTATTTTCTTTGTACTTAGCATTTCTCTTTGTCTTTATCAGTTGTTATTGAAACGTGCACGACGAGGAGAGTTGTTTTGTATTACTCCATCCGTTCCAAATTGAGAGTCCATCTTGGGGATTTCAACTATTTAAATGGACATGCAATCATTACACCTACAATACCTATCATTTCCACCATTACCCCTATATTCTATCTACTTTACAGCACTTATATTCACCTATGAAGGACATTTTTGGAAAATCACCAAAATTTTCCTTCTATTTTTGGAAAAGGACAATCATTTTGGAACAACTCAAAAAGGAAAGATGGACTTTCATTTTGAAACGGAGGGAGTATTATAAATGGGGATAAAGATGTCAAATAACACTCACAGAACCTATAAAGAATAAGGCACCGTTCCGGAAAAGGAAATAAGTATTTATTTTTTAAGAAGGCAATTTCAAACTCAAAAATCATGTGTTTACGCAAATAATTTTCTTATCAATATGAATCTCATTCGATAGATCTCATTGTGATCTTTAATACGGTGCAAAAAAATCAAAATATTATTTTTCATTTACATTATTTTTGAATTTAAAAATGTGAACTAAGTACTTATTTTTTCAGAAGATTTTCTGGAACTGGGCCTAAGACTTATAGCGCATAGGGCCTAGTGAACTATAAACTTGAAATTTAGGACCCATTAATCATTTTGTCTATTAATTATCCAAATATGTAATGGGCCGTGATTTTCCTTTTTTTTTTTTGGGTAGTGGGATCTTCTTGAGATAGGACTATGTTGATTGCCTATTTGTGTGCTTTTTGCCTGTTTTTTGCGCTCACTAGAATGAAAGCGAAACTGTTCATTTTTAACTCTTTTTAAATTGGTCAAGAACATTTAGTCAATTTTAAAAAAGTGTTGCTAATGCGGAAATTATTTTTGTTAATGTCAAAAAAATGTAGTGCATAAAAGACTTTACCATGTGCATGATACAAAATTTATACACTAAAATTTTGACATTTACAAAAAAGGTTTTGAGATTTTTATTTCTCTTATTCCTGTTATTTCTCTGTTATTAGAGTTGAATGGGTAAAATATTGTTTGCTGGAGTGTAGCTTCCGATTCGCACAATGTTGCAAATGAACTGAGTCGTTCGTGAATTGTTCGAGACTCATCACATAATTGAGACATTGCTTCACACATAATTTTGACACATTTGTCTTGCAGTTCATTCTCTAAATTATATTAGTTATTCATTTCTGCAAAACAAATGATATCCAACCACAAGGCTACAAATATCCAATCAATTTGATTTTTGGCATGGATGATCTACTCCTACTTAAAATTCCGACAAATCCTTATCAACTTGGGGGCTAAGTAGCGGATGAATGTCACAGGATAGGGTGCCAATATAGTTGAGATGCTACTCTTGCGTTGTGATGCTATTTTCTCTTGCCTCATTCTTTGTACTTCTTTATTATCTCTTTTTTTATTAATAAAATTTTTCTTCGCCATTAAAAAAAAACATTCCCAACAAAATAAACGATTTAGATCACAAATAGAGAGTATAGAGAGCCAACAATTGAGGGCACTACGGCGTTGTAGTGCCTTGGACCCCAAGTCCGCACGACACAACCCATTTGGCACCTCTAAATATACACAAACGCAACGTAGATATTACTAACTTTCAAGTTACCAAAAAAAAAAAAAAACTTTCAAGGTTAATCCTAGTCCTCAGAAAGAAAGCCGACTTTCCACCTCAGGCACCAGAATGCGGCATCAACAGAATATACTTTCAATGATTTAACGTGTATTTTGGAGGTAAGTATGGATCCCTCGAGATGGAGGAATTTTTCAGTGCCGGGTCTATTACTGTTAAATAGATTGTTTATAATCTAGATCATTCAAATACTTTTTGAGTGATTCGGATGAATCGAGCGGGCACCACGTAAACCGTACCCCATCAGGCACTGAAAATTCCTCCTCAAGATGCTGTTTCCAACCAAATAAGACAATAACAACACGTGATTGAGAGCTTCCATTCATGCTCAAAATTCGAAATTGCCGACAGATAGATTCTCCTAACAGGGAAATGGACAGAGCAAAAGGAGCCAAATATGCAAGAGAAGCGACAAACTTGAGTCATAGTCCCTATTAGGAGTAATTAAACATTTTTGATAACTCGGTATCCGGCCCAATAAACCTGCCTAGCTAGGAGACAAATTGCAACGTCCGCCACCCAAGTCATATGCTGCCCTTATCTCTTTTTTTTTTTTGGTCAACGATGTGTTGTCTTTTATCAGTTGTTATTGAAACGCGCGTGATGAGGGGAGTTGTTTTGTATTATTAAATGGGGTAAAGATGTCAAATAACACCCACAGGACCTATAAAGAATCAGACTTATTGCGCATAGGCCTAGTGAACTATAAACTTGAAATTTAGGACCGATTAGTCATTTTCTCTAACGAGAGAGTCAACCCTTGGCGGTTGTTCGATTCCGAACTTTGAGCTGCTTACAAACCTTTATTTATTTTTATATAAGTAGCTACTGACAAACTTATAACCTTCATAGCTGCTATAAAGTAGTAGTACAAAGATTGAGCGAAAGATTAAGATGGAAACTCCGCACGTTTTAGCCATACCTTATCCTGCACAAGGCCATGTAATCCCGCTGTTAGAGCTCGCGCAATGCCTTGTACGCCACGGTTTCAAAGTCACGTTTGTGAACACCGAGTTCAATCACAAAAGGGTGATGAATGCATTATCAGACAACGACATTCTAACGAATCTTGTAAATCTGGTTTCGATCCCGGATGGGTTGGAACCTTGGGAGGATAGGAATGACTTGAGAAAGCTTATGGATTCCACCTCGGAGGTCTTGCCTGGGAAGCTAGAAGAGCTTATTGAAAAGATTAATGGATCAGACAACAAGAAGAAGATCACTTGTGTTATAGCAGATGGGAGCCTGGGATGGGCCTTGGAAGTTGCAGTGAAGATGGGAATCAGGCGAGCAGCCTTCTGGCCTGCTGCAGCTGCCCAATGGGCTTTGCAATTAAGCATTCCGAAACTGATTGCTGATGGGATTATAGAAAGTTATGGTAAGATCTCTAGTCTAACTCTTTGATTTTTCTGCAACATCAAAACAAACAGTGCGGAATTTTACAAGTGATTTCAAATATAGGAGGACAATCGAAAACAGCAATGGTAACAAAAACAATAAATCCCACAAGGGTAGCCATGTGGTTATACGTTCTATATATCTGTGACCGATGATAAACCCGGAGATCTTGTGTTCAACCATTTCTGGCACGTGGCAACATAATGGTGCCTCTGGCTTGTTGGTGGATGCAGGTATTTGGGGTTTACCCTCCCTCAGACATCACCAAAAAAGATCTGACAAGAAAGTGTGGAGAATTTATCGGTATAAGTCCAGCAGGATAAATCAGCATAGAGATGAAAAAAACAGCATAGTGACAAGGATCAAATGTAGGGGAAAGAAGAAGTTTTCTGCCTCATAGAATCTACAAAGCATTAGAAAGAACATCCCATATTTCAAAAACAAAAGCGGGTATTTGTTTATCGTTCCATTATTTTTTGATTATGATAGAATATTACCTTTTTTTCTTCAGCAGGAATGCCGGTGAATAATCGGATGATTCAACTCTCACCATCCATGCCTTCAATGAACACAGAAAACTTCCCATGGATATGCTGTCATGATGAGAACATAAATAAATCCGTTTTCAATCTTCTTACTAGAAACAACAAGGCCGTGAAATTTGCAGACTGGCTGATCTCCAATTCAAGTTATGAGCTAGAGTCGGCAGCGTTTGCCTTATTTCCGAATTTCCTACCAATAGGTCCACTTTTGGCAAGTAACCGGCTGGGAAAGTCTATCGGCCACTTCTGGCCAGAGGACTCAACTTGCTTGGAATGGCTTGATCAACAACCAGGACAATCAGTCATCTATGCTGCATTTGGGAGCTTCACAGTTTTCGATCAAATCCAATTCCAAGAGTTGGCTATGGGGCTTGAATTAACTAACCGACCATTTTTATGGGTGGTTAGGCCAGATATAACTAAAGAGCCCTCTGATGCTTACCTTACAGAGTTCAAAGAAAGAGTAGCAACTCGCGGCCGAATGATAGGTTGGGCGCCTCAGGACAAGGTCCTTGGTCATCCATCTGTGGCTTGTTTCTTAAGCCATTGTGGCTGGAACTCCACCATTGAAGGCATAAGCAATGGAATTCCTTTCCTGTGCTGGCCTTATTTTGCTGACCAGTTTTTCAACCAGAGCTACATTTGTGATGTTTGGAAGGTTGGATTGGGTTTTAACAAAGACGAAGGAGGGATCATCAAACATGAAGAAATCAAGGATAAAGTGGAACAATTGCTAGCCGATGAGGCATTGAAATCAAGGGCTTTGCATCTAAAGGAAGTGACTGCAAAAACTGTCCAAGAAGGGGGCACCTCTAGCAACAATCTCAATAATTTCATCAAGTGGATGAAGCAATAGACAAACTGATGCGGAATGGATATTGAAATAATTTAATAAATAGCTTTTTCTAGTTTTCCTTATTTTGATTTTAGTAATTTTGTTAGGGAGTTTCAATTTTAAGAATAAATATTCTAAAAAGTATTTAGTTTCCTAATTTGTTTTGAATTATCATTCCTATTTTGTAGGATGCTTGGTCAAGAAGAATTAAGATTGATTTTATTTCCTTTTTAGTATTTTAGTAATGCTCTACTATAAATTGTAATGTAAGCCTTAGGATAAATTAGTTGTTATTGAATTAAAGAAAAATTAAGAGAGTTTCCTCAATCGGTGCAGATTGATTTTGAGAAGGTACTTATACATGGTATCAAAGATAGACTTTCAAGCTTTTGACAAATCTTTCTTGATTGGTTGTCCCGTTTATTGGTGCCTTAATTGAACTTTGTTTCAGTGTGACTTCTGTTAGGGATCCAAGTTAGGTGTAAAGGGGAGAGCAAGAGTTTGTCTACATTGGTTGGTTCTCTTTCATTCTCAAGGAGTAGTAAATTAAGGAAATGTAAAACCAAGTGGAAATGAGTTCTTCGAATTTTATTCGATGCCAACCTCAAAAAAATGGTTCATGACTAGGTGCCCAAACAAATTCATAGCCCCTTATGAATTGACCTTTTCACATGAATTAAAGCAAGTGGGTGGGATGGCCCTAGTAACCCATATTTCGTCCCGAAACTATCACATTGCAACCTATGTGGTCAAATTGTTAACGCCATCCACCAATTTGGACGGAAAAATTGGTTAAGTGGGAACCATATGAGTTTGTCCCCCCTATGCAACGGCAAATAAGCCATTCCACACTTAAAACCCATCTGGCGCCAACTCCATTTGGTTTCAAATCTATATAAGCGGGGGCAGCTTTTAAACAAATTCAACCAAAAAAATTTCGTACTAAGCAACATTAGAATAATAGAAAAACGTTCGTGGTAAAAATTAAAAAAACTAACATACTAGTACTTATATATTAAGAAAGTAACTTAGGTAGAATATATGACAAACAAATTGCTTGAATTGTCTCAACGGATCAAGTTTAAGAGCAATTTACTACGCAATCTTTACAACCTTGCTCCCATTGTTATTAGTAATTCCTAAAGTATAAAACACATAGCCCATGGTTTATGTTGTGTTTGGATCCCTTTTTGAAAAAAAATTTCCAACTCAAAAAATATTTATTACCCCTACTTTCAATCATTACTCTCCACTCATTATCCCTATTTGCAATAATTATTCTCATTTCTCTCTCTCTCTATCTCTCTCCACTCATTACCCTTATTTCCAATCATTACTCTCCACTAATTATCCATATCTTCAATAATTATTCTCATTTCTCTCTCTATCTCTCTCCACTCATTATCCTTACTTCCAATCATTACTCTCGTAAAAAATTTCTCAAAAACTCATCCCAACACATTTTAGACATTTTTGAATTTTGGGTATTATGAATTATAGAGTTCCAAATAGTAAGTGGCGGCTGATTTTCGCATTAGACATCTCATTTCACCATTGTAATGACGTTGTTCAATACGTGAAATGAAAAATTGAGAATGAAATAATATTCGAAATGTCTTAAAGTGATTAAAAGTATATTTATGAACTACAATTAACAAGACAAAAAGCAAAATATACATTTTTAAGTTTAGATTTTTTTAATAAAAAAAATTAAGTGGAGGCCCGTGGCCCCGCTGGTCCCATACTACCTCCGCCACTGGTTTCCCTCCAATTTGTACACACCCAGTGCTAGAAAAAAGCAGACTGTACTCCAAAAAAAAAACTCCTTTTGTCCATTTGGTTAATAAGCACTACATTTTTTTTTTTAATCGGCAAAACAAACTTTTATAAAACTCGACCGGGTTACATCGAGGGGGAGGCATGGAGCACAAAATTGCTACAACTGCCAAAAGAAAGAAAGGAACAACAATAACAACAGAGAACCTCCAACCGAGAATTGGAGGAAAAAACCAAAACTCCTCAAGAACACGACTAGAGTTTCAACTTTCGAATACCATCCAAGAAGGCCTTAAATTCCTCCACCGAATAGAGCTTGATATCAAATTTGGATTTCATCCACATTGCCACTTTCGTTTTAACAGCATCCCCAACCTCCCTAATCACTGGAACAACGTTGTTGAAAACCAATTTATTCCTTGTTAGCCATAAAGACCAGATGGTCGCAAAAAAACAAGCTTTCCAAATGTGCTTCTCCAAGTTATGAAACCCATTGTCAAACCACCAAACAGCAAGGTCAGCCAAAGAAAAAGGGCATACCCAAGACATATGCCACCAATCCATAATAATTGACCAAACCCTCCAAGAGACCTTACAGAATAAAAACAAATGATGAGGAGTTTCAACCTACTCAGAACATAAAGGGCAAAGCAACAAAAGAGGATCCAAAATCAGATTTCTGCTATGGAGCACTGATCTTGTGGCCACCCTATCTTGAATTGCCAGCCACTACATTGTGAGTCCATGAATTGTAAGCCTGGGGGTTTTAGTGCAATAACCCAAGTAAAATCACCTCTGCTGCACTAATTAAGCATGCAGTGGAGACAATTAGTTGCTTGTATGTTATGCAAAGATATTTTACCTTTTGTCTTGCTCTTATATAAATTTCACTAAATTCCGATTAAATTATTGAAACACTTAAAATGATCAGTGGAAATTATTTTAATAGGAAAATGGTTGCTTGCACGTAGTGTAAGGATTTTACCTGATGGTATACGGTTGAGGCCCAGAGAGAGAGAGAGAGAGAGAGAGGAGGAGGAGGAGGAGTAGCGTAAAGAGAAAGGACGAGATGGGGAAGGAAGCACGACGACGGAGGTGTAGGAATCTACCGGCACCGGAAGAAGAAGTAGAGAGAGAGAGAGAGAGAGAGAGAGAGAGAATTGTGTGTGTAAAAGTGTATGGAAGAAGTAAATGAGGCGAAGTCCGATGTACACCTAACTCGTGTTTCAGAGATGCGTTGCCATTGCAAAAGTTCGCGGTTATGAGCAAACTCTTGCGGCCGTATACAAAAAGATTGCGGCCAGAGTTTTAGAAGCGCGGTTGCATTTCACGCTTTTCAAATATCGTGTTTGACGTGCGAGTTAAACGGTGTCGTTACAATTCGCGGCCAGGGCTTAAAAGGAAGCCTGTTTCCGTTTCAAGCTTTTAAAATAATGCGGCCACGAGGTAAAAGACGGAAGCCACACTCAAATGGAAACGTGTTTCTGATTCACGCACAAAAGCACAGGGCTCCGACGTAACTTAAGGTGCCGAGCAGTTAGCACGCTCCCGCATCCGAGTCGTTTATTGCGTATCTGAACGGCTCAGATTTGGAGAGAGAAAAAGAGAGAAAAAGTGTGGGGTGAAGGAGAAAGAGAGTTTCAATTCAAGGCGTCTAAAAGTGTATCGGACGGTTAAGATGTGCCGAGCGGATACTACGTACGTAGGATATACCCGCTTAGCACTGAAAAATCGCTTGGCACTGAAAAATCACTAGAGAGCACCGAACTCGATTCGATTCTCGATGTTCTGGTCAGATCAGGCAGCACAACACTTTCATCATTCCTCGTCCAATCCAAAGTATTTCCTTCCTTCCGTCAAACTATTTCCCTCATTTGTATATATTCAAATATACGTTTTGAATATCTGTATATTTTACTCAGTGGATGAAGATGATTTAGCATTTTAACTAAGGATTTGTTATGTTTGAGACCGGAATTGTTCAGGGACTACTTGTATTGTATAGGAAGGCTTGTCTTCAATACGTTGCTAGGGGTATAAACGTGCCGAGTCGAGCTTCGTAGTGTCCGAGCTCGGCTCCTTAACTAAACGAGTCTAAAACTCAAGCTCGAGCTATAAACGAGCCAATCCCTTAACGATTTACTAATGGGCATTTTTAAACTAGCTGAGCCTATACGAACGAGCCGAGCTTTTGAGTGTTAAGCTCGGCTCGTTTAGTAAACAAGCTCAAAACTCAAGCTCAGCTCGATTCCATTAGCTCGAATACTAAAGGAGTCGAGCAGAGCCTTAACAAGCCAAGCCACGAGCTGTTCGCGAGCAACTCGGTTCGTTTGCAGCCCGGTATTGTTGTTGCTATGACACACTTTGATGGCCCGCATGTATACTTCAGTCTAAAGTGGTGTGCTGCAGCACAACTGGCTATGGATGTGATATTTCATGGCTGAACTCTCTCACTCTGGCCGTGGATGTGACATTTCATTGCTGAACACTCTCTCTCTCTCTCTCTCTCTCTCTCTCTCTCTCTCCCCGTCCTTTCTCACACTCTCTTTCCGTCCTCCCCCCCCTCTCTCTTAAATAAATATTGGAATGTTTATAATTATATTCTAGAAATTCATTTTTTTTGAAATTTATAAATTCAAAACCTACTTGCACAAAACTACAAATGTATTAAATGAGATCAATATTGGATACAAAATTATTTAAAAATAAAATCTAAATTTTCAGTACAAATTTTACATTGTTGCGATTGAATTTTATATTGTCAATTTTTATATGTATCAACTACGAAGTGTACAAATGTTCATAATTTTTGTTCCAAAAATCTACCAAATGAGATCAAACATTGTTAATTTATATCTAAATTAACAACTAAATATGTTAATTTGTGTCAAAATTTAAAATTAACATTGTTAATTAACAACTAAAAATATTAATTTGTGTCTAAATTTAAAATTAATATTGTTAATTAAGAGTATTAATTTTAAAATTAACAGTTTTAATTTTATAATTAATAATTTTAGTTTTATCTCAATTTGCAATTAACGGTATTAATTAACAGTTATTAATTTTTGGTCCATCAGTAGGAGAGATCATTTATATCATGTACAAATTAAAAGTAGCATTTTTAAAGTTTACATTGCCAAAAAAAAAAAAGAGTAGTCTAGTGCCTAAAAAATTAATTTTTTCTTGTTCAAAATTTCATCTTCAATATGGGTTCGTTGAATAGATCTTGTCGAGTAGATTTCAAATGTTTTTTCTTTTTCAAAATAGAATATATTAAAAAAGTTATAAACATTTAAATTTTTTGCGATTAGTTTGAGTTAAAGTGCAACAAGCAACATAATATGTTCTGGTTCTTAACGTGTAATAAGAAAGCCTTGTCTTTCCATTGAGAAATTATTCGTTGCCCTTGGGGCAACACGTCGCTTTGGACAGCTGTTACCTCACACCAATAAAAACCTGCCTTATGTCATTATTCTGACACATCAACGCACCAGACGCCCAAGACAAACCGGAAAGCAACAGCGTTAACATCTACATACTTACCCCTGTCTTGTACAGTATTTTTTGATGTCCTTGCCATTCTCTCTCCTTTAATTTCAGTCACATTTTTCCCCTCCATTTTAAACTCCGTTTCTTTCAAACAGAGTGAACCAGTACGAAGATATTATTTTGTTGATCATATTATTCTAAAGGATCATAATAAAATTTTGTCTATAGGCTCTCATAGTTAAGTATTTATTCTTTATTTAGTTCTATGTCTATCTAAAGACTCGTAAATGAGAGCTTTAGAGCCAAAAAGTAATTATAACTCATTAGGAAAAAATGATAAATTTTTTTTTTTTTTTTTTGCACCGGTTCACTCCGTTTGAAAGAAACGGAGTTTAAAAAGGAGGGAAAAAATGTAACTGAAAATTAAAGGAGGAGAGAGAATATCAAGGACATAAAAAAAATACTGTACAAGACAGTGGTAAGTATGTAGATGTTAACGCTGTTACTTTCCGGTTTGTCTTGGGCGTCTGGTGAGTTGATGTATTAGAATAATGACATAAGGCTGGTTTTTATTGGTGTGAGGCAACAGTGGTCCAAAATGACACGAATGACCCCGTTCCAGAAACCTTCTTAAAAAATAAGCAGCTTATTTCACATTTTCAAACTTAAAAGTAAAGTAAATGAAAAATAATTTTTTAATTTTTTTTTGCATCGTATAAACGATCTCATCAAGATCTTCTAAACAAGATCCATATTGCATATTTTAGATTTTAATAAACTCATAATTTTTGAGTTTGAAATTACCTTTTTAAAAAATAAGAATTTTTTTTTTTGTTTCGGAACGGTGCCCTCCTTTCCATTATTGTACTAGTAATAAAGTACACAATCTATGAACTTCGGGAGAGAGAGAGACGAAAGGAGGAGAAAAGGAGAATGACGTAGAGGGAGAAAGAGAGAGAGAGAGCATAGGACCTATAGTCATGAGATTTTTATTTCTCTTATTCCTGTTATTTCCCTGTTATTAGAGTTGAATGGGTAATATTGTTTGCTGGAGTGTATCTTCTGATTCGCACAGTGTTGCAAATGAACCGAGCCATTCGTGAATTGTTCGAAAATTGTTAGAAACTCATCACATAATTGAGACATTGCTTTACACATAATTTTGACACATTTGTCTTGCATTTTATTCTCTAAATTATATTGGTCAGTCATTTCTGCAAAACAAATAATATCCGACCACAAGGCTATAAATATCCAATCAATTTGATTTTTTGCATGGATGATCTACTCCTACTTAAAATTTCGACAAATCCTTATCTACTTGGGGGCTGAGTAGTGGATGAATGTCGCACGGCAGGATGTCAACATAGTTGAGATGCTATTTTCTCTTGCCTCATTCTTTGTACTTCTTTATTATCTCTTTTTTTAATTAATAAAAATTTTCTTCGCCATTGAAAAAAAACATTCCTAACAAAATAAACGATTTAGATCACAAATAGAAAGTATAGAGAGCCAACAATCGAGGGCACTACGGGGTTGTAGTGCCTTGGACCCCAAGTCCGCAGGGCACAACCCATTTGACACCTCTAAATATACACAAACGCAACGTAGATATTACGGAGTACTAACTTTCAAGATACCACAAAAAAAAAAAAAAAAAACTTTCAAGGTTAATCGTAGTCCTCAGAAAGAAAGACGACTTTCCACCTCTCAAGTGCTGGTCCAAGCCTTAAAATATCATCCCCGCTCAGGCACCAGAATGCGGCATCAACAGAATATACTTTCAATGATTTAACGTGTATTTTGGAGGTAAGTATGGATCCCTTGAGATGGAGGAATTTTTCAGTGCCGGGTCTATTACTTTTAATAGATTGTTTATAATCCAGATCGTCAAAATACTTTTTGGACGGTCCAGATGCGCCGAACGGACACCACGTTAGCCGTACCCCCACCCGGCATTGAAAAATTCCTCCTCAAGATGCCGTTTCCAACCAAATAAGACAATAACAAAACGTGATTGAGAGCTACCATTCACGCTGAAAATTCGAATAGATTCTCCTAACAGGGAAATGGACAGAGGAAAAGGAACCAAATAATGCAAGAGAAGCAACAAACTTGGTCATAGTTCCTATTAGGAGTAATTAAACATTTTTGATAACTCAGTGTCCGGCCCAATAAACCTGCCCAGCTAATTTAGGAGACGAATTGCAACATCTGCCACCCAAATAAACTCAGAGCTCCGTATGAATTGACCTTAACACATGATTTGAAAGCAAGCAGGTGGGCCGGTAGGCCCTGAAAAAAAACAAAAACAAAAAACTGAATGCATATCACCAAGGAAGACAGTATAAAGACCAGGTAAATTAAATAAACCAAATAGTAAAGCAACAAGGGAAGCACAAAAAATAACACTACGACAGGGAAAATGAAAAGAAAGAGATTTCCGATGTTTTTGATTACATAGGGTGTCTTGAGTCAGTTTACACGCATCTCAACTAAATGATGCGGACAAATCCCACGATCCACTGACGGGGATCATTGAAGCCAAAATAAATCCCCTAGTCCGATCCTTTAACCACTGAGTCAACCCTTGGCGGTTGTTTGATTCCGAACTTTGAGCTGCTTACAAACCTTTTTTTTTTTTATATAAGTAGCTACTTAACAAACTTATAACCTTCATAGCTGCTATAAAAGTAGTACAAAGATTGAGCAAAAGGATAATATGGAAACTCCACACGTTTTAGCCATACCTTATCCTGCACAAGGCCATGTAATCCCGCTGCTAGAGCTCGCGCAATGCCTGGTATGCCACGGTTTCAAAGTCACGTTTGTGAATACCGAGTTCAATCACAAAAGGGTGATGAATGCATCACCAGACAACGACATTCTAACGAATCTTGTAAATCTGGTTTCGATCCCGGATGGGTTGGAACCTTGGGAGGATAGGAGTGACTTGATAAAGCTTGCGGATTCCATCTCGGAGGTCATGCCTGGGAAGCTAGAAGAGCTTATTGAAAAGATTAATGGATCAGACAACAAGAAGAAGATCACTTGTGTTATAGCAGATGGGAGCCTGGGATGGGCCTTGGAAGTTGCAGTGAAGACGGGAATCAGGCGAGCAGCCTTCTGGCCTGCTGCAGCTGCCATATGGGCTTTGCAATTAAGCATTCCGGAACTGATTGCTGATGGGATTATAGAAAGTTATGGTAAGACCTCTAGTCTAACTCTTGATTTTTCTGCAACAACAAAACAAACAGTGCGGAATTTTACAGGTGATTTCAAATATAGGAGGACAATTGAGAAAATACAGTGGAATTCCTGTTGTCGAAAGAGAATAATATCATGGAAAACAGCAATGGTAACAAAAACAATAAATCCCACAAGGGTAGCCATGTGGTTATAGGTTCTATATATGTGTGACCGATGATAAACCCGGAGATCTTGTGTTCAACTCTTTCTGGCACGTGGCAACATATATAATGGTGCCTCTGGCTTGTTGCTGGATGCAGGTATTTGGGGTTTACCTTGTAAATCTATATCTGTATTAAAATTATTATGCGAAAAACAGATATAACAGGATCTGAAATTCAACACATCTCAAGAACAATAAATAGCGTACATTTGTTGGCCATCATGATTAGAGAGAACAAACCCCTTAATTAGAAACACCTTAATTCTTGGCTTACCTTTTTCTCTCTGTCTTATTGGGAAATCGGAGCCTCGCGCTCAGAGTCGCAACGAACAAAATACACACATGATCTTAGAATACTATCGTTACAGAAAAAAAACCAAAGAAAAGGAAGAGAAAGAGGAACAGAAAAACAGAACACACAGATATACGAGGTTCGGCAACTTGCCTACGTCCCCAAGAGCCATACCAGTCCACTATGAACGAAAGAAAATGAAAGATTACAAGTCTTTTCCTTCCACTCTGAGAAAAGTTTTCTCTTGCACTCTCTCTCACGCTAGAAACTCTCTCTAGAAATTTTCTCTATTTGTGCAACCTCGCTTAAGCTCAAGAAATAATTAATATAACAACTAATATTTATAGGCAAACCCTAAGTGATAGCTGGACCCGTCCAACCAAATTGGACCGCAGCCCACAGCCCATCTCGGCGGCGAGCCTGTCTGTCACGCGCTACCTTCCGCGTGCCTACCTGTCGTGGAACTCTCCGCGCTGGTCACAAACCTTATTGCTGAACTCTGTGCTGAAAGTTGTCTGCATCCCCAACAATCTCCCACTTGAAGATAACTGAAGCAAACCAATATCAACAACCTCAATCAATAACGGACGTAGTGAATTTCACCCCTCCTGGTGCGACTCCGGCCCTCCAACTCCTCATGCGCGAAGGCCAACTGAAGTTGAACACAATTTTAGTTTCTTGATGGTGACCGACTTTGTCAACATATCTGCCGGATTTTGGCTCCCCAAAATCTTCTCCAGTAACAATTCTCCTTCTTCCAAAAGCGAGCGAATGAAATGGTATCTCAAATCGATGTGCTTCGTTCTAGCATGAAACACTGGATTTTTCGCAAGGTGTATAGCACTCTGGCTGTCACTGAAAAGAACACTGTTCTCCTGCTTCAAACCTAACTCACCCAGAAAAGCCTTCAACCAAATCATCTCCTTAGCGGCCTCCGTGACTGCTACATACTCAGCTTCTGTCGTGGACAAAGTTACCAACTTCTGCAGATGCGAGACCCAACTCATTGCTGTTGATCCCAAAGTGTAGATATAACCTGTGGTACTTCGCCTTGTATCATGATCACCCGCGAAGTCAGCATCCACATATCCTCTCACCATCAAGTCTCCTCTCCCAAAACACAACGTCCGTAGTCCCTCGCAAATACCTCAGTATCCACTTTACGGATTCCCAATGCTCCCGGATTGCTTGCAAACCTGCTCACAACTCCCACTGCATGGGCAATATCCGGCCTCGTGCAAACCATCGCATACATTAAGCTACCAATGGCCGAGGCATAAGGAACCTTGGCCATATACTCCTTCTCAGCATCTGACTTAGGAGATTGCACATCGTTGAAAATGACTTCCCAGAGGCGCGCCAACTGCCTTGCCGTTCTGCATATTGAACCTTTCAAGGACCCGTTCAATATACTCAGCTTGACTCAATTTCAAGACCCCTTGAGTTCTGTCCCTGCTGATCCTCATCCCAAGTATCTGCTTCGCTGCACCCAAATCTTTCATGGCAAATTCCCTGCCAACTGTTGCTTCAACCTGTTTATCTCGCGTAAACAGGACCTCGCTACAAGCATATCATCTACGTAAAGTAGTAAAATTATGTAGCTCGCCTTACATCGTTAAGGTAGCAATAATGATCCGCGTGGCACCTCTTGTAGCCGCTGTGCTGCATGAAACTGTCAAACTTCTTGTGCCACTGTTTAGGAGCCTGTTTCAACCCATATAGACTCTTCTTGAGTCTGCACACCATCTCTTCCTTGCCTTTCTCAATGAAGCCAACAGGCTGCTTCATATAGATTTCTTCATCCAAGTCACCATGAAGAAACACAGTTTTAACATCCAACTGCTCAAGGTAGAGGTTTTTTGCAGCCACCAAACTTAATACCACTCTGATAGTGGTTAGCTTCACAACTGGGGAAAACATCTTCGTGAAATCAACCCCTTATTTCTGGTGAAAGCCCTTCACAACCAATCTGGCCTTAAACCTCTTGCTGTCGTCGCTCTCCTGCTTGACGCGGTATACCCACTTGTTCTGTAGCACCTTTTTCCTCGCGGGAAGCTTCGCTAACTCCCAAGTCACATTCGAGTGAAGAGAATCCATCTCCTCATGCATAGCACGTTCCCACTTCAGAGCGTCACCGACCTGTAAAACCTCGTCATAGAAAAATGGTTCCCCGTTATCTGTCAAAAGCAAATAATACAGCGATGAAAGGTATTTTGGATTAGGTTTGGGTACCCTAGTTGATCTCCTTACCGCTGCAGCCGGTGAGCTAGACCCTGTATTTGGAACTGCCCCAGACTCTATTCACGAGACTGCCTCATCCATCCTGTCAAATCCCAACTCAACCCCACTGCTTTCTGGAAGATCCTCCAAACTAAAGTACTCTGGTGCCTCGCGATCCTCTCGCGCGACCACCCTTGCGGGACCCTTGCAATCCTGTATAGAACTCCTACTGCATTGTCTGCTATCCTTGTCCTTGTACAACACCGACTCATTGAATATGACATTCCGGCTTCTGATTATCTTCCGGTTTTTCTCATCCCAGAAACGATAACCAAACTCATCGCCGCCGTACCCAATGAACGTGCACTTCAGTGACTTAGCATCTAGCTTGTCTCTGACTTTGTCACTGAGGTGGACATAAGCAACACAACCGAAAACTTTCAAGTGTGAGAGATTTACCTCCTTACCGCTCCAAACCACCTCTGGTATCCCAAAGTTCAACGGAACTGATGGCGCATGGTTGATTAAGTGTGTTGCTGTACTAATCGTGTCTGCCCAAAACTGCTTGGGCAACCCTGCGTGTATCCGCATGCTCCGTGCACGCTCTGTCAGAGTCCTGTTCATCCACTTCGCGATGCCATTCTGCTACGGAGTTCCTAGAAGAGTCTTCTCTAAACGAATCCCGAATAGAGCACAGGCTCTCTTGTACTCTCCCAGTTCATACTCTCCCCCGTTGTTTGACCTCAAACACTTCACTTTCAAGTTTGTCTCGTTCTCTACTCTGGCTTCCATTTCATGAAAATTTCGGATACCTCTGACTTGTGTTTCATGAAATAGACCCATATTTTCCTCGAGTGATCATCGATGAAAGTAACAAAGTACCTCGACCCGCCGAGAGAATGCACTGGCGCGGGACCATACGTCTGTATGAACAAGCTCCAATTTGTTTGGCTTGGGAGGTCTGCCACTTTTCTGGAAACTAACCCGCCTCTGCTTGCCGAAGATACAATCTTCGCATATGTCGAAATCCACTGACTCAACTGACAGCTTTCCCTGTGTTTGCAGAATCTTCATCCCCTTCTCGCTCATATGTCCCAACCTGTCGTGCCACAAACTTGAACTCACTTGGCTCTCTGGCTCGCGGAAGACCCTGGCGCAGTACCACTTCCGCGAGACCTTCGCGATTCTCGCACGGGACCACCCCTGCGAGTCCCTTAGTGATGGCAAGTGAATAACTCTCATGTGAAGTTAAATAGAGAGTACCTACTTTCTTTCCGCGCGCTACCACCATGGTACCGTTAGAGACCTTCCATGCGTCTCCTGTGAATGTTGAGGTATATCCCGCTGCTCCCAGTTGCCCAACTGAAACAAGATTCCTCTTCAGCTGCGGGACGTGTCTGACATCCTTCAAACACCATTTAAACACCTGCGTTTCAATCTGCACATCACCCATTCCCACTATACTACAAGGCTCATCATCACCCAAGTAAAGCTCATTATCGCGCAAGTATACTTACCCAAAGTTGCCTGCTACATAGTTCTTTAGAAACCCCTTGCTAGCAGTCGCGTGGAATGAGGCGTCTGAGTCAACCACCCATGACTCCGCGATACTATCCATCGGAAGAATAAGTGCATCCTGCACGATGTCTGCTCACCATTATTCTTCTTTGGAGCCTAGCAGACTGAAGACATGTGACCCGCCTGGCCACAGTTCCAACATTCACCTTTAATGCCATGTACTTGAGTTTTGCCGCGGGACTTCTTGCCGCGTGACTTTGACCAGCTCTTGTTCTGGTTTTGACTACCCCTGGCCTGGCCTCTGCCCCTCTGCTCAAAACTTAGAGCGGAACCTGAACCGCTAGAGCCCGACGCTCCCTCGAGCGATTTCCTTCTAACTTCTTCAGTTAGAATCAAATTGACTATATCATTCAGTTTGAGCTTCTCCTTCCCAGCTGAATTACTAATCGCAGTAACCGTACCCTGCCAGGTCTCTGGCAACTGATACAGGATCAACAAGGCTTAAACCTCGTCGTCAAACTCAATACCAACAGAGACCAACTGGTCCACTATTGTATTGAACTCACTGAGATGCTTCATAAACGTACCTCCTTTAGGCATCTTGAAGTTGAACAACTTCTTCATCAAGTGCACCTTGTTTGCCGCAGAAGGTTGTTCATACATCTCCGCGAGCGCGTCCATTAGGTCGGACACTGTTTTTTCTTTCAATATATTGTGCGCGACTGACTTCGAGAGTGATAACTGGATCAAACCCATCGCCTTTCGGTCAAGAACATCCCATTCCACGCCAGTCTCCCCTTCGTTTTTCTTTCCTTTATCTTTACCCATCATCGGCCGGTAAAGATCCTTCTGGTACAGATAGTCCTCCATTTGCATCTTCCAGAAAGCAAAGTCCGATCCATCGAACTTCTCGATCTTCGATTTCCCTTCTTCTGAACCCATAGCTCCCTTGGAAATCCGGACTGCCCAAAAGTTTCAATCGGAAAACTGTTGAACACCCTTACCGCAACCACGGCTCTGATACCAGTTGTTGGGAAATCGAAGCCTCGCGCTCAGACTCGCAACGAAAAAAACACACACAGGATCTTGGGATACCATCGTCATAGAAAACAAACCAGAAAAAAGGAAGAGAAAGAGGAACAGAAAAATAGAACACACAGATATAAGAGGTTCGGCAACTTGCCTACGTCTCCGGGAGCCACACCAGTCCACTATGAATGAAAGAAAATGAAAGATTACAAGTCTTCTCCTTCCTCTCTGAGAAAAGTTTTCTCTTGCACTCCCTCTCTCACTAGAAACCCTCTCTAGAAATTTTCTCTTTTTGTGCAACCTCGCTTAAGCTCAAGAAATAATGAATACAACAACTAATATTTATAGGCAAACCATAGGTGATAGCTGGACCCGTCCAACCAACTTGGGCCGCAGCCCACGGCCCATCTCGGCCGCGAGCCTGTCTGTCGCGCGCTACCTGCCGCGAGTCTGACCGCGTGCCTACCTGTCGCGAAACTCTCCGCGCTGGTCACGGACCTTATTGCTAAACTCTGTTGTTGAAAGTTGTCTGCATCCCCAACATGTCTCTACTCTCTAGAATACCCCAGTACTTTAATTGACAGAAAAAACCGTAAGAATAAGGGGTTAGTATTCTACCTTTTATAGGGGAGAGAAGAGGGCCTTAGAGATAACAATCAAAAGACACCTAATCCATCAAGGTCTCTTTTATTATCAAGAGTTTTCCTTCATCTATAATTCTAATTAGTTATCGTAATGAACCATATCACTTCATTGGCTTATCTGATAGTGGAGTCCCACATGCACAAAACGTGGAGGCTAGTGGGCCACACTAATAGAAAAAACTAACATACCCTCCCTCAGACATCACCAAAAAAGAACTGACAAGAAAGTGTGGAGAATTTATCGGTATAAGTCCAGCAGGATAAATCAGCATAGAGATGCAAAAATACAGCATAGTAACAAGGATCAAATGTAGGGGAAAAAAGAAGTTTTCTGCCTCATAGAATCTGCAAAGCATTAGAAAGAACCTCCCATATTTTAAAAAACAAAAAAGCGGTTATTTGTTTATCCATCCATTATTTTTTGATTATGATAGAATATTACCCTTTTTTCTTCAGCAGGAACGCCAGTGAATAATCGGATGATTCAACTCTCACCATCCATGCCTTCAATGAGCACAGAAAACTTCCCATGGATATGCTTTCATGATGAGAACACAAATAAATCCTGTTTTGATTTGTGGACTAGAAACATTGAGGCTGTGAAATTTGCAGACCGGCTGGTCTGCAATTCAAGTTATGAGCTAGAGTCGGCAGCATTTGCCTTATTTCCGAATTTCCTACCAATAGGTTCACTTTCGGCAAGTAACCGGCTTGGAAAGTCCAGTGGCCACTTCTGGCCAGAGAACTCAACTTGCTTGGAATGGCTTGATCAACAACCAGGACAATCAGTCATCTACGTTGCATTTGGGAGCTTCACAGTTTTCGATCAAATCCAATTCCAAGAGTTGGCTATGGGGCTTGAATTAACTAACCGACCATTTTTATGGGTGGTTAGGCCAGATATAACTAAAGAGGCCTCTGATGCTTACCTTACAGAGTGCAAAGAAAGAGTAGCAACTCGCGGCCGAATGATAGGTTGGGCGCCTCAGGACAAGGTCCTTGGTCATCCATCTGTGGCTTGTTTCTTAAGCCATTGTGGCTGGAACTCCACCATTGAAGGCATAAGCAATGGAATTCCTTTCCTGTGCTGGCCTTATTTTGCTGACTAGTTTTTCAACCAGAGCTACATTTGTGATGTTTGGAAGGTTGGATTGGGTTTTAACAAAGACGAAGGAGGGATCATCAGACGTGAAGAAATCAAGGATAAAGTGGAACAACTGCTAGCCGACGAGGCATTGAAATCAAGGGCTTTGCATCTAAAGGAAGTGACTGCAAAAACTGTCCAAGAAGGGGGCACCTCTAGCAACAATCTCAATAATTTCATCAAGTGGATGAAGGAATAGACACACTGACGCAGAATGGAAATTGAAATACTTTAATAAATAGCTTTTTTAGTTTTTCTTATTTTGATTTTAGTAATTTTGTTAGGGAGTTTTAATTTTAGGAATAAATGTTCTAAGAAATATTTAGTTTCCTAATTTGTTTTGAATTATCATTCCTATTTTGTATGATGCTTGGTTAAGAAGAATTAAGATTGATTTTATTTTCGTTTTAGTATTTTAGTAATGCTCTGATACCAATAGACAAGGGTGGACTTACACTTGGGCAAGGGAGGTCCACTGACCCCACTCAATGGAAAATTTCTATGGGGAGTAATGTAGTTTTGGAGGGATTTTTGTAAACTTGCCTCATAGCATATGTCCTACAAACATTTTGCCCTTATATGTGTTGTATATGCTTGATGGTTTGACCCCAGTGCGATCAAATCCTGATCTGCCACTGCCAACAAATGTAGCTCATCCAGCACAGCCTCCTTTTACGAAATTAGTTTCCCCCGCTTGTCACATACTACCTCTACCATTGGTTTCCCTCCAATTTGTACACACCCAGTGCTAGAAAAAAACATAGTGTACTCCAAAAAAAAAACCTCCTTTTTTCCATTCGGATAATCAGCACTAGATTGTGAGTCCATGAATTGTAAGCCTAGGTTTTAGTGCAATAACCCAAGTAAAATCACCTCTGCTGCACTAATTAAGCATGCAGGGGAGACAATTAGTTGCTTGTATGTTATGCAAAGATTTTACCTTTTGTCTTGCTCTAAATTTCACTAAATTCCGATTAAATTGAAACACTAAATTATCAGTGGAAATTATGCTAAATAGGAAAATGGTTGCTTGTACGTAGTGTAAGGATTTTACCTGATGGTGTTCGGTTGACGCCTAGAGAGAGAGAGAGAGAGAGAGGGAGGAGGAGGAGGAGGAGGAGGAGGAGGAGTGTGGCTTGTTGGGATTAAACGCGTAACACCCAAGAATCGAGATTCCAAACGCAACCATAATCGCAATCAGTGGAAGTACGGCGGAAAAAAAAAATGGAGAGAGACACGCAAGAATTATGTGGTTCGACAAAACATGCCTACTTCACGGAGAGGTTCCCATTCTTTCACTATGAGAGAATTAGTATAAGAAAACACCCGAGTTTAAAAACCCAAACTCAACTCTTTATACACTCACTCTCACCAAGAACCCACTCTCACACCAAGTACAAGACTTGACTTAACACTTGCACACACTGTTTTTTTTCTCTTCTTTTCTCACTACCGAAAAAGCACTTCTACCCACCAACCCATGCATTAATAACAAGTACATGTTCTCAGCAAGAAATTGAAAGGTCACACAAGAAATTGGAAGGTCACACCGGCAGAGAAAAAGGTCAGCTAGCACCAGCTAGCACTTCGGTAATCCAGAGACAAACAACCAGCGCAAGACATTTAATTAATTAATTTGGGATTTGAACCATCCCAACATGGCTGAGGTCGAGAGTAAAGAGAAAGGACGAGATGGGGAAGGAAGCACGACGACGGAGGTGGAGGAACCCACCGGCGCCGGAAGTAGAAGTAGCGTATACTTGTATTGTACAGGAAGGCCTGTCTTCAATACGTCGCTTGGGGTTTAAACGTGCCGAGTCGAGCTTCGTAGTGTTCGAGCTCGGCTCCTTTAACTAAACGAGCCTAAAACTCAAGCTCAAGCTATAAACGAGCCAATCCCTTAACAATTTACTAACGGGCCTTTTTAAACTAGCTGAGCCTATACGAACGAGCCGAGCTTAGCTCATTTAGTAAACAAGCCCAAAACTCAAGCTCAGCTCGATTACTAAAGGAGTCGAGCATAGCCTTAATGAGCTGTTCGCGAGCAACTGGGATCGTTTACAGCCCAGTATTGTTGCTATAAATGGTGGAACTTCATTACCTTATAGGCTTTGTTTGGATAGATGTTGATTTTAAATGAATGGGTTCGCCATTATTATATAGTTAATGGATGGCTCAGATATGGAATTCGATATTGAGTTTAGGAGGTTTATCATGATTGAAGTAACTATATAATAGGAGTGATTAGAGATCCTTGATCTTGAAGATTGTAGCAATACAAGAATCAATTGTTCTAGCTCTAGTCTACTCTTGTTTCATATGCTTGTTGAAATTGAACATAAAATCTCTTCATATGAATTCCACATCTCTCCAGACGGAGCCATAAATGTTTTCCTTTGTCTAACATTTGCAGATCCTTTAGAGAGAGGGGCGGGTACTGCACGAACTCGTACATGCCGTCGGGGAGAAATAAAAAAAAAATTCTTACAATGGGGATTCTATTCGTAACTCTTGCTGTTTGGTTGGTGTTTGAGAAACCTGACTCTAAATGTATAATGGTGTTTGTCAACCCTAAGGTACCCAACGATAGTAACTTACGATAACCAGTGGTGCGCTCCTGCACTGTGGTGAACGGTTAACTCATGACCCTATATGCTAAGACCTTGAGTTGTGATCCAGTATTTCTTCCTTTTGCTTCATTGTTTTGATTTTTGTTGATCCCGTAATTATTCGTTGCTTGTTTGCAATTTGGAATGTGACATGGTCGGTTTATTAGTGCAATCCATTTCATTTGACTAATTGACATTAAATTAAGTACATATGCTGAGGTTTACATGGGAATCATCTTTAACATCTTGCCATCTTGGATACCTAAGCAAACGAGTCATGAACCATTTTTTTTGAGGTTGGCATCGAATAAAATTCGAAGAACCCAGTCTTTCCACTTGGTTTTACTTTTCCTCAATTTACTACTCCTTGAGAATGATTTTTATTTCTATGATTGTGTATCTCTTTGTGGCAGGCTTTCTTATTATTCTTACCATTCCGGCACTCGATGAGAAGTATGAAAACAATGTCAATAGACATATCCTAATCGGTTGCAGGGAATTGCAGCTGTTGTATGCGAAATTGGACGTGGAGTGTCTCAGTAGGTTTCAGAAGTGGATTTTTTTGGAAATGATACAATGCTTTTGTAATTGTGTGAGTTGAACATCTAGATTTGAGGAGTAATATGTGCTTGCAGAGAATGATGTACTGCTTTTGTAATAGTGTGAGTGGAACATCTATTGATTGGGTGGTTGTTATTCACTGTGATTGTCCTACTGCTCTGCACTCCTGTCTGAGATGTTTGATCTGAAATCATTAACTGGTGTGGTTTGGAGTGGGTGACTCCACCCTCACTTGGCATTCTTCTTCAATGGTGGATTGATTGGAGCTTCAAGCCGAAGGGAAAATTGATCTGGGACTGCATACCTACTACAATTCCGTGGACTATCTGTAAAACAAGAAATGGATGTGCTTTCAAAAATGAAACTTAGGATAGGAAGGAAGTGGTTGAACTTATCAAGTCCAGGATTGCTCTTTGGGTGAAAGCAAAGTGGAAGTCCAATGAGTTTTCATTGAATGACTTCATCTTCAGACTGAGGAGCATATTGGAAGCTTCTCACATTACTATGATTCCATGATTTTGATCTTGGGGCTGTGAATATACGTTGCGGGCTTAGGTGTGTCTGGGTTGTAGGTCTGTGAGCTTGGGTGTGTCTGGGTTGTGTCTGAGTTATGGGGTTTGGGTTTGGGGTCTTGGGAGTGTCACTCTTGCAGTCTTGGGAGTGTGGGTCTGTGGGGGTGTGGTTTGGTGGTCTGGAAATTTGCTGGGGTGCGGTCTTGTTGGTTTATGTTTAATGTTCTGCATCGTATAATATGTTTGGTTTGGTATAGGTTTTGGTTCCGTTTATTGTTTTGCCTGTGTCTACTGGTTTACATTATTGGGTGGTTGGGGTTTTACATTATTGGGTGGTTTGGGTCTTTTGACTTTGGACTACACAAGTCAGTTCTTGGTGAAACATATATTGGTTTGTTCAGGTCTAGCTTCCACTCTACCGATTGGCTACTATGGTACTACCTTGTCTGGGTAGCATTTGCTTGAATTATACTTCCTATTTCTGCGTTGATGTATGCTCCTAGAACTCACGTGCCCCTCACTTGCACATGAAGAGGTAAGTAAAGCATCCATAACACAAAAATCACACGGAAACAAGGTGTAGTTAAGACACAAAAACTAAACAATCAATCAAGAGAGACTTATCAAAAGCCTCTGAACATCCATACTGTTGCTACATTGAACAACTTGTCTATTCCTTCATCCACCTGATGAAACTATTGAAATTATTGTTAGAACAGCCACCTTCTTTTACAGTTTTTGCAGTCACTTCCTTTAGATGCAAAGCCCTTGATTTCAATGCCTTGTCGGTTAGCAGTTGTTCCACTTTATCCTTGATTTCTTCATGTCTGATTATCCCTCCTTCGTCTTTGTTAAAACCCAATCCAACCTTCCAAACATCACAAATGTAGGTCTGGTTAAAAAACTGATCAGCGAAGAAAGGCCAGCACAGGAAAGGCATCCCATTGCTTACGCCTTCAATGGTGGAGTTCCAACCACAATGGCTTAAGAAACAAGCCACAGATGGATGACCGAGGACCTTGTCCTGAGGAGCCCAACCTACCATTCGTCCGCGAGTTGCTACTCTTTCTTTGAACCCTCTAGGGTAAGCATCAGTGACCTTTTCAGTAATATCTGGCCGCACAACCCATAAAAATGGTCGGTTGGTTATTTCAAGCCCCAAAGCCAACTCTTGGAATTGGATTTGACTGAAAACTGTGAAGCTCCCAAATGCAACGTAGATGACTGATTGTGCTGGCTGTTGATCAAGCCATTCCAAGCAAGTTGAGTCCTCTGGCCAGAAGTGGCCGATAGACTTTCCCAGCCGGTTACTTGCCAAAAGTGGACCTATTGGTAGGAAATTTGGAAATAAGGCAAACGCTGCCGACTCTAGCTCATAACTTGAATTGGAGATCAGCCAGTCTGCAAATTTCACGGCCTTGTTGTTTCTAGTAAAAAGATCGAAAATGGATTTATTCGTCTTCTCATCATGAAAGCATAGCCATGGCAAGTTTTCTGTGTTCATTGAAGGCATGGATGGTGAGAGCTGAATCATCTGATTATTCACTGGAGTTCCTGCTGAAGAAAAAATGGTAATATTCAATCATAATGAATAATTAATGGAAGGATAAACAAATTAGTTAACTTGCAACAGGATGCGAACCGCTTCTTTTTTGAAATATGGGATGTTCTTTCTAATGCTTTGTAGATTCTATCAGGCAGAAAACAAATTCTTTTCCCTACTCTTGATCCTTGTCAAATTGCTGTTTTTGCATCTCTATGCTGACTTATCCTGCTGGATTTATACTGATGAATTCTCCATACTTTCTTGTCAGTTAATTTGGTGACATCAGAGGGCGGGAAATCCCAAATACCTGCATCCATCCACAAGCCAGAGGCAAAGGATAACCACATGGCTACAAAGGTGGGATTTTTACTTTTCATTACCATTGCTATTTTCTTTGATATTGTTCTCCTTCGATAACAAGAATTCCATTGTATTTTCTCTATTGTCCTATATTTGAAATCAGTTGTAAAATTCTGCACTGTTCGTTTTGTTGTTGCAGACAGATCAAGAGTTAGACTAAAGGTCTTACCATAACTTTCTATAATCCCATCAGCAATCAGTTCTGGAATGCTTAATTGCAAAGCCCATAGGGCAGCAGCAGCAGGCCAGAAGGCTACTCGCCTGATTCGCATCTTCTCTGCAACTTCCAAGGCCCATCCCTGGCACCCATCGGCTATAACACAAGTGATCTTGTTGTTGTCTGATCCATTAATCTTTTCAATAAGCTCTTCTAGCTTCCCTGGCATGACCTCTGAGGCAAATTCCGTTAGCTTTCCCAAGTCATTCCTGTCCTCCCACGGTTCCAACCCATCCGGGATCGAAACCAGATTTACATGGTTCCTTACATTGTCTTTGTCTGGCAATGCATTCATCACCCTTTTGTGATTGAACTCTGTGTTCACAAAAGTGACTCTGAAACCGTGGTGTACCAGGCATTGCGCAAGCTCTAGCAGTGGAATTACATGGCCTTGTGCAGGATAAGGTATGGCTAAAACATGTGTTTCCATCTTTGCTCTTTTACTCAATCTTCGTACTACTTTGGCACATATGAAGGTTTAATGTTTGTAAGTAGCTCAAAGATCGGAAGCAAACAACCCCAAGTGTTAACCCGGTGGTTTGTTGCTTATCTTACATATTTATGTGCTTTTCTCTCTTTGTTTTCTTAACTTGTAATGTAAGTCTTATTAAAGAACGCCTTTCAAAAAAAAAAGTCTTATTAAAGAACACCACCGAAAACAGAAGGCCAAGGAGATAAACTTGAGAGCCAAATAAAGAATACAGTGATACCTAAACGTATCTACCCAATCTATATATCAAATACTAAGCAATTTGTCCTTTTCCTTTGTTTTTCCCTGTTAGGAGCATCTCTCTGTCAGCAATTTGTTTCACTTAAAGCAATTTTATTCTAATTTACATTATGGGTGGAACCTCTCAATTATGTTTTGTGATTGTCTTATTTGTTGGAAAACAGCATCTTGAGGGATCCATACTTACCTCCAAAATAGACATTAGATTATTAAAGGCACCAATCGTCTGCTCTCAATTATGTTTGGTGCTACTGTTGGTGTTGAATTTCATTTATATGTTGATCTGTTTGTCAATTTCTTTTGTGTTTGATCTAGTCGTCAATGTGTGGTGCTAAAGCATCTAACACAAAACTAATTGGTAATGAGTTGAGATCTTCCCCAGGCTCATAAACTAGTTTCAGACAACTAAGAGCAAATCCACCAATTGGTGTCAAAGTAGTTTTGCCAGAGTCATTTTTGGCTTGCTACAGTGTGAAAAGGC
This sequence comes from Rhododendron mucronatum var. ripense, assembly GCA_019656295.1. Taxonomy (NCBI): domain Eukaryota; kingdom Viridiplantae; phylum Streptophyta; class Magnoliopsida; order Ericales; family Ericaceae; genus Rhododendron; species Rhododendron mucronatum. The sequence goes on along the minus strand of BPLT01000014.1, from coordinate 255,046 downwards.
TGAAATCAACAATGTTAATACAGTGGCTCGGTGCCATATAATGGCAATAGCAAGGCAAATGGAAATGAGTGGACTTGCTCTAACCACTTGCAATCCCTAACTTGCAGATGGAGAGGTAAGTAAAGGATCCTTAAACAAAAACCATACTCAAACAAGGTGCAGCTAAGACACAAAAACAAGACAATCAATCAAGAGAGAACCACAAAACAGAACTGACATGCATCATGTCGGTACATTGAACAACTTGTCTATTCCTTCATCCACCTGATGAAACTACCGAAATTATTGCTAGAACAGCCACCTTCTTTTACAGTTTCTGCAGTCACTTCCTTCAGATGCAAAGCCCTTGCTTTCAACGCCTCATCAGCCAGCAGTTGTTCCACTTTTCCCTTAATTTCTTCGTGTCTGATGATCCCACTTTCATCTTTGTTGAACCACAACCCAACTTTCCAAACATCACAAATGTAAGTCTGGTTAAAAAACTGGTCACCAAAATAAGGCATGCAGAGGAAAGAAATGCCGTTGCTTACACCTTCAATAGTGGAGTTCCAACCACAATGAGTTAAGAAACAAGCCACAGAGGGATGACTGAGGACCTTGTCCTGAGGTGCCCAGCTGACCATTCGTCCGCGAGTTACCACTCTTTCTTTGAACCCTCTTGGGTAAGCATCATTTGGCTTTTCAATTATATCTGGCCTCACCACCCATAAAAATGGTCGGTTGGTTAGTTCAAGCCCGATAGCCAACTCTTGGAATTGGATTTCATTGAAAACTGTGAAGCTCCCAAATGCAACATAGATGACTGATTGTGCTGGGTGTTGATCAAGCCATTCCAAGCAAGTTGAGTCCTCTTGCCAGAAGTGGCCAATGGACTTTCCCAGCCGGTTACTTGCCAAAAGTGGACCTATTGGTAGGAAATTTGGAAATAAGGAAAATGCTGCCGGCTCAAGCTCATAACTCGAATTGCAGATCAGCCAGTCAGCAAATTTCACAGCCTTGAGGGTTCTAGTATTAAGATCGAAGAGGATTTTTTTTGTGTTCTCGTCTTGAAAGCACATCCACGGAAAGTTTTCTGTGTTCATTGAAGGCATGGCTGGTGAGAGCTGAATCATCTGACTCTTCGCTGGAGTTCCTGCTTTAAAAAAGGGAGGGTAATATTCTTTCATTAAGAAAGCCAAAATGAAAGATAAGCAAATTAGTTAACTTGCAATGTAATTGGGAACCGCATCTTTTCAAAACTTGGGATATTCTTCTTAACGCTTGGTAGATCCTAACGTGGTTATCATAGTGAAGACAACATATTTATTTTCAGAGAGGCTTAAAACTTCTATTTTCCTCAGTATTTGATCCCGGCAAGGCTATGTTGTTTTTGCATCAGTATGCTAATTTGTCCGGATGGACGGACACTGATGGATTCTCGTTACTTGTCGGGTTTTTTTGCAGAGAAATCAAAAGTTAGTTAAGAGGTATTACCATTACTGTCTATAATACCATCAGCAATCAGTTCTGGAATGCTGAATCCCAAAGCCCATAGAGCAGCTGCAGCAGGGTAAAAGGCCGCTAGCCTGATTTGCATCTTCTCTGCAACTTCCATGGCCCATCCCTGGCATCCATCTGTTATAACACAAGTGATCTTGTTGTTGTCTGATCCATTAATCTTTTCTATAAGCTCTTCTAGCTTCCCAGGCATGACTTCCAAGGCGGATTCCGTTAGCTTTCCCAAGTCATTCCTGTCCTCCCACAGTTCCAACCCATCCGGGATCGAAACCAGATTTACATGGTTCCTTACATTGTCTTTGTCTGGCAATGCATTCATCACCCTTCTGTGATTCAACTCGCTGTTCACAAACGTGACTTTGAAACCGTGTTGTACTAGACGTTGCGCAAGCTCTAGCAGTGGAATTACATGGCCTTGTGCAGGATAAGGTATGGCTAAAACATGTGGTGTGTCCATCTTTGCTTGGCTTAATCACTGAATATGTTTCTGATATGAGAAGTGCTTGCTCACCTCGATCTTCCTGCTACTTTTATAGGAGCTATGAAGGTATGACCCATGTTACACAGGATCCTCCTAATGCACAAATTAAATACCATTTGGGCAGTACGGGACACTTGGTTAATGGTCTCGGATTCTTATCCGGCACATTGAATTGGACATACACCAAACAAGAGTATTTTGTAATTGTAATTTTGCTGTAAACACGGCGTAGAACCTCTATATTATGCATGAAATAACCCAAGGAACTTTGTAAACTCTATTTATCTGAGAAAAATATTGACTTATTTGGAAAAAATATTTTAGCAGATCCCCAAGTCAAAATGACTTTTGGATGAAGTGGGCACTGGCTACATAGGCTATGAATTTTGGATGCTCAAATGGATACAACTCTAATTGATAGTCAGGGCGGACCCAGGGTTTTTTTTTTGAGGAAAGTCCACTTTCACCCCCTGTGGTTATCGCCATGTGCGGATACCCCCCTTGTGGTTTAAAACTGACCACATAACCTACCTGTGGTTTTGAAAATGTGCGGATAGACCCCCTGCCGTCATGTTTTTCATCCATTTTAACAGAGGTGTATCTCACACATCTCTAGAATGTAATCTGAGTCGTTCATAATGTATTAAATAAAGAATAAAGTATCTCTGTAAAAAATCATCTCGATCGGGCATCAATAACCCAGTGATCTAATTTTTTGTAAATTCAAATTTGAAATTTTAACTTCATAACAAAATCGATTTGACCATGAGCTTTTCACTTTTTGATTGACTTGAATTTTGGCATAGGCGTAGTACTCGTCAAAATTTACAATATCAACGGTTTGGATTTAATTTTTGGTATGCAGGATGGTGTGGTTAGATTTAAAAAAGAAGAAGAATCAAGGGACGTGATGGGGGTATAACGGTCTTTTAATGTTGTGTCCGTTAAAATGGATGGAAAACATGACGGCAGGGGGTCTATGCGCACATTTTCAAAACCACAGGTAGGTTATGTGGTCAGTTTTAAACCACAAAGGGGGTATCCGCACATGGCGATAACCACATGGGGTGAAAGTGGACTTTCCTCTTTTTTTTTCTTCTTTTGGTTTCGGTCTTTTAAGGTCTTCTGGTTGTAAATGAAGCAACAATGGTCTATCGAAGTGTCAAGTTTATTAGGGATTACTCTCCCCGTGCCATCGATTCCTGTATTGGGTTCGTCCATAATCCATATACAACTTTGACCGGACGGTGGCAATGGTCCCTGGATTAGTCGGTCTCTTGGACTGGATACGGAGTTTCAGAAAAGTTTGTTAGGGGCTGAGATTTAGGTTTGTTATCTCTTACATGCTTCTGTCCTTTTTCCTTGTTAGGAGAGCATATGCCAGAATTTGTTACTGGGTTGTACTGTATCAGTTGGCAGTTACTGAATACAAATTCTATCGATGCGGCATGCTAGTGCCTGATTGAGATCTGGGGGCTTGGACCAGCACATGAGAGGTGGAGAGTGACCTTTCTAGTGCCTGAGTGAGATTTGGGGGCTTGGAACTGCACATGAGAGGTGTAGGGTGATCTTTCTTTCTGTGCACTCTTTTTAACCTTGAAAGTTAGTTGTGCTATCTAGAGTATACCTTGAAAGCTGTCGGTCTCCCGTCGTTTGACAAGATATGAGCATCAGGTTGGAGGTATTTGGTTGAAATACTTTTAACTTGGATTAAGCATACATCGCATCTGTACCCTCACAAAGCACTATTGATTTGGTGAGATCGTTTATCTGACGGGTTTGTATATCTCTTTCACTGTTACTTCCCTCAATCAAACAGGTTCTCTGTCAAGAGATTGTATATGTCCTTGCTTAAGTTGATCGATTCGATTGTTCAGTCTCCTTTATTGATTCCGAGGCCCCATTAATCATGTAGTTGGTGGACCATAAACCATTTTAGTAGTGTACTTTTAATAGGAGTAGCCATGAGTTTGAAATGGCACTCCTTATTCTTTGGGCTATCACATCAATGCGAAAAGTGATGGGAGCATGGTTCCGCAGCAAAACAGGTACAGAGTGGATTGTGTCAGTGTTATTCTGAGAGAGCAGTCACCTTGTGCGTATTGCCAAATGTTAGGTCTATCGCCAATCCTCCTCCGCCCATACCCCTAATGATTGGAGACTAAATGGGTTCTGTTGTTGCCGTCGTGTTGTCTTATCGATTTTTCAAAATGGACAAATGTAACGGGACATATCAAAATGGATTAATAGTCGAAAACCAACGGACTGGGGAGTAGTTTTCTTCTTGGTCCCGTATGTCGAGGAGATGTGTATTTTGTGCTTATTCCTCTGGTAGTTGTCCTGCCTTCTTTGGATTATCTTCACTACAGCTTAAGTAAAATGCAAACAATAAGTGTTTGGGTGGTTTTTTAAGAAATATTGAAGGTGGATGTGAGGAGATAAGTTGTGAAATGACTTAATTGCCCTCACTTTATTATTTTAATGGACAAATTATGTTATAAATAGAATAAATACATATTTATCATTAATTGTGGGACAAAATAAATTCAATTTATCTTAACAAAAGTTTAATTCTTATTTTTTATTAGAATAATTTTTTTCGTGGGATAAAATAAATTCAATTTATCTTTAAAATGTTTAAACCTTATTTTTTTTATTATTGGAATAGGGTTTTGAATTGACTGGGGAGTAGAGGGTAGTTGGAAGTGGGTGGTAGTTGAATGAGGAGTAGGTTCAACAAATTAGTTAGGCAAAATTTTCTATAAACACCACTCATTTCTTCATCTCATCTCCATTCAAATAAGTAGTTTTATATTCTAGTTTTTTTGCATCATTTCAATGGCACACCGGTCTTGGAGCGAGGAAGAGGACGAGACGTCGCTACAAAACCTTACGAGCCTATGTAATTGACTTAAGGTTTGTTAGCAACGTCTCCTCCTCCTCCTCCTCGGAGAGCTAGGGACCAGGAGGAATACAACTCAAATTTGCAATTGGCAGCCCAAACTTGCTTAAGAGAAGAGACAGTCCAAAGACCATACTCTCTTTGTCCTGCATTTTTGTGTTCAATGCTTGCCATATCTGGACACAGTACTTTTAGAAGTTCCTATGTTTTCCATTGGCAGATATTGCCATATCTGCATCCTTCTGGCTAGCTCGCTGAAATTACGTTGGAATTCCCTTTTTGAAATTCTGTAAACGTAGCGATTTAACCTTTCTATCTTCTTCTTCTTCTTTTTTTTTTGCGCTGAGTAATGAGATCGCTTTCCTTATGTTGTATTTGCATATCATCTGACAGAATCATTATAACTTCTAGGTGCGAAATTTGTGCCGGGGTGCACCAGCAACTTGGGATGATTCTCCGTCGGCAAATTCACATCTCAGCGTTCTTTGCATGCCTTCAACATTTCCACGTTCGGAGAGATCAAGGTGATCTCAAGAATCACCAGCGGTCACAATTCCTTGCAAAGTTGAGGACTCTGAAGAAATTGGCACATTGCCGATCGAGGTCAAGAACTTGGGGATTGGAGGAGCCGCCAATGTACGATTGATTTTTAGTGCAGAAATACGAGAATAGCATAATCGTTCTATTTACGTTCAAAATGGTTCTCTGTCAATTTTTTCCCTTTCATTTTACTCACTTTATTAGTTGATTGTATAGACTCGTACGAGCATATCTTTGGGTATACATATTTTAAAGAGCAACAATTTGTGAAAATTTGTACGAGGAGGGGAGAAGGATCCAGCCATGGCTCTGATTGCTAGCCGTAAGCCGATGGGCACGGCCGTTAGGCTTGACTTTTACACCATAACCAAGTCAAGTCAAGGTTGTCACCAAAATGGAAAAATCATCTAACTCATGAGCTTTAAAATCCCAATCAGCAGAATGGTGATCATTAGAAATCCACTGAATAAGGCAGGCACAATCAGATTTGATTAAGGAAGGAGGGACCCCTATTCCTCACCCTGTATAGCCTGTGAGCTGCGCGCACACTAGCGACTGCTGGAGATAACATGAGAGAGAGAGAGAGAGAGAGAGAGAGAGAGAGAGCATCAGTGACCAACGAGGAAATAATAGGGAGCAACAAACCAATATGAAACAATACACAAGTTCAGAGAGAGAGATAGAGAGCATCAGCGACCAACGAGGAAATAATAAGGAGCAACAAACCAATATGAAACAATACGCAAGTTCAGAGAGAGAGAGAGAGAGAGAGAGAGAGAGAGAGAGAGAGCACATCAGCGACCAACGAGCAACAAACCAATATGAAACAATACGCAAGTTCAGATCATTAAACCAACCATCAACGAGTAAAGCAAGTATATATCAAGCAACTCCAAATGAAAAAACAAACAGCAGCCCAAGCCAAATGCGAAAGAGAAATAAGACAGTAGCCAACGCTCAAACATCAGCGCGTTCCCAACAAATAGTCCCCAGCGCCGAATCTAGAAGAGAAACAAGACAGTATCTCTTTTCCTTTTTCACGTGTTTCCAACGGACAGTAGCTAGCATGATTCGCTGGCGTGATTCCCTTTCTTATCTGCACAATTGAAGAAACATCAGCTCTAAGAGTACTGATAGAAAAACAATTACCATTTGTGCACCTCAAGCTATTACGAAAACTTGTACATTAGGGGCATGAAGAAATCATCGTAGAACTTGTCAGAAACTTAATTAGCCAGCTCTACATTCAGGATCCTTGGAAGTTTAGGTAACCATGGTCTACTTCAGATTACGTTCGAGTGCAAAAGAAAATGTTTTGTCAAAAATATATTTATCCGGGGCTACCTGTTGGGAACTAGTTGAAAATAAGGCACCTACTGAACACATGAACTGTGTCTGAGTCCATCTATGGTACACAACAAAAACTCTGTGTATGGTACCCACTTTAGTGGTTAAGTCTATCTATGATTTACTAAAAGAGGTTGTCCCGGATGATAATACTCGATCTAGGAAAAACTAAGATTATGGATATGAAAGAAACTCCGTATAAAAGAAGTACGTACATAAGATATTTTGATTGATAGATTATCAATTTATCTTTTTAAAAGGAACTCTATATTCAAGCCTGGATACTTACCACTTACGGTGGAATACTTACCACTAAAGTGATTTTTAAGGTACCATATATCAAAAAGTGTTTTGTGTACTATAGAAAACTAGAAGATGATATATCAATATATATATGGACAACCTTTTGGAGCGTAAATTAGATTTTGTATTTTGGCCAAATAAAATAAAGCTCAAGTTAAGTTCAATTGACAAGTCCAAAGTTGAAGGATATTATTGGAGATATAAATATCTAAGTTTCTGTACTAAAAAAAACATCTAAGTTTCTAGAAACTCTAGAATATCTGTTTTTAAAAACTCTAGAATATCTACCTCTAGGATACCCTTAAGATTATTTAGATAGTAGTAGTATTTTTTTAGGCAAAAAGTCACATATAAAAATCTAGAACCTACTTAAATGTTGTATGAAAATATCTTTAGACTGGAACATTACATGGTCTGGTATAAATATGAATGTGTACTAGCCATTTTGTACCAAGCTAAAGAAGTTTGAATTCAAGTATAAAACAATTGCTTCCTTCCCCACTCTTGTCTCAACTATTCTTCCCCTTCTCCAAAAGTTGTTTCCAACATAAATAATTCTTCTCTGCCAACACACAAGGGATGGTGAAGCTCATGTTTAAAAGACAGCTCGACGACAAGAGATGAAGGAAGTACAGAGGGTACCATTATGAGAACTAGGGTTGTCAATGAACCGAGTAGCTTGCGAGCTTGGCTCGGCTCGACTCATTAAGGCTTGGCTGATCAGCTAATGAGCTGAGTGGAGCTCGGCTCATTCGACAAAAATTTGGCTCATTAAGGGTGACTCAGCTTAATTAAAGAGGCTTGTTTAGTAAAAGACTAAACTCGGCTCGTCAAGCTCGACAAAGCTCGGCTCTGCTCGTTACAACCTATTGACAACCTTAATCTAGGGTGTACTTCACTTTATGAAACTTATTTTTTAAAATCCCAAATCCAAACAGAAACCCGATCATGATCACGATCACCACCAAAATCACGCATATGCATAGTATGTAGATCCTACTCCCGCCACACATCTTTTTTTCTATCTGGATTTGGGAATGGTGTTTTGGAATGTCAAAGAACAAATTCCAGCTCAGCTCAGGAATAAAAGCCAGCTTTCTGGTTTCAGCTCAACAATTTAATTAGTTGTTGGATATGAAAGTTTCTCTGAATCTGAGTTGTAAGCAAAGTAAAATGAGAACTAAAGTTGGGGTTAGATCTCACTACTTCTTGAATTGATTCTGTAATCTCTGAGATTGATTCTAGTTTTATACATTTCTATATGGAAATTGACAGATTGGAAGTATTGGGGAGTGGAGTACTAGTAGTAGATGAAGAGGATGAGAGAAGTGGTTGGATTGTGTTGGGTTGAGAAATGCTGTCTATTTAATTTGGGTTCATTGAAGCGGTTACTCCACGCTTTGTTTTAACAGTTCAATAAAAATTTATCTTATAAAATTTATTTTATAATTTTGGAACATTGTCATGTAATGCCCTAGCACACTTTTTCACTAGACATTTATGTGAGTCCCAGACCACTAAATACTTGGAGCTTTTATTTTGAATCATGATAACATGGGCCCTTGCAACAGGCCGTCACCTTCAGGCATGGATAATTCACAATCCATATGGTCTTATTTGATTGATCATGTCGAATAGATTCTAAAAATATAAATTTCAAAAAAATGACACACACACACACATATATAATAAAAGATGGGAATTAATTTTCACACTCCCATTTTATCCGAGTGCACTTCCTTTTTTGGTTTGTAGTGATGTGAAATTACATGATTATCCTTTTTATGGTGAAGGAAAAAAGTGTATGAAGAGTAATTTTGTATGAATGAAGACAAAAAAATGAAGTGCACTTGGACAAAAGGAGAATGTGAAAATCAATTTCTTAAAAGATATGGCATTTTAAAATTTGTAAAGCAAAAGGTAAAAAAAAAATATGTTCACATCAACATGAGTCAACATCAAGCACATGTTCAATACGTTATCCACGCGCTCCAGGGCCCATGCGAAAGGGAAATACAATCAAAGGTCTCCATGGGACAAAACTCTAAAAACGGTGCCGGCTTGGAATTTTCTGATATCTTTAATCTTATTGGGCCAATCGATACTAGGTCCGTTGGTTGTTTCCTAGAAATTTTGGGCTTCATTATTTGGGCTCATAAGGCTCATATGACCATGTGAAGTATGGGCCGGTCGTTAACCAGACATAAAAAGGAGAAACAAACCTCTGAGCTTGAAAGGAACGAATTGAACTGCCGAACGGGTCGAGTAGTTAATTGTTCAATTATTATTTGAAATTTTAAGGAATTTTAAAAACAGGAAATTAACGGCCGGCCCTGTTTTTTAGTTGGGGCTCCTTCCGAACCCCCTTTTGTAATTTGTATTCCGTGCAGCCCCTTTCTAGGGGTTGTTTTTACAATTTTACCCCTTTTCCTATTGTTTTAATTGTTTGTGTCTTTTCCTTCGTTTATAACTCGATCGGCGCATGAGTCGATCACTTACGAGGACGGCTGGCAATGAGGAGAGAGGATTGCAGGATTGCAGCGAGAGGAGTTGATCGAAGGTGATTGTAACGGTGATCGAACAGAATATTTTACAGTCGTAAGCAATGGTGAGTAAATTATAATAATTGAGATGCTGAATCAGTAAATTGTAAGCAATGGTGATTGTTTTTTTGATTATTTGGCTTTCTCGTTAGTATTTAAGGGAAAGAAGAATGAGATTTGGTTAACGGTGTTAATTTAAGCTAGAATGAGTTTTGTTAATAGTTGGTGTGAGTTCTGGTTTGACGTTAAGCTGGATTATTTGATGTTCTCGTTATAGTCTTGTGAATTGTGTGTTATAGGGGATGGTAGTTGTGTATTAATGGGGGGTGTGAATACTGTCAAATGGGGGTGAATACTGTCAGATGAGGTGTGAATTGTGTCAAATGGCGTGTGAATTGTGTCAAATTGGGGGTGAACTCTGTCAAATGGGGTGGGGATTCTGCCAATTTGGGTGTGAATTCTTCCAATGGTGTGTGTAAATTAAGCCAGTGGTGCCTTAAGCAAATGGTGCATGTGAATTTGCATAACTCGCTAGCTACAAAAAAAATGAAGAGTTCACGACAAGAAAGTAAATCAAAAAAAGGATTCACATCCCCAAAATAAGAATCCACAGTTCGGAACAAATTAAATTCTACAACAAATTAAGAATTCACACCTCATAACTTACTACACAAAAATAAAGAGTTCACAGCTTTGAAAAGGAGAGAATTCATATCCCCAAAATAATAATCCAGATATTGGAAAATCAATATTCAAAAAACAAGGAAGAATTCACACCTCAGAGCTTACTACACAAAAAAATGAAGAGTTCACAAGTTTGAGAGAGAATTCACATCCCCAAAAATAACAATCCACATCTCGGAAAATGGAAATTCACGAAACGAAGTAGAATTCATACCTCATAGCTTACTACACAAAAAATGAAGAGTTCATAGCTTTGAGAGAGAATTCATAGCCCCAAAATCTACAAAACGAATTCACATCCCCAAAATCTCAAAACGAAGAATAAATCACACCTTAAAAGTTAAACACAACTCACACAGGCAAATATATGAACAAAAAGGCAGAAAAAGTCAGATCTAAGGTGTGTGGATCATGATACACAGGCAACAAAAGCAACATACAAGAATTCACATGATGTGAAATACGAGAGTATCGAAAAAGGATAGAAGAAGAAGAAGAAAACAGTGATTACCGAAGAAGGGGGACAATCTGATTGAAGGATTGACGACGTTGATGAGTTTTTTTGGGTTTGTTGAAGGTGGAAGGACGTCGATATCGTTTTGAAGAACGTTGAGGGTTTAGGGTTTGCTGAAAGTTGAAAAGGACACGAGCGAAGTGTGTTTTTTGGGATTATATGTATTGTTCGACTATAGCGGGGGTATTTTTGGTAGTTTACTTAAAACAGGGCTTATGGGGAATGGGCTTGACAAATGATGGGCTTGAATGGGTAGCTGTTGACATTTTGGGGCCGGCCAGTCAGAACCCTTTTAAAAACATGAACACTTGATTTGTTTACGAGGACAAAAAAAGCCCTTATTTTTTAAGAATGCAATTTCAAATTTAAAAATTATGGACTTATTGAAATCTAAAAATATGCAATATGGATTTTGTTTGAAAGATCTCATCGAGATCTTTTAAACGATGCAAAAAAATTGAAATTTTTTTAATATGAAATAAGCTGTTTATTTTTTAAGAAGGTTTCTAAAACAGGGCCTAATTTACGATCAACTTGAATTTTTTAAACCCACTAATCCAAACGAGCCGAGGAGCTAGTAGTGACTTGTTTGAGTTTAGTTTGAAAGCTTAACGAACTTCAAAAAAATGTCCAACTTAAATTCTTTAAGCAACAAGCCCACGTCGGACGAGCTTTTAGCGAACGAACACGAATAAGGTAATTCATTTATCAGCGTTAGCCATCAGTTTCTAAGGGAAAAAGAAACCATGAAAGTGATGTAGGATTTCCACCTTAAGCGTTCTCTTTCGAAAGAGAACCGTTATGTTAATTTCAGCACATGGATCATAATAAACACTTGGACTAGGCCGGGTATGGGACACATGGTACCCGGAGTGCATTCGAGCCGTCCAAATATGTTTTGGACGGCTCAAATCCGAAACTTTTCAAGGATTGATATATGAATTCTGGTAATGAAAGGACAACTTAATTCAAATCGAAGGTCTAGAGGGGGCAAAATCTTAATCACATAATCCCTTTTAAAATGCCCTGCGATCCCGCTTTCAATTCTCGCACTGCACAACGCGCTCTCAATTGTCGCTCTCGCAAATTTTACAGGTTAGAATGTGTTTCAAAGACGTTTCTTCATGCTTGCAGTCCTGCTCACCAATTTTACTCCATTTTTTTCCGAGACACAAACTCACGTTCACCACCAAAACCAATGTTTTTGAATTTCACCACTTACTGAGTCACTTGAGTCTGAAGTTTCTCCATGCCCCACTTAGCAACAAGCCAATAAAGCAAAACCATCGAACAAAACGAAACAAAAACATTTCCTCGAGATTCCCATGGTTTTCCTTTTATTTTCTCTATTGTCTGTTGTAGGAGAAGGTCACAACGATGTCGATCGATGTGGTCGCCATGGTTCAAGAAATAATGAGAAAAAACAGCATCAGATGGAGGAGTTGGACCCAGAGTTTGCACAATCAGGGGTGATAAACAAGCCGAGCATATGGTTGATCAAGCTATAAGTTTGAAAACTTAAACGCTTCAAAAATATGTTCGGGCATAGCTTGTTTATGCAATTAGCCAATCTCAAACGAGTTCAGGTTAAGCCAAACACGGGCCAATCTCCAGTAGCTTAAACTTTTTATACACCATATGCCAAACGAGGTAGTAGCTTGTTCGAGCTTAGTTGAAAGCTTAACGAGCTTCATAAAATATTTAAGGTTGACTTATTATGTAACGAACTAATCTTAACAAGCTTTTAACAAACAATTACGAGCTCGAATACGAGTATCTTGGTTCGTTTAACAGACCTACACACAATCCTTTTGGCAGGATCTTATGCTCCCAATCTCATTCCTTGCTCCACGCTCTCATTCGCGATCCTCGTCATATGCTCTCGCTCTCACGAATTTTTAGAATTATGTTTCTCTTTATTCATTTGGAGGAAATCTTAGCAAATCCCTCACCTATCCATTAAAATTCTCTTGCCCATCTCTATTAAGAGATAAACTTATTCACGGCGTTATTCACGGCTCCTTGTAATCACAGTTGTTCAAAAGTATTTTGGACGATTTGGAATAAGATTTTCTCTTCCATTAAACCATAACCAGAGTGGGTTAAAAATAAAAACAAAAACCCTTGTACCTGTACACTAATAAATAAGAAAGAAAGCAACCCTATTATCAAAAGTTTCTGACAACTGAAATAATTGACACCTCAGCACCACAGAAAACAAATTTCTAATAAAACAACTAATCAAAACCCAACAAAGGATAGATCCCAAAGTTTATGTTTCGAGCACACTCGCGCGTTGGCGTTTGACCAAAAGCAAAATCCTCACTCCAATTTTGTGTGGGCATTTATAGGACCACCCAGAATATGATTACTTAAATTGATAAAGACCAAAATCCCAAATTCCAAAAGCCACGATGGAATATCCCTGGGGAGTTGGTGTTTTGGGTCCCACCCGTACGAGGTTACCAAGTAGCCCCACGTGCGGCTGATGTTGTAATAACACCTGGTGTGTTTTAGAGTGGAAGAAAAAGATTCAATTTTGTTTTTAGGAAGCACAAAGCTATCAATAAAAGATGTTGTCATCAAATCTGCTTTGGGACGGTAAAACAGAGAGCGCCTCCCTTCCACCAATCATAATCGGTTCCTTGGAGATGGGAGTATAAAACCAACCCCACCAAGTGATCATAAAACAAAAACTCTCTCCTCTCTCTCATCACAGATACTGATGCTGACAGAGTGGACATGTGTGAAGGTAGTTATTACTGTTATCTCAAAGCACTGACTTGTCAGAGCTGCTTTCAGTCAATTAAAAAAAGGACTGAAAGAAACAGACAATTGAGGGTACAAAGAATCCTCCCAACTAAAAGACATGCTTTTTGTGTCCTCTCTCTCTCTCTCTCTCTCTCTCTCATCTCTCTCTCATCAATCTCCGATCTTTAATCCTTTATGATGATGGCACTTACTTAAGGTCCACAGAATCAGTTTCTGAAACCTTGTACTTTTCGAAACAAACAATATAGTACAAGTAGGCTGAGATCTTTGTCGGGGTATTTTTTTTTGTCCCCACAATAACCTGCTTTACAGTGAAGGAAAACTAAACAAACCTATTCAAGTCATCTAGAAGCTTCTGACAACATATTGGGAAAGCCAAAGTGGAACCCCCCCACCATCATGCAAACAAACATTGTAGTATCAAATAGAGCAAATATTTACCTCTTTAATATGTGCTTGATTTACTTGCCTAATATCTTGTTCTTCGGGAAGTGAACCCTGGAAATGAAGAGGAAAAAGAACGTCTGCAAAGCCAAAACGATCGAAAAAGATATAAATACACATCGACGTTAGTTGATTGAGATAATAACCCTAGCGAGGAGTAGACGATTGGGTGAATCCATGATTCTCCTTACATTCTCATAAAATATACATACAACAATATATACTTTCTCAAAATTGACAACAATTGGCCTTTTGATCCAAATGATCGAACGGCCTCAAGTCCTCAACTACTAGCAGTCCCCTACCCTTGCATTCCATATTTAGGGTACCTTTTTTCGTGTTATTTTCTTTGCAGGAGAATAGATTGAAGGGCACACGAGAAGGGAAGTAAAGGTCATTAGTGATCAAAGCGAAAAGCATGGTGCACCCTCAGGAACTGCCATAGGCATAGGAAAGGCAGTGACATATCTCTGTGGTAATGATTTGGGTACAGTCAGAGTTGCGCCATTAGATGATGAGATCTCTGCAGCATCTGGTTGTACCCGGGAGTGGAACTTTGCGAAACGGTTTTGGATACAGAATCTCTCCAGTTCTTGGTATTCCACTCTTAGGTCTGCAATCAATGCTTTCTTTTCCAAACTGCAACACCAACAGAATCATCAAATAAAAGATCCTAAAGGGTGACAAAAGCACAGATATTGATAGAATATTTTCATGTATCTTAACTCGGCGGGAGGTATAGATCAGGTGTTGTATTTAACTAGTCTCCCGGTGGTAGTTTTGTTTAAATTATGGTGAACTTATGTTTACCATGCAATGCAACACATGGAATGTAGAACAACAGGAAATGTTGGCATGGCAAGCAAAAAGTACTGATTTTTCCAGACGTTGTAATCAAGCAATAAACTAGCTTTGTGTGGTTGAACTCTAAACCTTATATCATGCACCTTTGTTTACAAGTCTGAGCGACATAATTGCTCCTCCAATTGACACAAGAAAGTTTCTACAACCACAGAAATGATGTCGTAAGTCGAGAAGGAACTTGATTCGCACCTGAACAAGTCGCTTTCCAGCTTATTCGCTCGGCTTATGAAGTCTTCCGCAATTTTTGAGAAATAATCCTCCCCAATTCTCTCAGAAGTTTTGGGCTTCTCAGACACCCTAAACAGAGATTTGTTCACATTGTAAAAATTATCTTACCACAGAATATAGATTTGGGTAATCAATGGCAACCATAAATTCTCAGTCCTATTAATGAGCTTCTGATTTATGAGATTTATTTAGAAGAAAAGGAACAGTAAATATGAAGGAAAACTCTTACATATCACAGCCTTCGGAAGAGAGGGCAGAATCACTTCTTGAGCAAGAGGCCAGATTGCATGCATCACCTAATGCCAGCTTAGCAGCAAAGTATGCCACGCTATCATAGTTTGAAGTGGCATCCGCAGAAAGAATGGCTGCTGGCGCAGGCATAAACAACTGCTGCACAAGCTGTGTTGCAAGGACAAGTCGTCTTTTAAATCGGACCAAAGGCTGAGCTTCTTCAACCATTTCGGCCCCATATTCGACCTGCAAATAAAAACAGAACTTAGACCACTTCCGGTGACTAATTTCCTATATGATCATTCCAATTAGTTCGCACCTTTTCAATAAAACGATTCGCAGCTTCTGCCCATTCGATTTCTGCCTCACTGCAAAAACAAGAATGCATACAACTTCATCTCAAGCCCTTCACACTAAATTAGAAGGAAAAAAAATCCAAGGCTAGGCAATTTGAAAATGTAAGAGACTGCATTCCTATATCCAAAGCCACTAGAAGAAATACAAAATCGGAAGTTTCTTTCCTCCTGAAGCCAATATGCTAAACACCGCAACAGGAGACTGGCGCTGTTCAATTGAAATAAGAAAGAAAAGAGTAATCCAAGACATTTGGCAATCACAGTAAACACCTGATGGAGTGAACCCTCTTGGAACTTTGTGTCACTTCCTTGTGCCATGGTAGAAGCTCAGTTGTTGCTATTTTACGCTTCCTTGAACTCATGGAGGACAAATTCCATGTAATGGCCTCTGGAGGCAACACACTAGGAGGTGGTGATTTACCCACTGCCAAGGTGGCAGCTGTAAGCTGACTGGCACTAGCAGCATTCAATTGGACCATAGAAGGGCTCATGTGAGAATTATCAAAAGGGTTCCTAAAAGGAAACTGATGTGCAGAATTCGTGACTGTCCTCGCATCACACATTGGCATCTGGCTATTTTGCAAGGTTCCATAATGCTTAAACCAAGATGGTGCCATTGGAAAACTAATCTGGGAATGTTCTGTTCTAGAAGGTGCCATATTATCACTAGTAGAATCAATTTGCGAATAACTTCGACCACTTTTGGCCATCTCCCATGAAGTGTTGGTAGATTCATCAAAACTCAGCATTTTAACATCCCTATTGGTAAAGGAGTCCAGCCGTGCTGCCACATTCAGTCCACTATTTATAGGATTGTTGACGCCTGAATTATGTCCGTACATCATGTGCTGTCCTGCAACAGCAGGTAACTGCTGATGATTCAAATCAGAACCTGCTCCATGATTTTTCTCTGGAATCATCGTACTTGAATCAGTCTTCACATTGTTCAAAGAGCTTACTTGATGCAAGAGAGAATAATTCTGATGAAGATTAGATGGTTTCAAAGAGCGACCAAAGGCTTCAAGATCTGTTGCAGAAACAGCTGGTTTCTGTTGGTCACCATGCTTTGCATTTTCATAGTTCTTCTGTTGAAACAATCCCCCTGTATGTGAAACTTGGTCAACTATGTCTGAATGAATTTGTTGACCAGACCTTTTGTTCCCAGTGTGCTCCTCTCCATAGTCAAGGCCTTGTGAATTCACAGACCATACACCCGATTCCCCAGACACAGTTTGCTTTCTTGTAGCCCATGGATGAGTCTGGAGATTGGAATTTGGTGAATCACCAGAGATGGGAAAATCAAATGGAAGTTTGGGAGGTTCTATGCCAGATGGACCTGGTTGACTCTGTAGATTTGTCCATAAACTGGGTGGCGTTGAAGATCCGAGTTGTAGAGACGGATGACTGCCTGCCACAGCCTCCAAGAAGGGGAATTGGCGACCAAAATTGATAGAAACTGGTTGGGATACTCCTTGAGAGGTATCGTGGTTAAATTGTGGAAGTCTATTAGCCATACCAGGAAATGTTGCTTTTGGAGAGTCAATTGCTACAGGTGGCCTGTGAAGCTGATTTTTTAGATGAAGAGGACCTGGGGATGTCGCAGCAGAGTTTCCCTGCATATTCAAATGTGACTTTCAATGTAACTGCTTTAAAAACATAATTGATTCACCAAACAAACATTTTATCCGATACTATTCATGTGAAAGGCCAAGATAGCAAAAAAGAGCATGCTACCAACTTTTCTCCTTGTACACGAGGATTGGCATGAAGAGTTACAATACTCACCGATTGTGTAGGGCTCTGCAAGGAGAAAAAATGGTTTGAAGTGGGCGACTGCTGTGATGGAGGGGCCAACCTTAAGCCAAAGCGTTGTGACCCGGAATATTGATCATGTGATTTAGCCATAGATGTCTCAGGCGTTTCTGGTTCCGGAACTTCCAGTACAGAGCTAGAGTCAGTAGAGCTGACGTGCGTTACAGTTCTTTGATCCCCGGTGTAATCAACTTTGTGAAGAAGCTCAAGCATATTTTGTCTGTCATGGTTAAAATCAGCAAAAGTTCAAATCAGATACGTATAACCACAATAATACGAATGAGTAATGAATAAGAAATCAAAACAAGAAGGCATGGAGAAGGCACAAAGGTTCTATTAGCTAAAAAGGCACAAATAATTGTACAAATGACTTTCTAATGCAACATGACCATTGCAAGAATGCATACACGTCTAGATATTTTGCATTTTCAGATACTGTGGTTATAACAGGATAACGCCAAATATCTACCTTGTCTCTACTAATCAAAAACAAAAAACTACCTGGTTTCAGAAGTTAGATTTGAACCATAAATACCAGCTGATCTATCCAAGGAGGCAGATACATTAGCTTGAATATTTCCCCTAAGAGGTGCCTCCTCTGATGCTTTTGAATTTCTCTGAATATCAGCCAGGCTTCCCTATTAAAAGACGGCCAAGAACATAACTGATTAGATATGTTTTAAGCAGCAATCCTAAGACACTGGATGAACATAACATCAAACACTACCTTTTCCATGTCTACAGCGTTGTCAGAAGCATCACCAACAAAATTGAAGTGTGCAACATATCCTTGTTGATGACTGCTCGATCCCCGGGAGATCTCTTGGCTCAGGACCTGTGAATGCATAACATGTTCTAGGGCGTCAGCATGTTCTATACTTAATCCTAAATTTTGCTTAGGATCATAGAGAAACCTTCCAGAAGTAGAAGCTTTCTGACCAACCTGACCAGATGCATTTTGATTACCCCTTGCATGTAGCCACATGTTCTCTCTCGTTTCATCTTCTGTTATGGTGTGCTGGGATGCATTGGAGCGATAGCTGTCATTAGAATCCTCCCTTTGCTGGTAATTCTGTGAAGTCCGATATGCTTCAGGACCCTTTTCCATGTACACAGCTCCATTCATGTTTATACCATTCCCATCGTCAAAAGCATTCATTGTAGTGTTTCCACTGGGTGAAGTGGATTCTATGTTTCTTCTAATCAGTTTATCCTCAGGTCGGTGACTGTTATATGAGGATATGTTCTGCCCCTGCACATTGCCATCTGATTGCACAAGACTTTGCCAAGGCCATGTATTTTCCAAAGGTGGAATTGTATGACTTTCCTCAATTGGTTGATTCTGTCGAGAACTAGAATCTAACCACTTGGGAGCCATTTTGGGAGACTGCTGCACAGATTCATGAGAGGAATCGGATCGCATCCCTTCCCTCTGTTTGATTGAGAACTGGAGGCCCAACTGCTGGAACCCAGGGAAGTCAGAGCTCATATTGGAATCATTGACCAGAAGTTGAGGTTTATCAACCCACCCAGTTTGTTGATTTCGACTTTGCACAAACGTTGAGGGCTGATTATCAATTGAAGGTTCTGTGTTCTGAAAACTCAAGCCACTCCATTCTTCTTGTAACCCAGTATCACTGCTAGAAGCTTCCGCAACAGCAGACTGCATCAAAGCACTCCAGCTCCCACTTTGAATGGAAGGAAATGAGCTGTCATAATCTGTGTATTCCAATGAATTCCCAAACCCCCCTGTGCCCATGTCAGCTTTCCTACCAAAAGAAGCATTCCAACTGTCGTCATCCATATTGAACAAAATTTTCTGTTCTAGTGGATCTAGAGTAGTCAAACCCTGAGAAGGATCAGACTGCGTCGTACTTCCTGGAATTTTTCCAGGCCAACCACCTTGCTCTTGCCCCTCATTGAATTCATGCGGTGATGCACTCCTTTGCAAGGCATTTACTTGCTGGAAGTTCTCTGGTAGAATTCTCCCAGGGAAGAACTGCTTGGAAGCTCCATCAGACATACGAACCTGATCTG
This sequence comes from Rhododendron mucronatum var. ripense, assembly GCA_019656295.1. Classification (NCBI taxonomy): domain Eukaryota; kingdom Viridiplantae; phylum Streptophyta; class Magnoliopsida; order Ericales; family Ericaceae; genus Rhododendron; species Rhododendron mucronatum. The sequence goes on along the minus strand of BPLT01000014.1, from coordinate 235,491 downwards.
AAGAAATATTGTAGTTTTCACTAACAAATGAGTTACCAAAATCTGTTGACTGTATTGTAGGTTTCTCTGTTTGGCTATCACTAGCCTTGGTCAACACTTCAGCAGAATAATGAGATAACCCTTGTGGATGATCATATTGATTTGTATTATTTCTTGAGCTTGTAATAGGAGTTCCATACAAAGACGCTGCAAGCTGTTGAGGCACACGACCCATCGAATACATATCCTGACTTTGACCTCGTGAATACAAACCATTCGGAAATCCTTGGACAGCTGGTGATGCACCATGATGCGCAAAGGCCATGTTACCAGCCATTAACATCTGCGATGCATCATGAATAGGAGTGCCATTCATCAGAGGCAAAAATTGACCTCCGACAGCCGGCTTATTTGTGGCAGATGGGTGGTTAAAGTGGTTCTGCTGCCTTTCATAACCTGAGTCCTGAAGTTGCTGTTGCCTCCTATGTTCTTGCAACTGCTTTAGCATTATGTGCCGCTGCAACATCTGCATGTCATTAAGCCCAGGCTGCTGCCTTGGCTGAGGTTGTGGCATACCCGGTTGTTGGTTCCAGGACAAGAATGTTATACAGGCTAGAAGCTTTCTACAGTCCTTCAATTTAATTATGGTATCAGATCTTGAATAGCCTCTCAAAAACTCTACCGGCTATGCCTGGCCTGAAAGATCATGGGGTCAACATACACGCAAATAGATCTGGAAAACTCGGGATGTAGAGTTCATTATCAACTTCAAATAGATGGTCCTCTCAAATAAATCTACCCTATTCTGCATGGACACACACATGATACTTCGTATCACAAGAGAAGGTCTAGAAAAATGCTAGAGGAGCTCAAGAAAACAAATGCACCTTTTGCAGTCTTCCATGACAAGACCCTCATGGAGGGCATGTGAAGCATTAAAGATCTCCCGGGCAGACAGAGTCCAGAAGCCTAATTTTTCCAACCTGTCATTTTTTTTTTATTGAAAAAGGATTTCCAATCTGCGACTGATTTCCAAACTACTGTTGTTAAAGAACCTCTCTGCAACTTTTTTCCTGAAAGACATGGGGAGCAGTTAGCAAGGGAATAGAGCAACTGTTCAACACAAAGAATCACTAGGAAACACGTTAAAGCAACTGAAAATCTCATTTCATTATCTCATGACCCCAATTAAATGGCGAAACAAAGCATATAAAATGTCACATGACCATAGAAAGAACTCTTAAACATGTATCAAAAATATATAATGACACGATAGATTTTTCTTTAAAAAGAATGAAAATGCTAAAACAAAGGGAAAAAGATGCTTGAGTCAAACCTATTACTCCATGAGGCTTAATTTTCAGATCTACGGGGCACAATATCCGAAGAATAAAACGTCAAGCTCTAGCAAGCTCATTCTTTCCATACTGCCATATTAGCATATTTCAAATAGGCCACATATTGTAAGTGACTGCATAAATTTCTATTTCCCTTTTATGAGCACGTAGCTAGAGCAAAAGGATCCAAATCAGGCATGTAACTAGAACCATGACCATATCCCTGAGGCGCACATGTCAAAGTTCAAAAAATCATGTGGATATTCCATTAAATTTGGCATATGCTCCATTGATAAGAAAACATCAGAAATGGCAAATTTGGACCTCGAAAGTAGTATGCATTAACAGAACCATTACACATACTCTTGGCAGCATTTTCTTTTACACAATCTCAACAGGGTGATCAAAGATTACAACAGACATACCAAAGATTACAATACCTATTTTGTGCTTGTGATTGTTTGTATAACGACCACACCAGCTGACTTGCTAACCCTTAGTCTTAATCACATGGCTCAAAAGGTTACCTCGAGTTAATAGTAGTTGGTAAGAATAAGTATGTAAACCACTTGACTTTTCCATTAGTTTCCAATGTCGGATTTCATGCATTTTGTGACTGTTCTCTAGTTAGCATTAATAAACCACTTGACTTTTCCATTAGTTTCCAATGTGGGATTTCACATGCACTTTGTTACTGTTCTCTAATTAGCATTAAATTTCTTACAAAATTAACAATCTTTTTCGGAATAATTACCAGCCAAAGTAAGTCCCACAATTCCATCTGAATTGGAGAAGTAAAAGCCAAAATTAACTGCAATAACTTACTAAAAAACAGAGAAAATCAATCTAAGATAAACACTGTGAAGACAATACCACATTAAAAACACAAAAAACTAAACCAATTCCATTCCAAACCGTCAAATAACCTTATTTCCAACCACATGCATTTCAAACCTCTAGGGCACGAGGCAAAACCCTAAAAGATTAAACAAAAGCACTACCGAACAAACTAAATTCAGCTGAGAGAACAATTAACTACCAGAAAGCAACAATTAATACCACATAAAAGGAAATTATAACAAGTGAGCACATAATTAGCAGTGGAATTAGTGCTAGTTTAACGAAATTAAGCAGAAGCGAGCTCAGAGTGAGATTGTGAGTAGCAAAAGGAGGAGTGGAAGTCGTGGAGTGCTGTGATCTGAGGAGAAAGAGAGAGAATTGAGGTTGTTTAGAGAGAGAGAGTGGAGCTTACTGAGAGAAAGGTCGGCCGAAGTTGCGATCAGGACGTAATTGTAACTAAATGCCTCACAGCCTCACTTTTCTCTCTCTCTATATAGCTGTACCTCGCACCTTCTCTCTCCTCATACACTACTGATACTCTCTCTCTCTCTCTCTCTCTCTCTCTCTCTCTCTCTCTCTCTCTCTGTAGAAAACGATGAGCGAGAAGGAAAGGTTTTCAGACCGAGACCGAAGATAAAGGGATCGAAACAGTGTACTAATTACATTTTCAACGAAGTTAAAGGAGCAGCTGCAGTTCAGCTTCGGGTACGAGCCTGTGGCTATTTTCCGAGCCTTTAGGTTCGGTGATGGGCTCGGAGTTCCGAAGCTGGGATGTAAAAGAGATATGTCGGCGTGTGTGTGAATGTACCGTGTTATCGTGTACTCCATCAGTCTCAAAATTTTGATCTCTTTTCTGCAAGAGCAATATTAGGACTACCGCCACTACGGGTGTGCACGGGTCGGGTTTACCCCCGACATGTCAGATAATAGATGTTTTAAATCCGCAAACCGAACCGAATAGGGGTAAGAACAGTTCGCGAACTTGATTCATCGAGTTGGGTCCTACCAAAACCAAATTAATCTATATGAATTGGTCAGGTTTGGTCGGGTCGGGTAAGAAACATAGCACTTCGAACCCCGACCCGAAATCTTATTTTTAACAGAATTTAAACCCGTACCCGTCTGAACCACATGTTCGGCCCCGCCCGAAACTCTTTGGGTCAGGTCGGTCTACGGGCTAGCGGTTTTTTTGCTCAAGCCTAATTAGGTCTTGATTTGTGCGTTGAACAGTTATTTAGGGATGGAAGAAGTATGAGATGAAGAATTGGAAAAAAAAATGGCTCAGTTTTTTCTCATTAATGGTCGAAATAGAAAAACTTTATGAAACTAATTTTGAGACGGAGGGAGTACATATTTGTTTGATGTGTGTGTAGGGGAAAATGGACGGTGGAGATTTGAGGTGCATGTACAGCGGTGTGGGAGGCCGCCTTAAGCTCGGTGGGTGGAAGGAGGAAAAAAGTGGACTGAGAAGTGGTCGTATTCCACGCGCTTTTGTGCGCTCGTGGGGGTCGGTACGCCTCGGTCATTTTTAAGCCCACTTTTTATGGGCATTTTTTTGATATCTTTTGCGTGAATGGAATTCTTTTTTTAAAATTTGGGTGCTTTTAACGTGCTTTGGATTTGTGCCGCCAGATCTAGGAGATAATGCTGCCGAGCACGCGGGTGCAGAGTGGCCGATCTATCTGTTCATTTCGGCAATCGACGGTTTGAATCTTTGCTGATCAATCGACGGCTTGATTTGTTTGCATTCAGATTCAATCCGAGACATCCTTGCCGAGATGAATAGCCAAATCGTTCGCCTGGCATCGCTTTGTAGGGACGCCCAAGGGAAGCAGAGGTATGTAGGGGCCGGGTGGCCCCAACCCAGGCCCCACCTAGTTTCATATTTTGGAGTATTTTTACATATTTTTTTTTATAAATATAAATATTGATAAAAAAAATTATAAAAGTTACAAACATAATTACAAGTAAGAACAATTTTCAATTTGAGAACACTAAATTATGGTAGATGATACCATACAATAACGATAATGTGTTCGCCAAATGATATGATAACAACATTATTTGAGATTAATTCTTCAATTTATCAAAATCGTCCCATGGAAACTCGAATGAGTGGAAGTCTTGAAAAAATCATCCAACCAAATTTGTTTTGATATTTCGGCTCCCTCCGACTTTAATTCTTGGTTCCGCCACGGGAGACGCCGCTCCCAACATCCCTGTCCGGAGAAAACAGACGAGTTATTAAACGACGGCCAGAGTTCAAGCAAAAAAAAAAAATCAATTACTCACGTAATTGCGCGTAACAAAAAAAGAAGAAGAAGTAATTGATCATCGTCACGCGGTGCCTCAACATCTTTTATTATCACACACTGATCCGCGTAAAGTTCATACATTTAGTTCTGGAGCTCGCATGAATTTGTGATTGAAATGGATATGACACTCCATTGCGGTATCGGGATGTGTTTGGTAACTTTTTCAGTTTTTTGTTTTAAGAAACTAGAAGTAGAAATATGTTTATGTTTAACAAGAAACATGTTTGGTAATATTTGTGTTTCTCAAAAAAAAAAAAAAAATTGGAAAACCGCCCCCGCTATAGCTAACATAGAAATGGATTCCCGAATAGCAATAATCTCTCCGTTCAGTTGCCAGGAAAGTACAGGAAAGGATGGAAAAATCAACTTTCCCATAACTTTCCTAATGTTCAGTTGGCAGGAAAATTCTAGGACTTACCAATTTAAGTTTTCCTGCAGGAATTACTTTCCTACAAAAGTGATCCTGCAAAAAACACAGGATTTTACGTCGCGGGAAAAGGAAAATGAGTGAACACTCACAAAATTTTCCTGAAAGTTTCTTTTTCCTGACAAATGAACAACTAACTTTAATTTTTCTTGCAAAATTCTTTTGTCAAATGAACACTCACAGGAAAATAATTTTCTTTTTCTTTTACTTCACCTCACTTCACTTTTTCTGGGAACCAATTTCTCGCATAACTTTCTCGACAACTGAACGGAGCCTGTGAATCTTTTACCAACTGGGCCAGGCCGAATTGGCCACCCACATGCATCATTTGATGAAAGCACTCCAGCCCAGCCTCTTCAAGAAAGCTTTGCTTGGTAGGCGCTGCCTACTCACTCGGGCAATGCTTTGAACACGAAGAAGTTCGGCCCCCTTTTCTCCCATGTTGAGTCATAGGCAGCGCCTCGGAAAGCACGGACGAGCCACTTGCAAGGAAACTTGTCCATGTGGTTCTCACCGGAACCCCAGTATATAAATTGTACTAAAATGTGTAGGTTCTTGTAATTTGAGTGAGATTGTCATAGCGCAAAAGCTCTATATGAATCCGGGTTGGCGGAAGAGATGCTTGCGTTTGCTCAGCCTGATTAGTAGGAATCGTTGTTTGCAATCCTCAACAACAACCTATTCTCAGTCATTACATAGGTTCCCAGAATAAAACTACCCCCAATCTCAACAGACATCTAATCATAGGCGTCTCGGCCTCTTTGACTTCAGCAGTTGTTGCCATTCATGCAGCTCACCATTCTTCGAATGATATTTTTTCTCTTTCTTTTCTCACAAATCAACAAAAAAGGAAAATTGACTACAAAGTTACCCATGGGCGGTAACAACACGCCTTTCTTTTGAAATTCCTCCTTTTACCTTTTTATAGTTTCCATAATTTACAAAAACTTTATGAAAAACAAAAAAGTAAAAATATTTTTCATTAATTTAAAAAAAAGTAAAGATAAAAACCAAAAACAGAAACAAAAAGGGTAACCAAACGCCAGCTGCCTTAATTTTTCATTTTTTCACATCAATGTCGCAAGGATGGGCCCTGGGGCCCACTGTGAGTGGCCCTTTTGTGACGTCAAATGGTTCCCAACCTCATGCTTGAAAAGTAGGGGCGTGCACTGGTCGGTATTGACCCGAAACTCGAACCCGATCATATCGGGTAAGAATATTTAGGCCCGTAAATCGAACTGCACAGGTGGTAAGAATTATTCGCGAGCTCGATTCTTTATTTTGGGTCGAGTCGGGTTGGTCGGTTTTAACCTTCGGGTTGGTTGGGTTGGCTCGGGCCCAACTCCATATGGGTAAGAAACGCACCAACCCGAACCCCGAACCGAAATCTGATTTTTAATAGAAAATAAACCCGCACCTGTCCGAATCACATATTCGACCCTGCCCGAAACTCTTCGGGTCGGGTTGTAGGTTTTTTTGCACACCCAATGAGAAGTACTATTACCTGAACTATTTCGCCTCGTCCAGTTTATTGCTTGGGCAATAAAGATCACATCAATCGAGAAAATTCGGTAGAGCACGTAAACTAAATCTTGAAGTTTCATCTAAAATTCGTAATAGAGTTTTATTTCGAATTGATAAGAGCTTTTAAAATTTTCTAACATGAAATATATTCTGTTTCACGTCTAACATATGCGACCAATTCGACGAACCAAACAACATGGAGATCATTTAAATCACTTTTTCAACCCCTGAATGTGGTCAATCCAATATTAATTTGTGCGTCAAATTAGTGCCTTTTGACCTAAGTCTGGTGTTGCAACTACTATTACGGAATTGTTATTCTGAAACTCTCAATTATTTTTTACGAGAGTTCTACCCTATCTCGCTACCTCTATCGGGTTCAACTCTATATAAAATTCAGTAATCGAATCGTTAACCAATATTTGAACTAATTGAGAATCAAAAACTAACTTTTATTCCTGTAGAACTTGACCAGAATCAAAACCCAAAAGTTGGTTCGAAATATGTTTGCATAATTGGATCGCTTAATACCTCGAGAAAAAGGAGTAGACCAACTTTTGCAATGAAGTGTTCACGCAAGCTCCTTCAAAACTTTATCTCTTCGGGAATATCCGATAAAATTGGAACGATGCAGAGAAGATCCTTCAAGGCTTTGTATTTGTCACAATTCTGGATAAATTCATGTCAGTCTCACATTAATCACATGCTACTATTAATTAGTAGGAGTATAATATGAGGTCAAGGGCTTTTATTATGTTTCTCAGATGAACTTGGCACAGAAACTGAGGGAATTACTAATGTTTCTGAGGAAGTGATCGTGTTGCAGCTTTCCAATGGGAATAATGTTATGGCTACTGACAAGAGAGGTACCGATGATACTGTACAGATCGATATGTAGGGTCCACTCCAATGTACTACATAAATACGATTCAAATCTTTCAAAAAAAAATTAGAATAACTTTTCCGATTGTCTATGGGATTGATCGAAAAAAACTCAGCCCCATCAGATAAATATAAGTGCTACACATGATAATTAGATAACCATACAAATAAAACTATCGAAGTCGACCGAAATCATTTGCAATGGTAATGACTATGAAGTTTTTATTGGAGTTAATTACTGACTGCGCATTTAGCAAGGCATCCAGAACAAAATATTTTTGTAGATTTAAATTCAAATTCCTCAGAGAATATTGGATAACCGCTCGCTTCTAAGTTCTAAGAAATATTAACCGGCTTCGAAATATGGAAGATATTGTTTCACTTGTTTTCAAAAACGCGTTTTCATTCTCGAACTCCCGCCACCTCCACCTCGGGCGATTTTCCTCTTTTCGCTTGCTTGGTTGCGGATTCGGCCTAACATGCACACAAACAATGCAATTGTAAAGAATAAATCCAATAAGAAGACGATGCAAAGTTATTTTTCATAATTCTCCAATTGCTTAATTAGATACATATACTAGTTTCACTACATATTTAATAACGAAAGAGTACATAATACATCGGCTACAGTATGGACTTATATACTAGGATTTGATCTTCAAAAAAAAATATACTAGGATTTGCATCACCAATTACCATAATACCTAGGGCTGTAAATGAGCTAAGCAGCTCGTCGATCAGCTCGTCTGTTTTAGTAAACGAGTTGCGTAGAGCTCGACTCGTTCGACAAAAGCTCAGGTTCGACTCGATCGAGCTTAAGTTTTTGGCTCGTTTAGTAAGCGAGCCAAGCTACAAAATTCAGCTCGGCTCGCATGCAGTCCTACTAATACCTCTGTCTAGGATTTCGATCACCAATTACCGTAATAAATTTGCATCTAAACATGTTTTTTGTTCTTTGAAAATAAAAATTACGAAAACTTGCTTCACAATGTCAACTTTTAGTCTTACCCAAAAACGTAAATTGACAAGCTTTACACTAAGTTAATCATAACTCAATCATCCTTCAAAACGTAAATTGACTAGCTAGGTGGGGGTGGGGGGACCTAACATGGGTACTAGAAACTCATGAAATACTTAAGGCAAATGCTAATGGTTGCCTTAAATGTGGAGCTATCCAACTACTTAAGGCAAATTCTAACTTGCATTAAATGAGTTAAAAAGTTGTTGTATAACCATTGGAATAGTCATATAATTAATTGAGTTATTAAATGTGGAGCTATCCAACTACTTATATACAACGTTATTCTAATAAGTGCAAAGTATGTCCTATTTACCCTCCTAAAATGAACTCTAATTTCAGATGACCATACATATTCAGCTTTTGAATTTTCGATCCAACACTTCAAAGAGTTCATATTAGGAATTTCTTCTATCATTCGAGAATATTATTACCACAATCATTGATTAAGCTTTCGGATTTTTAATAACACAAGTTTTTATATTCACCTTATTTTTATTGTTTTAATCATTTATTCCGGCAAGGAGTTTAAAAGATAAAAATTACGACAAATATAAAAAAAATATAATAAAGATTAAAAAATTGAAATAACTGGTATTTTCATCTTTAGTGTTGTCTCATTTGAAATTTTTTCTACTGTGGTCCATATTTTATATTTTTCTGATTCATCTTGTCGAGACAAATGATTATTAATCTCAAAAATTACAACAAAAAGCGAAACAAACAATGAAACAAAAAATCACAAAAAGTAAATAACAGCGAAAAATACTACTCAAAATTAGGAAGAATCATTTGTCTTTTGAACTGTGATTACTTCTATTTTCCACCATAGTATGATATAAAGCACCACCTATTTTTTTTAAGAACAAATATGAAGAGCATAATATAACTATAAGGGTAATGTTGGACATTGTTAAAACTTTTCCAATGCTGTATTAAATGTCACCAGTTTATTTTGAAACTACCAATCACTAATGAGAAGACAATTAATACGGAGAATATTAAATGTAAACACATAATTTATTGTCGCTAAACTAATTGCCTAAACTTATGCCCCAGGGGCGCTTGTTAGCAGGACCGAATACTTAAAACCTTGTGAACGTGACCGCTATTGCTATTGTTATTATTATATATTAACATTAATATTGGTGATGCAATTGCCAGGCGACAAGTGTAAAGTGTATGCATAATTAATATAGTACTACTTATGAATAAGTGGGTTTTTTTTTTTTTTTAGGAACAGCCCTACGTCCCAGTCACTAAATGCATCCAACTGCACAATCCAAACCTCCAGGAGAGCTAGCTCAGCCACCCCCCACTTACTACAAGGTACTCATCCTATGGGGAATCAAATCCAAAATCTTGAAAAGTACTCTTAAAACCTGGATATCTAGCCGAATCACTGGAGCAATCCCTGAACGTGTGTACTTGTGAATAAATGTTGATCTTTCCTTTTCTACCTCTGTTGTTTTTCAGATTTTCTGGCAGCAGTTCGCCGCGTCACAGCTCCCAACTTAAGGGAAGTACAAGTACGCTATTTTCCATTCTGTCTAACTCCTCTCTCTCTCTCTAGATATATGTATGTTCTCGTATAGATAAGGTCGAACTGTCGAAGACCCCTTTTAAGTCAAAGATTTTGTCTTCCGCAGAGCACATGTTGTGACGAAATAATTGAGAGAGAGAGAGAGAGAGAGAGAGAGAGAGGTTGTCCAAAAAGGTCTCTCGATCAGATATTTCTTCCGTTTTGCAGTATTTTGGTTGGTTAAAATAGCGGAGACGTGATCATAGGTATTTCAAATTCGCAGCTGATCCCCTAAACGTTCAATTATCCATAGGATTCTATTGCCCCATCAAAACACGAGCAAAATGAAATCTCTCTCACAGGGCACGTGGTCCTCAATACTATATACTAGGCCAAGCGGGTTCGTTTCCTACACTATTTTCGCTGTATTTCTGCGTTATTTTACACATCTTTAATTTTCTAGCACTTTTTCCGTTTAAATCGTCAAATGCCAGAGCTGAAAGACTGGCCGTGGCGCATGGAAAGCTAGACGTGTAGAGCTAGCTTGTCGTGAATGTTCAAGGCCAACTAAAGGAGGTCAAATCTTCGGTACCATAAAAAGTGTATGCACCTCTGTCCCGTGCAATTTCAGCCGCACAAATGCACGATTACACAATAGTCTCTTCTCGGAAAGAGTCTTTTGTGCACTCTTGCGGCTGACACTGCACGGAAATAGAGATACAAATACTTCGGGGTACAAGTGACATGATGAGGTGGAACTAAAGTATCAGGTCATAAATAGTTCATTAATTTTCTCTGTTATTTTTATGGCAATTAGACAAACTACAAATGGGAAGTTATGATATCATCCCTCTGTTTATTGGGGATGGAGGGACCGTGCTACGCAGCGTGCTGTGCGGGGCGATTTGCCGCCGCTCCGGTCTCGGTTTGATGATCGGAAACGTTCATTTCGTAGAGCTCGCTGAGTAGAATAAGTGTAACAAAAATCAGCTTGATCGGACTTCATTAAGTGCCTCATCCGAACATTATTATCTTGAAACGAATGGATCTGAAACACTAGATTAAAATCCACAGTTTTTTGGTACACTTAATAATTTCAAGATAATAATGTTCGGATGAGGCACTAAATGATAACCGAATGAGCTGATTTTTGATATACTTATTCTACTCGACGAGCTCTACGAAATGAACATTTCCGATTATCAAACCAAGACCGGAGCATCTGCAATTTGCCCCGCACAGCACGCTACGCAGCACGGTCCCTCAGTCCGTTTATTGGTGCGAGTTTGGTGGTTGTATTCAGATTCAGTCACCACCAAAATTTTGCGTAGTCAACCATTTTCAAAACATGTTTTTCTAGGAGTTTCTATTTAAAGAAACCCATTTTGGTAAAGCAATAGCAAAATATATTTAGGGGTTTATTTTCAAGATCAGTCTTTTAATACACTTCTCTTTAATACAAGTATTTGGTAAAAGTATTTTTGAAAGAGAACAACCTATTTCACATCACGAGGCATCAAATTCTAGCATTGGCTAATACTGAATGCAATAAATATTAGTAACAATTTGCGCTCGTATATCAAGAAAGTACATAACAAGCCTCATCAACACTCAACAGGAGGAGAATTACAAAAAAGGCTACTGATTTACTAACTAGCAGCGCATCGAACAAAACTGGCTAATAATATGGATGCTCCGACGAAATGAGGTCAAGGTCCTCGTGCCTGGCCCTCATTTATCATGAAAACGAATAGCGGAAACATGATCCGACCAATATCAACCGTCTTCAGAAAAAGTTAATTCCGTCTTACATTTTGGTGATCAATTGTGGCGCGCACTTCATTACTTCAGCTGGAAGAATGAAAAGTTCGAAGGTTAGTCAAGTGACGAATAAAAACGAAGATAGGAAATGCATTCATGAAGGATTCTTTCGTAAATATTTAGACTTTCCAAATTGCATTTTGTGTTGAGGAAAGTATACCAGCATAGAAGCGAGGAAAAAAGGGTTACCATTTCTTACATTATATCTCCACATCATTGCACAGAAATATCAGACGAAATGAGGAGCTTCGAGTCGGCCCCGCCACTGACCACACTGTCACCTCTCCACCAGTCGGCACATAACACCTGGATTTTGAAAGGACAACCATGTTTCATCAATTCAGAGTTTTTTCATTAATTAAGAGTTTGATTGCTAGAAATTTGTGTAGCAAGCCGGGGAAAGCAAATTGGAGACTTGGAGTACCTTGTCCTTGTGTGATTCAATGACCGCCAGAGGCCACTGAAAACAAGAAAACATATCATCCAGAGATCAGTTTTTCTTTTTCCTTCAATTTAGTTAATCTAAGGTTTGATGAAACCATCTGAATCATAATAAGAATAATTTGTAGAGAATCCTATACCGCAGTCCTTAGATCCCACAACATAACTTTTCCGTCATAGGAAGCAGAAACCAAATGAAACCACGACTTATCGTGCCACTTGCAAGCTGATATCCAGGAAGTGTGAGATGAAAACTGAAAGATAGGAGCCAAAGATCCTGCCAAAACAACACTAGTCCATGTGAGGTGTGCATGTGAGAGAGAGAGAGAGAGAGAGAGAGAGAGAGAGAGAGGAAATATGGCTGTTGCTAGTTTAATCCACCTGGTTTGCGAGGATCCCATATCCTTAAGATAGGATCAGAGCCGCCAGCAGCAATGAGGGAAGAACTTTCACCTCCGACATCAAGGCAGTTGACGACTTTCCCGCAAAACTGCAATAAGGTGGAGCGTCATTGCCTCTTTTCCAACAGAAAGCATAACTATGAAAACTGTTATAAAAATAATGAGACACGCATCTCTCTGTGCTAGCAAAATTCAGGAAAATAACTTCATAAAGGGCATTTTGGGATTTCTCAAATGCAGAAAAGATAACATCCAGTTATTCTTACACACCATGTTCAGCGAATCTTTGCCCATCTCAACATCCCATCTTCTAATAGAGTGATCCCATGATGCAGAATAAATTGTGTCATTATGCGGCCAAACCACGGAAGATACACATTGTGTGTGACCCACAAGTGTAGACACAGACTCTCCCTGCATAAGACAAGAAATTATGGTCATGATGTAAATAGCATGTCTAGGAACAAACAGCATGAACCCATAGTTCTCTTTACACATTTACAAGAAATATACAGTGTGAAAAGGAAAAAGAAACTGAAAGGCATTTAGGTTGTCTGGCAATGTTTTGAGATTTCTGAATGTGATTTTTTGTTCTCTTCCAGGCTACGGAGAAGGTTTTGAGATTTCTGAATGTGATTTTTTGTTCTCTCCCAGGCTACAGAGAAGGGAATTTTTAAGAACCAAAAACAACTTTGGTCCACACATTTTCAAAATCTTGTTTTGGACACAAACAAGAGGTTGGCTTAAAAATTCCTTCTCTTTGTTATATTTTTTTCCTCAAGATTCGACATTCGGAGAAGACATGGTACCTGCAATTGAGTTTCCTCATCTCCATTACCCTTTTTTCTCTTCTTAATTGACACCAGATCACCTCCTTTGTCAAGTTCATTTGTCTGCCATAAATTGATTTGACAGTCCCAAGAACCTGAACACACCTGAGCGAAATGTAACAAAAAAGAAAAATGAATAAGCACAACTTCCAAATTCAACTCTATGTACAATGCAATGATGAGTTGGTCGAAGGAGACAATAGACCATACCATATCTCCCGAAGGCTGCGCTGCAACACTCTGTACAGATGCACTATGGCCAGGCAGAATTTTATAAGCTCTAACCTTTGTAGAATGATCTGAGGACCCCTCTACATCTACCTTTTAATAGAAAGAAGCATTTATTAGCAATCAAGTTTTTTAACCAGCCAGTAGGAAGATTTATTTTACAAGTGGCAGCATTTTCAAATACCTTCCACAGTCTTACTGTCTTATCTTTAGAAGCAGTGGCTACGCGTATATCTGTACTACCTTCCAGGCCTGTAAAGCAACAGAGGTAGACCAACACCCAAATTGAGATGACGATTGCGTGTGCCACATAAACCCAATATCTAGTGTAAGGAATCTCTAATGAATGAGACATGAAAAAAAACCTAAATAACTTAAAGAGAGCATAACACAGGGTAGATGACAATTACAATGGGATCCCTAAGCACTGGGGTCTTCAGGTTTGCTTTTAGAGTATTAGTAGCAGTTGATTCAGTGGAACAAAGTTGGCTTTGAAGCAAATTAGAAGATAGGAAGTTAACAAATTGTTTATGCACAATTTATACGAGAACTTTATTTATATCCATTGGGCATGGAAATATTCTCTATTTGGGGATTCAGACGACCTTTCTTCTTCCGATAAATGAAATCAAACACTAAGTTAGAAGACAGCTAAATGTACCTAGCCTTTACTATAATATACATGGTAACTTGTAATCAACACCAGCAATTTAGAAGATAATATCCTATATTTGTACCTTTTGGCTTGATGATACTAACAGAAGTAACCGCCGCACCATGTCCCTCCAATACATGTGAACACAATCCGGCAGATTTCCATATCCTATTGAGTTGACATAGTTTAAAGCACGAACATATTTTATCAAGCTTTCTAGTTATCAATAAGAAAACCAAAACAGAAACAAACTCTATATCACAAAACCCAGTGCAAGCTCCAAGAGACAAGTATAATAAATCAGATTTCCGAGAATTTTACCTTCCTAGACCATCATAACACCCAGTCAGAATGAACCTGCAACATGGAAACAAATAAAGGTAGTTTTGAGAAATTAATTGATTTCATACTGGTAGTTAAAGAACTTGAAGTAATGCCACAACATGCTACACTTTGTATATTAGCACTCCTGAAAATAAAACCATCTTCAAATCTAAAATTTACGAGATATGTAGAGCAGTGTTTGACCCTATTCACTTTGCAATGAAAGGCAGCACATGCCATGCATGCCCATTGCATGGCAATGTTTGACCCTCTTCTGCTATGGTCTTGGTTGGTTTAATAGTCGATGTGAAGAAACAAGAAAATGGATCATTCCATTTATCACATTCAGAACATCAAACATTAGAATCCAGAAGTAAAGACAGGTTCCCATGTTCGAAATAGATAAGAGAGGACAACTCCCTTCTCACAACTGTAGCACACAAGAGTCCAGTATTCACAAAATGGAACAAATAAAATGGGGAAGTACTAAAGCACAAAGTATACAAGCTCACCCAGGATTTGAGCCATCGACAGCACTGACCCAGTCATCATGTAACGATGGGTCTTCTTCTCTCCGTGGGGCCACAGCTTTTACATATTCAATTTCTAAAATTTTCTCCTGTAATTTTGAAGCAAATTAATTTCCTTCTCATTCTAGTAAAGGAAAAGCAGTAACAAAAGCATAGATTTTACGGAACAGAAGACATTCCACACAAAATTGCGAAACGACGACTTTAGGAAACAAAAGTACCGCCGAAATGCCCTTGGCAAGTAGAAATTCTTCTAGGGACATCCGAACTAGCTCTCCATTGATCAGAAAATCAAATGGTTCAGCTTTCCAATCAGCATTTCCTGGTCAAGAGCAGTTCATGAGGAGTATGACGTTAACAAAAAATGTTTATGATAATATAGGAAACAAACATTTGCATGTCCCCACAGTCATGTATATATCCACACTCTTAATTATTCACATACACATATTCAAGCGAAAAAATAAAGGCCCCACAAGAGTAGTTTAAGGTAGTGCAAGTTACCTAAACCTAATAAGAGGTCAAAACCAAACAAAACCAAGCCTTGTTCCCCATTCAATTGGCGTTGGCTACACGGTTCGTTTTCTCTCCATGCCAAGGTTACATATTCAATGAAGTTCAATAGATTACTATTCCTCTTTACCACAGCATCCCATATTAGTTCATATCCCATTAGCATTTCACTAATCACTTTTCTTTGCTGCTCAAATCAACTGCCAGCTCAGCCTTAGTCTACCTCTGCCAGTGCACGAACATTTCATGTGTAATTCTAAACCCGGTACAATGTCGGCCTATCGATTTAGAAACCAAAGAACATACCACACTGATTCGTCAAAACAAACCTTCAGTTTTTGAGTTTTCAACTGAATCAAGAGTGATAACCGATGGATTTGGCGTGTGGCGAAGGCCTGAGACATAAGGGTTTGCTCCCCCTAAGGTCGGATGAACCCAGGTGTTATCAACTCCTTTGGGCCTGTCCATACAGGATTCTGCCCTGTCTTTCATTCGGCCCCCGCTATTGGGCCATAGGTTTCGTCTCCAAGGGAAAATTATTCAATTCCCCCGGGGCACGCCACGTGGTGCCCCAAACTCTTTCTCCACCACACATTTGTGCGGTCCCCAGCACAGTGTTTGGAGCCCACATTAAGGTGCGCGTAAACTAGTGAGACACCGGAATTATAAAATAAAAAAATAAAAAAACTGAAGCAAGAGGGATAATGGAACAACCATTTAATTTCGTCAACTAGAATTAAAAAGTAAAAAATCCAAACTTTACTCACGTAATCAAAGAAAAACCATGTAGGAAAAAAAAACAAAAAAAACACCCACCCTAAACTAATCCCAGCGCAATATAGAAACACATTAACTCATAAAGGGCGTGTTTATGTTCATGCGTATGGAGCACGAGACAAAGGGTGTGTTATTTACCAGCTAGAAGAAGGTTGTTGACTATGGCGGAGAGGCCCATGCGAGTGAGATTAGACGGGATAGCAATGGAAGTGCTGGGAACCTTGAACGGAGGCTGTAGCTTCGTGATGAAGCGAACTTGGACCCGCCTCGAGAACTCTTCTCCATCTCCGTCAAAATCCATCGAGAGCGAGAGAGAGAGAGAGAGAGAGAGAGAGAGAGATTTTAGTTGCTTTGTCAAGGCAAGGAGCAGAAGAGGAAGAAAACGACCAACGTCTGAGAGAGAGAAAGAGGAGGGAAGCTAGGGCTAACTGCAAGTGAGAGAAAGGTTGGGCTTTGGGGATGTTGTGTCATATGTGGGTCAGTTTTTTACCGGATTGTGAATTGGTAAAGGTTATCCCAGCCCACAAAGCTGATTATTGGGTTTGGTGGGCTATTTGGCCCAATTTTTCTACCACCAGTGGTTGTTGGAGTCATGAGCTACGTGTGCGTGTAGATGAGTGAGCACAAGCGAGAAACCGTCTTTTTGAAAACACGTTTTTCTTCCGAAAACATCTCAAATCCCTAAAACTTTTAAAAGCAATAATTGAAATTGAAACGCTTTTGAAAGCAAAGCGTTGATCGAAGATTGAGAACGAAGGATCTTATTAAAGAAAATTACGTGAGCTAGGAATTGTGGGGTTCACTATTTTGAGAGAGAGAGAGAGAGAGAGAGAGAGAGAGAGAGAGCTCTGAAATCAAGTTTGAATATGCGTTACCTAAATGAGTTTTTTTTTGACAACAATGGCAAGTTGATATGCATGAGCCGAATGAGTGAGCAACTGATTTGTTCAAGCTTGGTTTAAAAATACTAACGACATTTAATATGTGTTCAAACTTAGCTTGTTTACGTGGCGAGCAGATCTGAAATGAATTTTAATCAAGCTGATCTTAAGTAGTTTGAATTTTTTATACGTCATAAGCAGAAAAAACAATGTAGGAGTAGCTTGTTTAAGCTTAGTTTGAAAGCTTTAAAAAAAAAACATTCAAGCTTAGTTTGTTTCCGTAACAACACGATCTTCAACATCTTTTAACGAGCAAACAAGAGCTCTAACTCGAACATTTTGGTTCGTTTATTTGCTCCTTATCTATAGTTGACGACCATCACCAAAAAATCTGCCTTCAATTACTCCCAATTGTGTTGATTTTTGGACCAAAGGCCAGTTAAAGCCCATCCCATAAGCGCATAACAACCTTGATATCCTTTAGCCGGAAAAGTCTACAATACATCTCCTTTAAAAGGGTGTATCATATGCACATATTTTATGGTTCATTTGTAACATTTTAGCATATTTCGAAACTTTTGTTCTAGAATTCATAACTTTTCAGCAGTACGATTCGTAACATTTTCATTACGATTCATTACATTTTTGTATATATTGTAACCTTTATACGATTCTTAACTTTTTTTAGCAATACAATTTGTAATATTTTTTTTATAATTCATAACATTTTGAGAATGCATATGATACACATTCAAATAATGAGTGTAATCTAGTCTTTCCCCCTTTAGCCCAAGTAGTCTTCAACAAGGCGTAGACCATGTGCTCTGTCCATTTGCCCTCTCCAATAAACAAATGTAAGGGTTTACTACAGACAGCAATGACATGCTGTATACAGATGAACCTGGTACTGTATAAAGCTGAATGCCGGATAACATGTGATGTTCGCGAATGTCTTGGTTTTCTCACCTTTTCGATTGTCATACAAAAAATTTTGTTATTTCGATTGTCTAGGCTAACCCACAGAAGGGAAAATTGCAATACACATTTTTTATTTAAGTGTATATCATATACATCCCGAAAATATTATGAATTGTAGAGAAATGTTATGAATCGCGCATATTGCTAAAAAATTGCGAATCGTATAAAGGTTACGAGATACATCAAAATGTTATGAATTATAATGAAAATGTTACGAATCGTACTGCTGAAAGATTATGAATTTTAGAACAAAAGTTACGGAACACACTAAAATACTATAAATGAACCATAAAATAGGTGCATATAGTACACCATTTTTAAAGAATGTGTATTGTAGACTTTCCCAACCCACAAACAAAAAATTTTGTTACCTTTTTGATGGAGAACCAACCGAATGGACAAATAATCTGTATATTATAGAAATGTGTGTGAGCAAGTATAGACGTTAGTGTCCTTATATAGAGATCTGTGCGGATGGTTTTGTTCCTCTTTTCGCAACCCCACCCCCCCCCCCCCCCCCCGGGGCCCTACCACCTTTCCCCCCTTGCCTCTCTTTTTTCTATCTATCATGTGCTCTCATGTAGATCAATTCATCCCACGACGTAATTTGTCCATAACTTCATATGTTCTGTCCGGTCGTTCTCCCTCGTCATTCACAATGGGTGCGCGCATGGACAACCTAGTCCAATGATCGTGGATACTCAAAATCGAAATTGGCATGGAGTACCAACGGTAATATGCAAGATCATGTCTGCATAGCAATCCGTGTGTAATTTTTATTGTACAGTCGCACAACCCGAACTGGAGGTAGGATGCATCTTCAGCGCATTGTATCTAAACATTGATGAGCTCCATTGCCTCTAATGAAATGCGAGTTCTTACTTGTTAAAAAAATTCGTCATGTATTTGCCAATGCGCGGGAGATGTTGATAGATCTCTAAAATGACCTCCGAATCTCCCCGATCTGATTTTCCAACATCTTGTCTATTGTCCCAAAAAGTTTTTTGTAAGGATGACATGGTACCCCCCAAATATAGATTCAGCCTCGCATGTGCGGACTATGCCCTATAATATAACAATGAACTGTATTTAAATACGAAAGTTACAGAAATATTCTTTAGTGTAGTAGAATAATATACGTAATTGAAATAGTAAAGGTAACAATGCATAAAGTGACTATACGTATTTGTCCATGCTGCCACAAACCTATCTCTGTACAGCCTTAACCATGTATTTGAAAATGTATTGTAAAAGCTGCGGGTGTTGTTTATAGTCATCGCACATGGCATTCCACTTCTGATTGAAAGACGCTTCGGTCGTTGAATTAATAAGCAGGTGCCATGACATGTTAAAGTCATTAAACGACGGGCTAAGGACCCCTCTGCAGTGCTTTATTATGCACTGGTTGATGTGCCAAATGCAAAGGATATGACGTGCCGAGGGGAAACATGCTTTAATGGCGTTAAGAAACGCCAAATCCCAATCTGTAACAAACACCGATGGCAATAATGCCCCCCTTCCAGGGATTCATTTCTTTAAGGTACTCAAGGCTCATGTCAGGTTGTCTACCCTCTCATTTGTAAGATGTGCAAACATGAGAGAGTAAGCGCACATTGTAGATGTGATACCCACAACCTCCAATAGTGGTAACTGGTACTTCTTGGTTTTGTATGTTGCATCAATGACTAATACGGACGAAAAGTTCACAGATAAGTCTAGGCTTTGATGATGAACCCAAACAATATTTGTGATTTCGTTGGTGTATGGATTTATACGATATTCATGGAGGTATCTTTTCTCTATCTGTGATTCCGTGCAGATCTATACTTTCCATTTCTTTCATAACTAAGAATGCACTTTGGCAGCTTTCCACCAATTAAACTAGCAGATTTCTTAATGACAACAACAATACCATTTTCCCTACTGACTCTCCGCATCCAATCTACCATGTCGTCTCTATTTTGAAAAATCTATAAACAAGAAAAAAGAATATGTACTTATAAGTGCAACATGATCGAGTCTAATATGCATAATTTATGTACTTTTAAAATAAATATCTAATATGCATAAGAACAACGGTAATAACTAACCTCGTCAGTTATGAATTTGAGTATATAATCATGAAAATTGTGGGAGATGTCCTCCCCACTATGAATATCATTCTCAATAGACCAACTATCTGAAAATGACAAGTTGTAGTTATTCATAATGTTTTTCTACGTTTTACGAAACTGGTGTGAAAAAGAAGGGAGAAACCGTGACAGAGGAAGGGAGAGAAAGAGATAGATGATGGAAAGATGGTGATGTTGGAGGGATAAGTAGGGAGGGGGAGGTGATGGAAAGAAAATGGTGATTTTGAAAAGATAATGCTGGATATATAAGGATGAGGGGTGATGGATGAATGGTTATAGTTAAAGATAAAAAGATAGCAAAAAAATATAAATGTGTGGTTGTAATTGAAGAAAAAAAGAAATCTAAATGAGGGGTTATAGTTGAAGATAAGAAGATAAAAGGAAATTTGAATAAGTGGTTAGGAATAAAATCGATAAAAGATATAAATAAATACAAAATTAATAAATTCAATAACATAAAAGAATTATAAAATTTTAAAAAGAGTAAAAAATAAAGAGTAAAATTTCAATAACATAAAGAAATTTACTCACGTATATAATATTAAATAATTTAAAAATACATATAAAGAATAAAAAAATAAGTGTTCCGATTTTTAATTCGTTTGAACCAGTGCTAAAATCTTATTTTTCTTATCATTTCATCCTAAATGATCGTAATAAAATTTTGGCTATAAGACCTTTCAATGAGCACCCTAAAAGATACCTGAAACTAAATAGGGAGTCTTAGGGTATTTGTTGAAAGACCCTTGAGCCAAAAATTCATTATGACAATTGAAGATAAAATGATAAAAAAAAAGATCTTTGCACCGATCTAACCAGATTAAAAATTGGATCACTTAAATAAATAAAAGTGAAAAAAAACTATAAAAGTTATTAAATAAATAAATGAGAAATAATAAAATGGGTTGAATTATTACCGTGGGTTGAATTATTGCCGGGGATATTTTAGTGGGGGGCGTGTGTCAGGAGTGGCGTGCAAAAGAGATTTTTTTTTTTTTTTTTTTTTGTCAAGCGGAAAATTACGTGCAAAGAGATTTGCTTATGTTGTTTGATGGGTGAAAAAATTTCACTGATCCCAAGTTTTCTTTTCCTTTTATGTGCGGTCGTATTCGACGGCCATAACGAATAAGAGTACCATCAGTACGGTCACTTCTCAATAATCTGGGAGTTTTTTTTTTTTTTTTTACAATAATTCTAGTGTCGCACCCATTTTCACATCCAAATACACACTCACATGAGTGGCGGGCTCTATACACACACTAAAGTGTGTAGTGTGTGAATGGTGGGTGTGTGTTTAGGTGTGAAAATGGGTGTGGTACTAGCACTATTGTTTTTTTATCCCTAAATTATGCACATTTTTTCTACTTAATTCATAAACTATCAATTTAATGATGTCATCCCCTCAACTATTATACTGTTACCTATTTAGTTCACAGATAACAAAAATTAGAAATTTGGACGAAAATTTTTATGTAAAGCCCTATTTGAAACCCTGTAAAATAGATATTTGATTATGAAAGCCTTAGACATAAAAGTTACTGCCTCTGTCCCGTAATGGATGTCATTTATGACACTTTTTATTGTCTCAAAATAGATGTCCCTTATACTTGATCTTTCCATTTTGCCCGCCAGATTTGCTGCAAACCAACTCGGCGGCCAAGATTCTTCCTCCAGGATTTACTCCTTGGGTTCCGTGTTGAGTTTGTATACTCGGTCAAGTTGTTTTCAAACTGTTTTTGGAAAGTTTTATTAGAAATGGTGTAATGATTATGTCTACATAAATTTTGAGTTCTATTAGAAATGGTGCGAACGTCTTATTTTTCTAATCATTTTATTTCAAAGGGTTATAATTAATTTTTATTTCTAAGGCTCTCATAATCAAGTATCTGCTCTACAAGATCCAAACAGGCCTTACATGGCATTTTCCGTCCAAATTCTTAACTTCCGTTATTTATTGGACTAAGTAAATAACAGTATGATAGTTGAGGAGATGAAATCGTCAAATTAATAATTTAGGAACTAAATAGAGAAAATGTGCATAGTTTAAGAGATAAAATGAAAAAAAAACCCTCTAACCTGGGCAACTTATATAAGTTTCATTCGGAAAATTCAAAAACCTTCTTGCACTAATCAACCACATAATATGACCCTCAAATTTTTGTAGAGAAAATCAACGTATTTTTTTTTTATTTATCCTTAATCAACGTATTTATACACTTGATCTTCCACACACCCCGGCCATGTTGCATAGTCTTGATATCGTATTATAGACATGACAGAGGCTTTCTTTTGTAAGAAATGAACACTAGGCATCTACTACACAAACACCATCTACTCCACAAGCAAGAGGGTTCGGTTCCGTCTCGCAGATATCACCTCGAGCAAATTCCGCGATCAACTTTGCAACGGCTTCGGGCTTCTCAACGTGTGGCAGATGACCACAATCCGGTATTTGTCGCATTCTTGAGTTTGGCCCCAGTTCGCAGAACAGCTTCTGCAAACATGTTCGATGAAAGACGTTACGAAAGTAGTTATAAGAAAGGCAAAACTCTAGTTTTTGTTTGCCTTCTTAGCTTGTGTTATGGTTAAGTAACTTGAAACCATCTTAAGCAATCATTTTCTCGGCAAGTTGTCGTTGATTTTGCTTATATAAGAAAGACAAAATCAAAAGCAGTTCTTCATGCTTGGGGCATCCCTATACAGTTAGCTCGTAGCTAGGTGTTGTGGTTTGTGATTTGGCTGTATTGTTTTTTATTCTTTGTTGATTTTGTTTGGCCTTTGATCTGGTCTGCTGTGACCTCTTGTGCCCTGTGTAGTTAGGTTTGTACTTGGCTCCTCTTCGAGCTGTGTTTCCCATTGTAACCTTGAGGGTTTGTTTAAAATTAATCATTCACCAAAACAATAAAAATAAATCAGAAGCAATTGGCTGTTGTATTCAAGTCTTGTATCCACCTTAATATCCTCATACTTAAATGACAATGTTTGAAAACTAACCATGGCAAGCTTATTGCTGACTATATTATCGTTCTCGCCCCAGACGACAAGAGCTGTCTGCTTTACCTGTCAGGGGTAAACAATCTCAATTGTTTCAACATGGACTATTGAACACAACAAATTCACAGAAAATTCAAAAAAAGTATGGGATCTTTGCAGGTACCACAATCAGAAATCATGAATCAAGACATTCGTAGGCATCATCTGCATGGTGTGTATAAGGAAACATGCGCACCCATATGATGGAGGTATGCTTTTACCAATGGGATTTCGGAAATGTTATCGAAAGAAGAAAAAAAAAAGTCCAACTGTACGAAAATGTATCTGAAAAGAACATAAAACTGTCAAATACCTGTTTTATTTGTGCAACGACGTTATAGCCCCCACTAAGTATGTAGTCAACAGTAGCATCCTCCCACCAAGGTAATAGACAGTGTAAGCGGCCCACCTGATTAGGCAGATAAAGCAATTCCATTGATTCTACAGCATAACTTTTGGCAATACTACCATGTAAGATTCAACTACAGGATAAGGCCAAGTACCAAAAATTTCTTACATTGGTCCAATCCAAGCACAGAGTAAATGGGATACCACCAAACATCAAAAACTTTGCATACAGACGTAGTGGCATGCTCTTCAACAGCAAGACCTGCTTCAAGATAAAGATTAGGAGGTTTGGTCATGAGAAGCCCCCAAAGGAGGATTTCTGATTCATATCAAACTTTTAAGAGTTTGCATCAAAGAATTGGCTGACATCCTGATCATTTTCTGTAAGAGTATCTTCTATGGTAAACTAACTGACACCCCATGAGTGAATGGAATGTCTGACCATAAACATCTCAAAAATCTAAATCTGGAGCAAAAGATCACTGACATAATTCTGGTACTTTATTCTGTTTTCTACCTCTAACACCAAATAGCGATTAATCCTCTGCACTGACATGAAACTCTCAAGATCAGCCACAATACATTATTAGTTATCCGTCATAATGCGAAAACATTTCCAGCTGCAATTTGTGAGTTATCCTCTTTTATAGATATAGAATAACAATAAGCAAGTTTTTACAAAACTTAATGCAGAAAGAAAAGGTGAAAAAGTACTCCTAACAATCAAACAATACAGTAAACATCGTATCCTCATTCTTTAACCAATCTATTCTTTTATTGTTTATATTTGGTATATTTACAGCAGGACAACTGGTGACCGTAGAACCTTTTGATTTTAAAGTAGTGCGACTAGTGCCTGTTCAGATAGATATGTCCTACATTGGAGTCCTTCGTTATTCCGACTTTTGTCAACTAGAGCTAGTTACAATGCATGCATACAAGTAAAGCCCACATGCCAAGTCACAAGCAAACAAATATTTGCGGCCAATCCATAAACACTGCAGTCTACAATATACACAACCAAAACCATCAGGACGAGACTCTAAATTAAGTATCAATTTAATAACAGACCCACCATTGCATAGGCCATCTTTCTAGGTAACTTTGCTATGAGCCCTGTGCCTTCTGCATAGACACTTGGGTTAATCAAAACCAGCTTTTTGACCTGTGAATTTGAGAAAACGTATCAGTAAAAATGATCAGATCTTAGCGTCAAAGCGTAAGCAAGAGCACTAAAGCAGTTATTATTAGATCATTAAGAGATGTCGTCTATACTTGTACATAAGCAAATGCTAATATATCATTCATATAAGAAATTTACATAAGCACATTATGGCCATGTAAACTTCAAGTTTATCTAATTCAAAGTTCAAGATTTCAACAAGTGCATATCCACCCATGGATAGGAGGCAGTATGCTAAGCTGTCATCTAACATGCAATTATTGGAGATAAACATGCTCTCCCTCTCTGATCAGCCAATCCCTCCTAAATCTGAAAAAAAATAACCATAAAAAATGATATCATTTAAGCTCTGCAGTGATAACTTTGTATCAGTATACCAAAAGAAAGTTTTCCATCCAAACCAAAAAAGGCAAAACATGAATGTTTTTATGAAGACTTATCAAGATCCATTCAACTGGAAAAGTGGCACCAATATTTGTACACTGAACATAGCCTGGAATTTGTTGATCCTGAAGGCTTCGTGTTTTACAGTGTATAGATCCTGAAGTCTCTTGGCGGTTGGCAGAGCCAAAAGAGCTCGACAGCGCAATATGTCATGCTTGTAGGGACATAACTTCTGTACTAGAAAATGCTTACCATGTGTGTTCAATAAATGCTTGATTGAACATGCATGGACGGCAATTGTAGTTCTACCGAATAGAAATACTCACAGCCTCTGGATAATTGACTGCAAAATCAATTGCAACAGCACCACCAAGACTTGGTCCAACCAATATCATTGGCCGTTTAATGTGGGACTTCCAGAGCTATAATGTTAATGATAGGAAAGCGAATTAAATTACTTGACCAAGGAGAGAAAATAATATATCGTCACAGTGATAAGTTCTCAATATCCATTAATCTAATAATAGAGATATACTATGTCTAAACTCGATAATAAAGCCTTGCCATGTGCGGCAACATGAAGTGATAATAATCATGTTTCCAACAAAAGAAGGAAAAGAAAACCTCACAAATTACCTGATAGAGATGATACCGTTTTGTCGCAGGATCACATGGTGGAAGTACCTCTAGTCCAGCCAGAATAGGAAAAAGTATTACGACAGCTAATCAATGATAGAAAGATAGAACATGATCGAATGAGTCTAGTGCATCTAAAATGGAGAATTAAGATCAGGGGATGAACCTAAATCAGAGAAACCCCAACCAAGAACATCAACAGCCCAAACTTCCAAACCAGCATCTTCAAGCAGGGGATACGTGCGTCTCCATTCTAAACAAGAACTAAAGATTCAACCGAATGGGAAAAGGCTCAGAGGGGATTAATATAGTTTAATTTACATTATAACTTGCATGCTAAAACCTGTCAAAACAGTGGAGAAGAACCACGGGATTGGTCTCCTGTTGTCTTATTGGCTTCACACAACTACTCATAATACAACTCCCAGAAAATCCAATCTGCAAAAGCAAAAGTAGTGAAGTACAGATCAGTTGCACTTGAAGAATAAAGCATATATACCCACAACTTTCGAGTTCGTTAGCATATGCAGACATATACATACATACATACATACATACACGCGCGTGCACACGCCCACAGATTTATATATAGAACGCGCGTGCGCGCGCACACATATTTATATATAGATAGATACACAAACATATCAAAAGTCAAAAGCTCAACACTTAGAAGCTAAATCCCCAACTATTTGCAGTTCTTGTTGATCATGAGCTATGCATTATACAATAACACTTTCAGCTTCAACGTTTAAGCCTCTCACAACAAAATTAATAAAGTACAATTAAGAATACGAAAACAGCGGTGAATCAGGAGAGCTGAAAAGCTTAATGAGCTTATTTTCATACTTAGATCTCATGTAAATAAGTGAAAAGGTCAGGTCAGCCTCATATTTGGAATTTTCAGGATTTAGTCATTCTCAAACACAGCCAGGGCCGGCCCTGGGCTAAAGCCCGAGGTGCCGGCGCTTTAGGACTACAAAATTTCAGAAAAACGGAGGCCTCATTTTTTCAAAAAAAAAATTAAATATATATATATATATATATATATATATATATAAATGTTCCGTGTTGCAACATAATGTCAATTCTAGCACAAGTGGTCGATGTGAGGTACGTGAAATTGGGATGGGAGATCACTAGTTCAACTCCTAGGGAGGTTTTCTTTTGACAAAGGTTTTTTTCCCCATTTTTTTTCTTTCGAATCTAGGGATAAATAATATACAGCTCTTATACCTTTTTCATTCTTATGGCTAAAGTTAATAACATGATTAGTTAAAAAAATGTAGTGTATGAGTGGTATTTCGTTATGTTTGATTTTTTTTTTCTAATGGTATACAATATTTTAAAATTTTATTTTAGTTAAATTACGAAACTAAAATACCATGTTCAATATTTTTACCTTATATTAATCACCTATATTGAATTTTTTTTTTATAGAAAACTAAAGCCTCAATTTTAAAAGTTGCTTTAAGCCTCCAAATTCTCATGGCCGGCCCTGATTACGTAGCCATTTGGGTTGTGGGAAAGAGTGAGAAAAGAAAAAATAGGAGAATCTTATAACTCATTTGCATCAATAGGAGAGTTGAGAAATCAAGAAAAATAAAGGAAAAGATGAATTTTAGTTGTTCGTTTGTGTTTCTGAGTTTCTCACAAAATCTCACCAATCCTTTCTTTTTCTTCTTTTCTGACATCATCTTATCACTTGTTCGCATCAATAGAAGAGTTGAGTCTTTGAGAAATGATGAAATAAAGGAAAACATGAATTTTCCTCGTTCATTTTTGTGTCTGAGTTTCTCACCACTCTCCAATCCTTTAGTTTTTCTCCTTTACTGACAATCCAAAGGCCTGTTAAAATCCTGCAGGCCCTTTTCTAAGGGAGATATATAATTTACAGTATTGGTCACTTTCCCCAAGTTCCTAATAGCTTGGATATCGATGAGAAAATTAGTGCAAAGCAAAAATCTTTGTGTAGCCTTGTCAATATAATAAAGAAAGGGGAATAATGAAGAAAGTAGGCTTTCTCCATTTTCCTTTGTTTGTTTTATAAGGAAAACGGAAGAAAAATGTGAAGAAATCAACTTCTCTTGTTTGGATTTAGAGAGAAAAAGGAAGAAAATAATAGGTAATGAAAGTTAAAAAAGAAAAAAAGAAAAAAAAAGGGGGGGAACGATAGAAGAAAGTGAGGAAAGAAAAGAGATGAAAACCAACTTTCTCTCACTTTTCCTCAGATATTCTTCCATTTCCCTTTCTTACCAAGAACCAGAGGAGGGGGGAAATAATAATTCCCCCTTCTTTTCCCCCTCTTCCCTCAAGTTCCAAACATATTCATAAGAAAACAAAAGGTCCTTGATCCTCAAGACCCACCAGAATTTATTTATTTTTGGGTTCGAGTCGTTCGACGGTCAGGTGTCCGAGCCAGCCAGCCAGCTTATGTGCACCTTAACTCCTCCCCTCAGCTTATGTGCACCTCAATTACTCCCTTCTCCGGTCCGGTCAAAGGCAGATCATTCAAGCCGAGACCAGAAAATTCGCCAAAAATTACTTTCTTGGAACCGGAAACCCACCAACCAACTGGACTAATCCTTGGAGCTACTAGAAATTAACTTATAAACAAGGAAATAAACCCCAATACTAATTCTAAAACCCCACATTGGATAATAACCCCACACACACACGCACACACACACACAGAGTACCTGAACGGGAAGCCTTTGGATCCTCTGAGCCAAGGTTCGAGCAAATGGGTCTTTGATTTGGTGAACTTCTTTGGGCAGAAACGATGGAAATCCAGAAGAAGCCCTCACATGCATCAATTTTCCTCCACCACATTCCATCCTTTTCCCTCCGATTACAGGAAAAAATCCCAAAGTCAGGCCCGCCATCATCAATCCCACCGTGGGGAAACTGGAAAGAAAACAGAAAACCCAGAAAGAAAAATCCAACTTGTTAACTCAATGAGTGACGCAATGTGGATTTATGGTCGGGTTGGGGCCTGTAGTTTGTAGTGAAGTCACTGAAGAGCCATGTGAAAGTAACCAGAATAAGAAAGCAGGCGGTGGTGCAACCTGGCGAGAGTGCTTTCGTCCCTCTTTTATAGTACGGTAGTAGCCGACGAATTTTTCTATAGTATCACAAAACAAGTTTTTATTATTTTTTTTTTATTTTATATGGTACCTAAAAAGTCATTATCGTTATAAATATTTCACAATTGAGTCGTAAGTATAATTCATAAGGAGTGATAAGTATTCCACATTCAATGGTAAGTATTTTAGATTTATAATACTTATCGTTCAATGTGAAATACTCATCACTTCATATAAAATATTTTCAAATTTAGTAGTAAAAATTATACACTTACAATTCAATATAAAATACTTACCTTTCTTATGAAATATTCATCCTTCAATGTGAAATATTTACCACTAAAATGGCTTTTTGGATTTTATAAAAAAAAAAAATTATGTGTCATGGATGTGGACTCCTAGCCAACAGGCAACATTTGTCAATCGTGATGAAAGGAAGGTTGTTGATGTACCTTTTAGGGGATAATTTTTGAGTTTTTTCTTTTTCTTTTTCTGGAGTTACTTAGAATTATTGAGGATGTTGAGGCACAGCTAAAGGGTGCACGGCCAATTTCTCGTTGTGAGAGGCCCCGCTCCGCTTTCTTTTAAAATCTTTTTTTTTTTAAAAGTAATTTCAAATTCAAATATAACGAAAATGAAAAATAATTTTTCAATTTTTTTTGCACTGTTTAAAAGATCTTAATGAGATCTATCAAACAAGATCCATATTTGTAGAAAAATTATTTGAGTAAACACATAATTTTTTACCTTGAAATTACTTCTTTTTTTTTCAAAATCCTTGCTTTTCTTATAGTGGAACGGCTTCTAATTACATAGTGTTTCTAAAGCAGAGCCACGTGGTACTTCAGGATTCTTTTTATCAAGCATTGTGGTGGGGTTTATATACTTTTTCTTGGATCCCACAACAATGTGTAGCTGAGAAGGGTCTTGCAGCACCACCTGGTGATGCCTCAGAAGCATTAGAATAATTTTGTTGTTGTTGAGAGTAAATAGAGTTTGTCAATAAAGCAAAAAAAGTACGAAAAAAATTCACAATTTTCGATACTCTTTTTAAAGGCACTTTTAACACATGGAAGACTACGTTTTAATCTTTTTCCTGTCCTATTTGATAGCCCATTAAGATGTTATTAGCATTATAAAATTTCCTTTGCAAATTATTTGCCACTCTAGACTGAATCTTTTTGTTCAGTTTATGTAACCAAATCTCCATAATTGGAATTAAATCATTTGTTTTGACGAGAAGAATCAAAGAAGTACAAATGTGGGCCGAAATTTTAAGAAATTAATATGGAGCGACACTAAAGACACACACAGAAAACAGCTCTTTGGTATTTTTTTGTGAGGAGTGTTAGGTACAAAGAAAATAGACAGAAAATACCCTTAAAGTGTACATGAACGGCCCAAATTCACTGTACAGTGCATCTGAACCGTTCATGTACACTTTAAGGGTCTTTTCTTTGTCTATTTTCTTTGCACGTAGTATTTCTCTTTTTTTGTCTAAGCTTGTTCGTTTGGGATACTCAAAATCTCTGTACACGGTCCCTAATAAATTTTCTCTATCTCTCTTTCTCCTTACACTTAAAAAAGCTCTCTTAAAACTCAAACCAAACAAAGTGACATCCTACCGGACATATGTTCCATTCAAGGCAAAGCAGCTTGTTAGCATTAGATTTTTTAAATGCTCCTCCATGAGCTCACCATACCCTAAAGAAGAAACAGAGGTTGGATTCAGTGTTTTTTTTTTTCCATTTGTGCCGTTGGATCACTTCATTTATGTGGTGGCGGTCTCTCATTAAAACGCTCATGCGATCCTCACAGACAAATCATCATAGAGGATCCGGATCCATTAATCATGTCTTGGAAATTAAATACGTTTGTTGCTCTCCCTCCACAAATAATATGCTCACTGCTGCACGTTATTACTATTTCCTTTCTCTTGTTTACATGCGTGCTTAAAGGCTAAAGTTAAAGCTTAACCACTGATTTGGGTTAGTGAGCTTATAGCCTTATTTGGGACCTGACCCACGTCTCTTCCCCCCAATATTACCCACATCGCTTTCTCCCAAAACAATACGCACAAGATCTTCACTAGGGTTTCCCCCAAATTTGCCGTTTAGGCCTCCGGAAGCCCAAATTTGCCGTTTACGAAAATATTTGACTTGCTAATAACTTGGACAAGGAAAATCAAATTAAGTTGTTCTTTTGGGAGAAGTCTTAGAATTTTCTCTATTTCTCGTTTTGCTATTATTCCAAAATTTTCCATTTTTTATAAATTCCGTTATTAATTGATTTGGTTAGGGGTGATACCGGTCCGGTTTCGACCGGTTTGGGTGTATTTTTCGGTCGAAACCGGTTATCCGGTTTGAGATTTTTAGAATCGGAAACCGGTTGAGATAAACCGGTTCCGGTTTCGATCGGCTCAACCGGTTCCGGTCCGGTTTATCCGGTTTATCCGGTTTTCATTCATAAGCCATATTTTGGGTCCAACACATCAAAAAATTCATAATTCAACCTATAAAATATCAACCAAAAATCTATAATTCAGCCATTTTTTTTGGCCCAACAAAAAGGATCAATTTTGAGCCCAATACATAAAAAAAAACTCATAAAGACATAATTAAGCCCATAAAAACAGTTTTTATATAATAAATATATTTATTAGACCAATATATACTACAAAATATCAACCAAAAACCCATAATTCAACCCCTCCCCTATGTTTTTATATATATATATATATGTATATATTATACATATATATAACCGGTCCGGTTTCAACCGGTTTTTAAAACACATAAACCGGATCGAAATTATTTTTCCGGTTTATAAAATTTTATAAACCGGAATCGAATCGAAATTATTCAACCGGTTTAAAAAATTCGGTCCGGTCCGGTTTTTCTGGTTTCGATCGATTTTCCGGTTTCGAGTAACACCCCTAGATTTGGTGTCTGTTTTGAGGCGAATCAATTAGAGTTAGGGTTTTTCTCTCTATTTAACAAGTTGTAAGCCTTTGGGGCAAGATAGTGATTGATTATTATTGAATGAAAAGAGTCTAGAAAGCATTTTCTCTAAACCTATATCATTTGTGATTTTTTTTGTCGCACGTTCGTAATGTAATTGAATGGCAGATTGATCTTGTGCGCTTTTTTTTGGTAGAAAACGATGTGGGTAATATTGGGGGAAGAGACGTGGGCCAAGTAAGTACCAAAGAAGGCTTCCGTTATCCAAGTAGGCAAATTCTGTCTACTGGTTGACGGCAAGGGTGACATTGAACTGATTCAAATACTGAAAGGATGAAATTGACACAAAAAATTTTGTAAGGACAAAAATGAAACCGACTCTATTTTGTAAGGACCATTTAAGTACTTAAGTCTTTTTTTGTCTAAGCTTGTTCGTTTGGAATACTCAAAATCTCTGTATACGGTCTCCGATAAATTTTTTCTATCTCTCTTTCTCCTTACACTTAAAAAACCTCTCACAAAACCCAAACTAAACAAAGTGACATCCTACCAGACATATGTTCCATTCAAGGCAAAGCAGCTTGTTAGCATCAGATTTCTTAAATGCTCCTCCAATCACGGATATCGAAGGCAAACACCCTAGAGAAGAAACAGAGGTAACGCTGGATTTCAGTTTTTTTTCCCGTTTGTGCCGTTGGATCACTTCATTTATGTGGTGGCAGTCTCTCATATATTAAAACCCTCACGCGATTCTCACAGACAAATCATCGCAGAGGATCCGGATCCATTAATTATGTCTTGGAAATTAAATACGTTTGTTCCTCTCCCTCCACAAATAATATGCTCACTGCTGCACGTTATTATATTTCCTTTCTTTTGTTTACATGCGCGCTTAAAGGCTAAAGTTAAAGCTTAACCACTGATTTGGGTTAGTGAGCTTGTAGTCTATTGTTTCTAGTCCTCCCCTTGTCGGCTGTCGCTTTACTCACAACTGCACCATCTAATACATACAAGGTAAATCGGCCCGGAGAGCAAATCAAATCAAACCAAACCGAACGTGCAGAGATTAAGTAAGTAATTTTTTTTTAGCAAATTCTACTATAATAACAAGACTATATGAGTTAGATTTAGAGTGAGCAACCACCTTGCCTAGCCGTACCTCGACCCGTCCATGTCAAAGAACAAGTTCATGGCCTGAAATGTATGTTGGCAATTGAAGTCGAGTGACAGTGAAAAGAAATATTAGAAGTATCTATAACTTTCAGTGCTAGGTTTACGAATTTGACCCCACAAATGTTACACAATTCCTCTGAAAACTGGTAAACAATTGGCAGCGGATTTCGGCGCTTATTTGTTAACGCAACTTTCCTTCTTGTTTTTATTAGATAAATTTAATAAAACACCATCGCACTTTATAATACCAAAAAAAGTGTAAGAGTGTTTTAATTAGTAAATTCACCAAATAAAGAGCAAGGATGTTTTAGTAAATCCACCTAATAAAAACAATAAGGGAAGTGCCGTTAACAAATAGGGAGAGTGGCAAAATTAGCTGCCAAAAAATCTTAACTCCGCCTTACTTGGTCATCATGATCTATAGATGGCCCTACGTATTTGACTCCATCGTCGATAAATCTTGACTCAGCCTTTATACTTTGCATAAGGGTTACTAAGGGACTATTCGGCTAAAGAATTAAGACGACTTTCCTGCCAAAATCTGCTAAAAAAGCCAGCCCCAAAAAGCCACACTGCAAACGGAACAAAGCATCCTACGTAACACAACCCCCCCCCCCCCCCCCCCCCCCAACCCAACCCAACCCAACCCAACCCAGCCCAGCCCAATATGACAAAATTACCAAAATACCTGACACAAGGTGGGTTTCCCTTTGTATTGCAATTGTGTAAAGGCATTGTAGTAATTTTGTTGGTATGAGAAATTTTGTTGGTATGAGAAGAGTCAAAACTATCAATTGCCTGTCAACATCAATTCCCTCCTGCTTCTGCCGACCTTGGCTTTTTGTTAAGCCAATAAGTCACGCTTAATTTTTTGTACCAACAACCCCTTTTTTTGTTTTAAGCTTCAATTTGGCCAAATATTTGTTATCTCAAGCTTCGTTTCTACTTTCATCAAGGTCTACTACTACTCTACTAGGCATGAATTTGTCAAAATTTTGCCTGCCATTGCACAAAACAAACTTGATTAAGTGACCAATTGACTAGACAGCTAGCAATCATACATAGAACACACGTGTATCGTTTTCCTTTGATTTTGCTTGGAGGAGTAACTTGATCAGACAAAGACACTTTTTTTGAAAACAAAAAACTTGAACTAATAGAAATAAATGGTAAAGTCCAATTTGACCCACTGTGATTATCGCCATGTGCAGATATCTCCACATGGTTCAAAACTGAGCACATAATCTATTTGTGAATTTGAAAATGTGCGGATAGATCCCCTGCTGTCATATTTTCCATCTATATTAATGGATACAATATTAAAAGACCGATATACCCTAATCATGTTCCTCGATTCTTCTTCTTTTTAAATCTAACCACACCATCCCCTATACAAAAATTGAATTCAAACCGTTGATATTGTAAATTTTGACGAGTAATACATTTATGCCAAAATTCAAGTCAATCAAAAAATGAAAAGCTCATAATCGAATTGATTTTGTTATGAAATTAAAATTTCAAATTTGAATTTACTAAAAATTAGATCACTGAGTTATTGATAGATAATCGAGATGATTTTTTACATAGATACTCTATTCCTTATTTAATACATTATGAACAAATCAGATTATATTCTAGAGGCGTATGAGATACACCTCCATTAATATGAATGAAAAACATGACGGCATAGGGTTTACCTGCACATTTTCAAAACCATGGATAGGTTATGTGCTCAGTTTTGAATCATGAGGGGGTATCCACACATGGCGATAACCACAGGAAGTGAAAGTAAACTTTGTCTATACCTCGACTTTATTTGGATCGATCATTAAGTTTTGTGTTGTAATTAAATGCTAACAAAAATAGTTGAGAGAAATGCTATAGTAAGGTGCTGTTTTGCTTTCTTTTTAAATTTTCTTTTTTAAAAGAAAGGTAATTTCAAACTTAAATATAATAAAAATGAAAAGTATTTTTTTTAAATTTTTTTGCACCATTTAAAAAATCTCAATGAGATCTATCAAACAAGATTCATATTTCTAGGAAAATTATTTGTATAAACACATAATTTTTGAGCTTGAAATTGTCTTTTTTTCTTTCTAAAAGTTTCTTTTTTCCGAAACCGGAATGGAGCCTAAGCTATTTAAGTGTGTGTGTGTGTATGTGTGTGTGTATATGTATATATATATATATATATATATATATTAATATTATAACAGCAATTACGCATGTAATTTCTTCTCCAAATACTAATATTATAACAAACCACATTCAAAAATCGTAATTGAAACTTCAGGCTCATCGAGGAAAAAGAAAAAGAAAAAAAAAAAGAAAAGAAAAGAAAAGAAGAGTTTAGGCTTGTCGATTGACTGCAACAAATCAACTTGGAGGTGGAAGAAGAATTCTACGTACAAATATTGCGCGCCAAGAAATTTAACAGCTTAAGCTTGAAATTGAGAATTGCATTTTTTTCAATGGAATCCATTTTCTGATATTGAATTTTCAAATGGTAATTTTTTAAGACTAACATTTTTTTCAAAGTTTTCGATTTACATTAGTTTTCAGGTCGTGATATTTTTGACAACTTTACATTTTTACGATATTGAAAAAATGGATTATTTCAACAATAACTTATCCGCCTCGTCGGAGTCACCGTCAATCTCGTCGGAGTCATCATCTCATCATCATGGTCGCAAACCCTAATGTCAGTGCATTTATATATCCTCTCTATAATTTCTTCTTCATATATAGAGAATTGGGGTTTTTGCATTGGTTGCAAACCCTAATTTTGCTAATGGGGAGTACTACATTCATTTAAATAGCTAGACTGTTAGCCAGGGACTACATTCATTTAAATAGCTAGCTATTGTAGAAAATTGAATTTTTCCCTGGCAAAATGCCTAGGAATGGGCTTTCATTAATTGTTTGGTTGGCTTGCCATAAAAGGTTAGCAACTAAGGATAGACTATGTGCTTGGGGTATGGCAGTGTCTGCTGGTTGTGTGCTTTGCAATCAGGGCATGCATGGAATCTCGTGGACATCTCTTCTTTGATTGCAGTTATGCAAAGAGTATTTGGTCTGACCTATTGGGCAGGAATTTGTTTTTGCGTTCAGCTGAACAGTTGGGATTATGATCTTGCGTGGGCTGTCAAGCATTGTAAAGTTAAAAGGCCGGTTTCGCTCTGCTATATACAAGTTGTCGTTGGCTGCAGTTTTTTTTACCACATCGATCTGGCATGAGAGAAATGCTTAAGTGTTCACTCAGAAGAGTAGGAGTCCGGCCGGTTTTGGTTGCGAAAGCTATTGTTGCGGAGGAAACTAGAGATAGGGTCTGCTCATGGGGAAGAGTCCCTTACTCCTATGAGCATAACATGCTTTGTCGTAATTGGTCTAGCTATTTCTCCATGTGTTTTTAATTAGTAGATCTTTAGAGGTTGGTGTAGCTATATGCGGCTCCGTTGTTGTTTTGCTTTGCCTATGGGTATACCCCGGAGTTGAGTTTCGTTCACCCTCCACTAAAGAGGGTGAACACTACCCTTTTTTTATTGGTTGAAATGATGTGGATCCCTCCATAAAGAGATGTCATGCTTATCAAAAAGTGTATTTCATGGTAAGTATGACATCACTTTGTGGTGGAGTTCACACTATTTCAACCAATGAGAGAGAAGGTAATGTTCATCCTCTTTTAAAGAAGGTGAACAAAATTGCACTCGTATATCCGGGGCTTGTTTTGTGCTTTCTTATGGTGGTTATAAAACTTTTAACTAACCCAAAAAAAAAAATTTCCTAGGAAGTACTACTGCCGGAGATGTAGTCATTGTAAGTGGGGTTTGGGTTTTTTGAGAGTTCGTTTTACTTTTCAATTGATTATATCTTGTAAATTATAATAGTTTTATTTGATTTTAAAATATTGTGTTATAGAATTAATCAAAATATATTAAGTAAGATTCGTATTGAATATAAAGTTTATTACTAATTGAAAGATAGTAATTAATTTTTTATCTGGTTAAAATAGAACAAGAATTAAAACTAGTAAAACAGGACGGAGAGACCGAGTGGCTTTGCACAAGTCTCATAATACATCTGGTTAAAGAATTTTGCCAGTCCAAACTCCTCCACCTCATCAAGTACGGCTGCGCTCTTGTAAACTTATAAGTCTAAAACTTATTTCAGTGCTTTTTTATTTTTTGTAACTTTTTGTTTAGCTTTTCGTCGTAATTTTTGGAGTTAATCATTTGTCTCGACGAGACAAATTAGAAAAATATAAAAATATGGACCGATGTTGAAAAAATTCAAATCAGAGGACACTTTAGACAGTAAACTTTTTTTATATATATATTTCCAGTCATGATTTTGTACTTTTTAGACTCTTCTCGTCGGGACGGATGATTGATCCAAAAAATTTTACTTGAATCTAACAAAAATTCAAAAAAAACGAACAAGACACACAAAACAAAGAAAATAGTTATAGTCCCTAATTATTATTTTATTTTAAGTTTATAAGAATGAGGTGGAGTACCGACACTGATGTCGCGTAGTGGGACTAGTGGATGAAAACCGCCTCAAATTCTTAGGGCGCTTGTCCCACAATGACTGCATTAAATACAGAGTCCTATTGCAATCTCGGCATCCTTTTGGGTGTACGACGGATTTGGGTGTGTGACGGATCATAGTGATCACCAACTGTGCACTTCAGCCACTCGTAGAATGTGGCCTCACATTTGCCTTTTTCAACTCCTTTTTCCAATTCAAAGGTCTAGTCTATATGAAAGATCATCAACAATCAACAGATTAATTACTAGCAACCCGAAAATTAGGGGCGGATTCAGAGATATTGGGTAGTAGGGGTCGACACTTACTTTCATCTACTTCGTATTTATTGACAAAAAACTAAACATGTACTAATAAAAAATTGTTAGTTATTAAATTCTTTAGAGCACCGATTGATGTGCAAAAACTGTCTCGATATTCATAAAATTTGCACAAAAACGAATAAAACGTCTATTATTAAGTGTAAAATGTGTATTGGAAATTTAACTATCTAAGCATTTGGTGAATATTGTCCACACTTATGGTAGTGGGCTAGAGTGTCCCTTTGGGCCTAACGAATCAGCATGCTGAGCAAGCATGGGCTGCATGGCGTTGCGGCCGAACCATGCGGACGGATGGAATCCAACAACTTTGGCTTGGGCACCTCAAAACACAACTACTTTGGCTCGGGCACCTTATTCGGACCGAAGCAATATCCGGGTCGGGTTAGGACAGACCATGCTCAAGGCAAGAGGATCCGCGTGTTTGGTGGAGAGGCTGTTCAGGCACATGAGCATAATTGCTAGGTTCGGTACGTCATGCATAACGTTACACCAGATGGTTAGGGCATGTGTCGAGAATAAGGTAACTGAGGTTTAAGTCAGGTGAACCCTGTACAATTAAAGTACGATTCTATAATCTAACAAGGTACGTTGTTTATCCTAACGTGGAGCTCTATACCTCTTTCTTAAATATTTTTTATGGAGCTTTGTAAAAAATCAGTTCAATCCAATATCGGTAAGGATTTTTTATAAATTTGTAGTGGCAAAACTACTTAACTGCTCAGTTTTGCCCCTATAAATTTAGAAAAAAATTCTTATCAATATCGGGTTGAGCTTATTTTTTACAAGGCTCTGTAAAAAAATGTTCTAAAAATAATAGGTGGTTCAAATTATCTTTGTGGGACCCGAGGTGGGCCCCACGAAATTAATATGGTTGTGGACCTGTGGTATGTACATGGCATATGTACACATAGCAATACTCCATAATTAATAAGCCTTTTAAACAATGTGTTTATCAACATACGCTCCGTTCGTTTCATGCTAAAAACATTTTTTGGAAAAATCTTTTCAGTAGAAAAGATTTCTGGATACTCGTGTGTTTTCCAAAAATTGTTTCATATTGTTTGGTTGACACAGAAATGCATTAGTATCAAAAAAATTATAAATAATTAAGATACTATTTTTTTTTTATTTTAAAAAAAATCACATTGACAAATGACCAGAAATAATCACAGCTATAAAAATGACCAAAATAAATGAGACTTGTTTTTCAGAGTGGTAGCACAATAGGGTTAAAGGGTCGTTGCTTGCAGGAATTGGATGGGTGATTTGTAAAATACCTGATAAGCATTCTACCGATCGAGAAGCCAATAGTTCCACCACATCCAATTATATACCCACACTCACAATAAAGGTGGAGCTAAAACATGGAGTCACGGAAAGGAATTACACCACACAATCTCCTATAGCTAAACATGTAACGCCCGCAGAATTTCAAATACATTAATATAAGCCGTTTGATCTAATTATGGTATCTTCCAAAGTACTATTTGATAGAAATTCAATTTCAATGTATGGCTTTTAAAGAAGAAAGAATTATACTTTGATTGTATTTTGCTTGACTTTTCTTTTGCCTAACAAAGAGAATAGAAGGCCTTAATGCAATAGGCTCCAGTCGAGAGACTTGAAATTTTACCTCTTAAATTCTCTTTTTTAAATGTAAATATAGTTTTTTTTTTTGTGTTATTAGGTATATCTATATACTTTTAATTTTATATTAATTATGATTAACGTTGTTGAAGTATAAATTAAATTTAGTATTTTGGTACAAGGGGGTTAAGTCCAATTGACAAAACTCAAAGACCGAAGATATTATTGAAGAAGATACAAATATCTAATTTTCAGAAACTCGATCTAAAATATCTAACTCTAGAAGCTCTATATTCTTTGAAATGTCTAGAGTTTTTTTGTGAGAATTAGTCACATATGTAATCCTAGAGTTTGTCCCTTTTGGGTTCATTAAGGAGAGACTCATTATGGAGTTCTTTGACCCTTTTGTGGAAACTTTGATATTAGGGAAATTTGTTTGCCTCTTTGTGCCTAGGGTTTGTGTCTCCCTTTTGGGTTCCATTAAAGATTTATTTCTAGATATCTTTTTGGTGTTTCTTTGTGAGTAACGGGTATAGCCAGCTCTTTGTGATCTCTCTCCGTTTAGAGTGAATCCTCTTGCTCTTCTCCCCGTAGAGTATATTCTTGTTTTATGCTTGAGCGGAACCACGTATATCTTTGTGCTCTTGTTTATCTCTTGTTTATTTGTTATATTCTCAATTTTGTTTTCGAACAACAAATTGGTATCAGAGTATCAGGTTTTTAATCTGAGGCTTGTGTTTTCCACTGCGTATTGTGCAATTGGTGATCATTTCAATAGCGTAAAAATATCATTTTTTTTCCAAAAAAATGATTATTTCTCAAAAATACTTGGGTAAAAGTTAAAAAAAATTTATTTTTTCGATTCCTCTCGTTGAGACGAATCAATAACCCACAAGAGTTTGGCACAAAACTAACAATTGCAAAAAAAAAAAAAAAAAATTCAAATAAGGACAACTCCTAGATTTAAGTTAAGTTATGTTCAAGAGAACGGGGCCTACATGGAATGAAATTTTTTTTTTTTTTTAGCAAATTCTACTATAATAGCAAGACGATTAGTTAGATTTTGGGGCGAGCATCCACCATGCCTAACCGCCCCTAGTTCGACCCGTCTCTGTCAACGAACAAGTTCATGGCCCGAGGTTTACGTTGGCAAGTGAAGTCAAGTGACCCCGAAAAGAAATATTAAAGTCCTATCTATAACTATAGTCATAGACCATTGTTTCAGTGATTCTTTTAGCAATTTAATAATTTAGATTTAGGCAAATGCTACAAGGTGTCTCTATGACATATATTTGAGACACAGATTTACAGTTCTTTACATGGTTTAATTACATTTTCTTATACCCATTCAGACATCTACTAATATAATGACATTGAGAATATAAACAACTCTATCAAAAGAAGTCAAACAATATTTTGGATGAAACTGTCTTAAAATGTTAAAGCGCTAGCTAGCTTGTCTCATAGTTTCACTGGTATACAATAAATATTATTTATTTTTGTTGTGTCCCCTACCGTATTTGTGTCCCTATTTTTAAAAAGATTCCGTATCTGAATCTGTGTCCGAGTCCGTATTTGTGTCCGTGCTACATAGCTCACAATCACTGCATAAGTCATACGTTTCAGGGATATTCCTTGTGCTAGCAACATACTTCAATGTATGTTTGAAGCCATACTGTTCAATCGTGCATTTGGCCTTCCGAAACTTGTCAGGGATATTCCTTGTGCGAGCAGCATACTTCAATGTATGTTTGAAGCCATACTGTTCAATCGTGCATTTGGCCTTCCGATTCTTGGCAGCAGAGAAACTAAAGCTATCTTCCTTCATCCCATGCTTAATATACGTCGCCAGTGGTTCTGCAATCTCAGCATCCTTTTGGGTGTATGACGGACCACTGCATAAGTCATACGTTTCAGGGATATTCCTTGTGCAAGCAACATACTTCAATATACGTTTCAAGCCATACTTTTCAATCCTGCATTTGGCCTTCCGATTCTCGGCAGCAGAGAAACTAAAGCTATCTTCCTTCATCCCGTGCTTAATATACGTCGCCAGTGGTTCTGTAATCTCAGCATCCTTTTGGGTGTATGACGGACCACTGCATAAGTCATACTTCTTAGGGATATTCCTTGTGCAAGCAACATACTTCAATATACATTTCAAGCCATACTTTTCAATTGTGCATTTGGCCTTCCGATTCTCGGCAACAGAGAAACTAAAGCTATCTTCCTTCATCCCATGCTTAATATACGTCGCCAGTGGTTCTGCAATCTCAGCATCCTTTTGGGTGTATGACGGATCATAGTCACCAGCAATGTACTTTAGCCACTCGTAAGATGCTACCTCACATAAGCCTTCTTCAACTCCTTTTTCCAAGGTCCAGCCTATGTCAGATCATCAAAAATCAATAGATTAATTATCAGCAACCCGATCCTAAATTAGGGGTGAAGTCAGAGATCTCGAGTAGTAAGGGTGTACACTTACTTTCATCTAGTTCGTATTTATTGACAAAAACCTGAACATGTACTAATGAAAAAATGGAAAGAGGAGTTGCACAAACTGACGTGCAAAAACTGTTCCGATATTCATAAAATTTGCACAAAAATGTATAAACGTGTATTCCTAAGTGTAAAATGTGTATTGGAAATTTAACTTTTTAAGTATTTGCGGGAATATTTTCCACACTTATTTGGTCAAAAGATGAATTGTGCACAAACCATTCGGTGATGTGTTTTTAACCTTGTTCCCAGCTCCTTGTCTTTCATAAAAGCTTAACAAACGAGAAGAAGGAGCTAAAACATGAAGTCACGGAAAGGAATTACACCACACACTCCTATAGCTAAACACTAGCGTTGTGTCTTGTTCTATGCATCGGGCAACGAAAAAAATTGGAGTGAAATTTGTTCATTATTTCGTACATCGAATGGGACACAACGCTAGTAGTTAAAATAATTTATTATACATGTCCAAGTATAATAGAGAATCATGACCAATTAACAAATAAAATACTAAAAAAATTAATAAAAATAAAACAAACGAAAACACTAAAAAATGTGATTTCCATTTACCTTACACATATTAAGAACCCCCAAATTCCACCCCACGTCCATCTCTTTCCCCATAAAAGCACATGTAACTGCCAAGCATTATTTAGGTTTTAAAAATTCTAAATTGTGGAAAATTAGGATTTGAAGGTTTGGAGGGTAGCCACTACATTTTTATAGGATATTGATTGATGTGATAGCCCTATAGCCCTTCGGACTTAGGCGTGACTATAGGATCTCACAGTGTTGAAATGAGTTGACGACAAGATGCAGTGTCTAGTCGTAT
This sequence comes from Rhododendron mucronatum var. ripense, assembly GCA_019656295.1. Taxonomy (NCBI): domain Eukaryota; kingdom Viridiplantae; phylum Streptophyta; class Magnoliopsida; order Ericales; family Ericaceae; genus Rhododendron; species Rhododendron mucronatum. The sequence continues at coordinate 192,547 of BPLT01000014.1, read as the reverse complement.
AAGTAGGGATCGCTATGCCACCTGTCTTTTGTTTTAATCCCAGGCGTATAGCTTAGCAAAGAAAATGGTAGGTCATACACTCGGTTCGATAGGTTAAGCAACGATGAATAAGCAATACTAATTCCAATTGATATATTGAGATGGAGGAATGTGAGATTTTGGGTAAGGAGTTTGGTGGCTTTGATGATTTGGAGGAAGGTGTCTCCATTTCAGTGGAGTTGATATTCTCACCATATGGTTGTTATTCGTGTGATATATAATTCGCAACATATGTTTTATTAGTGCGATATGAGAGAGTGAAAATATAATCAACAGAAGGCACGAGAACGGGGGATAGTTATACCTTGGTGCTTTATCCATGCATGGGTCATCTCATGAACTAGCGTTTGCGCAACTCTATCTCTGCATATGTACATCACATATCATGTCAAAATTGATTACATCGTGCATGAGAATTGAATATGTAATTTCTTGATGTTATCAAGTCCTTAATTAGTACTAAATGATATGAATGGCTAAACAAACGTTATAGATTCCTCTACTAAGTTAAGAATTCAAGACAATTCAAGATTGAAGTGTGTACTATACGTACACTCTAAAATCTCTAAACTAGGAATGTGTATTGTACCATTTCCTTCCTTTTTTAAGTGGGCTTTTGTATCATTGTAATCACTCTTAATGGCTCTCTCTGATCTCTACCGTCTTCTTTTTCATATCCTATGTTCATATGTTGCCTTAACATCACTGGATGTTCAGGTTGGGCGAGCTATCAACTATCGAGGGCGAAACACACTAGAATTCTCAAATATGACCCTCTATATCATTCATAACTAAAAATTTGAAAAAGATAAATCAACTTTAATTATAGAGATTACAAATACTAAAAATTGAAAGTACAAAAAACTTTATAATCATTCGATTAACTCAAAAGGCCTTCCTTAAATATCACTTTCCTCCCATTTTGAGCGAAAAAATTGCTATTATATAAGCTCTCAAAATAAAATATATAAAATAATTCTCTCAATCAAGATATCCACCCTATCACTTACCTATTATTCTTTTTTTTATAACGAGACAATATATATATATATATATATATATATATAGAGAGAGAGAGAGAGAGAGAGAGAGAGAGAGAGAGAGAGAGAGAGAGGCATAAATTAGAAGCGCCTGGTGCAACTGCATCATCAGCGTATGCCCAAAGATGATACTATGTATGTTACAAGCTATCTCACTTTCTTATGTAAGCACCTTCTTGAATCTGGTTTGCCTTTCTTAAATTACGCCCTGATGAAGAGATCTCTAGTTGTTGCAAAATCTCAACTCTACTAAACATCAAACGTGTTTCAAATTATATGGTTAGTTTTCTACTTGTATTTTAAACAGCCTCTCTGCTTGCAAAGGTTAGGTTGTGTACATCATTCCCTCACACCCCGCAATGGCAAGAGCCTCGTAGATTGGATTTGCCCTTTTTTATTTATGTTTGATAAAATTATTTCGTTCAAGAAAATGAAAGGCGTACTTGCAAAAAATGAAGACTTGTAAACATTAGGGTCAGATGAGAATTACCTTGGTAATCCAAACAAAAGTAAGATTGCACCCACTTTATCACCCTTTACTTCCTTGGTACTTGTTACCACTTCCAAATTAGCCCCACTCCATACACACCTTTCGACCTAATTTACACAGAAGTATATACACATTATTTGAAGTACATGTGTATACAGGGTAATGATTTTCACACTCTCCGATTTGATAACTGCACTACTTTTTTTTGTCTTTTTGGAGAAAAAATACACACTAAAGATTCACAAAAAGACAAAATCTGGAGTGCCATTATCTTGAAAGAGAGTGTGAAAATCATTTTTCATGGATATATTTGTGTGTGGGTGTACACATATGTCCACTATATGTATATTTTTGTCGATCAAAAAAATATTGTCTATTTTGAGGTAGTAATGATCGATAAATGATTAAATGAAAAAAGAGTGAACATACGAAATAAAAATATTAGCCGATAGAAAAGTATTTTCTAAAAATACGTCAACATATATATTTTTTTGTTTTGCTCGGCAAACAAAACTTTTATATCACACTCGAAGGGATACATCGAGGGAGCTCAACCACAGTAAGCACAAAAAGCTTACGTGATCAAGCAAAGGATAGGAAATAAGAACATACACCTTACAATGTCTTCCAACAGAACATTGGATGAGTACACAGTACCTCACCTAAAATCACAATCACGACTTACAACTTTAACAGCCTAATCCCATCCAAAAAGACCTTAAACTCCTAATACGTCAACATATATGCAGTATAATCATCGGGAAATTAACGAAAAGGTTCTTACGGCTTTTATTGTATCTTCTCCTCGTTTGAGAAACTTCCCAAAACCTATAGGTGTACCCTGTTTAGACAACATTGGATTAAAGACGTTAATTAGTACAGTAGTAATTTTAGATAAACTCGATGAATTAAGTAGAAGTCTTATTGCTTAAAATTGATTCATTCTAATTAATTTCTATGTATAAGAAAGATCTTACAAATAAACAAGGTAAGGAATTCATGACAAGACCAACAAAAATGTAAAACAAAATTTCTCACAAAAATAATTTTATCTAACAAAAGCATGGAAATACTTTATTTTTTTTATCCGAAAGCCGCATGTTTTTTCATTCTAAGTTTACTATCTTTGAGGGACGAAGGTTATAGTTAAAATTTGATTTTGTTTCAATTTGCACGTCGTTATATTTTTTTTATCCAAAAACCGCACGTTTTTGCATTGTAGGTTGATTATGACCACTGTGCTAGCTATTATAGAGTCCTATATATCATTATCCAAGAGAAAAAAAAAAAAACTTACATTGATTGCCCCTGTCCCATTTTTATTCATCTCATTTCCGTCGATGAAGAAAATAGGAATGTCCTTTCTAACAGAAAGCTTCAAATAGTCGTCAAAAAAGTTGTGTACTTGACGAATTATAGGTTTCAATTGTCTAGGTTCCATAAGCAATAGAGGAACACAATCTGGACATAGATATCGACCATCGCCAAGGTTGGTATAATCTACCTCAATCGGCTGCATATACTGTACAAAGAGAACATTAGCTTTGGCATCAAACACAATCTTTTATATTAGCGCAAAAAAATTATAGTACTTAACTAGCTCAAGTTGAAAAATATATGCTTATTTCCTCGGAAAATAATTAAGTTCGATCTAGATATGATTTCCTCGGAAAAAATTCTCATTAGTTGGATATTTTTCTAACGTCGGAAATTTTCTCAAAACTTAAGAATTTCCTATCAACGTACGTACAAGCAGCATAGCTCTAACAAAACTTGATATGCCAGCCATAGTTGTATAGGGAAAAAGTTATCAAAGTTGGAAAACACTAATAACTACTCCTAGAAGCCGACAGATACACACACACAAAACTTCAAGTAAGAGTGCCCTTACCGTATTAAGTTAAGGACGTCCGTTGCCCGACCAATTTGCGATGATCCGAGCCGTCCAATATGTTCAGAACATGATTTTAAGGGTACATGTGAGAAATCAACAAAAAAAATGACCAGAAATGGCTTGATCCGAGCAGTTTTTGTTTATATTTTATTGAATGGTTCAAATAAAAAATGCTCAAATTAAGCCCTTCCTGATCATTTTTTTTTGTTGATTTCTCGCAAGTATCTTTAAAATCACGTTCTAAATATATATGTTCACACTAGAGGCAATACATTTTTTTTTGGGTACTTCAGAATAAACACTAATACATATGTGTATTGTCAATATATACACATATAAAACACTAATACATTTTTTCTCTTTTTGGAGTTTCAAAAAATGTATTGTCTCTAGAACTGGCCCCTAGAACATCTTTGTTTTTGGTCCGACGTTCGAATAAGTTTGTAATTTTAAATTTTAACAGAGACAGAAAACCAACCTCTAGCATATCGCAGCTATAACACCTTCGATTTTGGTCTGACGTTCGAACAAGAGGTGGATTAAAAACACCGTATCCTTGAAGTGGTCCATTTGGTGTTTGGTCTGTTGGCGTGCTCAAAGGTGGATAATAAAATGGATCTTGTAAGTAACCTTGAACCGGTAGATTTGGTGTTTGATCGGTGGGCGTGCTAAGATGTGGACAATAGAAAGGATCATGCACGAAACCTTGATTTGGTCCATTTGGTGTTTGATCTGTCGGTGTGCTTTGGCTTGTGCCCATCCTAAATTTGAGACTAAGAAATCAAAACAAATTAGGAAAACATGCATAACAATAAAACCTAGACTAAATACGAAAACATGAATAATAACCAAGATTAAACAGGAAACATAATAATAAAATCCAAAACCATAATAATGTAATATTTCCAAACTAGTACTTTCCCGTGCCTATGGGCACTACGCACTCCGGTAGTAGTGCCGTAGGCACGGGTAATTTGGGAATATATTTTTGTTTTTTTATGCCAACGCCATAAGCTGAGCAGTGGGTAAAAAGAAACGATGACATTTTTGTAAGATATCTGTAAGAGTGTGAGTGTTTTTTTAAGAGAGTTAGAGAGCACACATCAGTCATTGGATTAAATGAATTTCAGCCATTCTTTAATCTTGTATTTGTGTGGTCCCCACACCCTTGTGTTTTATTAGATAGATAGTGCCGTAGGCACGGGCATTTTTGTAATATATTTTTATTTTTATTATGTCAACACCAGAAGCCAAGCAGTGGGTAAAAAGAATCGATGACATTTTTGTAATATATTTGTAAGAGTGGGATGTTTTCTTAAGAGAGTTGGAAAACACACATCAACCCTTGAATCAAATGAATTTCAGTCATTCTTTCAACTTGTATTTGTGTAGTCCCCACACCCTTGTGTTTTATTAGATAGATATCGAAGAACCTATCTTTGCTACCTTCAATTACAACATTGTCTAGTATGCTTCTATAAAGACCTACCAAACTAGGTGACTAAGAAATTTTAAAAAATTAGAGAAACATGCATAACAAGGAAACCTAAATTAATTAGGAAACATGAACAATAACAAATTAACAATGGCAAATCAGGGGATATAATTATAGAAATAGAAAACATGATGACATAATATTTCCTAATATTATACTAACACCAACCACGCAAAATGTTTCTTCTCCATATGTATTTTGATGTTTTCGACGAGAAATAAAAAAGTGAAAAAAAAACTACAATTCGATAATATGTGGTTGACAAAAATAATGCGGATTGCAACGGGGAGGTCCAACCAACAAGACACTATTAAAAAATTGTAATATTAATCAACTAGCAGTCAACATATGCTATGCACGGATGTTTAAATATAAAATTTGGACAATTTTAGGACAAATCATTTTGGAAACCCTTTTTTTTCCCCCAATTAGCGGGGTGTTAACGGGAGATCCAGAGGCTGTCCATAGCATTGAACTCCAATTCGATATCGTTCCTTGGGGATATTAAACTTAATTTGATACGCTTCCTTCCGGGCCATAAATCATGGGAAATTCTATTTTGAAAGTGCTTATTAATTGATAAATGGATAACTATTTTTTTCCTCATACTGTACTAATTTTCTATTTAGAAAACCAGGAAGACATTTGGAATGAAGCATAATCAGCAGAACACGACATAGCCCAAACCACACCAAATTTAATCACGAGGCAAACCGTAAAGAATAATACTTGTTTCCAATTTAAATTCGGTTTTTCTATTATCAGGTCACTAGGCTGAAAATAAGCATACAAGAAGACAAAGAAAATATGTATTTATGTGTATTTTTTACAAATTTTAATACATATTCACACACTTGTCATTGTCAACCCATTGGGCTGATTTTAAAATTTTCCATTTAAATTTGACGGACCAATTTTTTGCTCGCTCAATTTTCTTAACCCAAGTAATCAAATTCCGACACTTGCATTCCACCAATTATAAATCCACAAAAGAGAATTATGGGCTAAAAAAAGGTCTCTCATGATTCTCATCATCTTCAGGACTATCAACTTGATCCTACGTCTGATGCACCTTAATACAAATTTTAGGGGTCGTCCTATTTTACAACAAATTTGTAATAGTCCAATCCCAACAGTAAAAAGTCCCATCTTTTATCTCTGCTTTAGGCTTCCAATAAGTTAGGGCCGGCCCTACATCCTCGGGACAAATGAATAAATCTCAACAATTCTCTTTTAAAAGCTGAATACATTGAAAAACAAATGCATAATGGTTCAATTTTTGACGAAAATCTATTCATTTTCTTTCCACCTTCTGACAACGTGGTAGAAAAGATTTAGGACGTGTTTGGAAGTTGGGGAAGTGAGTGGAGGCGAAGGACTATATTTAAAAAAAAAAAAACCCTCCTCTTATTTGGTTGCTAGAGGAAAGAGAGAAGAAAAGAGGAAAAAGTTGAAAGAAAACTTGTAAATTTTTCTGGAATTAGCCTAGTGGTCAAGATTTGAAACTTAGAGATTATTGCTCCGTCTCAATGTCTTAAGTTCGATGATTAATCGATCGAGATTCATGTAAGCTGATCCGAACATGTGAATTACCAAAAAACTTAGACGAAAAGAGCCAGAAAACACATAGATAACAGGAGAAAAGCGCCGAAAAAGATAACCCATCAATAAAAAAAACAGCCCATCAATTCATACGCATAGAACCAAAGAAAAGACACAAATCGGCACACCGGCCGAGCAAAACAGAGAATAATACCTCCAGCAAGAGCGGAGCGAGCAGACCGGGCAAAACAAAGGGCATATGAATGAAGAAAATGGATAGGTTTTAAGGAGTATTTATTATGTTATTGATTAAACTTAGTTTCCTTTTTAAGCAAAATAAAGTCTATTTTTATTTCATTTAAAGTGTTTATATATAGTATAGATTTAAATCATTGAAGATTCATTTTGTATCCTTCAAAATTGCTCAACGATTCTGAGAAACCCTGCTTGATTAAGAAATTGTTTCTTTAATTTTTCAAGATTTTTAGTATAGAGAGAGATTTGATTGAGTAATAGGTTGCCATAACTTTTTCCTTTTGAATGAGGTAATATATAAGTACATTCCAAAAAATTTCTTTTTTGCTTGGCTACGTTCCTTCAATTTTTGGACATAAGTAGAAACTAACGCTTTCCATATATAATTAAGGTATTTAATACAATATTTTCATTGAGAAGTTTCAATTTTGAGATTAAATTATATACACCGCCAGTGTAAATATCCTTTTCCTCCAAATCAAATAGATTTGTGTCACATGTCGAAACGATGATCTCAGTTAGTAGAACATGGCAACGTGGTGCAATCTAACGCGATAAACAAGTATTTGGTGCTTCTAGAAGAAGCTCATGACCAGTTTTTTCCGAAATTTTTGAATTTATTGAGATCTCGTCGTAGGCTCGTAGCTTCAAGAAATTACTAATGAGTTAGCATTACTAGCACTAGATATTTGTTGTTTCCTGATGTAAAGCAAGATTCGTTAGGGACTTGAATGCCTTCTTTCTGTTGTGATCATGTTCTTGCGACAATCTTGAGCTTGTTTTGCTGTATGGATTTGTTCGGTGATACATACTTGTGTTATGGTTGGAAAATTTGCTTGATAAATCCATGCATGTTAATTTTACCAACGTACTCGATCAGCATGCTATGCTAACATAGCGGTCACGACCATTTCGGATAATAATCGCGCACAATGGGTAAGGCCGGTATGACCCATCTTACTTGTTACGGCCAATGATTTGATTTTGGCTCTCAAAATTAGCTACACTAACAAGTGAAAAAACCGGGGGCGGGGGGGAAGAGAGAGAGGTCTTGTCAGATGCTCAGACAAGAAGGTAAGGATCCAAATTTGTGTAGCTAAGATCTTTAATTCGATCCAAAGCGCGAAAAAGGCTAGCCATAATAAATGATTGGATGAGATAGAACTGCAATGGGTGTTTTGCCGATAGTTGGATTTGCAGCAACTGGAAGTAGGATATGTAGTAGGATTTGTCATACAAATTTATGGGAATTGACACACCAACAGCTCAGGGAATTGGAACAACAAATTTACTTGGAGCAGCAGCTAGCATCAATTGGAACTTGGATTTATCACACAAATTGCAGAAGCAGCAGATGGAATTGGAACGTCACCAGCTAGTAGACTTTGAGCAGAAGCAGCAATTGGATTTTACTTTCAATGATTTGTGCAAAGTTTTTTTTATTTATTTTGAATGGCAAAGAGAATTTTATTAATCTTTGAATAAGCATTATAAAGACTAAAGGGAACCGGGATTTAAACGGCATCACAACCCGCATCAAACATCCCAACTAGGTTGGCACATAAGAATTGGTACAATCATTTGTCAATCCAAGACCCAGAGCAGACAGCGGAGAAACCAACTCTACAGAAAATCAAAAGAAGAAAAAAAAACAAGGAAAGAAAAAACACACAAAGATGCCCAAACTCACACACACAACACTCGCACACACTCATAACAGAGAGGCAATGATGCTGTCCAGTCTGAAAAGGAAGTCTTCTGTAGTGTAAGTAGTGGATCCCCAGCTTGTTCTTGCCCAGAAGATGATTTTAAGCTTGATCAGTTCAAGAATATCATTCCAATCCGGAGCCTCATTTTCGAATAAAACCCCATTCTTTTAACCTCAAAGTCCAGAAGACAGCAAAGGGAATACAATCCCAAATCATTTTCACCTTTGGCTTGAGTTTCCTATCAAACCACCATGTTAGAAGGGCTAACAAATTTGGAGGAACCACCCATTGGATACCAATCCAAGCTAGCAATCTAGTCCAAATGGACCATACAGGAGTGCAAAGCAGAAGAAAGTGATCCATTGTTTCGATGTGTTCATTGCAGAATTTACATAGAGCTCCATCAACTGAATGAATTATTCCTAGCCTGTGCAAGTAATCACCCGTCTTTACTTTTCCCTCTACCACAAGCCAACCAAAGCATTTAGTGTTATGACTTAAGAGGAGCGATGTTCTCCCAAATGAATTTGTAAATAGGATCAGTTATACTCTCATTGTCTCCACAGAGGCTGTACATTGATTTAACAGAGAACATCTTGGATGAACAACCCCTCCACTCAATATGATTTGCCATGTCTGCCGTAGTTGTAATGCCACAGTTATTCAGTAAATGCTTAAGAGTCTGGAGTTGTTCTGATTCCCGGTCAAATAGACTTCTCTTGAGTTAAAAAGCTTCCTCAATAGGCAAGGAGTTACAGCCAACAACTAACTCTAGTGGCACTGATTTGTTGCATGCAACACTGAAGAGACTTGGAAAAGTATTGGCTAAACAAGTTTCATTTAGCCAAATATCATTCCAGAAGGATATCTTTTTGCCATCAAGAAGTTCATCCTCGTCCAGTAGTTATGATGTGGTTCCTTTCCAACCAAATGGTTGCAAAGAAACTGATCTCCCAGCAGCACTTTTACACACTTTTGAAGTTGTTTTTAGACCAGTACCAGTGCATAAGCCCATATAGGTTGGATGGACACACCCAAGTTACTCCCTACAACTTCAATATCCTTGACCATACATTCCAGGAAGTAGTTAAATAGGTGATTTAGTGTTTCCATTTCAAGACTGCATTAAGGACAAAAACCCAACCACCCATCAACTGCGATAATAATATTCCTTCTTATTAACTCACTTCCAGTGGCTATCTTACCCTGTATAGCTTGCCATGTGAAGATTTCCACTTTGGATGGAGTCTGGACAGATATTCCTCCATATCAAGTGGCAGTGAGGCCCAATGTGGTTCTGAGCATTAAGTTCCTTATCCCATTTTTCATAACAAGATTTGATTGTGAACATCCCTGCATTGGTATCCCACCTCCACTTCAAGGAATCCCTCTCATTGGTGTTAGGCACCATCTCATTTAATCTTTGTTTGAGTGAGGTGAGCAGGTCTTCCTCCCGCACAAATTGATAATCTTCTAAAGTTGAGTGACCATTTCACATTTTGAGTTATCATAAACTTCTCCAATATTAGCCCTCTTTTGAGTTGATAGAAAGGAGTATAAATTTGGAAATGCACCTCTCAAGTTCCATTCCCTTACCATTGATCATTCCCAAATGACCTGCACCCACTTTAACCCAGAAGCCATCTCTGATGGTGCTAGCAAATTTCAGACCCTTCTTGTCCAAATGATCTGGTGTCACCCCAAATGTTTGAAAAGTTGTCTTGTACACCATTCTGAAAAGGCAGCCATCTAAATTCCTCACCACCATATTTTCCATTGATGACTCTTGCCCGAAGTGCAACATTTTGAACCAGAAGCTTTTTGATGTACGAAATCCACCTTCCTTCTTGCTCTTTACCACTTTGTCCCAGCCAAGAAAATGCAACTTTCTTCTCCCAATTCAATCACCTCACAGAGAAGTCCTTTGATCAAAGTAATCCTACCTCCCATGGAAATACATTGCCTTCTCCATAGTAATAACTTCTTCTCGAATCTCTCAATTACTGAAGACCAATTAAGTGGCTATCCATCCTCCTTGGATTGGCGCCCAAGGGACTTGATTGGTAGAGTAACAACATTGCAAGAATTTCAGGAGTGTACTTGATCATTGGTACGCCCAGATACTTGACTGGGGTGTACAAGAATAGACAGAGGAATAAGATAAATTTCAGGAGTTCATTAATTCTATGGAAGTTAGAGCTTTACCTCTTCTTGGCAGGATAATTACATGGTCGAATTTCCAGTCTAGGTACCTTAATAACTTATACAAACTTAAAATAAGAACATAAATAACGGAAATCAAAAACTGCATGTTGAAGAGAACTAGCTTTATATGCCACCAAAATCAAAACCAAACCTTGTGCACCAGAAAATGGAGGGTACACAGAGTTCTCCATAAAATTACTACAAGCCTATAGTCGAGCTGAATTCTTCAACAATGCACAAACAAAGTATAGAAAAAGAGGATAGTACAAAATAAATTCAAGGTTCACCAGTTTAAAGTTTCATTACAAATTGTGGAGGACACAACGCCAGACTCTTACTCCCCACGTGTGAAGAATTTTTAATGGCATAAATGAAAGCTATGTTGTTTATGATCACGTAGAATTAAGCTTGTACACTTTGTGATTCATCCTTTGGGGCCTCATCATCAATGGTCTCTGTAGAAAATGCCACTGGATTTGTTTTTTTTCAATTCCTTGAGCAGCAAAACAAGGCAGTGGATGGTTAGACTAACATTTTCTGTTCCCAGGAACACTACTTTGCCATTCATTTAAGTTGGAGGATATTATCTGAAAGTCATGGCAATCTTCGTGGCTCTAATTTTTGAGCAAAAACATACAAGAACTGACGAGTGCACTAATCCATACCTCCCTGCACTTTACTTGGTGTGCCACCTGAAGTTGATCATCATATCTAATTCGCAAATCGGACATTGTAGCTTGCAGCTTTTCATACTCCGGCACAATCATGAGTGCGGAGAATTAAACATGTGACTGGTTTAGAAAGCTAAATAAATAGATAAACTGGAGTTAAACCAATTGAAAGACAGTTCCAAACAAAATGGACCACATTTAAGAAACACTTGTGCGTATGGTAGTTTAGCTTCTTTTTTCTGCATGTACAGGGTCTCCAAATTTTCTCTCTTTTAAAACTCAACTTAGCTGCTTCTTTTTGGAGTATTCTATTCATTCCCTTCAATACTGTATTTCATTTCAGGAGTCAGGACAGCCTCCACTAAGAGGTCCTGATACATATGCTGCCTATCCTTTCAACTTCAGCTTGTAAAATGCCTGATATAAAGCTTTCAAAAAGCCAGTCTTTGAAATAGCTTCTCTATGCGTTATTAGTCTAGATGTTAGTCCGTAGGAAACAATCTGTTTGTTTGTCATATATAGTTTCTGCTATGCCCGAATCTAGAACTACTATTGACACAGAGTAATTTGAGATATACTTCGTTAAAAACATGCCCAGTTCATAAACTGAACTTACTCGATAGCAGAAGGAGGTTTGTGATTCTGCACGTATAGTGCAACAAGACCTACAATTAAATAAACCGAACACATACGATAATTAAAGAAATTAAGAAAGCAGAATTACTAAAAACTCAAAGAGGGAAAAAAAATTAATAAGCTACTGTGTTATGAGTTGAATTTCCAATATTCAAAACATCCGAAAAGAGTTGAAGCAAAACCTTTTGTCAGAACATCAAGAACTCCACAAGATTCCAAGTACTTTCTAAAGCCTTCTTTTTTTGCTTCCCTTTCCCATGAAGAGCATGAATAAAAAAGGTAAGGTGGCAAGATTCAAACACAGTGCTCCAAATTAGAAGGGACTGCATAATGGAGTTCAATGTTTCTGTAATGAACATGTTGGGATTTGTCCCACATCGGTTAATTATCTCCTCAAAAAACTAGTATATGAGCCTGGGTGGCCCCTCCACTCTTTGCCAATTGGTTTGGAGTTGGATGCTTTAACATGGTATCAGAGCTAGGCTTTCGGAGGCTTTTCCCCTTTGTTTGTGCCATAGTTGCACTTTGTTTCATTGTGATCCGTGTGCTCCGGATCCTTTGTTAACCTCTCCACGTGCGAATCAGGGGTCGCACGTGCGGGGGAGTGTTGGGATTTGTCCCACATTGGTTAATTATCTCCTCCAAGACTAGTATATAAGCCTGGGCAGCCTCTCTACTCTTTACCAATTGGTTTGGAGTTGGATGCTTTAACATGGTATCAGAGCTAGATTTTCGGAGGCTTTTCCCCTTTGTTTGTGCCATAGTTGCACTCTGTTTCATTGTGATCCGTGTGTTATGGATCCTTTGTTTACCTCTCCATGTACGAGTCGGGGGTCGCACGTGCGGTGGAGTGTTGGGATTTGTCCCACATCGGTTAATTATCTCCTCAAAAAACTAGTATATGAGCCTGGGTGGCCCCTCCACTCTTTGCCAATTGGTTTGGAGTTGGATGCTTTAACAGATGAAAACTGAGCAGAAAGATGTGCCAATACCGGTTTTACTATGGAGACAAAAGGCCTACGCCTTAATGTTCATGATTGTAAATCAAAGGGTATTACTTTTAAATCCGTCATTTACAATTTCCTCATTTCCTATATGCTTAAGGCACATGAGATTTAGTTTATCCTCCTATCTTATGCCACAAGTCAAAAGTTTTTATTTGATAACCTGACACCGATTCCACAAACCACGACCTTCCTCGTGACTGCATTCTCAGGCCCCCTATCACATTCATTTTCTAGGGTGATACAAAGAAATTAGTCAGTCAAGTGACGGCATTCTGAACTGCCATCGCGTATGATATTCATTTTACTGGGCAGCCCAAAGGTCAGTGTGGCAAACTAGAAAATCGTGCTTCTCAGACGCTCTATCTCCGCCCTTTTTCATGTACTTGGACTAACCCTTTGCCTAGAGTCAAGAACTACTATCGTAGTACAAACTTCAAAGGCACACTTACCATTGCCCCAAAACTCATTACCATGGAACAGTAAACCCGCACATGTCATGGAGTCAATTACACAGCTTGCCAAACTATGTTCTACTCCATTCTTGCTATAAGATCTAAGCTTCGAGCTTTTTAATGTACAATGTATACATACACATGTAAGAAGTTTATTTTTTATTCGGGTGTCCAAATCAATCTACACGCATCTTGATCAAGTTTGGATCCTAGGGACAAACCATGACCCTTAGATATGAAGACAAATTCGGCAAATGGGATGTGACATACAGGTTGAAATGTGCAGCTACAACACAATTGGCGCATCTGTAGATTACATTACATAACATAGGCAAAACGGCAATCAAGGGTGCATTTGCATAGCAATCATCTTTTGATCTCCCAATTTTCTCATCTCAGGAATTCAGGTAAAAAACAAACAAGAAAAAACTTATTACAGGAGAGAGAGAGAGAGAGAGAGAGAGAGAGAGAGAGAGAGAGAGAGAGAGAGAGAGTTGCTCCATCATATACTAGAAAAACTCATTACATGAATGATACTGTCTTACACATCATTCTGGAGGATTACATGAATGATATACTAGAAAAACTCATTACATGAATGATACTACTATGTATAATGTATGTACTACTGGTGATTGCAAAATACAGCAAAACCGCCCATTGCCCTTTTTCCAAGGAAGAGAGGAAACAAGGAAACTGAACAATGAAATGAAATCCGAAGGGACCCTAGAGTCGATTACGTGTTGGATCCGTCTTGCAACTAAAACATGTGGATAATGAAGAAGGACTCACCGCTTCTCACATAACAGAGCAAGCATTTGGGTTTTCGTCGCTGAACATCTGTTCGGCCGCGGCGAGGTAACCCGACCCGTACCCGTTCGGACGCAGATTCGGATACCCCTCTGGATGCGGGCACCCGTGCGGGCAGAAGCCGTACTGATATGTACCATTCTCCTTCCCTTCTTTCTCCTCCTCGCCGGCGCCATTCTCATTCACTTGGAATATCACCACCGCTTTCTTCAGCTTCCTCTTCAAATACTTCAGTAATGCCTTCATATCCATCTCCCCTTTCACCGTTACATGATTATTTTCCACATCGATCAACATATCTCGTATACCTTTGGTTTTCGCCAGGACTTCGCAAACCTTCCGGATACAACTCCCGCAATGCACCGTAAACACTACCGTCGAAACTGCCTTTTTCTCCTCCTTCTTCCCCTCTCCGTTGTCCTCCGCCATCGACACAGTTTTGTTCTCCTTGTTCTTCTTCTCCTCTCCGTTGTCCTCCGCGGCTGGTTTATTGTCCTTCTTCTTCCCCTGATCTCCGCCGTCCTTGTCCGAACCTGACTGAAACTGAACTACTTTTTGAACCACCCCGACATTGAAATTGATTGTGCATCCCATGGGAGAGAAAAGGGAGAGAGAGAGTTCAAAAAAAAAATGAAAGAGAGAGAGAGCGCGAGGGAGAGAGAAGAGGCGGCGAGAATGATTCTTTGAAAAGTGAGCCAGGTGGTTTATAGGAGTAGTGGAGTAATTAGACGCGCGTGGTTGTTTTACCGTGTTTTTGGGTGTATTTTACTAATTAAAATAAATATTTATTTTTTAAAATTTGAAATTAAAGGTGATATATTGTGAAAGAATAATTTGTCTCGTAAAATAGAAAATAAGTACTTAAAAAATACTCCCTTGTCTCAGTTTAAATGTTCCTACAATTTTTTGTGTATTTTTGAACCCCCAAAAAATATACTTCTACTTCTAATTAGGCCATGTTCCGCTAAAATAGAAAAAAAAAACACACGAAAATGAAAAGTCAAAAATAATGTAAAACAACTAATTAGGCCCCGTTCCGCTAAAATTATCAATTTTTAAATACTTATTTTCCGCTTTACGAGATAAGTTATTTCTCACAATATATCCTCTTTTATTCAAAAAAATGAGTAATTATTTGAAACTAAAATTGATTTTCACAATCCCCTATTTTATATCCACACTCTATTTTTTGACATTTAGCAAAAAAAAAAAAAAAACACATACTTTCAACACTACAAAACAAAAAAGGAATATAGATATCGAAAAAGAGAGTGTGAAAATCAGTTTTTATTTAAAAAATAAATATTTATTTTAATTAGTGGTAAATTTCAAAGTAAAAAAATACTACTAAAAAATAAAAACCGGTGCGTGAAACATGCATGTTTAAATTTCTCTTTAGCTGACTGGAGAATAATCTAAGATACGCTAATTAATGCTGTAGATGATACACAACAGTCAACACTACCGTGAAGCCCCTCTCTCACTCTCTCTCTCTCAAAATTTAAATATTGTTACGATTTTTCTTGTATTTTTAAATCTCAAAAAATATACTCCTATATATTATTTTTAAAATTTTCTTACATTAAATTAAAGATATAAAAAAAATTAATATGCAAAAATATATTTTTTGGGATTTGGAAACTCAATTTAAATGTTGTTACAATTTTACGTGCATTTTTAAATCCCAAAAAATATATTTCTACATATTATTTTTTAAATTTTCTTACACCAAATCAAAAATGTAAAATAAAAAAGTAATATGCAAAAGTATAATTTTGTGGGGATATGAAAATGCTGAAAAATCGTAGAAGACATTTAAATTGGGACGAAGGAAGCGTATGAACCTTAACGGAAAATGCAAAAATAAATGTTTTATTTTTTACTTTTTTTTCATGTGTTTTCGAAAATGCTACGCGCACAATCTATACGACGGTTGTGCAACGTCTAGATGTGTTTGGACAGTTCAAATTTTAAAGAAAAAATTCTTTCACGAAAAAAATTTAAGTGAATATTAACCATTAATTACAAGAATGACAACTGAACTGTTTTTTCTTGTGTTTCTTTTGTGACTTTTGGTAGAGAGAGAAACTGACAACAACCTAGAGAGAGAGACTGACAAAACAACCTAGAGAGAGAAACGTCACAACACAACACATGCAACCAACACCTACTCCGTCTCTGACACACAGTAATTTATGAGATACAGAATAATGTAAGGTGTCGTTCACTTTCTTTTTAAACCTTATTTTTTAAAAAATAATAATTTTAAATTCAAATGTATTAAAAATAAAAAATAATTTATTTTTTTTTTCCATTTAAAATATCTCAATGAGATCTATCAAATAAGATCTATATTGATAAAAAAATTATTTACGTAAAATTATCTTTTTTTCTAAAAGTTCTTTTTTTAAGAAACCGAAACAAATCCTAAGATACACTAATTAATGAAGCAATCCTTCTACTGCCACACTTATATTTATAACAAAGGTGGAGCCCATACACATTACACCCCTAATGTGAGTGGGCCTGAGCATTGTTGTGTTGTGAGTGTCGAAGTGTGAATGGGTGTGGTGGCTCCGTTCCAGAACGCCTTATTAAAAAAAATATTTATTTCATATTTTTAAACTCAAAAATAATGTAAATGAAAAGTATTTTTTTGATTTTTTTGGCACCTTATAAAAGATCTCGATAAGATCTATCAAACAATATTTATATTACTTAAAAAATTATTTGCATAATTACATTATCTTTTAGTTTGAAATTGTTTTCTTAAACAATAAGTACATATTTGGATTCTGAAACGTGGGCTATAAGGTGGTGTTCTACTTTCCAAAAAAAAAGTACTTTTTGAAGAAAAAAAAAGAAAAAGGTAATTTCAAACTCTAATATGATGAAAATGAAAAATATTTTTTCAATTTTTTTTGCACCGTTTAAAAGATCTAATGAGATCTATCAAATAAGATCCATATTGGTAGAAAAATTATTTGTGTAAACACATAATTTTTGAGTTTCAAATTCGCCGCACTACAGCAATTTTAACTTATCTCTAACCCCTCACTAAAATATATCATTGAGCAAAAAAAAAAAACCGGATGCCATGCCAAATTAGTATAGCATTTCCAAAAAAGTTTAAAAATTCACTTGTCTCGTAAAACAAAAAGGAAAAATTTCATGTAGGCACCCGATCTTTCACACAAATCACACATAAACACCTGATCTTTCTTAAATTTCATATAAACACCTGAACTTTCTAAAAACTCATCAATTTCACACCTGACCTTTATTAAATTTCATATAAACACCTGAACTTTCTAAAAACTCATCAATTTCACACCTGACCTTTATTAAATTTCATATAAACACCTGAGCTTTCTAAAAACTCATCAATTCAACATCTGCCATCACCATTTCGTCTAAAACCAAACGGAAAAAAAGTTAAGTGCTCTAATTTTTTATTTGTTTGAACCAGTGCGAAGATCTTATTTTTCTGATCATTTTATTTTAAAGAATCATAATTAATTTTTTACTCTAAAGCTCTTGTTAGTCAGCCTTAAGAAAGTCATAGAATCAAATATCTCTTGGGGCTAACTAACGAGAGCCTTAGAGTCAAAAATTAATTATGGTTTTTTAGGATAAAATGATCAGAGAAATAAGATTTTTGCACCGGTTTAAACGGATTGAAAATTAGAGCAATTAGTTTTTAACCATATTTTTTAATATATAAACGATCTATGCATGGTTGAAAAATTAATTGCTCTAATTTTCAATTCATTTGAACTGATATGAAGATCTTATTTCTCTGATCATTTTATTTGGCTCTCGTTAGTTGACCCTAAGAAATATTTGATTCTACGACTTTCTTAGGGCTGACTAACGAGAGTTTTAGAGTCAAAAATTAATTATGATTTTTTAAGATAAAATAATCAGAAAAATAATATCTTCACACCGGTTTAAACAGATTGAAAATTGGAGTACTTAAATTTTTTAACCATATATTTTTAATATATAAATGATCTATACATGGTTGAAAAATTAATTACTTCAATTTTCAATCAGTTTAAACCAGTGTGAAAATCTTATTTTTCTGATCATTTTATCTTAAAGAATCATAATTAATTTTTGATTCTAAGGCTTTCGTTAGTTAGCCCTAAGAGATATTTGATTATACGTCTTTCTTAATGCTAACTAATGATAGTTTTAGAGTCAAAAATTAATTATGATTCTTCAGGATAAAATAATCAGAAAAATAAGATCTTAGCACTGTTTCAAACAAATAAAAAATCGAAGCAATTAATTTTTTTTCCATTTGGTTTTAGACGAAATGGTGATGGCAGATGTTGAATTGATGAGTTTTTAGAAAGCTCAGGTGTTTATATGAAATTTAATAAAGGTCAGGTGTTAAATTGATGAGTTTTTAGAAAGTTCAGGTGTTTATATGATATTTAATAAAGGTCAAGTGTTGAATTGATGAGTTTTTAGAAAGTTCAGGTGTTTATATAAAATTTAAGAAAGGTCAGGTGCTTATGTGTGATTTGTGTGAAAGATCGGGTGCCTACGTGAAATTTACTTGAAAAATCGTCTCAGTTTAAATGTCCCTATGATTTTTTGTACAATTTCAAACACACCAAAAATGTACTTCTACGTATACGTTATAAATTTTCTTACACTAAATTAAAGTACTCAATGAGAAATTTGAACTTAAATTTGGTGTAAAAAAATCAAAAAAATAACATGTAGAAGTATATTTTTTTTTGGGAATTTGAAAATGCACGAAAACTGTATGAGACATGTAAATCGGAAAAGAGGGAGTAAAATCTTAACTGGATGGGACCTTAATTGTTTTTTATTTTCGACTTTTTCATTTTTGTGTGTTTTCAAAACCGCTACGCACGCACAACCTACACAACAGTTGTGTAATTAATTCTAGCCGTCCAGACGGTTCACATTTTAAATTTAGCCTCTTTTACGAAAAATATAACTTTTTTGAAAAAGAATTTAAGCGATTCTTAACTTTTTTTAAAAAAATAATGAACGGACTAGAGATTTTTTTTTTTTCCCCTTTTGTGCGCGTGGAACCTTTGGTAGAGAGAGAAACTGACAAACAACCTAGAGAGAGAAACTTCACAGCTGATAGTTTCAGAATAATGTAAAGATACACAAAGCTACAGATCAAGCCCCTCTCTCTCTCTCTCTCTCTCTCTCTCTCTCACTCTCAGATACACAATCAAGCCTCTCACTCTCTCCGTCTCTCACACAATCTCCCAGCCGGTTTGAATTTTCATCCGAAAAATGGACTGTCGAGATTTGTAAAAACTCAAATTAAATTTGAACAATCCGTGTTGATATAGACGGCCGGATTGATCACATTACACGGTATAAATGCAGCAAGCAGGTCCATCTCTGCCACTTTCTATCTTTCTCTTTTTCTTCATTTATGGAGTAGTGGTAACTTTTATTCTATTCTAATCGGCTAAAAAATGAATTATATCTACATGACATATGTACACATAATTAATAAAAGTTAATATGGTTGTGGTATGTACATGGCATATGTACACATAGCAATACTCCATAATTAATAAGCCTTTCAAACAATGTGTTTATCAACTTACGCTCCGTTTGTTTCATGCTAAAAACATTTCTGGATATTCATGTGTTTTCCAAAAATTGTTTCATATTGTTTGGTTGACACAGAAATGCATTAGCATCCAAAAAATTATAAATAATTAAGATACTATTTTTTTTATTTTAAAAAAAATCGCATTGACAAATGACCAGAAATAATCACAGCTATAAAAATGACCAAAGTAAATGAGACTTGTTTTTCAGAGTGGTAGCACAATAGGGTTAAAGGGTCGTTGCTTGCAGGAATTGGATGGGTGATTTGTCAAATACCTGATCAGCGTTCTACCGATCGAGAAGCCAATAGTTCCACCACATTCAATTATATATCCACACTCACAATAAATGTGGAGCTAAAACATGGAGTCATGAAAAGGAAGTACACCACACAATCTCCTATAGCTTAATATGTAACGCCTGCAGAATTTCAAATACCTTAATCTAAGCTGTTTGATCTAATTATGGTATCTTCCAAAGTACTATTTGATAGAAATTCAATTTCAATGTTTGGCTTTTAAAGAAGAAAGAACTATACTTCGATTGTATTTTGCTTGACTTTTCTTTTGCCTAACAAAGAGAATAGAAAGCCTTAATGCAATAGGCTCCAGTCGAGAGACTTGAAATTTTACCTCTTAAATTCTCTTTTATAAATGTAAATATAGTTTTTTTTTGTGTTATTAGGTATATCTATATACTTTTAATTTTATATTAATTATGATTAACGTCGTTGAAGTATAAATTAAATTTAGTATTTTGGTACAAGGGGGTTAAGTCCAATTGACAAAACTCAAAGGGCGTGTTTGATTGCAGATTTCATTTTGGGGGGATTCGTAATGAGGTGGGATTAGGATTGAGATTGAGAATGAGGTGAGATTATTAATGAGGGGATGAATCATTTATTCATGTTTGTTTTGCACAGGATTAGGATTGGGATTAAGGTGGGTTTCTAAGCAAGTCTTGCCCAATCCCATGGGAATGGGATTAGTAGTAACACACCCCCCCCCCCCGTGGTATTGCTAATACCCCCATTTGGGGGGATTAACAATCCCATGGGATAACTAATCCCCTTCCACAAATGCCAACCAAACAAAGGATTAACAATCCTATCACCTTCTCAATCCCAATCCCTCCCTCCAAGAGGGTTATCAAACACGCCCAAAGACCGAAGATATTATTGAAGAAGATATAAATATCTAATTTTCAGAAACTCGATCTAAAATATCTAATTCTAGAAGCTCTAATATATTCTTGTGAAATGTCTAGAGTTTTTTTTGTGAGAATTAGTCACATATGTAATCCTAGAATTTGTCCCTTTTGCATGGGTTCATTAAGGAGAGACTCATTATGGAGTTTTTTAATCCTTTTGTGAAAACTTTGATATTAGGGAAATTTGTTTGCCTGGTTTGTGTCTCCTTTTGGGTTCCATAAAAGATTTAGGGAAAAAAATCGAAATGGTCCATGTAGTTAAGTGTTTGTTTCAACTTGGTCCCTGTAGTTGTAATTGGCTCGATTTACACTCTGTACTTTCCATTTTGTTTCAATTTGGTCCAATTGCTAACTGCCGTTAATCTGTTTAAATAAAGACAAAAATAAGCCAATAAGCCAATTTTTTCGTCTTTATTTATAAAAATTGAATAAGGACAAAACAATAAGTCACTTGGCTTATTTAGCCGAGTAACCGTTGAGTTTATGTAATATTCTGACTTTTGGACATGGTTCTGTATCATATTATGACTTTTGGATCTATATCATGCTGTACTTTTTGGACATAGTTCTATATGTATTTTCAGTACTATGGAGAAAAATAACGCATATCAGTATTTGTCAACAAGGTGAACAGGTAGACAATATCAGTGGTTATATTGTCTCATGGCTGATCATGAAAATGTTGAATTGGAGGACAACTTTTTGTAGAAAACTATAATCAAATTTCTTCTTAGGTGTCTGCTTATCAATGGAGAATGGAAGAATGAGTTGTGTTTTGGTTCAGATGTATATTAGGTAGGCTTGTGCAAAAAACCTGCCCACCTGCAGACCCGACACGACCCGAAGGGTCTCGGGCGGGGGTTGAACATATGGTTCGGATGGGTATGGGTTCATTTTCTGTTAAAAATTAGATTTCGGTTCAGGGTCCAGGTTAGTGCGTTTCTGACCCGCCTCGCCCCGCTCCGACCAATCCATAAAGATTAATTTGGTTTTTGATCGAACCCGACGTAAAGAATTGGGCTCGCGGACGATTCTTACCCCTTTTCGATTTGCGGGCCTAAAACATTTGTTACCCCGACATGTCGGGTCGGGGGTCAAACCCGGCCCGCCCGACCCATGCACACCCCTAATATTAGGGCAAGAGGGGAATGAGAGAATTACTGTTTTAACCCCAAAAAAGGGGGCCATTTGATTTTGCCGTTAAAAGGACTAACGGCGGACTAACGGCGGTTAGTAATTGGACCAAGTTGGAACAAAATAGAAAGTACAGAGTGTAAATTGAGCCAATTACAACTACAGGGACCAAGTTGACACAACCACTTAACTACAGGGACCATTTCAGTTTTTTTTCCCAAAGATTTATTTCTAGATATCTTTTTGGTGTTTCTTTGTGAGTAACGGGTATAGCCAGCTCTTTGTCATCTCTCTCCGTTTAGAGTGAATCCTCTTACTCTTCTCCCCGTCGAGTATATTCTTGTTTTATGCTTGAGCGGAACCACGTATATCTTTGTGCTCTTGTTTATCTCTTATTTATTTGTTATATTCTCAATTTTGTTTTCGAACAACAAATTGGTATCATAGTACCAGGTTTTTAATCCGAGGCTTGTGTTTTGCACTACGTATTGTGCAATTGGTGATCGTTTCAATAGCGTAAAAATATCATTTTTTTCCCTAAAAAATGATTATTTTTCAAAATATTTGGGTAAAAGTTAAAAAATTTATTTTTTCGATTCCTCTCGTCGAGACGAATCAATAACCCACAAGTGTTTGGCACAAAACTAACAAATGCCAAAAAACAAAATTCAAATAAGGACAACTCCTAAATTTAAGTTAAGTTATGTTCAAGAGAACGGGGCCTACGTGGAGTGAAATTTTATTTTTTTTAGCAAATTCTACTATAATAGCAAGACGATTAGTTAGATTTTGGGGTGAGCATCCACCATGCCTAACCGCCCCTAGTTCGACCCGTCTCTGTCAACGAACAAGTTCATGGCCCGAGGTTTACGTTGGCAAATGAAGTCAAGTGACCCCGAAAAGAAATATTAAAGTCCTATCTATAACTATAGTCATAGACCATTGTTTCTGTGATTCTTTTAGCAATTTAATAATTTAGATTTAGGCAAATGCTACAAGGTGTCTCTATGACATATATTTGAGACACAGATTTACAGTTCTTTAAATGGTTTAATTACATTTTCTTATACCCATTCAGACATCTACTAATATAATGACATTGAGAATATAAACAACTCTATCAAAAGAAGTCAAACAATATTTTGGATGAAACTGTCTTAAAATGTTAAAGCGCTAGCTAGCTTGTCTCATATTTTCACTGGTATACAATAAATATTATTTATTTTTGTTGTGTCCCCTACCGTATTTGTGTCCCTATTTTTAAAAAGATTCCGTATCTGAATCTGTGTCCGAGTCCGTATTTATGTCCGTGCTACATAGCTCACAATCACTGCATAAGTCATACGTTTCAGGGATATTCCTTGTGCTAGCAACATACTCCAATGTATGTTTGAAGCCATACTGTTCAATCGTGCATTTGGCCTTCCAAAACTTGTCAGGGATATTCCTTGTGCGAGCAGCATACTTCAATGTATGTTTGAAGCCATACTGTTCAATCGTGCATTTGGCCTTCCGATTCTCGGCAGCAGAGAAACTAAAGCTATCTTCCTTCATCCCATGCTTAATATACGTCGCCAGTGGTTCTGCAATCTCAGCATCCTTTTGGGTGTATGACGGACCACTGCATAAGTCATACGTTTCAGGGATATTCCTTGTGCAAGCAACATACTTCAATATACGTTTCAAGCCATACTTTTCAATCCTGCATTTGGCCTTCCGATTCTCGGCAGCAGAGAAACTAAAGCTATCTTCCTTCATCCCGTGCTTAATATACGTCGCCAGTGGTTCTGTAATCTCAGCATCCTTTTGGGTGTATGACGGACCACTGCATAAGTCATACGTCTCAGGGATATTCCTTGTGCAAGCAACATACTTCAATATACGTTTCAAGCCATACTTTTCAATCGTGCATTTGGCCTTCCGATTCTCGGTAGCAGAGAAACTAAAGCTATCTTCCTTCATCCCATGCTTAATATACGTCGCGAGTGGTTCTGCAATCTTAGCATCCTTTTGGGTGTATGACGGATCATAGTCACCAGCAATGTACTTTAGCCACTCGTAAGATGCTACCACACATAAGCCTTCTTCAACTCCTTTTTCCAAGGTCCAGCCTATGTCAGATCATCAAAAATCAATAGATTAATTATCAACAACCCGATCCTAAATTAGGGGTGAAGTCAGAGATCTCGAGTAGTAAGGGTGTACACTTACTTTCATCTAGTTTGTATTTATTGACAAAAACCTGAACATGTACTAATGAAAAAATGGAAAGAGGAGTTGCACAAACTGACGTGCAAAAACTGTTCAGATATTCATAAAATTTGCCCAAAAATTTATAAACGTGTATTCCTAAGTGTAAAATGTGTATTGGAAATTAACTTTTTAAGTATTTGCGGGAATATTTTCCACACTTATTTGGTCAAAAGATGAATTGTGCACAAACCATTCGGTGATGTGTTTTTAACCTTGTTCCCAGCTCCTTGTCTTTCATAAAAGCTTAACAAACGAGAAGAAGGAGCTAAAACATGAAGTCACGGAAAGGAATTACACCACACACACTCCTATAGCTAAACACTGGCATTGTGTCTCGCTCTATGCACGGGGCAACGAAAAAAATTGGAGTGAAATTTGTTCATTATTTCGTACATTGAATGGGACACAACGCTAGTAGTTAAAATAACTTATTATACATGTCCAAGTATAAGTAGAGAATCATGACCAATTAACAAATAAAATACTAAAAAATCTATAAAAATAAAACAAACGGAAACACTAAAAAATGTGATTTCCATTTACCTAACACATATTAAGAACCCCCAAATTCCACCCCACGTCCATCTCTTTCCCCATAAAAGTACATGCAACTGCCAAGCATTATTTAGGTTTTAAAAATTCGAAATTGTTGAAAATTAGGATTTGAAGGTTGTAGGGTAGCCACTACATTTGTATAGGATATTGATTGATGCGACAGCCCTATAGCCCTTCGGACTTAGGCGTGACTATAGGATCTCACAGTGTTGAAATGAGTTGACGAGAAGATGCGGTGTCTAGTTGTATAAGTAGGGATCGCTATGCCACCTGTCTTTTTTTTTAATCCTAGGCGTATAGCTTAGCAAAGAAAATGGTAGGTCATACACTAGAGAAGTGCTCGGTTCGATACGTTAAGCAACGATGAATAGGCAATACTAATTCCAATTGATATATTGAGATGGAGGAATGTGAGATTTCGGGTAATTAAGGAGCTTGATGGCTTTGATGATTTGGAGGAAGGTGCCTCCATTTCAGTGGAGTTTTGATTTTGTTCTTCTGCTCTTTTTGGGTTTTCATATGGTGTTTTTTGCTGTTTTTTATGTTGTTAGCTTGTTGTGTGTGTGTTTTGCATCGTTGAGGTTGTTGGTGTTTTGTTTTCAATTGCTTCTTTGGCTAATTTTGCCTTGCAGGGTTTTTGCTTGGTGTTGTTAGTCAAAGGTAATTTATTGTTGCTGTGGCTATTTGTTGTTGATTTCCTGGTGATCTGTATCCCTTTTGTTGTAGGGGCTGGTGGCTGGTTTTTGTTTGTAGTTTTTTAATCTCTTATATGTGATGGATGCTTTTTCTTGGGTGTACCTGTGTCTGCAGAGTTTCAATTCTTTTTCTTTATTGGTTTCTTGTCAAAATTTCTCTTTGGATCTCGGGTGGCTTTTGCTTGCCCTTGCCGTTGTCCCCTTTAATCTCTGTATCTTCTTCAAAGATTAATTAAATTTCTTTTGCCGAGAAAAAAAATACTAATCCCAATTGCAGAGCGTTAATTGTTACGTGATGTGGTACACTCATACCCGGATAGCAATGGTACGAGTGCCACATTCTTTTTTTTTTTTTTTCCTTTTTTTTTATAAGCAACAAGATTTTATTAAGAAACTCGACAAATGGTACATCGAGAAAAAGTCAATTATACGCTTCAAAGATTGAAGTCCATAAAAAACCTAGGAAGAGAAAAAAAACAAAAAGATACATTCGATGATAATTGAATAAGCCCCACAGCAGAGCCATCCAACCACCATTCCAAACTCAGTTGTGTTGATATTCTCACCATATGGTTGTTATTCGTGTGATATATAATTCGCAACATATGATTTTTATTAATTAGTGCGATATGAGAGAGTGAAAATATACAGTAATCAAGAACAGGCACGAGAACGGGGGATAATTATACCTTTGTGCTTTATCCATGCATGCGTCATCTCATGAACTAGCGTTTGCGCAACTTTATCTCTGCATATGTACATCACATATCATGTCAAAATTGAGTACATCGTGCATGAGAATTGAATATGTAATTTCTTGATGTTATCAAGTCCTTAAAATTAGTAAATGATATGAATGGCTAAACAAACGTTATAGATTCCTCTACTACGTTAAGAATTCAAGACAATTCAAAAAGTGTGTACTGTACGTGTACATTCTCTTTCATATCCTATGTTCGTATGTTGCCTTAACATCACTGGATGTTCAGGTTGGGCGAGCTATCAACTATCAAGGGCGAAGCACACTAGAATTTTCAAATAGGGCCCTCTATATGATTCATAACTAAAAATTTGAAAAAGATAAATCAACTTTAATTATAGAGATAACAAATACTAAAAATTGAAAGTACAAAAAAAACCTTACAATCATTCGATTAACTCAAAAGGCCTTACTTAAATATCACTTTTCTCCCATTTTGAGCGAATTTTTTTTTATTATATAAGCTCTCAAAATAAAATAAAATAATTCTCTCAATCAAGATATCCACCCTATCACTTACCTATTACCATGGATAATATAGCTTCTTTTTTTATAACGAGACAATATAGCTAACCATTACTAGTTTTATATATATAGGCATAAATTAGGAGCGCCTGATGCAACTGCGTCATCAACGTATGCCCAAAGATGATACTATGTATGTTACAAACTATCTCACTTTCTTATGTAAGCACCTTCTTGAATCTGGTTTGCCTTTCTTAAATTATGCCCTGATGAAGAGATCTCTAGTTGTTGCAAACTCTCAGGTCTACTGAACATCAAACGAGTTTCAAACTATAAAATGCTAATTCCCCGATATATAGTCAGTTTTCTACCATTGTATTTTAAACAACCTCTCTGCTTGCAAGGGTTAGGTTGTGAACATCATTCCCTCACACCTTGCAATGGCGAGAGTCTCATACACTGGATTTTTCCTTTTTATTTATGTTTGATAAAATTATTTAGTTCAAGAAAATGAAAGGCATGCAAAAAATGAAGACATGTAAACATTAGGGTCAGATGAGAATTACCTTGGTAATCCAAACAAAAGTAAGATTGCACCCACTTTATCACCCTTTACTTCCTTGGTTTCCACTTCCAAATTAGCCCCACTCCAAACACACCTTTCGACCTAATTTGCACAGAAGTATATACACATTATTTGAAGTACACGTGGATACAGGGTAATGATTTTCACACTCTTCAATTTCATAACTGCACTACTTTTTTTTTTATAGATTTTTGGTGAAAAAATTACACGCTAAAGATTCACAAAAAGACAATATATGGAGTGTCATTATCTTAAAAGGGAGTGTGAAAATCATTTTCCATGGATATATTTGTGTGTGGGTGTACACATATGTCCACTATATGTATATTTTTACCGATTAAAAAAATATTCTACAAGTACGTCAATATATATGCAGTATAATCATCGGGAAATTAACGGAAAAGTTCTTACGGCTTTTATTGTATCTTCTCCTCGTTTGAGAAACTTCCCACAAGCTACTATAGGTGTACCCTGTTTAGACAACATTGGATTAAAGACGTTAATTAGTGCAATAGTAATTTTAGATAAACTCGATGAATTAAGTAGAAGTACTAGCTCTTATTGCTTAAACCGCACGTTTTTTCCTTTTGGGTTACGTACCATCTTTGAGGGACGAAGGTTATAGTTAAAATTTGATTTCGTTTCAATTTGAATGTCGTTACACACACACACACATATATATGTATATATATATAGAATAGTAAACAAATCGAAATGAGCGAATAGTGAGATCGAGGAAAGAATTGTACTCGATCGTAAATGCATGGTAGGTTGTTGTTTATGACCACTGCATGTGCTATTATAGAGTCCTATATATCATTATCCAAGAGAATAAAAACTTACATTGATTGCCTCTGTCACATTTCTATTTATCTCATTTCCATCGACCAAGAAAATAGGAATGTCCTTTCTGACAGAAAGCTTCAAATAGTCCTCGAAAAAGCTGTGTACTTGACGAATTATAGGTTTCAATTGTCCAGGTTCCATAACCAATGGAGGAAGACAATCTGGACATAGATATCGACCATCGCCAAGGTTGGTATAATCTACCTCAATTGGCTGCATATACTGTACAAAGAAAAGAGAACGTTAGCTTTGGCATCAAACACAATCTTTTATATAAGTGCAAAAATATGCTTATTTCCTCGGAAAATAAGTTCGATCTAGATATGATTTCCACGGAAAAAATTCTCATTAGTTGGATCTTTTTCTAACGTCGGAATTTTTCTCAAAACTTAAGAATTTCCTATCAACGTACAAGCAGCATAGCTGTAATAAAACTTGATATGCCAGCCGTAGTTGTATAGAGAAAAAATTATCAAAGTTGGAAAACACTAATAACTACTCCTGCTATAATGGTTGAGAACTTAGGAAAGTAAGGGATCGTTTACTAGAAGCCGACGGATATATGTATACACACACACACAAAAAATTTCAAGTAAGAGTGCCCTTATCATG
Source organism: Rhododendron mucronatum var. ripense (assembly GCA_019656295.1). Lineage (NCBI taxonomy): Eukaryota > Viridiplantae > Streptophyta > Magnoliopsida > Ericales > Ericaceae > Rhododendron > Rhododendron mucronatum. The sequence goes on along the minus strand of BPLT01000014.1, from coordinate 163,568 downwards.
TTAAGTTAAGGATGCCTCTCTCCCGACCAATTTGTAATGATCTGAGCCGCCCAATATGTTCAGAACGTGATTTTAAGGGTACCCGCGAGAAATCAACAAAAAAATGACCGAAAGAGCTTGACCCGAGCAGTTTTTGTTTGTATTTTATCGAACGGTTCAAATAAAAACTGCTCAAATCAAGCCTTTCTCGGTCTTTTTTTTTTTTTGCTAATTTCTCGCAAGTATGCTTAAAATCACGTTCTGAATATATATGTTCATACTAGAGGCAATACATTTTTTTGGGTACTGCAGAATAAACACTAATACATATATGTATTGTCAATATATACACATATAAAACACTAATACATTTTTTCTTTTTTTGGAGTTTCAAAAATTGTATTGTCTCTAGAACCGGCCCCTAGAACATCTTCAATTTTGGTCCGACGTTCGAATAAGTTTGTAATTTCAAATTTTAACAGAGGCAGAAAACCAACCTCGACCATATCGCAGCTAGAACACCTTCGATTTTGGTCCGACGTTCGAACAAGAGATGGATTAAAAACACCATATCCTTGAAGTGGTCCATTTGGTGTTTGGTCTGTTGACGTGCTCAGAGGTGGATAATAAAATGGATCTTGTAAGTAACCTTGAACCAGTCGATTTGGTGTTTGGTCGGTTGGCGTGCTAAGATGTGGACAATAGAAAGGATCATGCACGAAACCTTGATTTGGTCCATTTGGTGTTTGATCTGTTGGTGTGCTTTGGCTTGTGCCCATCCTAAATTTGACACTAAGAAATCGAAACAAATTAGGGAAACATGCATAACAAGAAAACCTAGACTACGAAAACATGAAAAATAATCAAGATTAAACAGGAAACATAATAATAAAATCCAAAACCATAATAATGTAATATTTCCAAATATCTAAGAACCTATCTTTGCTACCTTCAATTACAACATTGTCTAGTATGCTTTTATAAAGACCTACCAAACTAGGTGACTAAGTAATTTTAAAAAATTAGAGAAACATGCATAACAAGGAAACCTAAATTAACTAGGGAACATGAACGAATTGAGTTTTGTTCACCCTCCACTTAAGAGGGTGAACATTACCCTCCTCCTTATTGGATGAACAATAACAATAACAAATTAACAATGACAAATCAGGGGATATATAATTATAGAAATAGAAAACATGATGACATAATATTTCCTAATATTATGCTAGCACCAACCGTGCAAAATGTTTCTTCTCCTTATATTTTTTGATATTTTCAACGAGAAATAAAAAAGTAAAAAAAAAAACTACAATTCGATAATATGCGGTTGACAAAAATAATGCGGATTGCAACGGGGAGGTCCAACCAACAAGACACTGTTAAAAAATTGTAATATTAATCAATTAGCAGTCAACATATGCTATGCACGAATGTTTAAATATAAACTTTGGACGATTTTAGGATAAATCATTTTGGAAACCCTTTATTTTTTTTTTTTGCCTTCTATAGCATTGAACTCCAATTCGATACCGTTCCTTGGGGATATTAAACTTAATTTGATACACTTCCTTCCGGGCCATAAATCATGGATAGCAATTTTTTTCCTCATACTGTACTAATTTTCTATTTAGAAACCAGGAAGACATTTGGAATGAAGTATAAACAGCAGAACACGACATAGCCCAAACCACATAAAATTTAATCACGAGGCAAACCGTAAAGAATAATACTTGTTTCCAATTTAAGTTCGATTTTTTTATTGTCAGGTCACTGGGCTGAAAATAAGCATACAAGAAGACAAAAAAAATACGTATTCATGTGTACTTTTTACAAATTTTAATACATATTCACATACTTATCATTGTCAACCTATTAGGCTGATTTTAGAATTTTCCATTTAAATTTGATGGATCAATTTTTTGCTCATTCAATTTTCTTGACACAAGTAATCAAATTCCGACACTTGCATTCCACCAATTATAAATCCACAAAAGAGAATTATGGGCTAAAAAAAGGTCTCTCATGATTCTCATCATCTTCAGGACTATCAAATTGATCCTACGTCTGATGCACCTTAATACAAATTTATAATAGTCCAACCCCAACACTAAAAGGTCCCATCTTTTATCTCTACTTTAGGCCCCCGTTAAGTTAGGGGCGGCCCTGCATCCTCGCGACAAATGGAAAAATCTCAACAATTCTCTTTTAAAAGCTGAATACATTGAAAAACAAATGCATAATGGTTCAATTTTTGACGAAAATCTATTCATTTTCTTTGCACCTTCTGACAACGTGGTAGAAGATTTAGGGTGTGTTTGGAAGTTGGGGAAGAGTGTGGAAGCGAAGGACTATATTTAAAGAAGGACTATATTTAAAAAAAAAACCCTCCTCTTATTGGTTGGTAGAGAAAAGAGAGAAGAAAGAGGAAAAAGTTGAAAGACAACTAGTAAATTTTTCCGGGATTAGTCTAGTGGTCAAGATTTGAAACTTAGAGAGGTTTGATCCGTCTCAATATCTCAAGTTTGATGATTAATCATTCGAGATGCATGTAAGCTGATCCGAACACGTGAGTGACCAAAAAACTTAGACGAAACGAGTCAAAAAACATACAGATAACAGGAGAAAAGCGCAGAAAAAGATAACCCATCAATGAAAGAAACAGCCCATCAATACATATGCACAGAAAAAAGCATCAGAGAAAAGACACAAATCGGCACATCGGCTGAGCAAAACAGAGAATAATACCTGCAGCAAAAGTGGAGCGAGCAGAGCAGACCAGGCAAAACAAAGGGCATATGAATGAAGAAAATAGATAGGTTTCAAGGAGTATTTATTATGTTATTGATTAAACTTAGTTTCCTTTTTGAGCAAAATAAAGTCTATATTTTTATTTCATTTAAAGTGTATATATATAGTATAGATTTAAATCATTGAAGATGCATTTTGTATCCTTCAAAATTGCTCAACGATTCCGAGAAACCCTGCTTGATTAAGAAATTGTTTCTTAACTTTTCGAGATTTTTAGTATACAGATAGATTTGATTGAGTAATAGGTTCCCATAACTTTTTCCATTTGGTCCATTTGGTGTTTGATCTGTTGGTGTGCTTTGGCTTGTGCCCATCCTAAATTTGAGACTAAGAAATCGAAACAAATTAGGGAAACATGCATAATAAGAAAACCTAGACTAAATACGAACACATGAATAATAACCAAGATTAAACAGGAAACATAATAATAAAATCCAAAACCATAGTAAGGTAATATTTCCAAATATCCAAGAACGTATCTTTGCTACCTTCAATTACAACATTGTCTATTATGCTTTTATAAAGACCTACAAAACTAGGTGACTAAGAAATTTTTTAAAAAAAAAGGAAACGTGCATAACAAGGAAACCTAAATTAACTAGGAAACATGAACAATAACAAATTAACAATGACAAATCAGGGGATATATAATTATAGAAATAGAAAACATGACGACATAATATTTCCTAATATTATGCTAACACCAACCATGCAAAATGTTTCTTCTCCGTATATTTTATGATATTTTCAACGAGAAATAAAATTTAAAAATTTAAAAAAGGTACAATTTTATAATAGGCGGTTGACAAAAATAATGCGGATCGCAACGGAGAGGTCCAACCAACAAGACACTATTAAAAAGTTGTAATATTAATCAACTAGCAGTCAACATATGCTATGCACGGATGTTTAAATATAAAATTTGGACAATTTTAAGATAAATCATTTTGGAAACCTTTTTTTTTTTTCCAATTAGCAGGGATCCAGAGGCTGTCCATAGCATTGAACTCCAATTCGATACGGTTCCTTGGGGATATTAAACTTAATTTGATACGCTTCCTCCGGGCCATAAATCATGGGAAATTCTATTTTGAAAGTGCTTATTAATTGGTAAATGGATAGCAATTTTTTTCCTCATACTGTACTAATTTTCTATTTAGAAAACCAGGAAGACAATTGGAATGAAGTATAATCAGCAGAACACGACATAGCCCAAACCACACCAAATTTAATCACGAAGCAAACCGTAAAGAATAATTCTTGTTTCCAATTTAAATTCGGTTTTTCTATTGTCAGGTCACTGAGCTGAAAATAAACATACAAGAAGACAAAGAAAATACGTATGTATTTATGTGTACTTTTTACAAATTTTAATACATATTCACACACTTGTCATTGTCAATCCATTGGGCTGATTTTAGACACTTTTCCACCTTCTGACAACGTGGTAGAAAAGATTTAGAGTGTGTTTGGAAGTTGGGGAAGAGAGTGGAAGCGGAAGACCATATTTAAAAATTAAAAAAAAAATTTAAAAATCTCCTCTTATTTGGTTGCTAGAGAAAAGAGAGAAGAAAGAGGAAAAAGTTGAAACACAACTAGTAAATTTTTCCGGAATTAGCCTAGTCGTCAAGATTTGAAACTTAAATAGGTTTGCTCCGTCTCAATGTCTCAAGTTCGATGATTAATCGATCGAGATACATGTAAGCTCATTCGAACACGTGAGTTACCAAAACAATTAGATGAAACGAGTCAGAAAACACATAGACAACAGGAGAAGCGCGGAAAAAGATAACCCATCAATGAAAGAAACAGCCCATCAATACATACGCACAGAAAAAAGGACCAGAGACAAGACACAAATCGGCGCACCGGCCGAGCAAAACAAAGAATAATACCTCCAGCAAAAGCGGAGCGAGCAGACCAGGCAAAACAACAGGCATATGAATGAAGAAAATAGACAGGTTTGGAGGAGTATTTATTATGTTATTGATTAAACTTAGTTTCCTTTTCAAGCAAAATAAAGTCTATATTTTTATTTCATTTGAAGTGTGTGTGTGTGTGTGTATATATATATATATATATATATATATATATATATAGTATAGATTTAAATCGTTGAAGATGCATTTTCTATCCTTCAAAATTGCTCAACGATTCCGAGAAACCCTGCTTGATTAAGAAATTGTTTCTTAACTTTTTGAGATTTTTAGTATAGAGAGATTTGATTGAGTAGTAGGTTCCCATAATTTTTTCCTTTTGAATGAGGTAATATATACATTCCAAAAAATTTCTTTTTTGCTTGGCTACATTCCTTTAATTTTTGGACATAAGTAGAAACTAATGTTTTCTATATATAATTAAGGTATTTAATACAATATTTTCATTGAGAAGTTTCAATTTTGAGATTAAATTATATACATACACCGCTAGTATAAATATTCTTTTCCTCCAAATCAATTAGATTTGCGTCACATGTCAAAACGGTGGTCTCAGTTAGTAGAACATGGCAACGCGGTGCAATCTAACGCAATAAACAAGTATTTGGTGCTTCCAGAAGAAGCTAATGACCAGTTTTTTCCGAAATTTTTGAATTTATTGAGATCTCGTCGTAGCTTCAAGAAATTACTAATGAATTAGCATTACTAGCGCGAGATATTTGTTGTTTCCTGATGTAAAGCAAGATTCGTTAGGGACTTGAATGCCTTCTCTCTGTTGTGATCATGTTCTTGCGACAATCTTGAGCTTGTTTAGTTGTTTTGCTGTATGGATGTGTTCAGTGATATATATACTTATGTAATGGTTGGAAAATTTGCTTGATAAATCCATGCATGTTAATTTTACCAACGTACTCGATCAGCATGCTATGCTGACATAGCGGTCACGACCATTTCGGATAATAATCGCGCACGATGGGTAAGGCCGGTATGACCCACCTTACTTGTTATGGCCAATGATTTGATTTTGGCCCTCAAAATTAGCTACACGAAAAAAAAAAAAAAAGAAAAAAAAGAGAGAGGTCTTGTCAGATGCTCAGACAAGAAGGTAAGGATCCAAATTTGCGTAACATCTTAGTTGCTCAATTGGTGTTAGCTAAGATCTTTAATTCGATCCAAAGCGCGAAAAAGGCTAGCCACAATAAATGATTGGATGAGAAAGAACTGTTTTGCCGATAGTAGGATTTGCAGCAACTGGAAGTAGGATATGTAGTAGGATTTGTCATACAAATTTATGGGAATTGACACACCAACAGCTCAGGGAATTGGAACAACAAATTTACTTGGAGCAGCAGCTAGCATCAATTGGAACTTGGATTTATCACACAAATTGCAGAAGAAGCAGATGGAATTGGAATGTCACCAGCTAGTAGACTTTGAGCAGAAGCAGCAATTGGATTTTACTTTCAATGATTTGTGCAAAGTTTTTTTTTTTATTTTGAATGGCAAAGAGAATTTTATTAATCTTTGAATAAGCATTACAAAGACTAAAGGGAACAGGGATTTAAACGGCATCACAACCCGCATCAAACATCCCAACTAGGTTGGCACATAAGAATTGGTACAATCATTTGCCAATCCAAGACCCAGAGCAGACAACGGAGAAACCAACTCTAAAGAAAATCAAAAGAAGAAAAAAAAACAAGGAAAGAAAAAACACACAAAGATGCCCAAACTCACACACGCACACACTCATAACAGAGAGGCAATGATGTTGTCCAGTCTGAAAAGGAAGTCTTCTGTAGTGTAAGTAGTGGATCCCCAGCTTGTTCTTGCCCAGAAGATGATTTTAAGCTTGATCAGTTCAAGAATATCATTCCAATCCGGAGCCTCATTTTCGAATAAAACCCCATTCTTTTACCCTCAAAGTCCAGAAGACAGCAAAGGGAATACAATCCCAAATCATTTTCACCTTTGGCTTGAGTTTCCAATCAAACCACCATGTTAGAAGGGCTAAAAAATTTGGAGGAACCACCCATTGGATACCAATCCAAGCTAGTAATCTATAGTCCAAATGGACCATACAGGAGGGCAAAGCAGAAGAAGGTGATCCATTGTTTCGATGTGTTCATTGCAGAATTTACATAGAGCTCCATCAACTGAATGAATTGTTCCTACCCTGTGCAAGTAATCACCCGTCTTAATTTACTCTTCCCTCTACACTACAAGAAAAAACACATTCGGCGACCAAATTCCCCGACAAAAAATTTTTTTGTCGCCTGAAGGTCACCAATTGCCGACCAAAATAGTTTTGTCGGGGGATGGTTAACTTTCGCCAACCAAAATATATTTTGTCGCCATTGGTATATGTTATACCAACTAAACTGTCGTTTAGTCGGGGACTATTTGCGCTAAAATTTCCCACTGGTGCCAGAAGGCGGGAATACATTTGGCAACCAAAAATTTTGTCGTTGAAGCATAAGTTTCACCAACCAATTAATTTTAGTCGGCGAAAATTTTGATTATTCCGCCCAAAAATCCCATGAAAATATTTGGCGGGGCTTTAAAATAATTCATCCATGAAAAAAAAAAATTTTTGGGGAATATTTACCCAAAACTACGTAGTTTTGGTAAGTTTCTGAGTTAGGGTAATATTACTAATATATACTCCTATCACGATTCCCCCTGCTTCACTTTTTCACTCCCGCTCCTGCTCGACGTTGCTCTGGCGAAAGCGTACGCCTCTCTCTCTCTCTCTCTCCCCCCGACTCTCTCTCCGACTCCATCTCCGACTCTGACTCTGACTCTCTCCGACTTCTTGGAATTTCTGTGCAGGTGGGCTATTGGTGTGAAATTAGGGCTCAATGTGATGTGCGATTTTAGAGAAGTGATCATGACTATAGGCCTGTAGCATAGCGTACGTCTCTCTCTCTCTCTCTCTCTCTCTCTCTCTTTCCCTCTCGTTGCAATTCCTGTGCATGTGGACAAATTTGTGAAATCTGGGCTACTCAATGTGTTTGGAAACATTACAAACAGCAATCGGGCTCAATCTGCTGGCATAGAATGTAAAACTTGTTTGGTTCTTAATTTTTGTCAAATTTTTACTAAAAGATGGAAGAGAGTGGTAGGGTTTTTGTTTTTCTGTTTTTTTCCGGTAAAAGGTGGAAGAAAGTGGTAGGGGTTTGGTTTTTTCTGTTGTGGGCTTTCCGTATTTGTTTACGAAAAGGTAGAAAAAAGAGGCAGAATTTTTATTTTTTCATATTATTTTAACTAAAAGGTGGAAGAAAGGGGTATGGTTTTGTTTAATCCCAAAAAGTGGGTAAGGTTTTGGTTAATCCCAAAAAGTTAGTATGTTTTGACCTCAAAAGAGGTGGTATCTTTTTATGGGTTTTTCTTAATTGGTAAGGGTTACTGGGGAATACTATCCTCGTAGGTTAGTGCTGAAAAGGTCCTACTTCTCTTTGTCCACTAAAAGTGGAAATAAAGGCTCAAGGTGGACCAGTTTGCTGAGGGCTATGAGGTCTGGTGGTCTCTTGTAAAGTACATGATGTTTCAATTATAACTTCAAACTGTTTGGTGCTGCTGTTTTTTCCAATAATGTGAGAATGTCTTATTTCCTTGCTTATTGAAGTGGGAGCAAGTGGTCACTGCAGGGGACATAACGTAAGTTTGACTTCTGGCCTTCTGGGTCACACAAATTCAGTATTTTCTTTGGGTTTTGCTTGTCTGAATAAAAGCAAATAATCTGAGAGTTGACTGTCCATGTCATGCTGCTTTATTGTATCAAGCATCAAAGAATTACTATAAAGAAAGAGGAAGAGTACAAACATGCAAGAGGACAAGAACTCCTTCGAAGAAAAAATATGAATAAAGCAAAGCATTAACTGTTGTAAGGGTTTTGATACATAGGATATCCTACGGCCCTAGAGTATCTTTATCAATGGCAGCAAAATCTCAGTTTTCACTTATAATTTGTTTACTCGAGATGTGATTTTATTGTCTTCTCAAATCTACACGGTCATTTACATCTTTCATTTTCAAATAATTTGGAATAGACAGTGAGAAAACACTGATCATATATTGCTGTAGAGGAATTCCTTGATGCATATTTTGTAATTATCTTCTGTAAGACCTTTATTTATGCATAGTTTGGGGAAATGTCATGGGATATAGAGGTGTTATGGGAGGAGGTTGAAGAGAATTTGCTTGGTTGATGCACATTGGCCGGGGCAAAGCTACTAATCTACCCCTTTTTTATCGGGGTTGGGGGCTGTGGTGAGTAAACGGACTTTTTTACTCACTTCTTTTTCAGGTTCATCAAATGAAGAAACAATTTTCCATGGCATTTCTAACAGGTCCTCTTGTAATAGGAGGCTCTTTAAGTATTCATGTGGACCAGGGCCCTTGCTGGTCCTTCCCTTTCCTCCATCACTACGCATATCGTAGCTTTCATTGGCAGGAAACAAGTGCTCTGATACACAAGCAAAGTTGCCTAAGTTGTCATCAAAATGTGGCGTGTTATTCACGATATTCTGTGCTCTGCAGCAGCTAATTGAGTGAGTAGAGTCAGCAGACAATTTGGGTTCAGGTCAATGACGCTTTATTTGTATTTTAAATGGTTCAGCTCTCGGTTCTAATGTTGACATGGAAGTGATGAACCTTTGCATAAGAAGGAATGATGCTTGCCATGGTGGAGCTTTTAGTAGAGGGCTATATGGCCTCAATTGCTGGGGTGCAACTCATGTGTCCCTGAATGGTGTTCGTTTGCATAATTTCTTTATGCATCATGGAACTTCGATTTTGCCATTATTGATGTTCTTGTGGTGATTATTGCTTTCTCTTTTTTTTCTCGTTTTGGTTATGTTTTTCTTTTCCATACGTTCTTTTGTTGTCGTTGGAGGTGGGAGTAGTTAGTCTGAGAAAGAATTCAAAAAATGAAAAATCAGTGGCAACCGTTGCTCAATGGTTCGGCTGGCCATGGCAGTTGAATGTTCTGTTTCTACTTATAACTACATTGATGTTATGGATTAAGAATGATGTACTTGATGCCAAACCATTTTGAAATTGTTTAACAGCAATCTTTCTTCTGTGAATCAGGTATATTGACTATTTGTTTCTTGGTGACTATGTTGATCGAGGACAACATAGCTTGGAGACTATCACTTTGCTCCTTGCGCTGAAGGCAAGTTGAAGATGAATTTGATATTGATTTGGATACCGATCTTGATATGTAACCTTAATGTATTTTGTTGATGAGACTTGCATAATAGCGGACCAACTATTTTGTAATTTAGGATCTAAGTCTTTGGAGCATTATTGAGTTGCTATGTTTGAACCTTATTGAGTTGTTATGTTTGAGCTTTACTTAAGATCTAAGTCTTTTGACCAATTTTTTTGTTATTTAGGATACTTGACTACTTTATTACTGGGTTTCTACTTGTTACTTACTTTGCAAATTAATTTGTGTTCTTATCAGGTCTCTTCCTTTAAAGACAGCAAGAAGACATCTCAGTCTTTTTAATTTCCTCAGCAAGAAGACATCTCAGTCTGTTTGGTAATTTCTCGCTTTGTCTCTATTCCTTTACTTTTTTATTGCATCTATATTCTCATTAACCAAATATGGCACATAAATATACTATTTGATCAAATTTCTAAAAAGAAATTGTTGTAACTAGTCCAACTTGTTTGGTGAGGAAAAAAGACCAAGGACTTACTTATGGGCTTACTCATATGTCTACAAGCATCTTGCCTCTAACAACTTGTTTGTGTTTATGTCATAGTTCATAGTTATGCAAAATGTCCGAACGAGGAAAATTGTTGCTCCAACCTGGTTTTCTTGCAACTCATGTCAAAACAGATTATGAGAGGAAAAAAAATGAGTGGGTAAAGAGGAACAATGAGATACGTAAATCTCATGGGGTGAAGAGTAGTGCAACTCCTTTTATGGATGATGATGACAATGAGTCTGTTTCTTTTGAGCAGGAGGTACAATATATAAGTATACGTTAATGATCAGCAAAAATAATGTATTTTTTTCTTTCTTTCTTTTCTTTCTATTATCGTCTTGTGTTATGAATTATGTACATTATATATTTATGCTTGGGCATTCTATATTATGTTGTTATAGGCCATAGAAATGCCACCAGGTCGTCGAAATGTTAGAGGCCATAGAGATGCACCATCTCCTCCTCAAAGTGTTACACCATCTCCAAGCCAAGGGTTAACCTCATCTCCACATACACCATCCCCCCTCCAAAATGTTACACCATCTCCAACCCAAGGGTTAACCCCATCTCCACATACACCATCTCCCCATCAAAGTGGTACGCCATCTCCACCCAAAGGGTTAACCTCATCTCCACCCCAAGGGTTAACCTCATCCGCACCCCCTACCGAAGGGTTAACGTCATCTCCACCCCAAGGGTTAACCTCATCCGCACCCCCTATCGTTGCACAATCTGATCAAGTGAGTGGCGCAGGTAAGATAATTTTAGCTTATGTTTCATGATTGCTTTGCTTTCATCATCGTACCCTATTTTCAATCTATTGTTTGTTCAACAGGTCCATCATCCTCAAAGCGTGTGCGGGGACCTACTGTTGGCAAAAGTTTAGATAAATTCATAGCACACCACGAAGGAAAAAAGCTCGTAGTTACTGTCCCAGAGGAGATGAAGGCATTCTGTGGGGTGAATGCCACCATGGCAGCAACTGATCTTGGAGTACAAATTAGGAGGTTTTGCCCTATTCAAGGCTTTGCACATTCATGGAAGTTTGTGGACTCAATGGCTAAAAAAGCCATCCTGCAATCTAATCGAGTAACGATTCTCTATTCCAGAATTTACTTAGTGTTCTTGTATAAATGAAGTGTATCAATTAGTGTATTATGGTTGCAGGACAAGTTTGACATCGTAGATGGAACAGAGGAAAATTTATTGGCTGCTGCTGTAACTGACAAGAAGGCCTCCCTTTTGTATAAAGATTGGAAATGTAACATGAGGCTTCATTATAGAAAACTTAGGAAAGCGAAAGTGGACCCATATAGTAGTCCATATCCAGGGATGCATATGGATGATTGGAAGTACTTAATCGACAAAGTATTCAAAGATCCAAAAATTCGGGTAAGTTACTACCTATTAGTTTTAAACTCTTATTTGACATTCATACATAACCACATAAATATATTTGCAGAAGCGCTGCATAGCTGGAAAAAAAAACAGGAAAAAACTCCCATATAATCACACTATGGGGTCCAAATCTTTTCCTGCTGCGATGTCCATTGAGGTGAGAGGTTTAGAAAAGCAAATGTAATAGTAGGAAATTATTGTTATTTTTGGTGATATTGATCGGTCAAACTTTATCGACTTGCATTTGACAGGCTGAAGGAAATGATAACGAACTTCCCGATTTCTGTGAATTCTTCAAAAAATCACATACGCTGAAGAAGACAAAAGAGTGGATCAAACCTACTTGTGCAGTGCTACATGTATGTCTTCCAACTGTGTTATTCTAGGCCCTTAATTTCGATGCCGTCCTCAGGGACACCCCGCCCACCTACGCCTTGAATTCTTCGCTCATTGGTTAGTTAGAATTTTTTTACTTATCAGTGGCGGTGAAATTCGTAATTTTTCACTTTGATCTGGATTTGGATTGCTGTGCTACCGTACTATAGTGCAACTGTTAGGCTCTATTTGGACAGTAGCGGTCAAGTATTTATTCTTTTTTAGGGCAGCTGAAGGTTGAGAAATGAGTCATGTTTTGTAGAAAGATATAGATTCTTGAATGACTACAATCTGTGACGTGAAAGATTCTTGAATGACTACTCATGCTCTGCTATATGTTGTGTGTCCGGATGTTCCCTGTAGAGACCCGGAATAATTTTCTTTTACTTTATAATTTTAAAGTGTGTTAAAGATGTCTAGTGTGGATATTGTATCTTGTGGTCCATATGAAATTGTGTGGTAGTTGTGTAGTGCTATGGAAGTGGAGGATTAGTGGTGTAATTAGATTATATAAACAAAAGTCAGGAGAAGGGATTTCATTTTTCTTTCCCTTCCCTTTCTCTTTCTTTTTTCTCCTTCACGCCATATCTCTCATTCTCTCTCTCCTATGTCTCTCATAATCAGTCAAGCCCACAAAGATTTAGGATTTTGGCTTAGTTCTTTGGGCTTCAAATGATCTGATTTTTGGACTGATTATGCTCCTTGTTATCTACTATGAGTGTGATTTTTTGGTGAACATGGTTTATTTGGAGGAAGTAGGTCTAACCCAACAAGTTTTGGACCCCTGTTTTTCCTTCTTGCAAGCTGTCAAGTTTGAGACAATCTTATTTCTTCCACATGTCATTTTTTAGTGATTCTTTTGCACAAAGCAAGAAAAAGATGTTAGCTTTCAAACCCATTTGGTCTCATCTATTTTGGTAAAGTTTTGAGTGAGTTATGGTTACTTTTCGCGGACTGGTCCGTTCAGGACCAGCACAGAGATTTCTTTCAAAAAATTCAAGAAGTAGACCTTAATTTACAAATCCGAGAGTACCGTTGCATTCCTAACGAAATTTTGCTTAACATAGGTGAATGAGAGGTTTGTAAAGTGCTTGATCTATTTTAAACCAATTTTTGAACGAAGGGACAGCTTGTTGAATTTTTGGCAGATTGAACGTAGGAAGCACCATAGACTGACCGGAGCCTCGTGACGGCTTGCTTTCAAAAGCAATGGAGGTTCTTGCATTGTACTCATCTAGCTACAACAGCTCAGTGATGTGGACTAATGGTGGATAAAATCTGCGGGAAAGAAGCAGTGCTAACAGCTCAAATGATCCTTGTCTAGTTCGACTAAAATCAAATAGTCCAAAGGTGAAAACATGGTGGGCACACAGAAATGTTGAGATCTATAGGCAATAACAAGTGATACCTTGTCGGTAAATACCCGGAATAAGTCGAGTAGAATAAGATGGCAAGTAGATGCATGCGTGATATGTGGGTCATGTTTGAGTAAATGAAAATGTGATTCGTGGTTCATAATTACATGCCTATAATGTGCTTGATAGAATGTCAAGGAGAACCAATAAACTCGTTCTTGTAGTTAAATGCCACACTTAATGTATTGAATGTACTTCCTTACTTTGTAACATCCCATGGCTTAAGGAAAATTTTATAGGCATGTAAGCGGATTCTAGATTATAATTCGTTGAGACTATGATTGGATTTTATAGAAACTTTCTTGAAGACTTAGATGATTACATTTGGACTGAATATTCGATTTTTGAATAGGTGTGAGATGAAACTTCAAATAAAAAGGGATTTGTTTGAAATGAGATGTGAAACAAATGGTTGGTCTACTATGTTAAAGATGTGAAATTTTGTGTCTTTCCTACTGAAATTGTGAAGGGAGTTTCTTTACGTGTGGTTGATCCATGAATCTGTTTGGTTGGCTTGTTTGGTTAGCTGCAAATTCTGGTTTCATATTGCTGAATTGCATTTATTTTCATACTGGCCCTGACCTTTTGGAGCTGCTGACCATGGATTGTTGTAATGCAATCTATACTTTGTTCAAGTCTTTAAGAGTGAAATGATCAAGTCTTTAGGAGTGAAATGATATCATACACCATTAGCCTACCAATTCTTGTTCTTGTTGTTCACTCTATTTCTGCAGGTTCACTTTATTTGTAGTGGGTTTCTTTTTTTATTATCTTGTATGTATAATCTTTTCTTTGGCACTGATAGGCGGCGATGGAAAAAGCGCGAGACGAGGCATTGGAGTCTGGAGTCTCGTTGACACATGAGGAGCTTTCAACAAAGGTGTTGGGAAAGGGAAAGAATCCTAAATACCTTAGAGGACTTGGGGTTGGCCCAACGCCCACTTCCTTATCTTTCAAATCACATCTTGAGTCACGAGCACATTCAGAGCTGCTGAGTATCAGATCTGAAATGGAATTACTTCGTGAGGAACAACAGCGAGAGCGAGAGGTGTATCAACGCGAGCGAGAGGAGCGAGAAAGAGAGCGCCAAGAGGAGCGAGATCGCTTTGCTAGGCTTGAAAGCCTTGTCACAAAATTCTTGGACACTCGTGGAACTCCTTGGTAAGTGAACTCCTTGAACACTCATTTTTTAGGTCATTCAGTAGATTTTATTGCTGTCCATTTGACTAAGTTTGTGATTGATCAAACCAGTTTGACTTTATGGGACGTGGGTCAATCTTGTTTATTTTAGAATTGGGCTATATAGTTGTATCACTCTGTCATTTCATGGCCCTACTTGCCAAGTTGTAGGGTTTTAGGTTTATTGGGCATTGCCTCATAAGAATGAAAATTGTGTAGGGTCATGCAGATTTTTGGGTAACCCTGTTGAAACTTTTAGGATGGTGTTGGTGTTGGTCTTGGGGGATCTTCACATACCCCACAGGGCACCTTGATAGGTTTTGATAGGTTGCCTTGCGACAAAATTCATTGGTTGATATTCTTTTTTTTATGGTAAAAAGTGGGAAATTATAAGCTAGAGTATACCTTCGGCTTTTTGGTAGACAGCCTTGGTCCCTTCTAGGCATGGTAATTGACAAATAATTTGTTGTTTACCACTTCTTCGTCTACAGATACGAGATCAGTCAAGGGATGCTTTTTGTAAATGAAGCAATTTGAAAGATGATTTTTGCTTTTGATGGACAGATTTTGTATATGGAGTAATTTGGCAGATGACTTTTTGTCGTGATGGAAAGACTTTGATGGATAGATTTTAGAATATGGAGTAATTTGGCAGATGATTTTTTGTCGTGATGACTTTGATGGACAGATTTAGTATAAGGGGGCAATTTGGCGGATGATTTTTTGTCGTGATGGACAGATTTTGTATATGGAGCATTGACAAATGACTTGTGGTTTTGGTTATGATGGATATGAATGTATAATCTATGAAAATTTGGAGTTGGGACTTGTGGTTTTTGGTTATGACGGATTATGTATAATCTTTGGAGTTGGAATTGATTTATGCATGGTGGTTATAAGCTTTTGTGTTAAAGCGGAACACCCCTTAATACCTACGATCCAAAGTGTCTTGTGTTGCCGTGTTGGTGCTGCCAAATTATTAATACCTCACCATTTCAAAAGTACGGAGAACCTTACTGCATTTCCCAACAGTCAAACAACACTACTACTTCCAAGGTCCAATCCAGCAATATATCTAAAGCTTTAAGGGGCCGGTTGAATATTATGTTTCATTTGTTATTGCTTTTTGGTTGGATTAATAAATTGAATGATTTGAAATACTGCATGATGATAAAAGGTTACAAATTATTAAATATTTCGAAATTTCTAAAGTATTTCAAAATTTCTAAAAGTACGGTGCCTATTGCAGAGGCCACATTAAAGTTTATTTTCGCCGACAAAATTTTGGTTGGCATAAGTTGTTTACTTTGGCCGACAAAATATATAGTCGGCATGGTCGTCTACTTTGGCCGACAAAATAGTTAGTCGGCAGAAGTTGTATACTTTGGCCGACAAAACACTTAGTCGGCATAGTTGTTTACTTTGGCCAACAAAATATTTAGTCGGCGTAACTGTTTACTTTCGCCGACAAAATATTTGGTCGGCATAACTGTTTAATTTCGCCGACAAAATATTTAGTCGGGAAAAACTTTCCCAGACCAAGTGTCAACGACGAACTTGGCGACCAAAAATTTTGTCGCTGAAATCCTTGGGCGACTAAAATCTGACATTTGGCGACCAAATTTTTAGTCGGCAAATGTGTATTTTCTTGTAGTGCTACCACAAGCCAACCAAAGCATTTAGTGTTATGACTTATGAGGAGCGATGTTCTTCCAAATGAATTTGTAAATAGGATCAGTTATACTCTAATTGGCTCCACAGAGGCTGTACATTGATTTAACAGAGAACATCTTGGATGTACAATCCCTCCACTCAATTTGATCTGCGCTGTCTGCCGTAGTTGTAATGCCACAGTTATTCAGTAAATGCTTAAGAGTCTGGAGTTGTTCTGATTCCCAGTCAAATAGACTTCTCCTGAGTTGAAAAGCTTCCTCAATAGGCAAGGAGTTATAGCCAACAACTAACTCTAGTGGCACTGATTTTTTGAATGCAACACTGAAGAGACTTGGAAAAGTAGTGGCTAAACAAGTTTCATTTAGCCAAATATCATTCCAGAAGGATATCTTTTTGCCATCAACAAGTTCATCCTCATCCAGTAGGTATGATGTGGTTCCTTTCCAACCAAATGGTTGCAAAGAAACTGATCTCCCAGCAGCACTTTTCCACACTTTTGAAGTTGTTTTTAGACCAGTACCAGTGCATAAGTCCATATAGGTTGGACAGACACACCCAAGTTACTCCGTACCACTTCAATATCCTTGACCATACATTCCATGAAGTAGTTCAATAGGTGATTTAGTGTTTCCATTTCAAGACTGCATTAAGGACAAAAACCCAACCACCCATCAACTGCGATAATAATATTCCTTCTTATTAACTCACTTCCAGTGGCTATCTTACCCTGTATATCTTGCCATGTGAAGATCTCCACTTTGGATGGAGTCTGGACAGATATTCCTCCATGTCAAGTGGCAGTGAGGCCCAATGTAGTTCTGAGCATTAAGTTCCTTATCCCATTTTTCATAACAAGATTTGACTGTGAGCATCCCTGCATTGGTATCCCACCTCCACTTCAAGGAATCCCTCTCATTGGTGTTAGGCACCATCTCATTTAATCTTTGTTTGAGTGAGGTGAGCAGGTCTTCCTCCTGCACAAATAGATAATCTTCTAAAGTTGAGTGACCATTTCACATTTTGAGTTATCATAAACTTCTCCAATATTAGCCCACTTTTGAGTTGATAGAAAGGAGTATAAATTTGGAAATGCACCTCTCAAGTTCCATTCCCTTACCATTGATTATTCCCAAATGACCTGCACCCACTTTAACCCAGAAGCCATCTCTGATGATGCTAGCAAATTTCAGACCCTTCTTGTCCAAATGATCTGGTGTCACCCCAAATGTTTGAAGAGTTGTCTTGTACACCATTCTGAAAAGGCAGCCATCTAAATTCCTCACCACCATATTTTCCATTGATGACTCTTGCCCAAAGTGCAACATTTTGAACCAGAAGCTTTTTGATATACCAAGTCCACCCCTCTTCTTACTCTTTACCACTTTGTCCCAGCCAAGCAAATGCAACTTTCTTCTCCATTTGAATCACCTCACAGAGAAGTCCTTTGATCAAAGTAATCATACCTCCCATGGAAATACATTTCCTTCTCCAAAGTGATGACTTCTTCTCGAATCTCTCAATTACTGGAGACCAATTAAGTGGCTATCCATCCTCCTTGGATTGGCCCCCAAGGGACTTGATTGGTAGAGTAACAACAGTGCAAGAATTTCAGGAGTGTACTTGATCATTGGTACGCCCAGATACTTGACTGGGTGTACAAGAATAGATAGAGGAATAAGAGAAATTTCAGGAGTTCATTAATTCTATGGAAGTTAGAGCTTTACCTCTTCTTGGCAGGATAATTACATGGTCTAATTTCCAGTCTAGGTACCTTAATAACTTTTACAAACTTAAAATAAGAACATAAATAACGGAAATCAAAAAGTGCATGTTGAAGAGAAGAACTAGCTTTATATGCCACCAAAATCACAACCAAACCTTGTGCACCAGAAAATGGAGGGTGCACAGAATTCTCCATAAAATTACTACAAGCCTATAGTCAAGCTGAATTCTTCAACAATGCACAAACAAAGTATAGAAAAAGAAGATACTACAAAATAAATTCAAGGTTCACCAGTTTAAAGTTTCATTACAAATTGTGGAGGACACAACGCAAGACTCTTACTCCCTATGTGTCAATAATTTTTAATGGCATAAATGAAAGCTATGTTGTTTATGATCACGTAGAATTAAGCTTGTACACTTTGTGATTCATCCTTTGGGGACTCATCATCAATGGTCTCTGTAGAAAATGCCACTGGATTTGTTTTTTTCAATTCCTTGAGCAGCAAAACAAGGAAGTGGATGGTTAGACTAACATTTTCTGTTCCCAGAGACACTACTTTGCCATTCATTTGAGTTGGAGGATATTATCTGAAAGTCATGGCGATCTTCATGGCTCTAACTCTTGGGCAAAAACATACAGGAACTGACGAGTGCACAAATCCAAACCTCCCTGCACTTTTCGTGGTGTGCCACCTGAAGTTGATCTTCATATCTAATTCGCAAATTGGGCATTGCAGCTTGCAGCTTTTCATACTCCGACACAATCATGAGTACGGAGAATTAAACATATGACTGGTTTAGAAAGCTAAATAAATAGATAAACTGGAGTTAAAGCAATTAAAAGATAGTTCCAAATGAAACGGACCACATTTAAGAAACACTTTTGGATATGGTAGTTTAGCTTCTTTTTCCTGCAGTTACAGGGTCTCCAAATTTTCTCTCTTTTAAAACTCAACTTAGTTGCTTCTTTTTGGAGTATTCTATTCATTTCCTTCATTACTGTATTTCATGTCAGGAGTCAGGACAGCCTCCACTAAGAGGTCCCGATACATATGCTGCCTATCCTTTCAACTTCAGCTTGTAAAATGCCTGATATAAAGCTTTCAAAACGCCAATCTTTGAAATAGCTTCTCTATGCGTTATGTTAGGAATGCCTTGTATTCCTTAGTCCCACATTGGTTAATTATGTTGTTCCCGTTTTTGTAGCCTATTATAAATAGGGCCTTCGGGGAACTTCTAAAGTATCTTTTTGGGCTTTCATATTTGTGGCCTTCATAGAGTTACGGATTATTGCCGGCTCTTTGTATCTCTTCTTCACGTTGATTAGTGAATCCTCTCTCTCCTCGCCCGTGGACGTACCCATCTTGGGGAACCACGTATATCTTGTGTCTTTGTAATTTCTTGTTTAGTTTTCAATTTCTCGTTCTTAGCTTGCATTCATAGCATTCGTTACAACAAACTGGTATCAAAGCTCTAGGTTACAAAACTAGGGTTTCGTTTCCGATTGTGGCTATGGCGGTTAAATTCGAGATTGCGAAATTTGATGGGCAGAGCAGCAGTTTCAGTCTTTGGAGAGTAAAGATGAAGGCTCTGTTAACCCAACAAGGATTGCACAAGGCTTTGTTAGGCAAGACTAGTTCTGGAATCAAAGAGGAAGATTGGGATGATACAGATGCCAAAGCTCTGAGTTCTATTCAGTTGAGTCTGGCAGATGACGTTCTTCGCGAGGTGGAAGAAGAAACTTCAGCAGCAGGAATTTGGCTGAAGTTGGAAGGCATATATATGACGAAGTCGCTCACCAACAGGTTATATCTTAAACAACGTCTTTATACGTTTCGTATGCGAGAAGGTATTCCTGTTAAAGATCATTTAGACGAGTTCAATCGTATTATTATGGATCTGAAAAATATTGATAGTAAAATTGAGGATGAAGACCAAGCCCTAATTTTGCTATGTTCTTTACCACTTTCGTATGAGCACTTTGTTACAACCCTATTGTATGGCAAAGACACAATATCCATGGAGGATGTTAAGGCCAGCCTATATTCGAAAGAATTGAGGAAAAAAGTGTCAGGTGAGGGTGATGCACATGCGGAGGGTTTGTTTGTTAGGGGAAGAACAACAGAAATGGTGGAGTCAAGTAATAGGGGAAGATCCAAGTCATCAGGTAAGAAGAAGGGAAAGTGCAATTATTGCAAGAAACCCGGGCACTGGAAAAGTGACTGTTTAAAACTCAAGGAGAAGGAAAGAGAAGACCAGAAAGGGGGTAAAGTAATTGCTGGAATTGCTGAAAGTTCAGATGAGTCAGATAACGTGTTATCAGTTACAGAGGGCGATTCTCGCTCTAATACCGAGTGGATTATGGATTCTGGATGTTCATACCATATGTGTCCGCATAGAGAGTGGTTTTCTACTTATGAGGCGGTCAATGGTGGTACAGTTTTGATGGGCAACAACATGGCCTGTAAGACTGTTGGTTCAGGAACGATTCAGCTTAAGATGCATGACGGTATTGTTAGGACTTTATCTGAGGTTCGACATGTTCCGGATTTGAAGAAAAATCTTATATCCCTGGGTGCTCTTGATTCTCATGGTTGCAAATTCCTCGGTGAAGGTGGAGTTTTGAAAGTCTCGAAGGGTGCATTGGTACTGATGAAGGGTCAAAAGCATGGTAACCTCTACACACTCCAGGGCAGTACAGTTTTAGGTGCTGCAGCAACGGTTGCTTCATCCAAGGTTTCAGATTCAGACTTGACTCGTTTGTGGCATATGCGCCTTGGGCATATGAGCGAGAGAGGGATGACAGTTTTGAGCAAACAGGGTTTGCTATGTGGCCAGAAAACTGAGAAGCTGGATTTCTGTGAGCATTGTGTCTACGGCAAGCAATGCAGGGTAAAATTCAGTACAGCTGTTCATCGCACCAAAGGCACGGTGGATTATTTTCACTCGGATCTTTGGGGTCCCGCAGAGGTAACTTCTAAAGGTGGTTTTCGCTATTTTATGAGTATTATCGATGATTTCTCTCGTAAGGTTTGGGTGTATATGTTGAAACATAAGAGTGACGCCTTTAATACATTCAAACAGTTCAAAACTTTGATTGAGAATCAGACTGGTAAGAAAATAAAACGTTTGAGAACTGACAATGGTATGGAGTTTTGTCTTGGCGAGTTTGATAGGTTTTGCAGTGATGAGGGCATTGTGAGGCATCACACAGTGAGAAAAACCCCTCAGCAAAATGGTGTGGCTGAACGAATGAACAGGACTCTTTTGGAGAAGGCACGTTGTATGTTGTCCAATTCCGGATTGGGCAAAGAATTTTGGGCCGAAGCCGTTTCCACGACATGCTATTTGGTGAACAGGTCTCCGTCGACTGCTATTGAGTGTAAGACTCCTTTTGAGGTATGGTCAGGTCATCAAGCTGATTACTCTATGCTGCGTGTGTTTGGATGTCTAGCTTACGCTCATGTGAATGAGGGTAAGTTAGAGCCACGGGCCAAGAAGTGTATTTTCTTGGGTTATCAGGCAGGTGTGAAAGGGTACAGATTGTGGTGTCCTGAAGATTCAAAGTTTTTGATCAGTAGAGATGTTACTTTTGATGAAAACTCTATGATTAAGGTGTCTAAACAGGTTGATGATACAGTTCAGGAACAGAGTGTTCCAAAGCAGGTGGAGTTTTTGAGTGAATCTTCCGACTCAGGGAAGAAGCACATTGAGAAGCCAATTGAAGAGGAGTTCAAGAGTTCAGACACAGAGGATGATGCATTAGTTGAGCAACCACGCACTATTGCTAAAGATAGGCCAAGGAGGGAGATTCGGCCTCCTGAAAGGTATTCTACTTATTCTGAGATGGTGGCCTATGCTTTATCAGTTGCTGAGACAGTTGAGTATGATGAGCCTTCAAGCTATACGGAAGCTGTTTCGAGCATTGAGTCTGCACAGTGGTCTGTTGCTATGAGTGAGGAGATTGAGTCTCTTCAGAAGAATCAGACATGGGAGTTAGTAGAACCGCTAAAAGGGAAGAGGATTGTTGGATGCAAGTGGGTCTTCAAGCGCAAACCAGGTATTCCAGGGGTAGAAGATGCTCGGTTTAAAGCTCGGCTAGTGGTGAAAGGATACAGCCAGAAGGAAGGTGTTGATTACAATGAGGTATTTTCACCAGTTGTAAAACATAGTTCCATTCGCACTTTACTTGCTATTGTTGCATGTTATGATCTTGAGTTAGAGCAACTTGATGTCAAAACTGCGTTTTTGCATGGCGAGCTTGAGGAACAGATTTATATGCGTCAGCCTGAGGGATTTGTTGTTTCTGGTAAGGAGGATCACGTTTGTTTACTTCGTAAATCTTTGTATGGCCTCAAGCAATCCCCTAGGCAGTGGTATAAGCGGTTTGACACTTTTATGATAAGCCAGTCATATTCTAGGAGTGAGTATGACAGTTGTGTGTATTTTCGAAAGCTTCCAGATGGTTCATTTGTTTATCTACTGTTGTATGTTGATGATATGCTTATTGCTGCCAAGAGTGTATCAGAAATCAACAGGTTGAAACAACAGTTAGGTGGTGAATTTGAGATGAAAGATTTGGGTGCGGCAAAACGTATTTTGGGTATGGAGATTTGCAGAGATCGAGTAGCTGGCAAATTATTTTTGAATCAGAAATCTTATGTTCTTAAAGTGCTTGAGCGCTTTGCCATGCAGAACTCGAAGCCAGTCAGTACCCCTTTGGCAGCACACTTTCGACTTTCAGCTGAGTTGTCACCACAGTCGAAGGATGAGGAGAAGTATATGTCTCAGGTTCCATATTCGTGCGCAGTTGGGAGCCTTATGTACGCGATGGTATGTACTCGTCCTGATATTTCACATGCAGTTAGTGTCGTTAGTCGTTATATGGGGCGTCCAGGAAAGGCACATTGGGAAGCTGTGAAATGGATACTACGGTATTTGTGCGGAACTGCAGGTGTTGGTTTATTATTTAGGATTGCCAATTCTGGTGATCATGCTGTTGGTTATGTTGATTCGGATTTTGCCGGTGATCACGATAAGAGGAGGTCTCTGACAGGTTATGTCTTTACTCTGTCCGGAAGTGCCATTAGTTGGAAAGCTACTTTACAGGCTACAGTCGCGCTGTCTACAACAGAAGCGGAGTATATGGCCATTGCTGAAGCTGTGAAGGAGGCATTGTGGATGAGAGGTTTGCTTTGTGAGCTTGGTCTTGCACAGGGTGTGAGTTCAGTATTTTGTGATTCGCAGAGTGCTATACATTTGACTAAAAATCTTATGTATCATGAAAGAACCAAGCATATTGATGTCAGGTATCACTTCGTTCGAGATATCATCTCACAGAAGCAAGTTGAGGTGAAGAAAGTGGGTACGGCAGATAACGCAGCAGATATGTTGACTAAACCGGTTCCGGTTGCCAAGTTCAAGCATTGCTTGGGCTTGCTTGGTATTTGCAGTTGATCGCCCCTCGGGGGCATTTGGCGAGTGAGAGGTTAGAAGGGGAGAACTATATTTGGTGATTTGGTTCAGTGGAATTCAAGTCAAGGTGGAGAATTGTTAGGAATGCCTTGTATTCCTTAGTCCCACATTGGTTAATTATGTTGTTCCCGTTTTTGTAGCCTATTATAAATAGGGCCTTTGGGGAACTTCTAAAGTATCTTTTTGGGCTTTCATATTTGTGGCCTTCATAGAGTTACGGATTATTGCCGGCTCTTTGTATCTCTTCTTCACGTTGATTAGTGAATCCTCTCTCTCCTCGCCCGTGGACGTACCCATCTTGGGGAACCACGTATATCTTGTGTCTTTGTGATTTCTTGTTTAGTTTTCAATTTCTCGTTCTTAGCTTGCATTCATAGCATTCGTTACAACACGTTATTAGTCTAGATGTTAGTTTGGTCCGCAGGAAATAATCTGTTTGGTTGTCATATATAGTTTCTGCTATGCCCGAATGTAGAACTTCTATTGACACAGAGTAATTTGAGATATACTTCATTAAAAACATGCACAGTTCATAAACTGAACTTACTCGATAGCAGGAGGAGGTTTGTGATTCTGCAGGAATAGTGCAACAAGACCTTCAATTACATAAACCGAACACATACAATAAATAAAGAAAATAAGAAAGCAGAATTACTAAAAACTCAAACAGGGGGAAAAAAAATTAATAACTGTGTTATGAGTTGAATTTCCAATATTCAAAACATTTGAAGAGAGTTGAAGCAAAACCTTTTGTCAGAGCATCAAGAACTCCACAAGATTCCAAGTACTTTCTAAAGCCTTCTTTTTTT
Organism: Rhododendron mucronatum var. ripense; assembly: GCA_019656295.1. Classification (NCBI taxonomy): domain Eukaryota; kingdom Viridiplantae; phylum Streptophyta; class Magnoliopsida; order Ericales; family Ericaceae; genus Rhododendron; species Rhododendron mucronatum. Next base: position 139,068 of record BPLT01000014.1, on the reverse strand, counting down.
GCTTCCCTTTCCCACGAAGAGCATGAATAAAAAAGGTAAGGTGGCAAGATTCAAACACAGTGCTCCAGATTAGAAGGGACTGCATAATGGAGTTCAATGTTTCTGTAATGAACAGATGAAAGCTGAGCAGAAAGATGTGCCAATACCGGTTTTACTATGGAGACAAAAGGCCTACGCCTTAATGTTCATGATTGTCAACCAAAGGGTATTACTTTTAAATCCGTCATTTACAATTTCCTGTATGATTAAGGCACATGAGATTTAGTTTATCCTCCCATCTTATGCCACAAGTCAAGAGTTTTTTATTTGATAACCTGAGACCGATTCCACAAACCACGACCTTCCTCATGACTGCATTCTCAGCCCCCCTATAACATTCATTTTCTAGGGTGATACAAAGGAATTAGTCAGTCAAGTGACTGCATTCTGAACTGCCATCACGTATGACATTCATTTTACTGGGCGGCCCAAAGGTTGGTGTGGCAAACTAGAAAATCATGCTTCTCAGACGCTCCATCTCCGCCCTTTTTCAGATACTTGCAATAACCCTTTGCCTAGAGTCAAGAACTACTATCGTAGTACAAACTTCAAAGGCACACTTACCATTGCCCCAAAACTCATTACCATGGAACAGTAAACATGCACGTGGAGTCAATTACACAGCTTGCCATACGATGTTCTACTCCATTCTTGCAATAAGATCTAAGCTTCGAGCTTTTTAATGTACAATATATACATACACATGTAAGAAGTTTATTTTTTATTCGGGTGTCCAAATCAATCTACACGCATCTCGATCAAGTTTGGATCCTAGGGACAAACCATGACCCTTAGATATGAATACAAATTCGGCAAATGGGATGTGACATACAGGTTGAAATGTGCAGCTACAACACAATTGGTGCATCTGTAGATTACATTACATAACATAGGCAAAACAGCAATCAAGGGTGCATTTGCATAGCTCTCATCTTTTGATCTCCCAATTTACTTATCTCAGGAATTCAGGTAAAAAACAAACAAGAAAAAACTTATTACAGGAATGAGAGAGAAACAGACAGACAGACAGACAGACAGACTTGCTCCATCATATACTAGAAAAACTCATTACATGAATGATACTGTCTTACTTACACATCATTCTGGAGGATTACATGAATGATATACTAGAAAAACTCATTACATGAATGATACTTCTATGTATGTACTACTGGTGATTGCAAAATACAACAAAACCGCCCATTACCCTTTTCGATAGAAAAGAGGAAACAAGGAAATTGACCAATGAAATGAAATCCGAAGGGACCCTCGAGTCGATTACGTGTTGGATCCGTCTAAACCGATGTTGGAACTAAAACATGTGGACAATGAACAAGGACTCACTGCTTGTCACATAACAGAGCAAGCATTTGGGTTTTCGTCGCTGAACATCTGTTCGGTGGCGGCGAGGTAACCCGACCCGTACCCGTTCGGGCGCATATTCGGATACCCCATTGGATTCGGGCACCCGTACGGGCAGATGCTGTTCACAGGTGCCCCATTCTTCTCCCGTTCTTTCTCCTCCTCGCCGCCGCCGCCATTCTCATTCACTTGGACGAACACCACCGCTTTCTTCAGCTTCCTCTTCAAATACTTCGCTAATGCCTTCCCTGGGATTATCACCACCGCTTTCTCCCCTTTTTTCTCCCTGTTCTTCTTCTCCTCTCCGTTGTCCTCCACGGCTGGTTTTTTGTCCTTCTTCTCCTGATCTCCGTCGTCCTTGTCCGAACCCGACTGAAACTGAATTACTTTCTGAACCAACGCGACATTGAAATTGATTTTGAATCCCATGGGAGAGAGGGGAGAGAGAGTTCAAAAGAATGAGAGAGAGAGAGAGAGCGCGAGGGAGAGAAAAGAGGCGGCGAGAATGATACTTTGAAAAGTGAGCCAGGTGGTTTTTGTAGGGGGCAAATTTCACTGACATCTCCTGAGGTTTCTAACACCGACAGATACCTCTCCTGAGGTATCTGAAATTTCACTGTCCTCCCCTCCGTTGACTGACAATGCCAAAGGACCCCCTTCCCACCAATTTAATTGAGACGGCGTTAAGTTGACAGTTAAAAGAGCCTGAAAAGACAAAATTGCCCTTATTTATATAAAGTCACACTTGGAGATATTTTTTCTCCATTCGGTACGCTCTCAACACAACGACATAGAGAGAGAAACACATCGAGAGAGAGAGAGAGAGAGGAAGAGAAGAAGAAGACGAAACGATGAGGAACGACGATCAAATCACGTAAGAAGAAGATAGCACGATGATACTCGCGATTCTTCTCCAACACTTGAAAAAAGTGGGTCATTTTTGAAGAAGATCATGGGACTCCAACTCTCTAAGAACGATTCATCCTTTAAGCTAACAGGTAATCAATGTTTTATTTTCGACTTTTTGTTTTTGTGTGTTTTCGAAAATGCTACGCGCACAATTTACACAACAATTGTGTAATTAATTCTTGTCGTCCAGATGTGTTTGGACAGTCTAAATTTAAAAAAAAAAATCTCTTTCACAAAAAAAAAACTTTTCTAAAAAAGAATCTTAACTATTATTTACAACAATGGACAACTAGAAACTGTTTTTCTTGTTCACCTTGTTCGGTTACTATTTTAGTTTATTTTTTCAATCATTACCTTATTTTTTTATTCAATCATTATCCTATTTATCAAATTATTATTTTCTCATCTCTCTATCTCTCTTCAATCATTACCTCTGTTTTCAGTTGTAACCATATTTCTCTCTCAACCCACTAACTAAACTAAACTAAAATGTCAACGAAACAAAGCTAGCTAGTGTTTCTTTTGTGACCTTTGGTTGAGAGAGAAACTGACAAACAACCTAGAGAGATGTGACAACACCTCCTCCGTCTCTAACACAATAATTTATGAGATACTACGTACAAAATAATGTAAGATACGCTAATGAGATGGAGAAGATAGCTAATTAATAAAGCAATCCTTCTACCACCATACTCATAACAAAAGTGGAGTTCGCACACATTACATATTTAATGTGTGTGGATCTCATCCTTGTTGTGAGTGGGAGAGTGTGAATGGGTGTGGTGGCCCCGTTCTAGATCATTTTCTTAAAAAATAAGTATTTATTTCACATTTTCAAACTCAAAAATAATGTAAATGAAAAATAATTTTTTGATTTTTTTTTGCATCATATAAAAGATCTCGATAAGATCTATCAAATAAAATCCATATTGCTAGGAAAATTATTTGCACAAACAAATTATTTTTAGCTTGAAATTGTCTTCTTAAAAAATAAGTACATATTTGGGATTCTGGAATGGGGCTTTGAATTATTGTAGAAATGTATGAAGGAGCTCAGTTTAAATCTGAGCCCTTCATATCGAGATGGACGGTCGAATCTATCGCACTACAACAATTCCCAATCTGGGGGTTTTAGAGATCCGAAGTGAACACGGTCATTTTAACTTATATCTAACCTCTCCCTAATGTATATCATCGAGCAAAAAAAAAAAAAAATAGGTGCCAAATCAGTATAGCATTTCCAAAAAAGTTTTAAAAATCACTTGTTTCGTAAAATGGAAAATAAGTATTTAAAAAATACTCTATCGTCTCAATTTAAACGTCTCTATGATTTTTTGTACAATTTCGAACACCCAAAAAATGTACTATGTATTACTTTCTAAAATTTCTTACACTAAATTAAAGTACTCAATGAGAAATTTAAACTTTAATTTGGTGTAAAAAAATCAAAAAAATAACATGTAGAAGTATATTTTTTTTGGAATTTGAAAATGGACGAAAATTGTAAGGGACATGTAAATTGGAACAAATGGAGTAAGAATCTTAGTTGGACGGAACCTTAGTTGTTTTATTTTCGACTTTTTCATTTTTGTGTGTCTTCGAAACTGCTACGCTCGCACAACCTACACAACGATTGTGTAACTAATATCTGACCGTCCAGATGTGTTTAGATAATTCACATTTTAAATTTAGCCTCTTTTATGAAAAATATAACTTTTTTGAAAAAGAGTTTAAGCGAATCCTAACTTTTTTTCAAAAACAATGAATGACTATAGATTTGTTGTTTTTTTTTTTCTTTTGTGCTCGTAGCACCTTTAGTAGAGAGAGAAACTAACAAACAACCTAGAGAGAGAAACTTCACAGCTGATAGTTACAAAATAGGGAAATGATATTGGCACTCCAAAAATTGATGCAGACACTCCAAAATCAGTATAATTTCAATGTCATTTTCCTTTGTTTTTTTGGAGTGTCTGCATCAATTTTAGAGTGTCAATATCATTTTCCGCAAAATAATGTACAAGATTCACTAATTAATGGTGTAAGATACGCAACACAACAGATCAAGCCTCTCTGTCTAAGATACGCAACCTATAGATCAAGGCTATGTTCGTTTGGAAGTTTTGTTTTGTTTTCCAATCATTACCCTACTTCTTTTTCCGATCATTACCATATTTTTCAAATTATTACTTTCTCATCTCTCTCTATCTCTCTCCAATCATTATCCCTATTTCCAATCATTACCTTACTTCTCTCTCCACCCACTATCAAAACTAAACTAAACTAAACTCTCAACCAAACAAAGCCCAAGCCTCTCTCTCTCTCTAAAGACACACAATCAAGCCTCTCTCTCTCCGTCTCTGACATAATCTCCCTGCCGGTATAGGACGGACTGTAGTACAGCCATCACCCTACACGTGTAATATGCAGCCAATTCAATCATCCATCTCGTGAATTGACGGTTTGAATTTTCATCCGAAAAATAGACGGTCAGAATGTGTAGAAGCTCGAATTAAATTCAAACAGTCCGTGTTCAGATGGACGGCCGGATCGACCACACTACAACGATATAAATGCAGCAGGCAGGTTCCTCTCCCCCACTCTCTATTTCTCTCCTTTTTTCTTCATTTATGGAGTAGTAATAACTTTTATTCTATATATCCGATTTTAAAAATATATTCTCTCCAACCCAAATTAATTGTCTTTCGTTCTATTCTAATTGGCTAAAAAATGAGTTATATCTTTAAATCCGTAATGAATTTCATATCAAATATGAATCTTGTTTGAAAGATTTTGATTAATTCTATAATATAATGTTTACGAAATCACAAAACATTATAAATTACAAGATATAATTAATTAAAAAGTGGCACAAACTCCCAAAAAAAAACAATTAAATTGGGACGGAGGGAGTATATTTTTTTAAATAACCTACTGGATGATATTTATCAAACAAAATCAATATTGAATATATAAAATTATGTGAAAAAAATGATATTTTGGGTGTAGGCTATTTTTTTGTATTTTGAAGCTTAAAATTTTAAAAGTAAAATTTACACTGCACATTAGAAGAAGAAAAGAATTATTAAGGACCATGCGCAAAGAGATGGATTGATTTTAGAGATCCAAAGTGAACACAGTCATTTTAATTTATCTCCAATCCCTCACTAATGTATATTGTGTGGCCAAAAAAAAAAAAAAAAACAGATGCCAAATCAGTAAGCATTTCCAAAAATGGTACTTCCTCCGTCCAAATTGATGGTCCAGTTTGGTCTCCAATGTAAAATTTAAATTGTTAATATATTTTGATCTACAATGTCTTTAAAGATTTTAAAAACTTTGTATAATATAATTAATTGAGATCTATAAGATCCATATTGCACATAAAATTCATTATAGATTGAAAAATATTGACAATTTAAAAATTACATTAGAGGCCGAACATGACAATCAATTTGGAGCGGAAGGAGTATAATTTAATAGGATAGACCAAAAAAATGAATAGTTTGGAATTAGCCCAAAGTATAGAAATACTACTACGATCATGTGACAATGACAGTCAAATTGCTCACATTTGAGAGATTTCAATTTTTGACAATGACAATTACACAGTTCGCCATTGGGGATGTCATAGGCTTATGAAGACGGAAGACCTAATTTCTTGGGGCATTTTTGATGGATCCGGGGGGGCCTGCCGTCCCAAGGGGCAGCAGGGACTGCCGCGCCGGTGTCGTTTCTGACTTCTGAGTATGGAAATTGGAACAGATTCCTCCCGCCATATCTTGAGTCGTTGTTTGGCCACCTCTTGAATTTTACTTGGCCAATAGGCCATAGATGCATCTGCCGACAACTGCATAATTTTCAAGGCATTTTTCCAGCCAAAACACAATTCCTAATTAGAGTCCTGCTACACACCCACCCAGCAGATTTGTGCATAGATTGTGCACAAATTTTGTTGTGAGACCCACCACGGGTCCCACACAAATCATTATAGTCATTCATTAAATGTAAAATATTTTTTCAAATATCTCCGTAAAAAATAAGCTCAATCCAATACCTATAGATGCTTCATCCAACCATCTAACTTTTCATTTAGATTTTCGAATAATGAAAAGTTATATGGTTGGATCGAGCTCCTATAGGTATCGGATTGAGTTTATTTTTTACAGAAACCCTTGAAAAAATGTTTTATATTTAATGAACGGCTTGGATGATTTGTGTGAGACCCGTGGTGGGCATCACAACAAAATCTGTGCACAGATATGCTGTGTGTAGACTTTCTGTTCCTTATAACGGTATGATTTGCACTTTTTATTTACTAGAGTACTTTTTTATTGGAATCGTTTTTGTCCCGAAACAAATTGATATCATAATATATGGTTAAAAAATTATTTATTTTAATTAGCAACTAGAAAAGTGAACTACATAGTACACACAATTGAAATTTCTGACCCCACTATCAAAAATCCTGGCTTCGCCATTTTTTTAATATAATAAATATTTCACAGTTCGGTTCAGTTAATCTACGGTTTCGTAATGAAAATTTGTGAACCGAACTACGAGTCACAATTTTTTAATTTTTCAATTCATGTCCAGACCATAATCCACGAACAAAATCTAAAAGATACGGATCGATTCAACCTGGTCCAATTTCATGGTTCATCGGATTTTTTGAACAGCCTTACTTTTAATTTATATTAATAAAGTGACAAACGTAATTAGACTCCGTTCCAGAACGGGTTATAAGTACTTATTTTTTAAGAAGGCAATTTCAAGCTCAAAAATAATGGGCTTAATAAAATTTAAAAATATGCAATGTGGCTCTTGTTTGAAAGATCTCGATGAGATCTTTAATACGGTGAAAAAAAATCAAAAAATAATTTTTCCGTTAAAATATTAAGGCTTGGATGTTATGTTTTCCGTTTTTTCTCTCCGCCTAAATTTTGCCTGCCAAACTGTGCTTTGGTACGTTGGGAAGAAAAGGGTGAAGGGGGGCTTTAACACTGACGCGTGAAACGTCATCGTCCAGGGGCCCTGCAGTCCCTTGGGGACAGCAGGCTCCCCGGATCCATTTTTGATCCGTTGCTAGAATCTATTTGGCTTTTTCCGATCTTTTGTCTTTTTAACACGGTGTTTTTTATTTAAATTTGTACCTCGTATTTTTCATCTAAATGAGAGAAATTAAAAAATATAATGCAGACCATATTAACAGTAATAACCCCCAAGGGTTAGCCGTGAAGTTAAGATTGGTTTGGGTGGGCCGGCCCTCGTTTGGGCCGGGTTTGGATGTTCTGGGCTTTTCGTTGTTTATTTTGGGTATGGGTTGCGCTTTATTATTATTTTCGTTGTGAATTCTGTAGACCCTCGGGTGTTTCGGGCTTATACTCTTGTGGTGTTCCTCCAACTTTTTGTTGAATTCCCTTCCTCTATTCCTCGTTTTTAATAAAATTTCTTCTTTTACCGATAAAAAAAAGTTGTATATTGCTACTTTCACTGTGCTATCAGGGCATTTTCACTAATCTAATGACTAAGGGGGTGTTCGGCCATTCGGGATGGGTTGAATTTGGGGATTGCTCTAAAATGTCCTAATGTGCTTATTGAATTGGACGCGGAGGCGATTGTGAGGAAATGCAATGATGATCAAGACCCTCCCTACGGTATTACAGTAGTTATTCATGATTGTTTAGTCTTGAAGAACTCATTCAGTTCATCTGATTTTGATTTTGTTAAACGTGATTGTAACAGAACTGCACATTGTTGTGGTCAAAAAGCCCTTTCCAATGTCATGTCCGGTCTGCGGATGTCCATTTTATCCCCACGAGGTTTGTATCTCTTTGATGTTTGGGCTCTGCCTATTCTATTAGATGAATAAAATTCTTCTCACCTTTTATCAAAAAAAAAAAGGGGGTGTTTCCACTAACAAAATATACTTAAAACGTAGCGCATTTTACCATCTCGTTTTCACTAATAAAAAAAATTCAACGTTTTACCATTTCGTTTCAACTAGCAAAAAAAGTTATCAACAAAAACTTTTTTCTTACAGTAACTTTACTCACAAACCTATCAACAACTTATTCACTGTAGAAAACACCTAACAACTTATTATCCACAAATAAAAATCTACAAATTTTTTACTAACGGAAACACCCCCTAAAGCTCATATTTTTATGAATTTCCAGGCAGATCATCCTCCTCACATACATATATCAACTAAAATACCATTTAGCGAAAATAACTTGACTATTGCCATTAAGCTGTAATCTAATAATATAGAAAAACGCGCCTGATTAGTTCATAGAAAACTTCATTACAGAATTATTAATGCATTCCTAGATATTTTTTTGCCATTCCACCAAATCTTATTTTAATAGAGCCTCATTAGTGAATAATGAGAGGACTTGGGACCCTGTTGCCGTGCATAGGTCAGCATGGGTGTTGTCCGGCTAAAAAGTACGCCGTTTTGTACTTGGAAACTATGCTTGTTTGTTCCTTGTTTGGTAGTACTTATTATTAAATGGATAAGAGATTAATAATTTTTTGTGGGGCTCATTTTGGGTCCTACAAAAATGATTTAAACTGTTAATTTTTTAAAAAAAAATTTATTGGTTCCTGAAATTTTTTAGCTAAATCCGATATCAGTACATTCTATAAATCCTGAAACGACCTTTAACAATATCGGATTTAACTAGTAATTTTTTGTCTCACACCTTTTTGCATTTGGAAATCTTCTGTACGGCTGCAATTTACAAGCACTGAATCCAATTTGATGATTATCCCTTCCTTTTCACTTCTTTTCCAGCCATCAATGATCTCATTTGCTATCAGTATTCCTTCTTGAATGTATTTCCCTCCGGTGAATGCCGATTTAGCTTCAGTACCAACCACCAAAGGAATAGTGGTTTTTATTCCAGATGCAAGTATAATTTGGAGAGAATTTTGTACATGGAGCTTATCAGACTTATGGGTCTGAATTCATTTAGGATGAGTAGGTTGTGTCAACTTTGGGAATCAGAGCAATGAAGGAAGAGTTGAATCCCTTTGGTAATCTGGCATTCTGGTGAAATTCTCTGAAAAAACTCATTATGTCCTCTTTCATGATTTGTACATAGTAGCTTGCAAGGACTTGATCTCCCCCCCAATATATAGAGCACAAACTGAGTATAGGCCAGTCAAAAAGTGGTATCAAAGAAGAAATCTCCCCATCCTCTACCACTTGAGATAACCGAAGATTGGCCTAAAATAACTTGAACAAGCATATCAGCACCAGCAACCGAGCATAATGGAAGACTGAGAAGAAAAGACGCGAAGTAGGCGAAATCTGGATCAAAGATATTGCTTGGGACGTGATTTAGCCTCCACGCCATTGATTTCATCTTCAGAAATACGGCTTCAAGTGAGAATGATACTAAGAACCCCAACTGACACAACCAAAATGCCATCATACAAGCACATCATTCCAGACTCGACCAAAACATATACCGAACTCACAAAAAATAAAAAAAATATAGAAACCTTTGTCCATGTGGCTATCTTAGTCTTTATTCTATCAACAAGTTCATCCTCGTCCAGTAGATATGATGTGGTTCCTTTCCAACCAAATGGTTGCAAAGAAACTGATCTCCCAGCAGCACTTTTTCCACACTTTTGAAGTTGTTTTTAGACCAGGATCAGTGCATAAGTCCATATAGTTTGGACGGACACACCCAAGTTACTCCCTACCACTTCAATATCCCTGACCATACATTCCATGAAGTAGTTAAATAGGTGATTTAGTGTTTCCATTTCAAGACTGCATTAAGAGCAAAAACCCAACCACCACTACAACAAAAAACACCATCGGTGACATGCGAAATTGTCACCAAACGTCCAAATTTTGTCACCTATTGTCTTCTGTGACACAAGAAGAGGTGTCATTGTATCCATGACACTGAAAGTCAATAGTGACAAAATTGTGTAGTTGTCACGGAATGTTGTCAACAGTGACAAAAATTTGGTGTCACTGAAGACAAATTTTCCGTGACACAGTTGTCACCGAAAGTAACAGTGACAACAATATGGTGTCACGAAAAAGAGATTTTCTGTGACAAAGGTAATTATGTCACAGACAATAACAATGACAGCATCATATTGTCACAGAAAAGTGATTATTCCGTGACAAAAGTTGTCACTAAAAGTACCAACCATGACAACCGATTGTGTGTCACCAAAAATAGGACATTAGCAACAATACAATTCATTCCATATATTGTTTTCACCTGCTTTCAAAGTTTCAGATTTTTTTTTGTATCTTATAATTCAACTTACCAAAACTTAAATTGCGAAGAAGCAAAAGATCATTCAAATCAAATATCCATTAAGTCAACATTCATCATCCAACTTCAAAACATTCATCCTCCTAACCACTTCAAACTTAACAACATAACCAAAACTATTAAACATCCATATCCAAAAAGAACTCAGAACAAATGTTCCATTTAACTACCAAAAAGTCTTCAACTCCATCTTGGTTAGCTTCCAAAAATAACTACCAAAAAGTCTTCAACTCTATCTTGGTTAGCTTCCAAAAAGTAACTTCATCTCCTTATTTACCTGTACAAAATTGCAAAAAAAAGAAGAAAGTAATTATATATGTAACAATGTCAATTAAGCCTACAAAAGGTTCTAAAACGTGTAAGACATGGACAAGCTCCGAACACTTCAGATACGTGTCCGACACATGAACAACATTAATTTAAGTGGATCACGCACAATCTGGTTTTCATATTTAGGTAGCAAGATGCTTATGGGCATCATTGATACAGCCATGTATCGGCCAATAAGAAACAATATTGCCCAATTTATCGAGCACTAGCAGTATGATGGTCCAAATTTCTCATTCCTGTTATCAGCCACTATTAAAACCCTTGGCACAAGTACAAATAAGCAGAGACAACTAGAGGTATTAGATCCTACTTGGGCAAAAGTCTATGGGACTATGAAAGAAGACCAAAATATAGAGATGGCAATCTCGCCGAAATCATTGATTGCTCGAACCGTATGGAATCGATTGCTGTGGTTTTTAATCGTGGTTTTGCTTTTGGTTTTGATTTCAAAAAATCGGCCGTCGGTTTTCGATTTTGATTTAATGTGATAACCACACCAAAATCAAACCAAACCGCATCATAACTACGCAAATACCTATGTGTGATACCTATAACATCAGAAGTATTTAACTAGGGTGCATCAAAGCCTAGAGCCTCTCTCCCTCCCTCCCGATCCTCTCTCTCTGACTCTCACCTCCCGTCTTTGGAATTGGAAATTGAAATTTAATAGACACGGTGTATTAGTTTGTTTGAAATTTTATATATTATTTTGTTGTTGGTTATGATTTTTGTTTGGTTTTTACCAACCCATTGCCATCCCTGCCAAAATACGCCAACAACAGTTTGAACATCATCATCATCGAAGTCCCTACCACTGGAACTCTTTTATTATACCAGAAAGCTACACTACTAAGGCAACCATGGCAAGCAAGGAACTCTTACAGAAACAAAGGCTACAGCTAACACAACTAGTTCACCTTCTCAGAAAAATCAAAAGTCAGGTCAATTCTAGACAAGATGATATCCTTCAGAACCTTGCAGACCATCAGGCCTCCATCAGACCATCAGAACATTGCATGTATAACTACAGTTCACCAGATAGGTCAAAGCAATGGCACCTTTCTCGCTGCACTTAAGCTTTTCAAAGCCAAATTTAAGTATGTGAAGGGCCTTAAAATGTTCATTGCATAGCATGTCAAATCTTAAATCCTAGTAAATCACACCCAGACTACAACAAACTGCTGTCATTACCTAATTTTAATCCGTGTACAAAGGTACACTCGCTTCGGTGACTTCTACATTTGCTAGTTGGATTTAAGCAAGTAGCTCGTGAATAAGGTAATTAAGGCATTGATATACTCACAGTGGTTGCTAGAATTTATATGCATTTCGGCTTGCGGATGAGCTTTCACGGCCTCAATTCAAGCCCTATGAATTTACCAAGATACAAACAACCGTCAACAAGCTATATCTAGTATCACCGTGCTCTATCAAGGAACATAATTTCAAGCAAATTGCAGTCATCAAGAAACAGAATTTGTAGAAATCTAATAAATATATAAATCCAAGATTGAGGGCTAATGAAGCGAAAAGTTACGTACTAGCAATTAGAACCTGCCCCAATAGGATTTCCATGCATATAAGCGGACATAACAGCCTCAAAGCGCGCAAACTTTTCATCATATGCGTTTATTTTCTCCTGTTGCATTTGGATTGTCTCCTTTTGTGTTTGGCACAAGTCCTTCAAAGTCTCAACCTGATCGTTTTGTTGTTTGCACACATCCTTGAGTGTCTCAACTTCATTCTTCAGAACTCGCACCTCTTCATGTGATTTACCACTAGACCGCTTTGATGATGATGACTTCAAACTGACACCATATTCCTTCACATAAAACTTCTTATCAAGAACTTCTATCGGCATCTCCTCTTGTGGCATGGTGATTGGTAACCCAAGTGCGTCAGCCTCTTGGCAACGTGCCTCATCCTCTTTCTGGCGTGCCTCAAGTAGTAGCTAATACCAAAGGAAATATTGATTGAATAAATTTCATGAAAGAAAAAAAATAAAGTGTGGGATGCAACTTCTATTACAATGCTTACATGTAGTTGCTCACATATCGGAGCTACCCATTTCTTCTTCTTTTGATTATAATGGGTTGAACTATAAAAATCTGCAATGTGGGGACGTTGACCCCCACGCTTATGTGTCTGAGCTGCCATAGCTGATGCAAAGGATTGTGACCCCATAGTATGGTTGAAAGGTACCTTTGATCGAGCTTTCTTCCTTTTTAGTACCAATACCTAAAGAGCAGAGCAAAGACAACAGCAAAACAGAACAGCAGCAACTGAACAGTTCAGTTCAGCAGCAAAACAGAACAGATCAGCAGCTAACTGCTGCCTTTACAGCCATGGGTAAGGCATGACAATCACAGGCCATAAGCTGTAGGAGTTGCTCATGTTACCAAAGGGATTGAATCCATCAGTAGCTAGTCCTAACCTCACATTTCGGGCATCTCGAGCAAACTTAGGATAATGTCGATCAAAGTGCTTCCATGCCTTACCATCAGCCGGATGCCTTAATACTCCATCATCAACTCGTTTCTCCTTATGCCACCTCATATCTGTACAAGTTTTGCTTGACATATAAAACCTCTGCAACCTAGGGGTCAACGGAAAATATCGCAATATCTTATGAGGAATCTTTTTTCCCTTGCCATCATCTAGCTTGTATCTAGGCTCCTCACAAACAGGACACTTTTCAAGATCAGCATTCTCCTTCCAAAAAAGTGCACAATCATTCTTACATGCATGAATAGGCACATAGCCCAAGCCTAAGTCACGTAAGAACTTCTTTGCTTCATAAATGTTGCTCGGAATGTCTTGATCACTTGTAGGTAGAAGTTCCTTCAATAACCCCAACAGCGCATCAAAGGACTTGTTACTCCATTTATTCAACACCTTAACATGAAGTAGCTTTATGACAAATGATAGTAAAGTAAACTTGCATCCGGGGTATAACTCTCGATGGGCATCCTTCATTAATTTATCAAAGTTGCGCACATTCACCGTCTCAACATTGTCAGGAAACTCATCTAGTTCCTCTCCATTCATGATTGCTGCTGCATAGTAATCATTAACTAAGCGTTCTAGGTCGTCTTGATTCTCATGTTCATCTGTAGCCACTCCACCCCCAACCTTTTCTCCACTAGGCTGATGGCTTTCATTCGACACAAATTGTTCATTCATAGGTATAGTTTCCCCATGGTGGACCCAAGTCTTGTAAGAAGGAGCTATCCCATTTTGTATCAGGTGAAATGCAACAACAATACTAAAATGGCGTTCCATATTCATGCATTTTAAACACGGGCAACGAATCTGATCATCAGAACCTAAGTTTGTGACTGCAAAGTCAACAAATGAATTTACCCCATCTCGGTACTCTTTGCTCAGTCTATTCTTAATTGTCATCCAACTCTTGTCCATAGTTTTTCACCTAAAAAGTCAAGCATAATACAACCTCTCCTTTAAAAAAAACATTTAGACCAAATTTTTGATTTTCAAAGCATTGAAATCAATCCTAAGGATGATAAAATGAAACAATTAGGTGCAAGAATTACACTTCACATGCTGAAACAATTAGGTGCCTTGAATTAAAATGAAACATTTAGCAAAGATCATAGCACATGAGCATAAGAGGAGAACGAAAAGAAGCTTTGATGTCAAACAAAGAAGAACAATTTCACTAAAAACAGTCAATGCAATAAACAAGTTGTTGCTAAGCCAATGTTTATATGATATTCTCCATGATAACCTATTTGCTAAAGGTTTTTGGTTTACATGGTCTAACAAGCGAGGAGGCTCAGGTGATAATAAGAGTAGGATTGATAGGGTGTTCTCTAATACTCACTGGTTGGTTTCCTTCCCTACTTGTGAGGCTACTTTCCTACATTGATCTAAGCCAAGGGCTAAAAGGAAAATGGATCGATTGGGTCATGGTAGCAAACACATGGAACTTCACTCAAAAGAACTCAGCTACCGAGAGGGACTAGCACCACAAATCTGCCGATCTACTTTGATTAGAGGCTATAGCAAATTGCAGATCGCAGTTGCCAAAACAAAAAATATAGAACAGCAGAACATCAAATTGCAGCAGATTGTATCAGTAATGTAGCAGCAACAACCACACAGCAAATAGCAGTAAGAACTAGGGACATGCCCCCTAGAAAAGGCCTAAACACTCGAAGGGACAACCCTCAAGGATAGGTGAATACAATGAATTAAAAGTGACTGACTGTTACACATCATAAAATAGTTGTTCGCTCAGCACTACAGAAAATAGCAGAGCATTGAAAGCAGTAGCAGACACATCCAAAGCAGCAGAGTATTCAAAGCAGCTCAATATGATATGCCCCCAGAAGAGCTGGACAGTATGGATCAAATACCGTTCTGATTATGACTGTTTTGCCTTGTATTCTAAATCATTCAAGTTTTTTAATTTTTGGCTACAAAACCCAAGCTTCAAGGATACTCTTATTAAGTCTTGGGCTGAGCCTGCTATTGGTAGACCTATGTTTGCGTAATCAACAAAATTGAAGAGATTGAAAAGTGTCCTGAGGCCATGACGCAGGAGATTTTGTGCTACTATGTTGGGTTATTAGGGACAGCTTTCGATGGAAAAGTGGATGCTATGCGTACTCTTAATCTAGTCATTCAATCTCTACGGTTCCAGTTCACTTCAGATTTCAATTGATTGCTCCAGTTATAGAGCATGAAATCAAAGCTGCTCTTATGTCCATTCATGGGGATAAAGCCCCTGGGCCAGAAGGTTTCAATTCCATGTTCTTCTAGAAGTGTTGGGATGTTATAGGCAAAGATTTGACTAAAGCTGTTGCCCCTTTTTTTGATTCAGGTGCACTTCTCAAGGAATGGAATGGTACAGCTGTCTCTCTAATTCCTAAGGTCAGTGCTCCTTTATCATATCTTGCACTTACCCCAAAAAAAAGTTGTTGCTAAGCCAACTATTATGGCTGATCCCATAAAAACAGTTGATTCCAAGAACAATTAGGCAAGGACAAAGCTAGAATAATCTATTAAGGAGAAACTAACTAGTCTATACAATATAAAAAAGTCCACTGGTGAGCTTATGCATAATACAAAAGGCACTTATTAATTTTTAATTAGGCTATGACAATAGAACACCACCATATATTATTTTATTTCCTAAATACCTGGTAACACCTTTCTTTTTGAAGTATCAACTTTTGATTCCTCTAATTATATTTTGGAGAAGTGTGAATGATTAGTTATATAGATTCCATAGCAATATTTTCTAATTCTAAATGCTAGTGATATAAATAGTTACCCATTTGGATTCACACATTCCGACTAGATAGCAGGAAACTAAAAAACTGTTCTTAAATTATTTAAAAAGGGGGAATTATAATATTAAACTCCCTCTAAGTTTCAGCAATTACTACCAAATATGGGGAAAGATTTTGAAACTGAGTAAAGTACAAAAGATTGGAATAGGTACATATTTTTTTATACCATATTGCAATCAGCATTGATACAGGGGTTGAACATAGTGAATGACGTTTCTGTTTGCAGATTAAAATTAAAAAAAAAAAAAAAAAAACCCAAGGACCAAACCCTATTAGAACATCGCCATACTACAAAAGCAACCAAAGAGCAGATATCTTACTAAGAGTGGACCTCATTGTTCTAAAATTTCATAAATAAGTAATAAATTTCACCACATTTAACCTCGTTCTTCCAAAATAAATGGTCAGCCGAAACCCTTACTGAAAACGAAATCTTCAACATTGAACATCTCAAATAAAACAAATACATTTGATTTTGACAATCGTGATGATACCTTAGCTTCCGATTCAAACTTTAATCTACAAAATCGAATTAAAAACTCACTTGCAAAACAAAAAATCCATGAAATCGGAAGATTCGAGAGTGGAGGAATACCAGAAATCACTGAGTGTGGTGGTGGTGCTGGCGAGTTCCAGCCGGCGAGGAAGAGGGCGGAGATAAAGTGTGCTGCCTTTTCAGTGAAGATAAAATCAAAAAAATAAAAAAATGTTTAGCTAGATGAAGTCAAGAGAGAGATCGAGAGTAAGGGAACAAGCATATACATAACCGTTCTGCATGTGATCGAGAGAGAGAGATCGACAGGGTGAGATACTGAGAGGGACAGAAAAAAAACCTGGGCTGATCGGAGCGACGGCCGCCGGTTTGTGGCCACCGGTTTGTGGGTTGATGGAAGTCTTCGGCTGGAGCGTGGCCGCGGGAATGGCTGCGGGAGTGGAGATCGATCGGGAGGTAGACTCGCAGAGTAAAGTGGAGAATGGACAGAGGAAAAAGAGGAAAGTTAGGGCTGGGTTTTGGTGACAAGTAAAACAAGCAAAACGACGTCGTTTTGCTTGGAAAAATTTTCATTTCGCCTTTTTGACAGCCCGCCTAAATGAGCTGAAGCCCGGGAGAGGGAAAATTGGGACCTTTCAGTGACAACTTAATATTTGTCACCGAAATTTATTTTCAGTGACAAATATTTTGTCACCAAATCTCCTCATTATTTATCAGGCCATCCAAAGGTTTTCAGTGACAAGTAACAAAATTATTTGTCACCATTGAGTATATTCAGTGTCAATACCAATTTTTTGTCACTGAAGGGTGTCAAAGAGTGTCACCATTGGTGTTTTTTGTTGTAGTGCACCCATCACTTGCGATAATAATAGGTTTAATAATAGGTATACCAAAGCAAAGATACTAGGTTTATTAAGCACAACCCTTCTCTTACAAAATACCAATGTTCTAAAAGTCGCTAAACTCTAGTCACGTGGTCGGCCACCTTTGAGGCCTAGTAATCGGCGAAATTAATCAGCTAGCGCATAGCAATTGAAAATTAGTCAGATCTAGTTGGACAGGCCCTGCTAGCGATTAACGCCAATTAATTTCGATTTTTAGAACACTGCAAAATACATGGATCTATGTTTGCAAGAGCGTGCACTAATTAATCGATTCAGATTGTGGCAGCTTGATAGTGTTCTACAGTGATCGACAAGAGTATGTACGAGTGGGTGTACCCCTACTGTGTGTATGTATATAGTACGAGCAAAGACGAACGATGCAACATGGGTAATAAGGAAACTTCTCAAATTAAGGGATACTTGCCGAGGTGGATCCAATGTTCTGAATACCGTACCGGTTAGGGTACCGGTTTTCCTATTGATACGGTACGTACCGATACCGGTCAAATACCGGGTACCATTTCGGATTGGGAAAAATTCAAAATACCCCCCAACCTATGCACCCAAATTCAATTAGACTCCCAACCTTTTAAAAACTTCAATTTTACTCCCAACGTTATATTCCGTTAATCAAAATGCCCCATTCCGTCCAAATTACTAACGGATTCCGTTAAAGGCTCCGTTAAATAGTATTCTGATCGAATTTCGATGATCCGAGCTGCTCAATGTATTTAAAATGTGATTTTAAGGGTACTTGCAAGAAATCAACAAAAAAAATATCCGGGAAGGGCTTCATTTCAATAAAAAAAACTGTTCAGATGAAGCCCTTCCCGGACATTTTTTTTGTTGATTTCTTCCAAGTACCCTTAAAATCACGTTTTAAACACATTGAGCGGCTCGGATCATCAAAATTCCATTGGAAAGATGGAGGTGTGGATCGATCCGGATTTTATTCAAGTACGGACTTCCAGATTTTGCTTTGGTCTGTACCTCCCCTTTTCCGATCGAATTTCGATGATCCGAGCCGCTCAATGTGATTAGAATGTGATTTTACGGGTACCCGCGAGAAATCAGCAAAAAAAAAATGATTGGAAGGGCTTCATCTGAACAGTTTTTTATTGAACCATTCAATAAAAAACTGTTCAGATGAAGCCCTTCCCGGTCATTTTTTTTGTTGATTTTTTGCAAGTACCTTTAAAATCACATTTTAAACACATTGAGCGGCTCGGATCATCAAAATTCGATCAGAATATTATTTAACGGAGCCTTTAACGGAATCCGTTAGTAATTTAGATGGAAGGGGGCATTTTGATTAACGGAATATAACGTTGGGAGTAAAATTGAAGTTTTTAAAAGGTTGGGAGTCTAATTGAATTTGGGTGTATAGGTTGGGGGGTATTTTGAATTTTTCCCTTTCGGATTTACCTCAACTACAATATATATAATAATTATATAAAATTATAATTCAAAAAAATCCCCCATACCATGCAATTCATCATAAAATACCTATGTGTTTGCCTCTTGTCTCACATTGCCTAGTTACAAAACTCTTTTCTATCTTAAATGACTTTGCACACTAGTGAATTTGTGAAGGAGAGGTCTCGCGTGCTTGGAAAAATGGGTCGTGGCCGAAAGCAATTTAGAAAAACTAATTCGGAAACCAATTAACCGGGTCCTGAGCCTCGCGCACATACTATAGGCCCACGTTTTGCTAAAATTCTAAAACGGACAATTTTTTTTTTTATGCCAATTAAGAAGCCCAGAAAAAAATGTTTTCTGTTTTGGAAAACGGTACAGGACCTCATACCGGGTGGGTTTTAAAAAATTCCGGACAGGACCTCAGATCTACAAAATTTCGGATGGGATTTTCGGTAACTTTGTCTCGGCCTGTATTTTTCGAAACAGTCGGTACCAAGCGGTAAGGACCGGTATTAGGTCCGGAACAGTATCGGGGGGTTAAGGTACTAGAAACTTGTCAAAACAGAATGTACGAGCCGGTACCGAACAATATCGATAACCTTGGTTGGATCAGGTATTGCATTGGGGATGAAGAAGATACGTTTCTATGGACTGATAATTGGCATCCCCTTGGTGCATTGTACAAGCAGTTCAGTGATTCCATTGTTACAAATAGGGGCAGGGCTTTGAGGGCTAAAGTACGTATCCTCCATTATTGTTCCGGGGGATTGGTGATGGCCAAGACAGAGGAGTCGAGTTATGATGGTGGTTATGCATCACACTCCGCAAATTTTCTTCCTAATCCATTGACTAAGGATAAAGTAATATGGACTCTTTCTCCATATGGTTGTTACTCTATCAAGACAGCATGGGAGGCATGCAGACATAGGTGTTCCAACACTGGCATTTGTTAGTATGGTTTAGCCAGAATGTGCCTCGATAGAGCTTTATTCTTTGGCTTGCAATTTTGGAGCGTCTTTCCACCAAGGATAGAATAGCCAAATGAGGGGTATCCATTAATCCAGTATGTGTGTTGTGTATGGCTTGTGAAGAGTCTCATGCCCATTTGTTTTTTGAATGCCAATTTTTTGCAATGATCTAGAGCCGCGTTTTGCATAAAAATAACATTTCCAGAGGACTTCTTTCATTGCATCAGGAACTTATTTGGGCTAGTACTCCACGGAAAGGTAAAAGTTTTTGTAGTACTGTATACCAGTTATCTTTGGCAACAACTTCTTACATCCTGTGGGGGGAGCGTAACATGCGGATATTTCAAAACAAGAGCAGGGATGGAGATGGCCTAGCTGCAACGATTCTTGATGCGATTAGAGCCAAGCTTTGTTCTTTCAATTCTGTAAAGTTTTCTTGCCTTAATAGGTAAATTTGTGATGATTGGTTACTTAGCTCTAGAGTTTTTAGGATAAATAATGGCGGACTTATATAGCCTTGTTGTTCATTGTATTGTTGTTCACGGGGATGCCTTGTTATTTTTTGTAATTGCCGTGTTTTTTGGTGAAATGAAATTACGTACCCAAAGAAAAGACGAACATAATCCCCACCCCCCCCAAAAAAAAAATAATAATAAATAAATAAATAAAATTAAATAAATAAATAAAAGAACTTCTGAAAACACAATAAAAGCATCACAAAAGCCTGAAACATAACAAAGCCAAAGATAATCACCTATATTAAGAATCCACGGAATATAGAAAAGCGCTTATCCACTTTCAATCTTCTTAACAAAAACTGGGAAAAGAAAAAAGATTTTGTACCAGCTCGTACTTTTGAAAGCCATTTCCTTCTGATTTGTTTGTCAAACTACGGGAAAAGGGAAAACTAAAGAAAAAGGAAGCCATATATACCACATAAACAGTCTTCTCCATCCCACACAACCAAAGTCCTATTGTTCCGCTTTCTCCAAATCAACCAGTCCTCATTGAAAGTATTAAAGGCGCCATAATGAGAGGCCAGATTGCTAGAGCCACTTTGCACAAGATAATAATATAGGTATCAAAATAGCAAAACAAAAGAATACATTCAGGGAATCTAAGCAGAGCAGCAAATCTTACGGTTTAAAGTTGAAACCAAGGTTCAATATCAGATATGAAGCCCACAATTACATTACATAGGAAGCAAACACAGGCACAGACAATAAAAATTGAAAATATCCATTGTCCAAGACCTAGAAATTGGATCCTTTCACACTTTTCAAAAACTGCTTCATAGTTCCACGGTGCTAGTGCTTGAGTAGAAGACTATTACGAAGAACTTTAATTAATCAGAAGCTGATTGCTATGCCTTATCACCTTCATCTTCTTGACTAGTAACGCGTAAATGCAGCACCACCCTGGTTAAAACTAAATCAACTCGTCTCTTGACAGATACTAAGTTCTCTGAGTATGGAAAAACTTGTCCTATATATTGTAGTCCTCGCAAATCGCATAACTGTTTATATTCTTTTATGTCCCCTGTACTAAGGTTGTACGACACCATCTGCCCGTTTTTGCACCCAGTCAGAAGAACCTCGCTATTTGGCCGAAACCCAAATGGACGCTGATTTCCTAAGATGGGCCCAATAGTGTACTTTTTAGTCCAACACTCCTGAACTCTGTATTCTTTCATTAACCACACGTCAAACTGCGTCTCTTCTAGCTCGTTGTCATACATTGGTACAACAAGGGCAAGGGAATCATTCAGAAGACAAATATTAGGTCGCGATTCAGAGCCAATGCTGATGGGCAAGGCTCTTCGTTTGAACAATCCTTCAACGGTGTTTAAGACATCAATAGCGCAGACCTCAATAGAAAAGTCATAACATAGCCAGTAGAAAACCCCATCCATTAATGTAGAAGGATGATCATAAGGTATGAATCTATGGTTGGGCACCGTAGCAGCGATTTCTTTCCATGAGTCTCTACTCATGCCATAGATCTGAATTTTATGATCAATGCGCGTGGGTGTTTCAAGGTCCATAATTTTATGATCAAAGCGCGTGGGTGGTTCAAAGTCAATATCCACTGCTTTCGAAAATTCACAGTGGGTGGCGACCCTGACCACTATATAATCATTAGTTTTGGAATCAAAAGCAAACCCTACATGATTAGTACGCCAATTATGTTTAATGAATGAATTTAAACATTCTGAAGCTCGATTTGACTCGACTCAAGTTCGTTTAAAAATTTAACGAAAGATATTTAACATTCTGAAACCCGGCTCGATTCGATTTGATTCGTTCACAAACTTAGGGAGGGGTTACTTGACAAGATTATGAGTTGTTGTTTGTTGCTGTATTTCTGTAAGACTCTTTTTTTGGGGCCTATAATCGCTTTTCTATTTTCAATGCAACTGCTCTTGCGACTCGGGATGGTGTAGTGCAGTGCAGCACTACACCGGACCACAACGGTTTAGGGTGACCAAAACTACAATAAGCTATGGGTACATATGAGAATATACATACCATGTATATATGGGTTTTGTGGAGTTCACATCGGGTCTCACAAAAATGATTCGAACTGTCCATCATTTTTAAAATATTTTTTATGGAGCCTCGTAAAAAATTAGTTTAATCCAATATCAATAAGGATTTTTTCTAAATTTGTAAGGACAAAAATACTTAACTGTTCAGTTTTGTCCCTACGCATTCGATCCTGAAAAATATTTACCGATATTGGATTGAGCTAATTTTTTACAGGGCTCCTTAAAAAAATATTCGAAAAGGAGGTTCGGATCATTTTTGTAGGACCTGAGGTGGGTCCCACAAAATCCATATGTAAATGGTATGTACAATGCATATGTACCTATAGCAATACTCCCAAAACTATGTCGTTTTGGCCTGCCTGGTTCAAACTTCAACGTTGTAAGGTGTTTATCAGGACCACAATAAGACAATTCAAATTTCTTTTTGTAGGTCTTGTTTACATTAGAGCATCTCTAGTGGGTTGGCTAAAATTAGAAGGCTAAATGAAATTTTTTTATGAAAAACTAAGACCCACTTATGAATCATTGAGTGGTCACTAGTTAATTGAGTGGATGATATCCCCAATGGACTAGTTAATTTTATTGTATGAAAACAAACTTAACAACAATCCAAAAAAAAAAAAAGCCTAAAGAGACGAAATGAAGTCTTTAAATAAGAACTGTAAGCATAGTCAACTTTTTTTATTGACACAAGTAATATTTTATAAATAGGAGAAAGGAGAAAGAGATTTCAACCAAAAGTTGTAAAAATACAACCAGTTAGGAATAAAGCCCAAATACTCCTAGTGGGACAAACCCATAACACCTATGAGTCTAAAATGCCCAGATCAAATAATGAACTCAAAGAGGATCAAAAAAAAAAAAAATTAATGAACTCAAAGAAAGACTAACCTAACAAAGTGGACGAGTCCCTGCCCAAGAAAACCCTAAGGGCCTGTTTGGATGGAGTTAAAAAGGGAGGGGAAAAATAAGAGGGGTATATGAGAGGGGTCCACCCTTTTTCCCCCGTTTGGCATTCCAATTTTTCCCCCCATTATTGTTTACCCCCTTTTAGTTTTCCCCAGTTCTAGGAATT
Source organism: Rhododendron mucronatum var. ripense (assembly GCA_019656295.1). Classification (NCBI taxonomy): domain Eukaryota; kingdom Viridiplantae; phylum Streptophyta; class Magnoliopsida; order Ericales; family Ericaceae; genus Rhododendron; species Rhododendron mucronatum. Next base: position 115,414 of record BPLT01000014.1, on the reverse strand, counting down.
CTCCGATATTAATTTTGGGCTCCTCTTGATCGAGGTCCCCAAAAATAACCCGGTTTGGAGGGGTGTTTTGTAGACGAAACTACCCCTCGTTATCCCCTTTCTCCATCTACCATTCAACCAACTTCTACTCTTCATTCTACCCAAAATCATATTTTTCATTCAAACATATCCTAAGACTCCTTATTTAGTTTCAGGGCTCTCTTAGGGTACTCATTTAAAGGCCTTCGAGCTAAAAATTCATTATGACCATTAAAGATAAAATGATCAAAACAAATAAGATTTTTGCACCGGTTCAAATAAATTGAAAATTGGAACACTTAATTTTTAACTATATTTTTTATAATATATAAACGGTGTAAAAAATTAAGTGTTACAAATTGCAATCCGTTTGAATCGATGAAAAGATTTTAGTTTTCTGATCATTTTATCTTAAATGGTCATAATTAAATTTTGACTCTATAGCTCTCGTTCATTTTATCTTAGTTTTCTGATCTTTTTTTTTTCATCCCTGTGCATCAAACGGATAAGACGCCGATTCCATATTTTATTGACAGTAAAGCACCAAACCACCAATAGGGATTAGGGAGAAGTTATTCCATACTTGGGAGGGAATTCTGCCAATGTTTGGTTACAGGGATTTATCGGTAGAGGCAGAGCTTCTCACACTTTCAAAAGCACAATCCAACTTTCAAGGGGTCGGTTTACTTTTACCTAGTAGTATTATGATAAATAAAAAAATTCGAATAAGAAGATTTAGATCATAACTAGTACGGAGTAATAGTTTAATTGCTTTTTTTGTTGTAAAAATTATCTAGAATAATAAATGAGTAGATAAGCAAGGTTTAACCAAACTAGTGTATTATTTTTAGGGAAAATTACGGTTCAGCGGAGGACGAAGGGAATATTCACCACTTTCATGGTCTACAGTTCTAAAACTACCAATACATGGTACCATCTGTTTTAATTACCAAAACATGGTAACCATAACACCGGTGAAACAGTGGGGACAATTTTGCCCTTAATATAAAACGGCGTTGTAACATCAAAACCCTTTCCCTTCTTTCAGCAAAAAAAGAGCACGTCAAAATATGAAACAAACTTTATGTTATATTCAAAATGACCATCACGTTAATTGAAAAAAACCAAGTCATATAGGGTTCGATAAATCTGATCAACTCAATCTTTCCTAGGCAAAAAAGGGGCAAGTCAATTCATGAAAAAGACTTTTTATTATATTGAAAAAGACCATTACTTTTATTGATAAAGACCAAGTGATATCTTGTTCAGTAAATATCATCTCCCATTCAAACTGAACTAACCTTCTTTGAGCAAAAAAAGGGCACGTCAAAAAATGAAACAGACTTTATGTTATATTGAAAAAGACCATTACATTTATTGAAATAGACCAAGTCAAATAGAGTTCGACGAATGTCATCTCCGAGTCAACTTGAACGAACCTGTTTTGGGCAAAAAAAGAGCACGTCACAAAATCAAAAAGACTTTATGTTATATTTAAAAAGACCATTACGTTTATTCAAATAGACCAAGTCAAATAGAGTTCGACGATCTCTGAGTTAAAGAGGGTCAAATAGACATTTCAAGTGGGCACACCATGTATTTGTCAATATTTTTCCTCCTGTCATGTAAGTGGTAAATTGAAGACTCCAGACCATGAAATTAGAATTTTTCCCGGTCAACTCCACTGACCGGTCATTTTCCCTTATTTTTATTTCCGCACAGTTAATTTGGTTATTTAAAGCAATAAACAAAAAAAAAAAAGGCGAATCAATGTCTCCTTAGTCCACTAATGGAGAGAGTTTTCCTAGGGTCTGCGTAGGATTCTATTTAGGTAATTTAAATCGTTCATTACATAAGACCATTTGAGTGAAATATTCGGGAAAAATCATTTTTTTTCATCCCCGTATCTCTGAGATGATAGCCTCTCTCTCTCTTTTTTTTTTTTTTTTTTTGAAGTCTCAGCCCTAAGTCAAAGCCCTGTTAGTTGTATATGTTTGCCAAAATTACGACTAGATAGAATCCTATAATCTCTTTTAACTATATATTTTAAAGAATTGATTTTGTCACTCTCATTTTCTTTAACGGCACTCATCTTCTCTTACAAAACAAATCATCTAATAGAGACATAAAGGGAAGTGCCATTAGAGAAAATTGGAGTGGCAAAATCACTCCCCATATTTTCTTAGATGATTCAAATATGTTTGGAATTGAAAACCAGAAGCTAAAAAAATAAAAATAAAAAAATCTGTTGCTTTAAAAAAAATATTTAACCAGACCAAATGTGCTCTTATCCCCCGCCGAATTTGGAAAACGAACATGCTCTTTTCGTCTGTATATGTAATTGACTCAAGTTTTTTTTTTTTTTTTGACCTAAACTAAAATTAGATACGAACAAACAAGAATGGGCCTTTTGCTGGACTCAATAAAATGGATTATACCTAATACATTGAGTACCAAAAACAAGGACCAGGATATCCTGTAGAGCGGTCGATTCAACCGCTTATCTCGGTAATTGATGGCTCGGATCTTAACCGAGTAATGAATTATTTAACCAAGCAATGAACGATTCAGATTTGTATGTAATTTGTATGTGTTCAAATTCGATCCGAGCTGTCCATGCCGAGATGGACGGCCAAATCGGCTGCTTTGCACCCATTTGGCACGGAAGTGCTCGGCAGCGTTCCCGGGTCCCAAAAAATGAGCACTTTCAGGTCTAGGGATTGGGGCCAAAGCAGCTGCTTTCCCGGCCTCCTCTAAAAGCTGGCTCTGCTCCATGATCATATAGGGCGGGGTGCCCTATAAATCTATAGGGCAGCCGATCTATCCTTCCATCCGAACAATAAAGTAGCCTCGTGTTAGAATTAGAAATTTAATCAATTGAAGAAAGGTTTTTAGAGTTTCCATATTCAGGGAATGAACTCTACTTCCCCGGATTGCGCGTCATTTTGTGGTCGTCAGGAAGATCATTCAATCAAAAATGGGAAAATGACGGCCAATGACGTATTTTGACAATTAATATCCGCCAAAGACATTTTCAGCATTAACAAATGTTCTTAGCTGTCCTTGACGGATATTAATTATCAAAACACGTCCTAGGCCGTCATTTTCCCATAAAAAATCAGTTTGATGGGACATTGTTTGTTATACGAACAAATCGCGTTTCTGAAGAAAAAAGAACACTAAAATGGACTGGAGTGTAGCTCAATAGTTTCGCTTTTGGATATGCAATTTCCCTTGGGCGTGCTGTGATACGCTTGGCGTTGGCCCTCATCTTGATGCATTTCAAACTTACCCACGAGTCTGTTCCCCAGGTGTTTGATCAATGCTCGAGTGAAGTCTGATTTTCGTACCAGAAATCATAGTATAATTTTTACCGGCTGTTGAAGATTTAAGTGCTGTATTGTCCTGAAGAGAATTTTCTACTCTAATTCGGGATGTGTTTTTTTCAACTCGTTGCGCATTTCATTGCCTGGCCAGTGCAAAAGGTCAAGGAAGTTGGCAACTTGATGACAAACTTGTTTGGGAGCCTGCGACCAAAGTTGGGTCCGTATCATGGGTTCCTTTACACAAGATGTATATAGACAAGAATACCTTGACGACGCTCTCTGGTGCAATAATAACGCTTTTATGGAAGCATTTGAACAATGATGGGATCCATATGGCTTTTTTATCTAGAAAAAAGAAGAAGGAGATGATGATTTTGGCACTGAGTTTGATGAGGAAGCAAGCTATTAGTATTACATGGAAGACAGATGAAGAGGGTCCGATCCTAATGTCATGTTATAGCTATGCCATGTTGCTTAAACGCAGGGCAAGATTGATAACAAAACAAATGATGTTGCGCTGGATCGAAATTCCCTGCTAGTGCTAGAGATGCTTTACTCATTCTGAGAGAGCAAAGGGGTGTTGGAAATTCTTTTTCACTTTTAGCTCTTTATTGCTTGCTACCTTTGCGGCATAATTTAGAGGAGATGATTCAAATACTGCGGGAGGAACTAATCTATTCAAATGAGACACATTCCAATTCTCTTGATCCTTGAGTGCTAATTGTTAACTTCACTGTCACTCTGGTTATAAGCTTATCACCAGCTCCAACCCTTCCACTTCCATTTTGAATTGGAGCTGGTTATGGAAGCTCAGTATTCATCAAAAACTAATGGCTTCCACCTGGCCATGCTTACATGGTTAGATTCTCAGTTTCTGATCACTAATCTTCAAAGGTCCACTAAAAGTATGACCCAAGACCCCCGTTGTCCTAGCGTCCTAGGTGTAACAACGAGGTTGAAGATCTGAAAACAAATTGGTCTAACTTCCCTAATTTGCAGGTCCCAATCGAAGGTGTTTCAAATCGGATGGAGGGGTTGGATTGATAATGCGGAAAGAGCTAGCAGTCAATATAACCTGGCAGTGCCTTGGATTCTTGCTACTCTATGTTTTATTTGGAATGCAAAAAAGTCTTTCAAAATGGTCATTGGTGATTCTCCTAACTGCATTCGGCTCATTCACACATGTAAAGGAGATTAAGGAAGCATTTAAGCCGCGTCTGATAAATGGGTGTTTTTCAGGTTGTGGGAAAATGAAGCTCTATACTGATGGAAGCTCCAAAGGAACCCTTGGAGTGCTGGGTTTGGTGAAGTGCTTAGAGAAGAAAGAGGCCTTTGGGTGAATTCTCCATGGGCTAAAGGTTGTTGCAGAGCATCAAATGGAAAATATTGAGCTTGAATCAGATTCTGATGAAGCTATCAAGATTATTGAAGAATATCCAGCGCCTAACTCCCGCGTACCTTACCCTGGTGGGGGAACGCAAAAGTCTGGTTGCAAAGCTAGGAATCTCCATTATGAACGCCAAGGGGGTTCTGTACAAGATTGTGAGTGAGTCATGGCCATTATCCCTCCGAAGGGTATCACTGGGATGTTCACTGTGGATTTGGCCAGTGTGGCCTTCAAAAGAGAATGATCCTATTTGTAGTTTCCTATTAAGTTTCTTTTGTACCAAAAAAGAGAACCTTCCAACCAAAAAGATAAGGATAAAAGAAAATAAAAGTGTTTAAGGTTTTGGTCTACCTTTGATTAGAGACAGAATTTGGTTTGCAAAAGTGTTTAACCTCTAACTGGCTTTTTAAGAACAGCAGAGAAAAACATCTCATCACCTTCTTTATCCATATTCGGCACCACCCTCCACAGCAGCTTTCTATGGTAAAACTTACAACAGGACTCTAACGTTACATGGCAAACATGAAAGTAACCTCTATGGTAAAACTTACAATAGGACTCTAAAGTTCCTCAACCTTCGTAGGTGCAGCTTCATCTGCCGTCGGCTTGACCTCGTCCTCCAGTTGTCTTTGATGCTCCAACTTCTCCCTACACTTTCTAGCTAGCTGCCTTACCTGTTAAATCCAATTCATCAGCGCATGCAGCAGCAACTGGAAAGTAACTCGTGGAAGGAAAAAAACCCAGAACAAACTCAACTCAGTAAGACTTACAGAGCACGTGCTTGGAATCATCTTTCTTGAATTCCTTCAAAGACTTTTTAAATTTAGCATTATCCTCAAATTCAATCAAAATATTGTCGAAATTTTCAGATGATTTCTTCCTTATTGCAGTGGGAAGAATACCAACGTGTACATAATTCTTGATTAGATCCAACATGATGCCCCGGTAATCAAGACTGGCCTGCTTGTGTCTTATCAACGGCTGCCTCAAAACATCCTTACTCTTTGTGATTTGGGCTTCATTTCTGCAGAGCTGCAGGAAACTTTACAACTCAGTTGACAAGGACTAAGAATATGAATAACAAAAAATGCTTAGGTTTAACAGGAGAAAGTTATAACATGCATTAGGTTCATAACCGGAAAAATAATTGAAAAGAAGCACATTTGACACTCCTGGACAACTTCGAACATTGGTGTAATTTATCTTCAAAACAGATAATGTGAGGTCTAAATCTAGGATCAAATACCTAAGGCTTCGTTTTTTATAGCTACCTCTAGTAATGGCTTCTTCATGTTGTTCTCGATTGCCATTCTAATGGAAGCATCTTCTTGATCCTCAAATACACTCCTGTCCATCTCCAAACCAGGAATTTTGTTGGCTTCTGTTCTTACTCCCATTTCCGCAGCCAATAGAGATTTTGTTGTGGAGAACATAGAACCTTCCTCTGCAGAATCAACATGAGATTTTAGCATTTCATTCAAGAGCGATTTATAACTTTTGCGGACATGCGTTCCATCTTGCTCCCTCTTTCGGAGTTCTTGTGCACAGACGACCTGACTCTCTTGTAATGATCTGCACTGTACCATAACCTTGGTTTGCTTTGTACGCAAACTTTGAATTAGGACAAGTTCTTCCTCAAATCTCATAGGTACTTCCTTTCCTTTAAGTTTCATTTGTGTCTGTAACTCCAACCATTTATCCTCGAGTTCTTCTGCAGTCGGAGTTGGAGGAACATCGAACAACCATTTGGTTAAAGCAACAATATGTGGTACTGGGACAGCAGCTTGAGCATTCCTAATACTGCAAGAAGATGCAGAGCCATATGCAACCCCACCCTTAGCAAACGATCATCCAAGGGACCCGATGAGTCATTGCTTAAAAGAATCAGTCCAGTATCGGCAGTATAAAAGGCTCCATCAGCAAGCAAGTTATCATAAACCTCTGATTCACCACCACCACCAGCAACAATCTCTGTAAACAAAAATGGTCTCATTTTCAAATCCTGCCCGATTTCCCCATCGTACTCTTGCTCAATATGCTTCAAACGCGGTTTGAAATCTTGAAACTTCTCATCACAGTAGTAGCAGGGCCAGAACTTCCAATTCTTGTTCTTCTTGGCATAACCTATGGCTTCAGAAAAAACCCTTTCTGCTGAGCCGATTTCATCCTTCTTCTTGCGTAGTGAAGTGCAATACGCTTTCAAATCCCCAATTCTATGTTCAATCAACCCTGTCTTTTCCTCATCAGTAATCGCATAACAATAGTTCATTTTGAAATCCTTGCGTTTGTTTTCCTGTGACTCGGATCTACATACAGGTTTTTCTTCCGAAATGGTGACCGTGAATTGTAAAGAAGCATCGTCACTGCATTGCTGCAATGGATGTTCGATTGACAATGCTTTTGTTTGGTTTTGCCCATGTGATATTGAAAAAGAAAAAGGTAATTATTAGTTGGTCTTTAATTGGTTTGGTGGAGTTAAGCAGTAAAGTGGGTTGGTTGTTTGGTGAATGAGATTTTCTAGAAATCTCTCTTGATAGCCGGCTGTGGTGTGTAATTGATTCCACATTCTTCTGGCAGTCCAAGAGTCTTTTTTGTGCTAGTCTAGTCATGCCTATTTATAGAGTGTGTGTGTGCGCGCGCGCGCCGTGTATGCAGGAGAAAAGACAGAGAGCACAGTGTAAAAGGAGTAGAAGAGAAAAATTTGAGAGAGAATATTGTGTGAGTTTGAGGGAGATAAAAATACCAAGAGCTTGAGAGCTAGAGTAGGGTATTTTGTATCTCATTGTACTCATTCAATATTAGTGGAAGTTGTTCTCTCCATGGACATACCCGAGTTTGGGGAACCACGTAATCTTGTGTTTTTCTTGTGATTGTTTTTCGTTGCGCTTCCGTTGTGCGGGCGATCGAGTAGGGTATTTTTTCCCAACAAAGTGGTATCAAAGCCAGGTTATGGCAGGGAAAAGCACCGGGTTTGCGGTAGAGCTTTTCAATGGGCACAATGATTTCACTCTTTGGCAACAAAGGGTGAGGAATATTTTGGTGAGAGAAGGTTTGGTGAAGGCACTCAAGCCGAAATCCGAAAAGCCGGAAGAAATGAAGAAGATAAATGGGAGGAGATGAGAGAGCTTACTAATAGCACCATCCAATTGTATCTCGGGAATAGCACTCTCCGAGAAGTCATCAATGAAACAGATCCAGCGGAACTTTGGGCAAAGTTGGAGAGTAGGTACAAGTCCAAGTCTTTGACGAATAGGTTGTCGTTAAAGAAGCAATTGCATGCGTTAAGTATGGCCGAGGGAGGAAATATTAATGAGCACTTGGATGAGTTCAATCGGCTAATAACGGAGTTGGAAGCCATTGGCGCAAAGATTGAGTAGGAAGATAAGGCGATTATTTTGTTGGTTTCCTTACCGATTTCATATGAGCATCTCCAAACTACATTGTTGTTTTGGAAAGACACTCTCGAACTTGATGAGATTATTGCTACGCTTCTATCCCATGAGTCGATGCGGAGGAAGGAGAGCGAGAGGATATCGGAGGATCGTGCCATGGTTGCATCTTCCGGTAGTCAAGCTAGAGGGCGGACGACGGAAACGCAAAATGGGTCCAAGCCAAGAGGGCGATCGCTCTCGCGAGGTGGTGAGTCACGGGCCGTTGACAAAAGGAAATGCTATTTTTGTAACGAAGAAGACCATATATTAAAGTTTTGTCCAAAACTCAAAGCCAAGATAGAGCAAGAGAAGGAAAAATCCGAAGCGGCGGTGGTTGAGAGCTTCGTCGAAAATGAAGGTGATTTGCTCACGGTGACTTCGGAAGGTACGGCGCATTTTGATTGGGTTATGGATTTCGGTTGTTCTTTTCATATGTGTTCAAATAGAAAATATTTTTGTTCTTATGAGCCTTGTGATGGAAGTACCGTTAGGATGGCAAACAACACGGTCAATAAGGTTGTTGGTATGGGTACAGTACATTTTCGAATGGCCGATGGAAGATTTGTGAGGTTGACCGGAGTTCGACATGTGCCGGGACTAAGGAAAAATTTGGTTTCTTTGGGAATGCTACATTCAAAGGGTTGTAGCTTTGCGACAAGGGATGACGTTCTTGAGGTTTTTAAAAATGATAAAGTGATGTTGTGAGGAAAAATGGCGGGCAATTTGTACAAGCTTCGAGGTCGAGTTGAAGCAAATGGTGGATACTGAGCAAGAAAAAATTATGGGCGTTGGGTTACCCAAGTATGGCGTGTGAAAGCGCAAACAAACGAGGCATTATGTGTGGAGAGCAACATTGAGAAGGAAGTGCCTCAATTGTTGGTTTTTGAAAAAGTTGAAGGAAATTTGTGTGCAAGGAAAAGGGTCTCTTTTGCATCAAATTTGGTCTCCGATATTTTCGATGAGGCACCCGAGCGAGGGGTGCGAGGCACCCGAGCGAGGGGTCACATGAGCAAAAGGGGGTGTTTGTTGGATTTTGCCCATGTGATATTGAAAAAGAAAAAGGAAATTATTAGTTGGTCTTTAATTGGTTTGGTGGAGTTAAGCAGGAAAGGGGTTGGTTGTTTGGTGAATGAGATTTTCTAGAAATCTCTCTTGATAGCCGGCTGTGGTGTGTAATTGATTCCACATTCTTCTGGCAGTCCAAGAGTCTTTTTTGTGCTAGTCTAGTCATGCCTATTTATAGTGCGTGTGTGTGTGCCGTGTATGCAGGAGAAAAGACAGAGAGCACAGCGTAAAAGGAGTAGAAGAGAAAATTTTGAGAGAGAGTATTGTGTGAGTTTGAGGGAGATAAAAATACCAAGAGCTTGAAAGCTAAAGTAGGATATTTTGTATCTCATTGTACTCATTCAATATTAGTGGAAGTTGTTCTCTCCATAAACGTACCCGAGTCTGGGGAACCACGTAATCTTGTGTTTTTCTTGTGATTGTTTTTCGTTACGCTTCCGTTGTGCGGGTGATCGAGTAGGGTACTTTTTCCCAACAGCTTTTTCGTACTCACTTAATGCCTCGTCAATGTCTTCAACTTCACTGAACCAGCAGCCCAGTTCATAGAAGTAGAGATCCTCGAACAATGTCGAGTTGGGAGTCAAGAAAACAGAGCGCCGAGCCGACTCAACAGCGACTCTCAAGTGCTTCAGAAACAGCTCATCATCAGAATCGCCAATTCTACAAGCTTCCCAATGGTGCATCTTACACTGGTACGAGTGCACACGGCCGCAGATTTCGTAACGGAGACATTCTTGTTCATGAGCACTACGGCTGCTACAGTGTCCCCATTCTTGTGAACTTCGATCGCGGCGTCACAATCTTCCTTTATCTTTGAAATTTCATAGAACTTTCTATGTTATTGATTTGGGGTTTGTTATCCGGCGGTGCTGCTCTGCCATGATTGGCGGCGGTTTCGGGCGACTGTGGGTCGATGATCTTGCTCTGGGTTGCTCTGTTCTTGTTACCCCGACCCATTGGAAGGATCCCCAAGAATTTCTTTTAGAGAGAGAGAGAGAGATTGTCTTTCTGTTGTTTTTGGGCAGGAAGGAGAGAGAGAGAGAGAGAGATTGTGTATTTCTGTTGTTCTTGGGCAAGCCGGAGAAACCGTTAACCGACTAGAAAATAAGGTTCGGCTGAATCGGCTCCCCTCCAGTATGGTACTATCCAGTCTGATCCATTGTAAAGCTGAGATTCATTCATTCCATCCACATGCATATCTATGGCTACACTTCTGCCACATGGACTAGCTCACTTTCCACCCAAAAGCCCTCTGTTTTTGGCTCTCCGCCAATACAACAAGAAGCTTTGATATGAGCACTACGGCTGCGACTCTCAAGTGCTTCAGAAACAGCTCATCATCAGAATCGCCAATTCTACAAGCTTCCCAATGGTGCATCTTACACTGGTACAAGTGCACAAGGCCGCAGATTTCGTAATGGAGACATTCTTGTTCATGAGCACTACGGCTGCTACAGTGTCCCCATTCTTGTGAACTTCGATCGCGGCGTCGCAATCTTCCTTTATCTTTGAAAGATCATAGAACTTTCTATGTTATTGATTTGGGGTTTGTTATCCGGCGGTGCTGCTCTGCCATGATTGGCGGCGGTTTCGGGCGACTGTGGGTCGATGATCTTGCTCTGGGTTGCTCTGTTCTTGTTACCCCGACCCATTGGAAGGATCCCCAAGAATTTCTTTTGGAGAGAGAGAGAGAGAGATTGTGTATTTCTATTGTTCTTGGGCAAGCGGGAGAAACCGTTAACCGACTAGAAAATAAGGTTCGGCTGAATCGGCTCCCCTCCAGTATGGTACTATCCAGTCTGATCCATTGTAAGGCTGAGATTCATTCATTCCATCCACATGCATATCTATGGCTACACTTCTGCCACATAGACTAGCTCACTTTCCACCCAAAAGCCCTCTGTTTTTGGCTCTCCGCCAATACAACAAGAAGCTTTGATCCCACCAAAAATGATTTTTTTTTTCAAGAATGCTACCAACACAACAACTTACACAATCTTTCACATACATGTGATTCCCACACGTAATTGCGTGTGGAGTCCACATATATATGAGAGGTTGTGTTTAGATTATTGTGTGAGTATTATTTTTGATTTTTTTTTGATCTTCCACCAAAAATGATATTCATTCCCACCAAAAAAAACTACCTGCACACTGGCTATATTCCACTTAACTTTTTCTAAAACTTTTAGTTTTGTCCTTATTAGAATTTTTTTGACATTTGTTAGTTTTGCGTTAAATTTTTATGAATTATTACTTTGTCTCGACATACGAATTGGAAAAGAATTTTTTTTTACTTTTACCCAAAAAACCACTTTTAAGTAAAAAAATTGTTGATTTATAGCTTGAAAGTGGTTATTTTCTAAAATATTTGGGTAACAGTAAAAGATTTAATTTTTCTGATTCGTCTCGTCGACGAATCAACAATTCACAACAAATTTGTGCAAAATTAACAAACACAACAAAAAAAAAATCAAATAGAAACAAAACTAAAAGTTTTAGAAAAAGTTAAGTGGAATGAAGCCAAACCAAAAAGGTACTTTCCATCCTCTAAATTCATTGGTATGAAAAAAACCAGAGCAAAACAAGAAGTCCTTTTGACACGATTGTATTTCAACAAATTCAAGAAGGATCTTAGGTATGTATAAAAATAAGTCGTGGTGTTCGTTAAAAACAATTTTGTGTTTCGTTAAGCTTTTTTATATACAAAAATAATTTTGTGTTTCGTTAGCTTTTTTGGTGGGAATGGTTATTATTTTTGGCGGGACCAGAGCTTCCTATTGTATTGGCGGGGAGACAAAAACTGAGGGATTTTGGGTGGAAAGTGAGCTAGTCTATGTGGTAAAATTGTAGCCATAGATACGCACGTGGATGGAATGAATGAATCTCAGCCTTTCAATGAAACGACCCGCTCTAGAAGGATTAACATAATCTGTCTCAATAAAAGCTAAATATCAACCTTAATAAAGTTCATTCCATAAATGCAAGACAATGTCGACTAAGTAGATTACAACCGGCTTCCAAAATAAAATTTACTAGAGAACTATACAAGATGAGTTCACATCCACAAAAGCTACAAAAACTCTCCAAAATTTTGTATCATAAAATGTACTACACTAGAAGGACACCAAGTCGTCCCTTATCTCCACTCTTACAGCCTGTCAGACCAGTGGTGGACCAAAACTCTACTTCAGTTACCTGAAGGGATTGTGAGTATTACTACTTCATTCAACCGTAAAGCAAAAAACAGTTTACACAAGCAAACATGAATCGAGTAATGCTTCTAATCATATTTGCAAGAAACAAACTATTTTTCACAAACCATTAAGTAAGCAACAATATTTCAAGAAGCCATAGGGTTGCTTCCCTCGCAACCAGCAGTTATGACGGTACTGTGACCCTGTGAACAGGGTACTTCTAACAATTTATACCCTGTTTGTGTACATCAAACAGACAATTTATACCCTTCTTGTGTACATCAAGAAGAAAACAATTCCAACCAACAATATAGCTATGGCATGCTCTTGAAATAAAATCATATTTCAAGCAACTTGATCCATATCCACAACCGTCAAAAATTCCCAACATTTGCAAAAAAGTATAAGTTTATTTTTAGTTAGCTATTTCAATAAAATAGCACACTCACCTTAGAGATCCAAAAGACAAAAGCAAAAAGCCTCCTTCTCAACCTTGAGGTGGAGACTCGTCCCCCGATCCTACAATAAGAATGACACTACACTTAGTATAATTCATACTCCAACTCATGTTAAAATGCAAGTAAAATGCATCAATAAATATAGCATATGATCTTATTTTTAATCTCCATCCTTAGTATGATACTGAATGAGACCAATGCAATAAAAATGATGAATGATGTGTTTCAATGCTCCAAAGTTGATTTGAATGAGGTTTGACACAAGAATTTTCAAGAATAAGGCTTATTACATGGCCAACGTGTACGATTCTGACCATATCCATTACATAATCATGAATTCTAAGAATTTCACTTAAACCATTGAAAACTTAACTTCTTCCTCTTCGAATCGACAGGTCATTCATAAAAAATGGAGTTGGGGTAACCTTACTACGGCCTCGCGATTATAACTTCACATAATATTAAAACTAATGCAGAGAAAGATTTTGAGTAAACTTTAACAGCAACTTTGTTATTGCTCAGGCATAACCACAATGCATGGGTTGTATCGTTGGAAAGCTCTATAAGTCTAGTTTTCAGCAAAGTAAGCGGAATGTGTTTTCAAGTCTCATGCTATGAGATATAACTGTTTTTCCAACTTGTATTGGTGCAGACTACTCAATTTCGAATTTGAGTGATACTAGGTTAAAATTTTCTATAAAGCTCAATACTTTGAACTAGATCCTGAAATTTTTACTGTAGATAGAAGACTCATAGAGGAACTCTCAATAAAAATCTCATAATTTTTGGAGTTTAGAAACTACCTCAACAAAAATCCTCAAAATCAGGTCAGATTCATGATTTCCCAATTCTGCAAATTTTCCAGAAAATTAAGTCTTGTTCTTCCTTCGATTTCTAACTCTTAAACCCTTCCAAAATACTTCAAACTCACATCAAAACCTTACAAATCATGCTCAAACTCAGATATATTAAAGAGCTACTCCAAGAACCTCAAATTCATGCATCAAAACAAGTTCTAAAACTCATTACGTGTGAATTATTATATTGTTGATATGCTAATTGTAAGGTAAGGGATTAGTAGGGTTGAGATTATCTACTGAGTTTCAAAACTCATTATGTGCCGTTGGGCTGGCGTTTCATGCCAGGTAATCAATAGACTAAAGAGCAGAATCCACTGCAAGACGATCCGTACCAGAGTGAAGGCCTCCCAGCAAAGGAAGGGGAGTTTGTTGAGCCTTGAAGGCCACACTCTTAGAAGCTCTGTTAATTTGACAAACGTTTATTTAAATTTTCATAAGTGTTATCACATTTATCAAACTCTATTTCATTTTGTTGGTTTGTAAAACAATTAAGTAGGTTTGAATTTGGTATTTGAGGTTTCCGCTGCTAAACTCTGTTTACTAAAATTTCATTTCTTATATATCAATTTTATGAATTATTAAATCAGTTGAAAAAAATTTAATTAACGTATCCAAAAATCGGGGTGTTACACCTCTCACATGAGGAGTGGGGCCCAGTGTGTGCAGTGTGTGGGCCCCACTCATGTGAGAGAATTTTGTGTGTTCGTGTGTTTGGTTATAAAATTAATTGAAACTCTAGAGTGCATGTGTTGTGCTAGGATGCAATTTTCAATTTTTAAACTTAAAAATAATGAGCTTATTAAAATCAAAATAATATTCAATATGGATTTTGTTTGATAGATCTCGATGAAATCTTTCCAATGATGTAAAAAAAAATTGAAAAATTATTTTTGAAATACATTATTTTTAGGAAATTGAATTCTACACTCCCTTTTTTGACATCTACATACATTCCTTTTTTGGATTTTAGTGTTGAAAGTGTATGTAATTTTTTTGCTAGAAGACAAAAAAAATAGAGTGTAGATGTCAAAAAAAGGGAGTGTAGAATTCAATTTCCTATTTTTAAGTTTGAAAATTGAAAATCAAAATTTTATTTTTTAAGAAAGAAAAGTGGAACGGAGTCCATAAATATCCTCACATTTCTATCGTAGCTTTATTTTCCAATTCAATTCTTCATTCTCTATTGAATATAAATTTCACTAACCTCCGAGGGTTTCTAATGAAAGAGAGACCTTCACTGAAGTTTCTAAAATACCAATGCCCTCCCTTGTTATACCTGATGACAATATTTACATATCCCTTCCATAATGTTTTCGTCTACATCTTAGCAGAATTAGGCCATGCTTCCTCTAAATTTTTGTGGGAAAAACTTTATTCACATTAATCAATAAATTTTGGCATTTTAGCTAGTTGTTTATATTATTTACTAACAACTTGTCAACAACAATTTCTTTCTTAACGAGTTTTTCACTCACATACCCATCTAAGACTCATTCACTACCGGAAACAACTTGGTTGCAACATCTTCTTTCTCAAAACCTTATTCAATTATTTTTCCGCATTTATTAGTTTTTCGCCAATTTTTTATGGCTTATTGTTCCGTCGTGACGAGAGGAATCTAAAAAGAAAAAAATTACGTACGATCGAGATTCAATATTTTTTTTTGAAATAAAGACAAAAATCGGCTTATTTTGCCTTTATTAAAAAAAAATTGGATTTCGAAGTGCGTGCCCAACCCGGCGCCTTCGTAGCAGTCGTTTAAGTTATAGATCAAGAAGACGTTCCAGGAAGGTGGAAATGTGAGTCAGTGCTGAGCGGACTTGCTAGTTAAGTTTTTACATTTTTGATTTTCTTTTGTCACGATGAAGTAATAATCCGTAAAAAATTGACGCAAAACTAACCAATGCAAAAAATGAATAAAAACGCTAGAAGGAGGGCTCGAACCTCCGACCTTGTGGTTAACAGCCACACGCTCTAACCAACTGAGCTATTCCAGCTTCGTTGCTGGGGAAGTCAAACGTATTTAATTTAACGACGTAATCACAGTCCCTTTCTGACATGGGTTGATCTAAGCGGTCTCGTATAAATGGTTGCAAACGAGCCAAAATTTATCGAACTCGAGTTCGGCTCATTTATTAAACGAATAAAAAACTTGAGCTATAGCCTTAATGATCCAAGCCCTCAAAGAGCCGAACTTAGTTATTTACCAAGCGAGTCTCTTTAATTGAGCCGAGCTTTTGACGTAAACGAGCCGAGCTCACGAATTGCTCGATTTAGTTGTAGCCCTTCCTATTCACGTTTCCTTACAAAGAAACTTTTATGTATACAAAGGGTGTTGGTATCCCCTCTGGTCTGTTTCACATTTTCTGGCCATTATTCAATCACATTTGGATGATCGGCTCTGTTCATTTTGTAGAGTTTGCTAAAAACCATAATAATTTCAAAAATCGTGTTCGTCAAACTTTAGTAGGTACATGATCGGCACATGTGAAAATTAAAAAAAAAAAAAAACCAAAACTGGGTCCAAAAAACACACTTAATATATTGAAACCTAATTTTGCTTCTTTTTTTTTTTTTTTTGCAATATTCACTTGTGCCGATCATGTATCAAATAAAGTCTGATAAACAAGATTTTTGGTATGAATTAGGTTCTTACCGAACTCTACAAAATGAATGGAGACGATCATTAAAATGTGATCGGAAAATGAGAAACGGTCCAGAGGAGATACCAACCCCCTTAGTATCCTCGGTAGAGTTTTTGGTTGATTTGTCCAATTTCTGTAAATGAAGTAGGCAAATACCCACTTTTTGAAATGTTTTGTAAAAATAGTCCATCGTACATTTCTAAAATGCCCTATAGTCGATCACGCATTTCCAAAATGCGCAATGTCGTTTTACAGAGCTTGCATGACAACAAAATCCACGACATTGTCTATAGGACATTCTAAAAATGTGCGATGAACTATTTTTACAAAATGTTTCATAAAGTAGGTATTCGTCCAATTCATTTAGGCTCTGTTCCGAAAAGGAAAATAAGTACTTATTTTTTAAAAAGTTAATTTCAAACTCAAAAATCATATACTTACGCAAATTATTTTCCTATCAATATGAATTTTGTTTGATAGATCTCATTAAGATTTTTAATAGGTGAAAAAAATTAAAAAATTATTTTTCATTTATATTATTTTTGAGTTTAAAAATATGAAATACGTGCTTACTAGTATTTTATAAGAAGTGTTCTGGAACAGGGCCGACAGAAATTGGGCAAATCGGCCAAAAACTCATCCCCGGTATACATAAAACCAAATCCCAATCCCACACATACGATCCCCCCCTCTCTCTCTCTCTCTCTCTCTCTCTCCTGAATCCTTGACCTCACACAACAATACACAAATTCCTCTCAGAAAATTAAACGAGAATACGATCACAAACCAGAACGATTACAGGGCACAAGAATCTGGTCGTCACGTT
The DNA here is from genome assembly GCA_019656295.1 of Rhododendron mucronatum var. ripense. Taxonomy (NCBI): domain Eukaryota; kingdom Viridiplantae; phylum Streptophyta; class Magnoliopsida; order Ericales; family Ericaceae; genus Rhododendron; species Rhododendron mucronatum. The sequence goes on along the minus strand of BPLT01000014.1, from coordinate 98,201 downwards.
ACGTACATAGATATACTTGTATTATACAGTCCTACTGTGGAACTTTTGCAAAGGTAACGGATTCTATCACCGACGTAAAAGAATGACGGAGGACAATTGCGCTAGGGTTTCGTCAGCCGACGCCGAACAATCAGCAACCAAGCAGAGGTGACTATGCTCTTTGAGAAAGAAACCCTAGTTTTTCAACATTTCCTTTAATCGGTGTTTTTGTGCTTTTCATGTAAAAGACGAGGTTTTTTAAGTAGTATGTGAGTCGAGGATCCTCATTCTCTTTGATTTGTGTCAACTGGTCGATATTGGATGAGTTTAGAACTTTATCTTTTGTGTGTGAAATACTTTATGGTTGTTGGTTATTTGAGGATGTTAATTAGGGTTTTATTTGTCGTATAATTGGATTTCACTGGTAAGTCGACTATTTTACTGATTCGAAACCTCTAATGTGCTATGAACTCTTTTGAGGCCAGTTCATATGGGTCGTGGCTTCAATAGGACTCCCGCTACTGGACGGTCGAGTTGGGTTCTGAGAGATTACTCTAGGTGTGCACATAAGCTCGGCGAACACCCTGAGTTATAAAAAAATTGTATTTTACTTATTCGGTTTCGTTCGTTTGAGCAGTTGAAACAGCTGCATGGTCAGTACGGATGTCTATCACAATTGGGCGAATTAACCTATTTTGATCCATTTGAGGACAGAAAGAGAGGAAATGAGCCAATGTGGTGCCTTATATTTGCTTCTGACTCTGCCAACTTGCTTATAGAGCAGGGTTATTGACTCTAAGGCGAGAATATCTGTATTAAGAAAACCATGTCATTAATGATGAATCAGTCAAAGTTTACCCCTACTTAGCAAAGTTGCAAATCCCTGGCTTGAAATCTTTGGTGTTTGATTAATCAATAGCTTTCGCATAGAACTTAAGGCCATGTTTGATTCATCAGACAAATAATGACTGCATATCAGGATATGTAATCTTACTTTTTTAGTAAGTTGACCCACTAGGCCACCGGGCTAAGTTTGTGTGGGACTAGTGATCCTATACCCCTCAAGGTCATTCATATACCATGTTTTGTAGGATTGGGTTTGCAACATATGTCAGCCCTCTTCTAATTGCTACATTGAAACGCGCGAAATGGTGTACCCACAGATGTGCAGTTCAATCACATGACTGATGCGATGAAATGATCTATCAAACATACAACTTGAAATGGGAACTAGAGGGGACGAGTCATATTATAACTTTTGACAATTTGCAGGAAAAAGAGAAAGTGGGATCAACCTGCGGAGTCCTTGGTTGTAGCTGGAGTGGCAGTACCTGGAATTCTTGCGTTGGGGAACATGGGATCTCCTGCTGCAATTACTCTACCGGGTGTCGCTTCGGTGTCTGGAGCTCTTTTGACTAATACTCTTACATCTAGTTCTACCACCACTCCACCTTTAATTCAGCCACATGCCACCGCAGTGCTCCAAAAGATGAATCATGTAAGAGGCTTTGACAGGGTGTCAAACCAGTTCTTTTGGATTTTATTTCAGACTCTTTCTCTTTGATGATGCAGTTCAGACCCCTTTTTTTTAATAAAGTATTTCAGACTTTATCGGAAAAATAGTCCTTTTGCATAGCCGCCAATGGCCCGCCATAGCGTACGCTTCAAATCCGATATGATATCTGTTGACCGTGGTGTAATATAATTTCGCTGATGTAGAAAAAAATACAAGATGAGTTGATAGCTCGAGAAATTGTTATAAATGATGCTGATTCTGCTGTTCGCTATATGCTCACAAAACGTCAGACCCAAGAAGAGGTGAATCTTGTTCATTTAGTTTTCAGGAGTGATTGATAGTAATACTTGCAGGTTATACAATCTTTTTTTTGGAATAATCACATATGGAGTTGATAGATTCTTCTACTAACCTTGCAGATCCAAAAGTGCACTGGTGCCGTAGTAATAACAAGGTACACCTTTCATTGCAAGCTGTAATTAGGGCCCTTCTAGTATCCTCTTATATACTGTAATCTCGTATTCTTCTTTACAACCCGCTTGATGAAACTGTGTCTGCAGGGGAAAGTATCATCCTCCAAATGCACCCCCTGACGGTGAAAAACCACTCTACCTTCACATTTCCGCTGGGGCACATGTGAGTGCTTTATGTATAATTAGTTGAATATTGCATGAAATATAATTTGGCTCTGTTTTATTTCAGTTGGTGCTCATTACTTTGGGAGTACTGCTGTTGGATGATGTCAAGGAAATATGTTTATTGGACTCTCATACTCTCACTGTGGACTTATGCTTGGGAACTATAAAAAAATGTCTCTCCCTGAAATATTGATGTTTTATTCAAAAAAAAAAAAAAAAAAAGCTACTCATTTCATCCATAGATATTCTCACCGCTTAAGAAACTGTACAGTTTTGGTGTCAATTTGGTTTCCACTTTCATATTCAGCTTGCTGGCTGCACAATGTTCATATTTGTCTGACTGAAAAGTATTTCAACAAGTTTGAGGTGTTCATGGAGTAAACGATGAATAAAAAAAAATTCTACCTATGTGTTTTTGTAGAACTTAGTATTGTGCGTTTCAGCTATTACCTATTAAAGTAATGCAGTTATTCCAATTCGTGGTTTCGATCATTATGATTATCTCCAACACGCACCCCACCCACCACAACCACACACACACACACACACACCCCCCCCCCCCCCCCCCGGGCCTCCTCTTTCTTTTGATTAAGGCTTAATTTAGTTTGCTCAAGTTCTGGTCTACCTCTGCAGTTGGAGACAACCGTGGAACGCATAAAAGCGGTTGATCGTGCAGCTGCCATGGTTGAAGAGCTGCTGAAACAGGGTTCTATCAGCAATGGTGGAAAGGTAAATGTTCCCATTTGAGCTCTTTTATGCTCCAAAACGGGGTTGACAGGACATGTAATACTAATTGAAACAGGCTACTATTCCACTGAGCACATGTGTGTATTTGGGCTTTGAAGCGGACCCGTCCTTGAATGTTGCTGCTCGTATTCGTGGACCAAATGTGAGCCTCGGCCTTTTCGCCTTGTGAATTATGACAGTTTCTTTTTCTTTGTTCCTTTTCTTTTTTGTAAGGGGGGCGGGGGTGCGACCCTGTTTTGTAGCTTAAACGAGCTTGAATGGGAACAGTGGACTACCACTTAGAGAGTTAATCTTACGCTTGTTCGTGTTTTTTTTGTTTTGTACTGAATAGACCATTTATATTACCTCAACACCCCGTCCCAAAACAAGTTTTTACCTGGGGAGGGGAAAATGAATTATCTTTGAAGTTTTGCTTCAAGTTATTTTATTTTATTTTATCACAATGCCTCGTCCAACAAAAAAGGGGTTTTATTGTGGAAGGGGGAAGTGGGCAGTGGGCTATTTCAAATACTGGCTAAATATATGGCTATTGTAAGTTTTGCTTCAATTTTTGTATTTCATGAATTCTTTTTTATCCATCAATCCGGTGACATTTCTGCAGCTCTCTCTCTCTCTCTCTCTCTCTCACACACACACACACACACACACTCACTATAGCAGACACATTTTGGTATGTGATGCGCTTTCTTTTATGTCATGTTCATGATTTGCATTGTTCAAGATGAGAGATTCTAATGGTTGAAGCTTCCTCTGTCATCTCCATGCCATTGGGAGAGATTGTTTTCTGTGTTGGTGGTGGTTGGTTTTTGTACATGCAGGACCAGTATGTAAATCACATTGTGAATGAAACAGGAGCGACTGTCTTACTAAGAGGACATGGTTCAGGAAGTTCTGAAAGTGGATTTGGCGAAGGTTGTATTGTGATACCATGCAACCGTTTTGCAAGTTGGTTATGCGTTTAGCATGTTGTTCTTGATGAAGCAGTAACTGTTACCTTTCTCTTATTGCAGAAGGACAGCAACCATTGCATTTATTCTTGTCGAGTAACAATCCAAAAAGTCTTGAAAGTGCAAAGCTTTTGGCCGAAAATCTTTTGGATACAATCAGCATAGAGTTCGGGGCCTCCAGGTAATTAGGTTGATTCGTTGTCGGGTTTATACAGGAATTTAAACTAATATTGTGTAAGTAGAATTTTATATGCTGTGTACTCTGCAGGATCTTTCCTCTAAAATACTGTGGGTTAAGCTATGTTTTTTCTTTTCTCACTTTTCAGCTAACAGAAGAATGTAGGATTGTTTTATCCGTTGCTAAGATTGATTTGCGTTTTCATAATGCAGATAGACCTTTTGTCTTTAGTTACTTGTAAACTTGAGATTTTTCCGTTATTGTACTTTTCTCCTGCTTTGCTTGTTGCATGCATGCATGAATTAATTTATGTCACTATGTTTCTGTCCACTTTCAAGGAGATTAAAATTGTGATTTTCATTTAATGTCACAGGAAGGCTTATGGTGCTGTTCCTCCGCCACAGCAGTTGTGGAATGGAGTTCAGAGCGGGATCGAGGTGAAAGTGACCAATAGTTCAGCTGTCAGTTTGACATCATCCACTGTGAACTCTGCAGCAATTCCACCTATTTCCTCAGCTACACACCCTGTCTACAATACCGCCCTTCTTCAGGGGACTATGAGCAGTGGCCATTTGCAACCGCGCACAGTTTCATATCCCCAGCTGTCATCAACTGCTGGAACAAGCTATAGTGGATATGGTGGGATATATCCCCAAGCCACACCTTTGCAGCAAGTTGCATTGGCCCTCAGACAATCACCTTCAACTGTCAATCCCTTGGTTTCTCCTGCAAGCACAGCAGCAAATTCTATGGAGAGCTTACCATCTGAGAAGGAAAAACAGGCTTCGCAGAGACGAAAGTTTCAGGAGTTACCAGCTGCTTTGAAGGGGCGAGCAAACCCCCATCAGGTACCAGTGCTTACTCTCCTTGCAATGGAGGGTACTGCATTTATTTCCTCTTAAAGAACATATAAAGAACGACTAGATAGGAAAAACCCTCTTTCGGACAGTTTAAAGCACCTGTTGGGGATATGTTTCAGCAAGTGTTGTTTAGTGCAGAAACTTACATGAAAAAAAGGTTGTTTCAACAAGAGTAAGCCTGTACTAAATTGTGGATAACAAATTCTTAAAACGCAGTTCGTTTTGTTGTAGTGAAGATGGCATAGGGTTGCAAGTGACCATTAAACTGATAAACCTTTGAAGTTTTTCTTTCGGATGGATAAGAAATTTATTAATAGAAAAAAGCCTAAAAAGAGTCAAGGCAAACCTTCTAAATCAACGAAACATAGAAATTAACTAAGCTAGAAGCTGAAGAACAAACTCTACGGGGATTTGCCAACAGCTAATAATCATGTAGTTTAAGGAGTTCAAGGATTCAAGAGAGGTAGCAATCAGAGCCTTTTTGTTCCTTTTATTTTCTTGTTATGACTGATCAAAAGGATCAAAGGTTTTGTTAGATGTGCAGGGAGGTCAAAAAGTTATTGAAGTTTTTTTCTGATCTTCTTGACCACCTTGTTTTCCCTCTTAAGGGATAGCATGAACCTCAATCGTTATATAAACATATTTATCTCGTTTACTATTTTTGCCTGTAAAACGAGCATGATTATCAGTCTTTCATAATTTTCGTCCTATTGAAAACTTCATTATTACTCCTCTGACTTCTACTAATTATTCCAGGTATTTTCTCTGACCTTGTATGAAGCTTACAGGCCGATACTGGACTTGTGTTGTACCATTTCAATGTTTCACAGGGCTTATGTTATGGTGGCAGCATGGGATTGGTGCATACTGCTTCTACACATTTCACCCGTTGCTGATTCCAGAATTTATGTTTCTGATTTTAAACTGTTTGTGGCATGTAAACCAAGCACACAAACACCAATCTTTCTTTTTCTCCTTTTCCTTTTCCCCCCGAAACTGCAGATCTTCGAATGAAGACATGTCGTGTTAGTGTAGCAGTCTTTGTTCCATGGCTTGATTTGGGAGGTCAAAGGTGCATCTAGCCCATTATTCCTGTTTCTCTCCGATCCAACACTTCGAAATTGATGACCCTAAACCAACATTTCTCGTGTATAGCCTATGACCACTCAAGTTTGCACCTATTGAATAACTCCCCTCTATAGATTTGAACGCGAAACCTTGATTACCTTTTACCCTCTCATACTTTAGCTGGTGCTTTTTATCTTATTGCCATCGTTCTTTAATTCTAAGATGTCGATGTTGTGTTTTTTCCTCATGGATTGTTTTCTCAGAACTCTTTACGGGGATCAGAATTTGCAAAGCCAGGTCAACCAACCTCATACTTGGGGGAAAGAAATCTTTCCACAATGCCGGCTCCAAAAAAGTTGGTCCAACCATCAATCGATAGAATGCCTCCACCTCCTCCAAGGACCATGCCACTGCCACCTCCACCAAAATTTAATTCAATGCCTCCACCTCCTCCAAGGACCATGCCACCGCCGCCTCCACCAAAATTTAATTCAATTGCACCTGCCTCGAAAGAAATTCTGAATACCTCAAAACCGGAAAGCCTCCCTGGTAATCTTTCAAATTTGCTCTACTGCAAAACTAATAGATTGGTCAACCATTTGGAATGTTTGAGATGAAAATATGAGAACTTGTCTGGATGACCGTCATGCTTCTCAATTCAGCACTTCTGCTGAGGACAACGTTGTTTGGTTGTTTCAGATACTTTGATCAAGCTGATGGAATATGGGGATGAAGATGATGATCCTGATGAAATTGCTGAAGAGCCATCCAAAAGCAACTCAAATGGTTTCTCGGTTACTCCAAAACCATTTTGGGCTGTATGAGCAACAAGTTGCATCTTGAACTGGTGGTTTCTTGGCAGGAAGCAGGCAGGAAGTGAACTCACTCTTGGACGTGTTTTTATCTGTGTTCAAGAAGAAAAAAAGGTGCATGCGAGTGTTTTGGATGGCAAGAATTTATTGACGAAAACTCAGATTGCTTCTGACCTTTGGCACCTGCAGAAGTTTTGGGGGAGATCTGTGTTGTACTTTGGTTATTGTTTAGAGTTACAATGGTTGTACGCTGATAGTTTACGTTAGATCTTTCAAATTAGGTAGTCACAGCATTGATGTTTTCTTTTCTGGATTTCTACATAACAATCTGCTGAATCCAAATGAGGTTGCTTTTCAGTGCTGCTGTTAGGTATTTACACTAATGCTAGTCTAGATGTGCACGAAAGTACTTTGAAGTCGAAACAGAGCTGCTTTATGAGTTATGAAGTCGAAACAGAGGTTCAGGACATTCTGGCGCCACACACACACACAGAGTAGGAGTGGCGTCACACAGAAGGAGGCTACTCGATGGGCAGTTTGTGCATTTTGGGGCTTACCTTGATTCTTGGAACGGTGATGTTTTACAAGTTATCAAGAATTTCTACTGCATGAAAAATCATGCTTAATCAGACACGAATACAGATACTTTCCTCATCGAAACACATATATCTAAACAAAAATGAGTTGGGCCTTGGACAAGATCCATTTTTTTATAGGTAAATGTGTTATGATCAGGTATTAATATACGGTTCATGCTCTCAATGAGTTCTTGAAAACGAATTGCTTTCGCTCATGAAGGCAAAGGTGGGTGTGGCCCCATGCCCGAAAACTGCACAGTGCAGTCTTCAAAGCGGACTAAAGTGACCAAACAAATAGCAGAAACACAGGCACTGAACATTTAGGAAGATGACCATTCAGAAAAGAAAGGGATTAAAGCAGTCCCATTACTCTCTGTTTAGCAGGTTTGGCACAGTACAAGTTTTTTCACCACGCTATGTGGGCCATGTGGCTCCCTAGAAAAGGAGGAGGATAATTAAATCTTTCAACCCCTGGTATTAGCATAATCATCAACTTCATCGTTATCGATCTTGTTATTCTCTTCTATCACGTCTCGATTAAAATCCTCATTTCCAACTCTCCCGCCTGGATTGCCAAAAGTTGTTCCAGTGGTCCCATCATATCCACCGCTGTCTTCGCCACCAAAACTGGTCGTGCCTCCGTAACTTCTGCTGCCTAAACTGTTGACGCCACTGCTATTTCCATAGTTACTGCCACCATATCCACCGCCTCCACCAGTGTAGTTTCCATCATTACTAGTAAAGCTTGTTCCACCACTACCATAATCACCACTGGCTCCATAATTACTGCCACTGTAGCTGCCACTGCCAAATGCACCCGTACGAGACTTCTCAACGGCGTAGTTCACTCTTACCATTCGACCTTGAAAATCCTGAACAAAATCACACGTCCTTTTGGAAGTTAGATTCTCTTACAATAACTTGAAAAGATGAAATAAACCAATTTCTTAAAACTAATAGTACCTAATGAACCAAAATAGACTGTGACTGCGTGAGGGTATCCGAATCGATTATTCGCAACTAATAATCTGCATACCAACATTATTATTGTAGTATATTATTTGCCGCCACTAATTACAAAGGCAATTTTTACGCCACATTGATTTCTAAGTTTCATGATAAATTGATAGAAACTTCATTCCAATCTTCCTAATTTAAAAAGGCATCATGAGAAAGGAGGCTCCATCCGTTGTCTGCCTAATGCAAATTCTGAGCGAACCAAACTTTGGCAAATGAACTCACTGAATTTATGGTTAAAGTACGGATGGGCAAGAGAATCTGTGTACTCACGACAGATGCCAGCAATACAATTTAAGTTATACATGAAGAATGACCATTATAAGCTTTTGTCGCAGGTTCAAAAGCTAATTAACTAGTTTCGAATAACTTCTTACAGGTACGAATTCCTGCTCTAGCAGACCACACAGAAATCGAAACTGAAGCTTACTTCCGAGCAGGCATAAAGCTATATGAGGACCTTCACTTGACCTATTAGGTTTCGAATAAACCCTTCTCAGCAACTGGTTTGGGGGTCCAATGAACAAACAAATATGAGTTTGTCACTCTTTTTCACACGGGGAGAAAAGGTTATGATAGTGAGCACAAATCCTTCGGCGTGTTCAAGGTCATCTTTCCTCTTCCACGTTCACTGTTCACATTGGACCCAAACAAGAGTATGCATGGCATGGGGGCTCAATGCCACCATCTTTATAGATCCATGCATAATGAATCCTTTTCACGGAATAAAGAAGAAACTACAAACTTGGAATTGGAATACTATAAGGAGCATCCTTCAAATCATTTATAACAAAGTTTAGGTTGAACTCAAGTCTTACTTTTGTACTAGCTTTAGATTAGTAAGCTGCATCTGACATTGATTTTTTACGATTGGAGTTCTACGTTACTACGTATATTCTAGATTACTCGACCTTCAGCTGCAGCATGGGCCCATGGGTAATTGGTCAAGCTGTGTGCAGCTTTTATCAGGCCTAAAATAGCCTTAACAAAACCCAGCCAACTACACCCTTCTCCAATAGTAAACCTTTATAAGCCTTAAACCTGCAAACCCTCAAACTTTCCATGATATTGACCACCGTATACAGATCACGATCATCTTACTGCCAACATTTGTTTCTACAGAAGTGGAAAAGTTCCTTCTACGAAAGGACTTCGGTTCAAAATCATCTTAGAGTAGCATGAGGACACTCTAAAGAATCTAATGAATTCATTTCTGACAGAAACCCTGCATCAAAATTCCTTTCATGCTATGATAATTTTATAGCAAGTTTGAATCGTAGCCAAGTAAATCTTTCTCGAGAGTTGGAAAACAAAAATTCCCCACCAATTTCAAACCCCTCACAGAAGATAACCATATAGACAAACAAGCTAGTACTGTCAAAGAAACAGGCACATGGTTAGAGTACTTCAAGAAGCTATAAAGGAGCGAGACACTAGAAGGCACAAAGCAAATATTAGTACCTTGCCATCCAAAGCCTGGATAGCACTAGAAGCCTCATCACTTGATGTATAACTAACAAAGGCAAAGCCTCTGGACCTTCCAGTTTCACGATCCGTGACAATCCTAGCTGCAAGAGATCAGAATATTACAATTGATAGCCAGCGGTTCTATGTGCACAGGACCATATTTCTAGAAATGGATGGCCTTTTTCAGCAACCAGTGTTGATAAGAGATACTATTGTATAACTTAAATAAGCACGCCTACACCAAGAGAAATTAAGGAAAGGAAAAACAAATAAACCAAAAGAAAAAATGTCGTCTCACTTTGCTGCTCTTGTAGTCTGCGGCTATCCTCCTGTTATCATCAGACCATTAAGACCAAGAATACATTCTCAAAGGAAAGCTCAGCCAACAAAAGATAAGCTGATAATACTACGAATTTACTGAATTCCCCATCAGCTCAGAAATTTTCTGCATCCCTATCACACTCAGAGGAATACCAACAGAGCCACTTCCATAACATAGACTCAAGGAAATATCTCAAACATCACAATACCCTATCTGGAAAAATAAACACAAAAATTCCAAAAAGTACAGAAAATAAAGAAAACGAAAAACTAAACACTAAATTGCATCATACAACAAACAAGGGATCGTCCAAGGCAAATTTTTGTAATGAGAATCTCTCCCCAACTGGCACATTGCATTCTCACTAATCATCCTACTTAACAATTCCACGACCAAAATGAAGGGCATAGGAAAAAGCAGATAGTCCTAAAGTAAACTACCAGAAGAAGTCTAAAACAAAGTCAAGTCTCACATTGCAAAATCCCATCCTCTGTCATCACGTATGAGAGAAATTACTCGTCCACAAAATCATTGCCTTTTCTTGAGATCCAATTTCCAAATACCACCCAACAACTCACATCTTAATCACACACAAACAAACATGTTACATATGTGGCCTAGGACAGAGTATAATGAGCAATTTAGCATAAGGCAGGTTGGAAATAAGTATACCTTCAACCACTTCCCCATATTGGGCAAATGTTTCTCTCAAACTCATTTCATCTGTGGAATACGGGATACCTGAAGTGGTACATAAAATATTAGAACATACTAGATTGATATTAATGCAAGTTACTCCAGAAAAGAATTCACGTACCTCCAACAAAGAGCTTTGAAGATGACATGCATCTTATAGCCTGATAAACTGATGGTTTAGATGCTGCTAATTCCAACTTGACGTGGTTGCTTATTGTCCGCTTCAACATATTCCCAACCTTGCTAACAAAAGCCATTCTTGAACCTAGAAAACAGAAATTTACATATTTAAGACCACAAAATCTTTGTAAATTAAAAAAACTGAAGAGCTGATGATGGATTTTCATTCCTTTGGATGTGTTATAGACATTTTCTTCGGAAAGCTTCAAAATGTAATTTCTGACAAAGGCTTCACTAGGGTGCTACCCTCTCCAACATTTGCCTATGTCTGCAGACTTTAATTTCTTTAGCAGTTAGTGGGCCAACGGCTGCCCAAACCATTGTTCTAAGCATATGAGGAGCAACATATGCAAGAGTATTATAGATACAACCGTGACAAGGAGCTTCCATATCAGGAAACGAGTCTGATACATGTTGTTTCATGCAAGCCATTCTGCTGGCTCACAATATAAAGCTAAAATCTGAGAACTCAGATGATGTTGTCAATAATGGTTAAATACACTCAGGGGGTAGACCCTATGTTATATCTATATCCAACTGAACACTAAATTTTAATTTTTAACCCATTGCTACACTACACTGCCTCTTGATACATAAACTGACTCACTATACAAGCAAACACTATGATACAAAGCTATGCACAATAGGGCACAACAATTATCTGCCACCGCAAACGCTTGCAGAAGAGTCAAGGTTTTTAACATTGCAAGTGCAAGCAGGGGTGGCTGCAGGATTTTAACTTAGCAATGAAAAAAATGTATGAAAACTTTTTGTACACAAAACACTAAAAAAAAATTACATTTACTCTAGAATGAAAACTTATCAGGCCTAGTTTATTTCGTTTTATAGAGCTATACGATCAACTCACCAACAAATTTAAGCAAATTTTCATTTACTTTAAACTTGTACGAATGATCTAGTACTGCAGATAATACTGAAGAAAAATCAAATTCTATGGGGGAAAAAATGTAATTTCAGTTCATTTTTTTAACGCTTGAACCCTTGAAACCCCAATGGAGCCGCTCCTAACTGAAAGCGTATGGCCAGGGGCGACGTCAACATGTAGTTGGTGGTGACAGCCAACCCCATCAAAGTTTTGAAAATTATTTGATAGAATTCCTATTTTCAATTTCAAAAATCTAACTAGTAGCGGGCATTGATCCCACCTTACCACCTCCATATTACGTGAAGTCTGCACCTCCAAGAGCCTCTTTAAATGGTCCCCTTGGCTTAAGCAGCTAGTAAATACCTTATTTTGGCGCTCCAAGAGGCTCTCTTCTCCACTAGCTAGTTTGCCTTGGGTATTTTCCGCTAGCTACTAGTAGCTAGCGAAGTGGCTCTCTACTATGTATGAAATGTCAATTCTCACCATTTTCCCCTACTAGCCAATGAAAGTGGTCCTCCTCTTCCCTCCATTTTTGCTTTTGGATAGCAAAAATAGAGAGCAGTGTTGGAAAACTCTCTCTCTCTCTCTCTCTCTCTGTGTTCCAAACAAAAAAAAATTGCTTTGTTTTGCTACTTTTCTACTAAGTAAGTGTTTCCTTTCGATTCAGAGTACCGTCGTGCACAACTAGGTTCATAGTTTCTAATTTGAAGAAATTTTAATATGGAAAACAATAGTTGGGAAAACGTTCTTAACTTTTTCAATCCCAACATTTTCAAGTAGATTGGGTAGAATAATCAAATGGGTATGAATGATTGCTTGGCTCGTTATGAATTCAGCCAATATAAACTTCCCTAACCTCTTCATTCTAACATTTTCCGAAATAGAAAAGGGTTTCAATATTCCATTAAAATTCCACCGAGTCACCACTGGTTATGGCAAAAGCAAAATGAGAAAAGGGAAGACAAGTGCAATGTTCTAAATACCGCTAGCGCTAGTTGGGCAAAAAATGGGCACCTAGCGCTTAGGCACGGACTAGGCGCCGACTGATCTAGGTGTTGGGCGCCTAGGAGGGGACTAGTCGGCCGACTTTAGAACACTGGACAAGTGCGCCGGTTGAACGAAGACCGACAAACCATAAAAACCCAAGAACCACCATCTTCGATTATAGTCTAATAATGAACTATAACCACATACCACTTTATACCAGGAAATGAACAACGGTAAAAGATAAACTATGGGGACAGGACTAGGATCTGAATGGGGACGAAACATACCTTGGAATTCGAATGGCACACTCTCGCCTCTTCACTTCTGCGCGGCTAAAAGTCTAAAACCCTCGAGCGAGGTCAGGCCAGGGTTTTGTACGAGTCAGCGTCCCCGGCTACGTGGTACTCCTTCGCCACGAAAGTTATCATTTGCTTTTATTGAATGGTTGGGAGATACGGAGACCATGTTTAATTTGGATCCAAAGGGAGATTTTTGGAAGTCATGGATGATAGCGCTAAATAGAGAAAAATCATTTGAGATCGTGTGCAAATGTTTTGAGATCCAAAATTAGGACCGTAAATGAACCTAGCTTTGTCGAGTTTGAACTTAGCTCGTTCACTTGTTTGGTAAATGAGTCAAAAATTTGAGTCCGAACTCAAATTGAGCCTTAACGAGTTTAGTCATTTACTAAACGAACATCTTTAATCGACTCAAGTTTCCTTTAACAAGATAAACTTTTGTCGAACAAGCCAATCTAAGTTCGCAAATTGCTCGATTCATTTGTAGTACTACCCAAAACGAACCTACATTGTGCAGCAACGATTTTATATTTTACGATTGGGAAAAATTCAAAATACCCCCCAACCTATACACCCAAATTCAATTAGACTCCCAACCTTTTAAAAACTTCAATTTTACTCCCAACGTTATATTCCGTTAATCAAAATGCCCCATTCCGTCCAAATTACTAACGGATTCCGTTAAAGGCTCCGTTAAATAGTATTCTGATCGAATTTCGACGATCCGAGTCGCTCAATGTGTTTAAAACGTGATTTTAAGGGTACTTGCAAGAAATCAACAAAAAAAAAATGACCGGGAAGGGCTTCATCTGAACAGTTTTTTATTGAACTATTCAATAAAAAACGGTTTAGATGAAGCCCTATCCGATCATTTTTTTGTTGATTTCTTGCAAGTCCCCTTAAAATCACGTTTTAAACACATTGAGCGGCTCGGATCATCAAAATTCGATTGGAAAAGGGGAGGTGTGGATCGATCCGAATTTTATTCAAGTACGGATGTCCGGATTTTGCTTCGGTTTGTACCTCCCCTTTTCCGATCGAATTTCGATGATCCGAGCCGTTCAATGTGATTAGAATGTGATTTTAAGGGTACTCGCCATAAATCAGCAAAAAAAATTGATCGGAAGGGCTTCATCTGAACAGTTTTTTATTGAACAATTTAATAAAAAACTGTTCAGATGAAGCCCTTCCCGATCATTTTTTTTGCTGATTTCTCGCGAGTACCCTTAAAATCACGTTTTAAACACATTGAGCGGCTCGGATCATCGAAATTCGATCCGAATACTATTTAACGGAGCCTTTAACAGAATCCGTTAGTAATTTGGACGGAAGGGGGCATTTTGATTAACGGAATATAACGTTCGGAGTAAAATTGAAGTTTTTAAAAGGTTGGGAGTCTAATTGAATTTGGGTGTATAGGTTGGGGGGTATTTTGAATTTTTCCCTTTACGATTACCATACTTTCATGGGTAACTTACACAATCCTCCTATGAGGTTTCTAGGAACAAGACTCCCGTCCTCGAGGTCCTAGAAATTGCACTTCCAACCCTGATTAGAAACGGGTCTCTTAGAGCATGTACATCAGTGTAGCTATACTTGATAATTTAGGTCAAATACCGAACCAAACCCACAAAAATCAATTGCAGCAGAAAAGATAAACTGGAAGCTATACCTTTGGGGGAAATGCTCAGTAAAGATACCAATGTATTGTTCATAAGTATTCCTTAGTTTATTGTTGTTTATCTCTATCTCCCTCCTCTCTCGTTCTCCTTCTCCGCAAGACTGCAACATAAAAGTGAATAAGGTATATTTAATGAATATTTGATGGATAGAGAGGAGATGATAGAGGGTCTAGTGTAAAAAGTGAAAGAGAAAAATGAATAAAATTGAGTAGATAAAATTGATATGCTTGATGTACATGCTCTTAATAGAGCAACCGGGCATTTGAAGCCAACAAACAATTTGTAGGTTGTTCATGGGTACTCTTATGAAGTGTAACTAATGAAGGTATGGTTGGAAGTGGTGCTTCATAGAAGTGCTAAGAGTGGAAAGTAGGGTTACATTTTTTGTTCAATCATTCTATCACCACATCCAACTATACACCTAATCACACACCCACACTCATAATAGAGGTGGAGTCCGCACACACTACACACACAATGTGTGTGGGATCCACCCTTATTGTGAGTGTGTGTGTGTATTTGAATGTGTAGTTGGGTGTGATGTTAGAATTATTGTTTTTGATTATGGGCAAAACACAGTTTTCGTAGGGAAAAAGAAATGGTAGTTGATTGGACATTTGTACGAGAAGGTAATAACTCATTGAGGCTTTCATTATTTTCCAGGGTATTTTGTCCCGCCACTAACTTTTTTTTAAATGGTGTAAGAGATATTCTCTTCTCGTATAATTTTTAGTCTACATTTCTATTTTGGAATGTCCCATAATAGATTCTCATCTTGTCAAGTCAATGAGAAAGTTATGAGCAATAGACTTCTTCTTTTTTTTGTCCTTCTCTTGAGGATTCGAGTGGTAGCTCCTACTTTTAAAAAAAAGAGTAAATTACACTAAGTCCCCCTCAACTAACCCGTATTTTCACTTAACCCCCTCAGACTATAAAATCTGACATTGTGCACCCTCTAACTATCCAGAGTTGACACTTAACACCCTTTTGTTAGGTCTCCGTAGGAAAAATGCACCGACGGCCGTCTCCGACCACCAGACGGCCGATCTGAGCTGTCCAAAAATTAAAAAAAAAAAACCAAGTGGGCTCAAGCGGGAATCAACGGCATCCAATGTGCGTAGGTGCTCGATCCAAACACCCCAAGAATTTTGCCGTTGATTCCCGCTTGAGCCCACTCGGTTTCTTTTTTAAAAAATTTTGGACAGCTCGGATCAGCCGTCCGGTGGTCGGAGATGGCCGTCGGTGCATTTTTACTACGGAGACCTAACAAAAGGGTATTAAGTGTCAACTCTGGATAGTTAGAGGGTGCAAAATGTCAGGTTTTGTAGTCTGAGGAGGTAAAGTGAAAATGCAGGTTAGTTGAGGGGGGCTTAGTGTAATTTACTCTTAAAAAATGTCGATTTTGGAAACTTACACTTCTTTTTGTGTAATGATGATATTTCCTTAAATAGTTGAATTTTCAAGAAGAGACTAAAATTATGGGACACTCTCTTAATAGACCTCATGTCTATATAGCGAGTAGGGGGGCGAGTGTTAACTAGTAGTATGTGATATTCAACTATAGGGGAAGTTTTGCATAATTCTAGGACCTCAGGGAGGGCAGCATCTTCAGGGCCGGCTTTGAAATTTTGGAGGCTTAAGACGATTTTTGAAAGTGAAGCCCTTAATAATTGTAAACCAAAATCAAATAAAAAGTCGATAAATGAACTTTAATTTCAAAACCAAATACATGTATTCAAGGCAAAAAACCCCACAAAAAATACAATACACCACACTAGCCTGTTCATTGTTATTCTTCTTTCTTCATTGTATTTGTTTGTAATGGGAAGGGAAACCAAAAAAAAGATGCATCCATGCACCCACCACACTGAATAATTTTGAAGGGCCCTAGAGATTTTGGCGATCCCTTGACCTTTTGTTATTCCTCCTTTTTGTTTTTTTTTTTTTGCGTTTCGTGTTCCATTTTTATGGGCCATTGGGCTTTAAGTGTAGAATGTTTTCTTGAGTTTAAAATTGAGCCCTAAATTAACACATATTTACTAGGTCTAACAAATAAGCGGGGGCCCTATTTTTTTGATAGCTTTTAGAGGCTTAAGGCCCACGCCTCTTGGACCGTAGCCCAGAACCAGCGGTGAGTATTGCAAGGGGAGGCTTGTGTAATTTACCCTACTCTAATTTAGAGGTAGATCAGGATTTTGATTCCAGAGATCTAAGCTCAAAGATATATTTTCACTCAAAATGCACTCATTACATTTATACATCTATTCGTTCGAACGGGTCTCATGTGCATAGATTGATACATAAATTATTATAAGTTGTAGCTGATACTATACCGTACTGTATTTTTCCCAGGTTTGACCGTTGAAAACTCATTAAGTGTTTGGATTAAGCTCGATCAAAAAACTTGTTTGCATTCGATAATGCAATCAACATACCTCTAGAGTTCCTAAGTTTTGAACAAAAATTTATGGATATTTTTCTAGATTTTTGTAAGATTCGAAATGCACCCAAACGAATTTTTTTTGCGTGGTTCCGTGCAAATCTTTCTTGCGATTAGAATTTTTGAAAATTTAACAACCCAATACTTGTACACCATAACTCCCAAAAGTCACCTTTTCCAAGAACATCGGTATAGGTAGAAATGGTCAACAATTTTGATGGACTCTCTCTCTCTTTTTTTTTTGGTACATGGGAAATTAATTTTGATGGATTCAAGTAATGGTGAAGGGTCCGACTGGAACCGGGGATGGTGTTGTGCGGCACTGTACTGTGCACATTCGGGCTGTTCGAGCATCTGAGTCATTCTTCGTCGAAATGAAATTTAGACCGTTAAATGGATGACCCAGATTGACACAACATAGTGCCGCAACACACCTCCTCAGGTCCGGCTGGGTGGGGCTAGGCCTTTGGTTACACCATAATTTAGCAAATTAGTCAATATTGATCGACTAGGTCAAATTGTGACACGTGTCAACAATATTCGGACTAGTTTGAGCATAATTTATGCATGTCAGAGAATCGAACTGACTGATCGACTATTAAAAATGTGTTTTCATAACTTGGTACATATGTCAGATGGTGGAGAGCAAGCAGATCATGGTTGAAACAGTCGACGAAGGCAGTTGAAAAAGATGTGCACAATGTGGTATCATGTCGGATAACTACCTGTCTTTTTTTTTTTTTGAACAGTAACTACCTGTCTTAGAACGTCGAGAAAGAAGAGGAAGAACAAGAGAAGTAACTACTTGATTCAAATTTAAAGAGGAAACTTTGTCAAGTTTGAATTTCAAGTCGCGAAGACAGCCTATAAATACAAGAACAGAAGATGTTTAGAACTCTCACACAATCGCCCAAAGGCGATCGCTTCTACTTTTTACGTGTTACTTTATTTTTCTTGCTCATGTAACCGTCCACTTGACTGTGTTCTTACTGTCGATCGACTTCTACTTTGAAGTATAATAAAGTTCATTTGTTATTCTTCTTCTATTTCCATTCATTTCATTACGTTTGCTTCCAAATAAGTCCTGAAATACGGCAAGAAATCAAATTCCACTACCACAAACATCCACATTTCAGTACTTAGAATATTTCTCTGTCGACCATCAACCGCAAATAAAACAAAAGACAAATAGCCCCCCACTTTTAATTTGTTTTTTTATTTTAGGGTTACAAATAGTCACTTCACAAATTTCCAATTCAAAAAAAGAATAAGAAAAAAAAACACGTTGTGTACTCTCTGTGTTTCCATTCGCAGCCCCTCTCCCAGATATGCGAAACCATTAAACGTTCAAAAACTCGAGGCGAGAAGGAACGGTCCGAACGGCATCCCTCAACGGTCGATCGACTTGATTTTGCGCTCAAGATTCACGAAAACGAGGAGGCAGAACCGATGGGCTATTGGCTTCCTGCCTTCCTCCTTTCCTTTCTCTCTTTCATTGAGATTATATCCTAATATGACTGGAGACTACCATTGCCGACGTTGCTAGCCCGGGAGTCAAAATTCTAGCTCCGCCATAGTTTTAAATATAGTGATTTTTTTTTTACCAAAAAAAAAAAAAAGGTGGTTTTGGTGTTTTTGGTTGTGGTAAGCTCAGAGCCGGCCTTGAATTAAAACAAGTATTGCAGTCACTTTAGACTTTCAAAAAAATTTGAATTGGACCTCTCCAACTTTTTTATCGGCCAATAAAAGATATCCTATTTATTTTCGCTTTAAATTCCTGAAAAGTTAAAGGCAGCCGGTAGGCTTCAACATAAATGCCGAAAATATAGGAAATTGAAATCTACACTCCCCTTTTTAACATCTACACTCCCTTTTTTGGATTTTAGTGTTGAAAGTGTATGTAATTTTTTTGCTAGAAAACAAAAAAAGGAGTGTAGATGTCAAAAAAGAGAGTGTAGATTTCAATTTCCAAAATATATTGTTGGTCTTCAAAGTCCTGGTCACAAAACTTCCCTTTTGTCCATCAGTGGATGGGAGCTGAGAGAGAACGTCAGATCTCAGAATTATTTTCAAAATTATAATTGAACTGTTCAAGTCATACATTTAATACTCCTGTATATAGGTTGGTGGGCTTTTACTACTTTTATTTATTGGTAAGTACGAGTAGATATTTTGTAGAAGGGTCAGATTCTCTACTGTCCAATGGTTTGGATTGGACGAGACATTCATGTGTTGACCATTGGTTTTTATATGGGCAAATTTTCGTAGTAGTCCCTGTACTTTTACGGTTGTCTCACTTTCGTCCATCTAGTTTCAAAGTGCTCGAATTTCGTCCCTATAGTTTGTTTTACGTTCCAAATTGGTAAAATTGTTAACACCGTTAACGAAACTAACGGAAAAAAAAATAAGTGTTCCAATTTTCAATCCGTTTGAACCGGTGCGAAGATCTTATTTTTTTGATCATTTTATCCTAAATGGTCGTAATGAATTTTTGACTCTAAGGCCTTTCAATGAGCACCCTAAGAGAGTCCTGAAACTAAATAACGAGTCTTCGGGTGCTCGTTGAAAGGCCTTAGAGCCAAAAATTCATTACGACCATTTAGGATAAAATGATCAAAAAAATAAGATCTTCACACCGGTTCAAACGGATTGAAAATTGGAACACTTATTTTTTTTTTTCCGTTAGTTTCATTAACGGTGTTAACGATTTTACCAATTTGGAACGTAAAACAAACTACAGAGACGAAATTAGAGCACTTTGAAACTAGAGGGACGAAAGTGAGACAACCGTAAAACTACAGGGACTACTACGAAAATTTGCCCTTTTTATAATGAATAATATAGTTGAGATCTATAATAAAACTCTTGGAAAGATGACGGTCAAGAACGTATTTTGATAATTAATATTTGTCAATGACAAATTGAGAACATTGTTAATATTGAAAATGTTTTTGACGGATACTTCATTAAACGTGTAAAATTTAAATTGTTAATATCTTTCAATTTACAATGATTTTTATGTGCAATATAGATATTATATGATAGATCTCAATTAGTTATATTATACAAAGTTTTTAAAATCTTTAAAGATATTGTAGATTAAAAGATATTAACAATTTAAATTTCTTCTTGGAGACCGAACTGGACCATCAATATGGAACGAAAGAAGTATTAATTATCAAAACATCTTCTGAACCGTCATTTTCTCCTTCCATGAAAGAGTTGAAATGGATGGTCGATACACGGACATTCTCGTCCAGTTTGAACCTTTGGACTGAAAATGATCCATTTCCTCTATTAAAAAAAGAAGGCATAATGACACTGTTGAAACTGACATGAATACGACGAGGAGGAGGAGGAGGAGGAGGGAGTTAATCATAAAAATAGAAGAATTAAAATCAAGGAACCATGGCTCCCAAGTGCACAATTCGAACAATCTATTTTGGTTATCATTAATAGTTTATATTTCATTTCGGCAACAAATGACATTTTGGTTATCATCAATAGTTTATATTTTATTTCGACAATGAATGACTCAGACTTGTAGGAGCCGAAATAATATTTGGATAATCGATTCGTCGAGATCAACGGCATGAATCGCGCGCCACACCCCTTGCGTTTATAAGGACCCCAACTCCGGAAATCAATTAGCCTAGGAGAGAATATCATATCCACGTCATGTTGACCACGGTCTAGCTGTTAACGTGGCGAAATCATGAATCAATCATGTGGGTTGGTCTCAGCCGCATATCTTGGTCATGCGGCCAGATATATATTTAATTAATTGGTTAGCTTCACAAATATCTCCCCCAGGACTTGAAAACTTCTGCGTGTGGGCCTAAAAGACTTGAACTTGAGTCTACTCTGGCTGTCCGGTTCGTTTAAAGGTAGACAGAGGCAAGGGACCTTCGCTATGCAGATGGAAATAAGAAAGCTCCGCTAAGAATTTTGGGACTTTTCTTATTTTGTTCCCATTCAAATTTTTTTCGCCTTTTGTTAGTTTTTGTGCCTAAATTTTGTCGATTAAGAGGAATCGGGAAAGTAGAGAATTATTACTTTTATCTAAATATTTTCAAAAATATCCAAGAAAAAATCCCAAAAAGCAAAGGCTGGCTTTTTGGGCTTTATCTTGAATATTTTCAAAAAAAATTAGCTAAAAGTCATATTTTTTACTTTTCTGATTTGATGAATCAACAATCCACAAAAGTTAGATGCAAAATTAACAAATACACTTTTTTTTTAAATAAGGACAAAACAAGAAAAAACCGCAAAATTTTAGCGGAACTTAGCCAAAGGCTGTGTTTGGCTCATGAGTTCGTGAAGGGGTTTATGGAGAGAATAAATGCAAGAAGTGACGAGGTGAAGAAATTGAGCACTATTATTTTGTTCACCCATCTAAGAAGTGGGTGAACATTATTCACTTTGTTCGGAGTTCGCACAACATTTTACTTGAATGCTCCAAGTAGTTCAATATTTAGAGCGTGGTTTTTCTAACTATCTTTGAAAAAAAAAATCGACTCAAGTAGATATTGAATATTCGTTCAGATTTTTATTCTGAAATTCTAGTCCAATAATTAAATAGTTTGATCAAGCACTGTGCAAACATTCAGATTTTTAGTCTAAACTTGTAATCAAGAATTGAATGATTAGATCAAGAACTTACCGATGATCAGGCTCTACAAAAGCAACGGCTCTCATCACCGAACTCAGATCGGTATAGATTCCACATAAGATAGGTAATGTTCACATATATTTTTGGGTGAGTGAACAAAATAGCTCTCAGAAAAATTTTGGCCTTGTTCGTTTAGCATACTTACTTTGTTTTAACTTTGTTTTCCAATCATTACCTTATATATTTCTTCAATCATTACCCTATTTCTCTAATTATTAATTTCATTTCTCTCTCTATCTCTCTCCACTCATTACCCCTCTCTCCAATCATTACTCTATTTCTCTCTCCACCCACCACCAAAACTAAAATACCCAAATGTACTAAACGAACAAGGCCGACATGCTGACATTTCCATTTTTCCTAAGTGAAAAATCCGAACTGCTGCCTCCCCGTAGGAGTCTAGGCCGTGTCTCATCCCAGGAGTCTAGGCCGTGTCTCAATCCAGTGTGGCTGATCATCCTCTCGGAATACCTTGACGAATTCATAATCCAAATACAGCAGAAGTGAAGATTTCATTAACTAATTTTAATTTACCATGTATCCTTTATGGCTGCAAGAAGACATGGTCCACATTTGAGTTTCTCTCTTGCAATTTGGTATATTGAAGCAAAATTGAGCATAAAACCTCAATTTTCCTAAACCTGGGCATAGGATCATGTTCCTCAATCCATCTTAAGCATTGTAAAAACCATCACAATAAAAACCGGCAAAATAGAAGATCTGGGTGACCGAATTTTCCTGTTCAAAAGAAGTGAGTGCTATCGTTGACGGCTCTGATTGTTTCTTTAAATGGGAATTCTACCAAAAACACAGGCAAGTAAATGCAACCAAAGCCATGAACAAAACTCAAAACACTTTCTTTCATATGACAAATGCGAATTATATTATCGCAAGCGAAAGAATACAACACACTGAACACTGGAACTCTTTTAGGCATTATTACATTATAGATGTGCGGTCATTCACTTCCTGTAGGAATTGTGCAATGATCTTGGGGATCCCTCAAACAAATCCAAGAGGAAATTCTCTAAATCATCAGCACTATACTTGATGCTCTTGTCACTGAGATTGCTACAATGTCTCCCTACAAATGTCCTGTAAGCTTGGATCACTTTAACTGATGTCGAGATTCGCAGATCCTCACGGAGCTGGACATCTGGGATTAACCACGCCGTTTGGATCTTGTAAACCTCTTCAAACGCGACATAAAAGCCCTGCATCCTCTCTTTCAGAAGAGTCCTCGACACAGAATTCAAACCGGGATGGTGTATCCCTTCGTCCCTTAACAATGACAGGATTGAACTCCAAGTGGCTCGCTCGTAATTCATCGCTTGCTGTTGGAATTTCCAATTGTGCTTGCGAATCCATTCATCCCCTAAAATAGTTCTTAGCTCGGAATCCTTGACCTTTTGAGTCATGTAATGGATGTTGTTCATCAAGAAAAGGTGGCGAAGGGAATCTTCCTTGTATAGTTTGGACTTATCATCGAGGTTGCACAGTAGAATTGAAATGAGGGATCGAAAGTGAAGAGCAGTTGGAGAAACACAATAACTTGACCTTATACTTGAATTATCCTCCACAGTTGGATTCAAATCAGGCGAAAATGAAACTGAAGTTTCTTTACCGGAGTCTTTGAGAAGCAAATTTAGGGTTTCAGAGTAATCCGTGAGGGTCTTGATGTAATTCATGACGTATCTAGTGAGATGGTGAATTCCTCCTCCGGGAAAAGGGGTTGTAGATGCGTTTGAGGCAACAAGATTCTCAAATTCAAGGAAAGTTGCCTTCACACAATACCCCAATCGCCTTAGGAGATCTTGGCATTCGTTTCTCACGCAAGAATCAATCTCATCGGCGTATAAAGCATCTATATCGGGGATAAGGTCTGCCAACACCTCATACATGCCAAGAATACGAACCAACTTCTCCGGTTGGCGAGGGCCAAGGGCTATGGCTTCGCCAAAATTCAGCAGCTGAAGCATGGAAGACTTTGATGCCTCAACGAAACAAATCGAACTACAAGAGTCAAATCCCCCGAAAATCTGGTCACTCAGCCTCTTTTCACTGGCAAGATACACCCGCACAAAAACCTTCATCACCCAAATCCACCTTCTGATTTGGGAATTCAAAGCACCCCACTCCATTTTAAGCACATCCTCAATGCTCAGCTTCTCCACTTCAAGCATGAAGAGACAGTCGTCCAAGGCATCCTTCAGGCCACTGATAAAGGCCTGTGTGCATTCCTGGTCGTAACCCGAAGCAAACATCAGCTTGGCAATGCATTTCAGGTCAGGAATCACAGACGGGTGGACCAAATCGAATACAAGATCCCCCAAGCTCCTTCTGCTTATACTATCCCTTGGAACAGAGTCCTCGACCGATTCATCCCCAATAGAGATAATTGACCCCTCATTTTCAACATCCTCTTCACTTGACCTAAAAGACACGTGCTCCGGCTCAAAGAGTTGCCTGTTTTGAACAAGCATGTGCCTAAACTCTTCCTCAAGCCTCACCATCGCCGTGTGAACAACGTCATGAGCCCTGCAGAGAAGCTCACTCTCTTCGCCATCTCTATCCAAACACAAACTCTCTAGCGTTTCAATCAACTTTTGTGCTTCATCCACTGCCTTAACATAATCATAAGCTTCTTCGGAGCCACAATCCCAAATCATAGACTCATCTACCTCCCAATTCATGACCTTATCTCGAACGATATTTAGTCGCTCCTTGATCTCACCCAACCCCTCCTCTTCCTCAACCTCCTCCTCCTTTTTGTTTTCACTAAGTTTTGTTATGGAGGACAATTGGGTGCCTAAATCTGCCAAGATTTTCCTTGCATCACTCGTCAAATTCCTTCTAGTTTCCAACGCCATTACAATTTGCTGGGCAGCAGCAATTAAATCTTCTTCCCCTTCCAATGTTGGAGTTACAGGTTTACAGTCTCCCATTGCATATAAATTGAACACAAACTGAAACCCTAAAACCAGAACCTAACAACCACCAAAAGAAACCCTAGAAAGTAAAGGCTACCCTCTTAAATTGAGGCCAAATCACTTCTTTCCAATTAAAATGATAAATGGAAAATTGGGTATTTCCAATAGTTCCACTGAAAAGGGAATCAGGAGTATAGGGTAGGATCAAACCATTTCAAACAAGATCCAACTAGAACTCTATTAACAAATCAAGATTCATCAAGATTCTAGGTATACAATCCCAATTTCCTGGAGAGTGAATCAAAGAAAAGACAAAGGAGGTTCGAAAGGGCAAAACCAAAGAGAAGCAGTTCAGTAAATTTTGTACAACAAAAACTGAATTCTAAATTGCCAAGAGCTCAAAGGAGCTGAAAATTTGTACAATTCCAAACAAAACTTGGTGGAATAACTATTTTCCAGGGATGAACTTTATGGAAAAAGATCAACACCAACATGAACTGTATACGTCTATATATACTTATGTATAAAATATAGGTATATAGAGCAGTGATTGGGTAGAGAAAGAACAAAAAGGGAGAAAGAGACTGACCCTTTGGGAGATAAAATCTGAGGAAAATTGGTATTCCAAGGTTTCAAGCTATCAATTTTCCTTGGCCGATCTCTGGAAAATTTGGATATTTGTTGAAGATAGTATTATGCTTTGCTTTATGGTTTTTTTTTTATGCTTTTCTTTCTCAGGGGTCTGGTTTTGACTTTCTAGTCTTCAAGAAAGATGGAAGAATATATCGCATTGACCAAAATAGTGCTTATTTGTAAGACAAACAACAAAAGTGCCATTCTTTCATTAAATTAACCAGTTCATGGGGTCTCCTTTTCCCCATTTTGGAAGCTGAGTCCCTGCAGTGTGGGCCTCGCACTGCAACTTGCAGCCACCTAAAAATACGACATCGTCTGGGGCATGTAAGAAACGAGAGTACAGTTTCCCCTCTCTCTCTCTCTCTCTCTCTCTCTAAGACCCTTTGTCCTTTTCTTTTTCAACTTAACTTCTTCCACCTGACCCAGAACAATCTGAGTAAGCCTTTGATAAAATATGATTTAGAAGATCTGATTATAAGACAAGTCCAAGAGCTTTGAGGAATGTAATCAAATTAATCCCAAACAGCAAGGATTTGATCTTTGTTTTTAAGGGATTTTTGTGTTGAATGTTATTAAATTAAAGATTTTGTGTTGGGTGCAAGGACCTTTCGTTTTATATTAGTTAACCTAAAATTAATTTGAGAACACAAGACTTCATGGATGTCGAGTTGCCTCTCTCTCGTTTTTCAGAATTACTAGAATTTTCCTTCTTTTTTTTGTGTGCAAAGCCTAAAATTTTCCTTCTCAAATGAAGTTCTTAGTTAGGAGCATTTTTTCATATAAGATCTGATAAAGAAAGGAACTGTCCATAGAAAATCCTTTTTCATGACGACGAAAATAGATCAAAAATTTGGGGAATGAACTTTTATTATGGAGTATTCCACTGGGTGTTAAGAGAGAGAGAGGGAGGGAGGGGTTCACATGACTTAGAGAGAGAGAGAAAGAGAGGGTTAGCATTTAGCAATCTCAATTCCAACTAATTACTCCAAAACGCCATAGTTTCGGGGTGCTGCAAGTTGCAGCGAGAGGCCCTCACTGCAGGGACTCCTCCCCCTGATTTTCTCTATTCTGAAAATTCTAGTACCTCTATGCTAAGAGATTTTTCGGTCATAGATAATGTAATTTTTATGTTTTAAATCCAACGGCTAGAAGATCTCTCAACACAGAGGCACAAGAATTTTCAGCATAAAATATCTTGTCTCCCTCCCAATTCATGACCCTCCACAAACAAAATTCATTACTCCAATTGTTTGAGTACTTATTTCTTAAAGTAAAAGTGATGTATTGTGAGAGAATGACCTATTTCGTAAAAAGAAAAATAAATACTTAAAAAATACACTAATAACCTTAGCGGAATGGGAAGAATGCAGGTCTGCATGTTTTGGACAAGTTCTTTTTTCATCTATTTCTATCCAGCAATGGCAGAGACCAATTGGCATTACAAAAACCTTTTTTTTTTTCCAGCAAACTAGTAACCCTTACATGTGGATAGGTGATTACTTATGTCAAATAAATGGATGCGTTCTGCAAAGAAAGGCCCGCTCTTTGCAGGACCCTGACATTGCAATTACGTGTGCAAACAAGTCTAGCTGAGCCGAGTTTTTGGATGTTTAATACTCGTCAATGACATTTTTAGTATTAACAAATGTTCTCAGCATGTCCTTGGTGGGTATTAATTATCAAAACATGTCTTGGGCCGTCATTTTCCCCTTTAAATTCCCGGAGCTCGAATTGAGCCCAAATATTCAATCTCTCTCTTAAGCTTGGGTAGTGCTCGAGAACCTGAGTTCGGTACGAGTTCTAAACGAGTCTTAATAATTGAGCCAAACCCATAAATACATACGAGCTGAACTTATTTACACGAACTAGGCTACAACTGACTCGAGCTCTTCTGATAGTTTACCAAATGAGCCTAAATATTGCACCAGAGACTAGGCCAAATTAGTCTTTCCAATAGTCGCAATGTCGGAATACATATTGGATATGGTCATAGGGCATGTATCGGCCTTTTCGGATAATATTGGCCGATATAACACACAAATAATCCTGGTGTAGGCTCAAAGTTCCGGTATCTATCGGTCGGTATATACCGGTTGCTGCATAAAATTTTTTTTAATTCGAATTGCAGAACTAGCTCAGCGCAGCTCAGCTCCTGGGGCAGAACTTTGGGTCCTCTTAACATGGCCTTGGATCTTAATATTTGTGGGGCTCCGATGAACACGGCTCAATTTCTCTAGAACTGTGGTTCGAGTGAGAGTGAGGGTGATTCCTAGCTTTTACCTAGCTTGCCCAAGGAAGCACGTCTAGAGATCACACCGAAGCAGCTCCAGAATGGCCCTTCGGTGTGTGGATGAGAAAATGTGCAAATCAAGAAGGGAAGTACTAGGGTTTTAGTAGTGCAGAAGCATGTACCTCTTCATGGCTGCTATCAAGGGGTATTTATAGAGTCTTCCTTGCTTGCTCTCCAAGTATGCGGATCTACCCTACCCGCGTCTGTGACGTCACTAGTAAGATTTGGTAACTGTTTTCAGGGTGAGCTGGCATTCCCATGTGCGCCAATCATTATTTCTTGGCGTAACCATTTCCTACGCGTGGGGGAAACGGGGCACTGAGCGTGGCCAAGCTTTAAAGCTCGGCACCAATTGAAAGGCCAATGAAGGAAAGAGACAGAGCAATGTCCCTTGTTGGAGCCTCGGCCTTGGCCAAACCTAGAAGTTCATCCTTCTGCCGAGATAATGAACGGAAGGTGTGAGATCCTTTATCTGAGCTCGGCAACCGCCAGAATTGAACACCTGATCTTTGGTTCATTACGGCGGATACGGTGGAGGATTCCAATTCGACGGTACGGTTCGCCCCAGTTTAGCCCCAAACACTCTCGAGAGGATACATAATCCAAGCCGTTTAGTTCGGCCTACTACAATATCCAAAATATTGAAGTGGAATGTGATGCAGGTTATGTTAGGGAGCTTCTCAACTCCCCAAACGATAGTAATCACCAGTTAAGTGGTTTGATATGTGATTGCAAGAGATTGGTGGAGCTATGCGGTGCGTATGAAGTTTGACAAGTGCAACGAGAAGCAAATGGGTGTGCAGATATGCTTGCTAAACAACCAGATAAGCTAAGACCCACAGGCCACATCTATTTCTCCGTTACTTGAATCCACCAAAATATTATCTTTGACCATCTCTACCTATATATCGAGTATACCTTGCACAAAATTCCCTAGGCAGAGGGCCCAATAAAAGAACACAAGTATTTGCTATGAGAGCATCTCCAATGCATCCTCCATATCTCCAAATTTTATTCTATCAAAACGCCTTTTTGCAGGGCAAATTTGGAGGATGAAAAAGGTTTGGAGGACCAAAATAGGAAGATATATGTAGGAATGAAGCATAGATTGGAGCAAATACATTCTCCAAAACACCTTTTTGCACCTTTCTGATAGAGTAAAATATGAAAATTTGGAGGAATGAATGATGCATTGGAGATGCTCTGAGAGAGATTTAACGTGTGCCTTCAAAGCGAGTTTATGCCATTTGAACATTACCGTTCAAATAGGGGCGCAACAGTACAATTGCTGCAAAAATTGAAAAAAAAAAAGAGTCGACCCACATTCTCTCTAGCTCATAGAAATTGGATTGACAAAAAAAGAACTCCCAAGAAAATGTCACTGAATTTGTGAAGAATATTGATAGTTGCACCTCAGATTGATATAGCAAACTTTATTCGCCTCATGTCACACACTGAAAAAAACTGTTTTGATCACAACCATGTAATGCCAAAGCAACACAAGCGCTTCCCTCCACGCAGTCATAATCCGACCACGGCCTAAACAATCTGCCATCGCACCTTACGATCTTGGCCCAGTACCCAAGATCCGCCCGCCTTGGAAGCCGTGCAATGCAGCCTGAGCAAAGTCGTAACAAGTTAGCTTTTATCAATACCAGCCACGTACGTGATTGAGATTTTGTGATGCTTCAAGAGCTTATGTTGAGTAGAATGCCAACTAGAAAAATGAACCACTGAATTAGAGAAATATACAGGAGCTAAGATGTTCTATGGAAGCACCAACTAGTTTATGATAGAACATGATGCAACAAAATAACATTTTGCTCTGAAAAGGAAATTAAAGGGAACTATGAATTTGGAAAATGCAAGTGAAAAATGTAAACGTCTTGGCATTAATACGTTAATCAGCCCGACGTTCAGGTTTCTTCTACAGAAAAATTAACCTTGTGCAGCTCAGCATTCAACCATATGGAATGCACCACCACAGGACCAATTGAAAAGGCGATTCTTTGTTGATCTCCAAAATTTAGAAACATTTTTTTTCAATCTTTTGAAAAAAAAAATCCTCGTCAACATTTCCATCTCTATTTCGAAAAAGATAATTTTCCAAATCAGAAAATAATACAAAGCACACATACTAAAAGAAAG
The DNA here is from genome assembly GCA_019656295.1 of Rhododendron mucronatum var. ripense. Taxonomy (NCBI): domain Eukaryota; kingdom Viridiplantae; phylum Streptophyta; class Magnoliopsida; order Ericales; family Ericaceae; genus Rhododendron; species Rhododendron mucronatum. The sequence continues at coordinate 68,226 of BPLT01000014.1, read as the reverse complement.
ATGGGAGATCAAACTTGCATCCCTATACATGCTTTTGTTTGTTTGTTATCAGTCAGCAAACTTTCAAACTCTGGAAATAAAAACGTTGGAGAGCTGTGGTCATCGCCTAATACGAAGTAAAAAAAAAAAAAACCAAATAAAAAATAAAGTCAACTGCATGACATTGAAAAAGATTTTAACATTCTGGCCTAAACAAGCACCAACTTCACAGGCAAACAACTCAATATGTAAGAGAATTAACAAGGACATGCTTACTATATCTAATTTCTTCATGTTATTCCACCTCATGCCTAATCACCATGTATTTGGTGCAGAATTTTCAGCTTCTAAACATGAGTTTCAAATGGCACTACGGTTCCGAACGATCTTTGAATGGGCACCAAGGCCAATGTCGCCGATTGTGTTATAGCCAGGAGGAAACAACTTGCAATTGGATATAAGTCACAAAAAAACGGATCGATCTAACCGTCGACAATCTTTGATGATTCCATGGAAATATATTATAGAAGAATTCACCATCACTTTTGTAAAAGAATTTCAAGTTTTCAGGATTTCGTCATGCTTAGGGGAAAAAAAGAAGAAGCTTTTTTCAAAGAAAACTTACCCTTCTGGTTGTCTACTGGAATTGAAAAGTAAAGATATATAGATCTAAAAGATTTCATAAAATGTGAAGGTGAAGACAGAGAATTTCAAAAAAAATGCTAGAGTTTTGGATATCCCAAAGAAGTAGAGTTATACCAATTTTTCTAATGCATGAATCTATTAAAAAAAAAAAAAGAGAAGAGAAATGGTTGAGAAATTAATATTGGCTAGCTGCAGAATTAATAAGAGAAGAATCAGTTGATGAATGGAATGGATAATGACAGGTCAAATTTTTCTTGGAAGTATTCTATGTAGTGCAGAAACAAATACCTGAGGTGGGAAGCTTTGGTTTTCCCTGGCCACATATCGTCGAAGCCAGAAAACGCCTAACGTTCTTTTGGACCGTGATTGACTCAGTCCCAGATGGTTTCGCCATCGATAGTTATACCAGGGACGTGAGCGATCTTATGCCAGTCTGCTCCTTCCTCCCTGCGGCAACGAGGTTTCAGCAATGGACAGCCCTGAATTTGCAGTTCAAAGAGGGAAGCGGGAAGCCCCTCTTCTGGCAAGGATTGGAGCTGATGGCAGTGCCGAATCTGCATGTATTTGAGAGAGCCAAGAAGATGAAGGCCACTTTTGTTCAGTGATTTGAGATTTGGCATGCGTTGGATGTGGAGCGATACAAGAGTGGAGGGCAGCCCCTCTTCCGGCAAGGATGCGAGCTGAGGGCAGTTCGAAATGTGCATGTTTCTGAGAGAGCCAAGTAGAAAGACCCTGTTGTTCAGTGATTTGAGATTCAGCAAATTTTGGATCCTGAGCGACTCCAGAGTCGAGGGCAGCAACCCCTCCTCTGGAAATGACTCCACCACATCTTCAGATTCACCTTCCAGTAAAAAGCTTGTAAGAGAAGGGAGCGTTTGCAAACCCCAATCTCTCCGGCCACCAACAAGTTTCTTACAATTCCAGATATGAAGAGCACCTAATTTGGTCGGCAGACCGCCTTCCGGAAAAGAATCAATTTCTGGACAATCGGATAACGATAACTGCTGAAGAGAAGGAAGGAGGGTGTGCATTTGTTCTGGCAGAGCCTCCAATTTCTTGCAACTCTGGAACCATAAAGAAGACAGCTTTGGAGCAGGTAATCCTCCACGAGGAAAAGAGATCATATTATTGCAGAATAGGATGGAAAGGGACTCAAGTAACTGCAGATTTTGGAGCTCAATCCCGTCTGGAATCAACAGGGTCTCAAAATTTATACATTGTTCAATCCTTAGATACCGAAGCTTTGGAAAAAAACCTAGTGGGAGGGATATGAGACTCTCACAGCCATCCAAGGTCAACCTTTCGAGGGACGTGTAGCAGTTGCTCATCTCCTTAGGTAGTTGGAGCACTAGTTCCGAAAATGACAAAAGTCTTGGACATCTCTCCACCTTCAGCTCCTTCAGATTTGTTAGTGTTAACAGCTCACTTGCAAATTCATTTGCAAAACCTGAAATCTGCAGTGTTTCGACTAAATACACACCTTGCCACTCCAACTGTATTCCTTGGCATTCCTTCAGTACTAGCTTACGTATAGAAGTAGTCCTCGGAAGTGAAGCCACAAGCTCTGGGCATGCCTTTATCGCAAGCCTCACCAAAGAAGGCACCTTCTTCGGTAAGTCTCCGATCAACTTGGGACACTTGATTATCTCAAGCTTTTGAAGCCGAGGAAACTCTCCAGCATCTAATATACACCAATCCACCCACTCTGACATTTCTTCAAAAGATAGAGTCTCCAGAGATTCAAATGGTTTTTTTAAAGAACCACACTCTCCATAAAATTCCTGACCCACGTTCCTTATTCCCGACATTCTTGAAATGATAAGCTCTTTCAAAGCGCACAATTGACCAAGAGGTGGCAAGGAAAAGCAATTGTTGCAGTTCTCCATACGTAAAGACACCATATAGCAGAATGATTGATCTCCCAACCAAGGAGGAAATCTTGTGCCCCCATAGTTTTTTATCTTGAGGTGCTCCAAATTTGTGTGAGGATCTAGCTTTTCAAGTACATCTGCTTCGTTTTGTGAATCACCCGTAGTGCTACCCCATTCCAATGCTAACTTTTCAATGTGCTTTTTCTCCCTCATCTTTGCTTCCAATGCATTGCTGCCACTTGTTACATTTTCCAAACCTGAAATGGAGATTGTTCCATGAAGACGATGGAGCTCTCTCAACTCATTAATGCCTGACCCGCTGCATTTTCCTACTACAAAAGCAGTTAATTGTTGGAGATCTTTCAACCTACTCATTTGCATTGGCATCTCTTTCAAGTTAGTTCCACTCAAATCTAGAACGCGCAATTTAATTAGTTTTACAGTCTCTGCTGGTAAGGTTGTAAGAAGATGACAATTATATAACAACAATGTTTCTAAATTACACAGGGTACAAACTGATTCAGGTAAATGATTGATTAGGGTGTTGGAGAGGTCCAAAAAGCGTAGATGTATCAGATTGCCAATTGTATGTGGCAATTCCCCAATCTGATATCTCGGCAAAGAAAGCAACCGTAAGTGTGTCAGACTTGTCAAAATCTCATCCAAAACTCTTTTGCTCAACCGCCATTGGCCATAGGTTCGACGATCTATTTGAAGGAAAGTCCTTAAATACTTAGCGTCCTTAATTACCTTGAACTTTTCAAAGCCATCAAATTGACCTCGAACATACGAGAAATGGCGTACCTTTTCAGAAATACTGTGTGGCTTGCCATCCTCTAACCTATAATAGAAATCTCCAACTACAGATTCAGCTAAATCATGAAGAAGATCATGCATGACAAAACGAGAAGGTTTAGCATTTGATCTCTGAAAAAATGATCTGGAAAGCAATTCGTGGAAGCACTCATAGCCTCTTTCTTCCATTGTCTTATTACTTTTGGGCTTCTCCAAAAAACCTTCTGCTATCCAAGTTGAGACTAATTCCTTCATGTCAAATTCGTAGTCCTTATTAAATATGGAACAATGAGCAAAACATCTTTTTAAATGGGAGGGGAGATAATGATAGCTCCATCTTAAGGCTGGAAGGATGTTGCTCTTCTCGTCTGATAATTCCCATATGGCACTTTCCAGTATATTATTCCAATCCTTAGCATCTCTTTGGGAGCGCAAAAGACCTCCCAGTGTTTTTGCAGCTAAAGGCAAACCTTTACATTTTTTCACTATCTCCTTACCAATCTTTTCAAGGTTTGGATGTGCATTGCAATCTCCCTTCCCAAATGCATGTTTGGAAAACAACTTCCAACAATCTTCCTCTGGTAATACATGCAAACCATGAATAGGAACTGTTTGCATGGCAGATGCAACGCTCTCATTGCGCGTCGTAACAATAATCTTACTCCCGTATGCTCCAAATTGGAAAGGATCCATCAAGACGTCCCATTGGTTATAGTTCTCGTTCCAAACATCATCCAAGACAATAAGAAACTTTTTCCCACTCAATGTATCCTTCAACTTGACCTGAAGAGAGTTTAGGTCATTTGCATCAGAAGCCTGCCCAGTGACTGCCTCGACAACTGTTCTTGTGACCCTTAAAACATCAAATACATCGGACACACAAACCCATGATTTCATACAAAAGTGCTCATCCACTCTACCATCATTGTATAAAAGTTTAGCAAGGGTGGTCTTGCCCACCCCACCCATCCCCACTATCGGAACTACATCAAAAGCAGTTCTTCTTTCCCCATCCGAGAGCAACAATTTCATTATGTCCTCCTTGTCATTCTCTCTTCCATAAACACAGGATTTATCCAGCAAAGAAGTTGTCGGCAACCTGTGAGACCAGTTCTGTTCAACGACTTCTCTTAAACCAAGTTCATCTTTCTCTTTCTTAAAATCTTCTAATATATCAATCATCTCCTCCAATTTGGACTCTATCTCAGAGTCAAATGAGTCGGTGGAAGTAGAGATTGGAGCTCGTACCTGGTTTGGGCTGCTTTGGTATTCGGCTTCCACTTTGCACCGCAAAGCCTCGGTAGCAATCTCGTCCACTAAGTCGTCAGCGTGGTAGACAGCATCTTTAAGCTCGTCCAACCAGTCTTTCACACCTTGATCCGTGATCTGCTTGTTCTCTGCGTCATTGAGCACCTTGTTAAGTCCAATCAATTTCAACTTCATCTTCTTGAGGAGCCTTCCGTCATGCTTTCGACCCCGGAAGAAGTTTATGACTTCGCGGGAAGCCAAACGATCTAATAGCACCTGAAGAGTAGCAGAGAGAACTGCCCCTCCGACCAATGCCTCAGCCATTTTTTTTTTGAGTTTTGCAGGGTAAAGATGTTATGAAAAGAAAGGAAATAGAGACTGCAAGAAACCAAGATTGATTTGCTGCATGAAAGCCTGTGCAACTTTCAACTGTTATCTTTCAATTATCAAGACTGATATGTTAGATCATCTAACTTAGATGACGATGATGGTGGTGTGAAACTAAACTGTGAACATCGCACATTGACTTGTGGGTCAGCGGACTAAATTATTACTCCATCTTTATTGAGGCAAACATGGCCAAACAAAAATGTGAAAAAAAAATTCCAAAAGTTGGAGCGGTGGACCAAACAAACAAAGCAATTGCCAATGGCACTAAGGCCACATATTCGCCCGTCTAAAGTCCAAGTCAACTGGGGTCTGCTGTCATCAATGATATTGCTCTGAACGCAGCTGTAATAGTCCCCACACTGCCTTTTTTTTTGGATCAAACCACAAACATAACATACAACATACTAAACTTGATAACTTACATCTTTAGCTAGAGCATGAGCCGCTCTAACATCAGTTCTTGGAACCTTAGAAACAACAACATAATTAAACTTACAAGCCAACTGAACAATATCAGACAAAACAATCCTAACCAAATGATGAACCCGATTAGGCTTCCGAAGACCTTGCACCAAAACCAAGCAGTCCGAGCAAATTTCCATAGACGACCAACCCCTATCAAAAGCCCATGCAAGCGCATTCCAAACAGCAAGAGCTTCTGCCATGAGCGCCGAGTTTGCAAAAATTTCTCTTCTACCTTCATTTCGGACTACATCTCCATCACCAACTGAACACCACGCAACCGCACCTTTCCAGGACTTCTTATCCCACGCCCCATCTACAAGCAACCTCACAACAGCAATTACCTCACCTATATTGCTCTTTAAAACAACTCTTTGCATGCCACAACCCGAACCAGCACTCCACTGCCCCCGATTCCCATCCTTCAACCCAAAACTAGAACCACCCATAACCTTTCCCACCAACGCTAAAGTGCGATAAGCCTCTGCCAAACCTTGTTGCATCGAATCCTGAGTACGACCAAAAGCCACATTATTACGATTACACCAAATAGCCCACATAATAATAATAGACTCAGCTAAAACAGATTTATGAGGTACACCCTTCCTCCATTGATCAAACCACACGTTGAAAGGTAAAGGATTTCCAATGGAGAAGTCCAGCCCCAAATTAGACGCTCTCCAAAACCTTCTGGCAGTCTCACAAATAAAAAATAAGTGCTCAATGGACTCCTCCTCCAATCCACAGACCGGACACAGCGCATTCATGCCCATACCCCTCCGAACAAGAACTTGCCTAACCGGCAGAATTCTATGCAGCACCTTCCAGATGAAAAGCGCAAACTTGGAAGGCAAATTAAGACCTCAAATACTCTTCCACTTTATACAATGTCCCACATTGCCAGCAATTCCCCATTTACGATTAACGGTTATAAAATAAGCTGATTTAACACTAAAACTCCCCTCCTTGGAACCCATCCAATACAATTCATCTGGCTCTTTAACTTTAGGAATATGTAGGGAGAAAATCTTAGGAACTACTTCTTTGGGGAACAACACCTTGATCAAAGGCTTTTTCCACTCAAAACGGTCCCAATTAATTAACTCCCTAACTTTAAAATTATTAAGACCCAATTGGCTTCTCGCCACAAATGGATTGAGACACTCCGGAATCCATTGGTGACCGAAAACAGTAATATTTTCCCCATCCCCAAGCCGCCAAGCAATATTGTCCCGAATAAGCTCAAGTCCCCACATAATACTTCTCCACCCCCATGAACAACCCGGCTTGGCCTTACACTCCAACAAATCCTTCCCCCTAGAATACTTACCCAACAATACCTTAGCAACAAGTGATTGCGGATTAGAGATCAACCTCCAACCTTGTTTTGCAAGCAAAGCTTGATTAAAACAACCCAAATCTCTTAGACCTAGCCCACCATTACACAACGGCTTACACAAATCCTCCCACTTCTTCCAGCAAACACCACCACCATCTCCTTTTCCCCACAAAAATCGAATTATCAGACTTCGAACTTTCTGAACAAAATAAATTGGCCCCTTAAAGGTCGAAAATAAGTATATTGGAATAGTTGACAGAGTATGTTTTGCAAGAACCAATCTACCCCCAAAATCTAAAGATTGCATATTAAATCTACCCAACCGCCCCTGAAGCCGATCTAAAATTCTCCCAAAAAGACCCACACTGCCATTATTAATGCTTTGAAGATGAACTGACCAGATAAAAGATAGTATTCCTTTCGTCACTTTTTAAGTGTTCTGTTTTGTAACTCCAATAACTCTAACTTCTTAAGTAACATCATCATTATACATTTCACATCAACTTTTACCTCTACTTTTCATAACTATTCTCTGTGGAGATATTATCATTACACTTTTACCCCATAACTTTTCAAGAATGAATATACTTTTAGGAGCAAAATGAAAAAATGTAACAATTTTTTTTCACTAACTTTACAATGAAATACGGAGGGAGTAATACAGAAGAAAAAATTGGAGTCACTTAACTTTTCATAATAGTCCCCACACTGCCATTACTCTAAAGTCTAAACTCCAAGAGCATCACTTGCCAAACCTCCAAAATTCTAAAATAGAGAATAGAGAATGGATGTGACATGTGAATTTTTTTTTATAATTTACCACTTCTTTTCTTAACTTTTTGTACATTATGAAAGAATTTTGGGGAACCCATCATCTTTTGTAGAGATTTTATCTTCAAAATGAAGGTGTAGTCTCCATTTTTGAGAATTCAAAAGTAAATTTGGAGACCAAATCTCTAAAAAGGATGATGAGTGCTTCCAAAATTCTTCCATAAAGTACAAAAAAAGTGAAAATAAATTATAAAATTTTTCCTTAATGTATCACATCCATTCTTGATTTTGGAGAGCATAGGATAGGTTGACAAAACCACGCTATGTGAAGATAGCCTACTCCAGTAATAATTCCATGTAGTATCCCAGGTCATAGCAATTACAACAACAACAAAATCTTGTTTAAAACGTGAATAAAATTATTTATCCTAAACCTCTCTTGTACCACAGCTTGAAAGAACTTTACCAGATTATTTCCACAGCACTCCATTCTAATCACGAACATTAAAGTTTGAAACAGAAAATCAACTAGAGCAATGATATTGAACTTTGGCAAAAGATTAAAGAAAGTGTAAATGAATTGGGAGGGAGTACAAAGTACATACTCAAGGCCATTTTGCGGGGTTGCAAGTGGAGTGGAGTGTAAGTGGTGCCTCCCTTGTACTCTTGTGCACATGGACTGGGTATAATCCCGCATGTACTCTTGTGCACATGGACTGGGTATAATCCCGCAAGCACTGGTCTCTTTCTTCAAGTCCCTAGGATAGAGTAAATTAAAGATTAGCGAATGAAAAAAAGAAGAAGCCATTTTGTGGGTTGTACATGGGCACAATCGGTGCCCAATACCATCTGCACCCATGAGGGCAGTTTTCTACCCGATTTCACGGGGTTGGTTTTTAATTTGGAATTTTTCGGATTAGGGTTTAGTTGTACCCAATATTCGTACGGAAATCCGAATCCGAATCCGAATCCAAACCCCAACATATAAATACCCTCTTGTAGACGTTAATTAACATAAATGCCCTCATTTATGTATATAAAACACATATAAATTGGGATTTGGGAAAAATCGAACCGAACTAATACCCATCAGGTATGGCTCTATGTGATACGAAACCTACGATACCACTTCTATCACGACCCTAATCCGTGGGTTAAAGGTCTAGTGATCAGAGTCTAGGTCACCCTAAGCCTAAATTATGAAAATTGACAGGAAAATTTTATGTAAATATATAGTAAAACCTTCCACAAAGAATAGTTTCTCAAAAACTGAGGGGCTGTTCCCTTTTAGGAAAAGAAAGTAATTTCAAGATCAAAAATTATGTGTTTACGCAAATAATTTTTCTACCAATATGGATCTTGTTCGATAGATTTCATTGAAATCTTTTAAAAGCTGCAAAAAAAATGAAAAATCATTTTTCATTTTCGTTATATATGAGTTTGAAATTACCATTTTTTTGAAAAAGAAGGTTTTGAGAGAAAGCGGAACAGTCTTGGAATTTCTTTTATTGAAAAGTGCGTAATGGAAAACCTCTTCGTTTATTTTTCATTTTTTTTGGCAAATGTGAGAAGTATTCAATCATGAGGCGAAAACTTACACAACAGAGAGGAAACTCGTGGGGGAAAATGGGTGTCCAAAGACCAGATAAATCATTAGAGAGGGCAATCAGAGTACAGTATGTATAGCCCTAATTCAAACTTGCCTAGCAAGATCAAGTTTGCAGAAAATAAAACCAATACCAAGCACATGACCAACAAACCACCTGACTAAATCCAAAAATAAATCGGACTAAATCTAGACAAAAATAAAATAAAGTAAAAAATACACTCCCCTCTGTCATCGAGCAGTCAGTCTCTTGCCTGGCCCTTAGTGATCAAACTCCCAAGCTGACGACCAAAGAAGTCACGACGATCACGCGGCTGCAAACCCATAAGTGATGTGGTGGCGAGCGGAAGCGACGGCGAACGGCAAGCGGTTTTGGTAGAGAAGGGGAAAGGGAAATCAGATCTGAATGTAGGGATTAGTCCCTCCCCTCTCGCCACCCAAATTAGGGTATAAACCCAAGGGGAAGGAGGGAAAGGAGCAGTTCTGTGGAATAAAAATAAAAATAAGCGCCCAACGACACCAATTATATATTATATACAAATTATAAGTATTACAATGTTTGGAGCAAACTGGATACCAAACAAAAGACTGTTGTGTTCGGTTTGGGTTTTGAGAAAGGTTTTTAAAAGTAATCAATAGAGAGAGATAAATATAAAAAATTTATTAAAGATCGTGCCCATAGATTTTGAGACCCTAAAACGAACTTTGTAAGCCAAGGCTCGTGTGAAAATGCAATATGTTGTTTACATGTTTACTTGAGTTTTATTACTGTTGGAATATTTTATAGTGTTTAAAATAGAATCATAGATATTGATTAATTAACTTGCTAAATAAACTTGAAGAAAAGTACTCATTATGTCCTTTTTTTAGAATTCAGTATTTTATTTTGGATTGTTTCTTAATAAGTGTCCATTTTATAAAGTTAATGACCGGGTAAAAGTTGTTGCATTTTTCATTTGTCCCTAAAAGTAAATTCTATTTTAAAAATTTAGTGAGTAAAAATATATTGATGATGTCTCCATAGAGGTAAGTAGGAAAAGTGGAGGTAAAAATTGATGTAAAATGCATAATGATGATATCTCTTTAATAAATTGAAATTACGAAGATGTTACGAAACTGGACAGTTAAAAAGAGACCGAGAGAGTATATATTTCCTATTAATGCATCTACTATCTAGACCTTTGTCCGCACTTGAGGACGGTAAGACAATGTAGATGACGAGATATTGACCAAGTATCCTAATGGTTCCCTTGTACGTTGTAGTCTTGTTGAGATAGTTCCACAAGATTCCAGTTGACACTTGTTCACTGCTACTACTACCCATGATATGGCTAGGCATTTACTTTTATCGAATAAAAATACGTAGCAAATAGATGTTTTTTCTCACAGTAAAAATAAACTGCATTAACTCATAACACGAAGTACATAAATAATAGGGACTTGGGTATACCGGCCTGACCATCCAAAGCTCTCTTCTCTTAACCAAACGAAAGAAACTGATTTAGATCCAACAGGCTGAGTCCAAACCAGAAGGAAAAACCTTAAGAAAAAACCCCAATGGTTGATAAAGAACTAATCCAAACCAAAACAACGAACCACCCAAACGCCTAAAACCCAAGTCCTAGTCCTAACAGCTTCAACCACGACACCAAACCACCACCGCCACCTCTGCAACCCACCGCCGTCCAAGAGCCCACAACCACAAGCCACCTCCAACAGCAACCACCAAAGACGAAAAAACAACGATGCACGCTCATGCCCTCCACCGAACAACCAGAGCACCGAACAACCATAGATGTTGGAATAGTTAATGTTGGGATTTTGGGTCCCTCGCCGCAACGGAAGCACGCCACAAAATTAAACAAGCACAAGAAAAATAAAGAACACAAGATTTCCGTGGTTCGGTCTCAATACCTACTCCACAAACAAAAGAGAAATTCTACTATATTGATCAAGTACATTGAGATAGAAAAATATTAATCCCCAATCCCACGCTCACTAATATTTTTTATCTCTCCCTCACTCTCACAATATATTTTCTCTCTTGCTCTCACCAATTGTGTATCTCTCACACACCCTAAAAACCCAAATACGCCTCGGCATTTATAGAGAATTTCCGCCTTTGCTCATAAAGGAAAACTCAATCCTTCAACTCCAAGGCTTCCTACTGCCTTTGGAATTCCTTTTCCCACGAGAACTTCAATTAGGAAAACAACTCTTATTCCCAAATCAATTCCTCCTCATTAAGGATTATTCCAAAGCAAGACTTCCAAATTAATGGCCCAAAAAATCACGTGGATATACATTCCTAATCATAGGAAAATTATCCAACGTGGGTGAAGCACAACAGTTAAGTTGTCTATGCCATAGCCATATGATCCACATCAGCAACCTTGAGCATAGCATCTCACCAGTCTCAATTATTACAAAGTTGGGCAGAGGATCATGGTCCTAAATAAATCTTAGAACCAATGGAAAACCATCGTTCTCTTCCTTTCTGTTCCAAAATTGTCCTCTACGCGAAAGGAGAGTACTTGGTCAAAAAAACTTTTTCGCAAATTAATCTAGTTAACTTGCACAAACAAGTACTATTCTTTTTAAGTGTCTCATTTTGCATAAAGGATAATCTTTTTGGGACAGAGGTGGTAACAAGAAGTTCAAAACAACTCCCTTTTTTTCTCATTGTTTCTTTAAGCTTGACGTACACAGACCGGGAATTCTAGCAAACCACAGACCAGTAGATGCAAACAAAGCCAGCTACAAAATTCAAACACTTTATGCATATGGCAAATGGTTCTATACTATCACATTCTATACTATCGCAAGCAAAAGAATACAACATAGTACTAAACATTGGAACTCTTGTAGCCTTATACATTACAGATACTTCCATTTTTGTTTGGAGAGAGAGAGAGAGAGAGAGAGAGAGAGTCCCAAACTCCTATACCCATTCTGGTAGGATAACTCTCACCTCATATAAGGTCCCTCAATATCTGTGGCAACTGTGCAATGATTTTGGGGATCCCTACTGTGCAATGATTTTGGGGATCCCTCAAACAAATCCAAGAGGAAACTCTCTAAATCATCAGCACTATACTTGATGCTCTTGTCACTGAGATTGCTACAATGTCTCCCTACAAATGTCCTGTAAGCTTGGATCACTTTAACTGATGTCGAGATTCGCAGATCCTCCCGGAGCTGGACATCTGGGATTAACCACGCCGTTTGGATCTTGTAAACCTCTTCAAACGCGACATAAAAGCCCTGCATCCTCTCTTTCAGAAGAGTCCTCGACACAGAATTCGAACCAGGATAGTGTATCCCTTCGTCCCTTAACAATGACAAGATTGAACTCCAAGTGGCTTGCTCGTAATTCATCGCTTGCTGTTGGAATTTCCAATTGTGCTTGCGAATCCAGTCATCCCCTAAAATAGTTCTTAGCTCGGAATCCTTGACCTTTTGAGTCATGTAATGGATGTTGTTCATCAAGAAAAGGTGGCGAAGGGAATCTTCCTTGTATAGGTTGGACTTATCATCAAGGTTGCACAGTAGAATTGAAATGAGGGATCGAAAGTGAAGAGCAGTTGGAGAAACACAAAAACTTGACCTTATACTTGAATTATCCTCTACAGTTGGATTCAAATCAGGCGAAAATGAAACCGAAGTGTCTTTGCCGGAGTCTTTGAGAAGCAAATTTAGGGTGTCAGAGTAATCCGTGAGGGTCTTGATGTAATTCATGACGTATCTAGTGAGATGGTGAATTCCTCCTCCGGGAAAAGGGGTTGTAGATGCGTTTGAGGCAACAAGATTCTCAAATTCAAGGAAAGTTGCCTTCACCCAATACCCCAATCGCCTTAGGAGATCTTGGCATTCGTTTCTCACGCAAGAATCAATCTCATCGGCATATAAAGCATCTATATCGGGGATAAGGTCTGCCAACACCTCATACATGCCAAGAATACGAACCAACTTCTCTGGTTGGCGAGGGCCAAGGGCTATGGCTTCGCCAAAATTCAGCAGCTGAAGCATGGAAGACTTTGATGCCTCAACGAAACAAATCGAACTACAAGAGTCAAATCCCCCGAAAATCTGGTCACTCAGCCTCTTTTCACTGGCAAGATACACCCGCACAAAAACCTTCATCACCCAAATCCACCTTCTGATTTGGGAATTCAAAGCACCCCACTCCATTTTAAGCACATCCTCAATGGTCAGCTTCTCCACTTCAAGCATGAAGAGACAGTCATCCAAGGCATCCTTCTGGACACTGATGAAGGCCTGTGTGCATTCCCAGTCGTAACTTGAAGCAAACATCAACTTCGCAAAGCATTTCAGGTCAGGAATCACAGATGGGTGGACCAAATGGATGATGGAATCCTCAGAGCTGCTTCCGCTTAGACTATCCCAAAAAGACGAGACCGACCCCTTGTTTTCAGCATCCTCTATGCTTGACCCAAAAGATTCAAACGATTCATCCCCAAAAGACATAACCGACCCCTCGTTTTCAACATCCTCTTTGCTTGACCTAAAAGACGCGTCCTCCCACTCAAAGTGTTGCCTCTTTTGAACCAGCATGCGCCTAAACTCTTCCTCAAGCCTCACCATTGCCGTGTGAACAACATCATGAGCCCTACGAAGAAGCTCACTTTCTTCACCATCTCTATCCAGACACAAACTCTCTAGGGTTTCAGTTAACTTTTGGGCCTCATCCACAGCCTTAACATAATCATATGCTTCTTCAGAACCACGATAAAAAATCATAGACTCATCTACCTCCCAATTCATGACTTTATCTTGGATGATATTTAGTCGCTCCTCGATCTCACCTAACCACCCCTCTTCCTCTTCCTCTTCCTCCTTTTTGTTTTCACTAAGTTTTGTTATGGAGGACAATTGGGTGCCTAAATCTGCCAAGATTTTCCTCGCATCACTCGTCAAATTCCTTCTACTTTCCAACGCTATTACAATTTTCTGGGCAGCAGCAATTAAATCTTCTTCCCCTTCCAATGTTGGAGTTACAGGTTTACAGTCTCCCATAGCATATAAATTGCACACAAACAGAAACCCTAAATTGCACACAAACAGAAACCCTAAATTGCACACAAACAGAAACCCTAAAACCAGAACCTAACAACTACCAAAAGAAACCCTTGAAAGTAAAGGCTACCCTCTTAAATTGATGCCAAATCGCATCTTTCCAATAAATTTGATAAATGGAAAATTGGGTATTTCCCAATAGTTCCACTGAAAAGGATATCAAGAATATAGCGCAGGATCAAACCATTTCAAACAAGATCCAACTAGAACTCTACTATTAACAAATCAAGATTCATCAAGGTATGCCCTGTTTTGTGTAATGTGGGTTTTCTAATAAAATTTTACCTTACCAAAAAAAAAAAGATTCATCAAGGTTCAAGGTATACAATCCCAATTTCTCAAAGAGTGAATCAAAGAAAATAGAAAGGAGGTTCAAAAGGGCAAAACCAAAGAAGTAGTTCCGTAAATTTCTCCAACAAAAACTGAATTCGAAATTGCCATGAGCAAGAATCAAAGAAGCTGAAAATTTGAACAATTCCAAACAAAACTTTGTGGAAAAACTATTTACCCAGAATAAGCTTTATGGAAAAAGATCAATACTAACATGTACTGTATACATCTATATACACTTATGTATAAAATATAGGTATAAAGAGCAGCGATTGGGTAGAGAAAGAACAAGAAGGGAGAAAGAGACTGACCCTCTCGGAGATATGATCTGAGGAAAACGGTATTCGAAGGTTGAATCAAGCTTTCAGTTTTCAAAGGCCGATCAGGTAGATTTGTTGAAGATATATGCTCTGTTTTGGACTTTTTTTTTTAAAGAGTATTTTGTCCTTCAAACTATGGTAAAAATCAGATACACCCCCTCATCTTTCACTTTTTATTACTTAACCCCTCTCATCTATAAAATCCATTTCTTACACCCCTTATCTATCAAATGTTATCACTATATCCCCTTACTTAAAAATTCCGTCCATTTTTTGGATGGAAATTGATAAAAAGTGAAATACAAGTCAAATATACCCTCCATTTTGGACGAAAATTTCCCTCAACTATTGCCCTATATATCCCTCCGGCCTCCAAACCAAAACCTAGATTATCCAAGTTCGTTGATAGTTAGGTAGATAATGAAACAATGTGTCAACTTACTTACTTGCCCTTACAAGTTCTTTTAATGTCCAAGTTATTTTTGTGGCTACTAATTATTAACAGTTACTAAAAGCATTGCACCAATATAGTTGAAAATTTAATCAAAGAACTTATAAAAACACGACAAAGAAACCTGCGTAAAAAAAAAAGTTCCATAGCACCGCCAATCAAAAACAAAGTTCAATAGCACAATTACTTACCAAAAAAAAGTTCAATTGCACAACTATCAAACCTGAACGAAGGAGATTTTCTCGAGAGGAATGTGACGGCTCTCTTCAACTTCGTTCATTTTGGACGATTGTAAACCCTTGAACATTTTTTTGTTTTGAGATGCGGAGGGATAATTGTGTAACTGGGTTAGGGGATTAATTATGGACAGGGTTGGAGGTGTTCACAAATACCGGATTAACAAGTCACGGATTAGTTAATCTGGGCAAATAGACGACTGAACCGAATAAAAAAGCTAACAAACAGGGCTCTTAGATCACTTAAATTCATTTCCCATAGATTTGAGCAAAAAAAGGAAGCAACAGATAATTGCTGATGTGGCTTGGCTATAGCCATTTTTTAAAAAAAATTTGCCAGAAAATGGCTCATTTTTGGACTACTGAAATGCCTGTCCATTGGAGGGTAACAAATGACATTGAAGCCAAAATTTGGCTTTCTCTGCTCAAATGGCCATTTGGGATGCTCTAACTCAAGGGTTTGGGAATGAGGTGGGTGAGGTTTGAAACCACCACTTATAGTGACTACTGGACTAGCACTCCACCTGCATCAAATTCTTTACTTGACATGTGTAGGTTACTTCCTCCCAAGTGGACTTTGTAGTTATTACCCAAATCAGTCACGTCATTCTACGTGAGGAATTTTGTTATAACTCAGCGTATCTGAGTCAGCTCACTTGCACGTCGATTAATTAAGTTATAATCCAAATCGGCCTTGCCATTCTATGTCGGGATTTTTTTTCAAAACTCAATTTATCTGAGTCAGCTTATCCACACATCGATTAATTCCTGAGTGACTATAGCAGGATTAATATCAGCAGCAGAGCAATACTTCTGGGTCAAAATCCTTGAATTTCTTTCAAGCCAAAGGTGATAAACAGCAGCTGCCAAACCCAGTTTACGCAGCGACGTCCTGAAACCTCTACCTTTGGAATGAAGACTAGCCCATCCAATCTCAAAGTCCCAATCACCGGGACGTCTCCGAAATCAAATTTCTCCTCCACACATCAGCCCACACAATCTTTGAAAAACTGCAGTCAAAAAACAGGTGCGCATGACGCTCATCGCTTCGTTGGCACAAATTTTTTTTGCAGTAAACTAGTAACCCTTGCATGTGGATAGGTTATGACTTATGTTACATAATTGAATACATTCTGTACTTAGATCACAATTAACTAAACAAGGCTCCCTTTCTTTGTAGGACCCTGGCAAAGCAATTAGGTAGGCAAACAAGGCTAGCCGGGCCAGGTTTTTGGATGTTTGGGCTCGGCTGGTTTAAAATTCCATGAACTCGATCTCGAATCGAGCCCAAATATTCAATGTTGAGCTCGATTAGTATTTTGAGAACTCGAGTTAGGTTGGAGTACTAAATGAGTCATAATAAATGAGCCAAGCTCATACATATAAATGAGTTGGGCTACAACTAACCCGAGCTCTGCCCATTGTTTTACCAAACGAGCCAAAATATTTGTCCAAGCTCAGCTCATTAGCTAAATGAATCGAGCCTTGCCGAGCTTCGAGCTACTCACCAACAACTCGGTTTGTTGTCAGACTTAATTGCAATATACTTTCTTTTTTTTTTTTGATCAAAACAGAAACATAGCATATATATATTAATAAAAAGGACACTACCGGTCCAAAGTACAAACAACAAAAAACAAAATACAACAGAAAAAATCAAAAAGCCGCAAGGAACCAAAAACGCCGGAGCCAGACCCAACGATCACACTCGTGAGGGTGGGTGGAGTGATCAAGGGAGTGGCCAGGTATGGGAAGAGCAAATCTCGAGATAGACCCGCCGCACCGTTGAGCAGAAGCCCACTGCAGAAACACAGGCCAAAGCCACTGCCGAACGCCGCCACCATCGCTGCTGTTGAGCTGGTTCTGAAAACCCAGATCTAGAAGCCTAGATCTGAGCCCCCTGCATCCAAATATAATGGGGAGAGGGGAGAACTCCCTCCCAAAGGAAGGAATCTCACCCTACTCACAACCATGGAGGCCGGAGAAGAGAGGAGAGGAGAGGAGAGGCGGGAGAGAGCTGAGGCAGAAAGGGAGACAGAGGGGTGAGGGGGAAGGAAAAGATTAGAGACCAAGGGGGAAAGGAGGAAGGGGGGGGGGGGGGGGTGTGGGGGGGACCAGGGGACTGTGCTGCGCAGCTCCGTGCTGCGCAGCGTGCTGCACGGCCCCCGGTGCCGCCTTGCCGGCATCGGTCCGACGATCGGAGACGTCCACTGCGTAGAGCTCGTTGAATACTACAAGTGTACCAAAAATCAACCCGATCAAATATCGTTAAGTATCTCATCGGAACACATATAATTCAAAAAGAATGGATTCAGTGGTTTTGATCCAGTGTTTCGTATCCATTAGGATTCATTTTTTTTCAAGTTATATGTACTCCGATGAAGTATTTAACGATATTTGATCGGGTTGATTTTTGGTACACTTGTAGTATTCGACGAGCTCTACGCAGTGGACGTCTCCGATCGTCGGACTGATGCCGGCAAGGCGGCGCCGGGAGCCGTGCAGCACGCTGCGCAGCTCCGTGCTGCGCAGCACAGTCCCCTGGTCGGGGGGGGGGGGGGGGGGCTGCGGTGGGGGTGGGGATGGGGGAAGGAACCCACCTGCCCAACTCTCTCTCTCTCTCTAACTCTCTCTCTCGAACTTTTCTCTTAATTGCAATATACTTGTCAGCATAAACTATGCATTAAAGGATAACACACAAAATTTTCAAATTTTGAAATTGCAGAAGCTACAAGGAATACATATTGGATATGTTCATAGGGCATGCATCCGCCTACTTCGGATAATATAGGCTGATATAACACACAAATAATCATGGCGGAGGCTCAAAGTTCCAGTACATAGAGCGATTTGGGCATTTTGGATTTCAGTTCTAGAAAAAGAAAAAAAAAAAATCGGTTGCTGCATGACATACAAATTTTTTAAATTGGAATTGCAGAAGCTAAAATGTGATTTCCAGTAAAAAGCTACCAAAGCCATTGGGCCAGGAAAATGAGGCCTGAACAAACATAAACAGTCAATAACATGAAGTAACACCCTTCACCCTTTGGGTGATTTCACCTCAACCATAGCTTCAAACCAACACCTTAAGAGTTACCCACCAAACTGAATTCCACTTCTCTCTTTCCAATCCTATCTCTTGCCCTCTAACCAACAATTTCTTTTTTCTTGAAAATATTTCGAATAATGAAGGTTCTTTCTTTACCTACCTAACTAGCGCACAATATAGAAAAAGACCAAGGCTATGTTTGGATCGAGGATTTGCAGAGTTATTTACGGAGGAAAAGAAAAAGATAATTTGAAAAAAGACGAGTTTATTATTTGGTTTCGCCATCATTCTTCTTTTCTCAATAAACCCCTCCGCAAATCTACGGTCCAAACACAGCCCTAGTGTGATCACAATGCAGATATGATTCAAGACTTCGGAAGCGGCTTTCCTCTTAGAAATGACTTGAACAACTGAAGCGCTGCTCTTGGCTTGAAAAGTGGTACCTCGTGCCCTGCTCCTCTCACTGTTGCAAATGTCAGCCCTTCATAGACCTCTGTCCACCCTCCCACCTTCACAAAAACAAATATTTACAACTGAGTTATCATAACAACGAAAGGGCCGCCACAAGCGGAGAGGCTGTTTTCGCATCTTCAAGTCGAGACCAACAGGTCACATCACAGAAACTACTATAGAACACGGGAGGAAAATGAGGATAAATGACTGACCTGTCTCTTAACATACCAAGGGTACCATGGAACCTTGGTAGATAACTTGAGCTGTGCCAGGGAATACCTAGTGGCAGTGACTGGTACTACCGAGTCAACATCACCACTAAAATAGAAAATAAAAACGCAGTTTAAACAAATTCGCCGTCAAATTCTGTAGCCTATATATATGTTTATATTGAGAAAGGTGATTTCATTAAAGTGAAAGGTTCTAACCTGAAAACCCAAATCCTCAAACCAGCAGCAATCAACTCCCGGTATATTGGAAGGATCGACACATCGGTGTCGTTCCAATTTCGATTCAATTCTTCGCTGTAATATTTTTACGTTTTCGGTTAGCACCAAGTTTAAATTAAACGAAACGCATATTCAAGACTTTCAAGTTTCAAGCATGGAGAGCTAAAATGGGAAGAAAATAATCTTTGACTCGCCTGCATGCAGTCCATTTATAAGGAATTTTGGTAGTGTTGGCATGGAGAGCGTTCTGCACATCTGGTCTGTTGTAGTAAGCCTCTGCATATTTTTCTGTGCAGGGATCGTACCCCGAAATCTGCCTGAAAATCTGAAGAAATTCCAAACAGGGATATTGGTATCACACAACTTAAGAGTGAACTGTAGTTCTCTATCATGGAAAGAGATGATTACGGTCAAAACACGACACAGACACACGTACACGCTGTTCTTTCGAAAATTAGGGAACAGTACATTGGACTGTTGGAGACAAGTTGGGTATAACAAGTACATTTGTAGAGGTATGTATATGCATAAGCTCATAACATTATTTCTAGAAGGTTAACTATAGAAAACACATATATTGTTAGTGTGATGAATATATCCAAGACCATAGCATCGATGTTGTTAGACTCTATCCCACATGCTCGCCGAAGCCACACAATCTCCGTTAGTATAATCTTCGAGGTTTTAGGCTGGAACCCTCCAAGGAATCTAACATATACTCATTCCGACCCAGTCTCAAGTCTCGAAAATTGCATTATGACCGTATAATGTGTCTACAGTGTGTCCAACAAATGTCCAAACATGACCGTGACACATGAGTCATCTTTCTTAGGCAGCTGCTATGAGTCGAAAACTATACAGATGACACAAAAAAACTGAGAAACAAATGCAGAATGTTATACTGACAAAAGCACGTTTGTTCTAAATTCGAAAACAGAGAGGTTAATAATATTCACTCAATTCAAGAGAGAAAAAGTTCTCTACCAAGTGACACGGACATTGGACACAGGACAACACAGATATGCGCATACGTGATTTTAACAAATATTAAGACACAGACACGTTGAAGATATTTTCTATTTCTAGTGGATATTTGGACGTGTCCGACACGTGTCTGAACATTGACAGTGACACGTGAGGTTTGACGACGCGCCCAGCTTTCTCAGGCAACTGTCATGGGTGCAAAAAGAAAATGTGTTTATTCTAAAATATTTAGCCAACACTCAGAACATTAAAGAACAGTTTTTGAAAAAAAAAAATTAAAAAATTCTCTAGATACAGATTTAGCATGAAGATACCGGATGGGGACGATGAGGCAAACGGATTTTGTGACGGGTGCTAGAAGTACTTCCATCCGAGTTGTTGCAAGGGGGTGCATAAATGTTGTACTGATCAATGTTTCCGAACTCTTGGTCCATGGCATAACTGTACGTGGTTTCGCACTGGTTCGATTCCTTTTGCTGGGTGAAATCACAAGTGCTGATGAGTTGATGGTACGTTCTGTCGGAGATCATGGCATGGCTCCACCAGTATGTCACTGTTCCGAGGTTGTCGTAGTAGTTGTCTGTCACTGCATTTCCAACCTGCATTTCAATCCATAACCAATGCAATCAAGCGCTATTCGATTGAATTTCGCAAATGTTATAGCATGTTAGAGATCTATGAACACGGAGAAATGTGTGACACAAGTGTGTGAATATTCATTACCATAAATCCTTTCAAATTTATTGGGTGCTTGGACTTGGCATTGTAGGCCACAATTGCTCTTGCCAGCTGAGGGACATAATGGCCGGCGTAGCTCTCCCCGGCCAGATAGACTTCCCGGCTCTTATAACGCGGGAACCTGTTCATCCATCGGATTAGGAATTGCAGCGAGTCCTCCGCTGGATGACAACAAAATCCCATTCGATTTCAATCAATTATCCTTGACAAAAGAAAATCATAATACCATGAAAGATTTTGCTTACAAAACAAAAACAAAAAAAGAGAGATTTTTCTCCAAAATCCACATGTATTTAAGTATAATTTCAACTTATTAGGTGGCTATTGTGTCGCATGAAATAGGACTGCCAAAAATTCATCCTAACTCATTCCTGCTCCTACTTTTTTTTAATAACCGGATGTGCGAGATAGCTTGCGCGCACCTTGACTCATTCCCCTTGACTAATTCCAGCGGTCCAAAGGTTTGGCAAGGTTTGCCTCCATGAAATTTGAACATGCATGCGATCTCGTCGAGAATAAGCACTTACTATTATTTTTCTCATGCTCACTTGACTACTCTTCCTCCAATATGGCCTAGAGATATGTAGTAAGGCCAACCCCGTTCCGTTAAGAAAAACAAGTACGTACTTATTTTTTGAATTAAATGTGATGTACTTTGAAAGAATGACTTATCTCCTCAAGCCAAAAATAACTACTTAAAAATAAAAACCTTAGTGGAACGAGCCTAATTTTCTTACCCACCCACAAACATCAACTTTTTTCTTTTGGATGATGCTATGGTGTTCCCGGTCATTTTGGAGACACCGTAATTTTTGACATAACTTCACCATTATAAGCATAACTAAAATCCATTACAAGTATAACAGAATCCAAATAAGGCATAACCAAAGAATATTCAAAAAATCAATTAAGGCGTAACCAAACCCAACCATGCCTTGTTATGATTCTGTTATGTTTGTCATAGGTTTTAGTTATACTCATAATGATTTTATTATGTTACAAGTTACGGTGTCTTCGAAATGACAGGGGACACTGAATTTATTCCCCTGTTTTTAAATAACTGATGATAAAAATGGTCATGGATTGATACAAAAGGATCTAGCCTTTTGGCACCATCTCATGTCAAACCAACGACTTTAGTTTAAAAAATGTCAACACCACATTTTCATGGATTTGAATTGCCTAAATAAAAACCCTCTTTCTAAATCGATTACGGGGTCGTACCAGTGCGAAGATCGCCAGTGTCGAGGAGATCGGACGACCGGTTGCTGTAAGAGAAGCCGACGCCGGCTGGAGTTTCCAAAAAGAGTAGGTTAGCAACGGTGTTCCAAGAGAACTTGTTGAGGTATAGTCCTGAGCCTGACTTGTTTATCCTGAAAGGGCCTATTTCTTCAGATGCACCATATGCCACAGAGGAACATCCTGGACCTGTGTTTACCATAGCAATTAACGAAATTAACAAATAAACTCATGACGATAATAACTCTCCTGAATAAACACAAAGTACACATCAGTATTTTGCTAATTTGAATGAGATGAATCCCTCTAATAATACTCCCTCTGTTTCAAAATCTTGATTTTTTTCAATATTCGTGTCATTTTTTAAATTCTTATATCTCCTAATTTATAATATTTTTTATAATTTTAAAAATTTTGTATTATTATAGATCTAATTAAAAACTATCAAATAAGATTTATATTGCATATTTTTTAAAATTCATATTAAAAGATATAAGAGTTTAAAAAATAGCACAAATATCAAAAAAAGTTTAAAGATTTTGGGCTGGAGGGAGTAAATTTTTTGGGAAGTCCTGTATATAGGTAAATATACTATTTGGGTAACTTTGCTATATCTCCCATGGTGAGGTATTAGGGGGGTTGTTACTGAAAAATAACATTTAAAGGTATGTATGGTTTGATGAAATCATAGTAAGAATTGAATAGTCATTCCAATGACATACGTATTTTCATGTCTGGTTTACCATTAAATAATAGAATGATCATTCCAAATAGAATCACTATTCTCCATAGTAAAGGAATTGTCATTCCACTAAAAAAATAAAGAAATTGTCATTCAATTTCTTTGTCATACCAAAATTACTAGTGCACTCCAAAATTCATTATTGTCGCATTAAAAAATTACTATTGCCACACTAAAATTACTATGGGCACCCAAAATTACTATCGTCACTCCTAAAATTACTAATGCCATACCATTTCATTGCGGATGAGAATGACTATTCCTGAGCATAACTAAACTTGAAAAATATTTCAATCTCATTTTCTACCAATTCCATTCCAACCTCAATTCTATTCCATTATTAATTCCATTTCATCGGACCAAACATACGGAATCCTGAGACGAGAATCGAACCCCCAGTGAATGGAGCACGTGGCCATTTGGGCTACCCTTGTTCTCAATTCATAGTCTAGCTTGAATAGGAAGAGGTGGACTAATCATTAGACATACACATTTTTATTTCTTACACCATGTTGAGGTTAATTGCTACCTCCAATTCAAACAGAGGTCAGAGACATGATAATTAACCATGAAAGGAAAGACTCCATTTATATATACTTATTATAAATAAACAGGGGCCTTCTAATAAGAGGTCGCTCTTAGACTTGAAAAATATGGACGCCAACTTACGGCCGTTAAATTGTGTTTTTAGTTGTCCGGATCTACTGATGGTCATAAATCATATATTTTTCAAATTTAAAAACGACCTTGTTGAAACGGGGTGTATAAATAGATATTAAAACAAAGAAAGTACCCGGACACCTTTGTCGTCAATTATAAATATGAGAAATGCTACCTGCAAAGAAAATATGCAAAGAAATGACCCTTAAAGTGTGTATGAACGGCTCAGATGCACTGCACTGTGAATCTGGGCCGTTCATATACACTTTAAGGGTCGTTTCTTTGTCAATTTTTTTTTGTACCTAGCACTCCTCTTATAAATATGGAAAATACACATCCTGCTTTTATGTCCCTCCACACGCATTCTGACAAAGGTAGCTAAAAAAGAACAAAAAATTAATGAGCCAAACGGCAGTGGCCTCTCAATCAATGGTTGGATTTGTTTTTAGTTGCTTTCAAAGCATTTAATTTTCACTGCCTTGCTCCATGGAATTATAAATGGAGAGAGAGAGAGAGAGGGAGAGAGAGAGAAGTCATGAATTATTGGGACGTGGGTAGTTAGGCCACGATGGGGAGGGGGGTTTCGATGGTCAAGGTGTCCGAGCAGTTTATGTGCACTTTTCTTTAACTCTTTTCTGACCCGGTAAAAAACAGTTAATCACGTCGAAATTAAAGAATTTACAAAAAATTATTTTGATGCAACATGATTTTGAGAATCAAATCTGGTCAATTATACGGAAAACAAACTCACCAACCACCAGGGTTACCCCTGGGCTAGATAGCCTAGATGTGACTGCTTGGACTGAATCATAGATCTCACGCGCAAATTTCAAACTTACAAGATGTGGTGGAAGGGTACAACATTTCGTTAGACCAATTAAAGAAGGAATCCAAATTCAAAATTCCAATTCCAATTCGACTCTAGGGAGAGTACAGTAATTTCCAATATAGCACTTTCCACATTTGAGATTGATCCAAAAAGATGTTATAGCTACCCTTTTGCTCTGTTTTTTGAGAATTGGAGGAACTTTTGGGAAGAGAACAACCCAATTTTGGGCTAGAGGTTGAAGTTAAACTGCTATTCAATAAATACATATTCGCTACGTTCTTTTTATAAGTGTATATTACGGTTTTGCATGTCATTTGTAATATTCTGCTATGAAATCAACATTGGAAAATACACTGGCTCAATGGTAACAACTAATGGCCAGTGATCACTTTGTAGCGTATCGGCAGCTAGGTAATTTTTTTTACCCCTCGTACTGTACATCCGTTGCATGGGGGAGAATGAAAAATTACATTCTTCGTTGACTGATTCCCACAACGTACCACTCTTTTTATTAGACTCGCGAACCAGTTTACTGCCGTCGCAGCTGACTATACCCCCTCTACTTCACTACGGCCAACTTAGGCACTCTTAAGGAAATTTGTCAATTTCATTTCGATACTTCGCGACTGTTGCAACTTATTCTTGTAACGTATCGTTTCGGTACTCCCCATACTCTTAACACAGCCAGCAATATATTTACATGCATATCCTAGTATAGCTATTTAATAGACATTGATCTCCTCCTATGGCTCGCCAGCTCTTTTTTCAACAGGCACGCAATCAGAGCGCCCCACTGACCGTGATAAATGACCGAAAGCAATTTGAATATAATTTCATTCGTGACGATCATAAGTATGAGTGAATCAGTCCTAAAATTGAAAACTATGCTACATACGTGCCCAAAACAATAGCTATATGCCAAAGATTCAACATCCTAATAATGTTTTTGGACCACACCCAGAATGAAATTTTGGTTCGCCGTTCACACTTTCTATATATTGGGGTTAGGTAACATTTCTATAAAATATATATTTTCACTATCTAGCATAGGATATGAATATGAAACTTTTTTTTTTTTTTTTAATGAAATTTGATTATGAAGACCAATCTAGCACCTCAAATCACCTATATCCAAAATATCTGTAGCTCTCTGTTCCCGTGCATTGTCAGTAGTAAGATAGCACAAAAGACTTCTTTCGGGAAGAGATTATTGCGCAATTCCGATGTTGAAATTGCATGAGAACAAAGGTACATGTACCTTTTTGATTAGAGGCCATCAAGCTTTGACCCAGTTAATTAATCATCATAAAACCTGTGTTGAGAGAGAGAGACAGAGGTGCAGCTAATTACCTCCATTAAGCCAAACGACCAAAGGTTGGGACAGGGGATTTTGAAATGACTCAGTGAGCCAGTAAAAGAGAGCTCTGCCTGCTGCTTCATTGACTGTCACGTACCCTGAAAACTGCTGGAATGAGACCTTTGGTTGCCCCGGAAGTGCCAATATCCGGTCAGCTTCTTCTTCTCCTCCTCCTCCTCCTCCTCCTCGGGCTTGTTTTTTCAATTCATGTAGTGGAGTGGCAATAGCGCAAACATGTACAACCACAAGGGTAAGAATGACCATGGAAACAACAAAGATCTTTCCTTTTGCCATGACCATGGTCTTCCAAAGGAGAGGAAGAATGAGAGAGAAAAATGGTGTCCTAGTTGTTTGGGTTGTGGACCGTTTCTGCGCTGTCTGCTGTCTGAATAAATAGGAGAGAGAGAGGGGGGAAGGGGGGCCGGATCCCCTCAATTCGCTTCGTACCAGTTCGGTTTATTTAGTGTCAGTAAGTGGTTCGAATGCACTAAATGAATCAAATTGGTCCGAAGCCAAATTAACCCGATCCAATCCCTATGGGAGTTAGAAGGAGAGGGATAGGGAGAGTCATTACTCCAACAACTTTGCTAGCTCCACGGGCAATTTATGGGACGGCCTATGTGAAAAGATGATTCTACCCCAAATATTGGAGGAAAGGGACTATATTTGAATTTAATTAAACCAAGCTCAAAATGAATATATTTTCAATTAATTTTACCTTGCTTACATATTCATCTCTAATGACTTTGTGACAAATTGAGTACTCCCTCTGTTTTCATTCTTTAGTCGCTTCTGGAGATTCCAATTAAGTAAGGGAACACAATTATTGCTCGTTTGAAATTTTATTTTTCTCATTTTATCCTTCAATCATTACATTTTCTTATTTTTTTAGTACTATTAATTCAAAAATAAAAGGGTAAAAGAGAAAATTCCTTATCTATTACTCATTTAGTTTTTATATGGGACAATCTTTTTGGAACGCAAAAAAGTTTTAGTTGAGACTAAAGAACGGGAATGGAAGGAATATGAAATTAAATCCAGCTGACAATAGTGAGTTGGTCTATTGCATGGGTATTCCTAGTCCTAACAGAATTAGCTAGGGCCTGCCCGAAAGGCATAGTAGGTTCAGAAAATCTACACACAGCAGATCTGTGCACAGATTGTGCACAGATTTTGTTGTGGGGCTCACCACGGATCCCACACAAATCATCCGAGTCGTTCATTAAATGTAAAACATTTTTTCAAGGGTTTCCGTAAAAAATAAGCTCAATCCGATACTTATAGGTATTCGATCTAACTATATAACTTTTCATTATCCAAAAATCTGAATGGAAAGTTAGATGGTTGAATGAAACACCTATAGCTATTAGATTGAGTTTATTTTTTACGGGAACCTTTGAAAAAATATTTTATATTAAATGAACGGCTCGGATTAATTTGTGTAGGACCCATGGTAGGCCCCACAACGAAATCTGTGCACAGATCTGCTGTGTGTAGCAGGTCTCTAGTAGGTTGGCGTGTCTTTTTAAATGGGTTTTGTCCAAGCCCAAAAACATGATCCGAACGTTTACGTCGTAGTCTCGACACGTAGAACAGCCATACAGAAAAATAACTTACCGAACATTGGTAATTAACTCAGTGTCGATAAAACCAAATTATCTCAAAAGTGTATTTTTAAAGTCGTACTTACCATTGATGATTTTATTCAACAAGAATGTGATTTGTTTTACTGAATTCTCGATGTCTGATCGACTTATTCTTTTCGGAATCGTTATATAACATACACGTTGAGGTCCACCAAATAGATCACCCGAAAAACGTTTTAGACTTCCGGACGAGGCCTATTTGGAGGACAGAAGGGAGAACTTCCAATGCTGAATTTGAGTGTCTACCATTGAATTTAAAAGTAGGTGCCCTTATCAAAGAACCACAATTATTTAATTCTTCTTAAAATGTTATTACTGTCTTTATTTTGGCATCACATAAGTTTTGCCTCCTCACAAAACAGACTTCGGGTTGGTGCCGTGCACCTTTAAGTCGTCAAATCTTGCATCCGACGGTTCAAAAATATGCAACACGATGTTGCGCACACTACCTCACAGCACTATTTCCAATTCACGAAACCCTTCAAATCCTCCATTAATACGTGAGGGAGACTGGGACTTTGACTACAGGCCTTATCCTCTTCATTGGCTACTTCCCCCCAAAACCATGCATTTTTTTGTTTCTCTCTCCATGTTCGGATAAGATTGTGCATACTGAATACGTGTTGTTTCAGATTTTTCATTTATTATATTTTTTGTGAAAAGATTGTCCCATTTTTGTCATGCAAGATTGAGTATTATAATAATCACTAACGTAAGCTCATGATTAGTGGCAATTGGTCTGATTTGCCAACCTGTTTTAGTTGGTTAATTAAGGCATTCTTGAAATTCAGATTTAAGGCCTAAGTGGTGTCTGGGACCTCCTCCTTCTCCTTCTTTTTTACTTTTTACATTTTCTGACTTTTTGAATTATGGACAAAATGTATTATGAATTTGGTAGATTGCTTGGAAGAAAATGTGTGGAATGTATTTTGCAACAGAAGAAGTGTTTGAGAGAGATATGTGCTACTATTACATATTCTATATGTCTTTTTGCTAACCAAAATGAGAAGTCAAAAAGCTCCTCGTCCCACCCTACTTGAATTGGCTTCTCCTCTAGTGTCCAAAAACCAAAATCCATTTTCAGATAATGTATCCTGTTCCGTTAAGGTTCTGATTAACATGATATATGTACGCCTAATAAGACACACATTTACTATTATTAAAAAAATTGGCCGTTCAAAAGAATTGCTCTGTTTTACAAAGCTTCGGAAAATGAGTTTCTAAAAACGTTGACCAAACAAATTTACTACTATATTTTCGCAAAAATAAACTAAGGAATCAGGGGCGGACTTACGGACCCCTGCACAACTCCAAATATTCCCATTAATTATACTAATTTTTGAGGTTACCTAGAAATAGTCTCTTGATTGAAAAAAATCATAAAGTTTCCTATACATGTGTGAAAAAACTAGCTAGTAGCAATTGACATGGAGTATTTTTTACTCCAAAAATTAAATTTTACACATGTATTGACATTTGTATTTTTGTTTGGAAAAATACTCTCTCTCTCTCTCTCTCTCTCTCTCTCTCTCGATTTCTTTAAGTGCACGCGAGGGAAGGAAGTCATTGGTTTTTCACAGAATATCAACATGGTTGTGTGGTCATGGTGATGATGTCCACGATGGTAAGCTCTTTTGGCCAGACATTAATTTTGCCCATAATTAACAAAGGTTGTGGAAGTGTCACGAGCTTCAGCCCAATTCCTTGCAATATTATTCCTTTCTAAAATTAGCGCTTTTGTTAGGAATCATCATGTCACTATATCCTCATTCCATCTATAATTTGCTTTCTCTCACTAAAATACACAAGGCATTGTTTGTTTTTATAACTTCAAGTTGTTTTTCTTTTCTGAGAACGGTTAGGAATATTGGGTGACGTGCGGAGTGAGCACTTAGGATGGTGAGAGTGGTTAAAAGGATTAATCAATGTGTGTGTAAACTAGTCAAACACCTAGATATTAAAGAAAAAAAGAGAGCGAGCCCTTCTCCTATGTAACATTCAAGTGTAAGGCATTCTTGTAGAGTAATACGAGTAACTATATTCTTGAAAGAATCATTACCCAAAAAAAAAAAAAAAACCAATTCTTACAAGAATAGTCCGTCACCACATCCTCACACGTAGCAATGAGTTCATGATGACCATTGCTGCAAACGGGTCCGATCTCGTGACCTTGTGCCGTAACTAACAATATTATTCAAGTTCAAACACCCTTAAAACCCCAAGGCTCTTGTGGGCCGAGTGGGCATGAGGCTGCAATGAAAGGGCTTGTCCCCGAGAGGTTGCAAGACCAAATCTCACGAAGCCAAACATTGCAAACCTTAAAGCTACTGAAAGTTCATCCGGACCTTAACTTCAAGGCTTCAAATAGTTAACATGCGCAAAAGCCATCCCACTCAATTAAACGTCCAGTTGTCTAAAAAAAATCATAAAAGTGAAGATGTTGAAGCCAATTAAGTTCAAGCACAATTATGCTACTTCCCCACTGGTATATATCCATCCCTTTTTTTTTGGTGGGGGGATGCTTTTAGCCAAAGTAAAAGAAGAAAATTGGATTAAGAAAAGATGCATGGGGAATAATTGCCACATGTACATGTGGCACAGAGCAGTAGTCAATTAAAAGACTCGAAACATGGGGGTGGGGGTTGTGAAGGAATGTCGACACCCTGATCTGCTGGTCAATGATGTCCTATCCTCTCCCCCTCTTGAAGTTGAAGCTATCAACTAGCCGCGATCATTTGGTGGATGGACAAAATTTTGGGGACAACGAAGAAGAGGATAAATAAGAGTAGAATTTGCTACAAGGACAATTCTTTAAGAAGTATGGATTAATAAGTTTAAAAATAAAATAAAATTGGCAGTTTTATGAATGGATGGACAAGAGAGTTGGTGCATAAATGAATAATGGTAGAGGTTACTTAATTTGCTTCTATAAAATCCTTATATAGTGAGAATAACAAAGGATAGTTTGGAAAGGTTTGATGGGCACGCCGATAATTACACCCATCCAAATAAACAGATAATCGACGAAGGATGGGGTGGGTTTCACTAAGACCCTACAAGGGTCTTAGCTTATCTGTCGGATAAGTAGTTTCGGTGCAAAAGGAGAAATTAAATACTGGACAATTACTACACCCGAATTAATTAGCTTATCTCTCTAGCTAGGCCTGTAACCCCTCCATCAAATGCCCGCCTAACGAGCCGTAAATGGGCAATAACAAAGGGTGCTTTGGAGAGGTTTGAGGTGCATGTCGAGAATTACGTATGCCCACCCGGATAGAGATAAACTGAGGATGGAGGATAGGGTGGGTTTCGCTAAGACCCTTGTAGAGGTCTTTTAGGTTATCTGTCGGATAAGTAGTCCCAGTGCAGAAGGAGAAATCAAATTAATACTGGACAATTACTGCACCCGAATTAGCTTATTCCTAGGAATCCTAGCTAGGCCTGTAACCTCTCCATCCTCCGAGCCGTAAATGGGCAATAGGGTAATATTGGAATGTGTTCAAAACATGTTTTTACTTGAAGATGGGGTCTTTAATGAGTGAGCAGTTTGTGCCCATTTGAGACAGCCTTTTCTGATCCTAGCATTCAAGTGAGTTTCAGAAAGAAATTAAGGAATGCTTCAATGCTTGTTTCCAGTGTGAGTTTCAGAAAGAAATTAGGAATGCTTCAATGCTTGTTTCCACTCTCTCTCTCTCTCTCTCTCTCTCTCCATGATTCTTGTGTGATCTCTTGCTTCTTGCGTTTACTTAACTCAAAAAGTTGGTATTCTGATGCACTCTGAATAGTGCATGCATCAGATCTGATATACGGTAGAGGATTCAATGCAGTACAACTTTTTTTTTAAAGTTTAATTTAGGCTCCGTTCCAGAAACCTTCTTAAAAAATAAATACTTATTTTGCCACTTCTCAAAGAAAAATAAGAAGGTTTGTTCCACAAAATCCAAATAAGTAGCTTATTTCACATTTTTAAACTCAAAAATAACGTAAATGAGAAATTATTTTTCAATTTTTTTTGCACCGTATTAAGGATCTCAATGAGATCTATCAAACAAGATCCATATTGATAGAAAAATTATTTGCGTAAGCACATGATTTTTGAGCTTGAAATTGTCTTCTCAAAAAATAAGTAATTGTTCAATCTTTTCAGGAACAAGCCTTCTTATTACACAAAAAATAAGTTCTTATTTCGTTTCTGGAACGGGGCCTTAGATATTTGTAAGAAAATTTGAAAAAAATAATCATAATTTGCCTTTTCATTTTCGTTTTTAAGTTTTGGAAACCAATCATTACCCTACTTCTTTCCCTAATCATTACCCTATTTTTTCAATTATTTCTTTCTCATCTCTCTCTATCTCTCTCCAATCATTACCCCTATTTTCAATCATTACTTTATTTCTCTCTCCACCCACTACCTAAACTAAACTAAACTAAACTCCCAACCAAACACTACCTTTACTTTTCCGATTACTACCATCAAGACAAACCAATAATCTACAAAATTCTAATGCAAAACTAACAAATGCGGAAAAAATTCGAATAAGAAGAAAATAATTTT
Source organism: Rhododendron mucronatum var. ripense (assembly GCA_019656295.1). Taxonomy (NCBI): domain Eukaryota; kingdom Viridiplantae; phylum Streptophyta; class Magnoliopsida; order Ericales; family Ericaceae; genus Rhododendron; species Rhododendron mucronatum. Next base: position 35,985 of record BPLT01000014.1, on the reverse strand, counting down.
TTTGGGGGAAACTAGGCCTAAATTACAATCAGCGCTACATAAATAATATCAACTTGAACCTTAAGAACAAATTGCATAAATTGATTTATCTTAGAGACAGTCGATAAAATTTACTTGTAGTCATCAATTTTTAGTTTTTTGTAAAAGGTTTTAAGAATAATCATTTGTTTTGACGAGCATAACTGAAAAGGCATAAGAATACGTACCGGAGGTAATAAAAATTTTGATAAAACAAAACTAAAAATTAACAAAGATTGCTGGTTTAAACTTCTTCTTTTTTGTCTCTAGTGAACTTTTTACCCTTTGTCTCCTCTCCTCTCCTCTCACCGAGACAAATGATTAATTTAAAAATATTGAAGAAATTATAAAAATATTAAAAAAAACGAACAAAAATATTGAAAAAATAAATTAGGCCAAAGTAAGAAAGAAAATACTAGCCATGTTCCCACACCAGTCCCAAAGTTGGCGAGTCTCTCACCTTGATCCCACGTAGATAAGTCACGTCAGAAAAAGGACAGATTAGTCGCTAACTCTAGTGATCGATCCATTATTAAAATTAGTTCAGTAGTCAATGCATAATCAAGGACAAAATCATATGACTATAACCAATAATTCTATGTACATTGTTCATAAAATTTACAAAATGAACATTTTAGATCATCAATATCAAATTGAGAATGCGAAAAGTCAATGAGCTCCACTAAGCTGGCTAGTTTATATCGAGAGCTTGTCTGGTTCTGCTGATTATATACTTGTTTCTAAAAACAAGCAAATTAAACAAGATCAAGAACAAGTAAAGTCACCTGGTTGAGAATTATTTAATTTGGTTAGTATGCTTTTTCATGAATTTTAAAATACTTAAGCTACTAACGTCCACCTAGCAAACTTATTTTGCTATTTATATAAGAAAATCAAGAAAAAAAAAATGAAGTAGCCCTAATTGGAGTGAATAGAAGTGAGTAGATCGAAAAAGGAGAAATTAATTTATGTGAGAATGCCAAACGTCGGAGATATCACACTATTCGAGTAGGTTGTTTTAAATTGATTACTATTCTGCCCATAGTAATTATTTAATGACAAATTAAAAATAGTTATAAATATTTAATTATTCAGGGCAACTATGAAAATCACTTTTTTTGCTACTTAAAACGAACTAGATTGAATTAGCGCAGTGACCCCTATCAACTAATGAACGCAGGTAACTTAAAATGTCCGGACATAAGCTATAGCTAACCCGGGAAGGAAATATTGATCTGTTACCACATCGTGGACTACGTCATCTGGCTTCCTCCGAAGTATAGATTAAACTAAAACCTATGTCTCAAATATCTGATCCCAAGTATCAAACTTAAAACCGGTAAGAGAGAAGCAACTTATTTAGTGTACGTTTAATTTGAGGGAGAAATTTTTGAGTTAAAGAGTGAAAAGAGATAGAAAATTGAGAGTAATAATGAAAGCAAACAAAGTCACTTGATCCAGCCTCTTGAACAACGATAAGATATAGAGTAAATTACAGTAAACCCCCCTCAACTAACCCGAATTTTTACTTAACCCCCTCCGACTACAAAATCCAACAGTGTGCACCCTCTAACTATCCAGAATTGACACTTAACACCCTTTTGTTAGGTCTCCGTAGGAAAAATGCACCGAAGGCCGTCTCCGGCCACCGGGCGGCCGATCCGAGCCGTCCAAAAATTTTTTTAAAAAAAAACCGAGTGGGCCAGTGCGGGAATCAACGGCATCTGATGTGCGTAGGTGCTCGATCCAAACACCCCATTTAAATTCTTGGGGTGTTTGGATCGAGCACCTACGCACGTCGGATGCCGTTGATTCCCGCCATAGCCCACTCGGTTTTTTTTTATAAAATTTTTGGACGGCTCGGATCGGTCGCCCGGTGGCCGGAGACGGCCTTCGGTGCATTTTTCCTACGGAGACCTAACAAAAGGGTGTTAAGTGTCAATTCTGGATAGTTAGAGGGTGCACACTGTTGGGTTTTGTAGTCGGAGGGGGTTAAGTAAAAATTCGGGTTAGTTGAGGGGGGTTTAATGTAATTTACTCTAAGATATATAATGCCCTTGGGACAAAGTTAAGCACAAGTGTTGTCCAAATTCGTGCTCAACTTTGCCCGATGGGAATTGAATAGTTCCTCCTTCAACTACGACTTCGGTGGTGTTGGAGATTAATTAATTTGGTTCCAGCAAAACAAAAAATGTCCAATCAGCTTATGCTGGCCAAGTGTACCTAAAGATACGTGAACCAATGGAGTAGTATTAATGCCCACATTGACCCAAGTCAAAGCATGGGGATTGGGGTGTTTACATCACCCAAATCATTGTCAATTGAGGGTACTTTTGACTAATGGAGTCCTGCAGATTGTATACAGAAACACGAGAGAATTTTATTCACGATTTCGCACAATCTCAATCGTTTATTTCGATAATTAATAATTGAGATTTATTTTTAAATTATTACCGGTAATAGATATTTATTAATAGTAATAGTTTATTTTTAATCAAGACCGTTCAAAATATTTTTGAACGCGCAAAATGAAGCGCCGCAAATTTTATTTACAGAAGGTCCCGTTAAAAAGTTTTTCTCCATAAGCATGTATTGGTGACTATTCTTGTTTGGATACAGAAAATTCAGCGGTTGGGAATGAGTGGTTCAGAAAATTCTAGGAACAGATATTCGTAGGCCTCAGCGGTTGGGAATGAGTGGTTTTATAGATATTTGTTGAAAAAGAGTCTTGGTAGATTCAGAAATTCAATCTTGGAGGGACTCGGGGGGCTGCTCTCCCCCTTGGGGAGAGCAGCGTGCTGCTGCCCTTTTTTTGGGGCTCATTCCGGTCTTGCTCTAATGATCCGAATCGTTCACTTTGTAGAGTTCGTCGAGTAGAACAACTATGCAAAAAATCAACTTAATTGGATATCATTAAGTACTTGATCGGAGCCTTTTTACTTTGAAAAGAATGGATCCGAAACACTGGATCAAATCCATTATTCCCAATGGACCAAGAGTTATATAGGCTCCGATCAGGCACTTAATGATATCCAATTAAGCTGATTTTTTGCATAGTTGTTCTACTCGATGAGCTCTACAAAGTGAACGATTCGGATCATCGGAGTGAGACCGGGATGGGCCCCAAAAAGGGGGCAGCAGCACGCTGCTCTCCCAAGGGGGAGAGCAGCCCCCCGGAGTCCATCTTGGAGGGCACTATTTTAATTCGCTTGAAAACATTTCTGCCTATTAGACACAATTTATTTTTAACTTCAAGTTTTATAGGCTTAGAGATGGATTTTCTTACCAAATTGCAAATAAATAATTTCATATACGATGAACACATAGATTTGAAGATATCAAAAATATAAAACGAAGCGCATAGCAATTAATTATGGATCAAAGTTCTGTTTATATATATAAAAAATTACAATATAGCCAATAGATTTGTTATAAAGTTGAGAAATCCTACGATTGACCAAAAATTAATCAAGACATAAAGATTATTTTTTTTTTTTTCCAATATTCCAATTGTAAGCACTAAGTACTTTCATGTATTCCCTCTGTCCCTTTTTTAGAGTCCAGTATTCCATTTTGGGCTGTTCCTTTATAAGTGTCCATTTTGTAAAATTAGTTGGTAAAAGTTGGTAAATTTTCCATTTTGCCCCTAAACTTATATTCCATTTTAAAAAATTAGTGAGTAAAAATATAATGATAATATTTCCATAGAGGGTAATGAGGGAAAGTGGAGGTAAAAATTGATATGAAAGGTATAATTATGATGTCTTTTTAATAAGTTAGAATTACGAAATAGGATACTTAAAAATGGACGGAGAGAATAGTATTTTATTAATTTTCAAACCTCACTAACTACAATAGTACAATTGCTTTCGAATGGATTGATTGATTTGATAATGTGTAAATACTAATGGGCACTAGTACAATTCTTGTATGGTTAAGTGAAATATATAGATTGTTTGAGGTATTAATTTTCAAACCTCACTAATTACAATAGTACAATTGCTTTCGCGTGGATTGATTGATTTGATAATTCCTAAATACTAATGGGCACTAGTGCAATTCTTTTATGGTTAAGTGAAATATATAGATTGGTTGGGGTACAAGAACTAAACTCTAAGGGGTTGACAAAGTGGACATAAGAAAACAATAATTGACTATAAGGTCACATATTCGAATCTCACGGAAGCCAATCATTCAAAACTTTGGGCCACTGGGGGATTAGCCTGGTCATAATAGTCGAGCTGCACTCAAGCTGACTCAGATATCTGATTATCAAACAAAGAAGTGGTGAAAGAACTGAAAGATCCACGGAGGGCACGTGACCCCTGGTCTCTACCTACATCCGCCCATATTCACGTCACGTGTGCTTATTATACGATCGCTGCAATCCGAAGCCTTGTTCCGACTCAAAATGGCCATAACATGTGTGCTTATTATACGATCGCTGCAAATCGGAGCCTTGTTCCGACTCAAAATGACCATAACATGATAACACTAAAATTACTACCAACGTGCGTTCATTTGAGTGTGTGTGTGATTAAAGAGGATTTGACCTTGCAACCCGTGCTAGAAAGAGAATTATTTGAGGGGTGGGGACTCGAAATTAAACTAGCGGTACCATTGATGGATCTCACCTAATTGGTAACTCTTTTTTTTTTTTCCTTTTTTATCAAACCACAAACATAAGATTATAATATTACTAAACATGAGTGATTACAGATTTGACCAGAGCATAAGCTGCTCTAACCCCAGTTCTTGAAACCTTAGAAATTACAACATAATTAAACTTAATTACAAGCCAAATGAACAATATTAGCCAAAATAGTTCTAACCAAAACATTTACCCTATTAACCTGTTGAAATCCATGAACTAGAACCAAACAATCCGAACAGACCCGGTACAGTTCAGTGAAGAGAAAACAGGTAGAAGCTGCCTATGACAACAAATAAACGGTTCAAAACTCTTCCCTGAAAGAGTTTCTTTAAATTTGGATTATTCATTTATTTTCTTGAAGGGTTTTATGGTCCGGTTGTCCTGATTTCTATCATTTCTGAAATAATAAATATGCCCTTGCGGACAGAGACCAATCCCTATCACAAGAACAAATTATGTTGAAAATAAGTTGCAGCAATAAATTGGAGTATTAAGTCCTCTGATCTATCTTCTGCATCAGTACTCATTAGAGACAGGACCATACTTTCTATACCTAACCAATCCAATTCCTAATCTTATGGTAATGGTGATCCCTAAGAGTATATGTGTCACCTTGTGTTTGTGTCATGATTACAGATCACCAATAATTATACGATGAAAACAATTTTATCTTGAACTGCCGGTATCATACAAACAATAATTGGTGCCCTTTTGCGCAATGACAAATGTACTTAGCCCGTTCATTGGATTACTGATACTTGTTCAACTTGATATTTGTGTTTGTGTCATGATTACAGATCACCAATAATTATACGATGAAAACAATTTTATCTTGAACTGCCGGTATCATACAAACAATAATTGGTGCCCTTTTGCGCAATGACAAATGTACGTAGCCCGTTCATTGGATTACCGATACTTGTTCAACTTGATATTTGTGTTTGTGTCATGATTACAGATCACCAATAATTATACGATGGAAACAATTTTATCTTGAACTGCCTGTATTATACAAACAATATTTGGTGCCCTTTTGCGCAATGACAAATGTACATAGCCCGTTCATTGGATTACCGATACTTGTTCAACTTGATTTTAGAAGGAATGATCTCCTCCACGAGTTCTTCACAGCGCTCACCCCTATATATTTCTCCGGAAGCGAAATGAGCCTCGTTTAATTTGAAAGCCACACCAAGGCACCGTAGCTACCATGATTCTGTCAAATATGGTTGCACCGTGGTATGTAATATATGATGAAAAGATAATGTAAGATGAGAAAATAAATAAGAATTGCTTGCTCTTAAATTTCACCACACAATCGCTCTACAAATTCAAGATTCAAACACAACTTGAGAAACGGAAGAATTTGCTATGAATATGGAAGATGTAGAGAAATCTATTAACGAAGTGAAAAGACTTCCACACAAGTTCTAGAGGATTGATACAGTGCATAAAAGGGATCCATGAAAATGTCCATGAAAGAGAAATAAATTGTTCAAATTCGCATTTCCATGGAAGGGAAACGAATCCTTCATCCGATGCGAATATGGACAATTTATTGCTCTTTCATGAAAATTTTCACGGATCCCTTTCATGCATCCTAAGATTTTTAGCAAGTTCTGTCATATGCTTTCTCTTTTTAGCAAACATGCACTGAATAAAACCCATGAAAATAAGGGGTTGTTTAGTCAAAGAAGTCGGTTTTTTTTTTTTTTCCTTCAAAATATTGTATACATTGGAAGGATTAGCAGGTAAAATTTAGTGAGTTAATCTAAGGAAATTCAAAGACTCTTCGTACCTGAATCCAAAAACTGCCTATAACGAGGCTCGAATCCTGATCTCCCACGAGAGAGATCCAAGAGTAACCAACTAGCCTACAAATCCATCGGTGTCAAAGAAGTCTCCATCAACCGTTAAGGACAACATATATATTACTCCATATGAGAATCTAATGATCACCACCCACTATAAAATAGGGTCACGAGTGGAGCTACGGATATTTCTTTCCCTCTATCCAAATCGATGAGGGGATAGGTGATGGTAACGGTCAGGGGGACCGATAGTGTAGTGTGTTATTTGAGCCGTTTATTTCTTCATTTAATAGTTCAAATTTCACTGAAAAAGTAAAAGAAACCGATTGGGGAGATCGACGGTGCGAACCAATTGCCACAAGGCTCACTCCGGACCCGCATGGATGATTCGAGCCATTCAATAATTTTTTTACAAAAACGAGAGGGCCCATGAAAAATCAATTCAATCCGATATGTGTAAGTGCACAGTCCAATCATCCATGTTTTCACGGATCCAAAATCTGAATGAAAAATCAGCTCAATTCGATATTTTTGTTCACATATCCAAAATCCGTTATGGGTGTTTATTAAAGTCATAACTGCTCGGATCATCCGTGCAGCACGGCTGTCGGTACGACGCTTCCGCTCAATTTCTGTAGAAGGATTGAAATTTCACGCTAAAGACATTTTTGGACGGTTTGATTTATGCATTGCACTCTCCTATGCACTCGTCCCCCCCACTAATAGGTGGGTAGTGTGTCAAGTCAACAAGAAGCTACTCGGCTCCTATTTATTTTGGATTATTATAGCTTCAAGTAGTCCATTTAAGAACAAGGAGGATGGGGCCGTTGCTTTGGAATTATGTCCAGAATCCAAGGATTCCGATTGATCACATTGACCATCTAACAGGGACTAATATCATGCTGTAGTAGAAAACAATCTCTAAATATATTTGACGTTTAATCTCTAAGTGAATGAACAATATCTTCCTAGTCATTTCGCTAAATCTATGTCCCTAACAAAACAACGGAACGAAGAGCTTCTGATAATCACATATGAGCCATTTTGTTAAATCGAATTGAGTTTCATGTCGATTTAAGAGAAAGGGGGGAAAAAAAAAAAACACATCAATGATAACGAAGACGCTCCAATGCCTAAGTTAATTTCGCCGAGGAAATACTTAATACTCCCTCCGTCCCTTTTTTATAGTCCAGTATTTCATTTTGGGATGTCCCTTAATAAGTATCCATTTTGTAAAGTTAGTGGGTAAAAGTTGGTGAATTGTCTATCTTGTCCCTAAAAGTAGATTCCATTTTGAAAAGTAAGTGAGTAAAAGTGTAATGATGATGGGTAAGTAGGGAAAGTGGAGGAAAAAGTTGATGTGAAATGTATAATGATGATGTCTTTTTAATAAGTTGGAGTTACGAAGCAGGACACTTAAAAAGGGACGGATGGAGTAGTAGAAAATGAATGGTACAACGTACCTTCTTTGATTTTATCTTGTGGTTTATATAGAGAGAGAGTTTATTGGGTTCCTAGCACATCGTGCCCTCACAAAAGCCTCACAGTTGTGGCACCAGGCCCTGCATTGCCAAGGGCCGAGCCGTGCCACCCCGACATCCATGTAGTGCAGGCTAGACCAAACGCGAATGGTGGGTTGGGCCTGATCCAATGTAGATCCGCCCCGAATAGCCACATGCCCACAATTCCACAAACTAGGTTTCACATCTCCACCCCAACCTTGCACATTACTCCAGGGCCCTGGTCATCCACATTGATGGCCGTTCGGCCCAGCGACTTGTGACCACACGGGCCCAGGTTCTCCTAATTCGGCCCACTACATTTTCCAACAGAGAAGGGAGAAAATAATTACTCTATTCTTCCTTCAATTTCTCTAACATGTTGCAAATTACACGGGATAGTATTGGGCGGGCATTGTAAAACCAACAGTGAGAAGTTTTGGGCTTCCGATGAAGGGAAAAAACCGCCTTGGGCTTTTGCTTGATCTTGATTAGGAAAAAAGGCCAACGATGTACTATCTTGACTGGGTTGTGGCCTTGGATTTGACGGCCCAACTCTATTACTTGACCCGGGCAAATGTTATTCGCTCACGGGACCCAAAACATGGGTGTTGTCCCCATCCGTGCCGTCCAATTTCAGCATAGATGGCTCAGATTTCATCTCGACAATGAATGGATGGACGGTTGAGATTTGTTCGGCTGAGATGATATATGAGCCATCCATTGCCGAAATGGATGATCCGGATGGAAACAACACCCATGTTAGGGGACAACAGGATCCCTGAGTTTGCATAGCTTAAGCGAATAACATTTGCCTGGTGGAGCCTCGAGGTTTTTTTCTTTTCTGAGAACGGTTGGGAATGGGTGACGTGCAGAGTGAGTCCTTTGGATGGTGAGAGTGGTTAAAAAGAATAGTCGAGATGTGCGTAAACCGATCCAGACACCTAGATATCGAAAGAAAAAAAAAAGAGCGAGCCTTTGGCCTGTGTAATACTCAAGTTGAAGGTATTCTTGCAGATGATTAAAAAAAAAAAAAAAAAGGTATTCTTGCAGATTAATACGAGTAAAACTATTCTGGAAAGAATAGTCCGGCGCCACCACCTCACACGCAACGAGTTCATGATGACTATTAATTGCTCCAAAACGTCCCGATCTCGTGACCGCGTGGCATAACTGCCAATTTTATTCAAGTTAAAACACCCTTAAAACCCCACGGCTCTTGTTGGCTGGCATGAGGATGAGGCAACAATGAAAGGGCTTGTCGCCCAGAGGTTGCAAGGCCGAATCTTGTGAAAGTCAAATATTGCAAACCTTGGAGCTACTGAAAATTTATTTCGTATCTGGGCCTTAACTCCAAGGCTCTAGGCAGTTAAGGTGCCCAAAAGTTTGACCCACTTAAACACCCAGTTGTGCAAAAAAAAAAAAAAAAATCAAGAAAGTTGAAGATGTTGAAGCCAAGTTCAAGCACAATTATGCTACTTCCCCACTCCTATATATCCATTTTTTTGGGGTATCCTTTTAGCCAAAGTAAAAAAAAATAAAAATGGATTAGGCAAAGATGCATGGGAATAATTACCACATGTGGAACAGAGTAGTAGTCAAAAAACCAGATCCAGCCCCGAGCTAAAGTCTGTGTTGCGGCCGCTTTAGGCCTTTAAAATTTGTTAAATTTCAAGGCTTTAAGGATGTGTTTTGATAATTAATATCTGCCAATTACATGCTGAGAACATTTGTTAATGCTGAAAATGTCATTGGCTGGTACTCCCTCCATCCCAGTTTGCTTGTCTAATTGTTGAAATACATGTCTTTCAAAAATATACTTATATCTTACATTTTATAATATTTTTTTTTTATTTTGAAGATTTTGTATAATAAAACTAATTGAGATCTATCAAATAAGATCCATATTGCATATTAAAAACATTACGAATTGAAAATTATAGTCAATTCTTTGAGAGGTCAAACGCTCTCAAAAAGTTAAAAAGGAGACAAATAAACCGGGACGGAGGGAGTATTAATTATCAAAACACGTCCTTGGCCGTCCTTTAACCACCACCCCCCCCCCCCCCCCCCCCCCCCCCCCCCCCCCCCCCGGCCCTACCAGTTATAATAGTCTAAAAATGGGCCTCAATTTAAATTTTTACTTAAATTTTTTTGAATTTTGAGGCCCTCTTACTTCTTTTATTTTTACTTAATTTTTTTTTGAATTTTAAGGCCCCTCTTACTTCTTTTATTTATTTATTTTTTATACCTCTTATAATAGTCTAAAAAAAGGTCTCATTTTTTTATTTTTAATTTTTTTTTTGAATTTCAAGACCTCTCTTACTTTTTTTTTAACCCCTTATAATAGTTTTAAAAAAAGCCTCATTTTCTTATTTTTTGAATTTCAAGGCCTCTCTTACATTTTCTTTCATTATTTCACTCCAAAATTTTCTAAAATAATAAATTTGACATATTGATCGGAGTGGATATCTTGAAGATGTCTAATTCTAACATGTTAAATCGTCACATAAATCTTTATTTATTTATTTATTTTTTACATCAATTTGAAGCGACTAAAGTTAGTCGGGCAGGACTTGCGGTCAGCTCCTCAGTCAAACCGTTTGACAGTTTCAACTTTGGCAGGTGCGCGTATGGAGCCTTGCTACACACAGATAATCTGTGAACAGATTGTGCATAGATTTTATTGTGAGCCCCCACGGATTTCACAAAAATCATCCAAGCCGTTCATTAAATGTAAAACATTTTTTTAAGGGTCCCCGTAAAAAATAAGCTCAATCCGATACCTATAAATGCTTCATCCAACCATATAACTTTTAATTCAGATTTTTGAATAATGAAAAGTTATATGGTTGGATCGAGTACCTATATATATTAAATTGAGCTTATTTTTTGCGGGAACCCTTGAAATTATTTTTTACATTTAATGAACGTCTCGGATGAATTTTGTGTAATCTGTAGTGGGCCTCACAATGAAATCTGTGCTCGGATGAATTTTGTGTAATCTGTAGTGGGCCTCACAATGAAATCTGTGCACGGATTGTGTGTGTGTAGACTTTCTGTGCGGGTATACACATTCCCCGTTGGAATATACTCGCCCTGTAAACAGAAAGTCTGCCCACACAGCAGATCTGTGCACAGATTGTGCACAGATTTTGTTATGGGGCCCACCAAGAGTCTCACACAAATCATCCGAGCCGTTCATTAAATGTAAAACATGTTTTCAAGGGTCTCCGTAAAAAATAAGTTCAATCCGATACCTATAGGTATTCGATCCAACCATATAACTTTTTATTATCCGAAAATCTGAATGAAAAGTTAGATGATTGGATGAAGCACCTATAGGTATTGGATTGAGCTTATCTTTTACGGGAGCCCTTAAAAAAATGTTTTACATTTAATGAACGGCTCGGATGATTTGTGTGGGACTCGTAGTGGGCCCCACAAAAAAATCTGTGCACAATCTGTGCATATTTTTCTGTGTGTAGAACTGTTCCCCTGTAAAACCCTGCACTCCGCCTCCTCCTCCTCCTTCAGGCGCAGCATTGTGTGGCGGCAGCGGAGTAAGAAACGGTTTGAGAGAGAGAGAGAGAGAGATCTGGTTTAGGAGAATGGAGAGCGGAGCATTGTTCACAGGGCTTCAACCAAACCCCAATTACCTTATCTCTCCATTACGTAGCGCTTTCAGGCTTCTTTTGCCTCAGAATTGTTCCGATAAGAAGCAGTTTTGCCCTCAATCTCTCAAGGTATCTCCTCTTTTCACTTCCCCCTCTTTTATTCCCATAATTGTCCTAATTTGCAGAATAAATTGTTTGATTTCGGAGGGAAATTTGCGATGCAGTTCCAAAGGCAGCCCCTTTTGGCATCTTATAGTAAGAAGCTTAGCAGTACCATCCAAGAGGCCCCTCTCACAAGGTCTGTCCTTCTCAGATTCCTGTTCCTATGATTGACATTTATCTTTAACCTATTTCCTGCTTTAGCTAAACCAATCAGGGCCTTAAGTCCAAACAATTGGGCTAGGCTACGTGAATAATAGTTTCGTTTTTACCATCGTCCTTTTTCTTGATCGGGGAATGTTGTTATTGTTAGAATAGTTGGAGCTATTAGCTCCTTGGAGAATGAGTTGAACTCCTGACCTCCTTCCTCCAAGCACCTAAGTGCATCCCCTGGCACCTAAATGCACTCCTGATGCCATTGGGCCAAAGTCCTCTGGGCATCGAGGCATCATGTTCATATTTAAAAAAAACATCTAATCCTTTCAAACTACCTCAACCGTAACTACATCAATTTTGATCTGCCTTTGTTTTACCCTCAACCGCAACTATATCACTCCTCCTAACTACTGTATCGGTCAATTTGCTATAGACCACCTCAATTTTTTTTTCTCTCATCTTATTTTCTTCTTTGATTTTTCTTATATTTCTGCTTCTTTTTTTTGTTCCATTTGTTTTTCATCCAACTTGTTAAATTGATATTTGTACTAAAATTGCATTTCATAAATTGCTTCATGGAGTTTGCAAATGACAATTGGTATTCTGCAATTGCACTGGAATTCTCTCTGTATATCACATCATAGTGTATATTGCTAAAGTTGGTTTTAATAAACTTTCGATTTCTATAGCTAAAAATCTGAAATTGTCAAGACTTGGGAATGACTCAAGTCACCCAACTGAATTGACCCCCAACACCAAATGAATTTTTTGGCTATGTCATTGCCACCAGTGGAAGAAATTTCATTTGAGTTGCTTCATATTACACTTCTTAGATTGATACGAGAATTAAAAGAAGGCCTATTTTTGTCTTGCTCTTTAGAAGGATTTGTTGTTGTACTTGGAGGCACTAGAGAGTAGAGAATGCATATATATAAAAATATTAACAAGCAGTTAGTAGTGTGATGCTAAAGTTGGCATATAATCATGAAACCATGGTTCGCCTCATGATGTTACACGATGAAGATAAATGATGTGAAAATGTACTTCATGTGCTTTGCATGTTCTCAGCCAATTTTATTCTATTTTTTCACACTGGAGTTGGGTTTGCATACTTCGTAAGTTCTTCTAGGTGTCTTTGCAAAATGTAGAACATTATTTTCTTATACTTACCTATCTCTGTGAATACCAGTTGTTAGGAAAGGGTTTTGCAACATAGATTGAATGCAGGAAGCATGATGGATTTATATCTCGTTGGACATTAATTGATCTGGATTTTTTGTGATCATATATTTCTAGATTCCAATTTTATGTTTATTAATTGCGCCAATATTTTACAGTAACTTTTCTTCTTTTACTGTGACAGTGATGTAGCGTATGAATTAGCGGACATAGATTGGGACAGCCTTGGATTTGCATTGATGCCTACTGACTTTATGTATATCATGAAATGCTCACGTGGACAAACTTTTAGTAAAGGTGAATTACAGCGTTATGGAAACATTGAGTTGAGCCCATCTGCTGGGGTCTTAAATTATGGGCAGGTTGGTCCTTTAGATCTTTTTATGGTAGTCGTGTACTTACATGCTATGGGTAAATAATTTGAAATGTTCTTGTGGTATATACTTTGCTTTAAGCTTGTTGGTCACTTATGGATTTTTCCCGATGTTCTTTTGCCAATGTTAGAGGTAGAAATTTCTTTCGTCCTTTCGACGAGTTTTACTTGTTTGCATCAGACATTGCTTTAAATTCCCAGGAGATATTCATATAATTTTCGGCTTATTAAGTCCATGAAACATCATATCCTGTTGGAACGCCAAACAGTTCTTTTAGGCTTTTTTGAAATTATTATTTGTTGTTGTTTGTTATGGTTTTAGTTAAATGCTGTGGTTTTAACTCGTTTTTTAAAATTCTCTTATTTTGGGTGTAGGGATTATTTGAAGGTCTAAAAGCTTACCGTAAACAAGATGGTAATATTTTGTTGTTTCGTCCTGAGGAAAATGCTTTGCGGATGAGGATGGGTGCAGAGCGAATGTGCATGCCTTCACCAACAATTGAACAGTTTGTGGATGCTGTAACTGCCACTGTTTTAGCAAATAAAAGATGGGTAATGTGCAACTTTATCTTAGTGTGAAATTTTGTTCCTAATTACTAGTTCTTTTTAGTCTACTATACTAAATTATTTGGGTTTTTTCAGGTTCCTCCTCCTGGCAAAGGTTCCTTATACATAAGGCCATTGCTTATGGGGAGCGGAGCTGTTCTTGGTCTTGCACCAGCTCCTGAGTACACCTTTCTGATATATGTTTCGCCTGTTGGAAACTATTTCAAGGTTTGCGACTTTTGCAATTGACTGCTGGTTTCCTTTTCCAATAATGGCTGTGTCGTTAACTCTGGATTTGTCTTCTTAGATTGTGGATTTTGTTGCTAGAAAATACATGGAATAATTGATGGATTTGGTTTCTCCCAGATATGCAAAAAAAATTGTTCATGTTTCAGTAGTGTACTGTCTGTTCTTCGTGAGGGTCATTTAGGCTTTCGAGTTAGGTTTATTAAATTAAGTGTTTAAGTATTGGCTTAGAAAATTCTATTTTAGAGAAATGAAATCACCAAGCATTCTGGTTGTTGGATGCTTTGCTACCTTAACGCGTCTCTTTCCCTTTTTTTGGCTCTAGGTTTGTTACAAGTTTATGGGAACATATCTTGCTCAGAACCTTTTATATGGATTTCCTAATTCCAGGAAGGTATTGCACCAATACATTTGATGATTGACACTGAAGTGCATCGAGCAACCCCTGGTGGTACTGGAGGTGTGAAGACTATAGGAAACTATGCTTCGGTGAGCTAGCCTTCCAGTTTGTGCTTATTCATTGACTAGTTTGTCAGTATCCATGCTTGGTTTTTCTTTTGCAACCTCTGGAGCTTAGGTTTTTCTCATATTTTTTTTTATTAACAGCTAGTACAACATCATCTTTGTTGTATAAATATTCTTAATTCTCAACTTATGTTATGCTCCCTTGCTTATAGTTATAATTAAACACTTATTTACCCCTTCCATTCCCTTTCCTCCGTTCTATTTCTTTTTCATGGTTCCTTTTTTGTTTACTTTAAGTGCTTTATTGTCCAAGTTTGTCTCTTTCCTCAAGTTTTTGGGAGTCGTATGGCATGTATTCTTTCAAAAATTGAATTCACCATGGAGCTTAAAAACACAGAATTTCAGGCAGTATTGTTATTTATGGTTGGTTTATTTCATGTTTCATGTCAAGTATAAGGAACGTTTGCCTATGATCTCCGATTTGTTATGATTCAATGGGTTCCCCTATGAGGTGGCAGGTTTTTGATTTTGATATTGTATGAGCAATGGGGATGGTAATTACTTTTCTCCTACACTTTGTCTATACTAATGACTATAAATAGCCTTTTTTATTTTTGAACAGCAAAGAAAAGGATTTTAATAATCTTTGAACGATGAATACAAAGATTCAAAGGACCAAAGAGCACAGCGGCATCAGACTATACCAAGTCTTATCCCAACTATTCTGCTTAAGCTTGCTTCCAAAATGCTGCAATTTGGACTATACTGTATTAACCCCAACATGCATAATTAAGTAGTGGAACATTGGAAAAAGAAGTCATAGTTGACATTTATATGAAAAGATTTGACTTGCTAACATATTCCATCTTTCTGATCCTCGTGTGTAGGTACTAAAGGCACAAACTGCTGCAAAAGCCAAAGGCTTTACGGATGTTCTGTACCTTGATTGTGTTCACAAGAAATATCTGGAGGAGGTTTCCTCCTGTAATGTGTTTGTTGTAAAGGTAAATTAGAGACTGGATCAGCTTCTTCATAGTACCTTCTGTATAATGATTCTGCTATCTTGTGTTATTTCGGATGGTAACTGTCACTTATAGATTCTATTGAGACCAGATTTTGTAGTCTACTTGAATTGATAACATATTAGTTGATGTCATTATAGTGATAATCGCAGTAGTTACAACTTACAACAGCTATACATGAGGTTTGTGTAACCATTGATTTTAGTTGGAAAAAACCCCTAGGTTTGTCCATGGTTGACTATCATTAGATACTGCAACTGTCCTGTAAAGATATAGGGGTCTCGTGTTTTGGTAGGCTATAATGAATGTTACAGTTGCCGAGTTCGGTTTTTTTCATTCCTCTGAAGTTGTGTTTGATTTGTGGAAGTGATGAAGCTGGGATAGGATCTTGAGTCAAAGAATGAGTAGCAAACCTCATGTATGAGAATGTCTTGAAATTGATATGTTCAATCATAGAATTGAGTTTGTAGTGTATAGTAATTGATAGGTTTGTAAATCCAGGTGGAAAGTTGTTAATTTTGTTCCTCTTGATATTATTTGGAAGTAATTAGTGAGAAGGACCAGAATTATGACCATCTCCGGTTCTGTTCTCTTAATCTAATCAATGATCATATGAAATTTTCAATGCATTTGTCAGTGGTTGGAACATGGGATTTTTACTGTTTTAAGATTGTACAAGGTTCTATTAAAAAAAAGAAAGAAAGATTTTACAAGGTTATGTTTTTATGATTCCGTGATTTAACAGTTTTAATTACGTATTGACTCTTTCACTCGTGACTGAAATTGAAACTTTTGACGGATTGTCATACTGGCTTTACCATGCAATTGTTGTCATTACAGGGAAATTCTTTCCTTCATCAATGTAAAGCTTGTTTATAATTTTAAATCCTTCTATTATTTGTCTTTTAGGGCAATGTCATTTCCACCCCTTCTATAAAAGGGACAATCCTACCTGGCATTACACGAAAGAGTATAATTGATGTTGCTCGAAGCCAAGGATTCCAGGTACTCATGAGTTTTGAAAGCCATGATTTGTTGATAGCTAATGATAATGCACAACTACAAGATTGCTTTTATTGGTGGATAATCTTTATCTGTTGCACTGTTTGTAATGGTAGATAATGGCCTGCCATTACAAACCAATGTTTAAGAAACCGGACCAGGCCGACTGGTTAACCCGTCACCCAGCACTAAGTCCGGTTCGGATTTATCACAAGACCTTTTCAACTCAAGAACCGGCCTATTTATTAAAAACCAGTCACAAAAGGCAGTCCAACTTGTGGCTTGGAAGAATAGCTCATGGATCAATCAACCTGTACCGGACGCTTAAGCATTATAAAAATTCAACTCAGTCACGCCTCAGCTTGTTAGTTGCCTACACATCACGCAAAGTCCTTGTATAGCTCTTAGTAAGACTAGAAAGGCCCACATGTGCAGTCTACCCTAAAAAATACTCGATGTGGGATGGCTTGGAGTGGTCACAGCTTCATAGCTACACGAAAGCAAAAACTAAGCATCAGGTTTTGACGACGGACAACTTTCATGCTGAATGTATCACTGTACTAATTGTTCCTTTTCATTTTCGTTATCCTATATGATAATGATAATGATTGTCTATTGATCAAAGCACTTCACGGATCTGAAGAAATTTACATTTATCTTTATTCCAAAAAGTCTCTAAAAAAGCATGTGAAATATGGCTCAAATGCTCAACTTAGTAGAACTAATTTTTGTGAATTTGGACACCGATATCTTTTGATTTATGTACCAATGAGGTAATTCAATTCCGGTTCACCCATTGGTTGAACCAGCGACCTGTCCACCGATCCATTTTCTGGTTCGCTCACTGGTCCGATTTTATAACATTTTTACATGCAGTGCAACACATGCCTGTTTAAACAATCCTCAAAAGAGAGAATAAGGTGTGAGCATATAGTACCATTATTAGTTTTCCAGCAATGAACAATAGCTTCGACCCTCTCAGGAACCTCTGTTTGGCATCCCCACCCACCCACCCATGATAGGTTGCTTTCTCGAACCTCTCCATGAACAAATCTGTTCTGCTAGAAGGTGACAGTAAACCAACCTGTGTATATATGGCATAGAAATTTTTGTCTCCATTCTATGTACACCAAGAAGAAGCACTGTGAATCCTAAGTTCTTATCATAGGTAACCAGAAAAAACTTGAGACCTTTCAATTTCCATGCAACCAGACTTCGGTTCTAATTTCTCAGTAGCTAAACAGACGCTAAGAGGATCCCTCCAACTAAATGAAAAACAAAGAACACAAACCTTAAAGACTATTGGCACAGCCGCCGCACAGGTGCATACGTAATTGTAATCATTAAATAGCTCAGCACTCACCATCTGGAAACTCTTTGGTTGTACTTTGAAATCAAGCAAATGAACTAGTGCATAGGCCCATTACCAAACCAAACCAAACCAAGCCTTAAATCCCAATTGATTTGGGTCGGCTAAGTGGCAGCTCCATTGTATGCAAATAATGAGAAAGCATTATAGGAAAACAACTGAAAAGGAGGGGGAGGGGGAGCGGAAGAGACATACGAGGAGGTTGGTGGACAGATGCAGCAAAACAAGGCATATGTAAAGAAAAAACAAAGGTCTGGAGAGTATGTTGGAATTTGTCCCACATTAGTTAATTATCTCCTCCAAAACTAGTGTATGAGCCTGGGCGGCCTCTCCACTCTTTGCCAATTGGTTTGGAGTTGGATGCTTTAACAGAGTACTACAACATACGCTAATATTAACATTTCAGATTGTGTGCTTTGAATGTGGAGCCCTAGTGTTGCGAAAGAGTAAATTCAGGGATGTCAAAATAGTTTTCTTATTCTTTTCCTTGAAGTTTTCAAGGAGGGGAAATAAATCGAACATGGTCAACTCAATTTGAGGGAGAGTGGAGTTTTGGCAGAAAAAGTATGGAAATTATTCTGTAAGAGTATTGGAAAGAAAATTTCCTTACGAGTCTGAAATTTTAAAATTCTAAATTCTAATCAATACGAGCTTATCCCTTTTGTATCACATTTTAGAGCATGTGGTGTACAACATTTCGATTCCCTTTCCCATACTGGAAGAATCGGTGTCCAAGGTAGAGTAAAAGAGAGATACTCCCCAACACTGTGGGATCATTGGTTCTAGATTTCTTGATGGGGTAATGGTAATGAAGTTGCTTGATTTTGTTTGTGTGTTGCATATGAATCGTAAATAACCAGGCCCTACTTGGTAGTCTTCTGTCTCATTTTCGATGTTATATTAGAGCCTGCTAATCAGTGATTTAGCATGAATTCCTCTTATTTTCTAGATTTTGAGAACTTGCCTCCAAAAGATGGAATACGTTATGTCTATGCACGTTTATGCGTGAAATTACTGATATGATTATTGTAGCTTTGTGTCTATGCTTACACACTCATATAACTTCAGCTACCTGGTTATGTAAATTATCCGAAAGTAGTGCAACTATGCTACTGGTACTAAAGAGTAAAGTGACTGGTGTCATCACTTGATTATAAAGATTATGTAATCAGTTTCTCTTTCACCCCCTCTTAATCCTGGCTGATGCTGTACTTGTATGTTCCTGATGGTTATGGTCCTCTTGCTTTTATATGAATCCTGTAGCTTCCTACACAGCACAATTGACTTCTGGAGTCACTTCTCACTTTTGGTGTAGGTTGAGGAACGGCTTGTAGATGTGGATGAATTACTTGATGCTGATGAAGTATTTTGCACGGGAACAGCTGTTGTTATATCTCCTGTGGGCAGCATAACTTATCATGGTGAAAGGTATAACTGCATAATTTGGTTTTTCATTTGTAGTTTTATGTTTGCAGTTTCCCGGAAAATGTATTGGAAGCGTCAGCAAAAAGTATTTCGCTGATAGTTATGCACTAGGATTAACTAGAAAATCGAAGAAATGGGTTGAACTGCATTATACCCTAGCCACTTGTGTCTTGTATCAAATGTTAGGTGCTAATGGAAGCTTGAGTTTTAGGGAACTGTATGGATTGGGCTCAGGCTTTTAGAAAATTTGAATTTGTAGCTAATTCACCTCGTTAACTACGGTAGAATGATTCATTTAGCTTTTAATTCCAGCTGCCATTAAAATTGAGCTACGTGATTGTGATGGTATCATACCTTTTTCTTCTTGAGCAGACACCTCATGAATGTGGCAATATCCTATCATAGTCTGATGAATAATGACAAGACTCACAAGGCGTCAAAGTATAACTGTGCTTATGGGCTAATGCAAGTTATTTGACTTGGTGGGAAAATGTCACACGTGAAGTTTTGGAGCTTTAAGAAACAAGACATTTCCCTTTAGCTGATAAAAATAGAAAAAGGAAGGATATTTCACTTCGATTGAAAATTAAGAGTCATTCTCTTTACGTTCCGAATGCCATTTTGAAATGGCAACCTAGCTTACGACATCGTCATACAGGTGACAGAGGCTTAACGTCCCCATCATGCATTGGGAAGCATTAAGTCTACAACTGTTAGTATAGTCTCTTTGCTTTGTGTATACATCTTTTCATGGTGCAGTATCTTAGATTCGTTGTTCTGCCTTCTAAACTTTCATTGGCTGTTTGAAAGATTTGTGAACAACCAAAACAGAGAATGGCATAACCTTCCTGGTGACATAATGTATGTATACTAAAAAAACAAATGGCTTTACAACATGCGACCCCCTGCTAAAAGTATTTGAAATAGAAAAATCCCCTCTTTAACTAACCTGAGATTTACTTATGTGGGGACTAGTTTGCGATTTGATCTTCATGTTTTCCTCTACAATACCTAATCTATTGTGTTATTTTGCAGGATATCTTACAGAAACGGTGGAATTGGTGTTGTGTCACAACAACTATATTCCGCGCTCACCAGACTACAGATGGGGCTTACGGAGGACAAGATGGATTGGCTTCTTGAGCTGAATTTGTAGCTTTCAAATGTTTTATATGCTATGGGAAGTGTGTACTTTGCTTTCTTTGGTTGGTAAAGATTATTTTAGTTTTATGTTCTTTATTCTAGTGTGGGCTGGCAGTCATCTTGTTTATGTTTCTCAATGTTACTTTCTTCAACACATGATTGTGCAAGAGATTAAAAGTTCTATTCAATATTCATCATATCTTTTTTATAGCATCCTATTCATAATGTCTTGTGTTCATGTGCTGTTTGTGTTGCATGACATTATGATGAAAATGTCCAGCTTCCATTTTAAATCTTCAATTTTTCTATTAAATAACCAAAAGAGCAACTAATCAGTCTTCAATTTTTAGTCTTTCACCCCTTAAATGCAATAGCCAAACTCATGAATGAATGGTGCAAAATTCAATACCCTTCTGTCACACAGAGCTGGGGAGATATTTCATGCTCTCCTCTTTCCAGTGCAATAAAGCTCTTCTGAGAAATTGGAAACCATGAAGAAACATCTCTCAGAGATCCACCCGGAAGTCCTCTTTTTGCAAAAGATCAAGAGGTTGTCAGTACTCGAAAACAGGTGTTCATCTTTAGAGGATTCAGTTTATGCAATTTCCATTTGTAGCGAGACTAATCTCATTTCCACACAGAATCAAGGAACAGATTCACGCATTGTCCATCTTTCTGTTCAGGAGGGCTTAGACATGGGTGAGGCCACATGCTGCTATTACATTTATAGACAACGCTTCCCTGTGAAACCTGAGAATGTGGTGGATTCTAGAAAGGATTTAAATGAATGGGCCATATCTTTGGCTTTTGCGTTTGGTAATAGACTGTTGGTGTCTCTGCCTTCCTGCCTACTGCGATGGTGACTAACTTTCCCTTCATAGTGCATGCAGATTTCATTCTTTCATCTTTGAGAGAATCTATACTCTTGGTTAACAACTGGAATTTGGGAATTCTTGATTGTGTTCCTTCGTCCTTTGTTAATGCTCTTATGACTTTTATGAAGCCCACTCAAACGGCCGAAACTTTCCCCACGGCTTGCATGGTTGAATTCTTGCCTGTACGAGAGTCTCCTGTGAAACAATTCAATAGATTGAGAGAGTACATTAGAATCGAGGTCAAGTCACAATGCATTGTTCCTTGTGAGTCATTCTTGACTGACGAAATGGTTTTCTGTGAGCCAATCGATGTAGCTCAGATCTTACCAGAATTCCGGAATATCCTGTCCAATATTAAGGACTTGGGGTTTCTCTAAGTGGTAGTTTCGACCGAGGAAAGTACGTCCTACACAACTCTTTGGATCACAGAAAATATGAAGAAACTTGGAAT
Organism: Rhododendron mucronatum var. ripense; assembly: GCA_019656295.1. Lineage (NCBI taxonomy): Eukaryota > Viridiplantae > Streptophyta > Magnoliopsida > Ericales > Ericaceae > Rhododendron > Rhododendron mucronatum. The sequence goes on along the minus strand of BPLT01000014.1, from coordinate 13,975 downwards.
TTTCTGGAAGTGCCATCTGTGGAAGAAAGTGATGACTGGTGTGGAAAATGCATTGAAACATGCATCCTAGTGTTGCGTGTACCTACGGATGTGTATGTGGAGCTTCTCTGCTTTCTTGCTGGAAGTATTTTCCATTTAAGATTAAGACTATGACCAGAGTTACTCTTCTCAAATATGTTGCTTGGAATGAGCAGGTTCTCCCGTGTAGCTTATCACAAATTTAGCAGGGATCATTGAAGGTTCATCTTGTCTAGGGGGACTCGACTTCATTCCTGGCTAAACAAATGGAACGAGAAATGGGGTGCCCAGGTGATATGTTTTTCTTGCCAGATGATACGGTTAGTACTACTGTTGGACACAAGAAGGAAATTACTGTGAAGAATTGGCTTGTGTCTAAGGCTAAAGGTTTGTTGGTCATCAACCTTTAGACATACTGTTCAAAACTGGTTGATATTGCTAGGAAAAACAAAGACCCAAAACTTCTAGTTGCACTGGCTCATCTTGTTTACCATTCTACTTTGTTGAAGTACATCAATTCGTGTTACGTCTCTCATGTATTGCAGTCTATGCCAGTGGTTGATTTGGCTGGGAATGTACGCATGTGTAAAAGTCCTCTTGTGCCCACTTCTAGAACCACTTGGGTGAAACTCTTTGGTTCTAGCGATGTAGTACTTGCTAGAGAACTTGAGCTAGAAAACGAGAGAGCAGTGGGATACGGCTACTGTTCTAGTAAGTACGCGGTGTTGGGGAGGTATATGCCAAAGCTGCTAATTTTGCTGGAAAATCTACGGCAGAAGGTGAACTATTAGACTTCCTTATTAAGCAGTGTAAGGCCACTGACTTGCATGATATATTACCTCAGAATAGAGCATTAGACATTGCCTCCAATCAGCTAACAAGTGATCAAGCTCTGTTGCTATTGCAATGGATCCAGAATCTGAGAGCCAAGAAGTGCAGCGCCATCAAATATGAGATACGCGAGAGGTTCATTGGAAGTATAAGACGTGGGAAGTGGATGAAGACATGCTGGCTTTAGTCCTCCGAGTTCTTGCTATCGTTATGATGGAACCGAGTCATCTACTCTCTTAGACATTGGGAAAGAGTTTGAGGCCTTGTCAGCTACTGATGAGAAGTACTATAATTACAGGATAAAATCATTTAAAGAGGAGCCGATGTTCATTGGCGTAAAAATCGGGTCAGAAGATATCTACCCTGCTCATTGTTAATCACCCCAAACCTCTTATCTCCTCTGCAATGAGTGCAAGCTTGGGAATTTCACTGCTAAGTTTTATCCGGTATTCAAATGATAACAATAAGCTGGATGTAGAGTTTTTGAAATCCCTTCAAGACGGAAAACGGTTGAAATCAGACCCAAGGTTTTGTTAATCCTCTCGGAGCCGTTTATCTGACTTCTGATATTGGAGAAGCTATTCAACATGGCACAAATGGTTTTAACTGGTGACATTGTGATCTCTCTTCTGAATTGCATGAAGTGTATCAGAGAAAAAACCCACATGGGGTACAAAAGCCCCAGAGGACTCTCTTATTTTCGCTCCGAATGGAATTCGTACATGGAAGAACGAGATGGACATTTCATTGATCGGGCTTCTATGGGAATCTGAGTCCTCTTTACAAGGATGAACGCACTGTCGATGCCTCAGCTCGGTTTCCGTAGCAGGATTGAAATTTCACACTAAAACAATGGAAATAAGAGCTTCCGATAATCTCATATGAGTAGTCACTTTGCAAAATCGAATTGAGTTTCATGTCGATTTAAAGAAAAGAGAGAAAAAAAAACACATCAATGATAACAAAAACACTCCCATGCCTAAGTTAATCTCGCCGACGAAATACTCAATAGTAGAAATGAATGGTACAATACTTTTCTAGGCCTTTTGGCTAAGATCAAGAAATGAATGGTACAACGTTGTACCTTCTTCGATTTCTCAACATGCTGCAAGAAAAAAAAAAAAACCCGTCTTGGGCTTTGTTTGGTCTTGACGAGGAAAAGGGCCGACGATGTACTATCTTGACTGGGTTGTGGCCTTGGATTTGACGGCCCAACTCTAACCTTGTCCCGGGCAAATGTTATTCGCTCTCGGGGACCCTGTTGCATGCCGTCCAATTTCGGCAATAGATGGCTCAGATTTCTTCTCAACAATGAACAAAATGAATAGATGGACGGCTGAGATGAAATATGAGTCATTCATTGCCAAAATGGAAAACCCGGATGGGAACAACACCCATGTTAGGGGACACCAGGGTCTTCCAATTCGCATAACTTAAGCGAATAACATTTGCCTGGTGGAGCCGTAGGAGTTAGTCTGGTTGGTCGATAGTTTTGCTCCCCACGCAAATGACCAGGGTTCAATTCTTGAGATTAGGAAGCAAAAAAAAAATTATCATGAATCCCGTAATTTTGATATGGATATCTTGCCTTTGATATGGACCGAGGAAGATATTGGTCGATATCCACGTCAGGAAATAAAAACCCTATTAACATTTGCCCGTTGGGACATCCACAAAAACAACATACACAAATGGAGTAAAACGAGTGCGGACAGATAACGGATTTGCCCGTTGAGTTTTGGCTAACTTTTGGCACTCATTTGGAGTTCCGGGCACCCAGATTCGACCGTTGCAATCCCAACGCAGGAGTAAATCTTAACTTTAAATTATCCTCCGTTCAAAAACATCTGGACAATTCTCTCTCTCTCTCTCTCTCTCTCTCTCTCTCTCTCTCTAACACATAAACACGCACATTTGGTCCTGGAGAATGCAAGTGGAGACTTCCTTTGCTAATTTTCACGCCCGGAAAATTCAAATGGAGATTGTACTCGAAACCCCTCCTAAAGCACCAACTCGCTCCGAGAACAACGATTTGATTCCAAAACACCAACTCAAAATCATCGAACCGATCAAAAGCTGCAAAACTCCGGCAACAATTCTCCGATCATAACCGGTTCTGCTCCTGACCGCCTCAACGTCCCCAAGCCATTCAAATACCCCGAAAGGTATATTTATGCACGCACTGCACAGAAACTTCAAACAGGAAATGGGTCATAAATTTGACTCTTAAATTTCAATTTGAGCAAAAGAAATTATGAATTTCTTATTGTAATTTCTATTTAAATTGGTATTGGATAATTGGAATGTCCCATGTTAAATTTGGCAGGTACACTAGCCCAACTGATCAAATGATGTCGCCTATTTCGAAAGGCCTCCTTGCTAGAAGCAGGAAAAAACCAGGGATGCTCTTGCCTCCTTCTAAAAATCAAACCAAGGTATATAGACTTTTGAGAAGTACAACAACAATCTTGATACAGTTGATGAATCTTTGCCATTTTATTCTTGAGTAATGCCACAGACACGGGCGGAGGACTTAGATGTATTCGGAACGGTTCGATTCACGTTGTAAATGGGATCTACAAGTAGCGTAATCTCTATTCAGTTGATGAGTCCTTTACCATTTTATTTTTGAGCAATGCCACAGACAACGGACCGAGGACGTAGACGTATTCAAAACCGTGCGACTCACATGGATTCCGCACGACATACATGGAATATGCACAAATCATAACGTTTCGGACACATCTGTATTTGAATGAGTGGTCCCCCCTCTGTCTGTGTTGGAGCATTTGCTTTATTTCTCAGAGAAAAGTTTGAAAGGTATTGAAAGTGTTTTTCTCACATCTGCAGATTCAGGAGTTGACTGTTCAGGAGGTGGGTCTTTCTCAGACTTGAAGCTTTTACCAATGGTTCTTGATTTGATCAATTTGTGTTGAAGGGGACTAGGGGAGGGCTGGCAAAGGGGGCAATTTGGGGCAATTTTTAAGAAGTTCTCAGGAGATGTACATGGGTAGCTTGTTTCTCCTTTTCATGGAAGTTTATTGTATTCCGTGAGCATCTTTTGTTTCACTATTGCTGATTAAAAAAAAAAAAAAAAGAAATTCGTTTGTTTCACAATAACTGGTCTCCATGAATTTTTTTTTTTTTTTTGAAAATGTCAATTTCATTTCATAACAAGTTCAAAGGCAAAGATTACATCAGTAAAATATAGGAGAGCACCGAACTACCATACTCCGGGATTAATAGACACCCTGCAAAAGCAAATTAACACTAGATGTCGATATGAGAATCCCATTCGAGACTAGGCAGAGAGAAATCGAAACGAAATTCCAGTATAAACCATTACACAGACAAAACAGATGTAATCAGACGTCTCCATAGGCAGAGAGAAATCGAAACGAAATTCCAGTACAAACCATTACACAGACAAAACAGATGTAATCAGACGTCTCCATAACTTAATTCAAGAATCCTTTGTAACAACACAATGTGTGTGATGAGAAGACAAATGCCCAATGCTAGTAAAAGGGTCGTGTCATGTCGGGTGTCAAAACACATAAACCCACGGATTATGAAGCATCAAATGAGTTGATTCGAGACACCACTCACTACAAAATTGATCTGGAGAGACGATTTTGAATGGATCCTTTTGTGGGAAAGCTAATAGAATGGGAGAGAATGTCTCCACCATCCCATAACAAAACCTCATAGAAAAAACAGCCGGCGATAATTCCTAAGACTGTAGGGTCATGCCTAAACGAGAGAAAGCCCATAAAAATGGATTTCGAGATATATCATTTTCCTCACGTACATTAACTAAATAATATTCATTTAGTGGAAACAACTTGTTTAAAATTCATAAGCTATAGACAAACTTTTTGCAAAAAATTCAGCCTTATTCTTTATTTATTTTTTTAAAGAACCCAAGCACCGAAAAACCATTACTCTATTTGTCAGAGTACAACACTACAACCAGAGAATTGGAAGCGGACCGGAGTGGATACCATCCTCTTTATAAAAGTTTCACACAACTAGAATGGCTAATTAATTTAGGAGGAAAATTAATAAGGAGGGAACGAAGGAGAGAGAAAGCAGAGGATAAACATTGTAGTAGTTGTTTTCCCGAATTGGGCCGCCCAACCCTCCATTTTCAGCACATTTTCTCAGATCAAACTTTACTAACACCTCCCTCCCTATGGCCATTGTCCTAAATACCCTTTCTTCTTCATCCTATCTTGAATTGTTTGCCAGCTGAATATTACTCCCTTCTTTTCCTCTTTTTTTTTATTCTTTTTCCAGTTAAAAATTCTTTCTTTCCCATCCTATATTATCTTATTCCTCTCATCTTTATCTGGTTGAGAAGGGGAATAATCTATTGGGGCCTTCAGGGTTTTCTTGATTTCACCAAGTAAGTTCAATTTCTTGACAATTTATGTTCTTGTAGGTTTCTGCATGTATATATTCCATGATCCATGCAAACCCATTTGCTCAATACATGTATGTTGGTAACCAAAATTGGTTGATACCAGCAAGTGGCGCAGCGGGATTGGGCTCCCGGGATTAGTCGACGTGCGTGTAAGCGGGCCGGAAAACCTGAGTTATAAAAAAAATTGGTTGATACCAAAATCCCCATGTGAAGCTGCAGATTTTTGGGTTAATTACAATACTCAAGGGGGGAAAAGGGGGAGGAATTTAATCGCATGGGATTAATGGATTCATTGAGCATTGACAAATCCGAATAGCAAAATCAACAGAACTCAGCAGAATCTCTTGAAGAATGTAGTATCTATTTGAGTTTCTGCCAAAATGCGCCAATTTCTTTATTGGAATCCCCAAATGTGATTCTATTCAACAGGTTGGCCTGGTGGTTCTAGAATTTAAAATTTTTGTTGTTGTGTGAGGTCTCAAGGTCGAAACTTTAGGGGCCTGCTAGTGAACGGTGGGTTGGTCCCCGAGGTGGAATTTGGCATAAGTTAATTTTTAACCAAACTCTTCTCATAAGGGTTGACTCGTGCTTTCAATTTTCATGGTTTGGAGAGGCTTTATCTGTTTTTGAGGTGCGCGTAACTAGTCCGGACAACCTGGGAGATCAACAGTATATAAGGACTTGCAACATTAAATTAGCATCCTGATTTATTCACCTAATCATCACCACATGCTGCTAGAAATTAAATTTAGAGAAATAGAATCTTTATTCGTTTTTTCTTAAAATCTCTTCCAGGCTGTACCCTAAGGCTCCAATTGTTCATGAGAAGAGTTGAGGGAAGTGGAAGTAATGCATATAGAGTTCGAATGTTGTTTTGCTGTAAGTTTCTTTGAACGTATTTCATTTTATTTATCACATTCTTTCCAAGACCCAAGCAAAGGATTTTATTTTTTTTGGGGGGGTCTTTTTCCTTAATACCTTGCACAAGTTGGATTTTTACGCAGATATTGTTAGGGCCAAGTTGTAATTTATCCCGTTGTTAGTCAAGAGTTCATAGCTTTTGGAGCTTAGAAAACATCAGCAATTCAGACTTCAGGATTCATCTTCTTGGTGCAAGGTTCAAGATTAATTCTTTTGTAGCACTTATGTCCTTTTTATAGTCATTTGCTTTTTCTTCTATCATGTAAGCTCAGTATTATGCTTTTTCCACCACTTTGCAGCGTTGGTAATTGTTGAGATGCCATAGGTCCTGAGTAACACTTGATCTAACTAGACAGCAATGAATCAGAACGTGGAGTGGAAATAGTAAGCCACCACCAACGATGCATACGGAGAATTCTCATGATGATGGCGATCCAGTTGTCAAAGGAACAAACCTCGCGCTCTCCTCCTCTTCCTCTTCTTCATCTGCTTCATCCTTCGATCCTTTAACTGACTCGGATGATGGTGAAAGCGAAATTCCTAATGCCTCCATCACCAAATCGGAACAGAGTAGCCCTATTTTCTGGGACCCGGGGTTGTACACATTGCCTGAAAAATCTGCTCAGACTCCAGAAATGGAGCATGATAAGTGCATCGCAAGGCTGGACGGGACCCTTGTTGTCACAAGAACTTTTTTCCTCAGAATCCAGAGTGGTGCATGCTTACAGCCCCACCGAAGCAATTCCCTCCTGTACAAACAATGGGGCGGCCTGGCACTGGCAGTGGCTATGACCCTAATAGAATTCTCAACTTCCATTTTTGCTTCAAAACCCGCAACAATCCTATGGAATGGAGTGTGCTTGCTTCAAACGAGTCGGTGTTTAGCATCCACATGGGCAATAACAGTTTCTCCAAAGATAATGCTATTTCTTATGGGTAAGTCGCAAGAACTTGGCTAAGGCCGATGACTTTATCTATTTGACATCGACCAGAAACCAGTTACTGAAGCTAAACCGGATGAGTCATAACTCTTCGTCTCCATTGCCAACTGTAATTGAAGTATGCAGCTGAAAATCATAGGAAGAGTGAAATGAAAGAGTCTGGGAGTAAAAGAAGTAGCAGATGAAAAGCCAAAGGTGGTTATGAAGGAAACAGCAAAAGACCATAGTAAGGAAATCACGCCTCCTGCTGAGGGGGTCCGAATCTCGAATAATGGCTCTAATGTGTCCGATGGTAAAGAAACGCCTCATGCTGATGGTGCACGTAATTCAAGTAGCACTGCTCGCCTTTCTGATGAGAGTGGTACCAGCAGCAGTTCTTTCGCGTTCCCAGTGTAAGCTGTTTCTTTCTTAAAAAATTTGTTAGCAAAAATAGTGGGACAAATTTCAAATGGAATCTCGTCTTGTTAAGTGAATGGACTTCTTGAATAATGTATGCTCGTCAGTTCCATTTCTCCCAAATGTAATCGGTTTCTTATTATGCCAACCATTCCTAATTTGCTGTCGTCAACTTGAATTTGGCCAAACTAACATGCATGCGTTTCTATCTAGCTGTGAAATTTGTTTCAGATTAGCAAGTTATTCTCGCTTATGCCATGTTCTCCTTCGCCAGAATCCCTATGGCACTATTTGAGTGGTTGGGAATATAGTCAGGGGATACAATCCCATTGATTAATTAACCCTGTGGTACTAACAGTGAGGAGATCAATAGTAACACATTTCCCATTATATTGTATAATCCCATGTTCCGCGGAATTTCATTTTTGACGGACATTTGATCTTGACTTCAAAAGTTCCAAGCCAATGTAGGAAATATGGTCGTCTTAGATTTATAGTTCAATCTGATGCTTTAGTCCAAACAAACAAACGTGGCCATTAATGTGTGCTCTTCAAATCTGTATCTGTAAATATAGTTCAACTGGTGCCTCTCAGATTGAGTGCGCGCGCGTGTGTCAACCTATTAACTGGGAGGTCCGTTACTGAGGATTATGCTAACTTTATCTCTCTACAATATCAGATTCACGGGTGAAGGTGGGAACAAGTACCTCGGTTAGGGTGGCTCCTGAAAATTTGCAGCAAAAGCCTCATGAGAAACCACAGCCACGGCCACAGTCAAAAGCCCAGGAAGAGAACCTCCCAAAAACTGCTGAAACAAGATGGTTCCCATGCTTCACTTGTCGATTGCCCTGCTTTTGAGACAGTTTATTGGCAGTTTCTCTTGTTCTATGATAATCACTAAATGGTTCCCCCTTCACATCAAAATCCCTTGGCGAAAGCCAAAACTGTGCCTCAGCCTTGAAAATGGTTTATTGCATCTTTTTCAAGCAACAATGAGTCGAATCCCAATGAAGTTTCAGAGTGGGCTATGATTCTGTATCTGTGTTGGCTCGTACAGTTACGTTTGGCATGTGTGGTTCAAACTTCAAAGGACACGTGGTGGTATTAAATGTGAAGGATGAAATACATTTTCGAGCCGATTAGTGTAAATCTGCCTGACATTTGTTCTCCATGTAGTCTAGCTAATGTACCAGTTGTCGGTCCATTCGTCTTAGTTTCTAATCTGTAATTTATGATTTCTGATGGAGCTTCTAACCAGTGAACAAGTACGAGTTGTGCTGCAGTCTTTGACCCTTTATTTCGATTTTCTTCGTTATAATCGACACATGATGTGTTTTATTTCTCATTTGGTCATTCTGCTGGATAAGTGAAATGAAATTCTTTTTACTCACTTTGTGAGAAGTTTCTCCTGAACATTTACATGACTTCGAGGAAGTGGAAATGGAAATGGTAATGGAAGTTAATAGAATTGTTTTTACCTTTCTTTTTCCTCTTAACTATATTGACCCAACTCTAGTTAATAAGTTACCAGAAAAACTTATTTACGAACCTTTCCGTGTATTTGGCGTTTACGGATCAAATCGCGCGGCGTCCAAAGTGTATTGGACGGTTCGGATTGTAAAAAAGCTATTCGCACGAATAGTAAACTTCTATACCAGCGAATAAGTTTTTTTTACAATCTGGACAATTTAATGCCGAAACGGATGGCAGTGCTTGCGCAGCTTCCTCCGTGAATATGTTTTATCTCAATAAGTACTCCTAAATTATATGGGTTAACGAATAACGCTTGGCTGCATGCCTGCTATGGTGGGTAGGGTTTTTACCCTTAAGAAAGAAAATCCTCTGCTCAGTAGAGTTCCGGCAAGAGCACTTTCAAGACTCTAAGAAACGTTAGGCTACTGGCCTGGATTTGACCGGAATATTTCTCTGATGCCTGAGTTAACTAGGTTAGTCACGATCAGGGTTTCGGGCAAAATATTCCTTCAATGCTTTAAGTGAGCAACTAAGAGAGAAAGAGAAGGTTAGAAACTATGGTTTACTATCTGAACCGTCTATTGCCTTAGTTAAGATCCGAGTCGCCGATTATCGAGATGAATGGCCGGTACTGTGTTGCACCCGCTTTGTAGGGTGTTGCTGGCAGCATCCCCATTCCGGTTTGATCCTTTTTCTGCTAAAGTAAACCTATTGGATCCATTGTCTTCCCAATTTGCTTCAATCCATTCAGTGTTCTTGAACTAAACAGCATATTAATTTGAATGGAGGTGAGGGCTAATGAGTAATTAATTGTTTGTAATTTTTCACGGGCTTATTTTCTTAAAAAACCAGAAATTGAATTAAATACTGTTTGTTTGTTTGTTTTTTTTTTTTTTTTTGAAAACAAAAAAAGGTGAGAGGGGACAACTAGCGTAGCAATCTTCCTTGAGCGTGTAACCATAAAGGCTCCCTACCTGCTGTTCGGTTCGAGTCATAGCTTCCGTGCAGAAGGACGGACCCCGTCCCCATAACACCACCGAATGCACAATTAACATAAGCTTGATGATTCAAAATTCGCCCCTTAACATGGAACGTACTGCAATAAAATAGACTCTTACAATATCATGCGCAAGTCATCATTGGATTAGTTTGTAGAGCAAATGACAAAAATTCATATCCTCCTAGTCACCGATGCATCACACTCGTCATATTATATGTAAAATTTTCAAGAACATTTCAACTTGATCACTCTTCTTTTCCTTAACTTGTTGATGTCGTCGGGGCGGATCCATTAAGGGTCCTATGGGAGAGTGTGCCTCCTCTCCATTCTTTGAAAAAAAAAAATCTTTCGAGTGTTTGGATCAACTTACGTTCACTTTTTGGGAGACGAAACCTATGATCCATTACTACTGATGGGATAAGTCACATAAAAGTTGATAGCAGTTGGAATATTTCAAACCTAAAATTTTAAGAGAAAACAAACTTCTAAGTCTCAGGCCCGCCAGTGGATGTCGTTACTACCGGATCAGAAATTGTTTCTAAATTCTTATATGGTTGCTATGGATTAATGCACCCAACACATTATTGGGAGAGAGCTCCATATGTGAAACCTTGGCGAAAACTATCTTCTATTTATTGTTGAATAAACTAACAAAAAAAATCGGATCTAAAAGTTAAAAAAAAAAAAAACCTCAAACATAAAAAATAGAATCAATTCTGATATTCTGATCAGGCTAGAGGCCTCGCTCTCATAAAAAAATACAATCAGTTTGGATCCTTTCGGAACCGGAGATGCTGCAAAGCAGCTCCCTGTAGAGAGCTCTGCAGAGTGCATCTGGACCATCCCATCTCGATAATCAATGGGTCCGAATTGAATTAACTATTCCTTGAAAAAGTTTATTTTTAATCCAGACTGCTGAAAACACTTTTGGATGGTCCAAATACGCCATGCAACGCTCTACAGAAAGCTATTACTTTGCAGCATCCTCGGATCATTTTCTGTATTTTAGAGGACAGAACGAGTTACTATCAAAGACCGACTTGGGTCATAGTTTGACTTCAATCCCACAATGCGTAGGGGTAAAATCCGCAGTGACCAAATCCCCCTGCTCATAATTTTTTTAAGTATGGTTACCTCCAACTTACTCTTCTTTTTTAAAAACTTGTTGAGCTCGTCACTATATATAAGACCGGATCGAAATGGTTTCTAAATTCGTATACGATCGCTGCGAGATGCACCGACGCGTTATCTGTTTGAACAGTACTAAGGGATAATTTACTTATTATGATATTACAAAAAATGGTAAAGCAAACGTTTGAAATTCACTACCGTTGGTTCTCCAAACAAGAGCTAATTGCGTGATTCGTGAGAATCTATTTGTATTAATTTTATTTCAACTAGCTAATACCAACAATGATAAAACATGAAGAAATGACTATCGCGTAATTCTTAATAATATATCCTTACTTATTTAGACTACATCATGTCATCATCCTTTTAATTGTTTTTAAATTCTTATGTGGTTTACGAAATCCACCAACACATTAGCACGTTATCTATTTGAATAATAAGGGATATATAATTTATTTACTTATAGAATGTTACAAAAATGTCCAAACGAAATTTTGAAATTCATTATCATTAGTTCTCGGAATTACAACACCAAATTGCACAATTCCTGAGAACCTTAGTATTTTCTAATTTTAAATTAAAAATACCCACAGTCATAATACGTGAAGAAACGACTGTTGAATAATTCTCAATCCATACTTACTTAGACTACATCATCCATGGATTTGTGGTCAAGAGACCATCATCATAATATAAACAAGAATTTTTCATAATATACCAAAATACTAGATGTTCTAAAATAGATACTACCTCAGTCCCCATTTAACAATTCTTTTTGAAAGTTTGTATCACTTTTCAATTGCTTATATCTCGTAGTATGATTTATGTGATTTTAAAACTATTGTCTAATAAAACTAATTGAGTACTGTCAAACAAGAAATTGCATATAAATTGTATTACAGATTTAGAAATATAACTCATTTTTTATTGGTTTAGAATATAATGAGGAACCATTAGACGGGGACTGAGGGAGTAATCACATAGCCAAATGTTGCTATGAAACTAGGGATGACAAACGTGCATGGCAAGGTGAGGCGGACTTTTCCATACTCCGACCCCAACCCCAACCCAATAAGTACCGCACGTCTCCGACCCCAACCGGAATCTCGATCGGGTAATTCTTGTGTGCGCCTGGCTAGCAGCTAATTTATCTATGGGAAAATGATTGTCCAGGACGTGTTTTGATAATTAAAACTCGCCAAAGACATTTTCAGCATTAAAAAATATTCTCTACATACTCTTAAAAAATTTCGGCTTGTTCTTCTAAATAATCCACTGGCTTTCCCGCAAAAAATGAGCCAAACAAAACCAGAAAAAGACGAAAATAAGCCAATAAGCCAAATTTTTCGTCTTTATTCAAAAAATTGGATTTCGGTCAAAAAATTTTACTTTTTAGATTCCTCTTATCGTGAGGATGCAATAATCCCCAAAAAATTGACAATAAGCCAAGTGATGCGAAATTTTTTTGAATAAGGATAAAAAATAAGCCACTTTGGCTTATTTGTCCGAACAATCGAAACACTTCTGATAAAAAAAAAATTTATCGAAACACTTTCTTGGCATGTCATTTTTCCCTTTATCTATTACACCTTGGAGAAAAGAAGTCTTGGAAATTCAACTGTACTAGTGTTTTGGAACTTTTTTACACAGAAATAGGGCCCCACTAGGTCATCCCCCACCCATGTGAAGCATCCGTTCGGACCACGTGTGAGGAGGAGGCATCAAAAGAGCCTTTTTAGCCCCCCACGTAAGACCCGACCGGTTGGGCCGGTGATCCGGTTAGGGTCGCGTGGGCCGGGGCCCTGGCTCGGGGAGACAATTGACGGGCTGATGCATTTATTGACCGGCATTGGTCCCCCCACACACCCCGTTTCTCACCCCAAAAAAAGTATTGTTTCCGTGGGTCCCGCCATCAACCCACACTCCAATCTAAACCAAAGGACAACACCCAAAATGAAAAAAGAAATTTGGAACTCACATAACAAGAAGAATTATACACTGCTGTCCTTGAAGATTAAACAAGGTTTCAATTTGGTCTCCACAACCTTGTTTCGTCGATGGACTGTGATTTTCGCACTCCACTCTTTAATACTTATTAATAGAGTGCGGATGGTAAATTTTAGCGAGTGAGAATCAATTTGATTCTTCATCGATTTAAAATGTTAGACTTTCCATTCTCGTCTGAATCATTTTTACTTAGGGGGCGTTTCCACTAAGTTAAAAGTTATGAATTTTTATATGACTTTGCAGTCAAGTTGTTTCTGCTATACTAAAAGTTGTAGAAAATGAGTTGGATTTGCGAAAGAAAACGCGTTGGATGCTTTAGTTTAGTGGAAACAACTTAATTTTTGACCAAAAAAAAAATAGTTTAGTATACACAATTTAACTAAAGCCAAAAAGTTGTAGTGGATTTTTTTAGCCAAAATGTGACCCTAATTCTAATATATGAGAAAAAATGACACTTCTGCGAGTACTTCAAATGCAAATAGCCAACTATAATGATCTTTTGGACATCTCACAAGCACCCCTCACATAAAGAACAACGAATAACTTGAGATGGATTTTTCATTTTTACTTTCACTAGTTCTACTTCAGTTTCTCTTGCTTCAAATGGTTTTTCTTTCAGTATGGTATACACAAGAAGGATAAAAGGGGAGCTAGAGTGGAACAAAAATAAAATTAAGCTATAAATTAGCAATATATAACTTGTAGTAAAATTGACAAATGAACCAAACTACTTGAGTTTGAGCTAATCTTCGCTCTTTACAAGCTCGTTCAAGATCAATTTGTTAACTTAACAAGATCAAGCTTAAATAATTTTTGAAGCTCGTTAAGTTT